>OZ016468.1:0-1431926 GCA_963966625.1 Caenorhabditis zanzibari | reverse complement strand
CCTATAAAAAGGTTCCTAACCGACAGAAAAATACATGAAATTCATGAACACTTTTTTGCAAACATTTATCTTTTGATTTCAACTTTCAATCACCAAATTGGACGAAAAGAAATGGCAAAACAAGCAATCCGCACCCATTTGGTCGGAAATTTTCGTTGTTCTGGCTCAAAATTTTTTTCTACAAAAAAGTATAGGACATTGTTTGGTATAAAATTCTGAGTACAAAACAAAAAACTAGACCTTCTGAAAGTGATTTTGAGCCAAGTTATGGGTTCTCAAAGTACGCCAAAAGCACTGTTAGCTGCAACTTTGAGGGCTCATATCTCGAGTTACGTGAACATTTGGCCACTTTTTATTGCAGATTTGGGGTTTTCAGGGTCAACTTAGTCTAGGGACGAAGTTTCAGAAAAAGTTCAACTCAAGAGTTCGAGGAAGCCCCTTGTGAGACAAAAATTTTTGAACCGAAACTCGCAAAATTTCCCTTTTTTTAACAGAAAATTAAGTTTGGTTGAAGAGGTCTTATAACCCGGAAAGACCCCATCCTAGGCCTCCAATAAAAAAAATTTTTTGCACGTCATAAATTTTGATCTACCCCCTCCTCACCTCTCGGATCTCTCAAAATTTATCGATTTTTATTTTCTTTACCTTTTTTTGGTATTTCCTCCTAGATTTTTGGCTTTTTCGTTCCTCATGCATTCCACGAGCCTTATATCAATGCATTTTTTGTTTCAGGTACGTTTCCACCCAACAAAATGGCTCCGACTTCAAAAGGACCCCCGCAAAGGTGAGTATTTCTAAAAATAGTTACAAATTCTGAATTTGCGATTTTTGAAAATTCAACAGTTCAAAATGTCCCTTTTTTTGAGCGAAGAAACAAAGTCTAGTCGAAAAAATTCTAGCTCTTATAATTACTGTAAAAATCAAGTTCATATAATTCTAAAATCTTGAGAAGCAGAGTACATTTTTTTAGTAACAACAGGAAATGAGAGCACTGGCGTTGTAGGTCAACTTTGAGGGTCCGAAAAAGTGGTTTATATACATCCGATTTTTCTGAAATTTTGCAAATATATAAAGCAATTCTAGAACTTTGTGCTCACAAAAAATCAAAAAATTTCATTGGCGGGAAGGTTATATTTAGACCATCCAAGTTGACGCATTATTCATTAAAAGTTGTATTTTCCAGTAGAAAATGAATCAACTTTGATTTTCCAAAAAAATAACTTCCAGATATCCAAATTTTCTGAAATTTTGTGAGCACATTGAGCAACTTAAGAACTCTATTTTTGTAGTTGACAACTTTTTCATAGAGCCACGATCCAGTTAGTTAAGTTGAATGAGAGTTAAAATACTCCGAAATTTGACAAAATTCAGTCAACTTGACATAACTAACTTGATTGCAAACATACAAAAAAGTTGTCAACTACAAAAATAGAGTTCTTAAAGTTTTCTATACCTTCACAAAATTTCAAAAAATTCTGATGTCTTGAAACCACTTTTTCAGACACTCAAAGTTGACCTATTTTGACTGAGGATGGTCATCCTTTTTTGGCGAATACTGTACCACTAGAAAATGGAGAGAAGTTGAAATAGATATCATCTCAAAGCTGAAAAGAAGAGCTTTCGATTAGTGTAACTATCTTATTTCTAAATGCTCTGTGAGCTGAGTTATAGCCAGAAGAAAGTTTACACTTTTAGCTCTCTGATTTTTCTTATTACCAAGATTCAGAAAAATAAGACCATTTGTTTGAAGAGAATAATAAGAATGTTTTTTTCAGATGCGTCGACGTCTATGCTCCCTGGATCGACAAGATGAGAGAAGGATGGATTGTGGAACTGAACAAGACCCCCCCCCCCCCCCCCCCTTCTATATACGATTAGAGGATCCATTCCCCCAATATTAGGTCATACTTTCAGTATCAGGGCTGGGCGGCAACGAATTTCGGCAACTCTTTCAAATTTGAATAACTTTCATCGGGTAAAAATACGATTGACAGAGAAAATGTTCCTTATTAAAAAATCTATCGATTGCTTGAAAAACCGTCAAATTTCGTCGGAAATTAACAGAGTTACGCTTTGTGTTGCAGAAAAAGTTGCCGAAATTGCCGAGGGACGTAACTCTGTTAATTTTCGATGAAATTTGACAGATTTTTAACCAATTGATAGATTTTTTAATAAGAAACATTTTCTCTGTTAATCGTATTTTTACCCGATTCCCCTGAAAAAAGTTATTCAAATTTGAAAGAGTTGCCGAAATTCGTTGCCGCCCAGCCCTGTTCAGTATCATCAAGACATTGGAATCGCGGATTCAGCCCCAGAAGAGTGTCAAGAAGAGACAAAGCTAAACTGAAAGGTGTGTACATTGAAGTTTGATTCGAAATATATGTACTTTATTTATAAAGATAAAAGAAAATAAGGAAAAAGCGAAAAAAAATAACGAAAAAAAAAATGATGTGATTTTTCGTCAAAATCTATAACTTTTCGCCAATTGTCATTCATTTTTTCCGATTTTCCAGTAATTCTATCTTGATTATCCGAAAATAGGCCGGTTGTCCGAATTTTTTTTTGGTAATCAGAATAGAATTTCTGGAAAATTGTCGAAAAGTTAGAGATTTTGACGAAAAGTCACATCATTTTTGAGCAAAATTTTTTGTTCCGATTTTTCGAATTTTTTTTCGGAAAAAATTTCGAGAACTCGTTTTTCCGAATAAGGTTTTCCGAACAAGCCTGATTCTGTCCCAGAAATGTGTGGTTTAATTTTGAAAGTCTGAAACTTTTTTCGAAACAAATTTCGGAAAATCGGAAAATAATTTTTTCGACAATTTACATCGATTTTTTTCCGATTTTCCAGAAATTCTATCCCGATTATTGTCTATTCAATATGGACCGCAAGGAAAAATTGTGCAAATTTTATTTGTAAAAAAACTTTTTAGGTGAAGCAGCAGGCCCCGCCGCCGGTGCCCGTGAGACAAGCTCCGCAGCCTTCGGGACCACCGCCATCGGCCCCAGCTCCATCGCGCCTTGGAAACGAGAACAGTCAGCTCAGCCATTTACGACAACTTCATGCGTACTATGTGAAGGCTCACAAGGCCGCGGAGCAAGCCGGCGAGGGAGCCAAGGCTCGAAGATACAAACGCGCAGTCGACAAGCTCGTCGAGCTGATCCGTGCCGTCGAGAAGGGCAAGAAAATCGACGAGTCCGAGATCCCGGTGGCCCCGCCGAACTTTCAATCCGAGCCACTGGCTCCAGCGCTGCCGAGGGCTCAGCCGGCGCATCACCCGCCGGCACCACCGATTCGGCAGGCCGCGCAAGCTCTCCCGATCCCTCAACGGAAGTCCTCGGCGACGCCTTCAACAACATCTACTGCTTCCAAAGAGCCCACGGACCCCAAAAAAGCCGCCATCTACCGTATCCTTCAACACCGCCGAAATCTCCACGTGGCGAATGGAAAAGCCGCGACGATGAGGAATCGGCAAAGGAATCTGTGGGAATGGCCAAGGCCGAGGGAAACGAGCGGAAGCAGCGCATGAACTCGCGGCTCGCCGGTCAATACGCCGACGCTATCAAGGAGGCGAAACGAGGGAAACCGGTGGATATCTCGGCGTTGCCAACGTTGCCAGATATGGGCCCGCTGCCAGCGCAGGGTGGGGCCCCCTGCGGCGGCACACGCTCATCAAAAACCAGCGGCACCACAAGTCGGCCCACTGGCTCCAAGTGGGGTGGAGGGAAAGAGTCGCAATTCGGCACAGTTGGAGTTTTTGTTGAAGCGACAGGCGCAGTTCAAACAGGCTGCGATTCATGTAGGTTTTGACGATCCTTGAGACGCGGATCGGGCCGTGGGTAGGCCAGGCCGCGGCTCAAGGGTCGGCGATTTGAAAGCAAGCCTTGGCTTTGAGGGCTCTAGGAAGTTCTGGAAGGTGTCCGGAGCCTTCAGAAGCCTCCAGAAGCTTCCAGGAGCCTTTAGAAGCTCCCAGAAGCTCCCAGAAGCCACCGGGCACTACAAACTCCCAAATTTTGTTTCTAGGCAAAATCGCGTGGCGACGTTGAGACCGCGAAGAAGTATCTCATCGAGATGAAGGGCTTCGACAAGATGATCCAGGCGGCGCAATCCGGACTTCCTGTGAACATCAAGAACACGCCGATTCCACCGCAATCGCAGACCGCGTCGACGACACTGGAGCCGAGGATCCAAGCGGCAGCGGCGTCGTCGAGGTAAGGGGAGGCTTTTGAGGCGTTCTGGAGGCTCCATGGCCTTTGAGGACGTGTTGGGAGCGACTGGAAGCGTCTAGAGTGCCTTGGAAGCTTCTGGATTTTTTTTAAAGCCTCCAGAAGCTTCTTTATCATCCCGGGAGCGTTCCAAGCGTTTTGGAGCTTTCAGAGACCTTTCAGACGGCTCCAGGACCTTCGGGGACGTGTTGGAATCGTCTGGAGGCTCCTGGATTTTCGAAATTCTCTCAAAAGCCTCCTGAACCTTATGTAACATCCCGGGGATGTCCCAGCCGTCCTGGGAGCTTCTAGAGGCTTCAGGACTTTTGAGGACATGCTGGAAGCGTATGGAGGCTCCTGGAGGCTTAAAGAGCCGAGGATTCAGGCGGCAGCGGCGTCGTCGAGGTAAGGGGACGCTTCTGGGGAGTTCTGGAGGCTCCAGGGCCTTTGAGGACTACAACAATTTCCCGCACAGAGATCTGTAAACAAAACGCAAATTCCAACAGTGGGCGGAGCCTAAATTTTTGCTCACAAATAAAATGGATCAATTTTTTCCTCGTGATCTATTTTGAATAGACAATATCCGTAAAAAATATTTAGTAAAGCAGTATCAATATCTAAAAGAAAATTTTTTGACCCAATTTCAAAAAAAAATGACATTTTTAGTCCTAATTTTGATGTTTCCTGACTACATTGGATATGAAAAATCCGAAAAACTGGGTCCTGAGTCTTAGAAATGCGTTTGAAGCGAGATGTATAATCACTTTTTTATTATCAAACTTCTCTCCCAGAGGATTTCTGCCGCCTTTCTCTTAATATCGCGTAGGTATGAGCGTCGCCGATTTTTAAAGGCGCATGCGTGGACAAAATTTTGTAGAAATTTTTTTAAAAATCTGTCACAAAAGTAATCATACCTTTAATTTGAGTAAAACTCAACCAATTTTCTCAATTCTTTTTTTGTCTGAAAGACCGTTGAGGGGGACGAGTGGGGGTATACAATGCAGCAAGGCACATTGTTTCTGAGCCGAGCTGTGCTCCGGCAAACTTTGCTCTTTTTTTTCGCGAAAATTTTGGCTTGAGAATTTCGGTGTTTTTTTGGTTTAATTGGTAGCATAATTCGGGGGAAAGAGCTATGGGTCTGAAAATTGGCAGGAAACACGCTAATATAACTGGCTAAAGGGAGAAAAAAACAATAAAATTCTATCTCAAAAATTTATATTTTTTAGTCATAAAAGTTTGAAGACCATCTTTTTGAGTCACTTTTTCACTTTTTCGCGTTTTCTGAGAGAACCAAGAAAGGTATCGGGCTGATTTTTTGAGAGCTTACTAATTCAGGCACGAGAAAACAGATAAAAAAATCAGATTTAAAAAATTCTCAAAACTCACGGAGCTACAATCCAAAAACTGTAAAAAATGACCCCAACTTCTCACTTTTTCAATCAATTATCGTATTTGTTTTCTGCCTTTTTCTCAGCGAATATCGAGAACTTTCCGGTGATTTGATAATGGAAAGATGCAGAAAAAAATTACAAAGAGAAACATATAAGAATTGTATATGTTTTCCCGAAAAATTTTGTAAAAAATCGCAAAAAACCTTTTTTTCGACAATTTTTTATTTTTTTTCACCAAAACCTAAATTTTCGAAAATCGTCAATTTTGAACATTTTTAGATCATTTTTTTTTCTTTCATTAGGTAATTTTACGCTGATTTCAGATATCTAATTCATTTTTCAAAATTCCGTCTTTAAGCCGAGCTATGGCCGATGTTAGCATTTCATTGTTCAGAGGCGACGGTTTGGTAATTTCATGTGATTTTTACGTAGATTTTTATATGAATCAATTCGAAATCATCTTTTCTATCGATTTAGTAAGAAAATTAAATGAGAAACGCTTCTTCCGCGCATTTATAAGGCTTTTTTGAACGCGCACAAATCCGCTCTGGAGGTAAGAACGAGGTGGGAAAGAGGAGACGTCAGGAAAAGCGCATTCATGTAACAACCGCTTCTTTAACGTGTCTGATAAAAAGTCACTGAAATTTGATCGCTCATAATTGAATCGAGGAGCCGAAGGCTCCGAGAGCAGCACAGGGCCGAAGGCCCTGGTTCGAGGGGCCGAAGGCCCCGAGCACGCTCGGTCTAGCGGATCCGGCCGAAGGCCGGAGACGCTAGTCCCGGAGGCAAAATATCATTCTGCCTATTTCCTTTCTATCCTAAATAATTATTGATTTTTTTTCAGGTCGACCTTCGTTTTCATTTCGATTCGTGATGTGTCCAATGGGCATGGATAGGATGGATCGGGTGCCCTTGCGCTAGATCTTCAAAAAGGCTCCAGGACATCTCGAAAGCGGACACTTCGAAAGTTTGAAATTCCGGTTTTTCCAATTTTTGGAACTTTTCGTACAACTTTTTGCGTTCATGCTCTATTATAAAAATAGCGATAACAGAGCAAAAACGTAAAAATAGATATAAAAAGTTCCAAAAATTATGCAAAAACGGGATTTCACACTTTCGAAATGTCCGCTTTCTAGATGTCCCGGAGCCTTCAGATCTCCAGTGTTGCCTGAATGAGAGAACCCAGCCAATAAAGATTAAAAATTGGGTGATCTAATTTAGGTGGCACTGGTTGGAGCTCATCAGAGGGTACCAGGCGTGATCCGGAATAATGAAAATTTCAAGATTCCGAGGAAGCACCTGCCGAAGCGAGCTGTAGGCCGAAATAGGAATATAAAACATTTTATGGACAAAAGAAACGAATCAATCTTGAAATCATCACAGGGACAAGTATAAAACATCGGGAAAACTAGTTATCCAAAACGAGCCATTTCTGAGTGATGCTCTGCGCCTTCGCATCGCCGATTGGCTCTCTAATGCGAATCTTGGCCGACAGAAGACCGCCGACCGCCTTGCGTCCGTCTTTCAGTGGCAACGATTCTTCCATCTCCGCACTGTGCTCCAACTTTTCGAGCTTCCACTCGCAAGTGCCGAGCAGCTTGTCGCTTCGCATGAATCCGCCTTTTTGGAATACCTGAAGAACAAGATATTTTTAGAAGATCTTGGGCCCAGAAGCTTCCAGGTCATTCTGGAGCCTGCGGAAGCTTCTAGAACCGTCTCAAAGGTCCTGGAGCCTTCTGGATGATTCTGTGAGCCTTCAGAAGACTCCGTCATCTTCCAGGCGCTTTCAGAAGGTCCTGGAGCCTTTTGGAGTCTTCTAAAGGCTTTCAAACGGCTTTGGACACTTCGAAAATGATTCGGCAGCTTCTAGACCATCCAGAAGCATCCAGAAGCTTCCGAAAGGCCCTGGAGCCTTCTGGATGCCCCCAGAATCTTCTAGAAGCTTCCTGAAGATCCTGGAAGCTTCCAGAAGCCCCCAAAATCTTCCGTCCTTCCATCTCACCTCAAACTTCAATCCACCTCGCTTAAAAACTCTCTGCAGCTTGTTATTCCGCGACTTGCCGGAGCCAATGTTGAGCATGATGGATTCGGCGAATTGTGGCGACGTCGTCCCAGGGATCAGCTTCGTTTTGCCGGTTTGCGGTTGATCGGAGACCACCGGCGGGAATGTGTATTTGACGAAGAGATTCGCGTGGTGCGTCTCGTAGCCGGAGGGGAGAGGGACGTCTCTGAAAGATTGGAGGAGTTTAGGGATGGCACGGATACTTCTGAGAGTCTCTGGTGGGCCTCAGGATCTTTTGGGAGCTTCGGTAACCTTCTAGAAGCTTCTAAAAGTACCTAGACGCTCCTGAAAGCCTCTGAAAGCTCCTGGAATCTTCCAGAAGCTTCTAGACATTCTTAGACGCTCCTGAAAGTCTCCGGAATCTTCTAGAAGCTTCTAGAAGGTCTCTAGGCTCTTCTGAAAGCCGTAGAAAGCTCATGAAGCCTTCTGGAGGCTTTTAGAATCTTTAGAAACCTTCAGAAAGCTTCTAGACGCTCCTGAAAGTCTCTAAAAGCTTCTGGGGTCTTCTGGAAGCCTCTAAAAGTCCCTAGAAGTTTCGAGAGCCTTCTGAAAGCTGTAAAAAGGCCCGAAAACTCCTGGAGGTTTTTAGAATCTTCTAAAAGCTTTTGAAAGCCTCTAAAAGCTTTAAAAAGAACTGAAAGCTCCTAGAAGCATCTAGATGTTCTTAGAAGCTTCTCGACCCTTCTGAAAAGATTTTCTAGATGCCCCTAACCGCTTTTAGAAGCCTCTGAAAGCTCAGGAGACATTCTGGAGGCCCCTAGACGGTCCTAAAAGCTTCAGGAAACTTCTGAAAGCCTCCAGACGATCTGGAGGCACTAGAAGTCTCTCCTCTACCAACCTGCACGAAATAACCGTCAACTCAATAACATCCTCGGCCAAGTCGGGAAACAAGTCCGCCGACGGGATCTGTCTCGTCTCGTAGTGAAACTTGGGCAACATCAATCCTCGCTTCGCCACCTCTCTGACCAGTAGAAGATCCTGTTTCGCCGTCTTTCCCCATGCCTCGAATAGCTTCACTTTTCCAACATCGCCGAGACGCGTGAATCGCATCTGATTGCTCTCCGCCGAGCGAACTTGTTCGATAAGCGTTTTTTCGAGCAGCGAGAGTCGCTCGCCACGATTTTCCAAGCCGGTGCTGAAAAATGTGGGGGAGTGCGGTAGTACGGTAGTTAAGGAAGGGTTCGGAAGCTTCTGTGAGTTTCTAGAACCTTCTGGAGCCTCTGGAAGCCTCCAGACGCTTTCTCAAGGGTTCTGGAGCCGTCCTAATGGCTCTAAAAGCTTCTAAAACCTCCCACGTGCTCTCAGAACGTTCCAGACGCTTCCAGTAGCTGTATGGAGCTTTTAAAACCCTCTGGAACCTCCCGGGGAGCCTCCAGGAGCCGCCAAAAGCTTCCAGACGCCTCCAGGACGTCCTCGAAGGTCCTGGAGCCTCTAGAAGCTTCTAAAACGCTTGGAACGCTCCCAGAATAAAACATCAGCAAAAGCTTTCAGGAGCTTCCAGGATCGTCCCGGAGCCTCCAAATCCTTCCAGACGCTTCCAGCGAGTTCTCATAGGTCCTGGAGTCTCTAGAAGCTCCCAGGACGGCCGGGACGCCCTCAGGATGTTAAAGAAGGTTCTGGAGGCTTTTGAGAGCATTTTGAAGTTCCAAGAGCGCCTAAAAGCTCTCAGAAGATTTCAGAAGCTTCCAGGAGCATCCAGAATCCTCCAGACGCTTCCAGACGGCTTCAGAACGCCCCAGAATCTTCCCTTTACCTCGACGACGCGGCAGCCGCTTGAATCCTTGGCTCCAGTGTCGTTGACGCCGTCTGCGATTGCGGTGGAATCGGCGTGTTCTTGATGTTCACGGGAAGACCGGATTGCGCCGCCTGGATCATCTTGTCGAAGCCCTTCATCTCGATGAGATACCTCTTCGCGGTCTCAACGTCGCCACGCGATTTTGCCTGGAAAAAAATGGGGTACTTTTGGGATCAGGGGGCTTTTGGGAGCTCCTGGAAGCTTCTGGAGGTTCCTGGAAGCTCCTGGGAACTTCCGGAAGCTTCTGTGAGATTCTGGAGGCTCCTAGAAGCTTCCGGGAGCTCTTCGAACCTCATAGAGCCCTCAAAATCAAGGTTGTCACACGGCCGATCCCTGAGCCGCGGCAATGGTTGAATCCGGCGGCCCTGAGAGCCAAAAAGCTTATGGGCTGGGCCGCGGCTCAGGAATCGGCCTCGCTCAAAACCTACATGAATCGCGGCCTGTTTGAACTGCGCCTGTCGCTCCAACAAAAACTCCAATTGTGCCGAGTTTCGACTCTTCCCCTCCACCCCGCTTGGAGCCAGCGGGCCGACTTGTGGTGCCGCTGGTTTTTGATGAAGGTGTGCCGCCGCTGATGCCCCACCTCCCCCAGAGGCCCCTTGCGCTGGCAATGGTCCCATATCTGGCAACGCTGGCAACGCCGAGATATCCACCGGTTTCCCTCGTTTCGCCTCCTTGATAGCGTCGGCGTATTGGCCGGCGAGCCGCGAGTTCATGCGCTCCTTCCGCTCGTTTCCCTCAGCCTTCGCCTTTTGAGCCATTTGAAGATAGCGAATCTGGCGTTGCTCGAGGGCTCCCATGAAGGTCTGGGGGCCTGTGGAGGCTTGTGGGGCTGGCGGAGCTGCCGGGGGCGCAGGTGCCGCCGGCTGAGCCGCCACCTGAGTCTTCCGATAGGGTGGCGGCGACGGAGGCACCTCGTTCATATCCATCTCATCCGCATTGCAGTCGTTCAATGCGGCGATGGCCTGATCGAAAGCCTTGGCCATTCCCACATATTCCTTTGCTGATTCCTTATCGCCGGCGGCAATGGCGGCTTTACCATTCGCCACGTGGAGATTTCGACGGTGTTGAAGGATACGGTAGATGGCGGCTTTCTTGGGGTCCGTGGGCTCTTTAGTGTCCTTGGAAGCCGTAGAAGTAGATGATGCTTTTCGCTGTGGGATCGGCGGCGGAGCTTCCGTGGACGCCTGCGCGGCCTGTCGGATCGGTGGAGCCGGCGGGTGGTGAGCCGGCTGAGCCGTCGGTGGGGCTGGAGCCAGCGGCTCGGATTGAAAGTTCGGCGGGGCCACCGGGATCTCGGACTCGTCGATTTTCTTGCCCTTCTCGACGGCACGGATCAGCTCGACGAGCTTGTCGACGGCGCGTTTGTATCTTCGAGCCTTGGCGCCCTCGCCGGCTTGCTCCGCCGCCTTGTGAGCCTTCACATAGTACGCATGAAGTTGTCGTAAATGGCTCAGCTGGCTGTTCTCGTTTCCAAGGCGCGATGGAGCTGGGGCCGATGGCGGTGGCCCAGAAGGGGGCGGGGCTTGTCTCACGGGCACCGGCGGCGGGGCCTGCTGCTTCACCGGCGACCCTCCTACGAGGCCTTGCAGTTCGTTGAGCAGCTCCTCGTCCATCTCAATCTCATCATCATCGCCATCGCCGTGATTATCGGATAGAGCCGCGGCCAGAAGACGTGGGTCCACTCCGGGGACATCGGCGGATGATGGGGCTTGGGGTTGGCGTCGAGGCGCAGGGGGTGCGGCACGTGTGGCTTGTGTGGGTCTGGAAGAGGGAAAGTTAGGCCATCTAGATTTCAAGGGATCTGGGGGCCATATCGCCTAGAAAACTCTGTTCAAAAGTTAGGCCATCTAAATTTCAAGGGATCTTGGTCGGAATCGGAGAAACGGCTCCGCGTTTTTGCCTAATTTTTTAAAACTTTTCATACATTTTTTGCGCAAATGTATACGAAAAGTTCAAAAAATTGGGCAAAAACGCGATTTCACACTTTCGAAATGTCCGCTTTCGAAATGTCCCGGAGCCAAATTATCGGAGTTCGAGGGTCCCTATGGCCTAGAAAACCCCGTTTAAAAGTTAGACCATCTAAATTTCAAGGAATCTGGGGCAGGTTTGGACGGAATCGGAGAAACGGTTCCGCGACGTTCCGAAAGTGTGACGTTTCGCAAGTGTGACATTTCGAAAGTGCAATATTTCACAACTGCAACGTTTCTCCTTTGAAAAGTCACACCTTCGAAATGTCACTTGCGAAACGTCACATTTTCGAAATGTCCACTTTCGAAACGTCACACTTTCGAAACGTCAAACTTTCGATTTTTTTCGGAAAATATTTCGAATTTTTTTTCGGAAAAATTTTCCGACATTTTTTTTCAGAAAAAAAACCGGAAAAAATAGACAAAATTGTCGAAAAATTATCATTTTTGAGCAACATTTATTTTCGAAAAAATTTTTGGCCTAGAAATTTCCGTTCAAAAGTTAGGCCATCTAAATTTCAAAGGATCCGAGGGCCCTGTGGCCTCAAAAGTTAGGCCATCTAGATTTTCAGAGTTCCAAGGTCCCTGTGGCCTAGAAAACTGTGTTCAAAAGTTAGGCCCTCTAAATTTCAAGGGATTTAGGGACCCTATGGCCTAGAAAATCCCGTTCAAACTCCGGCCATCTAAAATTCAAGGGCCCCAATGGCCTAGAAAACTCTGTTAGGCCATACCTCGCATTTCTCTCTCCATTAACCTCCGCCTGAATCGCGGCGAGCTCCGCGAGCAACTCGGCGTCCTCCTCCAAATTCCCGTACACTGAATTTTCCATATCGTTGAAGTTCATCTGAATTTTTGGATAGATTTTAAGGGATTTTTCAGATTTTAAAGGGGTTAAAAGATAGAAATTCTGATAAAAACAGTTGAAAAAATCCAAATTTTCGATTACAAAAACCAAAATTATTATTAGAAAAACCAGTAACAAATAACAAAAATCAACAAAATTATTTAGACTCCGCCCCCTCGAAGCTCCGCCCCCTTCACATCGTCCTCATTGATTCCGAACTCGGCGAGCAGCCGTGTCCGATCGATAATCTGCTCGGTGGGCTGGCCCAAGTTGAGAATCACTTTTTTGTTTTCTTGGCAGTTATCGGTGAGCAGGCGGACGCAGAAGATTGAGTAGTTGCGCTGGAAAAAAAATGGGGTTATTGTAGGTTTTTTGGAGAGCTTTTCTAGAAGGATTACTGTAGGAACCTGAATCTTGTGAGCGACCCAGGGATACTGTAGGCACTGACAAAGATACTGTAGCACAAGGAATACTGTAGCAAGGGACACTAACAACCATTTGATGAAGGATTACTGTAGGAACTTGGAGGAAAAAATTTTCCAAAAAAAAAAAAACGATGAACGAGGGCTCAGGGATACTGTAGATACGTGAAGAAGGTCAAAATTAGTTTTTTGAGATTCGGGGGGTACTGTAGATATACTTCAAAGTTTTTGAAAAAAAATTTTGGATTCAGAGGTACTGTAGAAAGTTGAAAACTGAGATTCTTGGGGAATTTTTGAAATTTGTAGATCTTGGCAGGGGTCCAGGGATACTGTAGTCACTGACAAGGATACTGTAGCACAAGGGCTACTGTAGAAATTTGAAAAAGTTCAATAATTGTTTTTTTTTTTGCTTTTTTGGGATTCAGAGACACTGTAGACGTCGAAAATTGAGATTTTGGGGAATCTTGAATTCAGGAAAAATCTGAGACAATTCTAAATCCTTCAGGACCCTCTAGGCTTCTCCTGGCGTATTCTGAGACATTGAGAATTCTTCAGAATTCTCCATAGCTCCAAAACTCCTAATTTTTCCTTAAAAATTCGAATTTCGAATGGGACGTGAATAAAAAATCGATAAGGAAAAATGTCTCGAAAAAACTCCAGAAATCCAAAAAAACCACCTATTTCGGCCTATATCTCACTTCAAAATCAATTCCGAGACTTTGGACCATTTTTTTTCGGATTTTTCGTATTCAATTTAGTCAGGAAAAATCAAAATCAAATCTGAAAAATGTTGGGCCAAAAATCGTTTTTAAAAAAGGCCCATGGTCAGGAGAAGCGAAAAAAAAAAATGCCGTGGTCCTATAGAATGAACCGAAAAGTCAAGAATTCTAGTGGAAAATTCTGGAAAAATATTTGAAAAATCGATAAGGAAAAATTCCCCCCAATAAAAGCCTCAGGAGAAAAATCAAAGGGTACCATCTGGTCCAAGACAAATAGTGAACAAATGGCGTATCTCAAAAGGGATTCTTCCCAGGAGAAAAGGGCGGTTAATTTTAGGTCAAAATGTGTCTTATTTTTGTAGGTCTAGGATTCCATTATTTTTTTTTCAAAGCAAATCCATTTATTTCAATTTTGGGGGCTCAGGGATACTGTAGATACTTTAAAAAATTTTTGAAATTATTTTTTGTTTTTTGCATTCAGGAGTACTGTATAAAGTGGAAAGTTCGGCTCCGGGACATCTCGAAAGCGAACATTTCGAATGTTTTTCTCAAATTTTCAAACTTTTCGTATACATTTGCGCAAAAATTCTGATATCAAATAATATAAGAATATAGATTCTGAAATCAAAATTAGCAGGAAAATTGAGCTGTTGAGCAGATTTTTGACGTTTTAGTTCAATTTTGACCTTTTCAGGGAGTTTTTTCACTTTTTAAAAGTTTTTGGAGAGTTTTCTGGGTAGTTTTTCATGATTCTAGACCATTTTTGATGATTTTAAACAATTTTTTGAGTAGGTTGGGCGTTTTTTTGATTATTCAAGTCAGTTTTTTCACTTCAGAACCCTCCAGAAGCCTTCAAAATCCTTCTGGACGCTCCTGAATGCTCCTGGAGTCTCCTAGAGCCTTCTATAGCCTTCTATAGCCTTCTAGAGCCTTCTGGATCCTTCAGAATCCTTCAGAATCCTTCAGAATCCTTCAGAATCCTCCAGAATACTCCAGAACTGTCCTAGATCCTTCTGCATCCTTCTGGGCGCTCCTGGATCCTTCTGGACCCTTCTGAGGCCCCTAGAATCCTCTAAAACCCTTCAGAATCCCCCAGAATCCTTCTCGATGCTCCAGAATCCTCCAGAATACTTCTATATGCTTCTGAATGTATCTGTGTCCTTCTGGATGCTCCTGGATTCTCCTGGATTCTCCTGGATCCTCTTGGAGTCTTCTAGACCCTTCAAAATCCTCTATTATCCTTCAGAATTCTCCTTGAACTTCCTGGATCTTCCTGGAACCTTTTAGACACCTCTGGATGCTCCAAAACCTTCTAAAATATTCCAGGGCCTCCAGAATCCCTTACCATCACACAACTCTCCATAAAATACGCGGGCCGTCTCGACGTGCACTGCAACACCGACAGTAACCCATTCCGCCCGTTTTCAAGTGTCGCCAACTTGTTCTCCCCGGAAAGCGAGCTCAGATTACAAATCGCTTTGATACATGAAAGCTTAAGCTCTCCTATCCTCGAGACGTCATCTTCAAGAGTACGGTACTTTTGGTATACTGTAGAGGAGAGCAGAGAGAGTGATGGAGTGGTGATGACGCGTTGAATCGGAGGCGGAGCCGGCTGCCTCGGCCGATCCGTATACTTTCTCTGCGCCTCTTCGTATCTCTTCTCTTCTTGAATTTTTGCTCGAATCTTTTCAAACTTGGCTCCATCTTCGGGCTCTTCTGGCCAATTTTCGGGTTGAGAGGAGCGAAAATCGGCGAAGAGCGATTCAGCGTGAAGGATCTGAAAAAAGGGGAATAATTAGACACACAGAGATAGAGCTACCGTATCCAGAACGTCGACGGCGGCGTTGATGGCGATGGCTTTGTTGCTTAGATAGGTGGCCATTTCGGTGGTGTTGGTGCACATTTCGGCTGAAAAAAGGGGGTTTAGAGGGTCTAGAAGCCTCCAGAATCCTTCAGAATCCCCCAAAATCCTTTAAAGTCCTTAAGAATCCTTCAGAACGCTGTCTACCAAGAATCAGCTGTTTTTAAGCTAAAAAATAGTGAAATTTTTGATTTTACAGAGTTTTCATTTGAAAAATTGTAATTTTTGTGGTTTTTTGGTCAAAAATTCGAATTCTACCATTTTCACAATACAACCGCTTTTAAGTTAAAAACAGGTGAAAATTTCAATTTTTCGGCATTTTTTCGACAAAAAAAGTTTTTTTTTTGTGGTTTTTTGGTAAAAATTCGAATTTCAACACTTTTAGACCCTCTAATTGCTTCTGAAGCGGTCAGAATTCTTTAAAATTTTCCAGAATCTTCCAGAATCTTCTATAAGTCTCTAGGGCCCTTCAGAATCCTTCTGGATCCTCCAGAGCTCCAAAATTCCTAAATTTTCGCTCCAAATTCAAATTTCCGACTCAAAAATTTGCCAGTATTTCAAAATTTCCTTAGAAACTTCTGCAGATTCTGGCATTAAATTTAGAGGGAAAATTGAGGTTTTGGGCACATATTTGAGTTTTTCGGGGTGTTTTTTTTAAAAACTGTAAGTTTTGGAGGATTTCTGACTAACTTTTATTGATTCTAGTCCATTTTTGATGGTTTTAAACACTTTTTTTGATTGTTCTAGTAATTTTTGTCCTTTCAGAATCCTCCAGAATCCTCTAGAATCCTTCGAAACGTTGTCTACCAAGAACCAGCCGTTTTTAATCTAAAAAGTTCGATTTTACAGAGTTTTCATCAAAAAATTGTAATTTTCTGTGATTTTTTGATCACAAATTCGAATTTTTTAAACACTTTTAGACCTTCTAATTGCTTCTGAATCGGTCAGAATCCTCTACAGAAGTCTTGGAGGCTTCTAGGACCTTCTGGATCTTTCTGGATCATTCAAAATCCTCGATTGGATCCTCCTAAAGGGTTCTAAGCCCTTTCATATCCTTCTGGACCCTCTAGAATCCCCCAGAATCGTCTGAAACCTTTCTAGATCCTTCAGAATCGTTCAGAATTCTCCAGGATTCTCCAGGATCCTCCTGGACCCTTCAGAATCCTTCTGGATCCTCCAGAATCCCCCAAAACCCTCACCTACAGTATCCACACACATGTGCAACATCTCCACGGTGTACTTCCTTCTCTCCTCCACCGACTTCGGCTCCTTTTTCGCTTTGGCCATCAAAAACGCATCATAGTCCATGGAAATCAACTCGAGAAGATTCAAAACGAACAGCAGATTATTCGAATGAACATTTCCCTTCTTCGAGACCACCATGACATTCACTATATCCAGAAGTTCACAGAATGCTTCAGAAGACATCTCAGCATAACAGGACGATACGAATCCGTAGTCCTTCTCCAGAAGAAATGAAAAATACGCCAAAACCCATGGCATCTCCTCGTTTCCATGCTCCAGAATCCTCTCCAAAAGATGCGCGTATCTTGGGGACTTCTGGAATTCCAAGTGGGCGGAGTCGGCGGTTTTCGTCAGAATACAAAGGACCTCCGGGTGGTGGAAGGCTAGAAGGGTCTCCAGAAGCTCTACGCATTCTGAGGAGATTCTGGAGGCAAACTGGGGGGATCGCATGATGAGATTGACGAGGAGGCGAATGGAGGGAAGGGCTTTTTGTTGGTCCTGATTGGGAAGGTGGTTGGCGAGACAGATGGAGAGTAGGGTGTGGTGGATATGCGCCGAGTCCTGGAAGCTAGTTTTTATACTTTTAGAGGGTTTTGGAGCTTTTAGGAGTATTATAATCGTCTAGAATCTCCTAGAACTCTTAGGGACCCTTCAGAAGTCTTCGGAATACTCTAGAACCCTCTAGGATTCTCCAGTATGTCCCAGGAACCTACAGAATCCCTCAGAGTCCTTAAGAAGTTGTCGGGTTTCTTTTGGATTTTTTGCTGGTTTTGGGTGATTTCAAGGCGTTTGAAGAGTCTTTAGGAGCTCTGTGGTCTTTTGAAATCATCTAGAAACCATCAGAATTTCTCATAACTTTTCAGAACCAATCTAAATCCTTCAGAATCATCTAGAAACCTTCATTTATCTCTAAAAGTCTGCAGAATCCTTTAGAATCATGCAAAATCCTTCAGAATACGTCGAGTTCCTTCCGGGTTCGCTGAGGTCTCTGGAGATAAATTTTTGACGTCTTTGAGTGGTTTTAAAGCTTTTGGGGAGCTTTTGGAGCTTTTGGAGCTCTCATGATCTTTCAGGATCCTTTAGAATGCTCGAAAATGCCAATTTTTCAATTTAAAATCAAATCAGAATCTTCCAAAATCAGAGCGAATCCTCTAGAATCCTTCAGAATCCATCAGGACCCTTCTGGATCCTCCCAACTCTTCCTGAAGTCTTCTGGGGTATTCAGAATCTTTTAAAATCCTTAAGAATCCTCCAGAATTCTTCAGAAGCTCCCAGGAGTCCTCAGGATGAACTTTCACCGTTTTTTAACTATTTTCAAGTTCAAAATTGCTTTTTTTTCGATTTTTTGGCTCAAGAATTCTCTATTTCTATGAAAAATTGCATTTTTTCGTCGAAAATTCCAAGTTCTACCTCCAAAAACCTCTCCACAATCTCCTGACTCTCTTCCTCGGTTCCCACGAACTTTTGTGCCTTTTTCAGCGATTCCAATGTGATATTTGCTGAAAATTTATGTTTTTTTTTGGTGTAAAATTCGGATTTTCAGCTTTTTCTACCTCCATAATCCACCTCCCCATTGAATTTCCGCGTTTTTCCCAACTCCACAAGCTCGGTGAGCAACTCTTCGAGCATCTGAAAAATCGCTGAACATCTGAAGAGAGAGAGTCATCTAAATAAAATATTCTGGAACAACCCAGTATTGGAAAAAAAGCCAAAAAATTTGGCTAGAAATCAAAAATTTTCAGTGAAAATTATATATTTTTGAAGGCTCAAGTGTCAAGTGTGCAAATAAAAAAAAGTAAGCAAAAAAGCTGTGATTTTTCGGAATTTCAGAGATCATTCGGGATGGGAAAGGGGGAAAAAGTGGACTAGAAAGTGAAAAATGACAAAAAAAATCGAGAAAATGGATAAAAAATCGAGAAAAATGCATGCAAAAATGTGGAAAAATGAACTTTCTAGATCAATTTCTTCCCAAAAATTCAATTTTTTCAGTTCAAAAAGCTCAAAAAATCAATAAAAAGATCATTTTCGTGCCGGAAACAGTGTCGTATCGAAGAACCAATCCGCCGACATCTCCCCGAGCATTTCCGATTTTTCCGCATTCGTCAGCCGATCCATACACTTCTCGGCAACGCTGGGAACGATTCGTTTCGCGTGTTTTCCGATGGTGAGAAGGCGAATCGGGATTTTGTGGATGAGAATTTGAAGGCATGCAGTTTGGCCGGGTGTCCAGGAGATCATGGTTAGGCGCTGCAAAATAGAAATAGATGAAAATGGGTTTTACAAGGGGATTACTCGAGGACGCGAGTTGAACTTTTTACCATAATTTGGGTCAAGATAGAGTTGACTCTACTGATTCAGAATCTGAAATAAAAATTGGCGAAATGTTTACGTGAGTCGAGTTATGACCTCTTAAAAATTTGCTAAATTTTCACGTAATAGTCTATGAGAATATTATCCATAGAATTCAACAACGTGAGTGGTGAAGTGGTAAGGAGTTAGGGTTCCAGTAAGTAAGCCATGGTTCGATTCCCCCGCTGTCAAAATTTTTTGGAAATTTTTTTGTCTGTGTTCCAGTCAATATGTATGTGCTCGAAATGATTTTTTGTGCATTTTTTCATTGTTTTACTGCATTCTGAGGCAGTTTCGAAAAGTTTGCTAGAACTGACTTGATAATTCATAATTCGACCGAAGCCGGAAACCTGCTCTTGATTAGGTTGACGAACTTTTTGAGCGATTCGATTCTAAAGTTTGATTTATGAAATTTGTTTCGAAAAATCATTCACCGAACCAATGACAACCTCGAACTTCGGTCGAATTATGAATTATCAAGTCAGTTCTAGCAAACTTTTCGAAACTGCCTCAGAATGCAGTAAAACAATGAAAAAATGCACAAAAAATCATTTCGAGCACATACATATTGACTGGAACACAGACAAAAAAATTTCCAAAAAATTTTGACAGCGGGGGAATCGAACCATGGCTTACTTACTGGAACCCTAACTCCTTACCACTTCACCACTCACGTTGTTGAATTCTATGGATAATATTCTCATAGACTATTACGTGAAAATTTAGCAAATTTTTAAGAGGTCATAACTCGACTCACGTAAACATTTCGCCAATTTTTATTTCAGATTCTGAATCAGTAGAGTCAACTCTATCTTGACCCAAATTATGGTAAAAAGTTCAACTCGCGTCCTCGAGTAATCCCCTTGTTAGAATTTTTGAAAATCATCTAGGATTTGTTAGGAGCTTCCAGAAGCTTTCAGAATCCTCTATAGCCCGTTAGAAGCCTTCAGAAGCCTTCCGAATCGTTCGTAATCTTCCAGAGCCCTTTAGAATGCTTCAGAATCCTCCAGGACCACATAGGATCCGTTAGCAGCTTCCAGAATGCTGCAGAGCACTTCAGAGCCCTTCAGAAGCCTTCTGAAGTTTTCAGAATCCTTCCGAATCGTCTAGAATCAGTAGCAGCTCCAAAAATGCTACAGAGCACTTCAGAATAGTTTTAAAATCTTAAGAACGCCTCTGAATCCTTAAGAGTCATCTAGAATTCGTTAGAAGACTCCAGGAGCATCTAGAATCAGTACGAAGCTTCCAGAAGCATCCAGAATGCTCCAGAGCCCATCAGAATCCCGCAAAAGCTTTCAGATTCGTCTAGGATCAATTAGCAACTTCCAGAATCGTCCAAAACCCTCTAGAGCACTTCTGAATCTGCCTATCTCCTTCGGAACCATCTAGGACATCTTAGAAGACTCCAGGATGCTTCTGGACGATTTAGAATCCTTCAGAATCATTCAGGGCTCTTCGGAAGTCTTCAGACGCCTTCAAAATTGTCTAAGACCAGTTGGAAGATTTTATAATGCTTCGGAGTACTCTAGAGCCCTCCAAAATCGTTCTGTATCCTTCAGAATCATCTAGAGTCATCTGGAGGCTCCCAGGGCGCTCCAGAAGCTTACAAAAGCTAATAGAACCTTCCAGAATCGTCTAGAACTCATAAAAATCGTCCAGAAGCATTCAGAAGCTTTCAGAATCCTCCAGGACCCGTTAGAAGCCTTTCAGAGCATTCAGAAGCATTCAGGAACTTTCTAGGCAATTCAGGATCATTTAGATCCCGTTAAACCCCTTCAGAAGTCGTCAGAATCCTTTAGAACAGTCTAGGATGCTCCAGAACCCTTCAATCTATCTCATTTTCGTCTCGAAATCCATCATTTTCAGCTTATTTTTCTTCTCAACTCCATTACCTTCTGCCAGTGCTCCATAACCTCTACAATTGAGCCGAGCGCTTGAGCCAGTTTGCAGAGGGATTCTTCGTCCTTGGTTAGCGTTCCCCATGGTCTGAAAGTTGAGAATTTTGGATTAGAAGCTTCCAGGGTCCTTAAAAACGCTCTTTATTACAAGAAATAGTGAAAATTTTGATTTTTCAGTCAGAAAATTGCTTCTAAGTTCTTCAAAGTTCTTCCAGAGTCTCCCTTACCTCTCCTCCACATCTCCCTGCTTCCTCATCGCCTCCGCACACCTCCACAACGCATCCTCCACCAACACCACCATCATCACCAGATTCTCGGCGCTCCTCGAGAAGCACGCCTTCAGAATTGCCGCATTCTGAGAGTATGTCGTCAGAATCATCGTCATCAGGTTTTCAGTGGACTTTTCGATGCTCTCCGATGCTCTTCTCAACTCGTAAGTGTGCTCCAGGATAGTAGTTGAAATTCGACTCAAAAAATCGGGCGTCGTGTGCTCGGCGAGGCCCAGGAGCCGGGTGGCCAAGAAAACTGGGCCCTTGGATCCATTGAGACCGTTTTTGATGTCCTGGGAGCTTATAGAAGTCTCCAGAAGAGTTCCGATGAAGCGGATTGCCTCCGGAATTTTCCCATTGAGACTGTGGAGCTCCCTGTGCAATTTTTGCTGATGCTTTGGGGGCGGGGCTACCGTAACCCAGGAATTTGCGGTCTTTAGACATGCAGATAGCACATCCAAAAGTGAAGATAGCTGTTGAGGATCCTTCAAACTCCAGATGAGCTCTTGGATCTTGTCGATGAGTTTCAGGAGCTCCGGCTTAAAAATTAGGGCATAAGCGACCCTGGGATCCTTGAGCAGTTGACACAAAGCATGGCACACCCGGATGCAAAGCCTCAACGACATTCCATTTCTAGTCCATTCCAACAGCAGATCCATGAGCTTCTGTGGTCCCTGGAGAGCACAGAATTGATCCAAATTCAGGCAGGATTCTTGATGCTTTTGATCGGAATCGATAGCTTGAACCAGGTCGGCCAGCGATTTCTCCACGGCCTCCTGAGTCTTGTCTTCCGTGGGCAGCAGCTTCTCCATGGCCATGTTGAACTCGCGAACGTACTTGGTACGGTTTCGCGGGGAGGCGAGTGGTCCGGGTAGGGTTTCAGTGATTTGGCTGAAAAAATAGAGGGATTTGGAGGGGCATAGAATGGTTTTAAAGTAATTTTGAGCCAAAAAGCACAATTTTCAATAATTTTTTATGGTTTTTCAGCTATTTTTAACGTTTTGATGTCATTTTTAGTCCATTTTAGGTAATTTTGAAACGATTTTAGAAAATTTTGGATCATTTTTGGTGATTTTTAGATGCTTCAGAATCATCCAGATCGCTCCAGAATGCTTCAGAAGTCGTCAGGATCTTTCAGAACCGCCAGGAAACTTTTAGGACGAATTTAGAGAGCCTAAACAGTCTATGATCGTCTAGAACATACTAAGATGGTCCAGAGTGGTTTAAAATAGTCTAGGATGTTCCTAGGAAACTCTAGATGCTCCAGGATCCTTCCGAAGACTTCGGGATGCTCCAGAACGCTCCAGGAGTCGTCAGGACCTCCCAAAAACTTCCAGAATGATCCAAGACGATTTATGTTAGTCTAGATTAGTCTAGGAAAGGAGGCTTCAGGATGCTCCGGAAGTCGCTAGGAGCTTCCAGAACCCTCCAACACTCCAAAAATCCAACTCACATTCTCTCCAAATTCCCCCTCGCCTTCATCATCTTCTCCTCTCTCTCCTTCTTCTCCTCCTCCTCGCTAACATCCCCTCCCTCCACAGGTAAGGCCTCCCGGAACACGCCCATCAAATGCCTCTTCAACTCCTCCGTCTGACTTCCCGATGTCAACATCTTTGCCTGAATTGAGTGCTCCTTGGAGCACACCACATGTGCCACAGCTTCCAGATCCGAATGGACTACTGTATTGGAGCAGAGGGTGCATTGGCGTGGGAGGAGCCTGGAGGGGCTTGGCCAGATGCATGGGGATGTTGATTCTTTATCAGATTCAGATTCAGAATCCACTAGAGAGTTTAGATACTGCAAAATATCTCCTGAAGATGGTAGAGGCTCCCTTTGCTCTTTCTGCTCGTTTAAAAGCCGTATCTTCTCTTGCCGTCTCGCCGTGGCCGCCGCCTCCTGCTCTCGCTTCTTCTGCGCCTTCTCCTCGTGCTTTCGAGCCCGCTCGTCGGCCAGAATCTTCTGCTTCTCCTCTTCTTTCGCGTCCTTGGCACGCAATTCGTACTGTTTGTTCTCCTCCTGTAGTGTGGCGATGAACTTGACTTCCATGACTCGCTGATCGTCGTCCTTGGCACGGCGGACCACCTCCTGAATGTTCTTGTCGCGATTGTCGGAGGCGCGTTGCATGCGGGCTTCGAGGAGTTGGCGTTTTCGTTCTGGAAAAGAAGGATTTGAGAGTTCAAGATGGTCTGGATTGGCCTAGGAAAATCCAGGATCGTCTGGGATGATTCCGGATGGTCTAGAATCTTCCAGAAGCCTCCAGCAGCATTCTGGCGCTTTTGAGGACTTCCAGAAGGATCCTTCACCCTCCAAAATAGTCCATGACCTTCTCTAACTTCTTATGATCATCCAGAGCCACCTGGAATGATCTCTGATCTTCTAGAACTTTTAGAATGATCTAGAATCCTCCAGAAGCGTCCAGTAATCTCCAGGAGGCTCTAGAAGCCTCCGAAAGCCTCCCGAACCTTCCACAACCTTCAACGACTCCCTGTGATTCTCTAGAGCGTCCTGAATCCTTCTAAACACTTTTGAGATACTCTAGAACCTTCTAGGGCTCTCTAGACTCATGTGATCGTCGCTGAAGGGTTTTGGAAGATCCTGGAAAGTCTAGAAGGATCATAGATGGGTTCCAGAGAATCCTGGAGGCTTCTGGAGGATCCCTAAGGCCTCAGAAAGATCCAAAGACATACCTTTCAACGCCTCCTGCTTCGCCCGCACTTCTTCCACTCGACTCGTCAGCTCCTTCAGCTTCAACGCCTTCGCATCCTGCAACTGCTGCCGTAGCTCCTCTGCGTGCTTCTGCTTCATCTCGTGACGCTTCCCGAAGTCGTCGTCATCCTTCTGACATCGTCGTCTCGACGGGGACGACATCTTCTCGTGACGCTCTACGGGGGTTCCGGGTTCGTGAACGTTCATCGACTTTTGTGCTTTTTGATGGTAGGCGGCGACGGACTCTTGCTCCATGAGCTCTGACCAGGCAAGGGAGCGAATCTCTTCGAAGACCTGGAAAAAAACAATATTCAATCTTTCGGGGGTGGTCTAGGATCGTCCAGGATTGTCTGGGATCATTTAGGATCGTCTGGAGTCGTCCTGGACCTTCCAAAAAATCGCTAGAAATCCTCTAGAATGTTCTGCGATCTTTTGGGATTTTCTAGAATCGTCCTAGATCTTCCATAATCGCCCAAAATCGTCTAGGATCACTTAAAATCATTCAGGATGAGCCAACATGGTCCAGGATCTTCTAGAATCCAGAAGCGCCTAGGATTGTTCAGAATGGTTCAGAATCGTCTAGGATCGTCTAGGATCTTCTAGAATGGTCTAGAATCCTTCAGGATCGTTCAGATTCTTCTAGGATCGTCTAGGATGGCTCATGATCGTTCAGAATTCTCTAGAATCGTTTAGGACCTTCTAGGATCCTTCAGAATCATCCAGAATCCTCCAGGATCGTCCTAGATGGTCTAGATTCGTCAAGGACCTGCTAGGAACATTTTAGATTTTCCAGAATTCTCCAGAGTCTTCCAGAATCGTCCAGGACCATTCAGAATCATCCAGAATCGCCTAGAATCTTCCTGGATATTCCTGGATCTTCTAGGATCGTCCAGAATCGCCTAGAATCTTCCTGGATATTCCTGGATCTTCTAGGATCTCCTACAATTTTCTAGGGCCTTCTAGAATCGTTCAGGATCTTCCTGGATCTTCTATGATCGTCCTGAATCGTCTAGAATCGTCTAGGATCGTTCAGAATTCTCCACAATCGTCGAGAATCGACTTGGATTGTTCAGGATCCTCCAGCATCGTCTAGGATCGTCTAGATTCGTCCGGGACCTTCTAGAATCGTCTAGATTATTCTAGGATTCCCATGGATGGTTGAGGATCGTCTAGGATCGTCTAGGATCTTCCTGGATCGTCCAGAGTCGCCTAGAATCCTCCAGAATCATTCAGGATCGTCCAGAATCATTTTGAATCTCCTAGAATCATCCACCACTATTCAGAATTTTCCAGGATCTTCTAGAATCCTTCAGGATCATCCAGAACTCTTTAGAATCGTCTAGAATTCTCCAGAATCTTCCTGGATCCCCCAAACACCTCCCAAACCCTCCCCCTCTCACCTTGAAAAAGTTCTCCATCTCCTCCTTCTTCTGCTTCTTCTGCGTCTTCTGCCGCTTCTGCTGCTCCTCGTCCCTCTCCAAAATCGCCGCCTCCATCTCAACCTGCCTCTCGAGTTCCGCGTCTATCTCCATCGACTCCGCCTGCTTGATTTCCAATTTCAGACTGTTCTCCTCAAGAGCCAACGATTCCTCTTCCTCCGTCATTTCTCTCCATTCGTCGTCCTTCTCAAGCTCTTCAGGGAAGCCCACGTATCCAAAAAGCGAGCCATTCCGAGAGTTGGATGGTTGGGAAGGCGTGGGGTCCGCGGGGACGTCTTCTGAATTCTCAGATGACGTCGTGGGGTTCTCCTCGTGTATTGATTGAAGCTCAGCGTTGACTGATGGCGTAGGAGTCTCCTGGAAAAAAAATTAGATGATTTTTGGATTTTTGCGTGAATTTTTGGCCTCCTAATATTAAAAAAAAGAATCCACGAGCATCTAGCTCGTGGATTCTATATCAATTATTCCTAATCTTCTGAAGGGTACAGGGACTCTAGCTGAAAACAGTGAGTATTTTAGAGAGCCAAAAAGCCTTCCGAATCCCCTTTTTTCTAGATTTCGAATCACTGAATCCATTTCGAAAGGGAAAATGACGACGACTCCGAATAGCAAGAGTCGAAACGCGACGAAGGATAATAAGAAGACGAAGACGTCGAAAACGTCGACGACGGCGACCAAGAAGCGAAACTCGACGTTGACCATGTCGAAATCGCAGACTTCCGCCGATTTGAAGGAGATGGAGAAGGAGAAGAAGACAGAGGATAAGGGCAAGAAGAAGGAGCCCGTGGCGGCCGAGGTGAAGAAGAAGGAGTCGGCGGCGGCGACGCCGGTGAAGGAGGTGGTGAAGGAGCAGAAGGATCAGAAGGAGAAGAAGAAGGAGGAGAGGGCTCAGGAAGATGCTAATAAGGTAGAGAGAAATCTAGGGGAGTCTAGAAGATTTTAGAGGATTTTGAAGGATCCAGGATGATTCTGGAGCACTCTGGAGGATCTTAAAGGATTCCAGAGGCTTCTAGAAGATCCCGAAGGATCCCTGAAGATCCTAAAGGGTCCCAGACGATTTTGAAGAATCCTGAAAGCTTCCAGAGGATCTTAGAGGACTCAGGATGATTCTAAAGAATCCTAGACGCTTATAGAAGATTCCAGAGGGTCCTGGAGGCTTTTAGAGAGTCCCAGAGGATCCTGAAGAGTACTAGAGGATCCAAACGATTCTAGAGGTTCCTGGAAGATTCTGAACCATTCTGAAAGATTCCAGAGGATCCTAGAGAATCCAGAATGATCCTAGAAAATCCTAGACGATCCTGGAGGGGTTTAGACTATCCTAGAGAATCCCAGACGATTTTTAAAAATCCTGAAAGCTTCTGAAAGATCAAGAAGATTCCTAGAAGATCTTGGAGGCCTCTAGAGGATCCTGGAGGATCCTAGATTATTCCAAAGAGTTCTAGCTGACCTTGAAGGTTCCCAGAGCGTCCTGGAAGATTCTGGAGGATCCTAAAGGATTCCAGAGGGTCCTAGAAGATGCTAGTAGGATCTGAATGCTTCTCGAGGGTTCTAGAGGATTCTAGAAGATTCTGACCGATTCAGAAGCAATAAGAAGATCTAAAAGTGTTAAATTTCGAATTTGTGACCAAAAAACCACAAAAAGGACACTTTCCTGTCGAAAAAATACAGAAAAATTGAAATTTTCACTATTTTTAGTTAAAAAATATATATGATTCTTGGTAGAGAGCGTTCTGAAGGATTTTAAAGGGCTCTGGAGAATACTAAAGGATCCTAGAAGATTCTAGACGAGCCTAGAGAAACCTGAAGGAGTCTAGAAGGTCCTAGACGCCTCTAAAGATTCTGAAGATAAAGACGATCCTAGCGGGCCCCAATAAGCTCTAGAAGACCCCAAATCTCATAGTTTTTTTTCCAGCAAAACGAGCCCAGCGGAATGGATGTTGTGGTCAAGGAGGACGACAAGAAGACCAAGATGGACGATGGATACGAGGATTTCGGACCGGGTGCCGCTCAGCAGAATAATTGATCTTTTTTTGTGGTGTACTTTTTTTTCGGATTTGAATAAAGATTACTGTAGGATTTTAGAGGGTTCTAGAAGCTTCCAGAAGATTCGGATTCAATTTTCTTGTTTTTTGAGTCAAAAATTTAATCTTTGAAGATCAATTTCCTTTTTTTTTTGACTTCAAGTCACTATTTTTAGCTGAAAAATGGTCTCTTTTGTATCAAATCGAGTCAAAATTGATTTTGAATAATCAGAAACCTTTAGAATCCATTTTTTCCCTTTTTTCCGGCTCAATGGCTTTTTTTGCTTCAAATTTTACTAGTTTTGGACCAAATTTGACAATTTCTTCGATTTTTCTCACCTTTCCCCCTCTCCTTCCTCCTTGCTTCTGCTGATTGAACGCTTCGACACTCTTCCTCACTGCCATCGGATCCGCAAACGTGAATCCACACTGTCCCCTCTTCTCCTTCTTCTGTTTCTGCCTCAACTTCTCCACCAACACTTGCTGATTCTTCTCCCACAACAATTGTCGACTGTACGCCATTTTGGCCATCGACGCACGGGTCTGTGGAAGATCCATCGCTGATTTTGGACATGTTAGGGCTCTAGTTGTTGGTGGTCCTCTTCGATAGGAACTGGAGGATAGTCTCTCATAGACATTCAACGGCTCCGCTGACTCGGTTTTCGTGAGCTCCGTCTCTTTTTCCACGGAAAATTCGCGATCGAATTCGGAGACGGTGGTGCTGGAGGTGGATTTACGGCGTCGATTTGTAACGAGTTTCCAACCGTCGTCGTTGATTTGTGGAGAGGAGACGGCGACTGCGGCCACGGCCGCCGCGGCCGTTATACGGGCATAGGTGAGCGTGGATTGGGACGGGTTGGGCTGGAAGAAATGGAAGATTTGGGGGACGTTTAGAGATTCAGAAAATCATTCTGAGCCCTTCTAGACCTTCCAGAAGATCCCGAACTAGAGTTTAGAGCGCAGGATTCTGAATCAGAAACTGGATTCAGCAGTTGCCAATTTAGGACCTTACAATTCAAAATTTGGCGTTTTGGAGATCAAGAATTCCTTCAGAATCCTTCAGAATCATTCGAAATCCTTCAAAATTCTTCAGAACTCTCCAGAATCAAAATTATTAGCATTCTGAATGGTTTTTGAGCTCAAATTGGCTCATTTAGAGCTGAATTTTATCGTTTTTTGGCTAAAAATCACTACTTTAACTCGAAATTGATCGTTTTTGGGTAAAATCGAGCCAGACATGATCTTAAATCATCAGAGACCTCTAGGATCCATTTCGAGCTTTTTTTTTTAGGTTTTGTGACTAAAATAGGTTTTTTTTGCTCCAAATTTGCAGTTCGAAATTGCCAATCTTTGGATTTTACAAAGTTTTCGTCAGAAGATTCCAATTTTCGCGTTTTTCAAGTAAAAAATTCGAATTTGGGTACATTGGCACATTCTGATTGCTTCAGAACCTTTGAGAATTCTTCAGAATTATCTTTATCAAAAATCAGCAGTTTTTAAGCTAAGAAACAGTGAAAATTTCAATTTCCCGGTATTTTTTCATCAGAAAATTGTCATTTCTGCACTTTTCTCTCACTTTAAGACATTTCAAAACTTCTCAAAATTATTCAAAACGTTCTATTAGACGAATCAGCCGTTTTTAAGCCAAAAAAGAATGAAAATTTTTGATTTTTCGGGTTTTTTTTTCGCCAAAAAATGTAATTTCCTGTACTTTTTTTTCGGGACGAAAATACAAATTCTGATAGTTTTAAGCCCTTCAGAATCCTTCAGAACGCTCGTCATAGCGAATCTTCCGTTTTTAAGCTGAAAAACAGTGAAAATTTCAAACTTACAATATTTTTCGATTGAAAAAATGAATTTTTCGCAATTTTCAAGGCAAAAATTGCTTCAAAATCCTTCAAATCCTCAAAGGGCATTTTTTGTCGGGAAAAAAACGATTTTAGACCAGAAAAAAAGCGATTTTTCTCATTTTTTGAAGGTTTTTTCGTCTTCTAGTTAAATTTTCATCGATTTCCACTCATTTTTCCTCTATTTTTCCACATTTCAATGCCAAAATCTCACCTCTATCTTCTGATTCCCACCGCCTTGCGGTGAGACATTCTTCACAGCCTCGGCAATAATCGTGGATATCGGAAGTGCCGGATTCGGCGACGACATGGATTTTCTGACTTCCCAAGCAACACTGGGCCGTTTTATAGTCTCTTGCTGATCCTGATCCCATTGTTTCTCCACATTTATGGTCTCAATGAGCGACTTAAAGTCGTTGGAAGCGCTTTGCAGGTACAGCATGGCTTCCTGAAAGTGTTTTCAATGAATTTTTCGCATTTTTTTGGCCAAAAATTATATTTTTTTGATCCAAAAAATTACCCTACAACCGGCCACCGATTGTTCACTTCTACACATTTCATACATCATATCAATTGTTGTCTTCAAATTCTCCACATAACCAGTCCATTGTCGTGCTCGTTTCTTTCTGAAAATCAAAAAATATATAATGATTTTCAAAAAAAAAGATTTTTCCTCACCGATTTTTCTTCTTTTTCGACGACCTACTGATGATGGACTCTGCTTTTTCTCGATCAATTGTGGCCATTTTACCCTGAAATCAAAATTTGAGATAAAAATTGAGATAAAAATTGCGAAATTTTTGCGGAAAAAAAAATCATGAGATTTTTATTATTTTTTGCACACAAAATGCGCCAATGCACGAGAAACGCGCCAGGGGTTTCTCTGGGGTCTCTGCTCTCTAACGCGTAGCCATGGAGCGCGCTTGCTTTTTTCAATAAATTTTTGATTTTATTTTTTCTGCTTTTTCTTCGAAGAAGCTTCGATTTTTCAGCTTAAAATCGATGAAAAAAAAAGAAAATTGCTTGAAAAAAATTTGAGAGTCGAATTTAACAAAAAAAAACTGATAAAATCGCATGAAAAACCTGAAAAAAAGCTGGTTATCACTTATCAAAAATTTTTTGTTTTTTTTTCGTTTTTTCTTTACGATCTTCTTTCAAAGTTCAGTTCAATTTCAGAAACAAACCGGATTTTCCCTCGAAAGCGATTTAAATCTATCTGCCAGCGCGCAAAAATCGGAGATTTAAATCGGATTTAAAAGGTGAGTCCGTTTTCCCCCCAATTTTTTTCCCTCCAAATAAAATGACCTATGAATTATTAGTAAGAACATCAAAAACCCCTTTCAAATCTACCCAATTTTCGTTTCAGGACCCAAAAATGCAGATAAAAATCCATCCAAAAAACACTTTTACAATAATAATGGTCGTCGGATTCCTCTATTTGGCCTATTTGATATTTTTCGAGGTAAAAAATGGCGGGAAATTCGATTTTTGAGCTTATTTTCTGTTCAGAGTGGCGATGGAATGCCAGAAATCGATGTGGACTTGAAGGATGTGATCAGTTATGCGGTTTTGGCTACAGAGATGGGAGGGCATGCGATAATGAAGGTTCATGCGGAAAAATGTGGGTTTTTAGATTGAAAAATCGTTAATAATCATAAAATTTAACCCCAGAAGGTGAAAAAATCGAGTTTTCTATGTCAAAAATGGTCTGAACCGAAATTTTCATTTTTTTCAAAAAAAAAAATCTAAAAAGGCTAAAAAAAACGATTTTGTGCTTAAAAATCATGAAAAACTCTCAATTTTCTATCTTTTTCGTGGAAAAATCGTTAAAAATCGTGAGATTTAACCCTGGAACCTCAGAAAAATGAGTTTTCTAGGTCAAAAATGGTCTAAACTGAAATTCTCATTTTTTCCATATAAAAAAATCTGAAACAGGCGATTTTATGCTTTAAAATCATGAAAAACTCAATTTTCTACTCTAAAAATCCTCATTTTCAGCTCTAAACGCCGCCGCAAAGGGTCTAACCGATGAGGGAAAAGAGGAACTTTTGACAAGAGCGGATTTAATTTCGAATCATTTGATTCTAGACATTCTGCAGAGGTTTCCACGGCTACAGGTACAAAAATAGGCTAAAAATTGAAATTTTAAGCGAAAATTCAATTTTTTCACTTCCAGATAGTCTCCGAAGAAAAATCCTCCGAATTTTCCGACCGAGAAGTCGAACCGTATCGATCGGATAACTATGCGGTGTGGCAGAGTGTCAAGGAGATTCTGGACAAGATTCCGTCGAGAAGATTACAGCTTTCCGATGTCCGGGTCTTTGTGGACCCGTTGGATGCGACGCAGGAGTTTACGGGTGAGAAGAAGAGGATTCTGGAGATGCCTGGAGGCTTTTCAAGGATTTTGAAGCGTCCTAGAGGATTCTGAAGGCTCCAGGAGGCTCCAGAAGGATTCTAGAAAATTTTGACACATTCTGGAGGATTCTGAAGGATTCTATACGATTCTGAAGCGATTTTGAAGATTCTGAAGGCTCCAGGAAGCTTCAGGAAGAGCCAGGAGAATCCAGAAGAGAACAGAAGGGTTCTGAAGGCTCCTGGAGTATTCTGGAAGATTCTGAGTGATCCTGAAGAATTCTGAAGCGTCCTAGAGGATTCTGAAAGCTCCAGAAGGATTCTCAAGGGTTCTAGAGAATTTTGACACATTTTGGGGGATTCTGAAGGATTCTATACGAGTTTGAAGCGGTTTTGAAGATTCTAAATACTCCAGAAGACTTCAGGAAGAGCCAGGAGGACCCGGAAGAGACCAGAAAGATTCTGAAGGCTCCTGGAGTATTCTAGAAGATTCTGAGTGATTCTGGAGGATCCAGAAGCGTCCGAGAGGACTCTGAAGGCTCCAGGAGGCTCCAGGAGGATTCTAGAGAATTTTGACACATTTTGGAGGATTTTGAAGGACTCTATACGATTCTGAAGCGATTTTAAAGATTCTGAAGGCTTCAGAAGACTACAGGAAGAGTCAGGAGGATCCAGAAGGGACCAGAAGGATTCTGAAAGCTTCAGGAGGCTCCAGAAGGATCCATAACGCTTCAGACGACTTTATGATTAAAAATAGTCAAAATTGGACCGAAAATGGTGAAATTTGAACCAGAAAGAGCCATTTTGAGCACCAAAAATTTAAAAAAAAAAGGCTCGAAATGGATTCTAGAGGTCTCTGATGGTTTCAAATCAATTCTACCTAGATTTGACTCAAAAACGACAATTTTTTAGCTAAAAATAGTGATTTTGAGCCAAAAAAACGCTGAAAATTGACTCGAAATAAGGCATAACTTGTTAAAAAACTCAAAAATAACTTTTTTCCGATTGAAAAACACTCTAAAATCAAAATTTTCACAGTTTTTAGCTCAAAAAAACCGTTGATTTTTGGTGAAAAACTTTCAAAAGGATTCTCGAGGATTTCGAAAAATTTGCGAGCTGTCTTACCCCCTTTAAACTGCTCTAAATAACCTCAAAATGCTCCAAAATTGGTCAAAATGGCTCAAAATCCTCTAAAATTAGTCAAAAATAGCTCAAAATGCTCCAAAATTGGCCAGAAGTGGCTTAAACTGCTCTACATAACCTCAAAATCCTCCAAAATTGGCCAGAAGTGGCTCAAACTGATCCAAAATTGGTCAAAATGGCTCAAAATGCTCCAAAATTAGTCAAAAATAGCTCAAAATGCTCCAAAATTGGCCAGAAGTGGCTTAAACTGCTCTACATAACCTCAAAATCCTCCAAAATTGGCCAGAAGTGGCTCAAACTGATCCAAAATTGGTTAAAAATGGCTCAAAATGCTCCAAAATTAGTCAAAAATAGCTCAAAATGCTCCAAAATTGATCAGAAATGGCTTAAACTGCTCTAAATAACCTCAAAATGCTCCAAAATTGGCCAGAAGTGGCTTAAACTGATCCAAAATCGGTCAAAAATTCCTCAAAATGCTCCCAAATGCTCCAAATGACCTCACAAGCTCCCGGCTCTACTAAACGGCTCTCCATTTCCAGAAGGCCTCACCGAATACGTCACCGTCATGGCGTGCATCGTCGTCGACGCCGAGCCCATCTTCGGAGCCATCTACCGTCCATTTTACAATGAGACAATCTTCGGACTTCAAGGATTCGGTGTAGTGAATTCGGATGGAAAGAAAATCGATCCAGTGGATGAGAAGACGACAGAAAAGAAGGTGGTCGTGTCGAGAAGTCATGCGGGAAAAGTGAAGGAGGTGGTGGAGAAGGTCTATGGGATGGAGAAGACTGTGGAGCCGGCAGGGGGAAGTGGTTATAAGACGTTGAGGCTGGTTAATGGGACCGCAGGTGAGAAAATATGAAATCTAGAATGAAAATGCTTTAAAATAGCTTGAAAATCCCAAAAAAGGGTTAGAAATCGCTCTAAAACCCCCAAAAACCGTCTAAAATTTGCCCAAAAAACCAGAAATTGCTTTGGGAATTTCTCGTTTTTTTGTCCAATTTCAAGCATTTTTTTTCGGGTTTCAAAGCGATTTTTAACAGTTTTCGCTAGGGTTTTCAAAATCTGCGCTATTAATTACCTATAAATGATTTAAAATAGACCAAAAACCTTAAATGTTGACAAAAAATTACTAAAAACTGACCAAAAACCATCAATTTTGATTCAAAATCACTAAAAATGGACCAAAACTATCAATTTTGGCTATATTTTAATGTTTTGACTAATTTTGAGTGATTTTAGACGATTTTAAAGCAGTTTTCAGTTATTTTGGGTCAAAATTAACGGTTTTTGGTCCATTTTCAGTAATTTTAGGTAAAAATAATGGTTTTTAGTCCATTTTCAGTAATTTTAGGTAAAAAATAATGATTTTAATTCATTTTTAGTAATTTTAGGTCAAAATTGATAGTTTTTGGTCTATTTTCAGTCATTCTGGGGCAAAATTAATGGTTTTTTTTGGTCCATTTCAGTAATTTCGGATAAAAAATTGTCTTTAATGAGGTAGATTTCGAAAATGGCTCTAAAACCGCCGAAAAATCGCTCAAAATAATACCAAAAAAACCAGAAATTGCCTTGATTACTGTTGCCAAAGTTTCTGGGTTTTGGTCCAATTTCAAGCGATTTTTCGGGGGGTTTTGACGACTTTTTTAAGGATCTTTGTGCTGATTTTCAGAATCTACACCAAATTTTACATATTTTGAAGCATTCAGGAAGTCTTTGAAAATCTTCGGGTAATTGCTTGAAAATGGCTTTAAAACCTTTAAAAATCGCTTAAAATTGAACCGAAAAACCAGGAATCAACCTAGAAAATTTCAGAGTTTTTTGGTCCAATTTCAAGCGATTTTTCGGGGGTTTTGAAGCAATTTTCATGGATTTTCGTACAGATTTTCAGAATCTACGCCTAATTTTACATATATTGAAGCCAAAATTGATTTTTTTTCTCCAGAACTCTACCTCCACACAACGGCCATCAAAAAATGGGACACTTGTGCCGGCGATGCGATTCTCCGAACCATGGGCGGTGCAATGTTGGATCTCGAGGGAACACCACTACGATATTCCGCTCAAGACCCAATTCTGAATAAGAAGGGACTTCTGGGAACCGTCCGAAATCCGTACACATATTTTAAGAAATTCCAAGGCATTCAGTTGTTGTAGATTTTTTTTTCTTTAATTTTTCTTCCATAATTTGTGCATTTTTTTCCTATGTAAAAACGGGTTCTTTGTCTGTAAATATATGAATTTTTAAAAATTTTCAAAAATAATCTATTTTTAAGCTTTTTTTTTATTTGTGCTCCCCTTGAAATCAAGAATTATTGGTACTTTAGATTTTTTTTTCAAATTTTCAGACTAAAAAAAATTTTTTTAGGAATATGAATCAGAGTAATCAACAACAGAAGCAGATCATTGTGCCATTTACACCGTAAGTTTTATTTTTGAAAAAATATTAATAAAAAAAACAAAAAAAATTTAAACCAAAAAATTTTTTTAGTGAAATTTTCTAATGAAACAATTTTTTTTGGGAAATTTCAAATTAAAAAAAAACACACATTATTAGTTAAAGAATTCAAAGTTGCACCCTGAAATGATGGATTTTTATTTTTTTAAATTCTATTTTCAGTCAAAAATTTTTTTTTGGAATTTTTCAAAATGTTTTAATATGAAAAAGGTCTTAAAACAGAGATTATCAGTTAAATAATTCAAAATTGCACCCCAAAAATCCAAATTTTCACTTAAAAAATTCAAATTTCCCTCCAAATCTCTCTTTTCAGATACGAATGGAAATACGTCCGTCAGTTATTCCGAAGTCGTCGTCTCGACGACGTCAAAGAATGTGTCGTCATGCTTTCCACGTGGATTTCCAGGTAGAAATTGGGTGAAAAATGATCTAAAACCCTTGAAAAATGACTAAAAATGGGCGAAAATAGTCCAAAATAACCCCAAAGCTTCCTGAAACTTCCAGGTTTAAAATGGACGGAAAGTAGTGAGATAAGACTGAAAATAAATTAAAAAATCATTAAAAATCACAAAAACATCCTTAAATTCATGAAATTCGAAAAAAATAGATTTGAAACGGTCCTGAATTACCCAATTTCTGCCTAAAACTTTCAAGTTCAGATTTAGTCGCTACCAGTGAAAAATGCGTCAAAAATGACTGAAAATAACTTAAAAACCATCAACTTTGACCTAAAATGACTGAAAATGGACCAAAAACCATCAAGTTTGACTTAAAATTACTGAAAATGGACTAAAAACCATCAATTTTGGCTTGAAATTACTGAAAATAGCTCTAACACCCTCTGAAACTGTTCAAAATCATCGAAAACAACCTAAAACTCTTTCAGAACCGGCGAAAACACTCCAGTGGCAATTTCATGTAGTCAGGTGCTTCTGCAAGCAATCTATGCAGATATTCGAGCGGAGGTTTGAATTTTCGATATTTTAAGACTGTAATAGATCAATATTTATTCTCTCAGGGAATGCCGGAATCGGAACGGTACATGGCAATCGACGATATCCGCTCGAAGCACGGATACGCCATTGTTCGGTAAGCAAGAGCGAACTTGACATATATGGTAATAATAATATAAAAAATGCTAACAAAACTGAACACAAATCGTGGCGATGAGAATCAGCGAGCAGCTGGCGCCGACGAATACACATATGGCGACGAGCAGGGCGAATTGGGTGTAGTGGGCGGCTGGCGGGGCGGCTGAGGAGGGCTCGAGGCCCGAGTCGATGAGGGCCTGGAAGATTTGGAAGGGTTAGAAGAGGTTCTATAGGGATTTGGAGGCATTTCAGGTGGTGATAAAGGGTCTAGGAGAGTCTAGAAGGCTCCTGGAAGAGTATAATATTCTGATAGCATCTGGGAGATTCTGGAGCATTCTAGAAGGCTTCGGAGTGTCCAGAAGCCATTGGAAGCACAAAAGGTCTACACATGGTTTTAGAAGAAGAACTGAAGCTTCAGAGGTTTCCGAAGGGATCCGGAGGGTTCTAGAAGATTTGAAAGGCTCCAGAAAGCCCTATGAGATCTTAGAAGGATCAAGTCCAATACAGGTCTGGGAGGCTCGATATAGGCCTAGAAGAGTCTAGAAGTTGCTGGAGCAGTTGGAATAGTCTAGAGGAATCTATGAGCTTCTAGAGCATTCTAGAAGGCTCTGGAGGGTATAGAATGCTCAGGAAGTACTGAAATGCTCCAGATGCTCTAGGAAACTGAGAATTCAGAGATTTCTGGAGAGATTCGGAGGGAGCTAGAAGATTCGAACAGTTCCAAAGAGCCTCTGTGATGGTCTGGACGATCTGAGATGAATCTAGAAGAGTACAGATAACTCTGAACGAATCGACGACGTTTAGAAGAGTCTGAAGGGATTTGGAAGGATTCTAGGAGGTCAGGAAGGCAGAAATGTTCCGAGAAGATCTGGATATCAGGAAGACTTTGGAAGAGTCTAGAAGGCTCTAGGAGGCTCTAGGAGGTCCTGGGCGATTCAAAAGGACTCTAGAAGAGTCGTGTAGGCTCTAGAGGCTTAAAAATGATCTAATCAAATTTCTGAGGGTCCTGGAGTAAACGGATTCTATCAGTGCCACTATTACCTGATCCCCATTACAAAACGGTGTATCGCAAGCACACCGACTCATCCATTTACTTCCGAAAGCCGACTGTTGACAGGACATCTCTTCCACCTCGTCGCCACACGTCTTGTGAATGGTTCGGCGGTCTGAAAAGTACTGTAGTTTGAGTTTCCACTTCAAGAGAGACTCTCACCATCCGCCTTGTTGGCCGTCTCCATCTTAATGCACACGACGCCTTCGCACTCGCCATCATTGCATGTGCCCTGGTCGGAATGGCAGTCGTAGCAGGTGATCGCGATGGTGGCTGGAATTGGAATTGAGGCATACGAGGATTTTTAGGAAATTTCTAGGGTTCAGAAAATTCATATAAAAATCCTAGGCTCTCTAGAGATTCCATATCGGGATTTTCATGGATTCTGAATCGTGGAGACACCCGAAATCAGTTCATGGAGACATCTCTAGATGTAGAGATTCTGAATCTACAGGGGCCTTCACAGACTCAGAATCCGCCTGTTCGCTCACCTTCAACACACAAGAAGAAAACGAAGAGTCGCCCGTACTGATGGATGATGCCACGTCTTCTGGAGATCATCCCATGGCACCTGAAGAAGTTTGGAGGTTCTGGAAGGTTCTAGAAGATTCTGGAGCACTCTAGAAGCCTCGAGAACCTCTAGATTCGTCTTGAAGATTCTACAAGGTTCCAGAAGCGTCTAGAACACTAGACAGTTCTCAAGGCGTCAAGATGGTTCCCGAAAATTCTGTAACCTTCTGGAGCACTCTAGAAGCGTCCAGAAGAAAACTGAGGTTTTTAAAGGATCTGAGACACTTGTAGAACATTATATGGTTCTGAGAGTGTCTAGAAGATTTGAGAGGATTCTAGAAGGTTCTGGGCAACTTATAGAACATGATATCGTTCCAGAGGCGTCTAGAACGTTCCAGAAGGTATTATGCCAGTCTCAGTCAATGTCCGTCCTGGCTGAATTTCCCTGATTTTGTTGGTTGCGATATCTCGACACGAAAAAGCTACAGTAATATATCAAAATTTAAAGGAAGATACCCTGATTTTCAAGTCAATTCTTTTAGTTGCCATGTTTTTCGAACGATTTTCAACAAATTTCGGATCAAAAAATAACATTTCGCTCCGAAATTTGTTGAAAATCGTTCGAAAAACATGACAAATTAATAAAAAAATTGACTTGAATTGAAAATCAGGGTATGTTCCTTTAAATTTTAATTTATTACTGTAGCATTTTCGTGCCGAGATATCGCAGCCAAAAAATCAGGGAAATTCAGCCAGGACGGACATTGACTGAGACTGGCATAATACTGGACGGCTTCTAGAACACTAGGAAGTTCTAGAAGTCTCTAAAAAGTACAAACACACCTTTTTGTTCCTTCTCTCTCCTGTGCCTTTCAAAATCGAATAGCTTTGGCAATCTGCACACACACACACTTGACACGATAATAAGTGGTTAGAAGCAAAACGTAGAAGTCAGAAGACGTGGCGACGACGATTCTGAGGAGAGAATTGAATCTGCATATGATTTTGAAGTTCTCGGGAAAGGGAAAGATGACGAGAGGAGGAAGAAGTGGTCCGCTAAATAAAGCTAGCTACGGAACCTAGTCCTCTAGACTCCAAAAAGAGCAAAAAAAGGGACCCGGGGGTACCTAATCGGGGATAATGGAGAGATGAGGGGAACCCAGAAGGAGTGAAGAGCCGATAAAATGATCGTAAAAGTTTTTGGGGAGGGGGAGACGGGCTCTTGGTATTCGCATGAAGGGGGAGAGAAAGTTCTACACACTGGCGAAGACCGAAAAAAGTAAAATTTTCAAGGAAAGAATTTGGCTGGAAAAGGGAACCAAAGTTGTACTAACTTTTGGCCCCGCTTATCTGATATCAATCTCTATCATCTGTTCCTCCTCATTCTCCTCGGCTCAATGAGCCGAGAAGTGTCCACATTATTATGATGATGAGAATGAGCTATGTCTCTCTCGGAGGAGCACAACTACTAGAACAAAAAAAAAACGGGCAAAGTGAACGAGAAGAAGAAGAGATTGGCTATTCAAGCCTTCTTTCTTGTTTCAAGGACCTGAAAAAAAGTTGGTTGGGAAGAAGAGGATGAATTGGAAAACAGACACGTTTAAGGAGGAAGAACAATGGGGTGGTCTCGGCGAGGAAGAGGGAAGAGAAGGTGGAAGAGGAATTTTTCTAGGCCACAGAAGAGGGAGAAGAAGATTGGAAGATGACGGTACCTCGAGATGAAGCGATCGAAGAAAAAAACCAGGAAGACCTGGTAGGCCAAGAGATGAACCATCTCAGGTAGTCTAGAAGCTTCTAGAAACCTGGAAGAACACGAGAGGGTCTAGAATGATCTAAACGATTCTGAAGCCTCCTGGAAGGCCTCCAGGGCGGTAGATGAACTCTGAAGGATTCTAACAGACGCTAGACGACCATGAATGATCTCATGAAGGTTCTAGCGGAATAGGCGAACAAGAAGTGCTGTAGTTCAAGCAATGGCCTCTGGGATACTAGAAAAGAGTCGAAATGATTCTGATGAGAACTCAAAACTTGGAAACGTTTCTGACGGATTCTGGAAGGTTCTAGAGGTCCCTGGAGGGTTCTATGAGAGTTCTAAATGCCTCAGACAGTTTTAACGACACTGACGAGATCTCAAAGGTTCTGAAGAATTCTAGAGAGTTCTGAAGGATCGTGGAGGGTTCTGGAGGGTTCTGGCTGACTCTGAAGGGTACTAGGGATCCAGAAGATTACGGGCGTTCCCGGAAGACCCTAGTAAGATTTAGATGGTTCCATCGAGCTCAGAGAGCTCTAGAATGATCAAGAACCAGCAGAGTTCTGAGAACGTCTAGACCACCATGGATGATCCCATAAACATCCTAGAAATCAGCTGCCAGCGAACAAGAAGTTCTGGAAAACTGTGAAGGGCTCTGAGACGGTCAGGAAGATACAGGCGAGATCTCGAAGAGTCTGATGGCTTCTGGAAGGTTCTAGAGGATTCTGGCGTGTTCTGGAGGATTCTGGCGGACTCTGAAGAACACAATGGATACTGAAGACTCCAGACGCTTCGTGGAGTTCCCAGAAGTTTCCGGAGGATCCCAAGAGGATTCAGACCTTTCCTATAGAACTCAAAAAATTCTAGAAGAATATTTAATGGACAGTGGAAACGTCTAGATCATTATGGATTATCCCATGGAAGTCCTGAGCCAGCTGTTAAGGAACGAGAAGTGTTAGCACAATGAAAGACTCAGAGACAGTCTGGAAGGTACTGACGGCAACCTTTAGATTCTGAAGGGTTTCTTGAGCGTTCTATAAAATTTTGGAGGGGTCTGGAGGATTCTAGATATTTCTGACAGACTCTGAAGAATACTTCAGATTCAAAAGGCTCCAGAAGTGTTCCTGGAAGATACCTGAAGGCTTCAGACAGTTCCCATCAAAATCAGGGACTTATAGAAGGCTTAGAAGGTCAATGGGCCCAGAGTACTTCAAAAAGGTTTCAATTGATCTAGCTGTAAAGAGATCCCTGAAAGCCTCTATATTGCAAAAAGTAGAAGGAATTGTACTGCTATCCTACTAGTCAACTTGGAACTGAGCCCATTATCATTTTATGAAAAACAAACTCCTCGTATTCACTGAAAAGAAAAAGTGAACGAAAAGTGGTGGTGAGATAATTGTTTGTTTGGGCTGAAAATGAGCCAAATGGGGAAGGAAGAAGAGGATAAGAGTATATAGGGTGAAACCCTGGAGGGTGGTCCCCCTCCCTCTGAGAGTCAATTAGTGTTTTGTCCTCTTGACTGACTAGAGAGGGACCCCCCTCTCTCCGAAGCGTGAGAACATACCTCTCTTTTGGAAAGGGAAGAAGAAGGAGGAGGAGAAGAAGACGTTTAAAAGATGAAGAAAAGGACCGCTACGATTTTGATTGAATTTGAATATATAAATATTCAAATTCCACAAAGGCAAAGTTACAAAGGGGGCCCACCGGAAAGGGGAGCCTAGAACCTCGAAGGGATTCGCTAGCAGACCACTAGCTGCCTAGTAGGCCTATAGGTCAAAAGCTTTAGCAAACCACTGACTGCCTACTAGGCCCATAGGCCGAAGGTCTTCCACGAGCTGCCTAGTAGGCCAAAGGCTTCAGCAGACCAACAACTGTCTATGGGCTTAAGGCTCTAGCAGATTACTAGCTGCCTTAAAACCGAAGGCTTTAGCAGTCCACGAGCTGCCCAATAGCCTTATAAGCCGACGGCTTCAACAGACCACCATTTTTTCTTTCCAGATTCGTCAACTATGTTAACGAGATGGGCCAAACGAGTGTCGTGCTCAAGAACATGGTAAAAGCGGTCGAGCAGTTTGGCATCCCCAAGCAAATCGTCAACATTCGACACGCGATCACACATCAAAACTGTCCGGACATTGCCGAACTGCGATACGCGACACAGTTTTGTCTGGATTGGTTGTGGGTGAGTTTGGAATCGTCGACTCGTGAGCCTTGGAAACAACGACACTCCGCAAGGGCTGATGGCGCGTTGTTTAACGTAAATCTACACAAGATTTCAAATAAATCACTAAACTCGAAGGTAACGAACAATGAGCGGCTCGGAGTACGTACAATGAATTACTGAACAATTTTCCAACAAATAAGTCTGAAATTTATTAACATCATCAATAAAACTGGCTGGAAATTTTTTATTGATGGTTGTAGTAATTTCAAAGACTTATTTGTTGGAAAATCGGTCAGTGATTCATTGTGTGTACTCCAAGCCGCGTGTTGTTCGTTACCTTCGAGTTTAGTGATGCATTTGAAAGCTTGTGTCGATTAACCTCAAACAAAGCGCAATTGCGGAGCGTCGTTGTTGCAAAAGCCCCCTCGGCGATTCAATAATAATAATCCCATTTCCAGGAGAACTTCTGGCTCAGCGACGCTCGCATCGCAATGAACAGCGACAAGGCGGGCACGGCGTCGAAAAACTCGCCCAGCGAGTTCGCCAATCAGCGTGGACGCGAACAGCAACATCTCGCGTCGATATCGGCGTTCAAAGCGTGGCGGAACAAGAATCGCTTCCTGCGCACTGAGCTAGAGCTTAGCGAGGTCCAGGAGATTTTCGCTATCAAGAAGCACATCTTGTTGGATTCCACAGGGTTTCTTGGGTGTTTTTTGAAGGATGGGAATTTGATTCAGGTGAGGGGTTAGGAGGCCGACGGCCGACGCTTGAGCCTCTGTAACAACGCGCGCTTGCGGAGTGTCGTTGTTGCAGAGTCTCCGCCGTCGGCGACTAAACCTCATTTCCAGACTATCGGCCAATGGAAGCAATGGAAGCTCCCCGCGACCTCCAGCGAAGAGTATTGGCAAGTGCCGGAGCTCATTCAGGCCTACTGGGAGCCCGTATTCCATTTGATATTCAGCCTCAAGTTGAGCTGCGAAATGGTGATCGCGTTCTTGTGGCGCCTTCGAGAGCACAACATTTCAAAATGCTCCAAAGATCAGATTATGGGATATGTTCGGTTGATCGTGCAGCAATTTGGTAGGGAATTTTTGAATTTCTGAGTTCCCGCCAATTAGACTCTAATTTTCCAGCTGACGCCGATGTGATTACACCGGATGAGTGGGTCCGGATACTCGATCATTTGTTGCCGGTGGCCAAGCATTTCAGCAAGGAGTTTATCGATATGTAAAGAAACCAAAAAGACGGGAATGAACTTGGGTGGCCGTGGCCGAACTTTCTCCGGAGAAAGTTCGGCCAAGGCCAATTCAGGCTTTTTGGGCCTGGTTTTAGCGTTTTTTCGGGGTTTTGAAGCGATTTTCGAGCGATTTCGATATGATTTTCGGAATCTACGCTATTGAATACGTATAGTGAGGCAGAAAAACTCTAAAAAATGTTAGAAATTGAAGAAACTTCGGCCACGGCCATCCGCGGAAATGTTTGACATTTTTGGTCCTTTTTAAAGCGTTTTTGGGGTTTTAAAGCGATTTTCGAGCGATTTCGTTATGATTTTCAGAATCTACGATATCAAATACATATCTTTAGGCAACAAAACTCTAAAAAAATGATAAAAATTAAAAAAACTTCGGCCACGGCCACCCGCGGCAACTATTGGTTTTGGGGCCTTTTTGAATCGATTTTTTGGGGGTTTTAATGCGAGTTTCAAGCGAATTCGCTATGATTTTCAGAATCTACGCTATTGAATACATATTTTTAGGCAACAAAACCCTGAAAAATGATAAACATTGAAAAACTTCGGCCACGGCCACCCGCGGCAACTCTTGGTTTTTTGCTCCTATTTTATGCATTTTTTCAGGGGTTGAAGCGATTTTTGAGCGTTTTTGTTGTTATTTTCGAAATTTACGTTATTGAATACATATTTTGAGGCAAAAACCCTAAAAAATGATAAGAATTGAAGAAACTTCGGCCACGGCCACCCGCCGCAACTTTTGGCTTTTGGGCCCTATTTTGAACGGTTTTTTCGGGGGTTTAAAGCGATTTTCAAGCGTTTTCGTTATGATTTTCGAAATCTACGCTATTGAATACCTATATTGAGACAAAAAAAACTCTAAAAAATGATAGAAATTGAAGAAACTTCGGCCACGGCCACCCGCGGTAACTTCTGGCTGTTTGGTCCTTTTTGAAGCGGTTTTTAGGGTTTCAAAGCGATTTTTGAGCGATTTCGTTATGATTTTCGAAATCTACGCTATTGCATACATATATTGAGAAAATAAAACTTTTAAAAAATGATAGAAATTTAAGAAACTTCGGCCACAACCACCCGCGGGAACTATTGGTTTTCATGGTTTTAAAGCGATTTTCAAGCGATTTCCTTACGATTTTCAGAATATACGTTATTGAATACATATTTTTAGGCGATAAAACTCTTTTAAAAATGGTAGAAATTAAAGAAAATTCGGCCACGGCCACCCGCGGCGACTTTTGGCTTTTTTGTCCAGTTTGAAGCGTCTTTTCGAAGTTTTAAAGCTATTTTTGAGCGATTTCGTTATGATTTTTGAAATATACGCGATTAAATACATATTTTGAGGCAACAAAACTCTAAAAAATGATAGAAATTGAAGAAACTTCGGCCACGGCCACCGGAGGCGATTTCCGGCTTTTTGGTCGCATTTGAAGCGTTTTTTTCGGAGATTTGGAGCGATTTTTGACCCGAATTTTCCAGAGTGATGAGAAACTGTCCGAGCCTGTCCCGTAAGCGACGTCAAGTCCACCAAATTCTTCAAATCTCTACTAAAGTCGACAATCCCCAGGACACCCCTACAAAAGCTTCGACTTCCGACGTCGTCCGTACCGTCGACGATATTCAGCAATTGATACAGAGGTCGCGAACGAAGAGCAGCACGTCTTCAGAAGTGTCGGTGACGACGACGACGTCGATGCGAAACGAGGAGACGGGCGTCGAGTTGTGTGATGCTGAGGATTGGATTGATGTGCCGTTTGGGTGGGTGGCATAGGAATCGAAGGCCTAGAAGTCCCTTGGTGGTCTAGAAGTCCCCGAGGCCAATTTTGAGCCCTTGGCGGCCTAGAATCCCAAATTCCTGGATTCCTATGCCATCAAATCGAGATTTTGAAGGCCTAGTCGTCCTTTGATAGCCTAGAAATCCCTCAAATTTGGGATTCTAGTGCCTCAAGGCATTTGAGCCTGCGTGTCTCCAATATGATTTTGAAGCCCTTGGTGGCCTAGAATTCCCTAAATTTGAGCTTTCTAGGCCATCAAAAAGGGATTTTGAGACCCTTGGTGGCCTAGAATCCCTCTTTCAATTCATAGTCCCTCTTATTTTTTCCAGAATGGCCCCCGGACAACGTGTCGAGTGCTTCACAGTAGTCGTGGACGATACGGATAAGGGAAGGAAACGAAAGGCATTCGATACGGCAATCACTTTGGATGATGACTAGGAATCTAATACTATCTGAAATTTATTGATTTTTTGAATTTTTCTGAGATTTTAGGCCTAGAATTTTCAAGGGACCAAAAAACGACCAAAATTGCACTATTATGACAGTCTCAGTCGATGTCAGTCCTTGCTGAATTTTCCGAATATTTCGGCTGTGATATCTCGGCATGGAAATGCTACAGTAATATATTCAAATTTAAAGGAACATACCCTGATCTTCAGGTCAATTTTTCATGTTTTTCAAACGAGTTTCAACAAATTTCTGAGCTAAATGTTATTTTTTGCTCCGAAATTTGTTGAAAATCGTTCGAAAAACATGACAAATTGAAAAATTGACCTAAAAATCAGGCCATGTTCCCTTTAAATTTTAATGTATTACTGTAGCCTTTTCGTGCCGAGATATCGCAGCCAAAAAATCCGGAAAGTTCAGCCATAATAGTGCAATTTTGGCCATTTTTGATTCCTCGAAAATTCTTGATTTATAAAAATCTCAAAATTATTGTGTTACCTCAATTGTTTTTTTTTGTTTTATATTTATAGTCCCCCCAGAAGAATAAATGGATGATTCCCTTTTTTTCTTTCGATTTTTTGGTTGTTTGTATGCTCACCAGGAGCTCCGTCCCCGTAAAGACAAGAAAAATGACAAGAAGAAGAAAAAAGACGGCGAATTTCCCGAGTTTTGTAGCCTACAAACTATGGAATTGTTGAGAGGGGTAGGAAAAGTGGGCGGAGCTTATTAGTTATAAGAGGGCGGTTTGATTTTTGGCGGAGTTTTTTTTTGGAGAAGAAGAGATTTTTATTTTTGACTTGAAAAAATTATAACAAATTTTTTAACCGAAATAGGCCGCTTTCTAAACCTAAAAATTCGACTTCACAAAAATTACTATAACTTGCTTCAAAATCCTTCCTGCGTTTTCGGACTATGTTTTTCGGATTTCTCGTACCCAATTCAGTCCAAAAAAATTTGGGCCCAAACATCGTAAAAGGTCACGAGAAGCTCAAACAAACATGGTCCTGAACCACGAAACCGATTTTGAAGCGAATTATAGTAATTTTTGGCTAATATTAGCGGATAGCAAGCATTCATATTTGGAGTGGAATGTGGGGGTCACTACTAGGTTAAGTTTGGGAGATTATATTTAGATATGTGGCATGGCACTTGACGGTCCGGCGAATTGAGAACTGCTACTTGACGGTTGTTGACTTGAATCGGTTTGATCCCGTTTGGCTTGTTTCAGTGGCGAGTAATCTCCCTCATTTTTATTAAAGTGGCAGCGTTTCTGACTTTGCTTCTGTCTGAAAACAAATTTTCACGATATGCCTTCGCAACATTTGTTTAAAGGAGGATTCCGGGGAAAATTTTTTATTGTTTAAAAAAATGCAGAATTTTACGCTGATTCCGAATATCATAACGAAAACGCTCAAAAATGCCTCCAACCGCTTCAAACAGGGTCCTTTTAAATCCGGAGGTGTCTGCGGTGGCCGTGGCCGAACTTCACCGAAGTGACGCGCGCAATGCAGCGAACGCGTTTAAAGTGGGCGGAGCCAGCCAATGAGCGTTCTCTCGCGCGCCACTTCGGCGAAGTTCGGTCACCGCCACCGGAGACACCTCCGGGTTTAAGAGGGTCCTATTTGAAGTGGGTTGAGGCATTTTTGAGCGTTTTCGTCCTGATATTCAGAACCAGCGCAAAATTCTACATCTTTTACAGCAATAAATATTTTTGCCCGGAATACTCCTTTAAATGGCGTACGTCATCTCGTTGTACAAATTGCCTTCCTGAATCAAATCGTTGAGAAGCTCCACAGAGATTTTCAGATGGTCTTCAACTTGCTTGAAAATTTCAGTAATCTTGTCGTTTGACAAATGCTTATACTCATCAGTCACCACCCAGACTGGAATCCTATCGCCGAGGTTGTGTTTATACCAAATGAGTTGTTTTGAGATACGCTTCTGTATCTCATCAACGCGAGCCATGTCGAGAACTTTCTTCGACTTCACTTGCTCCATCAAATTTGTGAGCGCAGATGCGATACTTTCCAGAAGTTCCAGAGCGTTCGCCATGGCATCCTTTTCCATGTCCCGGGCAAATACTATCGACCAGGTACTCACAGATACCACGGAATGCCTTGCTTCATTTTCGACGTTTTCGATAATTTCAATCATCAACTTTTCGCGATGGGGTTCCGACTGAAATAAAAAAAAAACAAATATTTCACGAAATGAATACGAATTTCAAACCTCTAGCGGGCCTTCAGCCAAAGCAGATGCTTCAGAATTTGCCATCAGTAAGGGTAGACGTAAGCTTGAGTGTTCTGTACAATTACCTGAAATAAAAATGATTATAGAATAAAAAAAAACGATATAGGTATTATTCAGTTTTTCCAAGTTTCATTGCGCTCCATTGCAGTCATGGTGAAATTCAAAATTTTGAGCTTTCCCGCTCACTTTTTTCTTTTGTAGGTCACGTTGAAACCACAACATCAACAAAATTACTATATTTGAAGGACCTCCATGAGAAAAAGTAAGCGGGAAAGCTCAAAATGTTGAATTTTCCCAATTTCGCAATGGAGCGCGATGAAACTTGGGAAATTTGGATAATATAGAGAGAAAAGGGACAGAAAAGTGTGAGAAAAAGATATGAAGTAGTCGTCTGAGCCTAAGGAGCAACGATAGTTCGCGAATTACAAAGAAACTCTAAATTCAACAAGAGAACTTATAAAACTGTCTGAGCTTAAGTTTGGGGGACTATATTTGGATAAATCCTAATCTTTACTATTAACAAACGCAAAATTCTGTGTGTCTGTCTGTCTGTCTGTGCTGTGTCTGTCGCCGGCCCTAGCTCAGTCCCTACTGGACCGATTTTTTTCAAATTTTGGCAGACTACCACAAATTCCTTCGAGATGATGCCCGTCTATTTTGTTTTTCGATTCATGAAGAAATGAGGTCACAAGGGCGCAAAACCTTCCATTTTGGGACCATCCAGTAGTTTTTCTTATCGAAGGGGAGAGAGTGGCGAGTTCACGGAATTATTTTTTCAAATTTCAAAATTTTCATTTCTAAAATTTCACGTTGCCCGAAGGGCCCCAGAGGGGCGTAGCCCGTCTGGTTTAACTGTATTGGAAACTTTCTAAGGTGCAACTCACCATTCCTATCATCAAAAAGATGATCATCGGCCGCTTGAAATTCTTCGTTTTGTGGCATGACATTTGATGGTCCGGCGAATTGAGAACTTCTACTTAACGATTTTTGATCGGTTTGATCCCGTTTGGTTTGCTTTTGTGACAATGAATCTCCCTCATTGTTGTGAGAGTGTAGTCTTTTTGGACTTTGCTGTTTTCTGAAATTACATTTCAAGGTAGACCTTCGAAAAACTGTTTGAATTAAATACCTGCTCTCATTGTACAAATTGCCTTCCTGAATCAACTCGTTGAGAAGCTCCACAGAGATTTTCAGATAGTCTTGAGCTTGCTTCAAAATTTCAGTAATGTTTTCGTTCGTTAAATGCTTCCATTCATCATTGACGGGCCAGAGTGGAATCCGATCGCCGAGGTTGTGGTTAAACCAACTGAGTTGTTTTGAGATACGCTTGTGTATCTCATCAACGCGAGCCATATCGAGAACTTTCTTCGACTTCACTAGCTCCATCAAATTTGTAAGGGCAGGTGCGATACTTTCCAGAAGTTTCAGAGTGAACGCCATGACACCCTGTTCCGTGTCGCGGGCAAATACTATCGACCAGTTTCTCACAAATTTCACGGAATTTCCTGCATGATGTTCGACGTTGTTGATAACTTTGATCATCAACCTTTCGTTACGGAGTTCCGACTGAAAAAAAAACAAATACTTCAAAGAATGAATACGAATTGCAAACCTCTTGTGGGCCTTCAGCCAAAGCAGACGCTTCAGATTTCTCCATCGCTAAGGGTAGACGTAAGCTTGAGTGTTCTGTACAATTACCTGAATTAAAAGTGATCATGGAATAAAACAAACAATATAACGGAAAACCTCTAATTGAGGGACATGTCCCTCTATTGCTCAAACTCCTCAAAATCAAAATTCGAGTTTCACAAAATTATCAATAACTAATTTTTGAGAAGCGACTCATAACTTATTTCATATTGCCTGTTTTTGACAAGGAATCGATTAGGGCTATGTTCAGATCTATAGAAATCTGAAAAGTGCTCTTTTCAGGCTCGCTTGGGTGTCCTCCTATTAGGGGGTCCTTCTATTAGAGGTTTTACGGAGAAAAAAGGGACAGAAAAGTGTGAGCAAAAGATATGAAGTCGTCGACCCCTGAGCCTAAAGAGCAACGACACTTCGTAAATTACAAAAAAAGTTCTAAATTCACTAAGAGAAAACTGACTGAACTCAAGGATTACTGTTGCCCCTGGGAAGAAAAGAGAACACTTTGTGTACTGTAGCAACGCGGTGTTTGCGGACTGAAAATTGATCGGTCTGAGAACCGGAAACATTCAAATACGGTTTTTATAAGGAAAAAAGGAGAAATTAGAATAAAGACCATGCTAGCCCTTGCGGATAAGTTAGACTAAAACCATAGTTCGTGACTCATCATTTATTTAACTCACTGATCAGAATACAAGGAAGATTGTGGGAGAGAGAAATGTGACCTCTAGAGAGCTTGGAACTGTTGGCTGGCCGTAGGCGTCTAGGTGTGAATCCGGAGAGACTGTATCCCTTTAGGAGAGTCGAGACGGCCAAAGAGCAGATTGTCGGCTTCTGACAGAATAACTTATTGGAGGACGAAAGAGAGAGTGTGCGAGTCTCGGAGTGTGAGATTTCTGTCCTGGACAGATGGGGAATTGTTCCAGCCTGATCTCTTGCACTGTATACTTCATGGGGCATAGGGCATTAAGCCGGTTAGAGGGTTTGGGATACGGTACTGCAACCGTATCTGTACCGAAAGTACGGATGTCAAATAAGGGATACTGGCTGATGAACGCGGCGCGCATTTCATACTTGCCAACCTACTATCAAGAGGTCATCGAGGCGTCCAGACATGCATAAAATGATTTTTTGTTTTTTTGAGTAGTGGTTTAAGCTGAGCAATCGAAGCTTTGCCTTCAGGTATTTCACGTATGTACTTTAGAAATTTCTAACCTGGTCTAGATTATTCTAAATGTGAGATATGCCCCAAATAGAAGGTCGTCTAGACCTGAAAAAAAGAATTCGTCTCAAAAATTATTGAACCAGAATCGAAAAAAACTACATTAAAAAAAGTACCATGGGATCTTTAAAAAGTGAGGAAATTTCCCGTTAAAGGGGGCATAACATAATTATTTTTTGAGATTTTTACATGGATCGACGCAGAATTTTTATGAGAACAATAAATCCTCTTGGAGCATAGTCTAAAAATTCCTAGTTTTTGAGTTATAAGCCAAAAAGAGGCCAAAAATTAGTACTGAGCGAGTGCAGAATTGCCACGTGGCGGAATCTGCACTCGCTCAGTACCAAGGCTGCCGTACGGCCGGCGGCCGGCCGGCCGGCCGCGGCTTTTGAAGATATCCCCGTTTACACTGATTTTCATTCCCAAAATAAAATATTCATTTTTGAAGAAAATAATTTTCAGTGTTAATTTTCACGTCTCTGAAGCCGGCGGCTTCAGCGGCCGGCCGCCGGCTGGCCGCCGAATGTGGCACCCTTGCTCAGTACTAATTTTTCGCCTGTTTTCGGCTTATAAATCAAAAAGTAGGCATTTTTAGACTATGCTCCAAGAAGATTTATTGTTCTCACAAAAATTCTGCGTCGAACCATGTAAAAATCTCAACAAAAAAATAATTATGTTACGCCTCCTTTAAAAACTTTTCAAATTCTGATACCCCATATACAGCATTTTTTTCAATATTCAATTCCACCGCAATACGTGCGATTTCTTCCCGATTCCTCATCGTTTGATTTTTAGTCTCTCATTATCCTCTTGTCCTTCTCTTCCTTTCTCCTCCTATTATCACCCGATAGTCATGCTCTTTTCCCCTTTTTTCTTGTTCTCCCCCCCCCCCCCCCCCCCCCCCCTCCAAAGTACTTGAAACAGCAGCCCGTACAAACAGCAGCCCGATTCGTCAGTTTTTATTTGATTTTTAGAAGGACAGCCGGGAACAAATAGAGGGAAACCCGATTTTGTTAGTTTTTCAGATGAAGACTATGTAACTGTGTGAAGTAGTTGTCACCTGGTACTTTGGTTTCTGGTGGCACTTTGGTAAATTTGAGGCATAGAAAGGCTTCGGAAACATTTCTGTGCTTCAGGATCTAATTTTTTGGACTTCTCAAATACGATTTAGTCAGGAAACATCAAAATTACGTATTAAAGTTTTTTGGCCCAAAAATCGAAAAAATGCCTAATTTTCCGTTTTGGGCCTAAACAATTTTAAACCCAACTTTTTATGTTTCCTGACTAAATCGGGTACGAAAAACTCAAAAAACAAAGTCCCAAGACACAAAAAAAGTATTTTGAAGCGAGTTGGGCTCAACTTTGTGAAGTCAAATTTCCAAGTTTGGGCCACGACCTATTTGGGCCTAAAACTCGCTTCAAAATCGTTTTTGTGAGCTAGGATCTAATTTTTTGAGTTTCTCGTAAGAAATTTAATCAGGAAACATCAAAATCCAAAACAAAAATTTTTGGCCCAAAATCGAAAAAAATGCCCAAATCTCGTTTTTTGGGCCTTGAAATTTGTATTCCAAATTTTTATGTTTCCTGACTGAATCGGGTACGAGAATCCCAAAAAACTTAGTTCGAAACCAGAAAAATGGCTTTGAAGCGAGTTGGGCTCAACTTTGTAAAGACGAATTTTCAAGTTTCATGCCTATTTCAACCTTTATCTGGCTTTAAAATCACTTCTGTGAGTTAGGACCTAATTTTTCGGATTTCTCGTATGAGATTCAGTCGGGTGACATCAAAATTACGTATTAAAGTTATTTGGCCCAAAATCGAAAAAATGCCCATTTTTCGGTTTTGGGCCTAAAAATTGTTGAACCTAATTTTTATGTTTTGTGACTAAATACAATACGAGAAGGCCAAAAAACTTTGTCCTAAGTCACAAAAATGATTTTGAAGCGAGATATACGCTTTATTTTGAGCATATCCCGCCATGAGCCTTGCATCAACCTCTTGTCCCATTGTTCCTCTAAAAGTGTCTTCCTGGTTTTAACTACGTTTTTTTCTTAAAACTAAATCTAGACCTCCACTTGAAGACAATAAGTACACAGGCAGAAACAAAGAAACAATGATGTATTTATGTAGATAGGGAGGAAAAAATTGGAGCCTAGACTACTGAAACATTCATTTGGCTTACTTTTTTTGAAGGCTTGCCGGTGTCCTAAATGTCTTTAGCTTGGGCCTAAGACTCATAGGCTCAAGGCCCAAGGCTCGAGACTGAAGGCCCAAGGTTCAAGGCTCCAGGCCTAAGTTATTTTCATTCTGTTTTTCTTGAAAAGTTCCAAATCTTGAAGCTCCAAAACCAAGAATCTAAACAAAAACACAAACAACTATACAATAGTTACCCTGGGAGACCTAAGGGGGGGGGGGGTGCAATGAAACATTCATAGACACATTATGTGTATGCTCAAAGGAGAAAAAGGGGACAGGGGGCGGATCTTAGAGCCAAAGATGTTTAGTGTAGTAGGGACAAGGTAGACAGTTATTGAATTCCGGGGGCTCACCTTTTTTTCCGTATTGAGCCTTTACTTTTTTGTATTTTTCTGAGAGGGAACCTGAGCCTTGAGCCTTGAGCCTTGAGCCTCTGAGCTTCTGAGCCTAAGCCTCTAAGCCTAAGCCTCTAAGCCTAAGCCTCTAAGCCTAAGCCTCTAAGCCTAAGCCTCTAAGCCTAAGCCTTTAAGCCTAAGCCTAAGCCTCTAAGCCTAAGCCTTTAAGCCTAAGCCTCTAATCCTAAGCCTGAGCCTGAGCCTGAGCTTGAGCCTAAGCATCCCGAGCCTGAGCCTCTGAGCCTCTGAGCCTCTGAGCCTGACTTCTGAGCATTGACCAGCATCCACCAAAGTTCCGATTCGCTGTTTGTGTAGAGTTTGTGTAGTGAAAATGAAAAAATGCTTTGTGATTGTGGTCACAAACACAAAGCATAAAAATGCCACAGGGGCGCCTAAGCCTAAGGCTCTGAGCCTCTGAGCTTTTGATCCTGAGTCTCTGAGCCTTTGAGCCTCTGAGCCTCCACCTGAGCTTCTGAGCCTCTGAGCCTCAGAGCCTTTGAGCCTCGGAGCCTTGGAGGCTTTGAGCATTTGAGCCTTCACCAGAGCCTTTGAGCCTTTGAGTCTTTAAGCCTGAGACTGAGCCTCTGAGCCTCCACCTGAGCCTCTATCTAACCATCTGAGCCTCTAAGCCTCTGAGCCTTTGAGCCTTTTAGTCTGAGCCTCCATCTGAGCCTTTGGGCCTTTGAGCCTTTGAGCCTTTCTAATAGTGCACCCTTCTACAAAAGTGCCCTTTGCCCTTTCTCTCTCCGTACTTCCCATCCCATTAGTCTAGTCTTCATTTGTCCTTTTCTTTCTTTCCTTTTTCCCTTCTGTATATCCTGTTTGTAATGCTCAACAACTCTCTTGTCCTTTTCTTCTTGTAGGAAAATCTTTTCTTGTCTTGCTCCCACATACAAATATTTGCTCACCAATTTTGCTCAGAAATTCATTTTCTCTTGTCACTTTTTGTTACAAATTGTCTACTTTTTTCGCTATTACCAGGTGTCAAGTGATTTAATTGAAAAATTTGGTAGAAATTTTGCAAATTTTCAAATTCCAGGTAACCGAGGGAATGCCAACCTAGAAAAGGACAAAATGATAGGACCAGAATTCAATATAACACATCCGTCGATCTACCGTACCTCAACTGCAAACCCGTTCATACTTGTGAGTTTTTGAAAAAAAGGAACAGAAACTTTCGGGAAAAAAAATTTCAAAAAAAAAAATTTTCCCAAAGTTTTTTTTCGAAATTTTTTAGTTAAAAAAAAGTATTCTAGATTAATTTTTGATGCTAAATTCAAATTTAAACTTTGTTTCTTTCTTGGAATCAAGATTCCGTTCGAAAATCGAGAAATTTTGAGATTCCCCCTCAAAACTTGCTTTTTCATCTATACCTCGGGTTCTCTGGTAGTTTTCTCTATTTGAAATTTAAAATTTTCAAACGATATTTACATCAAAATGTAGAACTTGAAAAGATCTACAAAATGGTATAAAAATCAATGAAATAACTATTTTCTATTTTTCTCGGGGGACCATTGAAGACCGAGCTACCTCGGGCTGTGGAGGCGCAAGAGTGCTTCGCTTTTAACGGGCCGCACAAAAAAACTGAAAAAGTTATTTTAGTAAAATCTTATACCATTGTATAGATCTTATTAAGATCTACATTTTTGTATAAATTGTAATTGAAAAATTTTAATTTTAAATAGAGAAAACCAAGGAATTCTGTCAGCAAGGAAAAATCCTTAGAGGTCACAGTCAACCAAATGTTTGACGGGCTTATTGAACACACTGAAAACAGTAACATTTTGGATTTTTATACCGGTTTGTAGATCTTATCAAGATCTACATTTTGGTATAAATTTCAACTAAAAAATCTGACTTTTAAAAAAAGAAAACCAAGGGATTCTGTCAGCAATGAGAGATCCATTGAGGCCATCCTTGAACCCCCATATTTGACGGACTTTTTGAAAACACTGAAAATAGCAATCGTTTGGATTTTTATACCATTTTGTAGATCTTTTTAAGATCTACATTTTGGTATAAATTTCGAGTAAAAAATCTCAATTTGAAATAGAGAAAGCGAAGAGATTCTATCAGCAAGAAAAAATCCCTTGAGGCCACAACCAACCCAATGTTTGCTTGCTTTTTTTGAAGTAATAAAAACAGCCACAAATTTAGTTTTTGTGTCATTTTGTAGATATTTTAAAGATCTACATTTTGGTATAAAATTTTATTCAAAAATTGTAATTTCCGAGGAGAAACGAGCCAAAATACAAATCTCTACTAATTTTTCCCAAATTTCCATTGTAACCTCAAAAATTCATTCAAAAACTGTTCTAGACCAATTTTTCATGCTAACCCTGAATCTGACCTTTATTTCCATTCAATTTCAGGCCGGTCTCGTCTATGAATCCATCCCCCATTGGGTCCGCCGATACGCCCGCCTTCGACCCGACTACTCATTCCCAGCCACACTGATCTCCGATTTCAAAAGTGAGTTTTTTTTTTCAATTTTTAAAAATAAACTCAAATTTCTTCAAGGAATTTCCCTCTCCAACACCGAACTGTACACCGTTCTAATCCTAGCCGCCTTCTTCACCATCTTTCGATACTATTTGCAAATTCGTCTAGAGGTAGGTGGACTGATTTGAATTTTTGAATTTCGCGCCAACTAAAAATCAAAATTTTTAATTTTTCAGTCCTGGACCCAACAGCACAATATTTATCCTCGATTCGCGCACAAGGTCCCCGAATCCTTCTGGAAATTGACTTATTATGGAACTGTGTGGATATTCGCTTTTTACTTTCATATGTGTGTAGAGTCACACGATATTTTCAATGATCCGTTGTCGATGTGGATTGGTGAGTAATCGAGGGGCTAATATGGGCCTAAGGGGTGGGCCAAGGACCAAAAATCCAAAAATTGTGCCTCGGACCGGGGGCCTAAAAGTATGTCCTGGGCCCAGAACGTTTGCCTCGGGCCGACGTGTGTGCCACTGGTATGAGGGTGTGCCGTGAGGCAAAGATTGTGCCCTGGGCCAGAAGAATTTGCCTTGGACCTAAGGATGTTCTTTGGGGCGAAGGAATGTTCCTTGTGCCCCATGGCGTGCCGCGGGCCGAAGGGTGTGCCTTAGGCCTAATGGTGTGCCATAGGCGAATATGATGTACCCTAGGTCAAAGGTGTGCCGTAGACCAAAAAGGGGTACCATGGGCCAAAAAGTGTGCCGTGGGACAAAGGGTTTGCCATGAACCAAAAAGTGAGCCTCGTGCCAACAGAGTGTGCCATGGGCCAAAAAGACAAAAAGTGTGCCCTAGGAAAAAGGGTGTACCTTCGACCGACGCGAAGTGCCCTGGGCCAAAGGGTGTTCCCAAGGCCAATGGGATGTGCCATGGGCCCAAGGGGTGTACCATGGGCCAAAAAGTGTGCCCTGAGCCGGAGAGCTGTGCCATAGGCCCAAGAAGTGTACCATGGGCCCAAAGGGTTTACCTTGGGCCGAAGGCATGTGTCATGTGCCTAAGGATGTGCCTTGGACCAAAGGGGCGTGCCCAGGGCCAAAGGGGTGAGCCGCAAAAACCTGACTACCGTAATCAATACCCAAAATATAACATATTTCAGAATGGGAATCGGGCCAAAAACCCAAAATGCATTGGCAGGTTCAAATAATTTACGCTGTGCAATCTGCCTTCTACATCCATTCAATTTACGCCACACTTTTTATGGATTTATGGAGGAAAGACTCTTGGCTAATGTTTGTCCACCATTTTGTGGCCCTTGGATTACTGTTTTTGTCATATGTGGATAAGTGAGTATTTACAGTAGGATTAAAGTCATTTTTTCTTTTTTCAAATAATCGAAAATAACAATATTTTTGCACAAAAATCGTTAAAAAATCGATTTTCACCTGATTTTTTAAAACCTATCTCAATGAATGTAGAATTTTTCACTGATTCGAATGCACCTAATATCGATGCTCAAAACTCATTTTGAAGCGAGTTATGAGCGTTTGAAGTTTCAAAAAGAGAGACGCAGAGAAATCAGACGCTCTCGCTGTCGTAGAGACGCAGAGAAACGAAACAGTGTCTGCGTCTCTCCCGAAATGTTCAAACGCTCATAACTCGAACATTTCGTGAGAGACGCAGACACTGCCTCGTTTCTCTGCGTCTCTACGACAGCGAGAGCGTCTGCTTTCTCTGCGTCTCTCTTTCTGAAAGTTCAAACGCTCATAACTCGCTTCAAAATGCGTTTTGAGCAGCGATATTAGGTGCATTCTAATCAGCGAAAAATTCTGCGTGCATTGAAGTAGGTTAGAAAAAATTTCAGGTTTATATTTTTCGTAAATACTAGAGGATCATTTGAGAAAATATAAAAAATACAGTAATCCTACATTAAATTACTTCCAGCTTCACCCTTCCCGGTGTCCTTGTGCTCTTCCTTCATGACAACTCGGATGCCACTCTGGAAATCACAAAACTCTCCTTCTACCTGAAAAAACGGACTAATGGTCAATACTACAAGTACTATTTTCTTATGGGAAATGCGGCCTTCATTCTATTCGCTATCATCTGGGTGATATTTCGTTTGTATTGGTACACGTGCAAACTTTTATATGCCACTATCTATGGAGCCGTCTATTTGGGACCACAGGACGCGCCGTTTTTTCCGCTGTTAGGAGCGATGTTGTTGATTATATTCGCTATGAATGTTTATTGGTTTAATGTGAGTTTTTTGGGGTTTTAAAGATGGCGGCCCTAAAAGGCCAAAGCTTTTGCAAAAAAAATTGGTAGGGATTTGTATTTGGACCCATTTTTCTTCAAAATCCAAATTTTCGAATAGATTTTTATACCAAAATGTAGAGCTTAATAAGATCTACAAAATGGTATAAAAATTAAAAGTGTGACTGTTTTCAGTATTTTCAATAAGGCCCTCAAATATGTGGGGTTCAATGATGGCCTCGAGAGGATTTTCCTTGCTGGTACAATCTCTTGGTTTTCTCCTTTTAAAATTGCGATTTTCTAATTGAAATTTATACCGAAATATAGAGCTTGATAAGATCTACAAAATGGTATAAATTTCATAAGCATTACATTAACTAAATTTTTTCTGAGGTGTTTCAAAATTTCAAGCTCCCCGAGGCTTGACGGCTTTTTTGACAAGCGCTAGAGGGAAAGCTAGAAGGACTAGATTCCTGGTTTTTATATCATTTTATAGATCTTAAAAAGCTCTACATTTTGATATAAATTCAATCCAGAAAATCTTAATTTTGAGTAGAAAAAATGCGCTGCAAAGTTTGTAGTCCATTACTGTAGCCATCCTCATGGAAACCGTTTTTTAGCAGACCCCCAGAGACAAATTGAAAAATGTTATAGTATTGATTTTTATACCATTTTATAGATCTTATCAAGATCTACATTTTGATATAAATTTCAATCAGAATAACGTAATTTTAAGTTGAGAAAATGTGCTTCAAAGTTTGTGCCCCAATACAGTATCCTCCTTCAGGAAACCTACAGTATCCCATGGGCCACGGACCTCCAAGACAAATATAAGACCGTGATTTTAGTATTATTTTATAGATCTTATCAAGAGCTACATTTTTATATAAAAATCTATCCAAAAATCTCAATTTTAAGCAGAGAAAAAAATACCAAAATATGTTCCGATTTTTCCATAAATTTTTTTTTCGATTTTTTCCAAAAAAATTTTCACTAAAACCTCGAAAATTGTTCCAGAACTTTTCTAGACCAATTTTTTACGCTGAATTCAAATTTCACCTCTATTTCTACCTTCAGTTTCAAATTTAGACCCAAAATAACGCTTTTTTCCAGTTCATCGCTCGAATGATTTGGCGTGTGGCCCTTACCGGCGAGGACCCGGAGGATAATCGAGAATGGGATACCACGGCGGTCAGTGGTCTCAATCAACAAAAACTCGACGAGTTGGCCACAGAAAAGTGTCATCTGAAGCCGAAGAGTGTGTAATTTATTGCTTTGATTTTTTTTTTGTTCTTGAAATGTATATTTATATGATATCTCATAGTTTTTTAAACGGAATGAACATAAAATGAATGTGTTATGGTTTTGATCTGAGAAGACGACGAAAAATTAGCTCGAAATCTCGGTTTTTAATGAATAATTAATAATTTTTCAGTTTTACAATTTCAAATTCCCTCGCTTTTCCAGCGAAAAATAAACAGCGCGCGCAACGACACTCCGCTCCCCAAAAATTCTTTGATTACTTTTTCAACCAATTTTTTAATTTTTTCAGCCAATTTTTTTCTAAATTTCGAAATTTCTGAACTATTTCAGCACTTTAAAATGTTCCCAAGATGTACAGCAACACGATTTCTATCGAATTCCGCGCAAAAATCCCGGAAAAAGGTTGGAAATCTCAAATTTTTAAGAAAAAAATTAAAAATAAAATAAAAATTCCAGGTGGATTGTGCAGTCTACGGGTGCGGTCTATCGGCGTCCGGCGCGTTGGCGATTCCTAAATTAGTGCAAAATTGTGAGAAAAAAAGGGATTTTTTCAAATTTTTATATCTATTTTAGCAGAAGACGTGACGATGGCGAGCGAGGTGAAGCATCCCAAAAGAATCACATATTTCAATACGAAAAGTGTAAAATTCGTGACTTCTGGCTTCGGATTCTCACTTTTTGCCTCGGAAAATCGACTCTATGGCGCTGGAATTAATAATCGGTGAGAAATTTGGATTTTTTGGCAGAAAATATGAATTTTAGAGCCAGAAATTCAGTTAAAAATTCAATTTTGAAGCTGAAAATTCAATTTTGAAGCTAAAAATTCAATTTAGAAGCTAAAAATTCAATCTTGAAGCTAAAAATTCAATTTTGAAGCTAAAAGTTTGAATAATACGCTCAAAATTAAATTTTTGACGAAAAAATTCAAATTTCCCTCTAAAAATTTCCATTTTTAGCTTCCAGATTGGTGGCCAGCTACCCGATAGGTCGAAATTCCAAGACTACTACATTTCGGCGAAAAAAATCAATATTCCAGCCGAGAAAATTCTGGAAATCTCATCCGGAAGAGCCCATTCGTTGATTCGGACCGAAAAAGGCGTGTTTGCAATTGGAGATAACAATTTTGGACAGTGTGGAAGGGATCCGGAGCTCGCGGAGCATGTTGTAGGCAGTGAAGGTAGGGGAATTTGTAAAAATCACATGAAAATGATGAGAAAGACCGTTTTTTTTTGTCAAAATTGCTCTAAAAATGCTCATTTTGATAATAAAATTGTCTAAAACTTAAAAAAACCGCTAAAAAGGTCCAAAGTCACCCCAGATGAATATAAGCCTTTTCTGGCCTGAATTTCACCGAAAAAGACTGATTTTGGACTCAAAACCTCCAAAAATGGCTGAAACGCGCCAAAGTCACCCCATATAAGTATGATCCACTTTTGGCTTAAATCGCACCGAAAAATTCTGATTTTGAGCTCAAAACCGTTTAAAAACGCGCTAAAATCACCCCACACAGCTCTATGTCGTCCAAAATTTCTCTAAAATTCTGATATCGAGCTCACAAACTTCAAAAAATCGCTCAAAAACCTCTAAAAATGACTGAAACGTGCCAAAGTCACCCCAGATAAGTATAATCCAATTTCGGCTGAAAATGCACTAAAAAAATACCAATTTTATGCTCAAAATTGTCGAAAAACGACGAAAAATAGCTGAAAAGCGCCAAAATTATTCCAGAAAAGTATATTCCATTTTGAGCTCGAATTGCACTGAAAAATACTAATTTTAAGCTTAAAAACACTTGAAACTTGACTAAAACCACTCCAGACAGCCCTATGCCGTCCGAAATTGCTCTAAAAATTCTGATTTTGAGCTCAAAACCTTTAAAAAATTACTCAAAACCTCTAAAAGTGGCTGAAACGCGCCAACGTCACCCCATATGAATATGGCCCACTTCTGGCTGAAATTGAACCGAAAAATAGTGTTTCTGAGCTCAAAACCTTCAAAAATGGCTCAAAAACGTTACAAATTGGTTGAAGCGCGCCAAAGTCATCCCAGATGAACAGGGCTCATTTTTTGGCCTGAATTTCACAGAAAAATACTGATTTTGAGATCAAAAATTTCGAAAAATCGCTCTAAAACTTCTAAAAGTGGCTGAAAAGCACCAAAAATGCTCATTTTGAGCTGGAAGACTCCTCAAAAACTCCAAAATTTGGCAAAAACGCGCCAAAGCCATCCCAGCCAAGAAAGTACCGAATTTCTGCCAAAATTGCTCTGAAAAGGCACATTTTGAGCTCAAAAACACTTCGAAAACTTCTAAAAATGACTGAGACGCGCCAAAGCCACTCCCGATGTATACTATCTATTTTCGGCTGAAAATGCACTGAAAAATAGCGATTTTCAGCCTATAATCACCCCAGACAGCCCCAGTACACCCAAAAATAGCAATTTTCTATCTCAGAATCCCCTCTACTCCCCCTGGACCTTCCCACTTCCAATCCAATCATCTCGATTCACTGCACTCTGGACACCTCCTTCGTCGTCGACTCATCTGGAAAAGTATTCAGTTTCGGGTTGGGAGAAGACGGGCAGTTGGGAAACGAGAGATACGGTATACAGTGGAGACCGTCGGAAGTCCGAGGAGACGTTCAGGGTGTGAAGATTCAGATGGTCAGAGGAAGTACGGATACGGTAATGGCGTTGAGCGAGGAGGGAGACGTGTTCGTGTGGGGGCAGACGGAGTACGGACAAGCGATTGGGGCCACGGAGAAGATTCAGGTGAGAGCGAAATCGGTGGGAATACCTTTTTGGAGTCTTCTGAAGTCTTCTAATGTCTTCTGTGATTTTCCGAACGCTTCTGACCCGGCTGGATTCTTCTGAACGCTTCTGGGGTCTTCTAGAGGATTCTGGAATCTTGATGAGATTTCTGAAGAGTTCTGGAGTCTCCTCGACACGCCTGGCTATTCTGGTAGTCATCTGCAGACTTCTGGAAGCTCCTGAAGTCTTAAAGAAATTTCTTATAGCCTCGAGGGCCCTCTGTGGTCCTCATGAAAATTTTGGAGTCTTCTTTATGCTTTTGAAGGCTTCTGAATGCTTCGGGAGTCTTCAGGACGTTTCTGGACTTATGGAGGCTTCTGAGTTTTTCTAAAGTATTCTCAAGACATCTGAAGCATTCTGGAGCCTTTTGGAGTCTTCTGGATCTTTCTGGACGCCTCTAGGTTCATCTGGAGGTTTCTGAATCTATCTAGAGACTTCTAAGGCTCAATAATGTCTACAGGAGCCTCCTGGAGCCTTCTGATATCTTCTAATCTCTTATTTCTTCCAGCTCAACACCTCCATCTATCTCAATCTCTCCTCCACATCCATCGGTCCTCTCGCCGCAATCGACACGACTCAATCGTCGGTTATCGCTCTGAATCGAAAAGGAGAAGTGTTCGTGTGGGGTGTCGGCGTATTAGGAATGGGTCCCGAGGCGGAAAGTTTGAAGCGGCCAACGAAAATGGATCAGCCACTGTTCGATGGGAAGAAGGTGAGAAAAATTCCATTAAAAACGCGTCAAAAGCGTCCTAGACCTTCATAAAGCGAGAAATTCACTGAAAATTTGTTTGAAACGCGCCAAAGTCACCGCGGACATTCAGAAATCGAAAAAAAATCACTCATAATCCTTTGAAACGCGTAAAAGACGCCCTAGACCTTAGAAATTCCAAAATCCTTTGAAAAATTATTTAAAAACGCCCCCAAGGCTCCCCAGACCTTTAGAAGCCGAGAAAATCGCTCAAAACTCTTTAAAAACGCTCCTAAGGCGCCCCAGACCTTCAGAAACCATAAAAATCGCTCATAATCCTTTGAAACGCGTAAAAGACGCCCTAGATCTTAGAAACTCCAAAATCCTTTTAAAAATCATCAAAAAACGTGCCCAAGGCGCTCCAGACCTTTAGAAGCCGAGAAAATCGCTCAAAACTCTTTAAAAACGCTCCTAAGGCTCCCCAGACCTTCAGAAACCGCAAAATCCACTAAAAATTCCTTAACAACACGCTAAAAGCTACCCCAGACCTTCAGGAACCCCAAAATCCTTCAAAAAGTTATCAAAAACGCGCCAAAGTCACTCCAGACATTGAAAAACCGAAAAATCCACTAAAAATTCCTTAACAACGCGCCAAAGTCGCCCCAGACCTACAGAAGCCGCAAAAATTTCTCAAGATTCCTTAAAAAAGCGCCAAAATCACCCCAGACCTTCTGAAATTAGAAGAATCCACTAAAAATGTCTCGAAAACTCGGAAAATTTGCCCAGACCTTCGAAAACCCGAAAAATCCACTCTAAATTCCTAGACAGTGCGCTGATGTCATCCCAGGCCTTCAGAATCCGTTGAAAAATTATTTAAAACCGCGCCAAAGCCACCCCAGTGATATTGAATTTAGCTCATTTTGAATCATTCTTTACCGATTTTTATCAATTTTCCACTAACTTTTGCCCCTCAATCCAACATAGCACAGCCAAAACTGACTAATTTTGGACCATTTTTTAATCCGCATTTTCCAGATCACCTCAATCTCCGCTGGCAACAGTTGCATGTCGGCAATCAACGAGTCGGGACGTCTGTTCATTTGGGGAGAGAATCGATATTCGAGTTTGGGATTAGGACACTCGAATCGACAGTTATTCCCTTATCAATTGTTCTTGCCGGGAGATGTCAAGGCATCGGCACTTGGTCCCGATCATTCCTTGTTTTTGGTTAATTAGATTTGTTATTTTATTGAATTAGAGTGCTTTTTTTTGCTCTTTGGCTTCTGTTTTTAGCTCAAAAATTGCTCCGGGTCTTCTTCTTTTGCTTTGTAGATGGATTAGTACTATGAAAATTGATTTTTTCCCATTTTCTTGTGCTTTTTTTTGGAATCCCGGTGTTCTTATCGCTGTTTTATTACCTTTTGCCCGTTTTTTCCCTCCATTTTCAACCGCCTGTCTTCTAGAATGGTCGTTAAAGCCGCTGGCCTAGTGATCTACCGGAAGTTGGCCGGTAAAATCGAGTTCCTCCTTCTCCAGGCCTCGTATCCGCCGCACCACTGGACACCGCCAAAAGGACACGTCGATCCGGGAGAGGATGAATGGCAGGCGGCGATTCGGGAGACTCGAGAGGAGGCTAATTTGAAAAAGGAACAGTTGACGATTCATGAGGATTGTCATGAAACGCTTTATTATGAGGTAAAAAGAAAAAAAGGCGGAAATTTTTATTTCAGAAAAATCGAAGCCTTATATTATGCCAGTCTCAGTAAATGTCAGTCCTGTCTGAATTTTCTCGAAATTTTATTTTTGTGCACTTTTCAATTTTCGTTCCAAATTTTGGTCGAATTATTTTTTTTTGAATTTTTCAAAAATCCTCCATTTTGGTGCCTTCTAAAAGCTTCAGAGTCCATCTATTATGCCAGTCTCAATAAATGAGAGTCCTGGCTGAATTTTCCCGAATTTTTGGCTGCGATATCTCGGCACGAAAATGCTACAGTAATATATTAAAATTTAAAGGAACATACCCTGATTTTCATGTCAATTTTTCAATTTATCATGTTTTTCGAACGATATTCAACACTGTTCGAAGCAAAATGTCATTTTTTGCTCCGAAATTTGTTGAAAATCGTTCGAAAATCATGAAGCATAAATAAATTGACCAGAAAATCAGGGTATGTCCCTTTAAATTTTAATACATTACTGTAGCATTTTCGTGCCGAGATATCGCAGCACAAAATTCGGGAAAATTCAGCCACGACTGACATTGACTGAGACTGGCATAATAGATGGACTCTGAAGCTTTTAGAAGGCACCAAAAATGGGTTCCTTTAAAAATTAAAAAAAATAAAACCGACCAAAATTTGGAACGAAAATTCCATAAAAATTGCACAAAAATTGAGCGCAAGTGAGCCTTCCAGATCTTGAGGGCTCAAAACACGTCAAAAATTGAAAATATAAAACCCCAGAAAGTTCCCTTCCTTGGAAGATGAAACTTATTTTTAAAAATTTAATCTGTAGGGCTCAGTTGAGCTCAATTTTGAGCTCAATCTTAAAAGATTCTGGATATCTAGAAGGTCTTCAAAATTCTCCTAGAAATTCCCTATCGACCAGTACAATTTTCATTAGAATTGGTTTGCTAGTCATCGAGATAGCTCTGGAAGATTCTGAAGCTCTAGAAGACGCCAAAAATTAGATTTTTCTGAGATTCAAAAAATCCTCATGTTCTCCTAGAAATTTCCTATCAATTGGTATAGTTTTCATTGAAATCGAATCACTGGAAGTTAGGATATAGTTTAATCAAAATTTTCCGTTTTTACAGCCTTTTTATTACAGTAACCCGTGAATCCATTTTGATGCGGATTACTGTATAATGGTGATCTCAATAAATGAGAGTTCTGGCTGAGTTTCCCCGATTTTTCGGCCGCGATATCTCGGCACGAAAATGCTACCGTAATATATTGAAATTTAAAGGAACATACCCTGATTTTTAGATCAATTTTCAAAATTTTCGTGTTTTTCGAACAATTTTCATCAAATTTTGTTACGAAATGTTTTATTTTGATCCAAAAATTGCATTTCGCATTGAAATTTGATGAAATTTGTTCGAAAAACACGAACATTTTGAAAATTGACCTAAAAATCGGGGTATGTTCCTTTAAATTTTAATAAATTACGGTAGCATTTTCGTGCCGAGATATCGCGGCCGAAAAATCGGGGAAACTCAGCCAGAACTCTCATTTATTGAGATCACCATAATAGACTGCAAAAACTAAAATTTTGATTGACTGTATCTCAATTTACAGTGGTCCTATTTCAATGAAAACTATACCAATAGATAGGAAATTTCATGGAGATCATGACGATTTTTTGAATCTCAGAAAAATCTAAATTTTAACGTCTTCTAGAGCACCGGAATCTTTTTGAGCTATCTCGATAACTAGCAAACCGATTTCAGTGAAATTGGGATTTTGTAGGAGAAGCTTTTAAGATTTTGAAGGCTATCCAGCTTTTTTAGAATTTTACGAAATAAGTTGCATCTTTCAGCGAAGAGAAATTTTTCTGCTCATATTTTCAATTTCTGGCGTCTTCTGAATCCTCAAAAACGGGAGAGCTCATTGAGCTCAATTTTTGTGCGATTTCATGGGAATTTTCGTTCCAAATTTTGGTCGAATTTTTTTTGAATTTTTCAAAAATATCAATATTGGTGCCTTCTAGAGCTTCAGAATCCATCTGTAGAGCCCGAATCTAAGTATTTTCTAAAACCTCTCCCCCTATTCCAGGCGAAAGGAAAGCCAAAGTCAGTCAAGTACTGGTTGGCACTACTCAACAATCCCGACGACGTGAGCCTCTCGCATGAGCATCAAAACTGGAAGTGGTGTGAGGTAGAGGACGCGATCAAGATTGCCGACTATGCGGAGATGGGAAATCTTCTGAGAAAATTTTACAAGTATTTGACTGCTTGAAGGTGTAAAGTATTGATATAATAAATATTTATTGCTGAGTCGGGGTCAGAAGTCAAAGAAGAATGAGATAACCAAAAAAAGGTATTCAAAAAGACACAGGGGTCAAAAGCCAAATCAGGAGAGCCCGTACAGCGTGCATACCTCTGGCTTCCGACCCCTGTGAGAGAAGCATGTCTTTGGAGAAGTGCCACCAGTATCTCCTTATCAGTATTCTCCAATCCGTCATTTGTGATTTCATCGATTTGCTTTCGGCATCGAATCTCGGACACCCATTCGGATGCCAACGGTTTTAAAGGAGGATTCCGAGCAAAATTTTTTATTGCTTTAAAAGATGCAGAATTTTGCTCTGATTCCGAATATCATAACGAAAACGCTCAAAAATGCCTCCAACCGCTTAAAATAGGCCCCTCAAACGCGGAGGTGTCTCCGGTGGCCGTGGCCGAACTTTGCCGAAGTCGCGCGCGCAATGCAGCAAATGCGTTGCGCGCGCGCGCGTTAGAGAGCGCTCATTGGCTGACTCCGCCCACTTCAAACGCTTTTTCTGCTTTGCGCGCGCCACATCGGCGAAGTTCGGCCACGGCCACCGGAGACACCTCCGGGTTTAAGAGGGTCCTGTTTGAAGCGATTGGATGCATTTTTTAGCGTTTTCGTTATGATATTTGGAATCAGCGCAAAAAACTGCATATTTTAAAGCAATAAAAAATTTTGCCTGGAATCCTCCTTTAAACAACTGTAACGCGAAGAGAGTTCCAACTTCTTCCGGACTGTCATCTGAGATTCCTCCATTAAAAACCTTTGGCTAACATTGACGCACATGTAGTAGTCGGCTAAGTGAAGAACGCATTCGAGGGTGGAGTCTGGACAATATAATGTTAATCAAATTAATTTCGTTTTTTTAAATAAGATCCGCCCAAAAGATAGATTCTTCAAAGTTCTGGAGCTTATCGAGAAAATTTATCGAAATTCAAATCGCACGCGTAGCGGTCAGCAAAATGTTGAAATTTTAAAGGAGGATTCCGACCCAAAAATGAATTATCTTTAAAATGTGCTAAAAGTTGTGTAGATTACGGATATCGAAATGAAACAGCTTGAAAAAAATCGTAGCGCTCAAAAAACGCGTTCGCCGGCGCTCAAAGTGATCCCAAATGGAAGAGTAATTCGAAATGTATTGCGAAATTTGCGGGCGGCCGCGTAATTTCTCTTCCATTTGGGATCACTTTGAGCGCTGCGATTTTTTTTCACTTCGATATTCGTAATCTACCCAACTTCTAGCTGGAGCTTATCGAAAAAACGGAAACGTCAGTGGCAATTCAACCCTGTTTCTGTTTCCCGCCATGGCGTATCGATTATTTCCGAACAACTGTGAAAGGGCATCCTTCCCAGGAGCACTTGTGTTAGAATGTATTATTAAAAAAAGACAACAACGACCCTTTCATTTCCTACCTCTAAAAATGAACAGCAGCACGCCGTTAGCCTACGATAGTTTGAAGAGCGTTCTCCGTCGGATGGATCCCAATTTGAGGTTAGCTACAAGTTTCCAACAACCTAAACAATATTAGTTCAATTTCAGACTAAAACTATCCCATCGAATTCCCGGCATTCGTGTTGCAGAAAAAAGTGTGCCCTTGTTCATGGAAGTACTGGCTATGGGACGAGGACAAACACAAATTGAAAAGACGGTATACGAGATGTTCTGCGTGCAGCCGAATCCGTTGATTTTGACCGACTGGCAGGAAGAGTTGATTTCGGAATACGTACGAACTACTGGAGTCCACTATGACCTAACGAGGTACGGTATTTGTGACTATTCAATGGAGGACAAGCGATGGGATGGAGACGTGGCGCTTCCTAGAAGTGAGTCCCAAAGCGATGTAAGAGAACGTGTAGAGGAGGATTTGGAGGAGCTCGATGAGATGATGGCTATGAGGATGGACGATCTGACAGAAGACTCACCGGGGACGTACTTGATTTTCAAGGTGTCACATCCAGATAACAAGGAGGTGTACGCTGTGGAACATCTTGATTATAGTCGGAGTCTGGCTGAGGCATCGAAGTATATGAATAGCAAACTTCTTGGTGGAAGACGCCATTTCATTCGAGTGAAGGAATGCTATGATGGATGTGAAGTGCTTCGAATTCCAGTCGGGATAAGGCTTAAAGTCTCCGTTTGGACATTCATAACCAGCGTTGAGGAGACCTTGAAAGCCTTTGCCGGAATTATTGAGAAGGACAGTTTCCCTTTGAAGCAGGTGTTCATGGAAGGAGGCTTTGAAGTATGCGCTGATCCAGAGAACTACCTTCATCCGGTTGTCCAAGCAGCAGAGCATTTTCAAATCGAATGCCCAGATATCGAAAACTTGGACTGGGTGGAGGTTATTTTGAGTGTCACGAATTTGATAGGACACTTTGAGTGTGCGATTCGGAAGGAGGATATAATGTTTGTTTTGCTTTCTTGGATGTCCGTGGGACAGAAGAAACAGAAACCGATTGGATTCGATTGGTCGTTTGGGGTGGAGAGAGAGGAAGATGCTAGCGATTTGATGGCGAGGTTGAAGAAGTTGGTACCGACAGAGGAAATCGTTGGATTGGGGTGAGTCTTAAAGAGCCGAGCGATGGGTGGGCGCGAAATGAGCTCGCACTAGTGGCAAAGCTTACGCTAGACACAAAGCTTACGATAGTTGCAAGATAACCTTGCGCTAATTGTGAAATAAGCTTCCGCTAGGCGCAAAATGAGCTCCGACCGATTGATCGGCGCGCCAATCGAATCATAGCGTTCTTGCGTCAGCGTGAAAAAATTTTTTGCGATCCCTTTTTAGCTCAAGATTAGAGATGAGCGGCAACGGATTTCGGCAATCCATTCAAATGCAAATACCTTTTTTTCAGCGGAACTGTATAAAAATACGGTTAACAGAAAAATGTACCTTTTTTAAAAAGCTATCGATTGGTCTAAAAAATGTCAAATTTTATCAAAAATTAACAGAGTTACGCCTTGTGTTGCCGAAAAGTTGCCGATTTCGGCAATTTCGGCAACTTTTTTGGGAAACTGCTCGTAACTCTGTTAATTTTCGATGAAAATTGACAATTTTTGAACCAATCGATAGCTTTTCAAATAAGGTACATTTTTTTGTTGACCGTATTTGTATCCAATTCCGCTGAAAAAAAGTATTTGCATTTGAATGGATTGCCGAAATTCGTTGCCGCTCAGCCCTGCTCAAGATTTACGATCATTGTACGCTTACTGTATGCATATTTAGCAGCTTGGCGTAGAAATCCCTAAATATGGACTGCGCGACTATCGTAAGCTTTGAGACACGCGTAAGCTTATTTTGATACCACCGTAAGCTTTACAAGTAGCGTAAGCTTGATTGTAACGGAAACTTTTCGACTAGCTTGATCTTTTTTCCAACTAGCGTGACCCTAATCTTCTTCCTAACTCAAAAACCATGTATTTCCAGATGCAAAAACTTCCCCGACATCTTAGTACACCCCCTGGAAGCCGATTCAGAAATGCTGATCTATTTTTGCGATAATCACCTAAATCCGTTACTGCAAGAGTATTACCGTTGGGAGCTTAATATTCGTGTCACTTCGAAAGGACATCGACACTTGTTGAATATTAATTTTGAGGATGATGTTTTTAAGTAATTGTAACACTTTGAGACCCTATGCCCTGTGCTTGTGCCAAAGCCTGTCAATATGTGTCATTTACTGTAATAATTTTTGCTTATCTTGTTGTTTTTTTCAATAAATTTTCTTGTATTTTAAACAGCGGCTCTGTATCCAATATTGATCTCTGGTCTTTGATCCATTTTTCCCATAGACTTGGGGTCATTTGCGTACCTACCTATCTTGGGGTCATCTGTGCCTCTACCCGTCAGTGTCAAGGGCCCCGTTCGCAGTCCATTCCTTCAAAATGCCCCTCTTCCCCCTATTCCATCTACCCATCGTTGCCTTGGCCCACACCTTAGAATGTATGGACCCGATTATGCTGTGAGCGATTTTTATGATACATTTTTGTAATTTAAGTCTTACAGCTTCAATCTATCTCAATGCTCCAGCAATTCGACGAAATGCGTCAAGCTTGCCAATACCAAAACTATGAAACTTTCGATATTTGGAAACAGAGTATCCCTCAATGCGTACCATTTCTATGCCTGTGAAGCCAGAGGGTTCCACGGATACATTCCGGATGGCACTAGAAAGATCCATAACACCGAGCCCCGAGTTGGAAAGTATAACTGGCATGATAGCATTCATATCGAATGGGATGATGTTACCACTGGAGTATTGAACACTTACACCTGACAGAGCTCTTCGGTTGCCCTGTTGACAGTTTTGAGTACACCTCTCGTCAATCAACCAGACACTACGGGATGGTGATGGGAACGATTATGGAGAGGCAAGGTGGCATCAAGAAGTTCAAGCTTGGGGTGGTCTACCATTATGAATATAAATGGACCATGGAGAATGTCAAAGTGCTCGAGGAGTTCGTAACAGAGGCTGAAACTCCTGTGGATGTCCATTTCCTTCGAGGCTTGAAACTGTTGGACTGCAATTCTAATAACTTTGGTTTGGATCACCTTGTGATGGCTAGTAAATCTTGTGAAGCAATCTTCATAAGGAAATCCGTACTAAACATGAAAGACCTGAATGTACACTTGAACATGTGGAAATCTGGAAACTTCCCAGGCCTTCAATTTCTAACAATTCGAAGTAACATTCAATGGTTAAATAGAAGAGGGCAGATTTTGGGATTCACAAAAGGGCAGCTCCAGACAAAAAGAGCGGTCGAAAGGAAGTGGTTAGTTTGGATTGCTATTCAATATAACATGAATTCTTTTGCAGTGTAAGAGGCCGTGTTGCTATGATAGAGAATGGAGTCGAGATTCAGGGGAGTAATGGATCACGAGCTTTGATTGGAATCCAGTCTACTAGGATGAATTGGGTGGAAGAGTTTGTTTTTTACACTTTGTAGTCTTTTTTGTGGCTTCAATAAATCTTTTTTATTTATAACATCGTCTATTGAATCAATTTAAGATGAGATCTTCTCAAATAGTCGATGCTCCTGGAATCGTCGTGATCATGTGTCACCTCTATATTCATTATTGCTCTAGGCCCAATAGGTTGTGAAAAGGGCCAATACCAAGAGTGCTAATCTATCTTCGTATAGACCCTTTGGGGGGCATTGATCATTTAGGGCCTCACTAGCCTCATAATATTGAGCTCTGGTCTTTGATATTGATTTCCGATCTTTCATAAAATCCATTTTTCCCATAGGCTTGGGGTCATTTGCGTACCTACCTATCTTGGGGTCATCTGTGCCTCTACCCGTCAGTGTCAGGGGCCCCATTCGCAGTCTATTCCTTCAATATGCCCCTCTTCCCCCTATTCCGTCTCCCCCTCGTTGCCTTGGCCCACACCTTAGAATGTATGGACCCGATTATGCTGTAAGCGATTTTTTATGATACATTTTCGTAACTTAAGTCTTACAGCTTCAATCTATCTCAATGCTCCAGCTATTCGACGAAATGCGTCAAGCTTGCCAATACCAAAACTATGAAACTTTCGATATTTGGAGACAGAGTATCCCTCAATTGTTACCATTTCTATGCCTGTGAAGCGAGAGGGTTCCACGGATACATTCCGGATGGCACTAGAAAGATCCATAACACCGATGCACGAGTTGGAAAGTATAACTGGCATGATAGCATTCATATCGAATTCGATGATGTTACCACTGGAGTATTGAACATTATGTTACACCTGACAGAGCTCTTCGGTTGCCCTGTTGACAGTTTTGAGTACACCTCTCGGCAATCAACCAGATACTACGGGATGGTGATGGGAACGATTATGGAGAGGCAAGGTGGCATCAAGAAGTTCAAGCTTGGGGTGGTCTACCATTATGAATATAAATGGATCATGGAGAATGTCAAAGTGCTCGAGGAGTTCGTAACTGAAGATAACGCTCCTGTGGATGTCGATTTCCTTCGAGGCCTGAAACTGTTGGACTGCAATTCTAATAACATTGGTTTGAATCACCTTGTGATGGCTAGTAAATCTTGTGAAGCAATCTTCATAAGGAAATCCGTACTAACCATCGAGGACCTGAATGTATACTTGAACATGTGGAAATCTGGAAGCTTCCCAAACCTTCAATTCTTCACAATTCGAAGTAACGTTCAATGGTTCAATGGAGGAGGGCAGATTTTGGGATTCACGAAAAGGCAGCTCCAGACAAAAAGAGCGATCGAAAGGAAATAGTTAGTTTGGATGGCTATTCAATATAACATGAATTATTTTGCAGTGTAAGAGGCCGTGTTGCTCTAATTAAGGATGGTGTCGAGATTCAGGGGAGTGATGGATCACGAGCTTTAATTGGAATCCAGTCTACTAGGATGAATGAGGTGGAACAGTTTGTTTTGTACACTTTGTAGTCTTTTTTGTGGCTTCAATAAATCTTGTTTACTTATAACATCGTCTATTGAATCAATTTAAGATGAGATCTTCTCGAATAGTCGATGCTCCTTGACTCGCCGTGATAATGTGTCACCTCTATATTCATTATTGCTCTAGGCCCAATAGGTTGTGAAAAGGGCCAATACCAAGAGTGCTAATCCATCTTCCTATGGTTACCTGGGGGGCATTGATCGTTTAGGGTCTCACTAGCCTCATTCCTTCAAAATGCCTACCTTCCCCCTATTCCGTCTCCCCATCCTCGCCTTGATTCCACTGTTGGAATGTATGGACCCGATTATGCTGTAAGCGATTATATATTTTTCTAGCGAACATTTTCATAATTCAGTTTTTCAGCTTCAACTTCTCCCAATGCTCCACAAGTTCTAAAAAACTTGTCAAACTTGCTAACACAAAAACTATGCAACTCTCGATATCGGGGAACAGGGTATCCCTGAATTGGTATCATTTCTATGCTTGTGAATCTATAATTTCCCATCGATACATTCTGGATGGTACTAGAAAGATCCAGAACAATGAGGTGCGAGCTGCGAAGCGTAATTGGCATGATAACGAAATCAATATCGAGTGGGAGGATGTTGTCACTGGAGTATTGAACACTGTGCTACACCTCACAGAGCTCTTCAATTGTCCTGTTGACAGTTTTGAGTACACCTCTTGGCATTCACCTCGATACTACGGGATGATGATGGGAACGATTATGGAAAGGCAACGTGGTATCAAGAAATTCAAGGTTAGAGGACGGTATGCACACCGTTTGGAGTATGAATGGACCATGGAGAATGTCAAAGTGCTCGAAGAGTTCGTAACAGAGGATAACGCTCCCGTTGATGTCGATTTCCTTCGTGGCTTGAAATTTTTGGACTGCAGTTCTAATAACTTTGGTTTGGATCACCTTGTGATGGCTAGCAACTCTTGTGAAGCAATCTTCATGAGGTATTCTTCACTGACTATGGAGGACCTGAATCTATACATGAAAATGTGGAAGTCTGGAAACTTCCCAGACCTTCAATTTCTAACAATTCGAAGTGACATGATCAATGGAGGAGGGCAAATTTTGGGATTCACGAGAGAGCAGCTCCAAACGAAAGGACCGATTGAAAGGAAATAGTTAGTTTGGATCGTTATTCAATATAAAATGTTTCTTTTTGCAGTGTAAGAAGGCGTACTGCTCTAATTAAGGATGGTGTCGAGATTCAGAGGGATGATGGATTGCGAGCTTTGATGGGAATCCAGTCGAATACTTTGAATGAGAGGAAATGTTTTGTGTTGTACACTTTGTAGTCTTTTTTCTGATGCTTTAATGAATCATTTTCACTAAAAACTTTTACAGTCAGAAAAATTAGAAAGACACAGACAAGCAAACATTCTCGTCTACCAACTTCAAAGGCGTTTGTCTTTGCTCCCAGACGCCCTAAATCTTCGATTTTTACTCGGGTGTTGGCGGCAACTTTAGGTCGGAGATTTGTCAGGTTCCGGACAAGACGGCTACTAAAGCCGAACTTCAAATTTGAAAAACGTGCGCGCTAAAGCCGACGAACAACGTCTGTCCAAAAGCTGACCAAGGTCCGACCTAAAGCCGAACCCCGAAAGGTAAAGAATTTTGTCGCGCCACAAAACCGAACCGGCGACTATCGCGTGGTAGTGCAGCGCGATACCGACTGCGCTACACGTGACACAGAAACTAGGTGGCAGGTGGCGTATAAAAATGTGAGCAAAAGCGAGCGGCGCAGCCGCGAATCCAGCCTGCGGTAAGCAGGCTGGTTGCAATATATTTTCGGTAAGATTTCCCACATTCGCAGATAAGAACAATGCCTCTAGCACTCATAGATCTTGAAATACAGCCCATCAAAGTACAAGAGAGACGCAGACACTCTCAATAGTCAGAGTGCTAATCCATCTTCCCATAGGCTGAGGTTACCTAGGGGTCATTATTCGTTTAGGGCCACACTATTCTCACTACTATCTCATTCCTCCTAAATGCCTACCTTCCCCCTATTCCGTCTTCCCATTGTTGCCTTGATCCATCTGTTGGAATGTATGAGCCCAATGATACTGTAAGTGAGTTTTGGGGAGGTTAGCTTGGCGCAAGGGGGCTTAGGCCGCGGCATTCGGGTCAGGGCCTTTTTGATAATGGAAAACTACGGGGGTCGCGCGGCAGAAGGTCTTATTTTTGAAAGGTCGGTCGGATTCAACCACGGGCCGCAGCCGAGTTTGCGACAGCCTTGGCTGGGCGTAAGCCTCGAGGCTGTGCCTAGACTGTAGGTCGCGTGTGTGTGTTCCATGTACATAGTGGAATATTTGCTCGCCCATGCGTAGAGGCTTAAAGGCGCATAAGACCGAAGTTTCTCTATGCGCCTTTGAAGACAGCTGGATTTAGGATATGACTTTAAAGGCGCACGGAGAAACTTTGGCCCTGGCCGCCTTTGAGCTCGGCGGCGCTTCTAAAACCTAAAACCCCTTGTTTTGTTGCAGTTTCAACCTATCCCAATCGTCCAAAACATCCCGGGAACTCATCAAGCTCATCAACACGAAAAACCTTCAACTTCGGATCTTCTCCGACAGAATACTCATAAACCCAATGTACATCTTCAAAATCGTACCCTTTCTCAGTACACGGACCACCAGACAAATCGGGAACACTTCCGCCCGGGTTGCTCAACGAACCGCCAACCAGATGGATGTTGCATGGGAAGATATGACGGAGGGATTCCTTATTATTATGGCTCACTTGACAGACCTATTCGGTTGCACTGTTTATAGCTATGAGTATGATAGAGATGCACTGGAACCCTCAAATCATTACCGTAGGATTATGAAGGCTGTCATGGAGAAACAAGGGGGCATCAAGAGATTGGTGATTCCGATTACATCGAACCATTGGAGATTTGACCATCGCTGGACCATGGAGAATGTGAAGGGTGTTGAAGAGCTCATCTCCTTTGATAGAATCCCCCCAAGCGTTGAATTCGTTAGTAAGCTCAAATTCCTGGAATACGGTGCAAGCTGTTTCGGAATGAGCCTCCTGATGGCTGTGGACAAGTCGTGTGAAGCTATCTTCCTTCAAAATTCAGAATTGACCATGGACAATTTGAAAGTGTTTATGAATATCTGGAAGTCCGGGGGGTACCCCAATCTACAATATCTATCAGTGGAAAATCTCTGGCTTTTGGAGACCGAAGCCACAGAGATTATTGGGGTCTCAATAAGCCAATTGGAAGACAAGCAGAATGTTTGGAATATGTCGAAAATGTGAGTGTTGAAACAGAGTAAGAATTTTCTATTTTTTTTCAGTGTTCGCGGTAGGATCGTTCAGATTTCGCATGGTGTTGAGGTGTGGAGCGAAAATGGTGTACGAGCATTGATGGGAATACAAAGATCTAGGAGAACTTTTATTTTGTACACTTTGTGAATAAAAGAGGTTTAGCACAATTCTACGAGCAGACACACTTGTCTATTAACTTTAGAGGCATCTATCTTTGCTCCAAGACATTCTAGAACGTCGATTCTTACTCAAGTATATTTGCAGTAAGATTTCACATAATTCTAGCCAGAAATCATGTTTCTAGCGCGTCTAGAACTTGAGATAGAGCGGCTCAAAGTTTGAGAGAGACGCAGACGAGCAGACGAGCAGCTTGGAAGAGACGCAGACGAGAGACAGCTTCTTCAATTTTGAATGGTCGTAGCTCGATTCCCAGATGTCCTAGAAATTTGATTTTCAGTTTTAGAAAATTCTTATGAAATTTCAAACAATTCTAGCCAAAAATCATGTTTCTAACACTTTTAGAACTCGAGATACAGCGACTAGAAGTTTGTGAGAGACGCAGACAAGTAGACACTCTTGTTATTGAAACTTTGAGCAGTTGTATCTTGGCTCTCAGATAATCTAAAACGTTGGTTTTTAATCCTACAGATTTCTAGTCTAATTTCAAACAATTCTAGCTAAAAATCATGTTTCTAACACTTTTAGAACTCGAGATACAGCGACTAGAAGTTTGTGAGAGATGCAGACAAGTAGACACTTCTGCTCATTCAACTTTGAGCGGTTGTATCTCGACTTCCAGACGTCCCAAAATTTTGATTTAACATTTGAAACAATTCTGATAAAATTTCAAACAATTTTAGCCAAAAATCATGTTTCTAGCGTTTCTAGAACTTGAGATAGTAGGTCAAACAGAGGAAAGACAGAAGACGCAGAATAGCTAACTTTGAAAAGGTGTACCTTCGCTTCCAGATGTCCTAGAAATTTGGTGTTTGCTTCATCAGATTTTTCGTAAAATTTCAAACAAGTCTAGCCCCAAATCATGTTCCTAGCGCTCATAGAACTTGAGATACAGCGACTCAAAGTTTGAGAGAGACGCAGACAAGTAGACACTCTCGCTATTGAAACTTTGAGCGGTTGTATCTGGGCTATCAGATAACATAAAACTTTGGTTTTTAATTCTACAGATTTAGAGTCTAATTTCAAATAATTCTAAACAAAGATCAGCTTTCTAGCTATATTAGTACCCGAGATACAGCGCTTCAAAGTTTGGGAGAGACGCAGACAAGCAAACACTCTAGCCATCCAACTTTGAGCGGTTGTATCTCGGCTCCTAGACATTCCAGAAATTTGATTTTACATTCGAAAAAATTCTGATAAAATTTCAAACAATTCAAGCTAAAAATCATGTTTCTAGCGCTTTTAGAACTCGAGATACAGAGCTCTAAAGTTCGGGAGAGACGCAGACTCTCTCGTAGTCTGCACTCTCTCGCCTACTCACACTATATCCCTTGAGAAAGTTTGAACAGGGATATCTTGGCTTGAAATCGTTCTAAAAAGTAGATCAATTTTTGGAAATAAAATTTTTGATCTACCCATTCAAATTTGGACTGCGAAAATTGGTATTGTGAGTTTTTCGAAATTTATTGATTTTGGTAGATTTTTTTTGTCGTTTTTTGCGGAATTTTCAGCGATTTTTTCTTCAATTTTTCATCATATTCCAGGGTGAAGATGACCTCCTCCTCATCCTCTTCTGCAACGTTCCCTGATGATCAACCCACAGAAACCAATGGAATGTGAGTTTTTTGAAACTTGAAAAAATAGAAAAAAGACAAAAAAAAGGATTTTAAAGTTTCTGATCAAAACACTTTGATCCGCTGTATCTCGGGTTCTAGAAATGCTAAAAGCATGATTTTGACTGAATTTATTTAAAATTTTACGAGAAAAACAATGATTTCAAAACTAAGTTTCTGGGACATACGGGAGTCGAGATATAGTCGCTCAAAGTTTCAATAGCGAGAGTGTCTACTTGTCTGCGTCTCTCACAAACTTTGAGCAGCTTTATCTCGAGTTTCAAAAGAGGTAGAAATATGATTTTTGTTTGGAAAAGTTAAAAAATTTACGAGGAATCTAATAAATAAACAACCAAGTTTCTGGGACGTCTAGGAGTCGGGGTACAATAGCTCAAAGTTTTAATAGCGAGATCATCTGCCTGTCTGCGTCTCTCACAAACTTTAAAACAATGTATCTCAAATTCTAGTAGAGTTAGAAACTGGATTTTTGTTTAGAATTGTTGAAAATTTTATGAAAAATCGAATGAATCGAAAGCGAAAAATTTGGGATATCTGGAAGTCGAGATACAATCGCTAAAAACTCGGCTAGATTGTCTGCTTGTTTGCGTCTCTCACAAACTTTGAGCAGCTGTATCTTGGGTTCCAGTAAAGCTAAAAGGTTGCATTTTATCTAGAATTGTTTGAGATTCTATCAGAATTCTTTTGAATTTAAAAACCAATTTCTGGGACATCTGGAAGTCAAGATACAATCGCTCAAAGTTGAATCAGCTAGAGTGTCTGCTTGTCTGCGTCTCTCAAAAAGTTTGAGCAGCTGTATCTCGGGTTCTTGAAGAGCTAGGAACATCATTTTTAGCTAGAATTGTTGAAAACTTTATCAGAAGTATAATGAATTAAAAATCAAAATTTTAAGACATCTGGGAGTCGAGCTACAGTGGCTCAAAGTTGCATCAGCGAGAGAGTGTGGGCAAGCGAGAGAGTGCAGACAGTGAGAGTGCCTGCATGTCTGCGTCTCTCACAAACTTTGAGCAGATGTATTTCCAGTTCTAATAGAGCTAAACAATTGGTTTTTGTTTAATTTCATTTAAAATTTCATCAGAATTCTTTTGAAGTAATAAGCAAGTTCCTAGGACGTCTGGGAGTCGAGCCACAATCGCTCAAAGTTGAATCAGCTAGAGTGTCTGCTTGTCTGCGTCTCTCAAAAAGTTTGAGCAGCTGTATCTCGGGTTCTAGAAGTGCTAGAAAGCTGATTTTTATTTAGAATTGTTCGAAATTTTACGAGAAATCTAATGAATTAAAAACCGAATTTGTAAGACATCAGGGAGTTGAGCTATAGTCGCTCAAAGTCAAGGAGCGAGAGAGTGTGTGTAAACGAGAGAGTGCAGACAGTGAGAATGCCTGAATGTCTGCGTCTCACGCAAACTTTGAGCCGCTGTATCTCAAGTTCTAGGAGTGCTAGAAACATGATTCTTAGTAGATATTTTCATTTTTTCTAGTTTGTTTTTGGGAATTTTCAAAACTTTCCCTAGAATTCTCCGTAACATTTCAAATTTTCAGAAACCCCGTTCCCACAAATCCACCTCCTCAGCCCTCCACCACCGAGACCGTGAAATTCCTGGATAAATATCTGTTCAAAGAAAGCATCACGGGTCCATTCGCCCCCGATGGAGACCCCCAATACGTTGAGAAGATTCGAAAAATCCGAGAGGAGTACAATAGGAAGATGGGAGAGTGTGAAGGGTATCGAAGGGCATTCATGGGGAAGGTAAGATAGTTGTCCACGAGGAGTACACAACTTTTGTTTTCCAGGACACGTCCACTCATCTTCTAGAACAGTGTCATAAGGCGGCGATAGCCATCAAACATGAAATCTATAAGAAAGTGTTGAAATTGAATAGATCCCGGGAAAATGGACGGAATAAGAGTAAGATTTTGACACTGAATTCCATGGATATTCTGAATCGACATTTCGAGACGATCATTGCTCATCCTTATCCGTCGGAATACGAGAAGGAATGGCTAGCGGAGCAGTGTGGGTGTAATGTGAGACAGGTAGGTTGTGAGAGGATTTACGGGGTTTCTAAGCCACCAAAGGAGAATCCTAGGCCACCAGTTGGGGTTCTAGGCCATAAGAGGTTTCTAGGCCACTATTTGGAGAATCCTAGGCCACCTATGGAGAAGCCTAGGCCATCATCTTTTTGAGCACAGGCCTTCTAGCTAAGAGATCCTCAGACACAGTAAATGAGCTCTTTGGATTCCTAGGCCATAACAGGTTTCTAGGCCATCAATAGAAATTACTAGGCCACCTATTGAGAATCCTAGGCCATCATTTCACCAAGGGGCGCAGCCTACTGCATTACTGGTTTTTAGAGGCAAAAAATGTGCCTCTGGGCTTTTAAGTCATAATTTAGGATTTGTAAGCCATAAGAGGATTCTAGGCCACAAGAGGTTTCCTCGGCCACCAGTTGGGGCTTCTTTGCCATTAGAGGGATCTAGGCCACCATTTGGAGAATCCTAGGCCACCAGTGGAGTATTCTAGGCCACTATGTTTGAATGAACTGACCCTTCTTAATCCGGAGTTTTTAGAACCCATAAGTTTGTTGTCTGTGTTTCTAGGCCACCAGTTGGGTTCCTATGCCAAAACGGGTTCCTAGGCCACCAATTTGAGGAATCCTAGGCCACTATCTTTCGCCGAACAGAGCCTTCTCAATCCGAGGTTTTTAGACCCGATAATTTTGTTGTCTGGGTTTCTAGGCCACTTATTGGGGTTTCTAGACAAACAGAGGTTTCTAGGCCATCATTTGGGAATCCTAGGCCATCAGGGGTTTCTAGGCCACCAGCGGAAAATCCTAGGTCTTTGTTTTTCAACGGGCACATCCTTCTCAATTTGGGATTTTTAGAAGCAAAAAATATACCCTTTGGATTTGCAGGTCATAATTTAGGATTTCTAGATCATCAATAGAGATTTCTAGGCCACCTATTGAGGATCCTAGGCCACCACTGAAGAATCCTAGGCCATCATTTAGCCAAGGGGCACAGCCTACTTTATTAGCAGTTTTTAGAGGCATAAAATGGGCTCTTCGGATTTCTAGGCCACCAATTTCGAAAGATTGTAATATTCTAGGCCACCAGTTGAAAAACCTAGGCCACCACCCCTGACACTGTTTTTTTTTCAGGTCACCAACTGGTTTCAAGACAAGAGAAAGGAACGAAAAATAGACGAGAATCAGGCGAGGGGTACGGTACTCAGGAAGAGGCAGATTTTCTGTCCAAGCAAGACGGAAATTTTGAGCCAATGGTTTGAAGCGAACATTGCTCATCCTTATCCGATTCAAGAGCAAATGGAGGAGCTAGCAAAGCAGTGTGGGCTCACTGTGAAACAGGTATTTGGGCTTCCAGGCCACCACCTTGAAAACGCCATTTTCCAGGTCAGCGACTGGTTCAAAAACAGGAGAGCCGAAGGGAAGAGAGCCGAGAATGAACACTTTGCGCCACGGCTCATAGCTGGTCCAGAGGGTACTGTAGCTGAGCATTGGGATACTGTAGATGAAGCTGAACACTATGATTCTACATCTATACAATGGGAAACTGTAGACGGATCCTATGATACTGAGTCGGGACCCTGGAATACGGTAGATGGACAGCAGGATACTGTAGATGGAGTCGAAGCATGTGGTACGGTATCTGGACGATGGGATACTGTAGATGGAGCAGGACCCTCGGACGCTGAAACAGGACAGTGGGATACTCCTCAAGAAGAGTGGGGTACTGTAGCTGGACATTGGAATACTGTACCCATGGCAGAGGATACTGTAGCTGGAGTGGAGCCGTATGATACTGTACAAGAGCAATGGCGTACTGTACCGGAACCTCGTGATACTGAAGATGGAGTTTGGAGCACTGTAGATGGACATTGGACTACGGTAGATGCACCAAGGAGTACTGTAGCCGGATCCTGGAACAATTTAGATGGTCAAGAGGATATTGTAGTTGAATATTGGAATACTGTACCCATGGCAGGAGCTGGGCCCTATGATACTGTAGCTGGACAAAGGGATACTATAGCCGAAGCTTGGAATGCTGCTGAAGAACTAGATGAAGATTGGAATACTGTACCGGGGCAGTGGGATACTGTAGAAGGACAAAATAATACAGTACTCATGGACAAGGGTACTGTACGTGAACGAGGACCTTATGACACAGTATCCGGGTCTTGGGATACTGTAGACGAACAATATGAAACCGAAGCCCAACCGTATGATAATGGACTTATGAATACTGTACCCGGAGCTTGGAATACTGTAGATGAACAGTGGAATACTGTAGAAGGATCAGAGGCTACTCTAGCAGAACCATGGGATACTGTACAAGAGGAATGGAGTACTGTAGCTGGACAAATGGATACTGTAGATGGGCCAGGAGGTACTGTAAACGGAACAAAGAATACTGTAGATAGAGCAGAACCTTATGATAACGCATGTGAATCTTGGAATACTGTAGCTGAATCAGAGGATACTGTAGATGGATCCTGGAATACTGTACCAATGGAAAAGGATATTGTAGCCGAAGCTTGGAATACTGTAGCTGACGATTGCCATACTGTAGATGAATCAGAAGATACTGAACAAGATCAATGGAGTACTGTGAATGGATCAGATGCTACTGTAGCTGGATCCTGGAATATTGTACCTGAACAGAGGAGTACTGTAGCTAGACGAGAAGATACTGTATTTGAATCTTGGGATACTGAATCTGGACAAATGGATACTGTAACGGGATCAGGGGATACTGTAGGTGGATATTGGAATACTGAAGTTGAACAAAGGGATACTGTAGCTGTACAAGAAGATACTGTAGGTGGATATTGGAATACTGTAGCTGAATCGATGGATACTGTAGCTGAACCCGGACAATATGACAACTCGATGACCCAATTCAACCCGGATAATGAAAAGGTAAGTTTTATTTTGGATTACTGTAATCACCATCTAATAATTTTTTTTTCAGATCCCAGAATACTATGAGCAATCGGAAGAATATGCCCAGAACTTGAATTTTGATAAAAATTGGAATGAATAATGATTATTATAACAGTGATTGTGCTATATTTTTGAAGATGAATAAATTAATTTGATTTTTTTTTAATTTAAAATAGTATTTGAGTATTGGAATCTCATAATAATATTATTGAATTTTTTAAAATATTGATTTTTGTAATTTTAATTTGATATTTCCAAATTTTTTAAAAATCCAAAAACTTTAAGAATTTTGGAGTCGCTCCAGAACTCGAAAATTCAGAAAACCAAAAAAACTGAAATAAAAAATCTAAAAACCCAAAAATCCAAAAACCTGAAAAATTCAAGAATCTCAGAATCCAAATTCAACTTTTTCAGAATTTCGATTTTTAACAAGTTTTCGAGATTATTCAAGTTCATTCAAATTTCCAAACTTCAAATGTCCAATTTTCAAAAAAAATATATTGGAAAATATTAAAAATTGTAAGAATTCAGGGGCTTCAGAAATTCAAAATTTTCAGAATCGAACATTTCGAATTTTTTAGAATAATTTCAAATTGCTTAATTGAGAATTCCAAAATTATGAGAAATGTGTTTCCGAATTTCAAAATTCTAGAGTTTCAGAATCCAAGAATCTTAAAAAAACGATCCAGAAATCTCCGAGTTTCAGATTCTGAAAATTTCACATTTTCAGGATACAAATTTTCAAAAATATTCAAATCGCTTCAAATTTCAACTCTAAAACTTCAATCTCCAATTTTTTTCATACTTTTAAATTTCCCGCCGAAAAAATTCAAAATCCAAAGTTTTCGAAAAAAGAAAACATTCCTCAAAATCTCTGGGGGTACTCCAAATTTTCTTTTTTTCAAATTAAAAATTCCCGCCAAAAAATTAAAAAAAAAATCTCTGGGGGTACTCGGAATGGGAAGTCTGTGGAAAATAGAATCCAGAAATTCAAAAACTCAAAAATTTTCGAAAATTTTTCCTTGATATTTTTCTGAAAACACAATACTATATAATTTCGTCCTATAATTTATGCTATAAAACCTTTTTTTTTCAATAAAATCCTCCAATTTCAAAATCCAAAATTTTGATCTCCAGTTTTTATCATTTTTATCTTTCTAAATTCCCGCCAAAAATTCAAATCCAAAAGACCCCAAAGACCACCCCCCCCCCCCCTTTTCTCTCATTCTCAAATGTGTCGTCGACTCCAATGCCTCTTTCAAAATGTCCGCAATGTGTCGTAAAATTTAGTACATTCATTTGTGTGTGTGTGTGTACCCTTTGTTTGTGTGCGCGCGCGGAGGGATCGATAAATACATAGTAGTCTCCACTTTTTTATTTGAAAAATTTTTGAGATTATTGGATTTTTAGCAAATTTGGGAGAGTAAATCGTTTAGGAATCTTTAGGAAACTATTTAGAATTAGTGGCCAAATCTAATTCGAAGCTTTGAATTTTGAAAAACGCTCTTTTTTTCCTAAAAAATTACCTTCTATTATTTTTGTGTCTAGAATGTAATGTAAAACCAGAAATTTTTCAAGAAAAAAAAAAACGATTCTTTTCGGAAAATTTTGAATTCCAGAGCTATCTTTCTAACCAAAAAATAAATCTAAGAATCCTGAATCCCAAATCCCAAAATTCCAGATTCGTAAATTTTCTAATTCCACATTTTCCCTCTCCTTTTTTCTCCCCCTCAATTTTTGCCAATTTTCCTTCAATTTCCCACCCCTAGGCCCCCAAATTGTACGCATTTTGTCGTAGTCTCTTATACATTGCCCCCAAAATAGCATAGAAAATAGAGAGACGCAGAGAAAGACCGCAGACACAGACACAGAGAGCGCGCAATTCTCAGCATTTCAAACCCGACCACTCGTTTCGCCTTGCCCCCCTCTCTCTCCTACTATCTGTTTCGACATGTCGATTCAATTTTTTCTCTCGTTTTCTCTGCGCTCTCTCACTTTTTCTATACTATCTCTGTGGGGTCTCCTTTCTTCTTTGTTATCGAGGGAGGTGGTGTCTTTTTCGTTGGTTTTTTTGGGGGAGAAGAATTTTGAATTTTTAGGAAAGAAATTTGATCTACAAATTTGACTTTCTTAAGTTTCTAAATTTTTGAAAAAAAATGAGTTTCAATTATTTTGTTTTGATCTACAAATTTGACTTTTGAAAAATATTTTTTTAGATTTTCAAAATTTTTTTTGATCTTCAAATTTTCTGTACCATTTTTTGCAAAATTAGGATTTTCGAATTACTGATGACTTTTTTCCTTCCATATTTTCCTTTTTCAATACTTTTTTCTTAAAAATTTTTTTTTCTTTCAATTTTTTTTGTCAATTTTTTTTTTCAAGTAATTTATTTTCCAGGTACCATGCAAACTATCCAATCAGCTCGACTAACGTCGAAACCACAACTCACTTTGCCGATCAATTCGAGGTGAGATTTTGAGAAGGATTTGAATTTTGAATTTTTTGGCGGGAATTTTGAAAAAAACTTGAAAAAATCTTGAAAATTTGAAAAAACAACGAAAAATTGAAGTTTTGGAGGGAAATTTGAAACGAATTGAATTCTTTTGAAGACTGGTTTTAAAAATTCAAATTCTGAAATTATTTTGGGATACTTGGATTTCTTAGATTCTTAGATTCTTAGATTCTTAGATTCTTAGATTCTTAGATTCTTAGATTCTTAGATTCTTAGATTCTTAGATTCTTAGATTCTTAGATTCTTAGATTCTTAGATTCTTAGATTCTTAGATTCTTAGATTCTTAGATTCTTAGATTCTTAGATTCTTAGATTTTTCCAAAATTATCTAGAATCTCAAAGTTTCTAAATTATAAAATTTCAGATTATCGAAAACTCGGAAATTTCGATTTTGAAGATTCAGAAGATTTTGAAACTCCAAAATTCTAATAATTTTTGGAATTTTCAATAAAATCTCAAAGTTTCAGAACCATAGAATTTCAAATTTTAAAGATTTTCTGATTCGGAAGTTTTTTTGGGATTCTTAAATTTGGAGATTTCGATGTTTACGAGATTCTAGGATTTAAAAAATTTGAATTATTGAAATTTTTCGATTCTCAGAATTCTGAAAACTTTGAATCCTGGAATCCTAGGGGCTCAGAATTCTAAGAATTTTGAGCCTAAGAACTTTAAAATCCTCAAAAATCCTAGCATCCCAAAGATTAACAATGAAATAAATATCCAAATTTTGGAATCCAAGAATCCAGGATTCAGAAACTTCCAGAATTCTAGAATCCAGAAAATTGAAAACCTCAAACACGCAAATTTCCAGGAAACTGAAAAATCTCAGACTTTGAATTTTTAGAATCCAAGAAAACTTTGATTTTTAGAATCTAAATTCCCCCTTTTTTTTCAGCTACGCCTCGCACAGCGGCTACGATCCTCCACCAGCCCGTCCTCTTCCAGTTCGAGCCTCGGGAATCCTGCGTCACCGTCCCGCCCTTCTCCCCGTCGAAGACTCACACCATCTGGATTCGGATCCGCGGACAGTGGAACTTCTCACCAGATTCCTTGTGAGCCAAGGAATCCCACTGGAAACATCGCGAGAACCATCATTTCTGGATTTGGTGAAACATTTGAATAAGGAATGCGTCCTGCCGCCTGTGAATGTAATGTCAAAGTTTCTGGAGAAATCGACGACGAATCAAAAACCACTGGTTAATTATCAGAAGACTGTGGGACCACTTACCGTAACCCTCGACACAGAAACACAAGGAGATCAGTGCTTTTTGGTTTTCTCGATTCACTATTTCGAGGATTTGTATGAGAGAAAGAATATCGTCTATTTGCGGAAGTTGCACTTGGGAGAGTGAGTTTTTTTATTCTGAAGATTTTTGGAGGCTTCTGAATGCTTCTAGATTCTCCCAGAGCTTTCTAAAGCCATCTAAAGTGTTCTAGAGGCTTCTAAAGCTATTTGGAGCTGTCCTCAGCGTTCTGAACGATTTTGAACAGTTCTCAATGATTCCGAAGCCTTCTAGTCTTTCCTAAAGGCTTGAAGAGCGTTCTAGAGGATTTTAATGGATTCTGGGGCCCTCTAGAGGCTTCTGAATCCTTTTGAAGTATCCTGAACAATGCTAGACCACACTAAGCCTCTTCGAGAAACCTTCAAAAATCCAATTTTCTTCCAGAATCTCCTCCGAGACCCTCCTGATCGCCGTCCGTCGTGCCGTCAACAACTACACCTACCAAACAGTGAAATTCTCGAATATCGTAATCCCAAACGAACAATTATATACGGAAATTGTGAATAGTCCAGTTGTGAAACGATCATTCGTCTGTTTCTTCAATTATATGACCGATTTTGTCAAGGAAATTTTGAAAATTCCCGAGCTGAAAGAAGGACTTGAGGAGTTGAGGGAATTTGTGAAGTTCATTAGAAGGGATACCGATACGTATGGAAAGTTTCGGAGGTGAGAAGGCCCTTTGAGCCACGAAATTTGGCTTCTTTTGATCTTCCTTCAATTTCCAATGTTTTCAGAATGCAATTGACCAAAAACGCCGACCTGGATGTGCCCAAATTGGACAAGGCGGACTCATGGGAGAGCACTGCCATCTTTTTGACAAGATGTCTTGTTTTGGTATGTTGAGGATCTTTGGACCAGAAAATGATTAATTACAAAAGTATAGAGCATTAAAATTTTCACATTTTTGTAGTTGAAAGTTTTTCGATAGCTATAATGGGAAGAGAGATATAGGCGCTTAAAATAAAGAAGAAGGGAGAGCACCCTCGTTGTCGGCGTCTCTCACCCCTCCAACTTTCAGCGTCTATATCTCAAGAACCAAGTTAGCTAGCAAAAAGCAATTAACTACAAAAATGTAGAGCATTAAATTTTACATATTTTTGTAGTTGAAAGTTTTTGGATAGCTATAACGGGAAGAGAAATATAGGCACAAGAAGTAGAGCGCACCAAAGAAGAAGAGGAGAGAGACACAGAATACTCTCGTTGCTCGCGTCTTTCACCTTTATTAACTTCAAACGTTTATATCTCAAGAACCAAGCTAGCTAGTGAAAAGGGAATAATTAATGAAATGTAGAACATCAAATTCTACACATTTTTGTAGTTAAAAGTTTTTCGATAACATGTTGCGTTATTGAGATGTACTTGTTTGAATCTTGCACTTTCATTTTTGCGGTATCAATTTAGCATAGCTACGCAGCGAAGTAGTTTAGCTTGGCTTTCAGAGCTTTTATAAACCCCTTTGACTCCATGAAAACCTACAAATTTCAGCACGACACGTTCACCGAGTACTGCGATCGCTTCTCCCTGCCACCGTACACTTCCAACAAAACATTCACCCATCTGGTCTTCTTCCAACGCGTTTTCCAACAATGCATCAAACACTGCCGAAATCTGTCCCAACCCGACAACTCGATATCCCAAGTGGTCCCAGCTGTGAACGATTTGAGGACATACATCAACTCCATCGATATGGGATATCAGTTTCATTTGACTGTCTTGGCATCTCTCAACAATTGCTTCCAGTCACTTGTCAATGGACCAAGTAGATCGATTTACGAGTTGGCCACTTTCCTGGACCCCAGATATGGGCACAGGGACCTGGAGAAGTCTGTGGATTTGGAGAAGAGAGTTATCGATGATTTTGTGAACATTGATCCGGGACTCGAGCGAGCGTTCTTCTCGGACATCTCGCTAATGCACCGAGAGGAGAGAATCTCGACGATGAAACAAGAACTCTTATCGTATCGAAAAGTGATCCATGTGGAGAGGCCCGATGAGAAGGAGAGTCCATTCATCTGGTGGGGACGACGACAAACCGATATGGAATTCCTTGCCGTCATCGCTCGGGAGTACCTGGCGACTCCCGCTACATCCATCAGCGCTAGGGACTATTTTAGTACATCTGGAAAGTTCCATCATCTATGTGAGACCTATTCCTATACTCAACTCGAGAACTGCCTAAACACCGCTGGCATCCATCAGAAGTACACGGGACGCGGATGGGCGAAAGAGGAGACGATCACTTCGGATATGGTCGAAACTTTGAATAGTACGGAGCGACGGATTCAGAAGCACGTCAACTATAACAATTATGCTCCGGGATGTAGTGCTGAGCAACGAGAGGAGATCCTTGGGGCACCCTATCCACCGATGCCGGTTTTCGGACAGGATGAGATGGTGGATGAGGTGAAGGAGGAGCCGATGATTAGGGCGATACCACAAGTGCCACCGCATCGGAGACATTTACAGGTGGGTGAAGTATACAATTTGGACCGTTTCTCTAGTTGAAAGCTTTTTGATAGCTAAAACAGGAAGAGAGATATAGGCGCTTGCAGTGGAACGGGTAGAGATACGCAGAGAAGCGAGAGTATCTCAAGAACCAAGCTAGCTAGCAAAAAACGGCTGACTACAAACATGTAGAGCGTAAAATTTCACACATTTTTATAGTTAAAAGTTTTTTAATAGCTAGAAAGGGAAGGGAGATATAGGAGCTTAAAGTAAAAAGCGCTAAAACAAGGGCAGGTGGAGAAAGAGACGCAGAGAAGTGAGATCGCTCTCGTCACCTGCCCCAACTTTTAACGCCTATATCTCAAGAACTAGAGCAGCTAGCAAAAAAGTAACTAATTACAAAAATATAGAACATTAAATTTTACACATTTTCGTAGTCAAAAGTTTTTTGATAGCTAAAACGAGAAAAGAGATATAAGCGCTTGAAGCTGAGAACATCAAAACAAGGAAGGAGGAAAAGAGACGCAGAGAAGCGAGAGCACTCTCATTGACTGCGTCTCTTGCGCACCAACTTTTAACGTCTGTATCTTAAGAACCAAGCTAGCTAGAAAAACTTTTTCAACTGCAAAAATGTGCAGAGTTAAATTTCAAACATTTTTGTAATTAAAAGTTTTTGGATAGCTTTAGGCTTTTTTGAGATATACTCGTTTGAAACTAGCCCTCTCGAATTTGCGGTATCAGGTTAGCATAGCTACGCAGCGAATTGTAACAACTCACTTTCCAAAGGAACTTTGCAGTATCATTTCATTGTAGATACGCAGCGAAATTAGTTTCACTAGATTTTCAGATCTTTTGATCCCTAAAAACCCATTTTTTCCAGCCCGGCCTCCGTGTCCAACCGCAAGTGGCCCAAATGCGTTCGGTTCAAGTACGACCCCTACCACCGGACCCGACGAAAGTCAGAGGACGACTCATACCACAGCAAGTGAAACTGGTCCAGCATAGGAATATTTTGGATCCGACTAGCCCAACTTCAAGGGCCATACCAACTCACAGATATCATGTGGGAGAGGAGAAGCCGCCCGAGTTGCTCCCGGAGCAAGAGATCAAAGAAGAGCCAATGGAGGAGGCTCCAGAGTCTCCGCCTCCAAAACTAAGCCTAGCAGCGCCTCATGTGGTTCGAGTGGTTCCCAAGCCCAGCACTCCAATGCCTCAAAACATTCACCCCCATAATTTTGTGCAAAAATTCACACAGAAGCAACAATTCTTCCGAAAAACTCCACTACCGCCACCGATCTCTATTAGGGCCCCGATGCCTTCAAGTTCGACATCGAATACGAAATTTCGATTCCAAAAGTTGCGAGAGCCGGTGAAGGAGGAGGCGGAGCCGGAGCACGGAGAGGATTATGAGGAGTTTGAGATGAAATTGGAGCAGAAGAGAATTCGAGTGAATTATGATCCGATTCGAGCCGTGCAGAATCAGAGGATCCCAGGGTTGTCAGCGGAGAGGTGTTATGAGACGTAAGTAGTGTCCAAGTATCCAAGGCTACCCGCGGCCGAGGCCGCGGCACCCTTAAAATTTTACTATTTTCATTTTTCAGCCACCGCAACAATCAAGAAGCCATGAAACGTGTCCCTTGCAATCGCCGCTGCCAAGTATGCGGACATCTCACCCGTCACGAGAGCCTCAAAAATGTGACCATCGACAATGAGAAGTTGCTCCTGATGCTCGGATGCGTCTATCGCGGGGAGTTCGACCTCGGAGCAGCCAGGGATTTTATGGACCGGACATCGAAGACCTATGTTTGTCATGTGCACTTTGAGGAGACCCTTGATGAGATTTACACGATGCTTCGACTCTCGTCGCCGGATGAAATTCAGTGTTGCTCGACGGATCTGTTGCATAATACGTTGATTACGATCACACAGTTGAGATCGCATATCACTGGACAACAGTTGAGAAAGATTCTTTACGATTTTGCGTCGAAGAATAATCATTTGAGAGAGAATCGTACGGTGAGTATTGGTTTTGAAGGGATTTTGGAAGATTCTGGAGGAGTCTGGAGGAGTCTGGAGGAGTCTGGAAAGTCCTGAAGAGTCTAGGAGGATTTTGAAGGGTTCTAAAGGATCCTAGATTATGGATTCCTGGGTTTTTGGATTCTTAAATCCCCTGAATTCGATTTTCGGAAGTTTTTACATTGTTAACTCTGAGAGGGTGCTGGAGGATTTTGAAGAAATCTGAGGATTTCTAAATTATTCTGAAAGATCCTGAAGGATTCTCAAAGATCGCCGGGGGTCCCAACACCTTCTGAAGGCTCCTGAAAGCTTCTGAAGGATGGATTAGGATTCTGAAAGACTTTGAAGGATTTTAAAGGATCCTAGAGGATCTTATAGAATCTTGAAGGGTCCTGGAGAATTCTGGAGGTTTCTGAAGAGTCCCGGATGATTCCAAAGGATCCGAGATAATTCAAAAAGATTTTGGAGGGTCACAAAGGATTCCAAAGGATTCTGAAGGATTCTGAAAAGTTTTGAATAATTCTAAAACGTTATGAAGAATTTTTAAAAATTCTGAAGTACTCTGAAAATTTGAGAAGACATCTGACGGTCTCTAAATTACTGAATTCAAGACTTTTTCTAGATTTTGAAACTTCGAGAATTCTGAAAATTTCAGGAGGTTTTTGGAAAAGTCTGGAAGACCCTGGAAAAATATGAAGTGATCCAAATAAATATAAACTTTCTATGGGATACTGTAGAACCTCTAGAAGTTTTTAAAGGTCCTACTACCGAATTCTTTACTAAAGAATGCGGGTTCTGAAAGATCCTGGAGGATTCTGAGGAATTCTGAAAGATTCCACTAAATTCTGAAGAATTCGTAAGGATTCTGAAGAAGTCATAGAGATTTTGAAGGATTCTGAAGGTTTCCAAATGTTCAGAATCCATTTAGAATCCTCTACGGATCTTCAGAATCCCCCAGAATCTTTCAACGAACTTCAGATTCCTTAAGGTCCCTATTTTTTTGAATTTGAAGTCTTCCGAAGTCTTCTTGTTTCTTGAGATTCCACAATTCTAGAAATTCAAGTTCTCACATTTTCAAGATCTTACCTGGAAATTTAGAATCCAGAAAAACCTCTAAATGTTCCCCAATTCTAGAGTCACTTTTATAAATTCTGAATTTCTTTAGAAAAATACTATCAAAAATGGACTCGAAAAGCTTGACAATATACGCATTTTGAGCCCAATTTTCTAGCTAAAAATGCTGAAGGTTTATGAAGTCTTCTTGTTTCTTGAGATTCCACAATTTTAAAAAATTCAAATTCTCCAGAATTTTCTGGAAATTTAGAATCCAGAAAAATTGATCTGGAAATTTGAAATGATCCCAAAGTCTAAAAAAATATGAAACTTTTTCTTAGAAACTATCAAAAATAGACTCGAAAAGCTTGAAAATAGACAAATTTTGAGCCCTTGAAACTTGAAAACTCTTGAAAATAGACTAAAATTGATTTGGGACATTTTGAGCCCAATTTTCTAGCTAAAAATGCGTTTAAAAACAACCTAATTTCTATATTCCAGAACCTAATGGACGCCTACGACCCCCTACCGCCGCCTCTCCCAGAAAACCGTCCGGCCGAATTGAACGATGACGATGAAATAATGCCAAAGAACCAGCGACAACCGCGGAAACAAGTGCTCGAGTCGGACGAGCAAGACGGTGGTGGAACGATAAAAGTGATCGCACGGGAAGAGTTTAAACTACCCGAAGCGAAACCATCGGATAACGAGCAATGCGATAATCCGGGTGTTTGTTGTTTCTGTTCGAGACAAGGCTCGCGACAAGGAATGCATAAAATACCGAGAAGTGAGGATCGGCTCGCGAGATGGATCGAAAAGTTGGGACCCGAATTCGAGCGACGGCTGAGACGCGGTGACGACGAGGAGAATCTCATTTGTCGGTCGCATTTCCCGGAGGAAGCGTTCAGTAGTCGTGGACGGCTTCTGAAGGGAATGATTCCCGAAGCGGAGCCCGAGAAGTATGAAGTCACTTATAAGATTCAAGGGGACCAGTTTAGGAAGGTTGATGAGCAGAGGACAGGAATGACGTGTCCACGGATTGGTGTGGCTGTTGAGAAGCCGCCGACGGTGCCCAAGAAAGTTGGACGGCCCAGAGGGAGTTATAAGAAGAAGGCGAAGAAGGGGACGCCGGGAAGGCCTGGAAGAAAGGCTCGTGAACCTTCCACAGATGATAGTATGGTCTCGGAAGAGCTTGAGGATGAAGAGGAATACGAAGAGTATGGAGGCGCGGAAGTCAAGGAGGAGGTTCACGACTACAGCTACAACTTTTATGATGCTTCGGAAGTCAAGGAAGAAGTTGAGGATGACTATGAGCATGATCCTGACCAGCCATCGACGTCATCGGCGATGCAAATCGCTCGTCGCGCTGTGAAAAGACATCAGGATTCGGATGACTCGACGTCGGTGAGGAAGTCGAGACGACAGGCGGCACGAAGGGAGGCGCGGAGCATGTCGATTGAGGAGGAGGAGGAGTCGGAGGATCCGTACGCGAGCCGCGCGAAGATTGCCAGCAACTTTATGAGGGTTAGTGTTGGGTTTTTGAGGGATTTTTATCCCTAGGGATCATAAAAGGTCATTCGTAATCCTAGAGGATCCAGAAGGATTCTGAAGGATCCCAAGAAATTCTCAGCGATCCAAAGTGGTTCTAAAGGATCCTGCGGGATTCTACAAGATTCTAAAAGATCCTGGAAGATTCTGAAGAGTCCTGGAAGCTCCTGGAGGATCCTGAGAGCTTCTAAAAGATTGTAGGGGGTTCTGAAAGGCCCTGAGGGCTTCTTAGAGATTCTAAGGGATTTTGAGGGATTCTTAGTGATCCTAATCCTAGAGGATTCTAAAGGATCTTACATGGTCCTAGAAAATCCAGAAGGATTCTTAAGGGTCCCGAGAAATTCTCAGCGATCCAAAATGGTCCTAAGCGATTCTGAAGGGTCCTGGAAGCTCCTGGAGGATCCAGAAGGATTCTAGAGAATTCTTAAGAGTCCTGAGGGCTTCTGAAGGATGCAGAAGAATCCTAGGGGGTTCTGAAGGAGTCTAAAGAGTCGAGAAGGATCCAGAAGAATTCGGAAAAGCCCTAAAGGATTCTGAAGAATTCTAGAAGCTTCTAGAGGATTCAGAGGGATCCTAAGGGCTTCTAAGAGATTTTAGGGGATTTTGAAGGAGTCTAAAAGATTCTAAAGGATTCTGAAGGGTCCTACAGGTTTAGAAACGATCCTAAGGAATTCTGAAGGCACCTAGAAGCTTTTAGAGGATTCAGAAGAATCCAGAAGGATCCTAGGAGATTCTAAAGGAGTTTCTGGAAGATTCTGGAGAGTTTTGAAGGATTTTAAAAGATTCAGAAGGATTCTGAAAGATTCTGAATGGTCCTATAGCTTTTTAAGAGATCCTAGGGAATTCTGAGAGAATTTTGAAAGAGTCTGAAAAATTCCGGAAGACTCTAAAGGATTCTGAAAAATTTTGGAAGACTCTGAAGACTTGATTGCTGGATTTTTGGATTCTTGAATAATCCCCCGAATCCAATTTCCAAAAGTTTCCGCATCATTATCTTAGTTACCTGTGGAATTTCCTACATTTTGATACCCATATTCTGAATCCCTGACGTCTTCTCTTTTCTGGATTCAGAATCCTTTAGAAATCTCAAAGTAGGACAAAATGGGTATCAAATTATTGGAAATTTCATGATGAGCAATTTCGAACCAAAATTTTCAGAGTTTTTGGACTTTGCGAACTGTTTTTTCTTCCAAAAAATTCAAAATTTCTTTTTCAGAACAATCGAGGAAAATAAGGCAACGACAATCGATCATCCCACAACCTCAAATTTTTAATCTGGAAATGTTTTAAAACCTTTGAATTTTACTATTATTTTCTTGTCCCTGGTATTGTTATTGATCTTGACTTGATTTTGAACCATGCTTGTTTTCCAGTTTTACCCTTTGCCTATTGAAATGAAGTTTGAAGATATAGGGTCTCCAAATTGATCGATAATCGATCAATGATCAATAAATAATGCGATAAATCTATAGACTTTTCATGTATAACTGCACACCTTCTGACTAATTTCAGACGCCAAAAAACGACGGCGCATCCCCGAAAGGAAGCAGCAAGTGTACAACTTTACATGTAAAATTGCACACCTTCTGATTAGTGTCAGACGCCAAAAAACGACGGCGCATCCCCGAAAGGAAGCTGCAAGTGTACAAAGTTTCATGTAAAATTGCACACCTTCTGATTAGTGTCAGACGCCAAAAAACGACGGCGCATCCCCGAAAGGAAGCAGCAAGTGTACAACTTTACATGTAAAATTGCACACCTTCTGATTAGTGTCAGACGCAAAAAAACGACGGCGCATCCCCGAAAGGAAGCTGCAAGTGTACAAAGTTTCATGTAAAATTGCACACCTTCTGACTAATTTCAGACGCCAAAAAACGACGGCGCATCCCCGAAAGGAAGCTGCAAGTGTACAACTTTACATGTAAAATTGCACACCTTCTGATTAGTGTCAGACGCCAAAAAACGACGGCGCATCCCCGAAAGGAAGCAGCAAGTGTACAACTTTACATGTAAAATTGCACACCTTCTGACTAATTTCAGACGCCAAAAAACGACGGCGCATCCCCGAAAGGAAGCAGCAAGTGTACAACTTTACATGTAAAATTGCACACCTTCTGACTAATTTCAGACGTCGAAAAACGACGGCGCATCCCCGAAAGGAAGCAGCAAGTGTACAACTTTACATGTAAAATTGCACACCTTCTGATTAGTGTCAGACGCAAAAAAACGACGGCGCATCCCCGAAAGGAAGCTGCAAGTGTACAAAGTTTCATGTAAAATTGCACACCTTCTGATTAGTGTCAGACGCCAAAAAACGACGGCGCATCCCCGAAAGGAAGCTGCAAGTGTACAACTTTACATGTAAAATTGCACACCTTCTGACTGATTTCAGACGCCAAAAAACGACGGCGCATCCCCGAAAGGAAGCAGCAAGTGTACAACTTTACATGTAAAATTGCACACCTTCTGATTAGTGTCAGACGCCAAAAAACGACGGCGCATCCCCGAAAGGAAGCAGCAAGTGTACAACTTTACATGTAAAATTGCACACCTTCTGATTAGTGTCAGACGCCAAAAAACGACGGCGCATCCCCGAAAGGAAGCAGCAAGTGTACAACTTTACATGTAAAATTGCACACCTTCTGACTAATTTCAGACGCCAAAAAACGACGGCGCATCCCCGAAAGGAAGCAGCAAGTGTACAACTTTACATGTAAAATTGCACACCTTCTGACTAATTTCAGACGCCAAAAAACGACGGCGCATCCCCGAAAGGAAGCTGCAAGTGTACAACTTTACATGTAAAATTGCACACCTTCTGATTAGTGTCAGACGCCAAAAAACGAAGGCGCATCCCCGAAGGAAGCAGCAAGTGTACAACTTTACATGTAAAATTGCACACCTTCTGACTAATTTCAGACGCCAAAAAACGACGGCGCATCCCCGAAAGGAAGCTGCAAGTGTACAAAGTTTCATGTAAAATTGCACACCTTCTGATTAGTGTCAGACGCCAAAAAACGACGGCGCATCCCCGAAAGGAAGCAGCAAGTGTACAACTTTACATGTAAAATTGCACACCTTCTGACTAATTTCAGACGCCAAAAAACGACGGCGCATCCCCGAAAGGAAGCTGCAAGTGTACAACTTTACATGTAAAATTGCACACCTTCTGATTAGTGTCAGACGCCAAAAAACGACGGCGCATCCCCGAAAGGAAGCAGCAAGTGTACAACTTTACATGTAAAATTGCACACCTTCTGACTAATTTCAGACGCCAAAAAACGACGGCGCATCCCCGAAGGAAGCAGCAAGTGTACAACTTTACATGTAAAATTGCACACCTTCTGATTAGTGTCAGACGCCAAAAAACGACGGCGCATCCCCGAAGGAAGCAGCAAGTGTACAACTTTACATGTAAAATTGCACACCTTCTGACTAATTTCAGACGCCAAAAAACGACGGCGCATCCCCGAAAGGAAGCTGCAAGTGTACAACTTTACATGTAAAATTGCACACCTTCTGATTAGTGTCAGACGCCAAAAAACGAAGGCGCATCCCCGAAGGAAGCAGCAAGTGTACAACTTTACATGTAAAATTGCACACCTTCTGACTAATTTCAGACGCCAAAAAACGACGGCGCATCCCCGAAAGGAAGCAGCAAGTGTACAAAGTTTCATGCAAAATTGCAAACCTTCTGATTAGTGTCAGACGCCAAAAAACGACGGCGCATCCCCGAAAGGAAGCAGCAAGTGTACAACTTTACATGTAAAATTGCACACCTTCTGACTAATTTCAGACGCCAAAAAACGACGGCGCATCCCCGAAGGAAGCAGCAAGTGTACAACTTTACATGTAAAATTGCACACCTTCTGACTAATTTCAGACGCCAAAAAACGACGGCGCATCCCCGAAAGGAAGCAGCAAGTGTACAACTTTACTTGCGAAATTGCACACCTTCTGACTAATTTCAGACGCCAAAAAACGACGGCGCATCCCCGAAAGGAAGCAGCAAGTGTACAACTTTACATGTAAAATTGCACACCTTCTGATTAGTGTCAGACGCCAAAAAACGACGGCGCATCCCCGAAAGGAAGCAGCAAGTGTACAACTTTACATGTAAAATTGCAAACCTTCTGATTAGTGTCAGACGCCAAAAAACGACGGCGCATCCCCGAAAGGAAGCAGCAAGTGTACAACTTTACATGTAAAATTGCACACCTTCTGACTAATTTCAGACGCCAAAAAACGACGGCGCATCCCCGAAAGGAAGCTGCAAGTGTACAAAGTTTCATGTAAAATTGCACACCTTCTGACTAATTTCAGACGCCAAAAAACGACGGCGCATCCCCGAAAGGAAGCTGCAAGTGTACAACTTTACATGTAAAATTGCAAACCTTCTGATTAGTGTCAGACGCCAAAAAACGACGGCGCATCCCCGAAGGAAGCAGCAAGTGTACAACTTTACATGTAAAATTGCACACCTTCTGATTAGTGTCAGACGCCAAAAAACGACGGCGCATCCCCGAAAGGAAGCTGCAAGTGTACAACTTTACATGTAAAATTGCACACCTTCTGACTAATTTCAGACGCCAAAAAACGACGGCGCATCCCCGAAAGGAAGCTGCAAGTGTACAACTTTACATGCGAAATTGCACACCTTCTGATTAGTGTCAGACGCCAAAAAACGAAGGCGCATCCCCGAAGGAAGCAGCAAGTGTACAACTTTACATGTAAAATTGCACACCTTCTGACTAATTTCAGACGCCAAAAAACGACGGCGCATCCCCGAAAGGAAGCTGCAAGTGTACAACTTTACATGTAAAATTGCACACCTTCTGATTAGTGTCAGACGCCAAAAAACGACGGCGCATCCCCGAAAGGAAGCAGCAAGTGTACAACTTTACATGTAAAATTGCACACCTTCTGATTAGTGTCAGACGCCAAAAAACGACGGCGCATCCCCGAAAGGAAGCAGCAAGTGTACAACTTTACATGTAAAATTGCACACCTTCTGATTAGTGTCAGACGCCAAAAAACGACGGCGCATCCCCGAAAGGAAGCAGCAAGTGTACAAAGTTTCATGCAAAATTGCAAACCTTCTGATTAGTGTCAGACGCCAAAAAACGACGGCGCATCCCCGAAAGGAAGCAGCAAGTGTACAACTTTACATGTAAAATTGCACACCTTCTGACTAATTTCAGACGCCAAAAAACGACGGCGCATCCCCGAAGGAAGCAGCAAGTGTACAACTTTACATGTAAAATTGCACACCTTCTGACTAATTTCAGACGCCAAAAAACGACGGCGCATCCCCGAAGGAAGCAGCAAGTGTACAACTTTACTTGCGAAATTGCACACCTTCTGACTAATTTCAGACGCCAAAAAACGACGGCGCATCCCCGAAAGGAAGCAGCAAGTGTACAACTTTACATGTAAAATTGCACACCTTCTGATTAGTGTCAGACGCCAAAAAACGACGGCGCATCCCCGAAAGGAAGCAGCAAGTGTACAACTTTACATGTAAAATTGCAAACCTTCTGATTAGTGTCAGACGCCAAAAAACGACGGCGCATCCCCGAAAGGAAGCAGCAAGTGTACAACTTTACATGTAAAATTGCACACCTTCTGACTAATTTCAGACGCCAAAAAACGACGGCGCATCCCCGAAAGGAAGCTGCAAGTGTACAAAGTTTCATGTAAAATTGCACACCTTCTGACTAATTTCAGACGCCAAAAAACGACGGCGCATCCCCGAAAGGAAGCTGCAAGTGTACAACTTTACATGTAAAATTGCAAACCTTCTGATTAGTGTCAGACGCCAAAAAACGACGGCGCATCCCCGAAGGAAGCAGCAAGTGTACAACTTTACATGTAAAATTGCACACCTTCTGATTAGTGTCAGACGCCAAAAAACGACGGCGCATCCCCGAAAGGAAGCAGCAAGTGTACAACTTTACTTGCGAAATTGCACACCTTCTGACTAATTTCAGACGCCAAAAAACGACGGCGCATCCCCGAGAGGAAGCTGCAAGTGTACAACTTTACATGTAAAATTGCACACCTTCTGATTAGTGTCAGACGCCAAAAAACGACGGCGCATCCCCGAAAGGAAGCAGCAAGTGTACAACTTTACATGTAAAATTGCACACCTTCTGACTAATTTCAGACGCCAAAAAACGACGGCGCATCCCCGAAAGGAAGCTGCAAGTGTACAAAGTTTCATGTAAAATTGCACACCTTCTGATTAGTGTCAGACGCCAAAAAACGACGGCGCATCCCCGAAAGGAAGCAGCAAGTGTACAACTTTACATGTAAAATTGCACACCTTCTGATTAGTGTCAGACGCCAAAAAACGACGGCGCATCCCCGAAGGAAGCAGCAAGTGTACAACTTTACATGTAAAATTGCACACCTTCTGACTAATTTCAGACGCCAAAAAACGACGGCGCATCCCCGAAAGGAAGCAGCAAGTGTACAAAGTTTCATGTAAAATTGCACACCTTCTGATTAGTGTCAGACGCCAAAAAACGACGGCGCATCCCCGAAAGGAAGCAGCAAGTGTACAAAGTTTCATGTAAAATTGCACACCTTCTGATTAGTGTCAGACGCCAAAAAACGACGGCGCATCCCCGAAGGAAGCAGCAAGTGTACAACTTTACATGTAAAATTGCACACCTTCTGACTAATTTCAGACGCCAAAAAACGACGGCGCATCCCCGAAAGGAAGCAGCAAGTGTACAACTTTACATGCGAAATTGCACACCTTCTGATTAGTGTCAGACGCCAAAAAACGACGGCGCATCCCCGAAGGAAGCAGCAAGTGTACAACTTTACATGTAAAATTGCACACCTTCTGACTAATTTCAGACGCCAAAAAACGACGGCGCATCCCCGAAAGGAAGCAGCAAGTGTACAAAGTTTCATGTAAAATTGCACACCTTCTGATTAGTGTCAGACGCCGAAAAACGACGGCGCATCCCCGAAAGGAAGCAGCAAGTGTACAAAGTTTCATGTAAAATTGCACACCTTCTGATTAGTGTCAGACGCCAAAAAACGACGGCGCATCCCCGAAAGGAAGCAGCAAGTGTACAAAGTTTCATGTAAAATTGCACACCTTCTGACTAATTTCAGACGCCAAAAAACGACGGCGCATCCCCGAAAGGAAGCAGCAAGTGTACAAAGTTTCATGTAAAATTGCACACCTTCTGATTAGTGTCAGACGCCAAAAAACGACGGCGCATCCCCGAAAGGAAGCAGCAAGTGTACAACTTTACATGTAAAATTGCACACCTTCTGATTAGTGTCAGACGCCAAAAAACGACGGCGCATCCCCGAAGGAAGCAGCAAGTGTACAAAGTTTCATGTAAAATTGCACACCTTCTGATTAGTGTCAGACGCCAAAAAACGACGGCGCATCCCCGAAAGGAAGCAGCAAGTGTACAACTTTACATGTAAAATTGCACACCTTCTGACTAATTTCAGACGCCAAAAAACGACGGCGCATCCCCGAAAGGAAGCAGCAAGTGTACAACTTTACATGTAAAATTGCACACCTTCTGACTAATTTCAGACGCCAAAAAACGACGGCGCATCCCCGAAAGGAAGCAGCAAGTGTACAACTTTACATGTAAAATTGCACACCTTCTGACTAATTTCAGACGCCAAAAAACGACGGCGCATCCCCGAAAGGAAGCTGCAAGTGTACAACTTTACATGTAAAATTGCACACCTTCTGACTAATTTCAGACGCCAAAAAACGACGGCGCATCCCCGAAAGGAAGCTGCAAGTGTACAAAGTTTTATGTAAAATTGCACACCTTCTGACTAATTTCAGACGCCAAAAAACGACGGCGCATCCCCGAAAGGAAGCAGCAAGTGTACAAAGTTTCATGTAAAATTGCACACCTTCTGATTAGTGTCAGACGCCAAAAAACGACGGCGCATCCCCGAAAGGAAGCAGCAAGTGTACAACTTTACATGTAAAATTGCACACCTTCTGACTAATTTCAGACGCCAAAAAACGACGGCGCATCCCCGAAAGGAAGCTGCAAGTGTACAAAGTTTCATGTAAAATTGCACACCTTCTGACTAATTTCAGACGCCAAAAAACGACGGCGCATCCCCGAAAGGAAGCAGCAAGTGTACAAAGTTTCATGTAAAATTGCACACCTTCTGATTAGTGTCAGACGCCAAAAAACGACGGCGCATCCCCGAAAGGAAGCAGCAAGTGTACAAAGTTTCATGTAAAATTGCACACCTTCTGATTAGTGTCAGACGCCAAAAAACGACGGCGCATCCCCGAAAGGAAGCTGCAAGTGTACAAAGTTTCATGTAAAATTGCACACCTTCTGATTAGTGTCAGACGCCAAAAAACGACGGCGCATCCCCGAAAGGAAGCTGCAAGTGTACGAAGTTTCATGCAAAATTGCACACCTTCTGACTAATTTCAGACGCCAAAAAACGACGGCGCATCCCCGAAAGGAAGCAGCAAGTGTACAACTTTACATGTAAAATTGCACACCTTCTGACTAATTTCAGACGCCAAAAAACGACGGCGCATCCCCGAAAGGAAGCAGCAAGTGTACAACTTTACATGTAAAATTGCACACCTTCTGACTAATTTCAGACGCCAAAAAACGACGGCGCATCCCCGAAAGGAAGCTGCAAGTGTACAACTTTACATGTAAAATTGCACACCTTCTGATTAGTGTCAGACGCCAAAAAACGACGGCGCATCCCCGAAAGGAAGCTGCAAGTGTACAACTTTACATGTAAAATTGCACACCTTCTGATTAGTGTCAGACGCCAAAAAACGACGGCGCATCCCCGAAAGGAAGCTGCAAGTGTACAACTTTACATGTAAAATTGCACACCTTCTGATTAGTGTCAGACGCCAAAAAACGACGGCGCATCCCCGAAAGGAAGCAGCAAGTGTACAACTTTACATGTAAAATTGCACACCTTCTGACTAATTTCAGACGCCAAAAAACGACGGCGCATCCCCGAAAGGAAGCTGCAAGTGTACAACTTTACATGTAAAATTGCACACCTTCTGATTAGTGTCAGACGCCAAAAAACGACGGCGCATCCCCGAAAGGAAGCAGCAAGTGTACAACTTTACATGTAAAATTGCACACCTTCTGATTAGTGTCAGACGCCAAAAAACGACGGCGCATCCCCGAAAGGAAGCTGCAAGTGTACAACTTTACATGTAAAATTGCACACCTTCTGATTAGTGTCAGACGCCAAAAAACGACGGCGCATCCCCGAAAGGAAGCAGCAAGTGTACAACTTTACATGTAAAATTGCACACCTTCTGACTAATTTCAGACGCCAAAAAACGACGGCGCATCCCCGAAAGGAAGCAGCAAGTGTACAACTTTACATGTAAAATTGCACACCTTCTGACTAATTTCAGACGCCAAAAAACGACGGCGCATCCCCGAAAGGAAGCTGCAAGTGTACAACTTTACATGTAAAATTGCACACCTTCTGATTAGTGTCAGACGCCAAAAAACGACGGCGCATCCCCGAAAGGAAGCAGCAAGTGTACAACTTTACATGTAAAATTGCACACCTTCTGATTAGTGTCAGACGCCAAAAAACGACGGCGCATCCCCGAAAGGAAGCAGCAAGTGTACAACTTTACATGTAAAATTGCACACCTTCTGATTAGTGTCAGACGCCAAAAAACGACGGCGCATCCCCGAAAGGAAGCTGCAAGTGTACAACTTTACATGCGAAATTGCACACCTTCTGATTAGTGTCAGACGCCAAAAAACGACGGCGCATCCCCGAAGGAAGCAGCAAGTGTACAACTTTACATGTAAAATTGCACACCTTCTGACTAATTTCAGACGCCAAAAAACGACGGCGCATCCCCGAAAGGAAGCAGCAAGTGTACAAAGTTTCATGTAAAATTGCACACCTTCTGATTAGTGTCAGACGCCAAAAAACGACGGCGCATCCCCGAAAGGAAGCAGCAAGTGTACAACTTTACATGTAAAATTGCACACCTTCTGATTAGTGTCAGACGCCAAAAAACGACGGCGCATCCCCGAAAGGAAGCAGCAAGTGTACAACTTTACATGTAAAATTGCACACCTTCTGATTAGTGTCAGACGCCAAAAAACGACGGCGCATCCCCGAAAGGAAGCTGCAAGTGTACAACTTTACATGCGAAATTGCACACCTTCTGATTAGTGTCAGACGCCAAAAAACGACGGCGCATCCCCGAAGGAAGCAGCAAGTGTACAACTTTACATGTAAAATTGCACACCTTCTGACTAATTTCAGACGCCAAAAAACGACGGCGCATCCCCGAAAGGAAGCAGCAAGTGTACAAAGTTTCATGTAAAATTGCACACCTTCTGACTAATTTCAGACGCCAAAAAACGACGGCGCATCCCCGAAAGGAAGCAGCAAGTGTACAAAGTTTCATGTAAAATTGCACACCTTCTGACTAATTTCAGACGCCAAAAAACGACGGCGCATCCCCGAAAGGAAGCAGCAAGTGTACAAAGTTTCATGTAAAATTGCACACCTTCTGAATAATTTCAGACGCCAAAAAACGACGGCGCATCCCCGAAGGAAGCAGCAAGTGTACAAAGTTTCATGTAAAATTGCACACCTTCTGACTAATTTCAGACGCCAAAAAACGACGGCGCATCCCCGAAAGGAAGCAGCAAGTGTACAAAGTTTCATGTAAAATTGCACACCTTCTGAATAATTTCAGACGCCAAAAAACGACGGCGCATCCCCGAAGGAAGCAGCAAGTGTACAAAGTTTCATGTAAAATTGCACACCTTCTGATTAGTGTCAGACGCCAAAAAACGACGGCGCATCCCCGAAAGGAAGCAGCAAGTGTACAAAGTTTCATGTAAAATTGCACACCTTCTGACTAATTTCAGACGCCAAAAAACGACGGCGCATCCCCGAAAGGAAGCAGCAAGTGTACAAAGTTTCATGTAAAATTGCACACCTTCTGACTAATTTCAGACGCCAAAAAACGACGGCGCATCCCCGAAAGGAAGCAGCAAGTGTACAAAGTTTCATGTAAAATTGCACACCTTCTGACTAATTTCAGACGCCAAAAAACGACGGCGCATCCCCGAAAGGAAGCAGCAAGTGTACAAAGTTTCATGTAAAATTGCACACCTTCTGATTAGTGTCAGACGCCAAAAAACGACGGCGCATCCCCGAAAGGAAGCTGCAAGTGTACAAAGTTTCATGTAAAATTGCACACCTTCTGACTAATTTCAGACGCCAAAAAACGACGGCGCATCCCCGAAGGAAGCAGCAAGTGTACAAAGTTTCATGTAAAATTGCACACCTTCTGATTAGTGTCAGACGCCAAAAAACGACGGCGCATCCCCGAAAGGAAGCTGCAAGTGTACAAAGTTTCATGTAAAATTGCACACCTTCTGACTAATTTCAGACGCCAAAAAACGACGGCGCATCCCCGAAAGGAAGCAGCAAGTGTACAAAGTTTCATGTAAAATTGCACACCTTCTGACTAATTTCAGACGCCAAAAAACGACGGCGCATCCCCGAAAGGAAGCAGCAAGTGTACAAAGTTTCATGTAAAATTGCACACCTTCTGACTAATTTCAGACGCCAAAAAACGACGGCGCATCCCCGAAGGAAGCAGCAAGTGTACAAAGTTTCATGTAAAATTGCACACCTTCTGATTAGTGTCAGACGCCAAAAAACGACGGCGCATCCCCGAAAGGAAGCTGCAAGTGTACAAAGTTTCATGTAAAATTGCACACCTTCTGACTAATTTCAGACGCCAAAAAACGACGGCGCATCCCCGAAGGAAGCAGCAAGTGTACAAAGTTTCATGTAAAATTGCACACCTTCTGATTAGTGTCAGACGCCAAAAAACGACGGCGCATCCCCGAAGGAAGCAGCAAGTGTACAAAGTTTCATGCAAAATTGCACACCTTCTGATTAGTGTCAGACGCCAAAAAACGACGGCGCATCCCCGAAAGGAAGCTGCAAGTGTACAAAGTTTCATGCAAAATTGCACACCTTCTGACTAATTTCAGACGCCAAAAAACGACGGCGCATCCCCGAAGGAAGCAGCAAGTGTACAAAGTTTCATGTAAAATTGCACACCTTCTGACTAATTTCAGACGCCAAAAAACGACGGCGCATCCCCGAAGGAAGCAGCAAGTGTACAAAGTTTCATGTAAAATTGCACACCTTCTGACTAATTTCAGACGCCAAAAAACGACGGCGCATCCCCGAAAGGAAGCAGCAAGTGTACAAAGTTTCATGTAAAATTGCACACCTTCTGACTAATTTCAGACGCCAAAAAACGACGGCGCATCCCCGAAAGGAAGCAGCAAGTGTACAAAGTTTCATGTAAAATTGCACACCTTCTGACTAATTTCAGACGCCAAAAAACGACGGCGCATCCCCGAAAGGAAGCAGCAAGTGAACAAAGTTTCATGTAAAATTGCACACCTTCTGACTAATTTCAGACGCCAAAAAACGACGGCGCATCCCCGAAAGGAAGCAGCAAGTGTACAAAGTTTCATGTAAAATTGCACACCTTCTGATTAGTGTCAGACGCCAAAAAACGACGGCGCATCCCCGAAAGGAAGCAGCAAGTGTACAAAGTTTCATGTAAAATTGCACACCTTCTGACTAATTTCAGACGCCAAAAAACGACGGCGCATCCCCGAAGGAAGCAGCAAGTGTACAAAGTTTCATGTAAAATTGCACACCTTCTGATTAGTGTCAGACGCCAAAAAACGACGGCGCATCCCCGAAAGGAAGCTGCAAGTGTACAAAGTTTCATGTAAAATTGCACACCTTCTGATTAGTGTCAGACGCCAAAAAACGACGGCGCATCCCCGAAAGGAAGCTGCAAGTGTACAAAGTTTCATGCAAAATTGCACACCTTCTGACTAATTTCAGACGCCAAAAAACGACGGCGCATCCCCGAAAGGAAGCAGCAAGTGTACAACTTTACATGTAAAATTGCACACCTTCTGATTAGTGTCAGACGCCAAAAAACGACGGCGCATCCCCGAAAGGAAGCTGCAAGTGTACAAAGTTTCATGTAAAATTGCACACCTTCTGAATAATTTCAGACGCCAAAAAACGACGGCGCATCCCCGAAGGAAGCAGCAAGTGTACAAAGTTTCATGTAAAATTGCACACCTTCTGATTAGTGTCAGACGCCAAAAAACGACGGCGCATCCCCGAAAGGAAGCAGCAAGTGTACAAAGTTTCATGCAAAATTGCACACCTTCTGACTAATTTCAGACGCCAAAAAACGACGGCGCATCCCCGAAAGGAAGCAGCAAGTGTACAACTTTACATGTAAAATTGCACACCTTCTGATTAGTGTCAGACGCCAAAAAACGACGGCGCATCCCCGAAAGGAAGCTGCAAGTGTACAAAGTTTCATGCAAAATTGCACACCTTCTGACTAATTTCAGACGCCAAAAAACGACGGCGCATCCCCGAAAGGAAGCAGCAAGTGTACAACTTTACATGTAAAATTGCACACCTTCTGATTAGTGTCAGACGCCAAAAAACGACGGCGCATCCCCGAAAGGAAGCTGCAAGTGTACAAAGTTTCATGTAAAATTGCACACCTTCTGAATAATTTCAGACGCCAAAAAACGACGGCGCATCCCCGAAGGAAGCAGCAAGTGTACAAAGTTTCATGTAAAATTGCACACCTTCTGATTAGTGTCAGACGCCAAAAAACGACGGCGCATCCCCGAAAGGAAGCAGCAAGTGTACAAAGTTTCATGTAAAATTGCACACCTTCTGACTAATTTCAGACGCCAAAAAACGACGGCGCATCCCCGAAAGGAAGCAGCAAGTGTACAAAGTTTCATGTAAAATTGCACACCTTCTGACTAATTTCAGACGCCAAAAAACGACGGCGCATCCCCGAAAGGAAGCAGCAAGTGTACAAAGTTTCATGTAAAATTGCACACCTTCTGACTAATTTCAGACGCCAAAAAACGACGGCGCATCCCCGAAAGGAAGCAGCAAGTGAACAAAGTTTCATGTAAAATTGCACACCTTCTGACTAATTTCAGACGCCAAAAAACGACGGCGCATCCCCGAAAGGAAGCAGCAAGTGTACAAAGTTTCATGTAAAATTGCACACCTTCTGATTAGTGTCAGACGCCAAAAAACGACGGCGCATCCCCGAAAGGAAGCAGCAAGTGTACAAAGTTTCATGTAAAATTGCACACCTTCTGACTAATTTCAGACGCCAAAAAACGACGGCGCATCCCCGAAGGAAGCAGCAAGTGTACAAAGTTTCATGTAAAATTGCACACCTTCTGATTAGTGTCAGACGCCAAAAAACGACGGCGCATCCCCGAAAGGAAGCTGCAAGTGTACAAAGTTTCATGTAAAATTGCACACCTTCTGATTAGTGTCAGACGCCAAAAAACGACGGCGCATCCCCGAAAGGAAGCTGCAAGTGTACAAAGTTTCATGCAAAATTGCACACCTTCTGACTAATTTCAGACGCCAAAAAACGACGGCGCATCCCCGAAAGGAAGCAGCAAGTGTACAACTTTACATGTAAAATTGCACACCTTCTGATTAGTGTCAGACGCCAAAAAACGACGGCGCATCCCCGAAAGGAAGCAGCAAGTGTACAAAGTTTCATGTAAAATTGCACACCTTCTGACTAATTTCAGACGCCAAAAAACGACGGCGCATCCCCGAAAGGAAGCAGCAAGTGTACAACTTTACATGTAAAATTGCACACCTTCTGATTAGTGTCAGACGCCAAAAAACGACGGCGCATCCCCGAAAGGAAGCTGCAAGTGTACAACTTTACATGTAAAATTGCACACCTTCTGATTAGTGTCAGACGCCAAAAAACGACGGCGCATCCCCGAAAGGAAGCAGCAAGTGTGTAACTTTACATGTAAAATTGCACACCTTCTGACTAATTTCAGACGCCAAAAAACGACGGCGCATCCCCGAAAGGAAGCAGCAAGTGTACAAAGTTTCATGTAAAATTGCACACCTTCTGATTAGTGTCAGACGCCTAAAAACGACGGCGCATCCCCGAAAGGGATATCAGGGACGGTAAAACTATTTTTTGGCCAACTATGAGCCATTTTTCAAATTTTTACTTTTTGTCATGTATATGGGTACGTTGAAAAAAAACACAAAAAAAACATAAAAAAAATTGTCAAAATAGTGCCCTCTACCAATTCCTGACATCGTTCAACCATAATCTCAATCAGGGAAAATTTTGGTTTTGTGGACCCGCTGTATGCATATTTCAGCCAAAAGGGGGGCGGAGCTTGTTGAAATTTCCAGCAATGCTTTTATTATTTTTTGTGTACTCCAACAGAAACGGACAGACTTCACTTTTTCTGTACATTTGCCAACAGGCCAATGCGCGAATCTCTCAGAGAGTGTGTCTTAATCCTGGACGGGCCTCCTGCCCAATCGGGAAATTACGGTCCGGGGCGTTAGATGGGGGATACGCTCTTCAAGTGTTCCAGACCCTATCAGATAAGTGGTCTGTAGGCTAAATTCAGCATACTGACAAAAGAACTCAGGCAATTTTGGGGAGTTACCCGACCATTTTGGGGCAGTTCCCAGGAACATATGTGAGCCGCCCCCGAAATGGTCGGGTAACTCCCGGTTGAGACCCATTCAGCTCCCGAGCAGGTCCCATGTACCTCCCGTTTACCTCCCAGCATAGCTCCCACATATCCCCCACAAAGGTCCCAATCCCCATGTAGGCCCCAATTAGTTCCCGAAACGGGTAACTCCCAAAATCCTCGGGTAACTCCCACATACAACCCACATACACCCCAACCTGCTCCCCAAAATTGCCTGATGTGAGAAACTAAACCAAATGCACTCATCACGTGAGCGTTTTTGGGGTCCCCTAGTCAGACGATCAGAATGCACACATTAGAGAGCCTAACCTAGGATTTTTCGAAGATCCATCCATCGAGCCATCCTTCAAGTCGTTATCCATCGGCCAATCCCTATCCATCGAATCCAATTGAACTCCGGGAATCGAAATGAAGAATATGGACGACCTGAAAAATGAGCAATTTTGGGATAGTTGTAAATAAAAAGTTTCCCAGTTGTAAAAACTAAAACGGAGGAGAAATAAAAACCGCATCAGTGAAGGAAGATAAAGAGCAGAATAATTTGTTTTCGATCCGAGTGAATAGCATTTTGCCTCCTGGGAAAATCGATCGATAGTTTTTCTCGTCCCTCGTTACTTTTGTAGGTCAAGGATAAAATAATACATTTTAGAGTCCAAAACAAAAAATGCTCAATCAAATTGTCCCCCAAGGTCGCAAAAAAGTCTATGGCTACACTTTTTTCCAATTTTGGCCAAAAAAAAGTGTTATAGATTTTGATAGTACTGTACTAAACAGGACATGGGAAATTTGAAAATCTTAGCCCCAAGTCGCAAAAATGATTTTTAAGCGAGATATAGTCATTTTTTTCTGAAAGTTCAAAAAACTTGATTTTTAAGAAGAGTTTCAGCCCATACCTTGCTTCAAAATTATTGCCGAGACTTAGTGGTCAATTTAGCAGAAACGTCAAATTTTGGATTGAAAAATGTTGGGCCCAAAATTGAAAAAAAAAACGCCAGATGGTCACAGGAGGCATGAGTATTTGAACGAAATTTGTCAAATATCGAAAAAAAATGCCGTAGTCCGACGAGTAGAAAAAATCGATAAGGAAAAATGTCCCGCCGAAAAAGGCAACAGGAGCAAAATCAAAGAATACCATCTGGTCCAAGACGAACAGTGAGCGAATGACGTGTGGCGTAAGGGTTCTTCCCAGGAGAACGAATTTTAAGGCCAGGTGCCCCCCCCCCCCCCCTTTGGCGGAGGTCAAAATGTGTCTTAATTTTGTAGGTCTAGGATTCCATTTTTTCAAAATTTTTCTCAATTTTGAGAAATCTAAACTAATGAAAATTGGGGGAAAAGCAAACCCATTAGAGTTTAAAAAATATTTGACATCGATGAAATCTCGAAGGCCCCATTCGATTTCAGCCCAAATTTCGATCTGTCCTGATCAAATAGACTACGAGAAGTCCAAAAAACGTAGTCTCAGTGCACAGAAATCATTTTGAAGCGAATTATGGTCAGTTTTGTAAAGTCGATTTTTGCGTCCGCGTGGCTCAGCCGGTAGTGGCGCAGTGTCCATAGAAATGCGCCCACAGGTTCGAGCCCACCTAAGGTACATTTTGGCAAAATTTGAGCAAAACTTTTTTTGAGGTGTCCTACCACATTTAAAGCAATAAAAAGTTTTGCCCGGAATCCTCCTTTAATGGAAATCTACGGCGGCCGGGCGGTCCTGGGCTTTTTCGATCCAACGGCCTGATTCAACTCCAGCGGCTCACCCGCGGCCTGGCCGCGGCCTTAGTTAATAGCTAATTACCGCCCATGTGCCCCTTCCCTACCTTTGGTTTTCTATTCTGCTTCTTTCTTCTTCCTGTTCTTCTTTTTCTGTTTTCCTCAAGTATGCATGTTCCTCTTTTTCCTCTCCCCCTTTTTCTCTGCGTCTCTGTCTCTCACTCTCGGCTCTTCTTCCGCTAGCCTGTTACCTTGGCAACCGCAACACGCTTGTTTCCTTTCTCTCTTCCTTTTTCATATACGTTTCTCCTTACTTTTTTTGTCCTGAAATTTAAAATAACTTTAATAATAAAAAAGCTCCTATCTTTCTTTTTTTCACATCTCCAAATAGAGTACACTACCGTATCCCTTCTTTGTTCCAGAGAGAGTACTCAAAAATGAAACTAAAACTCTCGAGTTCTCGTAAAACTCGTCATGGAGATATGGTATGTGGTGTCGGGTGGATCGGAACAGAAGCGGTGCTATCTGCGGCGGATGATCATGTTTTTATGCTGACAAATACATCGAATAATGAGTCGCAACAGATTTTGACAATGCCGGAGTAAGTTGGACAAATTTTGGGTAAAAAATGGCTCTGTGACATTTCAAAAGTGCTACGTTTCGAAAGTGCGACGTTTCGAAAGTGCGACGTTTCGAAAGTGCGACGTTTCGAAAGTGCGACGTTTCGCAAGTGCGACATTTCGAAAGTTGCGAAAAACCTTTGATTGAAATTGACCACTCCAGAAATTTGAACTTTTTGCTTTTCTATATTGAAATCAGAAATTTCGAAATTGTGACGTTTCGAAAGTGTGACGACAGTCCATTCCAAAAATTTAGACTTTTATACTGTTCCATATTCACAAAAAGTACCCTGACAGCTTGATATTTTAAGACTTTTTGAAAACAGGTTCCAAAATTTCAGAACCTTCTTCCCAACATCCCTCCACATGTTCCCGCGATCCCAGGCCACTAAAGGTGGAACTAATGATGTCTTCGCAGTGACCACCTCGGATGGTAGGAAATTCCAAAATTTTTTGAGAAGAAACAACTCAAAATTTGAAGTTGAACTGTCTGAAAACCACCATTCTAGCCCTTCTAGAACTCGAGATATAGCGCTTCAAAGTTTGGAAGAGACGCAGAGAAAGCGACACTCTCGCTGTCTGCGTCTCTTGTAAAACTTTGAAGCGGTGTAGCTCGGCTTAAAAGGGAGCTAGAAAGTTGATTTTGAAGCGAATCTAAAGGTTACGAAATTTCTGATGTTTTGGTTAATATTTCAAGTTTCTAGGACCCTCGGAAGTCGAGATACACCCTTTCCAAATATTAGGATAGAGAGTGAAAGATGCAGACAAGTAGAGTATCTGGTTGTCTGCGTCTCTCAGCGAGCTCATTAATTTTGCAACGATTCTGTCCAAAAATCAGCTTTCTAGCTCTTCTAGAGCTCGAGATATAGTGCTTCAAAGTTTGGAACAGACGCAGAGAAAGCGACACTCTCGCTGTCTGCGTCTCTCATCAAGCTTTGAAGCGCTGTATCTTCGCTCCCCGGAATGCTAAAAACTTCGTTTAACAACAAATTAGAAGGTAGTAAAATTTATGACTATTTGGTACAAAGTTGAAGTTTCTAGCGTTTTTGGAAGCCGAGATACAGCGATTTGAAATTTTAGGGTAGAGAGTGAAAGACGCAGACATCGAGATTAGAAAATTTGCAACGATTCTGTCCAAAAACCACTTCTCTAGCACTTCTAGAACTCGAGATATGGCGCTTCAAAGTTTGGAAGAGACGCAGAGATGCAGACACTTTCTATGTCTGCGTCTCTCACAAAACTTTGAAGCGGTGTATCTCTGCTCTCAGTGGTGCTAGAAAGTTGCTTTTTAGACAGATTTGAAGACTGTGAAATTTACAATCATTTGCTACAATTTGAAGTTTCTAGCTTTTTTGGAAGCCGAGATACACGTGTTCAAAGTGTGCGAGCCGAGAGAGCGCAGATGATGAGAGAGTCTACGTCTCTCCCCCTCCCACGCTCACTAGCCTGCAAACTTTGAAACGCTGTATCTCAGCTAATAGAGATGCTAGAGAGTTGATTTTTAAATAGATTTGAAAGTCAAAAAATATCTGATTTTTTGGTACTATTTTGAAGGAAAAATCAACATTCTCTCTCGAAGTGGAAAAATGGAAAAAGTGGTCGAGGCACATCAGGGAGCGGCATTGAGTGCCAGGTGGAATTCCGATGGCACTGGGTTACTGTCATGTAAGTGTCTGCAGACTACAGTATCCCATAAACTACAGTAACCCGTAAAATTTTCAGGCGGCGAAGACGGTTTCGTCAAAATGTGGTCGCGAAACGGTATGCTCCGCTCGGTCCTAGCTCAATTCTCCACTGCGGTCTACTGTGTCGCATGGGACTCGACGGCGTCAAATGTGCTCTACTGTAACGCAGATCAATGCTTCATAAAATCGTTGAAAATGCAAGTGGCTCCGTTGAAATGGAAGGCTCACGACGGCATTATACTTTGTTGTGATTGGAGTCCCACGGCTCAGTTGATAGTTACAGGAGGCGAGGATTTGAAGTTTAAGGTTGTCGAAATTGGTACTATAGTTTTTTTATGATGAGCAATACTAATTTTAGGTCTGGGATGGTTTCGGTCAAATCTTGTTCAATTCCTCGGTCCATGACTATCCGATAACCAGTGTTTCATGGACGATAGATGGGAGTCTGTTTGCCGTGGGAAGTCATAATATTTTGAGACTTTGTGACAAGTCTGGGGTGAGTTTTGGGGACACAGAGGCTCCAAGCCTAAGGTCAAGGCCTAGGCTCAAGGCCAAGGCTCAAGGCCAAGGCTCAAGGCCAAGGCTCAAGGCCAAGGCTCGAGGCCAAGGCTCAAGGCCAAGGCTCAAGGCCAAGGCTCAAGGCCAAGGCTCAAGGCCAAGGCTCAAGGCCAAGGCTCAAGGCCAAGGCTCCAGGCCAAGGCTCAAGGCCTAGGCTCAAGCTTCGGGCTAGACTTCAGGCTCAGGCACATCCATATCTATCTACATTTCCTATATTTCAGTGGTCACATTCCCTCGAAAAAATGAACTCGGGCTCCGTAATGTCAATGAGCTGGTCGCCGGATGGTACACAGTTGGCACTGGGCACCGCTGCCGGGGTCGTTTTTCATGCACATATTATTGATAAGTAAGTTAGCCTTGAAATTTGCCACAATTCTGTCTAAAAACCATCTTTCTAGGCCTTCTAGAACTCGAGATATGACGCTTCAAAGTTTGGAAGAGACGCAGAGAAAGCAGACACTCGCGCTTCAAACTTTGAAACGCTATATCTCGGCTTGAGATTTAGCTAGATACTTCATTTCTAAACTGTTTTGTAGCTAGGAAAATTTATAATCTTTCAGTAAAAAAATCACGCTTTTCACTTGCTTGGGCGTCGAGATACAGGCGTTCAAAATTTGATCCTAGCCTTCTGCGTCACTACCCAAACTTCGGAGCGTTGTATCTCGGCTAAAAATGTAGCTAATCATTTGATTTTTAAACTTTTTTGTAGCTCGTAAAATTTCTAATCTTTTAGTAAAAAATCACATTTTTAGCCTACTTGCAAGTCGGGATACACGCGTTCAAAGTGTGCGCGCGGAGAGACGCAGAGTGTCTCGCCTCTTTTTCGATTCCAATCTGTATCTTTTAAAATTTCAGACGCCTCAGCTACGAAGAGTTCGAAATAGTGCAAACCCAAAAAACCGTCATCGAAGTTCGCGATGTCAGCAGTGAAGTCTCCCGAGAGATTCTGGAGACCAAGGAGCGGATTTCAAGAATGTCCATATTGTATAAGTACCTAATAGTGGTCACTTCTTCCTATATCTATGTGTACAGGTAGGGAAAAAGATGGGAACCAAAAAATATAGTATATTTTTCAGCTCGAAAAACTGGAACACTCCCGTTATGATCGAGTATACCGACAAGACTGTGAACATTATTGTACAGTGTGAAAAGTGAGTTTTGAGAGATTGCTCATCTTAAAATTGAGATTGAACCCTACTAAATAGCGAAAAGACGCTACATTGAAAAACGCGTATCTTAACTACCGTAATAGCTAAAAAAATCTTGTCAACTACAAAATTGCTCATCATAAAATTTTACACATTTTTGTAGTTGAAAATTTTTTTAATAGCTCAAACGCTAAGCGAGTTATAAGCTATCAAAGAAAAGGAGATGCAGAAAATCGAGCGCGCGCCAACTTCAAACGGCTTTATCTCGAGAGCCAAGCTAAATAGGAAAATTTGGCTAACTACGAAATTGCTCATCTTAAAATTTCACGCAAAGTTTTTCAGAGTCTTCCTTGTGTCCGATGGCCTAACTATCACTACGTTCACCTACGAGGGTCGCAAGCTCATAACACTAAATCCCCCGGGCCAAGTTATGGCCTTGTTGGATGAGCGGAAGATTGACTTGGCTAATGACACGCTGGTGGTCAGGGATCGAGCGGATCATAAAATTCTACACTTTTTCGATCCGACTAACGGGAAGGCTCAGGGGGATGGAAATGTGAAGCATGAGGTAAGGTTGGAATCGCTGCATTTTTAGGTACAAATTTGAACTTTGTAGCACTTCTAGAATTCGAGATATAGAGATTCAAAGTTTGGAAGTGACGCAGAGAAAACAGACACTCTCGTTGTCCAAACTTTAAAACGCTATATCTCGGCTCAAAAATGAGCTAGAAACTTGGTTTTTCAAAAAATTGGAAGATCGTCAAATTTCTGATCGTTTGGTTTAAGTTTGAAATTTCTAGCATTTTCTAAAGCCGAGATACAGTAATTTGAAGTTTGCGCTTTGAGAGAGCGTGGGAGAGGGAGAGACACAGAGTGTCTCGTCGTCTGCGCCTCTCTAGCCTTGAAACTTTGAAACGATGTATCTCGGTTCCCAGACATGCTAAGAACATGATTTTTTGACGGATTTGAAGATCGTAAAATTCCTGATCTTTTGGTATACGTTTGGCAATTTTGGCTTATTTCTAAGCCAAGATACAGAAAAATGAAATTTGGGCTCCGAGAGAGCGCAGACGACGAGACATTCTGCGTCTCTCACAATCCCACTCTCTCTAAGCCATCAAACTTTAAAGCGCTGCATCTTGGCTCAAAAGGGCGATAGAAACTTGGTTTCTAGACCGATGTGAAGATCGTATAATTTCTAATATTTTGGTACAAGTTTTAAGTTTTTAGCATTATTCTAAGCTAAGATACAGTAATTTGAAGTATGAGCGTTATCTAACAAAGCAAAACCTAACCGAACCCTCTATTTCCAGCACGACATCCTAGAACTCACCGTAAACCAATGTGGCCCCCTGAACGAGCGAAACGTGGCGTTCCGCGACCAAACCGGCGCTGTCCACATCGCAATGGTCAAAACCTTCGGCGTCAGTCAGCGAGTTGTCAAAATCGGTTCGCTCGTCGAGCAGCTCGTCTTCAACGATGTCACAAATATGCTGTGCGGAATATCGGAGGGAAAAATTGTGGTGTGGCCTCTTCCGAACATTGCCTTCGCCGATAGGAACTTGCTGCAAAAATCGTTGATTCAGAAGAGTATCGGGCACATGGGAAAGTTCCCGCAGTTGGCGAATTTCGCGGGGAACACGATAGTTATAAGAAAATCTGATGGTTGTCTGGTCCCTACTGGGATTTTACCATTTTTTGGGACCCTAATTACAATGGCGTCGAGCTCAAAGTGGGATCAAGCGATAAGGCTTTGCAGAGGGATCGGGGTAAGTTGGAGCTTTTGCAGTTTGTAGTTTGTAGTATGTAGTTTGTAGTTTGTAGTCTCTATACTCTTTTCTTCAGAACGACATGCTCTGGGCTTGCCTGGCAAGCTTAGCCGTCATCCATCGGAACATGATGGCTATGGAAATCTCATACGCTGCACTGGACGATGAGGAGAAAGTGGAGATGATAAATGAGATTAAGGAAAAAGCGGATAAGGATGTGAGAAATGCAATGCAAGTGGTCTTGACTGGAAAACTGGCTGATGCGGATAGCTTGCTGGAAAGGCATGGACAGGGATTCAGAGCGATGATGTTGAATGTGCAGATGTTTAAGTGGAAGAGGTAAACAGCAAAGTTAGAAAGAGACAAGTTAATAACTACAATATTGCTCATCATGAAATTCTACACATTTTTGTAGTTGAAAGTTTTTTAATAGCTCAAATGCTAAGTGAGTTATAGCCCTTCAAAGTTAGTGAAACCTCACAGGGGTCTCGTTGTCTGCGTCTTATTTTCAAACGCGTATATCTCAAGAGCCAAGCTAGATAGAAAAAAATTGTCAACAACAAAACTGCTCATCATAAAATTCTAAACATTTTTTTAGTTAAAAGTTTTCTTACAGCTCAAATACTAAGCGAGTTATAGCTTTGCAAAGTTAACGAAGCATCGGGGTAAGCTCTAGTCGTCTGCGTTTCTTGCGCTCCAACTTTAAGCGCCTATATCTTGAGAGTTAAGCTAGCTAAAAAATTTTTGTCAACTACAATATTGCTCAGCATAAAATTTTACACATTTTTGTAGTAAAAACCTTTTTGATAGCTCAAATGCTAAGCGAGTAATAGGCTCTCAAAGTTAGTGAAGCCTACAGAGTACGCTCTCGTTGTTTGCGTCTCTTGCGCTCCACCTTCAAGCGGATGTATCTCATGAACCAACCTAGCTAGCAAATTATTTTTAACTATCAAATTGCTCAGCATAAAATTCTACACATTTTTGATGTTGAAAGTTTTTTGATAGCTCAAATACTAAGCGAGTTATAGCTGTTCACAAACTGCAATTTTTCAGAGCCCTGGTCCTCGCTTCAAAGAACAAAGATTGGTTGGAAGTTGTGATGGGATATCGTGAGAAATATCTCAAAAATTGTGGACTCAAAGAAACGGATCCAATGTTTCTGGAGCAAATGTCTAAAGTGGAAATCGACTGGGTGCACATCAGAGAGATCATCGATGCGGAGAAGGCTAATGGGAATTATTAGTCCACATAAATCATTTTCTTTTTTTCTATTAACCTGTTTCAAATAAAAGTTCAATCTGACACGAGTACGCCAGTGTTCGCTTCTTGGTGAAATTGGGTGAGATTGGATTCATCCATAGCGATCCAATGGGGAGGTTCGATTTGGCGGGAACTCGAATCTTCCCGGTTGTTTTGTATTCCGTATCTGCATTGCTATTCTTGCATAGATTCCAAGTAGTCGTCGGGTACATATCTTGTAAAGACCATTGCTTAGTCGTCGAGCTTACTGTAGCGCTTACTGTAGCGCTGAAATGTATGCATGTTTAAAGTAGGATTACAATCTTTTTTTTCTCAAATGATCGTCCCAATTCCATTATTTACGAAAACAACAATATTTTTGCACAAAAATCGTTAAAAAATCGATTTTCAAGCTTCAATTTTTTAAACCTAATTCACTGAAGGTAGAATTTTTCGCTGATTCGAACGCACCTAATATCGCTGCTCAAAACGCATTTTGAAGCGATTTATGAGCGTTTTAACATTTCGTGAGACACGCAGACACTGTCTCGTTTCTCTGCGTCTCTACGACAACGAGAGCGTCTGCTTTCGCTGCGTCTCTCTTACTGAAACTTCAAACACTAATAACTCGCTTCAAAATGCGTTTTGAGCAGCGATATTAGGTGCGTTCGAATCAGCGAAAAATTCTGCATTGAAATAGGTTTGAAAAAATTTCAGATGAATATCGATTTTTAACAATTTTTGTGCAGAAATATTGTTTTTTCCGTAAATGCTATAATTGGGACGATCCTACTTTAAGTTGAATTGTAGCGTACATATAGCTCACCTTATCAAAATCGCTTGATCCGTAGAATTCGCTATCAAAAAAGTCACAAAATTCTCATTCGAAAACTCCCAAACATCGACTCCCTCGTGTACACTTTGTTGGATTCTGCCATGTTGTAGTATGAATTTTTCAATGAACAAATGTGTTGTATCCGTTTCTCTCCTCAAACCATCATAAGCAATACACTCTATGGTGGGGCTCTTAATAGCCCAATTGAAATTGTTCGAGAATCCCGGTGACAAATTGACATATCCAATTATATAAGATCCCGGGTCCAAATAAACCGGCTCACATTCTTCAGAGCGATTCTGCAAGTACTATTTTCAAAATTTGAAGATTAACTAAAGACCTACCAAATTATCAACATTCACCCCAATACATTGAGACACAATCAAATCTCCAATTTTCGATTTCGAGCATCGATGGATACTGAAAAATCCAATGTCATGACAGGACAATGAGGCAAACTTCATATCACGTCGCCATAGACTGTCAGCGAAAATAATCTCGACGGTTAGTTGGGTACGCTTTTTGATAGTGATTTGGTAGAATCTGAAATAGTTTTTATATTTTAAAGTTAGGCTAGATTACTCATCATAAAATTTTACACATTTTTGTAGTTGAAAGTTTTCCAATAGCTCAAATACTAAGCGAGTTAGAGCTGCTCAAAGTTAATTTGTCTGCGTCTCTTTTGCAAACGACTGTATTTCAAAAACCAAGCTAGCTAGCAAATTATTGCCAACTGCAATATTGCTCATCATAAAATTCTAAACATTTTTGTAATTAAAAGTTTTCTAATAGCTCAAATACTAAGCGAGTTAGAGCTGCTCAAAGTTAATGGAGCCCACAAAGGAGGAGCTCACGTTATCTGCGTCTTTTTTCGTTTTTTGCGTTCCAACTTTGAGCAACTGTATCTCAAGATCCAAGTTTGCTAGAAAAATTTTGCCAACTGCAATATTACTCATCATAAAATTCTACACATTTCTGTAATTAAAAGTTTTTCAATAACTTAAATACTAAGCGAGTTATAGCTTTTCAAAGTGAATAGAGCCTTATAGGGTCACATTGTCTGTGTCTCTTTCTCAAACGGCTGTATCTCAAAAACCAAGCTAGCCAGCAAATTATTGCCAACTGCAAAATTGCTCATCATAAAATTTTACACATTTTTGTAGTTGAAAGTTTTTTGATAGCTCAAATGATGAGCGAGTTAGAGCTGCTCAAAGTTAATCTAGTTGTCTAGTTGTCAGCGTCTTTTTTTCGTTTCTTGCGTTTCAACTTTGAGCAACTGTATCTTAAGAGCCAAGCTAGCTAAAAAAATGTTGCAAACTACAAAATTGCTCATCATAAAATTCTACACATTTTTGTAGTTAAAAGTTTTTCAATAGCTCAAATACTAAGCGAGTTATAACCCTTCAAAGTTAATGGAGCCCACAGAGGAGATGATCTGTGTCTCTTTTTCAAACGATTATATCTCAAAAACCAAGCTAGCCAGCAAATTATTGCCAACTGCAAAATTGCTCATCATAAATTATATATTATTTTTTTGGTTCTATTTTCTACTCACTCCTCTCGCTTCCCATCAATCCTGAACTCGTTCCATCCCTCCCTATACCGACAAATGGTCAAACTCTGAAACCATGTGATAACATCTTCCAACTCCATCCAAAACAATCTATCCCAAATTGCCGTCTTCCATTCTTCACACCATGCCGCTGTGGTCTCCTCTGAATACGCTGGCAGCTCCGACCACTTGCCAGTCCATCTTAGGTGATTCGTGTTGCCGAGAAGGCACATACGGCGTCCATTGACAACAGTAACCTCAAGAACCGCGTAGGCGTGATTATGAAGCAGGCCATTTTGCTCATAGAGTGCTAGCGCAAACTGTTTCCTCGTGGAGAGAGATATCAAAAAGTTGTACGAGTGTGCCTCCGCTAGAGTCTTCCAAATGAGCTCCGGATTCGAGTGGGCGTTGATTCCGTAGACATCACACTTGGCGCCTTAAAGTAGGATTACCGTCATTTTTACTACTTTCCCAAAAGATCGTCCCAATTATTTACGAAAACAACAATATTTTCGCACAAAAATCTTTAATTTTTTTCTAAGCTAATTCAATGAATGTAGAATTTTTCGCTGATTCGAATGCGCCTAATTTGACTCGAAACGGACCATTTTGAAGGGAGTTATGAGCGTTTGAACATTTCGTGAGAGACGCAGACACTGCCTCGTTTCTCTGCGTCTCTACGACAACGAGAGCGTCTGCTTTCTCTGCGTCTCTCTTACTGAAACTTCAAACGCTCATAACTCGCTTCAAAATGTGTTCTGAGCAGCGATATTAGGTGCGTTCGAATCAGCGAAAAATTCTACATTTATTGAAATAGGTTAGAAAAAATTTCAGGTGAAAATCGATTTTTAACGATTTTTGTGCAAAAATATTGTTGTTTTTGTAAATACTGGGATTGGGACGATCTTTTGGGAAAATAATAAAAAATGACTGTAATCCTACTTTAAGTCATAGGCATATTTATAGGGCCCGGCACAGGCACAGGGCCAGACACAGAAACTTACCTGTGAACATTCGAAACGCACGCATTGTATTCTGCCCGCCCAAATTCTGATAACCACCGAACAACTTTGCGACCGCTTTTTCCACAATACAAATCCATAGCTCTGTCGGGACGATGTTAGCAAAATAGGGCTCTCCAGTAGGGAAGGTGGCAAAAAAACCATCGACGATGACCACTTGCCAAGCTCCTTTGAAGAATAGTCTGGAAGAAGAGAACATTATGATAGATTACAAGATTTGGAGCATTTTAAGCTAAAAACCATGAAAATCGGTTGGGAATCCAAAAAGTTACAGCGTTTTGAATTTTCAACCAAATTTTCCGACTGTTATATCTCAACTGCTAGTGGTCCGATTTTAATAAAAATTATACCGGTATATTCCAATTTTTAACAAATTTTGTTTTAAATTAAAAAAAACTATGCAATTTTGAACAATTTGAGCTAAAACCATCAAAATAAGTTAAGAAAGTTACAATGCACGGCATCCTCGATTGGAACTACGTTTCACGGCAGCTTTATTATCTAGGGCATAAAAAAGAAGCAATTCTTTTCAAATTTGGGCAAAATTAACACTGAAAAATACGTGTTTTAGGTAATAACTTAAAAACAAAAAAAATTAATTCGAAAATCGGTTTGCCCCAAGTTGTTCAAAATTTTCTTGGCTTTCTCAAAGTATAAAAAACGTCTTTCAACTCTCAACACCAGTATAGATATATCGCAGTGAAGTTTTGCACTGAAAATGTTGAAAAAAAGGGTATTTTAGACCTAAAAAGTTTTTAAGGACCTATTTGGAAAATCGGCTTGCCCCAAGTTGCTTAGAATTTTTTTAGCTTTCTTATATGATAAAAGTCGTTTTTGACTATTGACTACCGACTGAGATATATCGCTTCAAAGTTTTCATTGGAAATGTGAAAAGTCAGGGTAATTTAGACCTAAAAAGTTTTTGAGGACCTATTTGAAAAATCGGCTCGCCCCAAGTTGTTCAGAATTTTCTTGGCTTTCTTATATGATAAGAATAATTTCTGACTATTCACTACCGACAGAGATATATCGCCTCAAAGTACCAACTGGGGATATTCAGAACAGTGGAGTTGAGTAAAATGATTGAGTGCAAACTCCGGCAAAAGTGGGTTCAAAATAACCAGAAAGACATGGTCTGTATTTTTTGAATGTCGAAAATGTTCAAAAAGTACTGTGGTTCCTGAAATCCAGGTCAAACCGTTCATAGCTTGCGAGGATTGTCTTCAATTTTGAGTTCACGAGAAAATTATACAAAATTTGGAAATTTTGAATTTCCATTCGAGGATGCCGTGCAATGGTTTAATTTTTGGTGGAATTTTCAAATGTATTCCAGTTTACAGTGGATGGGTTTCAATGAAAATTATATCAATCTAAAGCAAATTTCATAAATAACAATTTAAATATTAAAAATTTAATGAATTTGAAGCATTTTGAGCTGAAGACGAGCGAAATCGGTTAAGAACTCGAAAAGTTACAGAGGTTTGATTTTTTGGGCGAATTTTCAAATTGCTGTATCTCGCCTCATACTGTACGGATTTCGATGAAAATTGTACCGATCGAAAGCAAATTTTATAGACATCATTTGCAATGTTGAAAATTCAATAAATGTGGAACATTTTGAGCCAAAAACGATAAAAATCGGTTGAAAACTCAAAAAGTTACAGAGACTTGAATTCGAACCCAATTTTCCTACTGTTGTGTGGATGGATTTTGATGAAAATTATACTGGAAAATTGCTATTTTGACCAAATTTGTTTCAGAATAAAAAATCAGAAAATTTAGAGCATTTTGAGCCAAAAACTGTAAAAATCGATTGAGAATCCGTAGAGTCACAGAGGTTTGAATTTTTGATGAAAATGTCGAAGAAAATTTAAAATATTATAACTTAGTGAGTTTCCAACCGATTTTCATGGTTTTTAGCTCAAAATGCTCCGAATTTAGTTTGTCGTAAAATGTAATGCACAATACGCAATGCCATATTTGCATCGTTGACATCAAACTTGACAACAAACTTTGAATTTCTTTCAAAACTTCAACACTTTATAACTTTATCAGTTTCTTACCAATTTCTCTGGTTTTTGGCTCAAAATGGTCCAAATTTCATAGAATTTTATTTTTTAATAAAGTTTGGAGCAGTTTGTTCTAAAAATATAAAAATCATATGAACAAATCACAATGTTATAAAAATTTGAATTTTTCAGAAGAAAAATCCTTTAAAAATTTTTTTCGGAAAAAAATTCAAGCTACTGTGGTTTTGCCAGTTTTCAACCGATTTTGATGGTTTAGCTCAAAATGCTCCAAATTTAACAGACGATTGTTTTTTATGAGATTTTTTAATGAGATTCGCGCCAAAATCTATCAAAATCAACGGAAAATTGGCAATGTTAAAAAAAGTTGGATTTAAAATTTTTTTTGAATAATTCTTTCGAAAATTCAACCTATCATAACTTTGTCAGTTTTTAACCGATTTTGATGGTTTTTGGCTTAAAATGCTCCAAATTTAAAAGACTATTGTTTTTTATGAGATTCGCGCCAAAGTCTATCAAAATCAACGGAAAATTGACAATGTTTAAAAAGTTGGATTTAAAATTTTTTTAAAAAATTCTTTCGAAAATTCAACACATCATAACTTTGTCAGTTTCCAACCGATTCTGATGGTTTTAGGCTCAAAATGCTCCAAATTTATCCGACTAACCTAACCAAAAATATTCCATGCCTCATCGAGTACTCATTCTCCTGAATAACCTTCTCCACCAACGCTCTTCTCCTCGCCACCACCATCATCGCCGCAATCAGCCAACAGTCTCCAATGTATCGTTGCTCAGCGTGAAACGGCCAAGAATCTTTATAAATGCAAATTTCCGAACTTTTCAATTCTCTCAAATGCATCATTGAAGAATGTGTGTCCCATAATAGTGTGCCATCACTTATCTCGAATTCAACATCATGGAAAATTTCATTTTCTCTGAAAAAAAAACCTCGGAATTATTTTTGGATTTTTTTAATTTTAAAAGAGACACCCAAAATTCTTCAAAAACATTTGAATCGACTCATCGGATTCTTCCAAAATTTCATCTCTGGTTTTTCGAATTACTTCCATTTTGAAATAATAATTTCTATTATCGTAATAACCATTTTTACACGTAGGTTGGCTCAAATTGAGGGAATCGATCTTTAAGTGTCGATTTACGAAGCTCCGCCCACAAAATTCAAGTACATTAACTTATGGTTTTTAATACCATTTTGTAGAGCTTATTAAGCTCTACCTTTTAACACAAAAAAATTTCTCTTTAAAAAATTTTCCGAGCAAAATATTTGGGTTCAAAAAATGACAGTAAAAAATGATACAAACAGAGATCCAGAAATTTTTTGAGATGACAATTTCAGAGAAGATTTGAAAATTAATGACAGAATATTAGGATGACGAAGAATTAGACAATGAGTTATTTTTTTGAAAAAAAAATTTAAAAGTTCTTTATATTTTTTGATGTTGATTCAGATGAAGTACATGTTCTTTGCGGTTTCCGAGTGCACCTGAAAATAAAATATACCGTGATTTTAATTAAAATTAAAATTCATAAAATTCTGAGCATTTTGAGATAAAAATTATCAAAATTGGTTGGAAACTGACAAAGTTATGATGGATTGAATTTTCATTTTAACAAATTTTTTTGCTTGAAAAATTCAAACTTTTATAACTTAGGCAAATTTATACTGATTATGATGATTTTTAATTTAAAATGTTAAAAAAAAAACAATTTTTGTTGAATTTTTGGAAAAATAAATGGGTTGAATTTTCTCGAAAAAAAAACTTCAAAATTTTTTTTAGAAAATTTCAAACTTTCATAACTTGGTCAGTTTTCAACTAATTTCAATTAAGTTGGGCTCAAAATGCTTCAAATCTTTTCTAAAATTTAAATAGTTTATTAAATTGAGAACATTTTAATTCAAAAACCATCAAAATCGGTTGAAACTGACAAAGTTACAACGGTTTGAATTTTCACAAAAAATTCAAAAAAAAATATTTTTTTGAAAAAAATCAAAACTTTCACAACTTTGTCAGTTTTTGACCGATTTTGATGGTTTTCAGTTTGAAATGCGTCAAATTTAATTGCAAACAAATTAGTTTTGTAAAATTTGTAATATTTTGAGCCTAAAACCAACAAAATCGGTTGGAAACTGACAAAGTTATGATGGGTTGAATTTTCACAAAAAAAAAAATTTTTTTCGAAAAATTCAAACTTTCATAACTTGGTCAGTTTGCAACCAATTTTTACGTTGGGCTCAAAATGCTCTAAATACTCTTTGAAATTTAAATAATTCAAAAAATTTGAAGCATTTTGAGCCGAAAACTATCAAAATCGGTTTAAACTGACAAAGTTACAACGGTTTGAATTTTCACAAAAAATTCAAAAAAATGTTTTTTCTGAAAAAAATCAAACTTTCATAACTTGGTCAGTTTTCAGCCGATTTTGATGGGCTTTGGCTTGAAATGCGTCAAATTTAATTGCAAACAAATTAGTTTTGTAAAATTTGTAATATTTTGAGCCTAAAACCAACAAAATCGATTGGAAACTGACAAAGCTACAGTAGTTTGAATTTTGGCAAAAAAAAAATTTCAAAAAAGTTTCTTTTTGAAAAATTCAAACTCTCATAACTTTGTCAGTTTTCAGCCGATTTTGATAAATATTGGCTTTAAAATTACAAATTTTAAAAAATTACAAAAAAAAGTAATTTTTCATGCATTTTGAGCCGAAAACTATCAAAATCGGTTTAAACTGACAAAGTTACAACGGTTTGAATTTTCACAAAAAATTCAAAAAAAAATATTTTTCTGAAAAAAATCAAACTTTCATAACTTGGTCAGTTTTCAGCCGATTTTGATGGGTTTTGGCTTGAAATGCGTCAAATTTTATCAAAAAACAAAAACTCTTTGTAAAATGTGGAACATTTTGAGTCGAAAACCATCAAAATTAGTTGAAAACTGACAAAATTATGATGGGTTGAATTTTCTCGAAAAAAATTTCAAAAAACACTTTTTTGGAAAATTTCAAACTCTCATAACTTCTTTCAATTTAGTTGGGCTTGAAATGCTTTAAATCTTTTTTATCTTTTTAATAATTTATTAAATTTGAAGCATTTTAAGCTAAAAATTATCAAAATCGGTTAGAAACTAATAGTTATGATGGGTCGAAATCTCATAAAAAAAACTTCTAAAAATTTTTTTTCAATAATTCAAACTTCCTAAACTTTATCAGATCTTTACCGATTTTAACGTTTTTTAGGTCAAAATGCTCCACATTTAATCAATTTTTATTAGTTGTTTAACTCAATATCCCTCACCTTTATCGAGTTCCTCAAAAACGCCATATTCATGTCCTGTGATGTTTCGGACGCTTGTGAGCCTCCACCATTACCATGACCATCTTCACTGACCAAGTGATTACGCGCCCGAACAGCTGCCAAATGAGCATAATAGACCGGAGCCGGGAGGGATACAGCACGAGTGCATCGGCCGTAAGAGTGACAGAGACCGTAGGTCATTGCCTGGAAATACATAGAACTTTGCAAGCCAACTTTCTTTGACAAAAATCAGGATTTTCTCATAAAAATTTATATCAAAATGTAGAACTTAATAAGATCTACATTTTGGTATAAAATTCAATTAGAAAATCTTGATTTTAGTAAGAGAAATTTGCCTTCAAAGTCGCCGCGAGCCCTCTATGTCAGAACGGGCATATAATTTTGCAGGTTAATTTTCTCTGTCAAAAATTGCGATTTTTAAATAAAAATTTATATGGAATTTTAGAACTTAATAAAATCTACATTTTGGTATAAAATTCAAGTGAAAAGTCGTGTGTTTAGTAGGAGAAATTTGGTTTCAAAGTTAAGGGTCAATCAGCCCTCGATGTCAGGGAGGGCATTTAATTTTGCAAGCCAATTTTCTGTTATGAAAATTGCAATTTTTCAGCACAAAATTATATGAAAATGTAGAACTTAATAGGATCTACATTTTGGTTTGAAATTTAATTAGAAAATCTTAATTTTAGTAAGAGAAATTTGTCTTCAAAGTCAAGGGTCAAGGCGGCGCCACCAGCTCTCAGATCTTAATAAGATCTACATTTTGGCATAAAATGTGACTTGAAAATCTTATTTTTAAAAAGAGAAATTTGCCTTCCAAGTCTGGGATTGAGGCGCCGCCACCAGTTCTCCATCTCAGGGAGGGCATATAATTTTGCAAGCTAAATTTCTAGTACAAACTATGATTTTTCATTAAAATTTTATATAAAACTGTAGATCTTGAGATGATCTACAAAATGGTGTAAATTTCGACCCAAAAATCGTAATTGTAAATAGAGAAATTTGTCTTCAAAGTCGGGATCAACGACGCCGCCAACCATCGATGCCTGGTCGGAAACAGAACTTTTTTGCAGGTCAATTTTCTTTAACAAAAATTGAAATTTTTTGAGAGAAATTTATTTCAAAATGTAGATCTTGATAAGATCTATATTGTGGTATAAAATTTATGTAAAGGATATAATTTTCAGTTAGAGAAATTTGCCTCCAAAGTGGAGGTCAAGGCGCCTCTAGCTTTCGATGTCAGGGCGGACACATGAAGGTTAATTTTCTTCATAAAAAATTGCGATTTTTAAAGAACATTCATATCAAAATGTAGATCTTAATAAGATCTACATTTTGGTATAAATATCGACTAGAAAATCTTATTTTAAAATAAAGAAATTTGCCTTCAAAGTTGAGGCCCCGCTAGGCGCCCAGGATAGGGGCTGTCGGCGACCCTCGACCACCCCCTAGGCAAGTTACCGTACACTCACCTGCAAATCATTGGCACTCAGCTGATTATCATCCCAGAGCACATGATACTTCGTTGGAATCGAAGTCCCCTGGATCCCTGCATGCGAGCAAAGATAGAAATCGTTCTCCTTGGGATGCGTAATCCCATGATCCACAACAGTCCCCGGCGGGACATTCGTGTGCCTTCCACAGTAATCCGTGGAACTGAAAATGCGTGTATGATGCTTCCTCTGCACAGCTACCATCGTAATCCCTGGCTCATAAGAATTATCGATTGATTTACAAGCTTTGCGAATCGCTCGTAGCTCGAACTGCAACGCATTGTAGTGTTGACTCTCGAGCAGCCCATCTCGATACAACACAATTCGGGTGGGCTTGAATTTCGTGGCGTTATGGAAGTTTTGAAGCAACTTCTTGACCATCTCACCCATATCCATGATTACGGTACCCCATTTGTCTTGAACGCGGACCTCGGCGGTGTACCGGGATGGGTGGGCATCCATGGTACCAACTAGCGAGGTAATACTTGGCGCATGGATGTCTGGATGATGGACCAGGGTGGCCCCGATGAAGATAATAGCCTCGTTTTGGATTTCTGAGCGAACACTGGGGTGGAGGATGCTGTTGATGCCGCCGAGCTTCATGTTGATCTTGAGACAAAGGTTCGAGAGGAGATGGGCTGTCGGGCGGCAGATGTTGGAGGCTTGGATGCATTGGGTGGGGATTCCGAGGACTTTGTCTCCAATGCGTTTGGATTCAACTGAAAGAAGGGGAAATTTGCTAAATATTGGTGCAGTTTTCATGGGGAAAGGATTGGTGGAAGGTGAGATACTGCGATTTGAAAATTTGGTCAAAAATTAGACCTTTGTGATTTTGTGGATTCTCAACCGATTTTGATGGTCTTGAGCTTGAAATGTTCCAATTTTAGTGAAAAATTGATTCCGAATTCGTTATTCATAAAATTTGCTATTAATTCGTATAATTTTCATCAAAACACGTTCACAATTAGCTGAGATACAGCGATTTGAAATTTTGGTGAAAAATCAAACCATCGTAACTTTATGGGTTCCCTACCGATTTTGACGATTTTTGGCTCAAAATGCTCCAAATTTTATGATTCTTAATAATCACTGTGATTTCTTATGAAATTCGCCATCTATCAGTATAATTTTCATCAAAATCGGACCGCTAACAGCTGAGATAGAGCAGTTGGAAATTTTGGTCGAAAATTGAAAGCTTTGTAACTCTTTATGTTCATGACCAAGTTTCATGGTTATTGGCTCAAAGTTCTCATAATTTTACGGGTTTTTAATCAAATATAAAATCAAATTAAAATTTGCTATTTATAGGTATAATTGTCATCGAAATCCGTTTACTATTAGCTGAGATATGGCGATTCGAAATTTCGGTCGAAAATTCAGACCTCTGTAACCCTGTAAGTTCTCGACCGATTTCAATGATTTTTGGCTCAAAATGCTCCAAATTTTGAAGTGTTAATGATGGAACGATTGATAATGTCGAAATTTGCTATCGATTGGTATAATTTTTATCAAAATCGGACCACTAGGAGCTGAGATACAGGGGTTCAAAAAAGTGGGTCCAAATTCAAACTATTGTAACTTTGAGGGTTCTTCAAAGATTTCGAAGGTTTTGGGCTCAAAATGTTTGGAATGTTATAGATTTTTAATTAAGCGGGCTGAAATCAAACCACTGCAACTCTGCGGGTTCCCAACCGATTCAAAAAATTTGATCGAAAATTCAAATTGCTGTAACTCAGCGAGTTTTCTACCAACATCGATGGTTTTGGCTCAAAATTCAACAAACACTTTCAAAAACTTTCTTTATTAAAATTACCATCAATTGGTATAATTTTCATAAAAATCTGCCCACTGGCAGCTGAGATACAGCGATTTGAAATTTCGGTCAAAAATCAAACAACTGTAACTTTGCGGGTTCCTAATCGATTTCGATGGATTTTAGCTCAAAATGCTCCAAATTTCTCTCAATATCAAATCAACTTACTGTAATACTGATTCTTGCCCGGCAAAACTATCAAAATCATCTGAATATCCGGATTCTTCTTCTTGATAAAACTACAAATATCTTCAAGCCGTTCCGGCTTTTCGTGTTTGATGAATACCGGTTCCCAAGCCATTGAAATTCCCGCTTCTTTTGACATTTTTTGAAGATCGTTGAGGAATTTTCGAATCTTGTGCGGAGGAACGGTATCTTGATCAGCAAGGCAGACGAGGGCGTATGTGTGGATGGTGACTGGGGTGTGGTAGTTCTTGCCACGAGTGTCCCAATGTCCCTGGACGGGTTGGGTCCAGATTTTGTTGCCGAACTAAAATAAAAAGTGAATTTGACTTTTGATCAGGATTCAAATGAGCCTAAATTTGTTGCTCTAGCTTTCCTAGAAAGGTTTTTATGAAGGTTTGAAGTTTTGGGGTCGGAAAAATTAAAAAAAAAAGAGTTTTTAAAACAGCTACATCTCAAGTTTCCAAAAAGCTAAAAACTTCAAACCCGTTTTCGATTATTATAAATTAGTTAGGCTTTAATTCTGTCCAAAAACTAAATTTCTAGCAGATCTGTGAGCCGAGATACAGCGCTTCAAAGTTTGCGCGCCGAGAGAGTGTGCGAGAGGGAGAGACGCAGAGTGGCTAGACTCTCTCGGCGCGCGCACTTCAAGCGAGTGTATCTCGAGTTCCAGAAAAGTTAGAAACTTGAAATTAAAATCGCAAGATTTGAAATTTTTCAAGCTTAAAATCTAGCTAACGTTTGACTTTCTAGCGTATCTTTGAGCTAAGATTCAGCGCTTTGATTTTTTCTCTAAGCGTCTGTGTCTCTCTCAAACTTTGAGGCGCTGTATCTCAGGTTCTAGAAGGCCTAGCGAGTTGGTTTTTCTCTTAAAATGTTGAACAACTTTATGACTACCTACCTGAATCCTAGGCGCCGTCAAAATCCTCCCTTTAACTTCTGTCATCGAGGTATCCACACTGATTCCAAATTCTTGAGCATAAGGGTCTGATTCCCAGGCAAAAGTTTTCAGGGCGATTTTTCGAATTTGAGCCTCTCGTTCCGGAGCACTTTTATTGGTTACATTGATCATTTTGGAGGACTCGTCATCGGTGAGAGGTTTACGGCATCTTTGGCCTGGAGCGATGCGGCAAACTTCGAGGGGGAAGAAGGTGGGACGTTCATCGGTGCCGACCTGGAAAAAGACGAGAATTAGGCTTTTTAAAAAGAAGAGCTCTGAATTGTATAAATTTCTGCCCAGAGACCATCTCTCTAGACCTTCTAGAAGCCGAGATATGGCGCTTCAAAGTTTGGAAGAGACGCAGACGGTTAGAGAAAACTTCGAAACGCTATATCTCAGTTCATAGGTGCGCTAGAAACTTGGTTTTTAGCTAGATTGAGAGCTCGAAAAATTTCTTATCTTTTGGTTGTTGTTTCAGTTTTCTAGCGAACCCGAGATAGACTATTCAAAGTGCGCGCGCCGAGAGAGTCGAGCTTCTCTGCGTCTCTCCCCCTCCCACACTCTTTAGCCTGCAAACTTTGAAGCGCTGTATCTCGGCTTATAGGTGCGTTAGAAACTTGATTTTTGGACAGAATTGAAGGGTGGAAATTTTCTGATCTTTTAGGTAGACACTTTAAAAGAGACGCAGACAGTTAGAGCAAACGTTAAAGCGGTGTATCTGGGCTTCCAGATGAGCTAAGCTTATTGGTTTTGGCTACGTTTAAAGGTAGCAAAAATTCTAATTTTTTGGTGAAAATTTCAAGTTTTTAGCGTTCTTGGAAGGCGAGATACAGTCGTTTGAAGTTTGCAAGCCGAAACAGTGTGCAAAGGGGAGAGACACAGACGACGAGAGTCTGCGTCTCTCCCCCTCCCACACTCTCTGGGTGCGCCCACTTTGAAGCGCTGTATCTCGGCTGACAGATGAGCTAGAAACTTGGTTTTTGGACAGAATTGAAGGCGGGGAAATTTCTAATAATTCGAGATAGGCTTTGAATTATTAGCTTACTGGAGACTTGAGATATAGCTGTTCCAAAAACGCTAACATTGCTTGTTTTGACACTAAAACTTCGAAGGCTCATAAAAACTTTCCTAGAGAAGCTAGCGCAACAAATTTAGGCTCATTTGAACTCTCGTGAATTTTTATATTAATCTTTGATAAATTTTCAGTTTGCCAACAAAAAAAAACAAACCTTCAAACACGGCATATGTGGATACTGTAACTCTATGCTATATTTCCATCTAAAGTACTCCATCACAGTCCATTGCTCCGTGACCCCATTCTCCAGATTCATGGTAAACCTTTGATCCTTTGCACTGTTAATAGTGACACATCGAATCTTGAACTTCCGCTTAGAAATCTTCTCACAGTGCGTTGTCTGAATCTTGAGATTCTTGATTTCCAAATGGAATCGCTTGCGTTGAGCATCGGTTAGCGATTGATTATGATGGAGCATTTGTGTGGGCCACTCGAGCACCGATAGGAGATAATGGAGCACGGGTAGGCCTTGATGGAAGGCTCCAGACGTCACATCGATGTTGAGTACAGTACTCCACTCGGTGCGCCGCGCCGATTGATGATAGCCGCGCCAGAGCTCTTTGCCGTGGCCCAAATCGAGAGGCTCAAGGTTTAGGGTCCCGGTGTACATGGACTTTCCAATTGAGGCATGAATCTGCGCTCCTTGGCAGCGAAGAATCGACTCGATGGCTTCGCTAGCGTCGAAGGATAGCTCGGATAAAAAAATTTCCCTTGAGAACTCGATGGAAATTTGGTATTCCTGATCGTCGACCTCATCGGGGAGGCGGAGATTGAATCGGAGCTTTGAGGATCCTAGGGGTGCCCTTGTGTATAGATTGGTTTTGCCGTCGTAGACGGGGAGTAGGTCTTGGAAACTTGTTGGGTAGGTGGTGATGAGGTGATGGATGAGAGCCCTAGAAATTTGGAGTATTTTGAGCCAAAAACAACCAAAATTGGTCAAGAATCCCCAGAGTTATGAGGCTTCGAATTTTCGATGATATTTACAAACTGCTTTATCTGAACTTCTAGTGAACGGATTTTGATGAAAATTACGCCAATTAATAGCAAATTTTATGCAGATTTAATTAAAATTTTAAAATCCATATTATTTGATGCATTCTGAGCCAAAAATAATAAAAATTGGTTGAGAACTCGTGGAGTTACACTTTGATGAAATTTTTGGCCCACCGTAACTCAGGTTATAGTAGACGGATTTTCATGAAAATTATATGGAAAGATAGCAAAATTTGTAAAGATCAATTTCAATGAAAAAAACCATACGATTTGAAACATTTTGAGCTATTAAACAACGAAATTGGTCAAGAACTCGTAAAGTTACACTTTGATGACATTTTCAATCCGCTGTAACTCAGGTTATAGTAGACGGATTTCGATGAAAATTATATTGAAAAATGGCAAATTTTGTGAGAATTAAGCATACATTATAAAAACATATAAGATTGAGAGCATTTTGAGCCATAAACCACCAAAATCGGTTAAAAACGAGTAAAGTTACAAAGTTATGAAATTTCGATGAAACTTTCAATTCGCTAAATCTCGACTGCTAGTGGGCGAATTTCAATGAAAATTGTACTAATCGGTAGCTACTTTTTAATTGTTCATTTTTAATACAAAACATTTATAAATTTTGGAGAAATCATTTAAATTGGTGAACAACTCGTAGAATTACCAAGGTTTCAATTTCCGATAATATTTTCAATCAACTGTAGTTCAACTTATAGTGGTCGGATTTTTATGAAAATAATATTAATAGATAGAAAATATAACGCAGAAAATTTTGAGATTTGAACATTATTAGATTTGGAGCATTTTGAGCCAAAAACTATCAAAATCGGTTATGAATCCGTAGAGTTACAAAGCTTTGAATTTTCGACAAAATTTTCAAATAGCTGTATCTCAGCTTTTAGTGCTTTGATTTTTATGAAAACTACACTAATCGATTGTGAATTTTGTGAAAATTAATATAAACATCTTAAAAAATACTATATTTGGATCATTTTAAGCCAATAACCACAAAAATCGGTCGAGAACCGACTTAGTTACAAACCTTTGAATTGTTCTATGAATTTTTTAAGCTGGTGTGTCTCAGCTTCTAGTGAACGGATATTGATGAAAATCATACCGAAAAATAGAAAATTTTGTGAAGATCAAATCGAAAATTTGACAACAATATAACTCAGATCATTTTGAGCCATAAAACATTCAAAACGGTCAAAATCTAGTAGAATTACAAGGATTTGAATTTTGATGAAATTTTCCATCTGCTGTAATTCAAATTCTAGTAGACAGATTTTAATGGGAACTATACCAATAAATAGCAATTTTTTTGCAGATTGATTTCAAAATAGACAATCCTCATAATTTGGAGCATTTTGATCCAAAAACCACCAAAATCGGTCAAGAACCGACTTAGTTACAAAGCTTTGAATTTTCGATGAAATTTTCAAACTGCTCTATCTTAACTTCTACTGGACCAAATTCAACGATTTTTATACCATTCGATAGGAAATTTCCTAAACACTTACCGATTAATAGCCCTTGGCCGTCTGCCAACCATCTCATCCTTCAACGATGTGATCTGTACATGATAGTGTTGAATATTCGGCTGCGCGAAGCGCAGCGGAAAATGATTGACACGAAGGCAGATTTCCTTTCCAATGGTACCGTAACCAATACGGTATGGTGGTTCGAACTTCGTTGGCGTCAGAAGAGATACGGTAGATGGTTGTGGAGGGGGAAGGGGGCTGGAAAATTTGGAATTAAAAGAACACATTAGGAAAACCATTTTTACCTCTCAACATCACATGGTATTTGGAGTGTTGTACTTGTGTCCTTATTATTGGCAGCGGGTGGTAAGGGAGGCATGGATCTTCTGAAAAATACAGTGATTTCAGAAACTATGAAATTTGGAGCATTTTGAGCCAAAAACCATTAAAATCCGTCAACAACTCAAGAAGTTACGATGGCTTGAAATTTTCAAACTTTTGTATCTCCACTCTTTAAAAAATTTAGACCGTTTAATAGCAAATTTTTGTGCAGATTAAATTTAGAATTTAAAATCCATAACATGTGGAGCATTTTGAGCTATAAAACACCAAAATCGATAAATACCTCATAGAGTTACAATTATTTGTATTTTAGTTGACATTTTCAAACTTTCGTATCTCAGCTTCTAGTGGGCTGATTTTGAAGGAAAACATATCGATAAATAGCAAATTTTGTGCAGATTAAATTAAAAATCTAAAACACATTTAATTTGGAACATTTTGAGCTAAAATCCACCAAAATCGGTTAAGAACCCGTGAAGTTACAAGGTGCTGAATTTTAATGGAAATTTTCAAACTTTTGTATCACAGCTCCTAGCTTGCAGATTTTGTTGAAAATTATACCAATGGATAGCAAATTTTGAGCAGATTAAATTGAAAATTTGAGAATCATTTAATTTGAAGCATTTTGAGCCAAAAACCACCAAAAATCGGTTAAGAACCGCTGGAGTTACAAGAGTTTGAATTTTTGATAAAATTTTTTCAAAAAAAATTTTTACAAAAAAAGTTGAATAAATTTATGAAAACGGTACAGCTATGTAGTTTAACCGCCCAGAATGGTCGAAAGGAGAGAGAGTGGAGATTCAGACATACATACATACACAGGTCAACAGTCTTTCGAAACAAAAACAAGTGGTCCCTCTGGTCTGTTGTTCGAATGACGTCATCAATGAGGATACCGCACAGTCGTTTTCCTTCTTCTTCTCTGCGTCTCTCACTATCCAATAATCTCTAACGACATATGAAGGGGGGGGGGGTCTAAACACCTGCACATTTATTACATACCCCAAAGGGACTAGGGGATGTGAGAACCTGAGGAAGAAGAAACAAGACAATAGGCCCACAGATGGTATAGATAAAAATCTGTGAGCTAGCGCACGCTTGCGTTATTTTGGTGTAAGCTAAGAAGCTAGCTTAAAAAATTTGCTAAGAAACTAATAAATTTGATTTAGTACCACAAGAGCCGATTTGGAAGAGTTTTAACACTCTCTCCTCAAACTTCAATCCACCATATCTCTGCTCAAAATTTAGCTAGTTTTTTTGATTTTAACTTGAAAATGTTCCTTTTTTAAAATCCAACATTTCCCAAAAAATTTGAACCTTCTAGCACATCTGCGAGCCGAGTTACAGTCATTCAAAGTGCGCGCGCGTCGAGAGAGCGCAGACGACGAGACACTCTGCGTCTCTCCCCCTCGCACACTCTCTGGGTGCGCCCACTTTGAAGCGCTGTATCTCGGCTCCCAGAATTGCTAAAAATCTGGTTTCTAAACAGATTTGGGGATTGAAATCTAGCTAATGATGTTTTCCTACTCTCTCTCTCCTCAAACTTCACACCCCCATATCTTTGCTCAAAATTTAGCTAGCTTTTTGATTTTGATCTTAAAATATTTCATTTTTCGAAACCCAACATTTTCCAAAAAGTTTGAACTTTCCAACTCATCTGCGAGCCGAGTTACAGTCATTCAAAGTGCGCGCGCGTCGAGAGAGCGCAGATGACGAGACACTCTGCGTCTCTCCCCCTCGCACACTCTCTGGGTGCGCCCACTTTGAAGCGCTGTATCTGGGCTCCCAGAATTGCTAAAAACCTGGGTTTTAAACAGATTTGGGGATTGAAATATAGCTAATGAAGTTTTCCTTGTACTCCTCAAACTACCTACTCCTCAAACTTCAAATCCCCACATCTTTGCTCAAAATTATGCTAGCTTTTTGATTTTAATCTCAAAATGTTCCATTTGTAAAATCAAACATTTTCCAAAAAGTTTGAAATTTCTAGCTCATCTGCGAGCCGAGTTACAATCGTTCAAAGTGTGCGCGCGGCGAGAGAGCGCAGACGACGAGACACTCTGCGTCTCTCCCCCTCGCACACTCTCTGGGTGCGCCCACTTTGAAGCGCTGTATTTCGGCTCAAAGTGGTCGTAGAGAAAAGATTTTTGGACAGATATAGATATGGAAATCTAGCTAAAGACTAGTTAAGAAAATAGCAAGACCAAGGAAACAAATTTTCAAAAACCCATTTATTCCTCACACACTACTAATATTCTAAACACAATGAGAGACTCAAATAGAGGAAACAAGTTGGCCGTCTGATCCTCCTGTTGTTGGTTGGTGGTGGCAGCCAATTAGACCGAAGACATGACCTGTTTCCAGTAGTCTTGCTCCTCCTTGGCAATCACCTCAGCCTTCTTCTTGAAGATGAGCGAGGCGCGGCGGGTTTTGACAGAGCGCTTTTTACGCTTGAACATCCTTGGTTCCTCTCCTCCAAACAACTTAATCGTCCATCCGCTTGGTGGCTCTATTCCGTTGAACTCTTGCCACTGAAAAAATTGCTCGATTTTGTACCAGAATGAAATTTCTAGGATCTCTCCTCAAACTTCAAACTATCATATCTTGGCTCAAAATTTAGCTAGCCTTATGATTTTGATTTCAAAATGTTCCATTTTTAAAATCCAACATTTTCCAAAAAAGTTTAAAACTTCTAGCTCAACTCCGAGCCGAGTTATGGTCTTTCAAAGTGTATCGCGCAGCGAGAGAGCGCAGACGGCGAGAGAGTCTGCGTCTCTCCCCTTCGCACACTATTTGGGCGCGCAAACGTTAAAGCGCTGTATCTCGGGTGCCAGGAAAACTAGAAGGTTGAATTTTAAACCAAAAAATCAGAAAATTTTCAAGCTTCAAAACCGTCTAAAAACCAAGTTTCTAGCGCATCTATGAGCTAAGATATTGCGCTTTGAAAGTTAGATAAACTGTCTGCGTCTCTTCCAAACTTTGAAGCGTCATATCTCGAGTTCTAGAAAGCCTAGAGAGATGATTTTCGGATTGAAATGTATAAAATTTCTCACCTCATAGAGATAACCCAAGACCTGTCCAATCGTGTACGGATCAAAGATCACATCCTCGCCCTTGGTCTGCACAGCGCTCAGCACGTACTGTCCCTCCTTGCTGTTCACCTCCATCTGTGGGAAAGCGCCGCCAGCGAAATCGTTGCGCTCAACCTGGCCATCCTTCATCTCAGACAGCCGTTGTCCGTTCGTCAAGACACCAGGAGCACGTCCGTACTGAAAACAAAAAGTATATTGGTCGATATCTATTATTAGTCCAAATTCTCACCGCCTGGTTCGTGTCAGGTATATTCGACTTCACAACCGGATCAATGGTGACAACAGTCCAGTCAACTGGCGCTCCCACGTCGAAATAACCGCCATTCGCCGTTCTCCGTGGACTCGGGGTAACGATTGGGTTACCAGTTCCAGAGACTCCGCTAGTTCCGCCTTGTCCATTACCGCTGTTCGGGTCATAAGTCGTCGTGTCCTTGTCGTCGGGAATAGTGACGAAACCAGAATCCTCAGTGCTTGTAGAGAGTCCATCTCCGTCTCCAGGGTCTCCGCTAATTTTGACTTTTCCATCACCGCTGTTCGGGTCGTAGGTTGTCGTGGCGTCCGGATCGCTGCTGTCTTCGGTTGTCAGTTCGTCCTGGGCTGGAGTAGAGTTGTCAGCGTTCTGGTCGTCAGGAACAGCTCCGGCGGATGGAATAGTCGGCCGAGAATCCTCCGTAGTCGACTCCTCGGCGTCACCGTTTTGAACGAGAGGGGCGTCAGTCGGCTCCTCAGTCAATGGCGGCTCAGTGTCTGGCTCCTCAGTCGATGACTCGTCACCGTTTTGAATGAGAGGGGCGTCCGTCGGCTCCTCAGTCGGCAAATTTTGCTGGTCGTCTGGAGTGACATCGGCGTCGGCTGAAAATAAGTACACTCAAAATTGCGCTGGCAACTTGTTCGTTAGCTAGAATTATTTGTTCTTCAAAAATGAGCATTTTTCAAAAAGTTTGAATCTTCTAGCTCATCTGCGAGTCGAGTTCCAGTCGTTCAAAGTTTGCGCGCGCCGAGAGAGACGCAGACGACGAGAGAGTCGACGAGAGACTCTGCGTCTCTCCCCCTTGCACACTCTCTGGGTGCGCGAACTTTGAAACCTCATATCTCGGGTTCTAGAAGGCCTAGCGAGATAGTTTTTGGACATAAATTTACAAAATCTCGGATGCCAATAGTCGAGACTAGATATTTGGACCGACTCACTCACCTGGGTCCGTGGTGTCGTTTCCAATGTCATCTTCCGTTGTCGTCTCCTCAACGTTGACAGCTTCAGTTGTCGACTCGTCAGTCATGTCAGGCACCACATTTTGCTGGTCGTCTGGAGTAGTGGCATCGGAGTCAGCTGGAAACAAAACTTTCAAGCCACCATATCTCTGCTCAAAATTTACCGTATTTACTCTAATAGACCGGCACCTCTATATGTCCGGCACCCTCTAATAGACCGGCAGTCAAATGATCATTTTGAAAAATAAACCGGCAGCCTCCAATAATCCGGCACCCCAAAAATTAATGAAATTGGAAAGTACTATTTTTTGAGAAATTCGAATTTTTTCCAGTGTTTTTCACACAATTTCAATATTTATCAGCATTTCGAATAGTGTTTGCTTTTTAAACTATTCAAAAAAGGCTTTATCATGCTCATTTTCAGTGAAAAAGCAACATTTTTTTGTTAAATTTTTTATAAATTGACTCTTTGAAAAATAGACCGGCACCCTCTAAATGACCGGCACTCTCTAATAAACCGGCATCAAAATGAGGACCACGAAAAATAAACCGGCATGCCGGTCTATTGGAGTAAATACGGTAGCTATCTTTTTGGTTTTAATGTCAAAATATTCCATTTTCAAAACCCAACAGTTACCAAAAAATTTGAACCTTCTAGCTCAACTGCGAGCCGAGTTACAGTCGTTCAAAGTGTGCGCGCACCGAGAGAGACGCAGACGACGAGAGATTCTGCGTCTCTCCCCTTCGCGCACTATTTCGGCGCGCGAACTTTGAAGCGTTGTATCTCGGGTTCTAGAAGGCCTAGAGAGGTGGTTTTTGGACAGAAATGTATCAAATCTTCTATTCTTCAAATCTAGCCGTGGCTGTTTCGACTCGGTTTTGGACCGATTCACTCACCTGGGTCTGTTGGGTCGGCGGGCGAGTTGAAGGGATCGACTGTGGACTCTGGATCGGCATTTGAGTTCGCGGGAACACTGGGCTCAGTCGCTGAAAATTTCCAAATGGTTCCATTGAAAACGAGAGCAAAGTCTTACTCGGATCATCGGAACCAAAATAGGGGATATCTGGGGGCGTTGGGGCGGGTGGACCACCACCAAAAGTATCGTTGTCCTCATCGTAGTTATCTTGGGCATTGACGAGTCCTGAAACCACGAGTTTCGCTTATGAAGAGCCTAGCTAAGCCTCACCTCTCGAAACGAGCATGATGCCGAGCATCGATAGCAGGAGTAGACGTGACGTCTTCATCTTCTGGTTGTTGGTGGGTGGTCTTCTTCTGGCGACGTCGTCGACGATCGAGTGTGTAGTATCCAGATGTTTGTCGGTGGAGCGCGGTTGCTGGGTTCCACTCAAACACTCCGGACGGTGCGAAAAGTGATTTTTGATATCTTCTCTGGGGGGAGTCGCCGGGTATTTATGGGGGGCGCTTATCAAGATGCTCTGGTTTTTTCCGGTGACACGTGGGGGTAAAGTTTTTTGGGGGTTTAGTGATTTTATCGGGTTGTTGGGGGCCATTGGGAAAAGTTTCACGTGTTTGAAAATTTTTGAAATTTTTTTGAAAAAAATTTTTTTGCAAAAAAAATGGAAAATCGAAAAATCTAGGCCAAGGACGTTTCGCAATAGTTGCCAAGCGTCCCCTGAGCCAATTATAGCTTTTTTTTTTGGATTTTTGGATTTTTCGGTTCCCTAGATTTTTTTGGAATTTTTTTTTGAACCTTTTCCCCCCGAAAAATGACATTTTTTGATCTACCCCGGTTTTTTGCCATCAGATTTTATCAGCAAAAAAAGCAAGAAGTACACGTAAAAACAGAAATTTGAAAAAAAATGGTGGCCTAACTTTTTCCAGGGTGGAAAATCTAGGCCATCGAAGAAGTGGCCAGTTTTGAAACGCAATGTCTCAAGAACCAAGGAACTGAATTGAATGAAAATTTTTTAGATCAATGGGAAATTTCAATAGATCAAAAATAGGTCAAAAATTTTTGGGCCCGAAAATAAAAAAGTAAAAAAAATTGTAGGTCAAAAAAGTTTTTGTCCAATTTTTGATCTATTCTTATCAAAAAGACCACAAGACGCAGACACTTTTGGTTAAAACTCCAACCTTCTAGCGTATCTGGCACCCAAGATACAGCCACTCAAAGTTTGCGCATCCAGAGAGCGTGCGAAGGGGTGAGACGCAGAGTCTCTCGTCGTCTGCGTCTCTCTCGTCGCGCGCGCACTTTGAACGACCATAACTCGGCTCGCAGATAAGCTAGAAGGTTCAAACTTTTTGGGAAATGTTGAGTTTTGAAAATGGAACATTTTGAAATTAAAACCAAAAAGCTAGCTAAATTTTGAGCAGAGATATGGTGGTTTTAAGTTTGAGGAGAGAGCATAAAATCGGCTATGAAGCGAGACGTAGGCAATTTTTAGAAGTTTCAGTCCCAGTATTGAGGTTTTTTTTCTAGAATCGATCTAGAAACTTCAATAGAAACAGCAAAAAAACCAAAAAAAAAACGTCTGATGACACATCCTTGGTCCATCGTATTGTTCATATTTTATTTCAAGAGGAAAATAAGAAAAAGGAGGCAAAAATGATGTTGGTGGTCAAAAAAAAAGCAATCACAAAATATGTACAAAACTTTTCTCTTTCTCAGGATTCTAGTGGCCTAGAAACCCGGATTTTTGGTGGCCTAGAAACCCCAATTAGCCTGGAATCATCTATTTGGCCTAAAACCGTATTCTGGGGGCCTAGAAACTATCTTCCGGTGGCTTAAAAACATCCCTCTACTGGTCTAGAACTATATAAATATATTAGTATATCTTATGGTGGCCTAGAATTCCAAATATGGCCTAGAAATCCCCTTCTGGAGATACCCAATCTAGTGGCCTAGAAACCCCCAGGATTACTGTACCATTCCAGTTCCTTCCTTCTTCTTGTTTTTCTTATTATACTTCCCTAGAAGTCTTCCCAAAGTAAAGTTTTCACTTTTTTATCCTTTTTGTCTTCTTTACCTCCCATTTTATGCTAAAAACCAGGTTAATACCAGATCAACCCCCCCCCCCCCCTTTTTTTCCCACCGTTATTCCCTTTGTCCCTCTCTTTTCCGTCTAATTCTCTCATCCCGTTTTTTGTTCCTTCTTTTTGCATGAAATACAGTACTGTCTTAAAGTTTACTGTATCATTTGATGCACTCTACTATCCGGCTCCGCGACGTTTCGCAAGTGTGACGTTTCGCAAGTGCAACCCTTTGTGACAAAGGCTTTGTTTTTGAAACTTCGCACTTTCGAAGTGTCACACTTGCGAAACGTCGCGGAGCCTATTATCCTTAAGTTTACTGTATCTATGCTTCTCCCTAACAGTCTTGTTTTTCCACTCGAAGTACCCCCCCCCCCTGTCTATGCAAATCCGTTACAAAACATTTCAAATCAAATCGTCTTCTCCTAAGCTTCTCCCCCGGCGGGAGACAGTGAAACTTTCTTTCCTTTCATGGAAAATTTGTATACATATAATATATCTAGGAGGAGAGATATGTATTATATGGCTGATTGAATCTCCCCTTTCTCTATGGGCATCCGTTCGGGAGGGGAAAGAAGAAGAAGATTAGTTCTTCTATAGTCCTTCACTTTCAAACTAGGGAGGCTAGTGGTCTAGGAAAACTTGAAAAACCTAGGCCACCTTCTTGGTTTGTATGGTTCCCTCTTTAGGAACCATTAAATTCTTCTGATTTTCCTTATAATTTGATTTCTGATTTTGTTTATAACAGTGGCCCACTCATGTGTGGGCTAGTGTGTTTATAAACAGCGGCGATTCATACTATTCATAATGACTACTGGAATTTGAACCACTTTTTTTGCTTATTTTCCCAATTTCCTTGCGAATTTGTACCCCGAGCCCCTAAAAACATGGTTCCCCTTACTCAAAAACCCCTAAAAACCCAAAATCCCACCTCCCCAATACTCAACAAAGAAAGCAAAAAAGAAAAAAGGAATCTTCCGTTGCGGGGAATCGAACCCCGGCCTTATGGGTGAGAGCCATAAATCCTAACCACTAGACCACAACGGAGCGTGGTGGAGTGTGTCGGCGACGGCGTATATGAAAGGGGGGTCGGCGGGAAGGTGGCAGGCGCTGGGGAGAGGGAGATGGGAGATGGGTAAAGTTTCTATCGAAAAGTTCGAGTGATAAGAAACTGCGCTCTAGTGATAATTTTTGTTAAAATTGGTTAGAATAGGCGTAAAAAAGTGGGAAATGCCTGGAAAAGCCTGAAAATATCAATATAAACCTAAAATTAGCCTTCTCTCTCTCTCTCTCTGAACTTTCCCTATTTTCCTTTTATTATTTATTTTTCTGTCGCTCAAAGTATGCAGAAAAGACCTGTGGTTAGTGTGCCTCCAATGTTTGTTCAGTTAATAGAATACAGATCATTTTGAATGGGACAAAAAATGAATAGAAATTCGGGTGACTAGACTTGTAATGGAAAAAAATGAAAAAAAAAACGGGGAGACGCTAAGAAGCAAAAGCTGTACAGTTATAGAGACAAGAAGCTAGAGTAATAGCAGTAGTAGTACGGTAGATTTTTTGAAATGTTTTTTTCGATATTTCTAATTTTTTCATTTTCGATTTCCTAACTATCATAACAATTTCAAATTTCGCGCTCTTTTTCCCATCGTGCCAATCCACTCCACACACAATCCCGAGACGAAAAATGATCAAGTGGTCAATACAATGCTTCTGCCCCCCCCCCCCCCCCCCCTCTCTATACACAAAACGGCGGCATTTCAATTGGTCAATTTTTCCTTTCTTTTTTGTCAATTCTAGCATGGTATGGCTCTATAATAGTGTTAGAGAGACGCAGAGAAGCTAGATTGTCTCGCTTCTCTGCGTCTCTCCTTCCCTCTCACTCTGGCTAGCTGGTTGGCGCGCGCCTCTTTTATTTTCGATGGCTTGAAAAATAGGGTTACTGTAGTCAGATTCTTTTAGAATTTGGCAGGTATACTAAACAAAAGACGTGCTTCATTTTTGTAGTTGACAACTTTTCTTGAAAACACGATCCAAAAAAGTTATGACCCTTGGAAACCACAATATATGATATTTCGGGGTTTTCTTTTTCTAGACACTGTATCTCTTTTAGATTAAATTTTCCCAAAAAGTGATCAACAGCAAAAATAGAGCTCTAGACTTGCTCTATAAGCTTCCAAACTTTCAAAAACTTAGGGTCCCTTCCGGCCCCCCTGTGCGCCTTTAAACTTGGCGCGCTCCCTTGCTAGCCTCAGGACCGCTACTAGAACCCATCTGGCTCCCTCTAGGGGCATGGCTCCCTTCCAAATGCAACTCACACCTCACAATCAAAAGTCTAAAGAGCTCCGGGCCCCCTCTCTCTTTCTCCCTCCCAAAAACAGGGTGAAAAGAGAAGGGCAATTGAAAAGACTCCCTCCGATTTTACGGCGAAAGACACACAACCGTATAACCTGAACCCCTTTTTCTTTTTCTCTGCCTCTTCTTATGGCCATTCAATGGTTTTTGAGTGTGCCTGTATGTTCTCTATAGAGGGGATTGTTTGTGACTCGTATATTGTGCACCATTCGTCATTTGCTGCTCACTTTTTCCTCTACTTCTCTGGGCTTTTCATGCCAACTTTCAAGAATTTTTTTATGGTTTTCCTCACTCCAAAACCCCTAAAAATCCCTAAAAACCCAAAATCCCACCTCCCCAATACCTAACAAAGAAAGCAAAAAAGAAAAAAACGAATCTTCCGTTGCGGGGAATCGAACCCCGGCCTTATGGGTGAGAGCCATAAATCCTAACCACTAGACCACAACGGAGCGTGGTGGAGTGGGCCGGCGACGGCGTATATGAAAGGGGGGGGGGGGTCGGCGGGAAGGTGGCAGGCGTCTGGGAGGAAGGAAGAGGAAGTTTCTATTGAAAAGTTTGAGTGATAAGAAAGTGCGCTCTAGTGATAATTTCTGGTAAAATCGGTTAGAATAGGCGTAGAAGCGAGGGAAATGGCTCAAAATGAGTGGTAGAGAATCCCAAAGATGTCTAGAACCTTCTTCCTCTCAAATTCTTCAATCTCAATTTTTTTCTTATCAAAAGTTCTTTTTTTTTCCATAAATAGCCGCATATCAAATCAAACAACTTTCCCCTCCTTCCCCGAAACTGCTTATAACCATTTATGATATTTGTATTTGACACCATCACTTCTGATTTCTCTGCGTCTCTCGACTTTCCCCTCTAAACTTTCTATCTCTATCCAAACACAGGTCAGCCAGCAGCCTCGTTTTCCCTCAAAACGATACCCCCTACACATAAACTCTTGAGTCACGTCCTAGTACTAATAACCTTTTTCCTTTTTCTTCTTCTATGCATAGATAAATAGTACAAACTTTCTCTTTGGATATTGGGGTGTATGCTGCTGCAAAACTTTTGTGAGAAGATGGATTTTTGTTTTGTTTCGATTTGCAAAAGAAATGTTATTAAAAAGGATGGAAAGTCAACATTTTCTTTCATTTTGTTGAGCTTTTGGCCGTTTTTTGCGCCTTTATTGTCTTCCTTGTCCTCCGCTATCCATCTAAAACGAGAATTGCGACTTTTCAACTTTAAAACTTCAATTTTTAGCGTTTCCAACAGATTTTCCGACTACTACGTATCTTCTGTGCTCTTTTCCAAACATTTTGAGCCATTTCCCACACTTCTACGCCTATTCTAACCAATTTTAACAGAAATTATCACTAGAGCGCACTTTCTTGTCACTCGAACTTTTCGATAGAAACTTTACCCATCCTCCCCCAGGCGCCTGCCACCCTGCCGCCGACCATCTCTTTCATATACGCCGTCGCCGACCCACTCCACCACGCTCCGTTGTGGTCTAGTGGTTAGGATTTATGGCTCTCACCCATAAGGCCGGGGTTCGATTCCCCGCAACGGAAGATATCTTTTTTTTCTTTTTGCCTTCTTTGTTGAGTATTGGGGAGGGGTGGTTTTGAGTTTTTAGGGGTTTTTAAGGCTTTTTGGAAGTTTGGGGACACAAAACCTTCAACTTCCAGGGATCAACAATCTTATTTTTCCCACAAAGTCATTCGCCTCACCACCTCATTCACATCCGTTTAGTCATCGTCTCCCGAGAAACACCACAAAAAAAAACTTACACTTTCGCCTCATTTCCCCTCCCGGTGTGTCCTTTTCGCTTTTGATCTACCTTCTTCTCCCGAGAACATGTCCCTTTAAACCCCCCTTCCCTCACAAGTGGCCGACTTTTCAACGTTGTTGTTGTGGTTTCGGATGAGAACTTTCTTCTTCTTCTTCTTCTTCTTCTTCTTCCTCTAAATTTTAATTTAAAATCCGAAATCCAAAATTTAAAAAGAAAATCAGGTTTCCTTATCAGTTGAACCCGAACGCCTTGGCCCAACAACAACAACAATGATCTGCGTCTCTCTGTTTCCCACACTATCTCATCATCCTAATATCTGATCCTGAAATCAACTTCGGGAGGATGAATTGTTTCACTTTCTCCCGAGAAGATACTTGCGCAATTGCCACTCCCCACATCATCTCCCCCTTATACGTTTTCCCGCGCCAGTTTTGCATATATGTATACGTTTTGGATGCTTCATCTCTCTCTGAAACTTATACATGCATATGGTGTACTTGTCTTGTGAAGTAGGTACCTTATTGTATCTTTTTTCTTATGCTACTGTACTAAGATTGAGATTTTTATGAAGATTTGAAGCATTTTCATGCTAGTTTTTTGAATTTTCCGTGATTTCCCATACTCCAAAACCATAAATACCGTCTAAAAATCCAAAACCATTCCTCCCCAATACCTAACAAAGAAAGCAAAAAGAAAAAAAAGGAACCTTCCGTTGCGGGGAATCGAACCCCGGCCTTATGGGTGAGAGCCATAAATCCTAACCACTAGACCACAACGGAGCGTGGTGGAGTGGGTCGATGACGGCGTATATGAAAGAGGGGGTCGGCGGGAAGGTGACAGGCGCCTGAGGGAGAGGGAAGGGGAAGTTTCTATCGAAAAGTTCGAGTGATAAGAAAGTGCGCTCTAGTGATAACTTCTGTTAAAATTGGTTGGAATAGGCGTAGAATCGTGGGAAATGGCTCAAATTGATTGGAAAAGAATCCCAAAGATGTCTCGAACTTCAAAATCCATTTTTAGGGCTCAAAAATTGTGGTTTTTGGTCCTTTTTGCCTTTTTTTCGTCATTTTTTCCAATGTTTTCCTCCTTTTCTTAATTTTTTCTCCCCCTTCTCTCTACTACTCCCCTAGACCCCCCGCAAAACCGATTTTTCGGAATCCAGGAAAAATGACCTTGGGTGTTATTCCTTCATCCCCTAGTTTTCTTCCTTTTCTTTTTCTCCCCCTCTTACATTTGCATATTAGTCACAAAACCGTCTCTCTGTCTCACCCTTCTTTACCTGACTAATTGCTCTTCTCCGCTGGTTTCCTCTCTAAGCCTTCGCCTGAAGACGTTTTAAGCTGTGTTTCTTTTATTCTTTTTTCTACATATTCAAGACAAAACTACTTCAGAAAATTTGAATCGCGAATTGTATCCCGCGAAATTTGAATATCTGGGTTCTTTGGAAAACTCTTCTATGGCGTCTGAATCATTGTCAACATGATCAGTAGCAATTCGTCATCGACTAGTTTGAATGTGGAGACGGTAAGTCTTTGAGAATCTTCTTTAGAAAAATGGCCTAGAAAAATCTGAAAAATCTAGGCCATCATTTCAAATTTTCTATCAAAGTTTCAATTTTTAGGACTACCCTACAAATGGAAAGAAACCACTCAAGGAAGGATCTGTTCAGCTCACATCTCTCTCCACACTACTTTCTCATCATCGATACTTTTTTCTCTACCATGAAACACTGATTATTTCCAAGCAAAAGTAAGTTTTACCCTTGTTTTTTTGTTTTGGGTAAGTTTCGGAAGCCTAACCGATCATTTTGAGCCATTTCCCACTATTCTACGCCTATTCTAATCTATTTTACGAGAAATTATCACTCGAGCGCAGTTTCTTATCACTCGAACTTTTCGATAGAAACTTCCCCTTCTTTCCTCCCAGACGCCTGCCACCTTCCCGCCGACCCCCCTTTCATATACGCCGTCGCCGACCCACTCCCCCACGCTCCGTTGTGGTCTAGTGGTTAGGATTTATGGCTCTCACCCATAAGGCCGGGGTTCGATTCCCCGCAACGGAAGATTCCTTTTTTCTTTTTTGCTTTCTTCGTAGAGAGTTGGGGAAAAGTTTTTAAGCCAAAAATCCATAGTTTTTGATGTTCCAGAGGCGCATGCTCCTACAAACTCAAAGAAAAACTTCGACTCGAAAAAGTTTGGATTGCCTCTTCCAACACCGCGGACTCCTTCCTCATCGGCTGGCCCTTCACCAACTACTTGGTGCATTTCAGGTAATTTTTAATAAAAATTTCTTATTGCTAATGTGCAAAAAAAAACTGTGCTAAAAATGATACAACACACTTATTTCAGGAATACCGAAGAAAAAGAAGAATGGTTCGAGCTACTTTCTTGTTGCGTTCAACAATGCCTTCGACCTCTATTTACCACGATTTCCATGGATATCAATGTTCGGGGAAGAAAGCAGGTACAGTATATACTAGATTGACTACAGTAATCCTGGTACCTTCAGACTATTCGCCGGAGAGTCGACAATGGTAAAAAATCCGGGGAAATTGTGGTGGACACCGCTGGCGACCTAGGACTACCACATACTTCCTATCAATTGACACTATCTGTTGGTGAGTAGACTACAAACTACAAAGACTACAAACTACAAAATGCAATTTTCCAGGCGATAACTCTCAAAGGCAACTGCAAGGCCCGGAAAATGTGTACGTGGCTATTATGAGTGAAATCGAGAGACAAGGCACGAGGCTTTCTGAGAGCCAAAAGCAGTCACTTGACACATGCCCGATTGCGAATTGCCGTTTGATATTGTCCACCATAAAATCAACATCGGGACCCTCGGCAAAGCAGATTGTTAATAGTATAAAGTGAGTTCTCAAGGGTTATTGGCTTATAAGGCTTGCAAAGGGGTCCTAGGTTACACTATTTAGGAGTTTTATATAGCATTAAAAAAGCTGGAATTAAAAGAATTCTAAAACTGTAAGCCACATTAGTGGGTTGTCTTTGTGAGCCGAGATATGGGCGGTCAAATTTTATGTATCAAGAAAATCGACCAAATTTCTCGGGTCAGTCATTTGTTTCTGTTGCTGTAAACTCACCTAGCAAAACTCATATATCAAAAAATACATCGTTTGAAAGCTGACATCATGAGGATTCCAAATATGTCACTCTTGTTTCACGAATTCAAGTTTCGTCCGAGATATAAGCGGTCAAAGTTTAAGTAACCTGGGCAAGCACAATGACCGAGGCGACAAGAGTAAGCTCAATGCTTGCCGACCCATAGTAAAACATTGAAAATGCCAATAGCCTCCATTTACTATCATTTTGTAGATATTATTAAGATCTACATTTCGATTTGAAAAAAAAAACTCAAAAAATCACAAGTTTGAGCAAAGAAAAACACTCCTCCGGTTTAGCTAGTATGGCGGCCTCGCGAAATCGGAATTGTTTAGAATGTTCAACGGTCCATAGCAAAAATTGTATGACTAATCAGCATTTGATTTTACTACCATTTTCTAGATCTTATTAAGTTCTTCATTTTAATATAAAATTTGAATTAACAATCCCAACTTTAAGCGATGAAAAACTCTTCCCACATTTCAGTTAGGTTCACCATCCCCCAAATCTCCATTTCTTCCAGGAAAAAAGTGCTCACCCGAACAGACTCCCGCTCGATCTTCGGCAAGGAACTCAATGGTCCAACACCACCCCAACCCATCATGACAATAGTAGACCATCTCCGAATGGACGGTTTCGATGCCGAGGGAATCTTCCGGAAGTCACCAAAACAGAGCACATTCAAAGAGCTCAAAAGCGAGCTGGACAAAGGGGTGGTGCCCGATTTCCACAAGTACAACACTCATGTGTTGGCATCGATATTGAAGGAATACTTGAGGAGTATCCCCGGGAAAATATTGCTCTCCGGGAATTACGAGCTCTGGATGCGGGAGATTTCTGATGAGCAAGACTTTGAGAAGAAGATAGTGTCTTGTAGAGCCCTCCTTTCCCATCTACCAACTTCTCATAGTATACTATTGGCAAATGTGCTCAAGTTGCTCAATAAGATTTCAAATTCCCCCACTTCCAAAATGAATGCCTCTTCGCTAAGCGTATGCCTCGCGCCAAGCTTCCTAGAATCACCGGATCCCATGGAGGGCGGGAAGAAGATCCCTCCATTGGTGGAATTCCTAATCTCTAATGCCGCTCAAGTTATGCCTGGATTCTCTACAGACAATGTGTTCGCCATCATGAGTCAATCGCCTATGGTGGATCATAATGCGAATATGGTGTGCTCACCGGCGCCAAGCTCATCGCACTCGGATGATGGAGGATCTTCGCAAAAGACACCAATTATTGAGGAGTTGAATGGTAAGACCTTAGATAATTTTAGTATCATTGAAAAGCTAAGAGAATCAGAATTTGAATGGTATACTTAAAATTCTGCTAGGATAAGGATGGGCAAAATTATAAACTTATGAAAATGGGGAGAACCTTTACTATTTTGGTAATTTTGGAAAGCTGAGAACATGAGCATTCTAATAGTATAATTGAAATTGCGGTAAGATAAGGATGAGCAATGTTAGGGGCCTTTGAAAAAAAATCGCAACATTTTTTTTGTGGCAAAAAAATTTTGTCGCACTCGGAAGACACCGATTATTGTAGAGTTTAATGGTGAGAGCTTACAGAATTTTTATATTATTGGAAAGCGGAGATTATGAGGATTCTAATGGTATAGTTGAGATTGTGCTAAAATAAGGATGAGCAATGTTATAGGCTTTTGAAAAAATATATAAAAAATCTTTTCCTATTATTGAGAAGCTGAATAGTAAAAATCTAGCAGATTTTCATATCATTTCAAATAATAAATTATGAGCATTCTAATGATGTAATTGAAATTGTGCTAGGACAAAAATGAGCAATGTTAGGGGCTTCTGAAAAATAATTTCAAAAAAATTTTTTTTGAAAAAGTTTTTGTCACACTCGGAAGACACCGATTATTATAGAATTGAATGGTAAGATTTTAGTAGATTTTAATGTTATTTAAAAGCTGAGAACATGAGCAATCTAATGGTATAACTGAAATTGTGCTGGGATAAGGATGAGCAATGTTAGGGACTTTTGAAAAAAATTCAACAAAAATTTTTTTTTAATTTTCATCGTTCTCGGAAGACACCAATTATTGTAGAGTTTAATGTGGTAGACCTAACAAAATTTTAATATTATTAGAAAGCGGAGATTATGAGGATTCTAAAAGATTTTAGTAGATTTTAATGTTATTTTAAAACTTTAAAAGCTAATTTTCATCGTTCTCGGAAGACACCAATTATTGTAGAGTTTAATGTGGTAGACCTAACAAAATTTTAATATTATTAGAAAGCGGAGATTATGAGGATTCTAAAAGATTTTAGTAGATTTTAATGTTATTTAAAAGCTGAGAACATGAGCAATCTAATGGTATAACTGAAATTGTGCTGGGATAAGGATGAGCAATGTTAGGGACTTTTGAAAAAAATTCAACAAAAATTTTTTTTTAATTTTCATCGTTCTCGGAAGACACCAATTATTGTAGAGTTTAATGTGGTAGACCTAACAAAATTTTAATATTATTAGAAAGCGGAGATTATGAGGATTCTAATGGTATAATTGAAATTGTGCTAGAATAAGGATGAGCAATGTTATAGGGCTTTGAAGTTGTTAGTAACAATTGCTTCGAAAATTTTAACTATCGACACAAAAGACACCAATTATTGAGGAGTTGAATAGTAAGACCCTATAACATATTGGTATTATTGAAAAGAAGATTTGATGAGGATTCTAATGGTACAATTGAAATTGCGCTAGGATAAGGATGAGCAATGTTATAGGCTTTTGAACAAAAATTCGAAAAAAAAAATTTCAACTTATAATAACTACTCAATTCTAACGAAATTTTCCGGTTTATACATAAAAAAATGCGCAATAAAATTCTCTACATTTTTGTTTAAGAATATTTTGTTAATACATTTGAAAACTTAAGAAAAGCAAAATTTTCATTTTTTCAGGTTAAAAAAATTCAAATCTCGAATTTTCTTTCAAATCTTGAATTTTCCAAACTTTCAAAATGTTGATATAACGCTCATCAAATTCTCTATCGATTGTTATAACTTTCATCAAAATTGGTTCACTTTGAGCCAAGATACAGCTACCGTACCCTCAAAAATTTGCAGACCCCGACGACGCCACCTCGCAATCCTCCCTTGCCGAATCGGATCTTCCCGATGAGCCACGAGGCCCATCGGCTCACCTGGAAACCATTTCTGAGATCTCCGAACCTCCTATTCACGACGAACGTCTTCTATTCTCATCATCAGAAGACGAAGATGAAGACGATGAGGACGAGCTACAAAGCTATCGTCCACAAAGGTCCACGTCTTCTACATCGACGTCGTGCTTCGCGAGGACGTCATTCGTTTCGGAGACACTAAGGACGTCTTCAGATGACGTGGAGAAGGGGTTGAATAAGGAGACGCCAAGGTCGCCGTGCTTGAAGAGGATCCATTTTCAGAGGACCGAGGCGCAGCATAGGTATGTTTTTCAAAGCTCTGTATCTTTGCGCGTAGCTCAGCTAAAGATTTCAAATTTGCCAAAAATATTAATGCCGTGTTCAAAGTGATAAAAATCTACAAAAATCTGCAAAAATAGTTGTTCAAAGTAGCTCTGAATTTCGATTTTTTTGCGTGAATTTTATGAGAAATCTCCAGGTGAAGTTACGTGGTGATTTTTTTTGCAATAAGATATCTGAGTGATTGCTGATTAGAATTACAAAAAATGGCTTCTGCCGGTAATTTATCGTCGTTTTCTCATTCGGTGGCTTCTGATGAGTCTAGTATGTTTTAATCCTCAAAGCATTCAAAACATGTTTCCTTTGCTCAGTTTGGACTATCCTTCTCATTGCCATTATTCTGAAGAAAAAAATTTTGCTAAAGAGGAGACGGAGGCGGGAAAAGAGAGCAGCTCTCAGAGAGGCGGCGATTGCTCACTCGAGGAAACAATCATTCAGAGCATTCAATAATTATTGCGAAAGTATTGTGAAGAGTAGCAAGGCGACGAAGGTAGTTTTTTGAATCGTTCATGTTTTCAAAACTGCTATTGTAGAAACACTACTTTGTACGAAAATCAGTTGTAAACACGATTGTCGCAGCTCTTGATACAAATCAACGAGGTAGCAACACAAAGATTTCAAATCTTGTTCAGGCGTTTGTGTTTTTGGAGTTTGTCACCGGAGGTTAGATTTTTGTTCGGATGTGTTTGTTGCCAAAAAAAAAGTTCAGGAGAGTCCTTCTGTCGTCTGAGTCGTCGCCTCGGTATCTCGAAAGGTAGTATTTCGTCGATAATCTCCTCTGTTTCACAAACTGTAAATGCAAAAATCAAGACTATCCAGTTACCGCATAATGCTGACGAGTGGAGATCTGTTGAAGACACATTTGTCAGAAGAGGATTATTGAGGACACTGGGTTCATTGGATGGCAAGCATGTTCGTATTAGAGCGCCACCGTCATCTGGAAGTCTATTCTATAATTATAAATCATTTTTTTCTTTTGTCCTCATGATTCTAGTGGATGGGGACGGAAGAATTCTCTGGTTTGACGTTGGTATGTTTTGCTATAGCAGTCTGTACTCAATTTGCTTTCTAGGAACTCCGGGTAGCACTAATGATGCTGCAATCTACAACAGATCCACATTGAGAATGGTTCTCGAAAACGATGACATTCTTCCGAAACCGACATATGTCAACTCTTTGACGGTAATGCCTTCGTTCATCGTTGGAGACGGCATCTTCCCACTAGGGCAAAGACTAATGAAGCCGTACGAAAGGAGTGGACTGAGATTGGATGAACAAGTGTTCAATAGGAAACTGTCAAATGCTCGTGTTCGAGTTGAACACACCTTTGGAGTTTTGAACTCAAAGTTCCGGATTTTACATCGAGACTTGGAGTGCAAATACGAAACCGCTGTTCATCTTATTTCTGCTCTTTGTCGCCTTCACAATTTGTCCATTCGAAAAACCTCTCGAGGTTCTGTTGTCTGCCCTGTAACTGAAGCCGATATTTCTCCGTATGCCAATGCAAAAGAACAAAGAGACCACTTGAAAGTCTTTCTCAATTCGAACTAGTTTATTTTAATTTTTTTTGGTTAATAAATTTCAGTCACTATTGTGGCGGTAAAATGCCGTTGAACGCGCGTCACCGCGACCATTTTCTACGACAATATATTGCAACAGAGAATCAATTTTACGGTAGCAAACGGAGCGTATATTTTGTTTCGGCTGAATGAAGGATCTCTAGAATAATCATTGTGTTAAACGCATCACACACTTTATTATAAAAAAAAGCAACGAATTGGAGGAGATTTTGCAATTTCAACTCATTCCGTGTCATCAGAGTCGTAGTTGTGGCATTTTTTCTTTTTGTATTTCTTGCAAACGTTCCCGAGTTTCAGCTGTAATTCGAACTGATCGGAAGAAGAAAGTCCATTCATCGTCTCTGTGATCATATTGAACAGCCCGTCATGTGGATTCGGCTTCGATGAAGAAGATCCTTCCAACTTGTTCAAGCATACTGTCAACAATTGATCAAGTTTCGAACTTTCTTCATCATCCTTGTGATCCGATTCTGTAAAGTTGGCTTTCAATCGTTCAGATATGGATAGCCTACCTTGAGAAGAATCTCTGACTCTTCTGGCTCTTTTTGTTTCCTTCTTTTTCAAACTAAACGAATCGAATTTGGCAATTCGAGTGGTTGCACTTTGGGATGAGGATAATTCTCTTGAAAAATGAAACACAGTTTTGAAAATGCTCAAAAACATACGGCTCTGGAGTTTTCCTCTGAAGACTAATGTCCAAAAAGCGCATTTCATCATAGTATTCGAATTCAGATAAGAAGTCGTCTGGATCACTTCCCGATTTTTGCTTCATTCGTTCCGTTTCCAAACGAAAGCATCCAATAAGTTGGGTCCAAATTTTTTTGAGTGTGAACCCTTGAATATCACAGATATGAAAACACCAACAACAGCAATTTACCGGAATTAACTTTCAAAAAGTCAAGTCTTTTCTCCAAATCCCACCATATTCCTTTCTTTGCATTATTGTCTTTGTAGTTTGGATGTGTATGATCCCATAACTCAGGTCTAGATTCAACGCTTTGAATCAGTTTGATGATCTGGGAAGAGTCAAACTGAAAACCAAGAGTTTTATAGTGGTTTCAATGTGAGTTTCAAACTTTTTTGTAGGACTCGCCGGCTTCAAAAGTAACTTTTGTCGATGTTCTCGCTTTCTTTCGTTTTTGCTCTACTGGACTGGCTGTAATATGTGTATGAGAAGTGCTATGTTATTTAAACTTACGAGATCTATCCCGATCACTCATCTTAAACAACAACTAAAACAAGAAAAATAGGTAAACTAGATAAAAGAAAGAAAAAATCGCAGCTCCGCGCAGCTTCCTCCACGTATCATCATGTGGCTCGTGAATGATTGTCTCATAAAATTCACGCAAAAAAATCGAAATTCAGAGCTACTTTGAACAACTATTTTTGTAGATTTTTGTAGATTTTTATCACTTTGAACACGGCATAAACTTTCAAATTTCAATAATTCTATACAAAAACCAAGTCTCTAGCTTCATTTTGAGCTGAGATACATCGCTTCAAAGTTTTGAGAGACGCAGAGAAGCTAGACTGCTCTCTCCACAAAGTTTGAATCCCTGTATCTCAACTCTTAGCTGAGCTAGACAATTCAAATTTTTCAGAAATATTTAGCTTTCCAATCTAAACAATTCTAAATAAGAAATACGTCTCTAGCTTTATTTCAAGTCGAGATACATTGCTTCAAAGTTTCGAGAGACGCAGAGAAGCTGGACAATTCTCTCTTATGACTTGGAGCCTCCGTATCCCTGTAGCTAGCTAAGCTAGAAAGCTCAAATCTTTCAAAAATATTTAGCTTTTAAAACTAAACAATTCTCAACAAAAACCAAATCTCTAGCTCTATTTTGAGCCTAGATACAACGCTTCAAAGTTTGCAATAGGTTTGCGACGCCAGACGACGAGAGTGCCTAACTGTCGGCGGGCAGGTGAGAGACGCAGGGAAGCAAAAATTTCGAAGCGGTGTATCTCGAGTTCTAGAAGGGCTAGAGAGCTGGTTTTTGAATCAAAATGCTCCGGACTACTGTAGTTCTTGCAGAAACAAAGAAGGCACCATCAAACTCGACTTCGAGGCTATGAAATTCCATCAACATTCTCGCGCAAGTCCTCGTAAAACATCACTAGAAGAAGTGGCTCGAAAGAATTCCGCGGAATTCCTAACCTATCATCATAGCCGGGAACCCAGTGACGCCGTGACACCAACGCCTCCAAAGAATCCGCCGATGAGGAAGGAATCGAGAGAAGAGGCCACACAGACGGCGGATTGTGGCCTGCCGAATATTCAGGGAGACTCCAGGTTCCCGGCGTTCAAGAGTAGCAGTGTGGCGATGCTAACCGAGGTGAGAGCGCTCAGAAGACTTAAAGTAGGATTACAGTCATTTTTTAAATATTCTCAAATGATCGTCCCAATTCCAGTATTTACGAAAATAACAATATTTTTGCACAAAAATCGTTAAAACTCGAGAAAATCGATTTTCAAAACGCCAACTTACATTTTTTCTAACCTATTTCAATGAATGTAGAATTTTTCGCTGATTCAAATGCACCTAATATCGCTGCTCAAAACGCCCTAGAAAATTTTTTATTAACAATTTTTCAATTGTCGCGCCGACCGCTGCCGCGGCAGCGGCGAGCGCGACAGCAGACTCAAGTCGGCAGCGGGCGGCGCGACAAAGTGCAATTTCGTTCATAAAAATTTTTCTATTGCGTTTTGAGCAGCGATATTAGGATCATTTGAATCAGCGAAAAATTCTACATTCATTGAAATAGGTTAGAAAAAATGTAAGTTGGCGTTTTGAAAATCGATTTTCTCCAGTTTTAACGATTTTTGTGCAAAAATATTGTTATTTTCGTAAATACTGGAATTGGGACGATCATTTGAGAATATTTAAAAAATGACTGTAATCCTACTTTAATGGTTGCGAAATGTCCCAGTTGCGAAATGTCCTATCTCCTAGAACTTGAAGTAATAAATTGGAGCTTTTTGGTTCAAAAACCAGCTCTCTAGCTCTTCTGGAACTCAAGATACAGAGATTTGAAAGTCTCGCTTCTCTGCGTCTCTCACCCGATTGCCGACAGTGAGATACTCTCGTCGTCTGGTGTCTCTAACCCCAAGCGAACTTTGAAGCGATGTATCTTCAAAATGAAGCTAGAGACTTGGTTTTTGTCTTTTTTTTAATTGTTTAGTTTTCAAAGTTGAATATTTCTGGAAGATTTCAGTTTTCAAGCTAAACTAGGCGCCGAGATACAGAACCTCAAAGTTGATGAAGAGAGTAGTCTAGCTTCTCTGCGTCTCTCAAAACTTTGAAGCGATGTATCTCGGTTTCAAATAGAGCTAGAACGACGGTTTTTGTTTCCAATTGTTCGGATTTGAAAGCTGAATCTTTCTGGAAAATGTGAATTTTCTAGCTAAACTAGGCGCCGAGATACAGAACCTCAAAGTTGATGAAGAGAGTAGTCTAGCTTCTCTGCGTCTCTCAAAACTTTGAAGAGGCGTATCTCGGTTCAAAATTTAGCTAGAAACTTGGTTTTTGGACTAAAATGTGTAAAATTTTCGGTATTTTTTGGGGTACTGTAATTCTTTACTACCGTACTCGAAACTACCACAATTCCGAACTAGGACACTTCGCAACTACGCCGTTTCGCAACCCCACAAAATACCATTCTTTCAGACTCCCCCCTACAAATCTTCTTCCTCCTCCAACTCCTCCACCACATCCTCATCCTCTTCCATCCCATCGGACCCCCATCCTCGTCCCTATTTCCTCAAGGAGGAGTACTGTAGTTCTCCCTCTGCTCCTTGCAAGCCTACAGTCCAAGTGGCCCCGTTCTCACAGGCCCCCACTTGCTCTCAGGAGACACTAAAAACCATCAATGACCGGTTGAACGCGCTTCGTCAGAATTCGATCGCACTGAGTGAAACTACAGTACCCCCGGAGCCAACGACACGATTCAGAAGTAGTGAAGTGACAAAGAGTTTGACGAATAGTCCAATAATGCCGAGGAGCTTCCAGAAGGAACATGGATTCGTGCCGGAAGGTAATTCTATAGAAAACTACAATAACCCAAAAAAAAACGCAATAAATTTGAGCTTCTGTATCTCAGGGCTTAGCTAAGCTAGAAGGCTCAACTTTTCCAGAAATATTTAACTTTCACATCTGAACAATTATAGACAAAAACCGTCTCTCTAGCTTCATGTTAAGCCGAGATACATCACTTCAAACTTTTGAGAGACGCAGAGAAGCTAGACGACTCTTTCCGCCAACTTTGAGCATCTATACCTTAGCGACTAATTTAGCTAGAAAGTTCAAACTTCACAGAAATACCTAACTTTCAAATCTAAACAATTCTAAACAAAAACCATCTTTCTATCTATATTTTAAGCCGAGATAAATCGCTTCAAAGTTTTTAGAGACACAGAGAAGCTAGACTACTCTCTCCACCTACTTTGGGCCACAATATCTCAGCGCCTAGTCTAGCTGGAAAGTTCAAATTTTTCGAAAATATTCAGCTTTCTAAAGTGAACAAATCTGAACAGAAAACAAATCTCTAGCTCTATTTTAACCAAAGATATAGCGCTTCAAAGTTTTGAGAGACAGAGAAGCTAAGCTACTCTCTCCGCCAATTTTGAGCCGCTGTATCGGAGCGCTTAGTATAGCTAAAAAGCTCAAATCTTCCAGAAATATTCAGATTTTAAAACTAAACAATTCTAAACAAAAACCATTTTTTTAGTGTTTCTCAGCGACTAGTTTAGCTAAAAAGCTCAAATTTTCTAGAAATATTTTAATTTCAAAACTGATAAATTCTACACAAAAACCGAGTCTTTAGCTATATCTTGAGCCGAGATACATCGCTTCAAAGTTTCGAGAGACGCAGAGAAACTAGACTACTGTATCTCGAATTTTAAAAGTGCTAGAGAGCTGGTTTTTGAGTCGGATAACTGTACTTTCAGATTTCTACAAGCCAACCGCCTCCACTAGGAAACCCGAACTCCAACGCTCCTCTTCCCAGAGGGGTCTGGGAACCCATAACAGCAATGTTAACAACAATAATAGTGCAAAGCAGATCTATGCGTGAGTCGATTTTCAAACTACAGTAATCCCAGTAACTACAGGAACCTCATAGAAGTCAAGTACAGTATCCTTACAGTAACCACGGGTACAGTATCCCTATAGTAATCTCTACAGTACCTTTACAGTTATGGAGTGCAGTACCATCAGAGTTACGATTTACAGTAATCCTAACAGCTATACTACTAAATAGGTACAGTAGGCCTACCGTAATCCCACCAAAATACAGTAATATATAACTACAGTAGTCTGTAAGTACAGTACCCTCCTACAGTAACCAAAAGTACAGTACCCCTATTATAATCATACCAAATTACAGTACCTAGGGGCAACCTACAGTAGTCCTTAAGTACAGTATGCTTGCAGTAGTCAAGTACAGTACCCCAAAATCAACCCTAAGTACAGTACCCAACTACAGTAACCCAAAACCTTTGCAGATCCCGCCCATCTTCCGTCAAGACCCCCCGTCGGTTCCCAAATAGCGCCGGCCTCGAGGCCTGCGTCGGAATGGACCCTCTGGAGATCAATTGGAGTGTTAGCCAACTGAAAACTTTGTTCCAAGATAATACAAAAGCACCGGCCATCGATACCGTATACAATATGTCATAGAGGCTCCGCCCCATAAGCTCCGCCCACTTTCAGGTCATCCTCATTGTATTTGGCCCTGCTAGGCTCCGCCCACTTCCCTCCATAAGCTTCTCCATAAGCTCCGCCCACTTTAGGTCCGCCTTCCTATAGGCTCCGCCCACTTTAGGCCATCTTCTAATAAGCTCCGCCCACTTTGCCACGTCCCCTTTTTAGGCTCCGCCCCTTTTTCCTCCTCCTCCTCCCCAAAATCATTCCAGACCAATTTTTTTCAATTTTTTTCTCGAAATTTCCAGTATTATTATTTTTCCAACTTTTTCTTGGTGCTCTTTTTCTTCCCATTATTATTTTCTAAACAATTTTTTTTCAAAAAAAAAATTTCATCGAAGTATTGGGTTAACAATAACAAAAATAACAGTAACAATGAAACAAAAAAAAATAACAAAAAAATGAAAAAGAATTTTAGAAGAAAAAAGACATTTAAGAGCTGCGAGTTGTCGTAGTGGTAGCGGCGCATCTGAAAAATTGGAAATTTTTGGGGAGAAAAACTTTTTTTTTGGAAAATTTTAGATTTTCAGGAATGTTCAAAATTTAATTTTTGGTTTTTTGGCTCCGGGACATTTCGCAACTATGACAGTTCGCAACCGGCACATTTCACAACCAGGACATTTCGCAACTATGAAATTTTGCAACCAGGACATTTCGCAACTAAGTCATTTCGCAACCAAGAAATTTCGCAACCGAGACATTTCGCAACCTGGACATTTCGAAACCAAAAATGCACTATTTTTTACAAAAAAATACCACCAAATGAATGAAAAAGTTACAAAATGTCCTGGTTTCAAAATGTCCGGTTTCGAAGTGTCGCAGTTGCGAAGTGTCCTAGTTGCAAAACGTCCTGGCTGCCAAATGTCCTGGTTGCAGTATGTCCTGGTTGCAAAGTGTCATAGTTCTAAAACCTCCGGTTGTCAAATGTCCTAGTTGTGAGGCGTCAAAGTTACGAAATGTCCTAGTTGCAAAGTGTCCTAGTTGCGAAATGTCCCGCTCTTATAGTATGCTGAACACCTGATGACCAGATGCTGTATAGCTTATGCTCCGCCCACTCTTCCAAGCCACGCTCATCATAAGCTCCGCCCACATTTAGGTCATTTTTTCGATAATAAATGGGCTTAGGCTCCTCCCACTTTCCAAGCATATTTCTATGCCGAATGGGCTCAAGCTCCGCCCCTTTTTAATCCTTGTCTACTAAATACCTTTTCTGCTAACTCCACCTAGGGACCTCCTAGATCCCATGGTCTCCCATAAGAATCCTCCTGCTCCAACTGCGCCCATTGGCCCTCTCGTTCTTCCAGTCTTTCAGACTTGTTGGGAATCATCAAGGGGTCCTCTAGATGTCTCTTGGGGGCTCGGGGGGCCTCGGCCTCTTCCGGATCATGGTGATTGTCGTTGGAAGGCTCTGATGCCTCAGAATCTTCAGAATCCATCGCCCTCTTCTTAAAACTCCCTCTGGGCCGTCCAACTTTCTTGGGTACCGTCGGCGGCTTCTCAACAGCCACACCAATCCGTGGACACGTCATTCCTGTCCTCTGCTCGTCAACCTTCCTAAACCGGTCCCCTTGAATCTTATAAGTGACTTCATACGTCTCCGGCTCCGCTTCGGGAATCATTCCCTTCAGAAGCCGTCCACGACTACTGAACGCTTCCTCCGGGAAGTGCGACCGACAAATGAGATTCTCCTCGTCGTCACCGCGTCTCAGCCGTCGCTCGAATTCGGGTCCCAACTTTTCGATCCATCTGGCGAGCCGATCCGATCCACTTCTCGGTATTTTATGCATTCCTTGTCGCGAGCCTTGTCTCGAACAGAAACAACAAACACCCGGATTATCGCATTGCTCGTTATCCGATGGTTTCGCTTCGGGTAGTTTAAACTCTTCCCGTGCGATCACTTTTATCGTTCCACCACCGTCTTGCTCGTCCGATTCGAGCACTTGTTTCCTGGGTTGGCGCTGATTCTTTGGCATTATTTCATCGTCATCGTTCAATTCGGCCGGACGGTTTTCTGGGAGAGGCGGCGGTAGGGGATCGTAGGCGTCCATTAGGTTCTGGAATATAGGGGTCTTGAGCTCTCTTTTTCAAAGAATTTCAGATTTTCGGGGATTCTGGAGATCCTTGAAAGATTAGATTTTTGATGGCTTCAGAACACTTGGGAACTTTTAAAAGCCTTCAGAACCCTATAGAACCGCAGTGAGCGCTGTAGAATCTTCTTCAAAACGTTCCAGAATTCTCGAGAATTCAGAATCCTCCAAAATCCCTTCAAAATCCTCTAGAATTATCTAGGATCCTTTGGAATCACTCAGAAGCCTTCAGGGTCCCTTAGGCCCTTTTAGGACCTTTCAAAATCACTCATAATCTTTTCAGAGTTCTTCAGAAGACTGGAGCATTTTGAACGGCTGGAAAGACGTTGAAATCCATTGAGATACTCTAGCAGAGTTCAGAAGGCTTTTGGAGTCTTCTAGATGCTTCTGGAGGCTTCGGGATCACAAAGAATCGTTCTGAGGGGAAATTTCGAAAGAATGGGCAATTTTTGGGCCGAAAATTTGGAATTTGGAGCAAAAATAGAACGTTTTTGGAGCCCTGGAGACTTCTGAAGACTTCAAAATCATCTAGAATCCTCTAGACTCGCTCAGAACGATTCTAGAGGGTTCTGGAGTATTTTGAACGGCTCTGAACGACTCGGAAGGCTACAAACGTGCTCCGAATGATTCCAGATGGTTTTTGAGGTTCCTAGATGTTTCAAAAGGTTTCTAGACGACTTCTGAAGTCTTTGAAGCATTCTGCAGGCCTCAGAATTCTTCAGAATCCATTCAAAATCCGAAGAAGCTCTCCGGACTCTTGAAAGGCCTTCAGGAACCTTCAAAATCCTTCAGTAGTCGTCAGAAGCCTTCAGAATCTATCAGATCTTTTTAAAATTCCCCAGGACCCTCCAAGATCCTCTAGGATTATCTAGGATCCTTTGGAATCCTTCAGAATCCCTTAGGACCCTTCAGGACCTTCCAGACTCCTCCAGAATCCTTCAGAATCCATTCAAGATCTAATACTCACCGTTCGATTCTCTCTCAAATGAAAGTTCTTGGACGCAAAATTGTATAGAATCTTTCTCAGCTGTTGCTCAGTGATATGCGATCTCAACTGTGTGATCGTAATCAACGTATTATGCAACAGGTCCGTCGAGCAACACTGAAATTCATCCGGTGACGAGAGTCGGAGCATCGTGTAAATCTCATCGAGGGTCTCCTCAAAGTGCACATGGCAAACATAAGTCTTCGATGTTCTGTCCATAAAATCCCTGGCTGCTCCGAGGTCGAACTCCCCGCGATAGACGCATCCGAGCATCAGCAGCAACTTCTCATTATCGATGGTCACATTTTTGAGGCTCTCGTGACGGGTGAGATGTCCGCACACTTGGCAGCGGCGATTACAAGGGACACGTTTCATGGCTTCTTGATTGTCATGGTAGCTGGAAAAAAATTGGTGAGATTTTTGAGCTTTAAAATCGCTTGGGACAGTCGCTGAGGCCTTCAGGACCCCCTCAGCCTTCAAAAAATGCTTCCAACTTACATCTCATAACATCTCTCCGCGGACAACATCTGAATTCTTTGATTTTGCACCACTCGAATTCTCTTCTGCTCCAATTTCATCTCAAACTCCTCATAATACTCTTGCTCAGGCTCCGCCTCCTCCGTCACCGGCTCTCGCAACTTTTGAAATCGAAATTTCGTATTCGATGTTGAAGGCAACGGGGCCCTAATAGAGATCGGTGGCGGTAGGGGAGTTTTTCGGAAGAATTGTTGCTTCTGAAGGAATTTTGGAGCGTATGGCTTGGGAACCACTCGAACCCCATGAGACGCTGGAGCCTCTTCCATTGGCTCTTCTTTGATCTCTTGCTCCGCGAGCAACTCGGGAGGCTTCTCCTCTTTGTGAGATGGTTGTGTTGGGCTAGTTGGATCCAACATGTTCCTATGCTGGATGAGCTTGATTTGCTGTGGAATGAGTCGTCCTCTCACCGCTTCCGGTGGCAGTTTTCCTTTCACGTGTTTCGTCGCGTCCGGTAGTAGGGGTCGTACTTGAATCGAACGCATTTGGGCCACTTTCGGTTGGACACGAAGGCCGGGCTGGAAAAATTGGGGGTTTAGGGGTAAAATTGAGCTTGGAAGCTCTGAAAGGTAAGCGGAAGTAATTAGCTGGGTAGCCATGCTAAAAAATGGGATTTTTAGGGATCAAAAGCTCTGAAAATCAGATTAAACTAATTTGCTGCGTAGCCACAATGAAATGATACAGCAAAATTCATCTAGAAACTGAGATATGTCAATTCACTGCGTAGCTATGCTAAATTGATACTGCAAATTTGAGAGCGCTTCAAAAGATTCAAACGAGTATATCTCAAGAACGCGAAATGCTATCCAAAAATTTCCTACTATCAAAAATGTGTAAAATTTAATTCTACACATTTTTCCAGTTGAAAACTTCTTTCTAGCTAGCTTCAACAAAAAATGGAAAATTTGGACTGTTTTGAGCCTACACGAGGCAGGCTGAATTCTGACTCTTCTTGGCGCATTTTGGCTCATTTGGAGGAAAATTTGAGTTTTTTGCATCAAGCTAAGCCAAAAACTGGAATTTTCGAATTTTTTGAAACAAGAAATTTTTGAGTCAGGTTTGGCTCGTTTTAGCTCCTTTTCAGCTCAATTTTGCTGCGTTTCGGTCATTTTAGGCCTGAAAAAATGAATTTTGAAGGAAAATTTGAACCGATAGAGTCAAACTCAGCCAAAAATAGTGAAATTTGAGCGATTGTGAGCCTTGATAAGTTTGGCTTCAGTGGCTCAATTTTAGCTCATTTTAGGCTATTTGCGGTCATTTTAGGCAGGGTTGCAACCGGCCGGGCCGGAAGCCCCGGCCAGCCCGGCCCGGCCGGTTCGGCCGGTTCGGCCCGTTCGAATTTTGAAAATAGTCTGAAAATTGCTCCTTCTCGATATATCTTCAAAAAACAGGTCAAAAATATCAACGTAGAGTGGTCATATTTTTCACGTTGACCGCTCTGGGTAATTCTCAACTAATTTTTTCCAATTTGACCACTCCACGTTGATTTTTTCACCTGTTTTTTGAGGATATCTCGAGAAGGAGCAATTTTCAGACCATAGCCCAAGAGAATTTTCGAACCGAAAATGAATTCTGCATCTAACCATATAAAAATCTCAATTTTTTAGAAATACTACATCCCCCCTTTAATTAATTGCCGGCCGGCCGGGCCGGGCCCTGGATTTTTTCCCTCCGGCCGGCCCGGCCCGGCCCGGCCCGCCGGCCAGCCCGTCAGATTGCAACCCTGATTTTAGGTCCTTTCAACGGGGGTGAGAGACGCAGGCGACGAGAGTGCTCTCGCTTCTTTGGGTCTCTCTTCCTTTCCATCCCTTTTTTTTTGGAATGCTCTACTTCTAGAGCCTATATCTTTTCACCCGTTATAGCTATCAAAAAACTTCTACCTACCTGCAAATGTCTCCGATGCGGTGGCACTTGTGGTATCGCCCGAATCATCGGTTCCTCCTTCACCTCATCCACCATCTCATCCTGTCCGAAAACCGGCATCGGTGGATAGGGAGCGCCAAGGATCTCCTCTCGCTGCTCAGCACTACATCCAGGCGCATAATTGTTATAGTTGACGTGCTTCTGAATCCGTCGCTCCGTACTATTCAAAGTTTCGACCATATCCGAAGTGATCGTCTCCTCTTTCGCCCATCCGCGTCCCGTGTACTTCTGATGGATGCCAGCGGTGTTTAGACAGTTCTCGAGTTGGGTATAGGAATAGGTCTCACATAGATGATGGAACTTTCCAGATGTACTAAAATAGTCTCTGGCACTGATGGATGTAGCGGGAGTCGCCAGGTACTCCCGAGCGATGACGGCAAGGAATTCCATATCAGTCTGTCGTCGTCCCCACCAGATGAATGGACTCTCCTTCTCATCGGGCCTCTCCACATGGATCACTTTTCGATACGATAAGAGTTCTTGTTTCATCGTCGAGATTCTCTCCTCTCGATGCATTAGCGAGATGTCCGAGAAGAACGCTCGCTCGAGTCCCGGATCAATGTTCACAAAATCATCGATAACTCTCTTCTCCAAATCCACAGACTTCTCCAGGTCCCTATGCCCATATCTGGGGTCCAGGAAAGTGGCCAACTCGTAAATCGTTCTACTTGGTCCATTGACAAGTGACTGGAAGCAATTGTTGAGAGAAGCCAAGACAGTCAAATGAAACTGATATCCCATATCGATGGAGTTGATGTATGTCCTCAAATCGTTCACAGCTGGGACCACTTGGGAAATCGAATTGTCGGGTTGGGACAGGTTTCGGCAGTGTTTGATGCATTGTTGGAAGACGCGTTGGAAGTAGACCAGATGGGTGAATGTTTTGTTGGAGGTGTACGGTGGCAGGGAGAAGCGATCGCAGTACTCGGTGAACGTGTCGTGCTGGAAAAAATATGAAGGTTGAAGGATCTCAGAATTTTTTGAAGACTCCAAAATGATCCCGGACGATCCTAGAGGATCTACGAGGATTCAGGAAGCTCCAGAAGGCTCTAGAAGGCATTGAAGCTCAGCTAAACTATCTCGCTGCGTAGCCATGAGAAAATGATACTTGAAAGTGCCAAAAAAACACAAATATTCGCTGCGTAGCTATGCTCTATTGATACCGCAAATTTGAGAGCTCAAGATTCAAACGATTATATCTCAAGAATCCAGAATGCTATCGAAAAACTTTCAACTACAAAAATGTGTAAAATTTAATGCTCTACATTTTTGTAGTTGGAAACATTATTCTAGCTAGCTTGGTTCACGAGATACAGGCGTTTGAAGTTGACGGGGTGAGAGACGCAGGCAACAGTGCTCTCGCTTCTTTGCGTTTCTCTCTCTCCTCCTTCATTGTGAGCGCCTATATTTCTCTTCCCGTTATAGCTATCCAAAAACTTTCAATTACAAAAATGTGTAAAATTTAATACTCTACATTTTTGTAATTAATCATTTTTTGCTCCGAGAATCCATAACATACCAAAACAAGACATCTTGTCAAAAAGATGGCAGTGCTCTCCCAAGAGTCCGCCTTGTCCAATTTGGGCGCATCCAGGTCGGCGTTTTTTGTCAATTGCATTCTGAAAGCATTGGAAATTGAAGGAAGATCAAAAGAAGCCAAATTTCGTGGCTCAAAGGGCCTTCTCACCTCCGAAACTTTCCATACGTATCGGTATCCCTTCTAATGAACTTCACAAATTCCCTCAACTCCTCAAGTCCTTCTTTCAGCTCGGGAATTTTCAAAATTTCCTTGACAAACAGAGTCATATAATTGTAGAAACAGACGAATGATCGTTTCACAACTGGACTATTCACAATTTCCGTATATAATTGTTCGTTTGGGATTACGATATTCGAGAATTTCACTGTTTGGTAGGTGTAGTTGTTGACGGCACGACGGACGGCGATCAGGAGGGTCTCGGAGGAGATTCTGGAAGAAAATTGGATTTTTAAAGTTTCTAGAAGAGGCTTAGTGTGGTCTAGGATTGTTCAGGATACTTCAAAAGGATTCAGAAGCCTCCAGAAGGCCTCAAAGTCGTTCAGAAGTTTCAAAACGTTTTCAGAATCGTGTAGAAGCTTCTAGAAGCCTCTAGAGGGCCCCAGAATCTTTTTAAATCCTCTAGCACGCTCCTCAAGCCTTTAGGAAAGACTAGAAGGCTTCAGAATCATTTAGAACTGTTCAAAATCGTTCAGAACGCCGAGGACAGCTTCAAATAGCTTTAGAAGCCTCTAGAACATTATAGAAGGCTTCTGAAGGCTCTAGAAGACTCCAGAAGCCTTTAGAAGCCTCCAAAAACCATGAAAACTCACTCTGCCAAGTGCAACTTCCGCAAATAGACGATATTCTTTCTCTCATACAAATCCTCGAAATAGTGAATCGAGAAAACCAAAAAGCACTGATCTCCTTGTGTTTCTGTGTCGAGGGTTACGGTAAGTGGTCCCACAGTCTTCTGATAATTAACCAGTGGTTTTTGATTCGTCGTCGATTTCTCCAGAAACTTTGACATTACATTCACAGGCGGCACGACACATTCCTTATTCAAATGTTTCACCAAATCCAGAAATGATGGTTCTCGCGATGTTTCCAGTGGGATTCCTTGGCTCACGAGGAATCTGGTGAGAAGTTCCACTGTCCGCGGATCCGAATCCAGATGATGTGAGTCTTCGACGGGGAGAAGGGCGGGACGGTGACGAAGGATTCCCGAGGCTCGCGGTCTGGAAGGAGTTTATGGAGAACTGCACACCACCCTGCGCTAGTCACCGGAAATGCGCCAAGGTAGGCACGCCAAATGCGCCAGGCGAATTTTGGCAGATTACTGTAGATCAAAAATTTTTAGTTCTGAAAAGTCGGTTTTCTCGAGTTTTAGAGTCTCTTTTTTGATAATTTTCTCTCTAAAATTGATTAAAGGGCACATAAGGGATTTTTTGAATGTAAAAACAAGAAAATTGGTCTTCAACTAAAGGAGATATAAAATTTCCCACTTTTTCGATGCATTTTCAGCATTTTACAGACTGATTTTTTGTCAAAAATTTTTTATATTGGAGTCTGTAAAATGCTGAAAATGCATCGAAAAAGTGGGAAATTTTATATCTCCTTTAGTTGAAGACCAATTTTCACGTTTTTACATTCAAAAAATCCCGGATATTCCCTTTGATGAATATTGGAGAAAAAATTATCAAAAAAGAGCTTCTCCGATTTTATAACTCGAAAAAAGCGACTTTTCAGTACTAAAAATCTTTGATCTACAGTAATCTGTCAAAATTTGCCTGGCGCATTTGGCGTGTCAAACTTGGCGCATTTCCGGTGAGTTTTGGACTGAAAATTGGAGTTTTAACAAGTTTATCACCGTTTTTAATGGGTTTTTAACCTGAAAATCATGAGAAATAGGTGAAAAATCACTGAAATTTTGATAAAAGCGGCTGAAAAATTGACGGAAGTTGTACAAACCGATTTTCCTGATTTTCAGGTCACTTTTTATGATTTCTGACTAAAAATAACATGAAATTCACAAAAAACGAGTTAAAAACCACCTAAAAATTCGAAAAATGACCCAAAATAGGCCGAGAATGGCTTTTTTTGGGATTTTCAGATTTTTAGATCATTTTTATGATTCTTGGGTCACTTTTTGTGATTTTTAGGAGATTTTCATGATTTTCAGGTCACTTTTCATGATTTCTGACCAAAAATTACCTGGAATTCACGGAAAAATGAGTCAAAAACCACCTAAGCAGTCGGAAAATGACCGAAAATAGACATAGATAGAAAATTTTAAATTTTAGGTCGGTTTACATCGTTTTACAGTTGATTTTCCTGATTTTCAAGTAATTTTTTAAGTTTTATTCAATTTCTAAATATTTTATCTCTCCTCGAACCTTTGATTAGTGGCCATCTGTTTTTGCATACTGCCTGAAAATAGAAAATTAACATTATTTCTGGGGTCAGAAATCTATGATTCAGGTGAAAATTAAAACGAAAATTGCGAGAAAAATTGTTTGGAAAAAAGTATCCTTCTTTTCAAATTTTTATAATTTTATAATTTCCAAAAAAAACCTTTTTTTATTGAGAAAACAACAATTATTGGGTAAACATGTGCAAAAATAACAGTAACAAAGAAAAAAAAATAACAGAAAAATTGAAAAATTTTTGAAGTTGCGAGTTGTCGTAATGTCAGTGGTGCATCTGAAAAATTAGATGAGAAAAAAAACTTTTTTTTCGGAAAATTTTAGAAAATTCAATTTTTTGATTTTTGGCTCCGGGACATTTCGCAACCTGTGACCTAGGCTCCGCCCACTTTTCCAAGCCACGCCCATAATAAGCTCCGCCCACATTTAGGTCTTCCTCGCTCTATTATGGCTCGATAGGCCCCACCCACATTCTAATCAGGCTGAATGGGCTTAGGCCCCGCCCACTTTTAAGCCTACCTTTTCTGCTAACTCCACCTAGGGCCCTCCTAAATCCCATGGCCTCGCATAGGAATGCTCTTGCTCCAACTGCGCCCATGGGCTTTCTCGTTCTTCCAGTCTTCCAGACTTGCTCGCAATCATCAATGGGTCCTCTAGGTGTCGCTTGGGGGCTCGGGGGCCCTCGTAAACTTCTTCTTTGACTTCTGAAGCCTCTGATGCTTCTGGGGTGTCTTCTGAAGCCTCAGAAGCCTCCGCCCTCTTCTTATAAGGCCCACAGGGCCCTCTGTACCACTGGGAAACCCCAGTCCTCCGCTCATCAACCTTCCTAAACTGGTCTCCCTGAATCTTATAAGTGACTTCATACGTCTCCGGCTCCGCTTCGGGAATCATTCCCTTCAGAAGCCGTCCACGACTACTGAATGCCTCCTCCGGGAAGTGCGACCGACAAATGAGATTCTCCTCGTCGTCGCCGCGTCTCAGCCGTCGCTCGAATTCGGGTCCCAACTTTTCGATCCATCTGGCGAGCCGATCCGATCCACTTCTCGGTATTTTATGCATTCCTTGTCGCGAGCCTTGTCTCGAACAGAAACAACAAACACCCGGATTATCGCATTGCTCGTTATCCGATGGTTTCGCTTCGGGTAGTTTAAACTCTTCCCGTGCGATCACTTTTATCGTTCCACCACCGTCTTGCTCGTCCGATTCGAGCACTTGTTTCCTGGGTTGGCGCTGATTCTTTGGCATTATTTCATCGTCATCGTTCAATTCGGCTGCATGGTATTCCGGTAGCGGGTCGTAGGCTATTAGGTTCTGAAACATAGGGTTTAGGTTGTTTTTTGACCAATTTTGAGCATTTTTTTTTCGGGCTCAAATATGCTCCAAGTTGAAATTTGTCGATGTTCTTTTTGGGTTATTCTTGATAGCATTTTTTGGCTCCGCGACGTCTTTAAAACGTCACACTTGCGAAACGTCACAGAGCCTATTTTTTCTGTGAATTTTAGATTTTTAGACACTCAGTTTCCGAGAGATTCTGGAGAAGTTCCGTGATTCCAGGAATTTAGAAAACATCTACAGGGTCCTCCTGAAATCCATTCAGAAGTCAAAATTCGAACAGAAGGGGAGAAGCCTGAACCTCCAGAATCCTTCTGAAACGTCCCGAATCGTTTTCAACCTTCCCAAATCCTTCAGAGTTCTTCAGAATCCTTCAGGATCAACTAGAGGCCTTCTGGATCCTCTAAGGACCTTTACGGTCCTCCCGGGGCCTTTTAGGCGCCTTTTTTTGTGTGCTCACCATTGTTTTCTCCCTCAAATGCTGATGCCTGCATGCAAAATCGTAAAGAATCTTTCTCAACTGCTGTCCAGTGATGTGCGATCTCAACTGTGTGATCGTAATCAACGTATTATGCAACAGATCCGTCGAGCAACACTGAATTTCATCCGGTGACGAGAGTCGAAGCATTGTGTAAATCTCATCAAGGGTCTCCTCAAAGTGAACATGGCATACAAAAGACTTCGATGTTCTATCCAAAAAATTCCTGGCCTCGCCGAGGTCGAGCACTCCCCGATAGACGCATCCGAGCATCAGGAGCAACTTCTCACTGTCGATCGTCACATTTTTGACCGTCTCGGCTCGAGTTAGACGACGGCAGACGTGGCAATGATGATTGCGTGATGGAAGTTTGAGTGTCCTCAGGGTCTTTGGGGAGATGGGCGGCTCAGTGAGTTTCTGGAATAGGGAGGATGCTTATAGACGCTTTTTGAGCCTTCTGGATCCTTCTGGGGCTTTCAGAATCCCATAGGATCCCTAAGCATCCTTTAGGATCCTCTAGACCCTTTTGGGCTAAAACTTGGAAAATTTTGGACAAAAACTGGTCGATTTTGGTAGAAAAATGGTTGATTTTGGCCGATTTCGGTCTAAAAATGGTCAATTTTGGTTGAAAATTGGTCAACTTTTTCCAGGACCCTACAGGACTCTTCTGGATACTTCAGGACTGTTCTGGATCACTTATGATCCTTCAGAATTCTTCTGGATGCTCATGGAGCTTTCCAGATCTCTCAGAATCCTTCAGAATCATTTAGTCTCTCTGGGTGTGAAAATTGGTCAATTTTGGTCTAAAAATGGTCAATTTTGGTCGAAAATGGTCAATTTTTTCCCAGGACCCTTCAGGACTCTTCTGAATGCTTCTGGACCCTTCTGGATCGTCTGAAGCCTTCAGAATCTTCCCAGATCTTCCAGGACCCTCCAGAATCCTTCAGACTCTCTGGGACTGAAAATTGGTCGATTGCGGTCTAAAATTGGTCAATTTTGGTCCAAAAATGGTCAATTTTGTCCGAAAATTGGTAAATTTTCTCCAGGACTCCTCTGGATGCTCGTGGAGCCTTCTAGATCCTTCTCGATCTTCACTCACCACTTTGTCACTCATCAAATGACTATTCCTCTTGGCAAACTCGTACCACATATTTCTCACTTGCTCCTCCGTCACATTCACCGTCAACGCGTGCACCGTTTCCATCATATCGCTCAGTGAGCCCATCTCTCCTCTCCGCTCATCTTTCGTCGGTGGTTTCGGATGTATCATTGGGAATATCTCGTCGAGCGTCTCCGCATAGTGTAGATGGCATACATAGGTCTTCGATGTGCGGTCCAAAAAATCCCTGGCCTCGCCGAGGTCGAACTCTCCACGATAGACGCATCCGAGCATCAGCAGCAACTTCTCATTGTATCGAATCACATTTTTGAAGACGTCGTGACGGGTGGTTACATGATTGCAGATTAGGCAACGGCGATTTGAAGAGGAGGCACTTTTGGCGGTGGTGGGTTTGCTGGGTTGGCTGGAAAAGAAAATGGAGATTTTAGAGGAGATTATTGGCTTGTCTGGAGTCTTCTGAAGCCTTCAGAACAATCGTGAATGCTTCTGAAGCCTTCAGGATCCCTTAGAATCGCTCAGAAAGCTTCGGAATCCTTCAGAACCCTCTAGAAGCCTCTAGAACCGCTCTGAACAATTCTAGAGGCTTCTGGAGCATTTTGAACGGCTCGATAGACGTTGGAATTCATTGAGACACTCTAGAGGCGTTCAGAAGGCTTTAGGGACGATTCTGAGACTTCTGAAGGCTTCAGAGATACCAGAATCGCTTCTAGAGGTTTTCGGAGGTTTCCGGAGGATTTTGGAGCATTATGGAGGCTTCCGAATCCTCCAGGAATCCTCTAGGCACCTTTGGGGTCCTCCAGTAGCCTCTAGAATCTTTCCCAAACTCTCACCTATTCGCCACCATCTCCTCTGCCTTCGGCTCCACCACGACGGGCTCCATCGTGCTCTTTTTGAATTGGAATTTCGAGTTCCTCACAGGCATCGGTGCTCGAATCGAGATGGGCGGTGGTAGGGGAATCCGTGACGGCAGGAAGGGTCTTCTGTGTGGAGGTGGCGGTTTTGGAAGGACTCTGACGACTCTCGGTGGTTGGATGATTCTTGACATCTTCAAGGCTGCTCCAGATGATTCAGAAGACGTCGACGCTTCTTGTGATGATCCTTCTTTTGACGTCGTCGAGGATTCTGAAGGATCGTTAGATGTTACGGGGACAGTTATCGACCAAAATTAACCAATTTTCGACTAAAATCAACTATTTTCGACTAAAATAGACCATTATTAGACCAAAATTGACCAATTCTCGACCAAAGTTGGCCGATTTCCGACTAAAATCGACCAGTTTTGGATGATAACCGACCAATTTTCGAAAAAAAAAATTGACCATTTTCGATCGAATTTTGACCAATTTTCGAACAAAATCGACCTTGTTTCGACCAAAATCGACCTTTTTTCGGCCCAATTTTGGCCAATTTTCGAACAAAATTGATCATTTTTCCACCAAAATCGACCAATTTTAGACCGAAATCGACCTTTTTTCGACCAAAATTGGCCATTATATGACCTCAATACCAATCTTCGGCCAAAATTGCTTTTCGACCGAATTATGACCAATTTTCGACCAAAATAAATCAATTTTTTACCAAAATTGACCATTTTTCGTCCAAAATTGACAAATTCTCAACCAAAATTGACCATTTTTAGACCATTTTCGACTTAAATGAGCGAATTTTTGATCAATTTTCGACTAAAACCGACCGGAACCGATCAAATTTCAACCAAAAATCTACAAATTTTGACCAAAATTGACCATTTTTCGACCAAAATCGACATTTTTTCACCTAAATCAACCACTTTTCGACCAAAATCAATGAATTTTCGACCGAATTTCGACCAATTTTCGACCAAAATCAATGAATTTTCGACCGAATTTCGACCAATTTCCGACCAAAATCGACCATTAAAGTACCTGAAGACGTCAAAAGTCGAGGAAAGCCTTGTGGGCGTGGTCTTATCGTTTCCTGAGGCTCCAATTCTGGTGGGTTGGATCCCTGGGATTCAGAAGTCTCCTCTTCCACTTGCTCCAGCTTAATGGGCTCTTCAATATCGACGAGAACTCCGTAAGGCGCTCCATGACTTTCTAGGAGATATGGGGGCTTTTGCTCATCGATGTAGTAGGTGTCAGAGGCTTCAGGCGCTCCAGAATCTTCCCAGACTGCTCCAGAAGCTCCAGAATCTCTTGAAATCGTTCCAGCAGTTCTAGAATCGCCCAAAACTTCTCTAGAATCTCCACAATCGCTCAGACTTGTTCCATGAGCTCCAGAATCGTCCAAAATTTCTCCAGAATTTCCAGAATTGTTTGGAATCGTTCTAGAAACTCCATGAACTCCAGAAGCTCCCGAATCGTTCCACACTGCTCCCAGAACTGTAGAATCGCTCGAAATTGCTCCGGAAGCTCTGGGATCTCCAGAATCACTCAAAATTGCTCCAGAATCTCGAAAATCGTCAGAAATCGCTTCGAAATTTTCTAGAAGCTGTGTGGGCTTCTGATCGTCTATGTAGTAGGTGCCAGAGGCTCCATAAGCTCCAGAATCGCTAAAAACTGCCTCATGAGCTCCAAAATCGGTCGAAATTCTCGTTGCAGCTCCAGGATCTTCCACGACCGGTCCTGATGCTCCAGATGATCCGTGAGCTCCAAAATTGCTCGGAATCGCTTCAGAAGCTACAGAATCGTTCCACACTGCTCCGTGAGCTCCAAAATAGATAGACTTTCTTCCAGGAACTCCAGAACCGCTCTCAATCGTTTCAGTAGCTCCAGAATCGCTCGAAATTGCTCCAGAAACTCCAGAATCGCTTAAAGTTGCTCCAGAAACTCCAGAATCTTTCCATACTGCTCCAAATGCTCCAAAACCGCTTGAAATCGTTCTTAAAGCTCCAGGATCTTTCATGACCGGTCCAGATGCTCCATATGCTCCAGAAACTCCAGAATCGCCCAAGAATGCTCCGCGAGCTCCAGTATCGTTTGAAAGTGCTCCAGAAACTCCAGAATCGTTCCACACTGCTCCATGAGCTCCAGAATCCTTAGAATTGCTAAAAGTTGCTTCGGGTGTTCCAAAACCGTCCAAGATTGCTCCATGAGCTCCAGAATCGTTCGAAATTGCTCCAAAATCCATGGGCTTCTCCTCTTCCATATAGTAAGTATTGAGGGTTCCAGAAGCTCCAGAAGCACCAGAATCGTTCCACACTGCTCCATAAACTCCGGAATCGCTTGAAATTGCTCCATGAGCTCCATGAGCTCCAAAATCACTCTCAATCGTTCCAGAAACTCCCGAGATAGCTCCAAAATCCTTAGAATCACTCCAAATTGCTTCAGAAGCTTCATGATTCTCCGAGATTCCTCCAAAATTTTCCAGGAGCTTTTGCGGCTTCTCCTCTTCCATATAGTAGGTGTCAGGAGCTCCAGATGCTCCAAATTCGCTCAAAATTGGTCCAGAAGCTTCCGGATCGCTCGGGCCCTCTCGACTCCCCGGTATGAGCCACATCCCATTCTCCTTACAAAATTCGACAAACTCTCTTTGCTTCGTCTCTTTTTCTCTCTTCTTCATCTCCATGGCCTCTTTCCTGCGCATTCTCTCCATCTGCTTGGCATTTGTCCTTGTCACCATAGCCTTCACTTTCTCAGCTTCCTGGGCGGCTCCAGAGGCATAGCTCTCAAAATTAACGAGCATCTGGACTCGTCTCTCTATCATTCCCAACTTCTGCTCCATCTTCCAATCCACAATCTCCTCGGTCCATCCCCGTCCCCGGTACTTTTGCTGGGCTCCCGCGGCGAGCAAACAGTTCTCCAGTTGGCTATATGAATAAGTCTCACATAGATAATGAAACTTTCCAGAAGGCCCAAAAAACTCTCGCGCCGAAATCGATGTAGCCGGTGTCGCTAGATACTCCCTAGCGATGATAGCGAGGAACTCAAACTCTCCCTTCCTCTGAGCCCACCAGGAGAATGGGCACTCCGTCTTCTCGGCTCTTTTCACATAGGAAACTTGTCGATACGCCTGGAGCTCCTCTTGAATCGTCGCTAGCCTCTTAACAGTCGTCATATAGGAAATATCCCGATGGTATAGACTGGGATTGGCTCTCAAAAAATCGCCAATGATCTTCTTCTCCAACTCCACAGTCTTTCCGAACTCTTGCCAAGCGTATCTGGGATCCAAAAAGGCGGCGAGCTGGTAAAACTGACGATCCCCGATAGCTTTAAATGCAGTGTCCAACTTTTCCAGAACAATTCGCTGAAAATGAAGACCCATATCGTTGAATTCGATGAAGGCGCGGAGCTGCTTCACGGCGGGGAGCACTTGAGAAATCGAGTTTCCGGGTTGGGACAGGTTTCGGCAGTGTTTTAGGCATTGTTGTAGGATGAGTTGGAAGAAGACCAGATGGGTGAACGTTTTGTTGGAAATGTACGGTGGAAGGGAGAAGCTATCGCAGTACTCGGTGAACGTGTCGTGCTGGAAAAAAAACGGAAGGTTGGAGGATTCTGAAGGATTAGAGAAGAACTCAGAAGGATTCTGGAGGATTCTCGACGATCTAAAAGTATCCGAAAGGCTCTAGAAGGCTCCAGAAGGATTCTGGATGCTCGTGGAGGGTTCTGAAGGCTCCAGAAGAGCTACAAAGGCTTTAGAAGGTCTCAGAAAGGTCCAGAAAAATTCAGAAGGACTCTGGAGGATCCTAGATGACTCTTGATGATACTGTGAGATTTTGAGGGGTTCTGAGGGATTCTAGATGATCTAGGAGGCTCCAGGAGGCACCAGAAGTCTCCAGAAGGGTTCTGGAGGATCCCGGACGTGCGAGAAGGCTTGAGAAGGATCCAGAATGGCCAAGGATTCTAAAGGATCCAGAAAGATACAGAAGGGTTCGGAAGGCTCCAGAAGGATTCTAGAAGACCGTAGATGATTTTGGAGAATTCTGAAAGCTTCTAGACGGTTGTTTAGGATTTTGTAGGCCTCAGAAGTCTCCAGAAGGGTTCTGAAGGATCCCGGACGTGCCAGAAGGCTCCAGAAGAGCCATAAAGGATTGACTGGAAATTTTAAATTTTTGAGCCAAAAATTCCGTATTTTAAGCGGAAATCTTTTGGAGCCTTGCGGAGCCTTCTAAAGCCTTTTTGAGTCTTCCGAATCCTTCTGAATCCTCCTGGGGCCTTCAGAATCCTTCAGAACCTTCTTTTGAGCAAATGTTTGAATTTTTCAACAAATTTTAGACATAATTTTGGCTTTTCAGAGGATTTCTTCAACTTTTTTGGAAGTTTTGAAAGGTTCCTCGCTTATTTTCCATGATTTTCGTCTATATTTGAAGATTTTAAACGATGATTTTTCGAGTGTTTTCGAAATTCAGAATCCTCTAGGAGCCTCCAGAATCCTCCTGGGTCCTTCTGGATTCTTTTGAAGCTTTCTAGAGCATTTTAGATTCTTTTGGAGCCTTCTGAAGCCTTCTTGAGTCATCAAAATCGTCCTGGATCCTCCAGATTCTTCTGGGATCCTCCAGGATCTTCCAGAATCTACTAGGGTCCTTCTGGACGCTCCTGAATGGTCCTGGAGTCTTCTAGAGTCTTTAAAATTCTCCAGAATCCTCCCATCTTCTTCCAAATCGATTTCCCCTCACCAAAACAAGACATCTTGTCAAGAATATGGCAGTGCTCTCCCATGAGTCCGCTTTGTCCAATTTGGGCGCATCCAGCTCGGCTTTTTTGGACAATTGCATTCTGAAAGCATTGGAAATTTTCTAAGGCCTAATTTCATGGGTCAAAAATGATTTTTGAGTCATTTTTTTGTCTAGAAATCGATTTCTCACCTCCGAAACTTTCCATACGTATCGGTATCCCTTCTAATAAACTTCACAAATTCCCTCAACTCCTCGAGTCCTTCTTTCAGCTCGGGAATTTCCAAAATTTCCTTGACAAACAGAGTCATATAATTGAAAAAACAGACGAATGATCGTTTCACAACTGGACTATTCACAATTTCCGTATATAATTGTTCGTTTGGGATTACGATATTCGAGAATTTCACTGTTTGATAGTTGTACTGGTTGACGGCGCGGCGGATGGCGAATAGAAGAGCTTCCAGGGTGAGTCTGGAAGAAAATAATAGATTTTTGAAGGGTTTAGAGAGGTTTAGGGTGTTCTAGGAGCAATTAGGACACTTCAGAATGCTCCAGAATCTTCTAGGAGAGACTAGAAAGCTTCAGAATCCCTTGGAACTCTTGAAGATCACTCAGAAGGCTCCGAACAGCTTTGGAACCATTTTCAGACTTCGTGGGTATTTTTTCATGATTTTTCATAAAAAATAACAAAAAAATCACGAAAAATGAGTTTAAAAACCTCCACAAAATCGAAAAATGATCATTTTTCTCATTTTTAAATTAGAAACTGAAAAAAATTTTCAAAATCATTTTGAAGGCTTCTGAAGGCTCCAGAAGACTCCAGGGCCTTCCGAACCCACGTTTTCCTCAAAAACCCACTCTCTCGTCGATTTTAGCCTACTTTAAGCCGATTTTTGGGCTTTTTAATCTAATTTTTAGCTTTTCTAAGTCATTTTGACCCTAAAATCATGAAAAAACTAACGGAAATCGTGAAAATTGACCCCGAAATCATAAAAATCAACTTAAAATCATGAAAAATTACCCAAAAATCGTAAAAATGTATCTAGGCTGTTTTAGTCTATTTTAAGCCGATTTTTGTGCTTTTCAACCTAATTTTCAGCTTTTTCATGTCGTTTTAACCCTAAAATTATGAAAAAATCAACGGAACTCGTGAAAAATGACCCATAAGCGTCTATAATAGCCCGGACCCATTTTTTCTCATTTTTAGACCATTTTAGGCCATTTTTCGTCATTCTAAGCTTATTTTTCAGCTTTTTCAAGCTTTGTTGCTCAGTTTTTAGCCACTTCAGCTTTAAAATCATAAAATGTCAATCAGAAGGCAAAAGCTTTTTTTGCTTCAAAATCACGGGAAAAGCCTCTAAAGGACTTTAAAATCCTTCAGAAGCCCCAAAAAACCATGAAAACTCACTCTCCCAGGTGCAACTTTCTCAAATAGACGATATTCTTTCTCTCATACAAATCCTCGAAATAGTGAATCGAGAAAACCAAAAAGCACTGATCTCCTTGTGTTTCTGTGTCGAGGGTTACGGTAAGTGGTCCCACAGTCTTCTGATAGTTAACCAGTGGTTTTTGATTCGTCGTCGATTTCTCCAGAAACTTTGACATTACATTCACAGGCGGCAGAACGCATTCCTTATTCAAATGTTTCACCAAATCCAGAAATGATGGTTCTCGCGATGTTTCCAGTGGGATTCCCTGACTGACAAGGAATCGAGTCAAGAGAGCGGCAGTTTGCGGATCCCAATCCGGATGATGTGATTCTTCTGGACGTAAGGCGGGACGGTGACGAAGGATTCCCGAGGCTCGGGAGGTGGATGGAGCTTGTGGGGAGCTGAAAATTGCGGTTTTCGCTGGTTTTAAACAGTTTTTCCTGATTTTTATACACTAAAACGATCAAAAATTAGCTAAAAATTGACCAAAATCGCGTGAAAAAGACTGATTTTAAATAGACCAACTTTCATAATTTTAGAGTGGATTTAGACCGAGAATGAGTTTTTTTTTGAGAATTTTAGTTTTTTAGCTCAATTTTTATTGTTTTTCAGCCCAAAATTCATGAAAAATGAGTGAAAAATCATCTAAAACGATCAAAAACTGACCAAAATCGGCTAAAAATGACGAAGATTGAATAGGTCAATTTTCCATATTTTCGAGCCGAATTTCATGATTTTAAGATCATTTTTTATGATTTTTAACCTAAAAATCTTGGAAATTAGCAAAAAATTGATCAAAATCGTCTGAAAAAAACTGAATTCAAATCGGCCAATTTCCATAATTTCAGAGTGGATTTTTCTTAATTTTTAGGTCATTTTTCTTGATTTCTGTCTAAAAATGACCTGAAATTTACGAAAAATGAGTTGAAAACTACCTAAAAATTCAAAAAATGACCCAAAATAGACTAAAAATTACTTTTTTCGTGATTTTCAGTTTTTCAAGCCATTTTTCATCGTTTTTTATCGATTTTTCTTGATTTTCAGGTCATTTTTCATTAATTTTGCTTAAAATCGACATGAATTCACAAAAAAACCACAAAAAATTCGAAAAATGACCCAAAATAGACCAAAAATGACTTTTTCGGGATTTTCAGATTTTTGGGTCATTTTTTATTATTTTTCATCAATTTTTCTTGATTTTTAGATCATTTTTTCATATTTTTCAATTATTTTAAGTTCCCTCCGAACCTCTGAATCACTCGAGCCTTCGCTCTCGTCTGCATACTCATTAGATGTGCCTGAAAATTGAAAATATCACTTTTTAGGGCGAAAAATCAATCAGAAAATGCAAAAAATTGGTTGAAAAATGTATAAATAGCAGAAAACCCGAAAAAAAATCGACGAAAAATGACAAAAAATCATTGAAAATTCGAAATTTCCTCCGATTTCCCCCAAAATAGTGCATGTCCCTTTAATCCTACAGTAGTGGGTCTCGCCACGATTTGAAAAATTTTTATGGGACTTTTTTGTTTTTTTTTTTTGTTTTTCCGTTGAATTCTTCAATTTTTTGGAGGATTCTTCCAGTTTTTCCAGGGTTTTCTATGAAAAATTAGAATTTTAATTGATTTTCAACGATTTTTGAGTGAAATTCACACAAAATTCGCCCAAAAATCCCTCTAAAAAGCCGAAAATTGTTAGCATGAGCAATTTTGAGGATTTTTCTCAAAAATCAACCAGTTATCTTTCAGAAAATGGATTTCCAGCTGGAAAATCTCTGCCGACGTCCTCTCGATTCGAAAAACGAGGATAAACTTTGGAAATTCGTTTATCAGTGGGTTTCCAGGGCCTAAAAATCGATTTTTGGGCTCAAAAATCACAATTTTTATCCAAAAATGAGCCTAAAAATCGAATTTCGAGCTCAAAATTCGTGATTTTCATCGAAAAGTACTCTAAAATCCTCAATTTTCTTTGTTTTTAGGAACAAAGTCGCCGAGAACAACTATCGCTCGCTTTTGGAGGTGTTCAAAGAATTCCGTCGTCGTGGCAACGCTAAAATCTATGGATTGACTGAAATCGAATTCCAGTGAGTGAAAATGACCCAGAAAATCAGAAAAATCATTAAAAAATGACCCAGAAAGTCATTTTTAGTGGTAAAACTCGATTTTTGTTCAAAAAATTCAATTTTCTGGACTCTAAGACCCAAAAAATCTCCAAAATTTCCAGCTTCCACAGCGTCATGGTCCCAAATTTGCACAAAACCGACGCGCTCACGCCGAGAGAGATCATGAACACGTTCTACACACTGAGCGTCCCCATTCGACCGGATCTTCGTCCGATGCAAGGAAAAATTACCGAAAAAATCATGAAAAATGAGCCAGAAATCATAAAAATCGAGTTAAAATCATAAAAAATGACCCAGAAATCATCAAAATCCCTCTAGAAATCACAAAAATTCGTCTAGGCTGTTTTTGGTCGATTTTGGCCTACTTTAAGCCGATTTTTGGGCTTTTTAACCTAATTTTTAGCCTTTTCAAGTCATTTTAACCCTAAAGTAATGAAAAATAACTCTTAAATCATAAAAATCTGTTTGAAATTACGAAAAATAACCCAGAAATTATAAAAACCCCCCTAGAAATCATAAAAATGTATCTCGGCTGTTTTTGGCCGATTTTAGCCTATTTTATACCGGTTTTTGGGCTTTTTAATCTAATTTTTAGCTTTTTCAAGTCATTTTGACTCTAAAATCATGAAAAAACCAACGGAAACCATTGAAAATAACCCAGAAATTATAAAAATCTACTTAAAATCATGCAAAAAGATCCAAAAATTACAAACATTGATCTAGGCTGTTTTTGGTCGATTTTAGCCCATTTTAAGCCGTTTTTTTTGTCATTTTAAGCTTAATTTTTAGCTTTTTCAAGCCATTTTGACCGTAAAATCTGGAAAAAACTAACTGAAATCGTGAAAAATAACCCAGAAATCATAAAAATCTACTCAAAATCATGAAAAATGACCCAAAAATCGGCAAAATCCCCCTAGACCGTTTTTTGTCGATTTTGAGTCATTTTTGACTATTTCAAGCTTAGTTTCCAGCAATTTTGGGTCTAAAATCATAAAATTTAAATCAGAAGGCATAAAAAATAATCCCAAAAGTCAGAAAAATGACTCAAAAACCACAAAATTACCCAAATAGCACAAAAATATATCTAGGCTGTTTTCATCGATTTTAACATATTTTAAGCCGGTTTTTAAGCTTTTTAGCTTAATTATTAGCTTTTCCAAGTCATTTTGACCCTAAAATCATGAGAAAACCAACGGAAATCGTGAAAAATGACCCATTCTATTCTAATTTGTAGACAATTTTAGGCCATTTTAAGCCGTTTTTCGTCATTTTTGGCTTACTTTTTAGCTTTTGTCGCTTCAAAATCACGGAAAAAGCGCTCATTTTACCCCACAAAACCTTCAAAATTTTCCAGACTCTCTCTGATGTGCCCCGGAGTTCGTGCTCGCTGTGATAAGACGGGTCGCCTTATAAAACTTCGGATCAATGAGCCCCGTCCGGCGGATCCAGTCGACGAGCCCAAGGACACTTCCGAGTCCTCTTCTCCAACACCATCGTCTTCTTCGTCCTTCAGAATGCCGACTCCGCCCACTACCGTACCCCTACACGTTGAGACTGCAATGTGGAGACACTTGGCGGAGAATTCGACGGATTTGGACGCGATCACGATTCAGACGCTCGCTTTTTGGAGAAAAATGAAATTGGGCGTGAAGGATCGAGCAGTGATCACTCCGAATGTGTTGGTGAACTTGTGAGTGATTTTGAGGGGAAAAATCGTGATAAATAGCTTGAAAATCATCAAAAACTCATCGAGAACCATAAAAATCGGTCAAAACACATAAAAATTAACCTAAAATATATTGAAAACCGTCCAAAAACCGTCAAAGTTTATTAAAAATCACGAAAATAAGCTTAAGCCATTCTGGGCCAATTCTAGGCTCTTTTCATAATTTTTGACTTGAAAAACATGAAAAATAGCATAAAAATCATGAAAAATGACCCAAAAATTATCAAAATTGACAAAAACCGCATGAAATGACTCAAAACCCAGAAAAAAATGCCCAAAACTCATAAATTCAATTTTGCTTGTTTCTGCTCGTTTTTCAATCAATTTGGGCCAATTTTTGGCATTTCTTAGTCATTTTTTACTTGAAAAACATGCAAAAAAGCATAAAAATCATGAAAAATCATTCAAAACCACCCAGAAATCATGAAAATTGACCTAAAATATATTAAAAACCGCCCAAAAATCATGAAAATCAGCTTAAAACGCTAAAAAAAAACCTAAGCCATTCTGGCCAATTTTAAGCTATTTTCGTAAGTTTTGACTTCCAAAATCATAGAAAATGTGCTAAAATTCATAGAAATTGACCTAAAAATTTTCAAAATAGTTCAAAAATCAAGAAAAATCACTAAAACCCCAGAAAAAAATGCCCAAAACTCATAAATTCAATTTCGCTTGTTTCTGCTCGTTTTTCAACCAATTTGGGCCATTTTTTTGCATTTTTAGTCAATTTTTACTTCAAAAGTAAGAAAAATAGTGCAAAAAACCATAAAAAAAACCACCCAAAAACTGTCAAAATTCATTTAAAATCATGAAAATTGGCTTAAAAATACTCAGTAATTTGACTTCGTTCTTTGACCACTTTGGAGTGTTTTTAGGTATTTTTAACGCAAAATTCCCCGATTTCGGCTTTAAAAAAATATTTTCCAGCTTTTTAGCTCAATTTTGAACCAATCTGGGACGTTTTCGATCAATTCTCACTCAAAATCTCTAATTTTTGGCTCATTTTGGCTCAAAATGCTCCTTCCAGCTTCCGCGACAAACTCCGTCACTACTTCTTCGCGCTGGACCTTCCAAAAGTCGACAAAATCGAGCTGATCGATGCTCTCTACCTGAAACTCTCGCCAGGCAAACAGAAATGGCTTCTTCGTGTCGACGGAATCGCCGTCGACACGAATGAGAAGTTCCAAGTCGAGGAATATCGATTCTGGAGGGACGAGGAGCCTCAAATCGATCCGACCGGAGAATTTTGGGGTCTCGAGGGGTATAGACCGTTGGAATTGTATGGACACGGTTGGAAGAGATTGAGCAGAGCCGCGGAGCCAAGTGAGGAGCAAATGGCTCATTTTAGGCAGTGGATGGAGCAGATGCGAGAGGTTATCATTCAAAAAACACATAAAAATTTACCGAAAAACCATGAAAAAAAACTCAAAAATCACGAAAAATGACCCAAAATTCATCAAAATCCCCTCGGCCGTTTTTTGTCGATTTTGAGCCATTTTTGACAATTTCAAAGCATTTTGAGCTCGGTTTTTAGCCATTTCGGCTCTAAAATCATGAAATATCAATCAAAAGGCATGAAAAATAATCCCAAAAGTCAGAAAAGTGGCTCAAAAAACCGTAAAATGCCCCGAAAATTGCAAAAATTGTTCTAGGCTGTTTTGGTCGATTTTTGCCTAGTTTAAGCCGATTTTTGGGTTTTTCAACATAATTTTTAGCTTTTTCAAGTCATTTTGACGCTAAAATCGTGACAAAACCAACGAAAATCGTGAAAAATGACCCAGAAACCATTCAAAGCGTTTTTCTAAAGGTTTTTGGCAATTGCTCTTTGACTACACCACTCTTTGACTACACCCACTCTTTGACTCCACATTCTCTTTGACTCCAAAGTCTCTTTGACTACACTTTGCTCTTTGACTACACTTGTCTCTTCGACTACATGTGCTCTTTGACTACATTTTTCTCTTTGACTACACATTAGAAATATGAAATCACCTAATTTTACTGAAAATCAGGCTTAGAAATGCCTTTAAATGTTACTTGATACGAAATAAATAACTTTTGCATTTTTCTAAGCCTGATTTTCAGTAAAATTAGGTGATTTCATATTTCTGAATGTGTAGTCAAAGAGAAAAATGTAGTCAAAGAGCACATGTAGTCGAAGAGACAAGTGTAGTCAAAGAGCAAAGTGTAGTCAAAGAGCAAGTGTAGTCAAAGAGAATGTGGAGTCAAAGAGTGGGTGTAGTCAAAGAGTGGTGTAGTCAAAGAGCAATTGCCAAGGTTTTTTCATCAATTTTCACTCAGAAATCTCAATTTTAGGCTAATTTGATCCTAAAAACTTCAATTTTGACCTCAATTTTCTTCCAGGAATCCCATAAAACTCAACTTATTCAATCCGAAGTCGAGGACATCGTCATGGAGATGATTGAAGAGTTGGAGGACCTCGAAGCGTGTGAAGGGATTGCCGAGGAGATTCAGGTGGACCCAGAGATTCTGGAGGAGTTTGAAGACGTCGTAGGGGAGAAGAATGAGGTAGAGGTGGTTTATGGGGGAATTTGGGCTGAAAAATTGGATTTTTGAGCTGAGAATCGCTAAAAACGAGTCAAAATGAGCAAAAAGGTTTTCAGCCTTCTAAACACCCGAAAAATTGCTAAAATTTAAGTAAAAATGAGCCAATCAGTGGTTTTTAATGGAATTTGCGTTGAAAAATTGGATTTTTAACCTGAAAATAAGTCCAAAAACGAGGCGAAATGAGCCCAGAAGCTATCTACAGTAATCCGAAAAAAGCTTTTTTTTTGCCCCAAAATTGATAAATTTTGAGCGAAAATAAGACTTAAAGTAGAATTTTGAGTTTTTTTAACGGAATTTGAGCTCGAAAACTAGATTTTCGAGCTAAAACTGAGCCAAAAACGGCTCCGCGACGTTTCGAAAGTGGACTTTTCGAAAGTGTGAAATCGCATTTTTGCTCGATTTTTCGAACTTTTCGTATGAATTTGCCCAAAAATGTATGAAAAGTTTAAAAAATTGGGCAAAAACGCAATTTCACCCTTTCGAAATGTCCCGGAGCCTCGAAATAAGCCAAGAAGCTATATTACAGTAACCGAAAAATTATTTTTCCATTTTCAGACCTCCAAAAATGCCCAAAAACGCGTCAACTCTTCCTCGTCTGCGTCTCCAAATGCCAAGATTCCGAAAATCGATGCATGAGCTACAGTAATCCCGCTCAATTTATCTCATCTGGTTTTATATTACTTTACTCAATTGGTTTCTTTTTTCTTGTTGTCTTCTTTTTTTGCTGCATTTTCTGATTTAATGAACACTGATTTTGTTGGTCTGAGCAATTTTAAGATGAGCAATCGGGTATAAGGGGTACTGTAGTTGGGTATGGGATTACTGTAGACTGAGTAATCTTATGCTGAGCAATCATTTGCTAAGCCGTTGGAGATAGGAAAAGCTGAGCAGTCTTAGAATGAGCAATTTTAAGATGAGCAATCATTTGACTCAAATATGAAAAGATGTATTGGTATGTAGAAAAATACAGTAATCCAATAAACTACAGTAATCCAACGAAAACTACAGTAATTCAAATAAAAACTACAGTAATCCCAAAAAATACAGTGATCCAACGAAAACTACAGTAATTCAACGAAAACTACAGTAATTCAAATAAAAACTACAGTAATCCCAAAAAATACAGTGATCCAACGAAAACTACAGTAATCCAACGAAAACTACAGTAATTCAAATAAAAATTACAGTAATCCCAAAAAAAACTACAGTAAATGAAAAAAACTACAGTAATCCAAAAGTAAACTACAGTAATTCAAATAAAAACTACAGTAATCCAAATAAAAACTACAGTAATCCAAAGAAAAACTACAGTAATTCAAGAGAAACTACAGTAATTCGAATGAAAACTACAGTAATCCAAAGAAACTACAGTAATTTGATATGTGGATACTGTAGTTGGATATGGGGTTACTGTAGACTGAGCAATTTTAAGCTGAGCAATCAAGATTTTCGCCACAAGATTACTCATGCTATATTATGCATCAGTCAATGATACCGCATAAAAAATTTCGAAAAAAAAAACAAATGAATCACCCCTTGATTCAAGGAATCTTCTCGAATTTCTACCATTTTTTATTCTCAATGACTACAGTAACCAATGACACTTACTATGGGTCCCCAAAGATTCATTTGCGCCTGGATACGGTAATTCCAAAAATTTTGGAAGAAAACAAGGGAGAGATTACTGTAAGTTTGGATTTGATTGCTCATCTTAAGACTGTAGTTTTTCTTTGGATTACTGTAGTTTGATTTGGATTACTGTAGTTTTTTGGATTACTGTAGTTTTCTTTGGATTACTGTAGTTTTCTTTGAATTGCTGTAGTTTTCTTTGGATTACTGTAGTTTAGTTTTAGATTACTGTAGTTTATTTTGGATTACTGTAGTTTGGTTTGGATTACTGTAGTTTTATTTAAATTACTGTAGTTTAGTTTTAGATTACTGTATTGTCGGATTTTTTAAAGTGAGACTCGGTGTTTGCGGACTTTACAGTATCGCAAGCCAAATTTGGCTTGGTGAACTGAAAAGTCCGCAAACACCGAGTCTCACTTTAAAAAATCCGACAATAGTTTGATTTGGATTATTGTAGTTTTCTTTTGATTACTAAAGTTTCTTTTGGATTACTGTAGATTTCTTTGGAATACTGTTGTTTTCTTTGGATTACTGTAGTTTTTTTTGGATTATTGTAGTTTAGTTTTAGATTACTGTAGTTTGATTTGGATTACTGTAGCTCTACTTTGGATTACTGTAGTTTTCTTTAGATTACTGCTCAGGATACAGTAATCCTATCTCTAGCTACAGTACCCTATTGCTCATTTTAAGATTGCTAAGCGTGATTTTTTTCATTTTCAGATTGAGAATCCCGTCTACATCAATGAGATGGACCACCCTCAAAAACCATGGAAGAAAACTATAAAAATACTCGACTCAAATATGAAAAAGTGTATTGGTGAGTGCAAAACTACAGTAATCCAAAAAAAATGTCTCCGCGACGTTTCGCAAGTGCGACATTTCGAAAGTGCGATTTTTTACGAGTGCAACGTTTTGGTTTTGAAACAACACACTTTCGAAATGTCACACTTTCGAAACGTCACACTTTCGAAACGTCGCGGAGCCAAAAAATACAGTAATCCAGATAAAACTATAGTAATCTAAAGAAAACTACATTAATCCAAAGAAAACTACAGTAATCCAAAGAAAACTACAGTAATTCAAGAAAAACTACAGTAATCCGACGAAAACTACAGTAATCCAAAGAAAACTACAGTAATCCAAAGAAAACTACAGTAATTCAAGAAAAACTACAGTAATCCAAAGAAAACTACAGTAATCTGAAAAAAATACAGTAATCCAAAGAAAACTGAAGTAATCCAAAGAAAACTACAGTAATCCAAAAAAAACTAATTTTCAGCCCCCCTACCCCGAAAATGTGTCTACGAGGAGTTCAAAGAGTTCACCGAGGACCAAATCAAATTTTTCGTCCAAATTTTTTACTCTTTCAAATCTCCAAGCTCGAGATTCATGAGTTTTGAGGGTTTCAAGGGTTTCATGAAGATTTTTGATAGCCAATTAGATACCGTAATCTTGGAAGAGTTATTTTTCAAGGTATACTGTAGTTTGTAACAGCGAAAAATGAATTTTTATTGTCTTTCAGGCCTCTACCAACTCCCTATTATCCGTGCAAGACTTCATCACCCTTTTCCGCTTGTCCAATAACCCAAAATACTCCAAAATCCTGAGCCCCCTCAAAGATATCGCTTATAGTGTGCATGCAGAACCTTAATCCTGGTGACGTTATCACTTAGATGCATATAAATGCCTTATAAACCGTCAAAACATGTCAGAAAAAGAAGCAAAAACAGTTTGAGCCCGGGTGGACTCGAACCCCCGACCCTCAGATTGCTGGGCAAAAGCGCACCCACCTGCGCTACGCGGCAATTTTCTGCTAAAGGGGTGGAATCCCTATAAGAAGAAGGGGGAAGCGCGCACTTTTCAAGGGGTTTTGGGGTCGAAATTTTTGGTTTTCGGGGTCAAAAATACACAATTTTTTGTAGTTTTTCTCTCCATCTAATCCTATAATAGGGTCCTCAAGGCCAGATGACCATCTGCCAATGCCATTTTCGATTTTTTTCGCCTTCAAGAACCAGAATACATGTTTTCTTGCCATTTGTGTCATCTCTCTAGCTATTTTTATTTCTTCAACACAACTCGTTTGCTCATTGAGCTCTAGTCGACCACCACAATTTTTTAGTGGAGCAAAACAAACAAGAGAGCTACAAAAAAATTGTTGTTTTTTTTTTTCAGTGAAAATCGATTTTTTCCACTATTTTTGTTTTTCTTTTTTTTTTTGTGAAACAATGCTTTTTCCCTTATCATCTGTTTCCTTTTACACTGAACACTATTATCAATTTGTCTCAATTCTCGCACCAACTATGCAAGTGCGCTCCACCGAACTCGTCACTTTTTTTCGCCGTTTTCTCTCCCATTTTTGCGGTTTCCAACCGTTTTTCGCCGGGTTTTTTGCATTTTTCCACCAAAATAGATCATTTTTCGCATCTCCCGACCATTTCAGCCACATTTTGAGCCCAAAATCGTCAAAAATTATGCCAGAAAGTTCTAGAAATCGAGCGATTTCGCAATCCAAAGTGTCTTGTCATGTGAGACGGCGCACGAGGGGCGTTTCTGGTTTCTGATGATTGATTGCAGGAAGTTTTTAGCGGGAGAAATGGATAAACTAATAGGAATTATTGAAAAATCAAAAAAAAATCTGGGTTACAAAATTTGAGATTACTTTTTTCCAATATGGGTGTTAAAAATGACGAATTTTCGGTTTTTGAGGTCTTAGGGGACAATGAAAAGAGGTGTTTTTGTGTTTGGAGATGAAAATATGAGATTTGGAATGGAAAAAAATCCAAAAAATACGAAAAAAAATTTTTTTTTTGCAAATTTTTTAAAATTTTGAAAAATTCAAAACCAAGTTTTCTGATCCTAAAATCGATAAAAATAACCGAATTTTCTTCAAAAATAATCAGGTTTTGAGCACTTTTCAATCGATAGTAACATATGGCCTAACTTTCCAAAATTTGGGGTTTTCTAGGCCACAAAAATTGGGAATTTCGATTTTCGGAAAGTTGTTCAGCTTATTAGCAGTTTGAGCTGCTAATTTAAAGGCACATAGGGGTCTTGACACGATTACCGTAACCTTACAGCTTCCGAACTACTGTATGCACCTTTAAACTCACTAACAGATGTTTAAAGGCGCATAAAGGATTATTCCATACAGTTTAAAGGCGCACAGGGGTCTTAAAATGATTACCGTAGCCGCAAAGTGGTCTCGGCACGATATACGTAGCCAAAAAGCTGTATGCGCCTTTAAGCTTCGATACTGTAAGTATGTAAGCTCGACTACAGTAGGCTTATTACGGGCGCCATCGGTTACTGTACGCGCCTTTAAACTCTCTAACAGGGTTTAGAGGCGCACGGGGATCTCAACAAGATTATTGTAGCCTTCTAGCTCTCAAAAAAGCAGCATGTGCCTTTAAGCTTTGATACTGTAAGTCTGTAAGCACGACTACAGTAGGCTTATGGTAATGACGACAGTTTAAAGGCACACAGTGATCTTAACCCGATTACTGTAGCCTATCAGCTCTCACACTACTGTATGCGCCTTTAAACTCGCTAACAGATGTTTAAAGGTGCAATGGATTCATTCCACACAGTTAAAAAGCGCACAGTAGCATCCAAACTTCTGTATGCGCCTTTAAACCCATGGATTCAAATTTCCATTGTCCACCCCAACCTGATTAGCTTATTCATAGGCTTATCCTCATCCTCTGAATAACCAATGATCATTCTTCGGAGTGTAACATGGACACTGCCCCGAATTATTCAAAGCCTATATACTATCGAATGCATTGCTCATCCCTCCAATGATGATCCTCAAGAAAACGCATCGAACTGCCGTAAGACAGACGAAGAGAAATAGTACGGGAACCTGCGAGAGTGTGTCCTCCGGCGGCTGCCGGAGGACACACCAATTGCATTGCCCTCCAGAGAGCGCGGGCTCGGTGCTCCCAGGAAATCCCTTCTTTTTCTTCCACCTACACAAATACTCAAAGAGAAAAGTGATAGAGAAGAGAAACGCGGAGTTCGCAATTATCTACTCCATTCACACTTCTGGTTCGCTAACGCTTGTTACATTCCTATAGACCCTATAGGCCATATTCCCTAAATGGACCATCAACGGAGGACGGTGTACTATCCCAATGGGATCAGTGCCAATAATAAGCCAAGGTAGGGAGGGGAAGAAGGCTCGAAGGGGGCCCGAGGCTCAAAGGGAGTCTCGAGGCTTAAAGGGAGCTCCGAAGCTCAAAGTGAGGCCCAAGGCTCAAAAATGACCTCAGAAGCTCAAAATTAGCCCCAAGGCTCAAATTAGGCCCCGGGGCTTAAAATGAGGCCCGGGGCTCAAAATGAGTTCCAAGGCTCCAAATTAGCCCCAAGGCTCAAATTAGGCCCCGGGGCTTAAAATGAGGCCCGGGGTTCAAAATCAGCTTCCAAGGCTCAAATTAAGCCCCAAGGCTCCAAATTAGCCCCAAGGCTCAAATTAGGCCCCGGGGCTTAAAATGAGGCCCGGGGCTCAAAATCAGCTTCCAAGACTCAAGTTGGGCCCCGAGGCTCAAAAAAAGCCCCCAAGGCTCAAATTAGGCCCCGGGGCTTAAAATGAGGCCCGGGGCTCAAAATCAGCTTCCAAGACTCAAGTTGGGCCCCGAGGCTCAAAAAAAGCCCCCAAGGCTCAAATTAGGCCCCGGGGCTTAAAATGAGGCCCGGGGCTCAAAATCAGCTTCCAAGACTCAAGTTGGGCCCCGAGGCTCAAAAAAAGCCCCCAAGGCTCAAAAAACGCCCTCTAAACGTCAATGAGCCATTTTGCATAGTGTTATTGACGTACACACACGCGGTGATCTATAATAGGATCAAGCAGATTATCTCTATGGATTCTGAGCCCACAAGGGGCCCCTATGGCACATTTGCAATTTTTTGCTTTCATGAACCCAATTTTTTTCGATTTCTTGAAACTGTGGAGTCTATCGGGCCCCAGTGGATGGCAGGTGGCTCTCTTTCTGCTCCAAGAGTTTTTTCGAATGATTTTCGAACTTTTCTGGTGTAAACTTGCACCCGGAGCCACGAGGCCGACGATTTTTTTTGCGATTTTCAAAATTAAATTTCTCAAGAACCAGCCAACCAATTTCGATGAAAGTTATACCATTGGATAGGGAATTTCCTGGAGATTTTTTTTTTTTGAATTTCCGAAAATTTTGAATTCTGAAGGATTCTGCGGCCTTGGAGCCCTGAGAGCTCTATCTCGGCTCAAAGTTCTCCGATTCCTATGAAAATTGCTTGGGGAATTAATTCAATTTTGTGATTTTTTTCAAAAAAAAAAAAATTGAATTTTAAAATTTCGATTGTGCTCCATTGAGCATTTCGCAATTTTCCCCATTTGGGTCTTGCCACGAAAATTTGTAGCATAATTTCGGCTAATTATCCGTCGTTTTTCGCCATTTTTCCATGTTTTCAAGGTCGTAGAATCGATTTTTAATGATGAAAATTAGCTGAAAATCTTCAAAAGTACTCTAAAATCGAACAAAAAATTTCTTTGTCGAAATTGACCAATTTTTGTCGATTTTTTTCATGATTTAAGTCATTTTGCATGATTTTTTCACTATTTTAAACGATTCTGAACCGAAAAAAAGCACCAAAATCTCCTTAAAATCCTATTTTTGGACTAAAAATTAAGAAATTTCGCTCATTTTTTTTATCTTATGAGCCCTGAACCCCCTGAGCTCTAATTCTACCATTTTTCTTCAGTTTTCCATGATTTTCAGTCATTTTTCATGGAATTCTCGCTATTTTTAACTAATTTAAACCTTAAAAACCCCAAAAATTCGTTCAAAATGCTCGATTTTCCTTAAAAAATGATGAAAATTTCACTAATTTTTAGCTCATGAGCCCTGAACACCATAGGTCATTTTTTAATAGATTTTTCATTATTTTTAACGATTCTGAACCTCAAAAATACCTAAAATTGGCTCAAAATCGATATTTTTCGACCTAAAATAATAAAAATTCGCTAATTTTTTAGCTTATGAGCCCTGAGCCCCATTGGCTCAAGTTCAGCCGTTTTTCTTCGGATTTTCATGATTTTCGTTCGTTTTCTATGAATTTTATGGAAATGTCGTTGTTCTAGACCTCAAAAATCGTTAAAATTAGCAAAAATTCATACTTTCCGAGTAAAATTGGCTCAAAATGCTCAATTTTACTCGAAAAATTACGAAATTTCGTCCATTTTCACCTTATCAACCCCTAGGCCTAACATCAAGCGTTTTTCCTCGTTTTTTCCTAGATTTTTGGTCATCTTCAGTGGTTCTGAATCTCAAAATCCTCATTTTTTGTCTTAAAATGTGAAATTTTCATATTTCCGGCTCAAAATTTACCGATTTTCCTTAATTTTCTCCGTTAAAAACCACCAATTTGTCCATTTTACAGATACCGCGTATTCTCAGTGATTCGTAAAATGAATCCGAATCAACAGCAAATGCAACAGTTCAACAGTCAACGATCCGCCGCCGCACAGAAAGGATCCGGTGATCGTCGTTATGTTCAGACCACGCCCCCAAATCGACCAGTACAACATCATCAGCAGAGGAATAATCAGAATGGGGGAGATCGAGGTGGCGGAGGAGGGGGTGGTGGGGGAAAGAAGATGAACGGATCGTCGATTACTATAGAGGAGATACCCAATCATGCGTATTTGGAGAGCTTGGTAAGGGGGAAAAGTAGTTGAAAATCGACTAAAAATCGTGAATTTGACTGAAAAAATCGAAAAAAAGTGTCAAAAATGTCTGAAAATCGCTCTTGAAACAGTCGGAAAGCTTCAGAGAGCCTTCTGAATGATTTTGGGACGTTTTGAAGCCATCTGATTGTGTCTAAAGGCTTCTAAACGTTCCGGACGTCTTCAGAAGCCCAAAATTTCGATTTAACGGCGCTTAAAGCATTTTCAGCCTGAAGCACTCCTAAAACTCGAATTTCCAGCTGAAAAATTGATCCAAAATTGTCAAAAATTGGCCAAAAATGAACAAATTGACCAGATTGACTTCTGAGAGCATTCTGATGGCTTTTGACGGATTTAAAAAGATTCTGACAGCTCTAGATGCTTCAGAACCCTTCTGACATGATTTGGCGGCTTTTAAACATCTTCAGAACTTCAAAACTCGAGTTTCACGGCTTCTGAGCTATTTTAAATTGCAAAAATCATACTTTTAACTGAAAATTGATCTAATAATGTCAAAAATTGCCAAAAAATGGCCAAATTCACGGAAAATACCATCTAGGATCGTAGAAGCTCAAAAAAAGCTTTCTAGAAACTCCAAAACGGTTTCAGAAGCACCAGGAGGCTTCATAACGCGTCTGACGTGATTTGGGACCTTTTTAACGTCTCCAGATGCCCGAAATGTCAATTTGACGTCCTTCAGAGTATTAAAAAGTGAAAAATGATTTCAAAATGTCAAAAGTTGCCCGAAATTGATAAAATTGAAGAAAATGCATCCATAATCGTTGAAAAGAGCTCAGAAGCCTTCTAAAGCCTCCAAATTGCTCCCAGAAGCTCCAGGAGGCTTTAGAAGACTTTTGGTACTTCTCAAGTCTTCTGAAGGCTTCTGAACGCTTTCCAACGATTCTAGATGCTTTTCCCCATCAAAAATGAGCCCTAAAAGTCTCAAAAAGTTCCGAGACCCTCCTAAATCCCAATTTTCCAGAACAACCAAGGACAACTAAAAGTTGACGAAGACAAGCTGCCCGTATTCCTAATAAAACTATGGAACATCGTCGAGGACTCGAATCTGCAGCCAATAGTCCATTGGGACGAGTCGGGCGCCAGTTTTCATATCGCCGATCCTTATTCGTTTTGTCGAAATGTTCTACCGCACTTTTTCAAGCACAACAATTTGAATAGTTTGATTCGACAGTTGAATATGTGTGAGTCTTTGGAAATTGATGAAAATTGATAAAAATCGTTAAAAATCGTTGAAAATCTGTGAAAATCGCTAAAAAATGCAAATTTCGCCCCCAAAAAATCGTTTAACAAGGGAAAAAATAAAGAAATTCGAGATTGTCGGCCTAAAAATTGCTCAAAACTTGCTCAAAAGATTTTTGACCATTAGAAGGTGTTTGAAAAATTCTAAAAATTCCTGGAGGATTCAGAAGACTTTGGAATGTTTCAAAAGACTTTTGGACGGTTATGGAGGCTTCTAAAGGATTCCGAAGGCTTCTGGAGGAATCTAACAGAATCTGGAGACTTCCGGACGCTTCTTATTGTTTCAGAAACCTTTTAGAAGGCTCCAGACGCTTCTGAGGTTTCTTGGATGCTTCCTGAGGCTTCTGGAGGTTTTTAGATGCATCAGAACGATGTTAGACGACTATAGAAGACCTGGAGACTTCTAGAGTCTTCTGGATGCTCCTGGAGGCTCCAAAACATGTCGGAAGACATCAGATGACTCTTAACGGCATCTGGACGAATTTTGAGCAAAAACTATGATTTTTAATCCAAAACCGACGATTTTAGAGTGAAAGCGAGCTATTATCGAAAAAGCCAAACTGAGACTCGGTGTTTGCACTGTGTCGATTTACGAAGTCCCGCCCACAAAACAAAAACAACTGCGCGCCGCGCACTTTGTTTGTTGGGCGGGGCCTCGTAAATCGGCACAGTGCAAACACCGAGTCTCAGTTTGATTTTTTCGATAATATTTAGAGCTGAAAATTGCTTTAAAATGGTTCTAGAAGACTCCACAAGCTCTGGATTCCTTTTGAAGGCTCCTGGAGGCTTCTGGAGGCTTCTGACGGATCCTAGAAGGTTTTGGGCACTTCTGAAGCCCTCAGAACGATTTTAGACAGCTCCAGAGGCCCTGGAGACTTCTGGAATCTTCCGGAGGATTCTGAAGGTGTCTGGACGTTTCTAAGTGCTTTAGAAGGCTTTTAGAGGGCTCCAGAAGCTTCTGAAGATTTTTGAAGGATTCTAGAGGCTTTCAGGAGCTTCGTATGTTCCTGAATGCTTTCCACGTCTTCTGGAGCCTTCAGAATGCTTCAAAATGCTTCTAGACGGCTCCAGATTCTCTCTAGACTTCTAAGAGTTTCTGGGTCCTTCTACAGCCGTCTTATTCAATTTTGCCAATTTCAGCGGCTTCCAGAAGGTTTTGGAGGCTTCTGAAAGCTTCAGAACGATTCTCCAGAAGCTTCCAAATCTGGCCTAACAACTTCTACACCAATATCCACCCAGAAAACTCTTAAATAATGCAATTTCTCTTCCAGACGGCTTCCGCAAGATGACACCACTCTCCCAGGGCGGTCTTACACGAACCGAATCCGATCAGGACCATCTCGAGTTCAGTCATCCGTGCTTCGTTCAGGGACGTCCCGAGCTGCTGGCTCAGATCAAGCGCAAGGTGAGAGGCACACCAGTCAAGGTTCTTTTTTGCACAATTTTTTTGAGATTTTTGAGATTTTCCACCAAAAAATCCACCATTTTACCCTCTATAACCCCTATTTCTATTCCAGAAGTCATCCAAGGAGACCGAGGACAAACAGGTCAACGAACAGACGCAACAGAGTTTGGACATTGTGATGGCCGAGATGCGATCAATGCGTGAGAAGGCGAAGAATATGGAGGATAAGATGAACAAGTTGACAAAGTATGGGAGATTGTGAATCGAAAATAAGCAATTTTGAGTGAAAATTAGCTATTTTAAGTCGAAAAAATTGTCAAAAATGAGCCAGAAAATATGAAAATTGACTAATTTTGAATTAGAGAGAAATTAAGAGAATCTGAGCCTAAAATTATGATTTTTGAGCTAGAAATGACACTTTTTGAGCTAAAAAAGACGATTTTAGAGTGAAAATGAGCTATTTTGAGCTGACAATTGCTTCAAAATGATCCAGAATTCATGAAAATCGACCAGTTTCATTCTGAAATGGTTGGAAACGTTTTCAGCTCGAAATCCCCAAAAAATTAGCAATTTTGAGCCGAAAAATGGTAAAAAATAAGCCAAACTTGATGAGAAATGAGCTGAATTGACTTAGAAGAAAATGCTGAGAATCAAAGCCTAAAATATGAATTTTAAGCTAAAAAAGACGACTTTAGAGTGAAAATGAGCGATTTTGAGCTTAAATTGATCAGAAATTGTCTGAGAAAAATGAAAATTGAACTGTATTGGCTCTGAGCCAAAAATGACGATACCGGGAGCAAAATGAAGGATTTCAGACCGAAAAATATGATTTTCGAGTGAAAATGAGCTATTTTAAGCTCAAAATTGATCAGAAATTGCCTAAAAACAATAAAAATTGAATTATATTGACTCTGAGCCAAAAAGTGACAATTTTTTAGCCAAGTCACGATTTTAGAGCTAAAAATTATGAATTTAGATTGGGATTTAGCTATTTTGAGCGGAAAAATGGTCAAAAATGAGCCAGAAACTATGAAAATCGACCAGTTTCATTTTGAAATGGTTGGAAACGTTTTCAGTTCGAAAAACTCTGATAATGAGCCATTTTAAGCCAAAAACAACGATTTCTGAGCCAAAATGAGCCATTTCAAGTTCAAAAATGCTCAAATTTCACCCACAATTCATTTTTCCATTTGTTTTCCAGAGAAAACCGCGACATGTGGAATCAGATGGGCTCGATGCGTCAACAGCACGCTAGACAGCAACAGTACTTCAAGAAACTGCTCCACTTCCTCGTCTCCGTCATGCAGCCGGGACTGTCGAAGCGTGTGGCGAAGCGGTAAGGGAAATTTGGATTTTGAAGGAAAAAAGAGCGGGAAATTTGAATTTTGGGGCAGACACGGAGACTTTTGAGCCAGAAAATTGAATTTTGGAGCAAAAATAAGAGGGTTTTGGAGCTCTGGAAGATTCTGAAAGCTTCTGGAGACTTCTGAGGGATTCTCTAAGATTCTGAAGGCTTCTAGACGGTTCTGAATTCCTGAAATAACTCAAGAAATGACTCGAAACGCTCAAAAAATCGTTGAAACCCATCAAAAATGGACGAGAATCATGTAAAATCCAACAGAAACGTCCAAAAAAACCAAAAAATGTCAAATTTAGTCTAAAAAACTCAATTTTTCCACTAAATTTGATATTAGAATCTGTAGGAATTTCTAACGGAAATTTGGCTAAAATTGGAATTTTTTGAGTCAGAAATTTGAATTTTGGAGCAAAAATGAAGATTTTTGGTGCTCTGGAGGATTCTAGACGGTTCTGAATTCCTAAAATACTCTAAAATTGTCTAAAACACTCAAAAAATCGTGAAAAATCAACCAGAAACGTCCAAAAACTTCCAAAAAACCGAAAAAATGCCAAATTTGGTCTAAAAAGCTCCAAAATAGGCTCAAAACCGTTTAGATCACATTTTTAGGTTTATCAGACCAATTTTACCATTTTTTCGGCTTTTCAAGGGAGTTTTCACTATTTTTGAACGTTTTCAGCTGATTTTTTTTGGTTCAGACCTCGATTTTCTCACTAAATTTGATATCAGGATCTCCAGAAATTTCTAACGGAAATGTAAAATGGTAATTTTTGAGTCAGAAATTTGAATTTTGCAGCAAAAATGAAGATTTTTAGAGCTCTGAAGGATTCTGAAAGCCAGAAACCTTCCACAACTTTAAAAAAGTGAAAAACAGGGTTGCAATCCGGGCCGAAACGGGCCGGCGCGGGCCGGCGATTTTCTCCCCTCTAAATTGAGATTTTCAAGTCAAAATTTATATGAAAATGTAGAACTCGATTAGATCTACAGAATGGTAGTTAGAAAATCTAAATTCCATGTCAGTATTTTCCGTAAAACGTCGAAAAGTGGACGGGCCGAGCTCACACGGGCCGAAATCTCCGGCCCGTCCACTTTTCGACGTTTTACGGAAAATACTGACATTGAATTTAGATATTCTAACTACCATTCTGTAGATCTCATCGAGTTCTACATTTTCATATAAATTTTGACTTGAAAATCTCAATTTAGAGGGGAGAAAATCGCCGGCCCGCGCCGGCCCGTTTCGGCCCGGATTGCAACCCTGGTGAAAAACACCTCTGAAAACCGAGAAAAATGTCAATCTTGGTCTAAAAAACTCAAAAATAGGCCTAAAATCTCAATTTCCCCCCGTTTTCAAAACTGAAATAGTTTCAGCGGCGTACTCGGCATCGACTTTGGCGCCAACAATCTCTCCAACGGCAACGGCACGCCCAACCCGAAGCGCTCCCGAATGAACTCCGAAGACGGTCCCTACAAAGATATGTGCGACCTCCTCGAATCCCTTCAACGCGAATCACAGGAGCCATTCAATCGTCGCTACAACGCGCCGAACCACGACCACGAGGGCCCTCTCATCTCAGAAGTTACTGATGAATTCGGAAATTCGCCCGCGGGCCGTGGCGACTTGTTCGGAGACTTTGGCTCACGGTACTCGGAAGCCACGAGCTCCCGTGAGCCCTCACCGCACCCCATAATCTCGCCGGCGTCGAATGGAACGAGTCGGAATGGTGGAGCCCAGGAGGAGCATAAGCCAGAGGAGATGTACATGGGATCCGGAGCACTGACGCATGAGAATATTCATCGGCCCACGGCGGGGGCCCAACAGCATCATGGAGGGAAGCGAGACTACGAGGGACATTTGATGGGAGGAGGAGGGCCTCAGCAGGGACCATCGATGGTGGCTGGACAGAAACGTGCGCCGTACAAGCATGCACACCATCGGAATATGAATTCGCAGGTGAGCAGAGGATTCTGTGGGTTTCTGAAGGGTCCAGGGAACTTCTGGAGGCTCCTAGAGCTCTCAGAAGAAATCAGGAACCTTCCGACGGCTTCTAGAGCTCTCTGGAGCTGTTAAAGAAGGCCTAGACGCTTCTAGAACTTCCTATAGGTTTCTGAATCACTACGGAGACGTTGGATAGGTTATGGAGGTGTCAGAAGCTTTTCGGAGACATAAGGACACTTCCGGCGGCTTCCAGCGGCTCTCCGAAAGCTGTTGAAGCATCTCGAGCATTCCAAAGATCTCGTATAGATTCTGGAGTGTTTTAGAGCTTCCTGAAGGCGCCAGGGAGCTTCCGACGACTTCTTGACCATCCTAAAGACGTTAGAAGGATTGTGAAGGCTTCTCAGCGTCCTAGAGGCATCTAGACACTTCCGAACATACTAGATAGCTTCTAACGTCTTCAGGACGATCCTAACGGCATCTGGTAGATTCAGAAGGCTTCATATGCCGTCTGGAGCTTCCTAGAGGCACCTAGACACTTCTGAACACACCAGATAGCTTCTAACGTATTCAGGAAGATCCTAACCTCTTCAGGACGATGCTAACGTCTTCAGGACGATATTAGCGTCTTCTGGACGATCCTAACGGCTTATGGTAGATTCAGAAGGCTTCTAATGCCGTCTGGAGCTTCCTAGAGACACCTAGACACTTCTGAATGTGATTCTGAAGGCTTCAGTAGCTTTCTGAAGTCGTTTAAACCCTTCTGGAATTCTTAGGAAACTCCCTGAAGACTTCTAGACACTTTTAAGCCCTCGATCAAGCTCTGATTACTTTTTGACATTTTTAGAGAGATTCTGAAGATTCTGAATTTCCCCCTCTTAAAATTACTTCTCCTCAACTATCCGTATCTTCCAGGCGATGACCGACTACCACCAGCCAACGCTCAACGACTTCTTCGTCCCGAACACCCTACCCGCGCAGCTCACCTACCAACAACCCCAACAACCCCACCAACACCCTCCCCACCATCAAAAGCTCATGGCCATCGAGGACCACAACCCCCAGCCGCTGGACCCCCACCAGAACCTCTACTCCCCGACCCTCGGTCTCTCCCCGTCCCTCGACCGCCAACTATCACAAGAGGTCCAAGACTACCTCACAGGAATGGACACATCCATGGATACCCTCCGGGACCTGGTCTCCAACCACAATTGGGACTCGTTTGGCGACAATTTGCCCGAGGACGACGAGGACGAGGAGCACGAGGAGTGGAATGGCGCGATGAGCAATGGAGGGGGGCCCTCGGGATCTTCTGGAGCGCCGCAAGGAGCCCAAGGAGGATATCAACACTACCCGTTGGCGTTGAAGAACGAGCCGGAGAGCTCGTTCTACGATCAGGACGCCGCGGATATTTTGGACCCGTTGTTGGGCGATACACAGTTCCCGGATAATGGATTTCAGACATCGCCGGTAAGCTTTGAGGGAAAATTGGGCTAGAATGAGCTCGAAAATCGCTTAAAAACGCGCCAAGGGCACCCCAGTTAGCTTAGAATCGCTTAAAACGCGCCAAATGCACCCCAGACAGCTCGGAATCGCTTAAAACGCGTGAACGGCATCCCAGATAGCTTAGAATCGCTTGAAACGCGCCAAAGGCACCCCAGACAAGTGAGCTTGGCTAAGAATGAAAAAGGACTACAGTTGCCCATCTAATGACTCTCTAAGCTACTTTTAAGGCTAAAAAAAATTTCTTTATGACTGTAAATGTTTTTAGCCTAAAAAAGTAGCTTAGGGAGCCATTAGATGGGATACTGTAGTTCTTATTCATTTTTAGCCCAACTCTCTTGTCTGGGGTGCCTTCTACGCGTTTTGAGCGATTTTGATGTATCTGCGGTGCTTTTGGTGCGTTTTAGGCGATTTTGAGCTATCTGGCGTGCCTTTGGCGCCTTTTTGTGCAAGTCTGAGCTATCTGGGGTGCCCTTAGCGCGTTTTTAAGCGATTTTGGGCGGTCTGGGGAGCTTTTGGCGCGTTTTAAGCGATTTTAAGCTATCTGGAGTGTCTCTGGCGCATTTTGACTCAAATTTAGACTATCTGGGGTGTTCTTTTGCCTTTCCACTAATCCCTTTCCCTAGTTTCAGGATCAATTCCACATTCCCCTGGCAGCCGACGAGGAAATCTTCCCGCCCCGCTCACCGGCCCTCCGTACACCGAGCCCGTCATCGGCGCCGAATTTGATTTAAATTTCTCAACAAAAAATATATTCATTTTTATCCACCTCTCTCTGTTTGTGTTTTTTTCTTACTGTTTATTATTTTTATTCTTTTTTCTCTTCAAAATGCTTCCAGTTCTGTTTGAACCAAAAAATTCCTCCCCAACAAATTTTTTTGAAAAAAATGTTTCGCTAGGAAAATGTCTAGAATTCTTTTCTGATATTCAGCTTTTCTCCACCTCTTTTTCTCTATTTAATTCATTTATGATGATGATAATAATTATGATTCGAATAAATTTGATGACTGAATGTTAGAAAATCGATACATTTTCTGAGATCAAAGAGGGAAGGATAGGGTAGATCAAAATGTATGACAAAATTTTTTGGCTCCGCGACGTTTCGAAAGATGACGTTTCGAAAGTGTGACGTTTCGCAAGTGTGACGTTTCGAAAGTGTGACGTTTCGAAAGCGTGACTTTTCAGAAGAAAAACGTTGCAATTGTGAAATATCGCATTTTCGAAATGTCACACTTTCGAAACGTCACACTTGAGAAACGTCACACTTGCGAAACGTCACACTTGCGAAACGTCACACTTTCGAAACGTCGCGGAGCCAATTTTTTTTGTTGGGTGCCTAGGATGGGGTCTTTTCAAGTTATAAGACCTAAAACCTCTTCAAGCTAAATCATAGACAAAAATTCAAGCCCAAAATAAAAAAAAACGATTTTTGACTCAAAAAATTTTGCCTCAGATTTTGATGTTACTGTACTAAATAAAACATGGGAAGTTCAAAAAAATTGCTATCCACTTACAGAAATGATTTTGAAGCGAGATATGTTCGGGTTTGTGAAGTCCATTCTTCAGGTCTAGAGACGATTCTCCTGAAAATTCCCTAGCTATAGTATACTGAATTCTATTGGCTGAAAATCAAAGCTGAGCGGCACCGAGTTTTGGTATTGCATTCAAGTCCGAATAACTTTTTTCAGGGGGATTTAGTGGAGTTACAGTCAACAGAAAAATCGTTCCTTATTTAAACAGCTATCGATTGGTCAAAAAATCGTCAAATTTCATCAACAATTATCAGAGTTACGGCTTGTTTTGAAAAAAATTGCCGAAATCGGGAAATGTTTAGCAACACTGGCTGTAACTCTGTTAATTCTTGATGAAATTTGACGATTTTTTAACCAATTGATAGTTTTTTTAATAAGGAACGTGTTTCCTGTTGACCCTATTTTTACCAAATTCCCCTGAAAAAAGTTATTCGGGTCGAAAAACGGGTCAGAAGCAGGGTTGAGCGGCAACGAATTTTCGGCATTGCATTCAAGTGGGAATAACTTTTTTCAGGAGCATTGGGTAAAAATACAATTAACAGAAAAATTTTTCCTTATCTAAAAAGCTGTCGATTGGTCCAAAAATCGTCAAATTTCATCAGGATTTAACAGAGTTACGGCCTGTTTTGAAAAAAATTGCCGAAATCGGGAAATGTTTTGCAACACTGGCTGTAACTCTGTTAATTCTAGATGAAATTTGACGATGTTTGGACCAATCGATAGCTTTTTTAATAAGGAACAATTTTTCAATTGAAAGTATTTATAACCAATCCTCCTGAAAAAAGTTACTTGAATGCGTTGCCGAAACTCGGTGCCGCTCAGCCCTGACCCCATGATGAGGAGATGAATATTTGAACAAAATTTGCCAAAAATCGAATCAAACAAAAAAGTGCCGCAGTCCTATAGAATTTGGTTAAAAAAACGGTCAACAAAAAATATGTTCCTTATTAAAAAAAGCTATCGATTGGTCAAAAATTCGTCAAATTTCATCATGAATTAACAGAGTTACATCCAGTTTTGCCAATTTCGGCAACGTTTCTGGCAACTTTAAAAAAAAATAGGCCGTAACTCTGTTAATTCTTGATGAAATTTGATAGGACTGCTGCACTTTTTTGTGCCAAAAATGGAAGAATTCCAGTGGAAAATTCTGGAAAAAAAAATTTTGTTTATCGATAAGAAAAAATGCCCCCCAAAAACCGTAAAAATCAAAGAGTACCCACCCAATCCAAGAAAAGAGTAAGACAGAATGGCGTATCGAAGGGGGGTCTTCCCAGGAGAAAAAGCCGGGTGAGTGTAGGTCAAAATGTATGACCTACAAACAAATTTTTTGTTTTGGAGGCCTAGGATGGGGATCTTCCCGGGTTATAACACGAATTGCCTGAGAGACACATTGAAAAAGGTCAAAATTTTGAAATTGGCTATTAGAGATAGTACCAAGTGTCCGAAATACATTAATGGTGTTTTGAGCCCAAACGGTCCCCTATGTGCTAAAATACGGTCAAAAATCTGAAAATTTGAAAAAACTTGTCAGTGAATGTCAGTCCTGGCTGAATTTTCCCCGAATTTTTGACTGCGAAATCTCGGCACAAACACGCTACAGTAATACATGAAAATTTAAAGGAACATACCACCCTGATTTTTAGGTCAATCTTTTAATTTTTCATGTTCTTCGAACGATTTTTTTAAAAATTCGGAGCAAAAAATTTCTTTTCGCTTCGAAATTTGAGGAAATCGTTCAAAAATCATGACAAATTAAAAAATTGACCTGAAAATCAGAGTATGTTCCTTTAAATTTTACTATATTACTGTAGCATTTTCGTGCCGAGATATCGCGACCAAAAACTCGGGAAAATTCAGCAAGGACTATCAATGTAATCTTTTTTACAATCAATACCTGAAACTTTTTTGAGCATTTTTTGTGTTCAAGCCAACCAGGTAGCTATTCTTCTTTATTTAGAAAAAAATGAAAAATTAGCGAAATTTCAACTTTCTGAGATAGAAAATAATATTTTCAGCTCGGGCACCCAATCAGACCGGTGTTTTTACTTCAGAATCAAGATCTACGCAAAATTTGCTTTTGCATATCCCGGAAGAGCAGAAAAGTGGCATTGCTATGAACATAGTGCGCCCGAAAACGCTATTTTTCTACTAGAGTTTGAACTTAACACTAAAAATCGGTTAACGCCATTCGGTTCAACTTCTTTTGAGCTTTCAGAATTATAAAAACATAAATGTATCTTCACTATGAACCGTTTTGTCAGAGGTCAAAGTCGCCATAGTCGATTTCAACCTGATTTTCGGCATTGCATTCAAGTGTGAATAACTGTTTAGAAATACGGTTAACAGAAAAAAAAGGTTCCTCATTAAAAAAGCTATCGAATGGTTTAAAAAACTTCAAATTTCATCAAGAATTAACAGAGTTAAACCCAGTGTTGCTGAACATTCCCCCGATTTCGGCAACTTTTTTCAAAACAAGCCGTAACTCTGTTAATTCTTTATGAAATTTGAAGTTTTTTTGAGCAATCGATAGCTTTTTAAATAAGGAACGAATTTTCTGTTGACCTTATTTTTACCAAATCCTCCTGAAAAAAGTTATTCCTACTTGAATGCAATACCGAAAACCCGTTGCCACTCAACCCTGCTTCTGACCCGTTTTTCGACTCCCGTGACGGCGTTTTCTGACTCCGAGAAACATTTTTGAGCATTTTCGTTGTGATATTCAGAATCAGCGCAAAATTCTGCATCTATTATAAGGACTTTTGACTGATTATTCAGCTACTTCAATAATTAATTCATTTTTAGTAACTTTTTCTACACTTTTTTTCCCTGCCAATGCAACATAACCTAAAAGTCCAAACAACATTTCGTCATTCCACCCCCCCCCCCCCCTATCAGCTGTCTCTCTCTCTCCATCTCTGCGTCTCTTCCCTACTTTCTCTATCTCTCGCTCCTCTCACTCCTCGTGAGAGCGCGTTCCCCGCGCTCTCTCCAGATGTGAAAGACGAGCGAGAGAGTGAGAGAGCGCAGAGAAAACAGAAGAGGGTGTTAGACCGAAAAAGATTTGCGCACTCTTCCACTTTTCTCTATTCTATTTCATGCCGTGGCCACTAACTACTGACAACAGAGAAAAATGACTAACATATCAAAAAAAGTCCAACTTTTCTTTCATATTCACTGCGTAGCAATGATAGAATGATACTCCAAAGTTTCTAAGAACCTTGGGGAAAAAGATACTACAATTCACTGCGTAGCCATGTAAAAATGATACTGCAGTTTCTTAGAATCTGTGGAAACTAGGATACTATAATTCACTGCGTAGCAATGATAGATTGATACTGCATTTTCTATTTCCCTTGATTTTCCTCATTTTCCTCATTCTTATTACTCAGTTTCCTTTCCTCCACTTGTTTTTTGCATTTTGCTTCTTATTTTTTCCTGCCCTTATCAATTTTTTTTGCTCTTCTTCTCACTAGTTACTCATCATAATGCAATTTTTGTTCATTTTTGGGTATAGCTTTTTAGAAATTGAAAATTCGCTGCGTAGCAATACAAAAATGATACTGCAAAGTTATCAAAAAACTTGGAAAACTCGGCTACTGTATTTCGCTGCGTAGCAATACAAAAATGATACTGCAAAGTTTTCAAAAAGTTGTAGAAACTAAGATATTTCAATTCAATGCCAAGCAATGCTAAATTGATACAACAAACTTCCTTAAAAGCTCACAAATCTAAGATCCTAAAATTCGCTGCGTAGCAATGTTAAATTGATACAACACACCTTCTTAAAAGCTAAAAAATCTAAGATACTACATTTTGCTGCGTAGCCATGTAAAAATGATACAACAAACTTCCTTAAAATCTCTAGAAATCAAGCTAGTGTAATTCACTGCGTAGCAATGGTTTGGTGATACCGCAAACTTTCCTAAAATCTCTGAAAACTAAGATATTCCAATTCACTGCGTAGCAACGTTAAATTGATACTGCAAAGTTTCCAAAAATTTCCCAAATTTCAACTAAACTTTTCCTGTCTAAAAGTGCATCTCTAAACTCAGCTGCCATCGAAAATTATATACTAGGGTTTGAAAAATTTCCTAACTAACTGACTATCAAACTAATTTCGCTGCTAGAATTTTGACTGAGTATCAAACTACCCTTTCTTTTAAAAGTTTCATACTCAGTAATACTGAGTCAGTATTGTGCTTCTCAATTTCAGTCTGCTAAATCCATTTTAGCTCAAAAAAGTGGGCGGAGCTTGTAGGTGATATTTCGAAACATTACGTATACCTAACTACCATTCCCTTTCCTTTGCCAGTGTTCCCCCATTCTTCTTAAGTACATAATAATGAAAAGAATAGACGCAGAGAAAACAGGGAAAAACGAAATTGGATTGACCGTCCGTTTTCGGGCTTCTTTGATGGCCTAGAAAACCAAAAATAGGGATTTCTAGGCCAGTAAACTAGAAGCTTAGCTAACTAAAAGCTTAGCCTGAGTATCAAACTTCTATTTCACTGAAAACAAATTGCAAAATAAGCGGCAAAAGTGCGCCAATCAACTTTTGACTATACTGACTATTGAATTTTCATTTCGCTACAAAAAATTTACGTTTGATACTCAGCCAATCTCAATTTCGCTACTAGAACATTGACTGAGTATCAAACTACATTTTCCTTTAAAAATTAGGGTACATTTGATACTCAGTCAAGTTCAGCCCATTTCCTACAGTAACCTGCCTCTAATACCCGCCCCTTTTCTAGTTACTGTAGCTTGAGAATTTCTAGCTACAAAAATCCAAAACTCCAAATTTCATCATGCCTCCCCCAATTTTCTTGTGCTCCCAAGTACCACTTTTTTTCAATAAAAAAAAGTTTTCGAAATCCACCTCCATTTTTATGGTATACCTTTTTTCTCTTTTTTTCCCCTCGTCAAAAAATAGGGGGCAATTTATTGAGGACTACTACACTTACCTTTCTCCATTTCCTTCCGGGAAACTTTTTGAGAGAAAGGATACTCACTTTTTTCTTCTCGTTGTTGGCTTTTTTGAAACGAAAAGTTGGTTGGATCACTATTCAAGTTTCACTGGATACTGTACCACAAAATTTATGCAACAATTCGCTGCGTAGCCATGTTGAAATGATACAGCAAAATAATTGTATTTTCTTTTCCATTTTTTTCAGTCTGATCTTGAGCCTTGGAATTTTTTCCCAAATCATGTACCGGATTTGCGTCACACTGTTTTTGTGTATCTGTGGATGTGTCTAGGCTCATCCGGTTTGAATATAGAACCAAAAAAACAGGAAACCCAAGGGGAAATTGAATTGGCATTGGAGGGAACGATATGTATTCTCAATGGAGCGAATTTTCACTAGATACAATTTTCGACATAGCTAAATTGAAATCGAAATGACATCATAAACAATGTCCTTTTCTTGTAGGCTAACATGGTAAGAGTACATACACTCCGCGCGGTACCGTCGGCCGACCCGACGGTCAATTAAGTGACGTAGGCTTGGAGGAAAAAAGCGTTGTTACGAAATCTGTATGATGAGAAATAGGCTTTATAAAGTACTGTTGAGCCGTGGGCTTTTTTTTCGATTTTGGGCCAAAGTTTATTTTTGTCTAATTTTTGCGTATTCCCACTAAATCAAATACGACAAACTCAAAAAACTTTGTTCTAAGTCACATAAATAATTTTCAAGCCGATATATTCCGAGGTAGACAGCCGTCTAAAACTGAAAAACTGACTTTATAAAAATGTCTATAACTCGCTTCAAAATCATTTTTGTGACACAGGACTAAGTTTTTAGAACTTTTCGTGGCCAATTTAGTCTTTAAATTGAATCTAAACATTTTGGGCCAAAATCGAAAAAAATGCCCATTTTTCGATTTTGGGCCAAAGTTTATTTTTGTCTAATTTTTATGTATTCCCACTAAATCAAATACGACAAACTCAAAAAACTTTGTTCTAAGTCACAAGAATCACGTTTAAGCCAGATATAGTCCGAAATAGGCCGTGGCCCAAACCTCAAAAACCGACCACATAAAAACGATCATAACTCACTTCAAAATCATTTCTGTGCCTTAGGACTACGTTTTTTGGATTTTTCGTAGTTAATTTAGTTCGAAAACATCAAAATTAGACTTTAAAAATTTTAAGCCCAAAAATCTAAAATTGGGCATTTTTTTCGATTTTGAGCCCAAAAATTTTATATGCCGAATTTTTACTTTTCCTGACTAAATCAGCCACGGAAAGTCCAAAAAATAGGTCCTAACGCACCAAAATGATTTTGAAGCCAGATATAGGCCGAAATAGGCCATCGGCCAAAAATCGAAAATTTTCGATTTTGGGCCCAAAAATTTTATATGCCGAATTTTACTTTTCCTGACTAAATCGGGTGCGAAAAGATTAAAAAATTAGGTCCTAAATAACCAAAATAATTTTGAAGCCAGTTATAGACCCATCTATTTTTGCCATTTTCATTTATTTCCGTTCTAAATTGCTCATCTAAATATCTCTCTTTCTCATTTCTCTATGAACTGTGTGACGTAGGCCTTGTTTACTTTCTTTCTCTAACCACTCTCTCCATTTCACACACTCTCTCTTCTGTTTCAACTGGCGGTCCTCAAAACTCACGAGGAGAAAAAGAGAGATAAAAGAGCCCAATGTTCACAACTTTTTGGAGATTTTGGGAAACTCGAAATTTTGAGTCCAAAATTTTGGTTTTCAAATTAAATTTAGAATCCAAAAAGTCCATTTTTACTCATTTTTTGAATCCAAAAACCTTACGATTCCAAAAGTTTCAGAATCCCCTCAAACCAAAAATGTTCCTCCCATCAAAACTTTTACTTCCAAATTCTCACGAAGCCTAATCTCAAAAATCCCGACAAGAATGGACTCTAATCCGTCATTATTATATCCATACATAGTACATAATATCATCTGATTGACTCCAAATTCTTTTTCCATCACTTTTTTTTCATTATAGAAGTCCTTCTCTAAGCCTAGATGGCCTTTTGTAGTATCACGTATAATACACTTTTTCATGGGGGTAAAAGCTGTAGTCGAGCCGCGGTCGAAAAGTGGTCTAAATTCTAGGATGAATTTCTTTTGGATTTTGGCGGTCGAACCGTGGTCGAAAAGTCTTCATTGTTGAGTTTTGGCTCTAAATTCCGTTTTGAACATATCTTCGATTTTGGCGGTCTAACTGTGGTCGAGATGTAGTCCAACTTCTTTGTTAACTGCATTTTAGATTTTTGCGGTCGAGAAGTGGTCAAAACTCCAAAACGCTAAATTTCGGGTTTTTTTGTGGTCCAGAAGTGGTCTAAACGTGGTCTAAATTTTATGTCGACTTGATTTTGAAATTCGGTGGTCGAGTCGTGGTCAAGTCACGGTCGAGAAATGGTCAAAACTTCATCGTGACTTAATTTGGTGCTTGGCGGGCTAACCGCGGTCGAAAATTGGTCTGAATTCCATGGTCAATAAATTTTGGGATTGGAGGTCGAGCCGCGGTCGAAAATTGGCCTAAGTTACATGGTAACTTCATTTTTGGAATTTGGCGATCGGAACGCGGTCGAAAAGTGGTCCCAATTCCATGACGACTTGATTTTGGATTTGATGGTCAAAGTGTGGTCGAATTGTGGTCGAGCCGTGGTCTGGAATCCACGATAACTTCATTTTGGATTTTGGCGGTCGAGCCACGGCCGACCCATTGCCAAACTGCAGTTTACTTCCATTGTAACCTCAATTTTTGAATTGCGGTCTAAATTTTATGATGTTTTCATTTTTGGATTTTGGCGGTCGAATCGTGGCCGTCACGGTCGAGCCATGGGCAAAATTCCACTGTAGCTTGTTTTTTTTTTTGGATTTTTGCGGTCGAATGTTATTCAAGCCACGGTCTAACCTTCATTGTGACTCCTATTCCGATTTTGGCGGTCGAGCCGTGGTCGAAATTCCATTGTAACGTGTTTTTAGAGTTTTGGCGGTCGAGACGTGGTCCGAATTCCAAGGCAACTTTTTAAAAAATTTGCGGCCGAGAGCCATGGTCGAAGACTCTTCTTCTCCCCTTTTTGCTGTACCGCTTCTAACGCTTTTCTCAAAGTGCGGTCGACCGCGGTCGACCGCCAGCTCAATTTTTCATCATTGCTACATTGTGATCCAACACTTTTCAGATCACACATTCGTTGAGGACATGATGTTGTTATTTGTCCCCTCCCTGTGTGGACGTCATCAGAATTTTTACGTCTTCTTCCTCTTTTTTTTATATCTTTTTGATGATGATGATGATGATGGCACGTGTTTTGGCTCTCTCTCTCTCTATGGGGCTCATTTTCATATTCTTAGCCGGCATAGATTAAATGGACGGATTTGTGTTTCTCTTTTGGAGAGTCCATTTGGAATATTGCCTTTGTTACGTAATGGAGAGAGAACTTTGAGACGAAAATTTGAAAAATTTGCAGTATCAATAAAGCATTACTACGCAGCGAATGCAGAATTGCAGTTTTAAGGACATTTTGCAGTATCCACTTATCATTGCTACGCAGCCAATTAAAGTATCTTCGATTTTCGAGATTTTGGAAAATTTTGCGGTATCAATTTAGCATTGCTACGCAGCCAATTGAAGTATCCCACTAAAAACCGAAATTTCTTGGCACTACGCCAACAAACTGAATGAACCTCGTTAAAAATCGGAGAAGCGAAATAGTGTAGATTCTAGAAGAGAGACAGACAGACTGCGATTTTGAGTTTTTTTTTTGGTAGCCAAATGAACGTTTGACACTCAGTCAAGTCAATAGTCGAAGTTGTAAATGGGTCTGGCAGCGAAATTAGTTTGATAGTCAGTTAAGGTGAATTTGGCTGAGTATCAAATGTACTCTAGGATAATGTGCAGTTTGATAGTCAGTCTAGGTTCCGAATCTGGCAGCGAAATTGGTTTGATGGTAAGTTTAAACCAGATAGCAGCCAAATTTAGGTTGGCCAAGTACCAAACGTTCTATTTTTCTAGAAGCCATGTAAACGTTTGATACTCAGTCAAGTCAACAGTCAAAGTTCTAAATGGATCTGGCAGCGAAATCAGCTTGATACTCAGACCAGCAGCCTAATTGGACTTGGCTGAGTATCAAATGTAGTTTAGAGTAAAGTGTAGTTTGATAGTCAGTCTAGGTCCCAAATCTGGCAACCAAATTAGTTTGATAGTCAGTTAAAATTAGATAGCAGCCAAATTGAGGTTGGCTGAGTACCAAACGTTCTATTTTTCTAGCAGCCAAACACGCATTTGATACTCAGCCAACTTTTGATACAGTAGTCAGGCACACCTTTGGCGCGTTTCTATATCCCTCTTTATATCTTATCTCTATCCATAAATCTTCTCTTGTAAAAATGTCTACCTTAATAAGGGGGACCCCCTGAATGATTGATGAGAACCAGTCATAAAGACCACCTCACAATCAGGTTGGTAACTTATTGATTTCTACGACCTTTTTTTTCTCAAGATTTCATGCTTTCTAATTTCGTTGCGTAGCCATGATGTATTGATACAACAAACTTTTCCGAGAATTGAGATTTGAAAACTAGGCCCTACACAGGTCATTGGCGCTCATACGCATAATGGATCTCAAATGGATGGCGCACCGATGATAACGGTACAAGCAATGCGTCCCAGGTGCAGCCATATATGAGGCATCTGGGACACATCGCCCACCACCATCCATCTGGGACGCATCCGCCATCCATCCAGCCGCGCGCTTTTTCCTTCTTTCTCGTTCCCTAGGAAGCATCGAAAAGTGAATTTCGATGCATTTAATAACTAAATATGCTCTAGTATGATTTTATATTGTTCAGCTCTTCCAATTTCGTTCTCATTATATTTCTTTTTGAACTATTTTTTCAAGACTTTCGACTTTAACTCTAAGTTTTTGTTCTGAAAAAAGTATGGCTGAATTTTCGAAAATAACGCAAATTCCACTTCATAACAAACGAGAAACTTACCAGCAAACCTTCTCATCCACCTGAAATAAAATTTATCTCATTGTTATGGAGTGAAAACTTGAATAATTCACATACTTTAGTGTTGGAAAGAAAAATCAAAAAGCGCAACCCAAATGAAGTAATTTTTAGAAAATTCAGTGAAAATAAGTTCAAAATTATCATTATTTTACCAGCCATAATTTTTTTCATTCAAAAACCTAGAAAAAAAGTTCGAAAATCAAGAAAATAGTACAAGTTTGGGACTTCGTGGAAAAAAATCTCGAGATCGCTGGTCACGATTTCCGCTAAACAACGATACAGCGTTCATTCGGATCGTCGTTACAGATCCCCCATCTGGGATCCATAATTGACACATCGCCCACGCATCCATGACACATCTGGGATCCGTCTGCCGCCGCAGCTGAGTTTCTAGGCGCGTCCATATCCCATCCATATTGGACCCATCGCCGTCCATAGTTGGCTGATGTGTCTCAGATGGATACATTATGCGTCGGATATGGATAAGATCCATTATGTGTATAAGTGCCCACGACCTGTGTATGCTCATTTCCCATAAGCTCATTGAGCAAAAAATTTCCTCATGCTGCTTTTTTTCTCACATCATTGATCCATATCCCACTTCTCAACCAGCACGTGGCTCCAGAGACAATCGGTCTGAGCTCAAAAAAGTGAGCAATTCCTTTTGAACACGGGGGGATTTAGAAGACGTCGGATTAGAAGACGTTCTGGTTCCAGAAAATAACAAAGGGAGCGAGGATAGGTCATTCCGATGAGGTCAGAATCCGGGTGACGTTGAAAAAACGGGCTTCTAGGGAATTCGCTGCGTAGCAATGATAATTTGATACAACAAAGTTTCTCAAAACCTAAAAAAAGATACTACAATTCGCTGCGTAGCAATGATAAATTGATACTGCAAATTTTTTCTAGCCTTCACTTTTAGATATCGTCATCTGTAACATCATCAATATGAAACTTTTTTGACTATCACAGGAAATTGGAAAAGTACGAATATTGTGTGTAATCTAGGCCCTAATCTAGGCAGAAAACAAAATGAGCAAATAAGTTTTTTGGAGAGAAAATTTTAGAGTCATTTTTTTAAACTTCTTGGTGTTTTCTAGGCCACCACTTGTCTCCATGGACTAACTTTTTCTAGGCCCCAATTTCCTAGGCCACCCTATTCCCCCCAAAAACCAAAAATCCATCTCGACTCTTATCTGAATTCGGGGATCTCTGTGTGTGTGTTTTTATGTAAATACATAAAATCTTCCTTCGTTTTTTTTCTGTTAGAATTGGATTTTCCGGTTTTCCATACCTTCTTTTTTTGTTGTATGGGAAAAAGTTGATACTGCACTTTTTTTGTGTTCAAAAATAGATTGAAATTTCAGACTATGACAAAAAATTGACATTTGGGTGAAATTATTATAGTCAGAAACTTAAAGTTCAAAAAATTGATACAACACATTTTGAGAATCTAAAACAGGTATAAAAACGCGCCGAAAGTGTGCCAGCAGCGAAATCGTCTTGGCTGAGTATCAAACGTTCAATTCGCTACAAAAAAATGCATTTGATACTCAGCCAAGATCGATTTGGCTGCCAGAACCTTCTGTAGAAATTCGGCTACATTTGATACTCAGTCAGGCTTAATTTGGCTGCTATGATTTGGCTGACTATCAAACGCAATTTTCCCTGACTACGTTTGATACTCAGCCAAGCCCTTTGCTCCCCAAATCCCTCCTACTGTAATCCCATCTAAGCTCCGCCCATTTTGCAAGAAAAAAGTGCACACGGACTCTTCAATTATATGTAGTCTTCTGACACCCTTATTGAATTATATGCAATTTTTTGAGCCGCGGGCCCAAAAAAAAACAATTTCCGTGAGGAAATTGAAATCAATTGTTGTTTCCTCCTGAGCAATGATAAGCTGAGCAATCCTACTAGCTTAAACGTCACCCCCTCCCCAGCTCCTCCTCCCTATATAGGCTCCGCCCACTTTTTTTTGCGGCTCACTTTTTTCTGACTGCTCTCATTTTTTTGAGAGCATATACATGTTGATACTGCATTATTTTTTGTTTAAGGGGGAAGTTTTTTTGTTTGAAAATAATAATTAGAGGGAAGTCTAGACCCCACTGGGGGTGGAGGCGGGGGGTCAATGTTAGGCTAACTTTTTTCGGTTTTTTGTCATAAAATTTGAAAAAGAAAGGCTTTGAGATCAAATGGAATTTGGAAATTTAAGAAATCAGGAAATTTCAAAATTTGGTAAAAAAGTTGAAAATTTTTTTTTCAGAAAATTTTCAAAAAAAAAAATTTTTTGCAGTATCTAAAATTTTAGGCTTTTTCAAACCTTGTTAATCTCCAAAAACCCTAAAAACCCAAATAGAACTTTAGATTTTGCCTTTTTTTTTTGCTATTTTTGATATTTTCATGAATTGCTCATCTTAAAATTTGATGTCCCAGGAATCCAAATAATTGGCCTCACTCAAATATGAAGTCAAAACTGACTATCAAACTTTTTTATTTTCCTATGAGCCCTCTAGAAGCCATAAAACCCTTGAGAAACCTCCCAAAAAAAAATTTCCCTTTTGACCACAAGTTTTTTTCTTGTAGGACTTCCAATTTCGCTTATTTGCTCTTTGATCCCTAATCAATTTCCCAAATTTGCAGTATCCTTGGGTCCCCCTATCATGATATCAATCGAGAACATGATGCATCAGCAGCAACACCAATCCGTTAACGGTGGCACTGGGCCACCGGCAACTGGAAATATTGGGATGAGCAATGGAGGTAGTGGAGGAGCAGGAGGAGGAGGCATTGAGCATCCTGGAATGGTGTCTAGGGGGTGAGTCAGGAGAATTAGGAACAATTCTGTCCAAAAACCAACTTGCTAGGCCTTCTAGAACTCGAGATATGGCGCTTCGAAGTTTTGAGAGACGCAGACACTCTCGTCGTCTGCGTCTCTCACCGAACTTTGTAGCGTTGTATCTCGGCTTCTAGGTGTGCTAGAGCTTTGATTGTTAGACAGACTTGAAGGTGGAAAAATTGCTGATCTTTTCGTTTTTGTTTGAACTTTTTCGCGTTGTTGCGAGCCGAGATACAGCGCTTCAAAGAGTTGGGTGTCTCATGAGAGACGCAGACACTCTCGTCGTCTGCGTCTTTCTCAAACTTTAAAGCGTTATATCTCGGCTTCTAGGTAGGCTAGAAAATCGATTTTGGGCTCACTAGAAGCCAAGATAAACGGTTAGACGTGTGCTTAGCTAATTTGCAAAACGTGTCGGCTTTAAGTGAGCCCCGTCACTTCAAAAAGCACGGTTTTTCTTAAATTGAACATGAGGTTACGATCAGCTCTAAATTTCCTATCGATTGGTACAACTTTCATTAGAATCAGTTCACTGGAAGCGGAGATACATGCCTAGACTTGCCTAGCTACCAAGCAAACGTGTTGCTTTAAACAAGGCTCACCTCCGTGAAAATTACGATAATATTCGCAATTTTTAACATGAGGTTACTATCAGCGTAAAATTTCCTATCGATTGGTACAATTTTCATTAAAATCGGTACATTAGACGCGGAGATACACGTCTAGACATGGGCCTAGCGATACAGGTGCAACATAGACTTACAGAGATTGCGCGTCAAATCTGACGCCTGGTACGTAAACACTGCCACAGGCTCTTAGTAAAAAACGCGTCCCTTACCGTACTCTTCAATCCCAAAATTTTCAATTTCCAATCAAACCCAAAGTCCCTCTTTATCCCCTCAGTCTGATCACCTCGATCATCCTCTCAAAGTATTTCAGTATGTCCGGCGAGCTGCCAACGGCCTATGTGACGTCAATGCCGCTTCCGATGGCCAAAGCGCAACAACTTCATCAGATGCAGATGCAACATCATCAGGGGATGATACATGGACAGCCAATGAATCAGAATATGCCACACCATTTGATGCATCAGAATCCGCCAAGTCAAACTTCACAGGACAGCGGGGAGAAGGATGATCCGAGTCAGATGGCAAAGTTGGCGTGAGTTTTGATTCTACCTGAATATGTACAATTAGGGGTGAATGGCTGCCTGATAAGGGGGTTTTGGAGATGTAACAAAAAAGATCAAAAAGCTTGCTGAAGTTCATGTACACTAAAAGGACACATTTCAAAAATGTACTGCCTTGCGCCACAAGTTTCATCAGTCATGACGAAATTAATAGCATTTTCAAGCTGACATTATGAGGATTCTAAATATCTAACTGGTTTTGAAAATGGTCCACTCTGATCCGAGATATGAGCTCCGGTAGCTGAGTGAGGGTTATGTACTCAAGATCGCCTCGCAGTTAGTCAGTGCCTGCTGCGCGTACTAACTTGCACTCAAGAACGAAACTTATATCATTCAATAGTTGAAATCATGAGGATTCTAAATCTATAACTCGCTTTAAAAATGGACCACTTTGAGCTGAGATATTAGCTTTGTTATATGAATGCTGGTTATGTACTTAACATCGCCTTTCCTTTAGTTGTTGGCCGCTATTGCGTGCTCATTTGGAATCTATAGTAAAATATATATCATTGAAAAGCTGAAATAATGTAGATTCCAAATCTGTAACTAGTTTCCCAAACGGACTATTCTGATCCGAGTTATGAGGTTTTTTACGCAGCGGAGCTTGCAGCTGTAACAGGTGCGTAACTTTACCCACAATTGTTTGTTAGGAAAACAAATTACATTTTTGAATTCCTCATTATTTTTCCTCTCCAATGATATTTAGAATTTTCAAAACGGACCCCTTTGAGTCAAGCTACACCCCAAACCAACTCTCTAATTTTTCAGCGAGTCCCAGAAAAACGCGCGCATTGCTTCGCTCTTCGAGGAAATTCGATTGGAAGCCAAATTTTTTGGAAGCGACCCTGGTGATGAGTCACCGGATGTAAAACAGGAATTGATGGATGATGAGGATCAGCCAACAGAGCTAGCGGAAAATGCGCCGAAGAAGAAGTTACTAAAGAAACGGTATGAGAGTACTGTACTTTTCCCCCCACTAATCTCGTTGTTTCAGCAAAAGCGAGCAAGCCATCGAGATGACAGCGGATGACGTCGACGATATTCTCGGCGAGACTCCATCTAATCCATCCAACTTCAACCCGAAGAATCCGTTTGGTGGACCATCACCATCGGGTCTCTCTAATGGATACGCAGATCTGGGATCACCCGGATCATCCTCGCTAAAGTCGTCGCCGCCCCTTCCAAAATACACTCAGAATAATCAAGGGCAACGCAACTCGCCGCCGAGTCAAGGATTTCCAACGATGTCGCCGTATATGACTCCACAGATGAACTCTCCGTTGCATCCACAGCTACAACAGTCGAACAGTGTGTCGAGTCCACCAGTTACCATGCATTCACCAGGGGTGAGTAGTATATCGTTGGAAAGCGAAAATCGTGAGCTTGTAGAATGTGTAAAGAAAGTTTAGATTGGTTAGCTATGAACCGAGTTATGATGTTGAAAAGTTTTAGTAGCCCACTGAGCACCGTGGAGGAACCTGCGCTTTGTCAAAGCGTAACTTATCCCATAGTAGGTCGTTCCAAAAACAAAATGTAGCTTTGGAGAGCTGAAGACACAAGCAATCCAACGCTATAATGAAATTTTGTACAGGTCGACTATGAACCGAGTTATGGGGTTGCAAAGGTTCATTTGCCCCTTTGAGGTCGTCTAGGTACATTCTCTTTGTCAGCTCGTAACTTGCCTCATAGTGAACCGTTTTAAAAATAAATTGTATTATTGGAAAGCTCAAAATACGAGCAATCTAAAAATCTAATTTTATTGTGTATACAACAACTATGGGCCTAGTAACAACTTTGCGCATTTAGCGTACTCACTAACAAAACATTGTGTGCTCTTTCTTCTTTTTTGCATAACTTCACTTACAAAAGTCTGTTGAAAGAGAAAATATACCATTAGATTGAACAAATTCTCAGCTTTCCAATGATATAACAATTATTTTGATAGAGGCCCTTTGAGCTAGATTACGAGCATAGTTAAAAAAGGGAGTCACAGGTTACGATGGACACGCCCGCTCTTTTTACTAGCTCCACTCTTCTCAAAGTCGCTTAGGTCAAAAATAATAGTTACATTTTTTGAAAATCTTATTCTATGAGTTTCTCAATGATATACGTTTCATGTATATTGGTCCACCCTAGCTCTATTACAGTAGTCCATTTGTAGTTCGTACTAACCGTCCGTCTTCTCGATTTGTACCCCCACATCTCCTATACATAGAATGTGTATATGCCAAGCTCCATCTTAAGACACAGCGAGACAAAATATGAGCAGCTCATTTCTTGTTTTTCGAGTAGATCATATGGCTGTTTGTCTGTGTCTTCTGACTCCTTATTTTCATGTTAAGATTTTCGGAGGGATAAGAAGATAAGGGGAAGGGAGAAGATTACATCGAGATTTTTGACGCCGAAATTTTCGTTAGAGAGAGGTTTATAGGGGTCTCGGCTTGTTTTTCTGTCTACATAGCAACAGCTCTTCCTAGTAACCGTCTAGTAGAAATGGAGATGTGGCAAAATTTTTTGGCACTTTTGTTCGCAGATCAGTTAACTAATTGTAGGCTTTGAAGTCTTGTAAGAGTCGTAATTTATTGACATTCAATCGGTGAAGTCAACAAATTTTTGAACAGATCTTCATTTTTATGCTCTAGAGTCCCTTGCTCTTGAAGATTAGTAACTTTTGCAGCAACCCGACTTCAAGCCAACCATCATCAACGGTCACGTCATGAACCCTCTCGGTCACCCACCACTCGCCCATCATCATCATCTTCCACACCATACCCGCTTCCTTCAACACCAACAATCCGCCCCGAATCTTCGCCTAGGCACACCTGACGACCAAAAGCCCCCGCAGCCCATGTTCCCCTACAATGGACAGGGCTTCGATATGACATTAGTTGAGGAGTTCAACATGTGTGTTCGGAGTGTCATGATGGCGGCGAATCGTGTCTATTGCCGTCATGTTTATCGTCAATTGACTGCTGAGGTGTCGGAGTTGTACGCCAGGGTCGCCAAGAATCAGGTGCCGAAGAAGGCGGTGAAGAAGATTGTGGCAGCGAGGCAACCGGCGAATCATGGGGAGAGAATCGAGTTGGAGAGACAGTGTAAGTTCTTAGCTAGGCTAGCTAGTAAGTAAAACAAGAAAACGTTTAGCTCCCAAGTTATGTAGCTTGTCATTCAAATAGTAGCCAGCTATCCGGAACGTTAACGACAATACTCCATCTGTCGTCAAGTTCTGTGCATTGCCTGCAAACAGGGCACAGAACACCAAAAAAATCAACTTTCTAGCTCACTCTTAATCCGAGATACAACGCTTCAAAGTTTTGAGGCGAGAGAGCGCAGACGACGAGACACTCTGCGTCTCTCATTATTCCACACTCTCTAGGCGGGCAAACTTTGGAGCGCCGTATCTCCGCTCAAAATATAGATGAAGCTTTGAAATTTAACTAAGTTATAGAGTTTTTAGTGCCGAACATTTGTAGCTTACATCCGAATTTCTAGCTTAACTTTGAGCGGAGATACAGCGCGTTTAAAGTTAGAGGCAGCTAGAGAAAGTGCTCTAACTTTGAAGCTTTGTATCTCGGCTCTCAAAAATGCTAGAAAGCTGAAACAAAAACCATAATATTGGAATTTTTTAAAACTTTATTTTAGCCAAAAAACCATAGTATCATCATTCCTAGAAATAGAAATACGCCGCTTCAAAGTTTGATGAGAGACGCGGAGAGTTTAAAGCGCCATATCTCAAGTTCTAGAAACGCTAGAGAGTTGGTTTTTGAGCCAAATTGTCTCAAATTTATTGCGTTCTTTAAAAAATTCAACATTTTTACAGTCAAATGCCTCTCGGACGGTCTCGAGTCTCGCCAACAACCACAACTCTACGAATCGATCCTCAACTTTTTATACAAAATGCGCGTCGCCATTCCGGATGCCAATCAATAATAATCATTTGCATCATTTTTCATTATTAATAACAAAAAAACTGCAGGCAGTTTCTTCCCACCCCTACGCAGATCTCTTTTATGTGCATCCAAAAATCCAATTTTTTGCCCCAAGAAACTTTTCTCTCTCTCCCCCAGTTTGATGAATCTTGCTTTTTCTCCCATTGTAGTTAAGATTACTGTAGTTTTGTCAAACTACAGTAATCCATTTCTAGTCCCGCCCACTTTTCTGATAGTCAACGAAAATCTCCTTAAACTCGTTCTCTCTGTCTTCATGTGATCCCATCAAATTCTCCCAGAAATCTGAATAATTTCCCCAAAAAACTTTAAAATAAGTATTCTCCCATACCGATTTTGTCAAGTACAGTATCACAACATAAGAATTTTTAAAAGTTGTATTTTTCTGAAAACTGTCATAAATAAATGTATATTGAAGAATTCTGATCACCTTCTTCTTTTCATTTTTCAGTCATCCTCAAACCACACCCGAAATCATAATACATAAATCTAGATCTAATAAAAACGATAAAGAATCCCGAAATCCCATTATAGTTTTTTTATCGACTCCTCGAGAATTCTGGATTCCAAAAGGTCTAGAATTGTATATTCATTCCAACGACACACATGATTCCGTTGAAATTTTCTTCTCAATTTCTAAGACCTGTTTCAGTTTTTGGTATAACTTTACTACTGATGTTATGGATAACCTCTTTGAACTTGTGAGTCGATTTTTCTAAATTTAAAAAAGAAAGCATAAAATTTGGAACAATTCCGTCCAAAAACCATCCTTCTAGCTCCTCTAGAACTCGAGATACCAAGCTTCAAAGTTTTGGAGAGACGCAGAGAAAGCAGACGCTCTCGCTGTCTGCGTCTCTCTTAAACTTTGAAGCGCGATATCTTAGCTCCTAGATGTGCTAGAAACTTGATTTTTGGACAGATTTGAAGATTGCAAAATTCTGATTCTTTTGGTCTCAATTTGAACTTTCTAGCAGTTTTGGCAGTCAAGATACAGAGGTTCAAAGTTTTGAGAGACGCAGACAGCTAGACACTCTCGTCGTCTGCGTCTCTTCCAAACTTTGAAGCGTTGTATCTCAATTACCTGGTGAGCTAGAAACATGATTTTTGAACAGATTTGGAAACTGGAAAAATCTTAATTAAAAAACATCCGAATCCTAATGTTGTGTCCCTGAGCCAAGTGATAGAGATGTGGTAGACCAAAAAGCTTTATTAGAAAGCGAATAAGTAGAGAAAGGAATAGTTAAGGAAACAAGAACTCATCAATAATAGAGTTCAGTTCTAGTACTGGGAGTTTCCACGTGGCGAGGTCATCATCATTTCCAACGAGGCCGGTCACGCCCGGCCCCAACACCTCCCCCCTTCGACGAAGAAGCTTTTGTCCTGGCTCGGGAGTAGCCAAATCGACCAGAGGCGGCAGAACCTCTGTTGCAAGTGGAGGATTGATCTGGGCGGGATCCTTGCTTCTGTGCACGATTCTCGGAGTTGGACTGGAGCTCCGATTCGAATCCGTATTGTTGGGGTGCACGTCGATTTCTCTGACTTCTTCTCAAAGAATGGCTTGGGTTGGCGTGAGGTGGCGGTTGTGGCGCGTCTCGCGATGAATTGCTCGTTGATGCAGCAGTTGTGGTCGTCGTTTCCTTTTTGGCCATCGGATTATTTCGTGGCTTGGCTTTCGGTGAGGTCTCATTATTCTTCTTTTGAAGTTCACTTCTGACAGTCTTCTTCTGGGCGTCTGATCCATCCACACCATCCCCTTTTGAAGACGACACTGGAGGATTTGGACCAGAACTCAACGAACTACCAGACTTCTCAATCGAACCACCACGATTCTCTGAACACGAAACGGACGCACCTGCAGTCTTAAATACATTAGTTTTTCCCCCCTCCCCGCCTTTGACACGCGACTCGGTTTTGAGAGCGGGCGGAAAATCGAAAAACAATGGAAAAATAGCTTCGCAGAAGTTTTCTTCTGGACTACTGTCACCGTAGCGCTGACGCAATTGGTTGACATGACAGCGGTGAAATTTATCTTCAATTTGTACCTCATAGAGGACACTACCCATACACCGTCTCACCACTCCATACTGCCACGACCATTTGTTTCCGTTTTGAACGGTAGCATAGACTTTTTGACCAACCTGAAAAGATTTTGCGCGCGCAGCGTTGCGGCGATCATATTGATTTTTCATTTTGTCCTTGTATTCTGAGTAATCATCAGAATTTGTCGACTTTTGAGAAGGCATGAGCAAGGACATCGTCGTACGAATTTGTCGACCAAAATGAACTTCAGCAGGCGTCTTTCCATCTAAAGCGGCATGTGGAGTGTTACGATAATTTGTGAGGAAGACATTGAGAACTTGCTGGTTGACAGCTCCGACTCCTTTGATTTTTGTAATTCCTCTTTTCAGCGTATCGACGAAACGCTCGGCTGCTCCGTTTGAACGCGGATAATATGTAGCAGTCGTAAGATGAGTGATACCATGTGATTCACACATCTTTTTGAACAGTTTACTCGTTAACTGAGTGCCGTTGTCACTGACTAACGTCTCTGGATATCCATGAGTCGAGAAGACTTCTTCCATCAGATCTACTGTAGCCACAGCAGATATCGTTTTTGTCAACTTCACTTCAGCATACTTGGTTTTAGCGTCGACGACAACTAAAAACCATTTTCCGTCAACGGGACCAGCGAAATCCACGTGGATTCGTGTCCATGGCTTTTCAGGTGTGCTCCAGGGTCTCAGTGGCGTTACTATAGGCATTTTAGCTGTGGTTTGACAACTGTTGCAAGCTCGAATCATGTGTTCGATTTGCTTGTCAAGACCATGCCAGTAAACAAAAGAACGAGCTTTTTGCTTGGTCTTTACCACCCCTGGATGTCCTTCATGTAGCTGTTTGAGAACTGAAGATTGAAGTGATTTTGGAACAACAACTCTGTCATCAAGAAGCAGACATCCTCTGATGATTTTCAACCTATCCTTCTTTGTCGACCAAAACTTTTCGATCTCTGAAGTTGGTTTCGGAATCCAATTATTTTGAGCAACTTTATCCATCACGAACACGATCTCAGCATCTTTTGTGGAAGCTTGTTGAATATCCTTTTCAAGGACTGGCGAAACATCGACTGGAAATTCCACGTCTTCTTCGAAATCAACCTCAGCAATTACAACATCATCTTCGTTGCGTGGATATTCTTGAATCATGCGTGAAAGCCAATCTGCTTTCGCAAATTTGCTAGTGGACACATAGTTAATCTCGAAGTCGTACATCATTAAAGTCATAGCCCATCGCACGAGACGATTTTGAGCATGAACTGGAAGATCTTTTGATGATCCGAAGATGGCAAGGAGTGGACGGTGGTCTGTCTGCAGCAGAAATTTACGACCAAATATGAACTTATGACACTTCTTGACAGTAAACACCAGAGCTAGAGCTTCTTTCTCAATCTGAGAATATCTTTGTTCAGTTGCTGTCAATGCACGAGCAAAATGAACGACTGGAACTTCGATTCCATCTGGGTTGATATGTGTCAATACTCCTCCGATTCCGTATTGGCTAGCATCCGCAGCTACGATAATCGGCCAATCTTCATGAAAATGAGATAACATGGTACTATCGGCAACGGCTGATTTGAGATTATCAAATGCAGTCTGTTCGATTGATGACCAACTCCATGGCTCATCTTTCTTCATTAAACGATCCAATGGACCTCTCAAGGTGCTGATCTTTGGAACGAATCTCGAATAGAAGCAAATCGCTCCCAAGAAGGAGGACAATTGCTTTTGATCTTTCGGTGCTGACATAGCCCGAATCACACTAGTTTTCATCGGGTCTGGGCGACGGCCTTTTGCATCAATGATGAATCCAAGGAAAGTAATCTCATTTTTTGCAAATGAGCATTTGTTCGGGCTTACTCGGAATCCATATTCTTGGATTCTCTCAAATAGACTTCTCAAATTACGTTCGTGTTCTTGAATTGAATCCGAAGATACAATGACGTCGTCAAGATAAGCAGAGACTCCGGGAAGTCCAGCTATCATTTTATCGACGATTCTTTGAAAAATGGCTGGAGCTGTCTTGAGTCCAAAAGCCATGCGTTTGTACTTGAACAATCCTTTGTGAGTATTGATCACAGCCAATTGCTGTGATTCTTCGTCTAGTTCTATCTGGAGATATGCATCCCGCAGATCAATTTGAGAGAAGATGGATCCTTTCAGCGTTCCGAAGATGTCATCGGACGTCTTGAATGGATGGAATTCATCTACTAGAGCTTTGTTTAGGCTTGAGCTCTTGAAGTCGCCACAGGCACGAATCTTTCCTGTGTCCTTCTTGCGGATCACCACCAACGGTGATGCCCATTTGGAATGAGTGATTGGTTCAATCACATCCATGTCTTGTAGACGTTTCAATTCGGCTTCAACAGCTTCAATTGATCCGTATGGAACGGAGCGGGCGGCTCTGAATACTGGTTTGTATTCTGGAGATGTTCGGAATTGTGCTTTTTCCTTGGTGCATAGCCCTAATCCGTCGGAGAATACTTCCGGAAACTCTTTGATGAGCTTCTCCTCAAGACGTGACGAAATCGGTTTGGGGATTGAAACCTCGCTAACCATCTGATCCATAGCTTGTGTCATTACTGGAGATTTGTTTAACCAACTCATACCGAGAAGGTTGGTGTCTCGTTTGCAAACGTAAACGTATTCTTCGTAACTAGATCCCTTTAGTTCAAATTGAACTTTTGCACGACCCAAGACTTCCATTGGGGAGCCATTGGCACACGTAACTCCGTGATCCACTTTTTCAAGTGGGGGTCGGCCTAACACGTCATAGCATTGCTTTGTGACCAGTGTTATCATGCTTCCAGTGTCTAGATCGAATTTGATCGATTTGCCGTTCACTTGAACCGACAGACATCGTTTTGCATGGGATACTGAAGAATCGATTCCCTCGACACGGATACTGTTCGTCGCTATATCCTTACTTTTTGATTTTCCTTTCAAAAGGAAGCATTTGGACACGTGGTGTCCAATTTTTTTGCAGTGGTCGCACGTTGGAGGGTTTTTACCTCTTTTTTCACTTTTCTTTGTTGGGGTTTCTTGGTAGGGGTCGGAGTTGTTTCAACTTTATTGACTTGTGTCGGGGTCTTGGGTACTGTAGTGGATATGATTTTCGATTGTTGTTTCATCTGGATGAAACGAATCCACTCGTCGTGAATGTCAGACAGCTTGATCTTTTCACCTTTTCTTTCGGCATTTTCCACGTAGTTCATGAGGAACACTTTTGCTTGAGCATCTCCGGGCGCGTCTAAGCCACGTAGGAATATGAAGACTGCCCAGTCATCGGTTTTCATTTCAGCTAACTTAGCCTCCATGACTGATTCGCCGATATGGTTAGAATAATCCATCGGATCCTCAAAATGACCCGAATTGCGACTGATTTGGAGACATGCTTGTCTTTTTATCATGATGCTTCGATGACACCCGAACACTTTCAACAGAGCTTCTACAGTTTTTTCGAAGCCAACATCGTAAATATCCTCCACGTCACGTTGAGAGTCAATGAACCTTTGATACGTGGCTTCTTCCAAGCTTCCAATTAGAAGTCTTGTCCTCTCTCGTTCCGTAAGTTCGTCACCATCCTCAGTGAAAACGAGCTGATATCTCGTAATCCACTTCTTGAATGAGTCTGGCTCGGAAACTGAATAGGAGTACTTGGGGATTTGTCGAGACAACTCCGCCATCAATTTTGTATGACTTGAGTTTTTACGGGTCCCACCGGCGGTTGCCCGTTGTTCCGATACCACTGTGGACGCCGCTTCATCACGCAATCGACGATTCTCCTCGAGGAGTTCCCTTTGGAGCGCGTTGCTCGCAGCTAATTGCTGCGAAATAGATAGCAGCGACTCAGCGACAGTAGTTTTAACATCTAACTCGACCATTTCCTTACCATAAACTCACGTAAACTCGTTGATCCTGATCGCCAGTAACTGTTGTGTCCCTGAGCCAAGTGATAGAGATGTGGTAGACCAAAAAGCTTTATTAGAAAGCGAATAAGTAGAGAAAGGAATAGTTAAGGAAACAAGAACTCATCAATAATAGAGTTCAGTTCTAGTACTGGGAGTTTCCACGTGGCGAGGTCATCATCATTTCCAACGAGGCCGGTCACGCCCGGCCCCAACACCTAATCTAAAGACCCTAACTTTTTGCAGAAGAAAAGGCTACCAAATCGACGAACCCCTTGCAACTACTACACCGATCCCGGTGACTATTGTCCGATCTGGAAATTTAAAAAAGTCAAAGTAAGGCTTTATAAGGACCGCGATAACCGTATCAGCTAATTTTAGAAACCAAACATCTCCCCAGAAAACCATAATCGTCGTGACTCCAACCTACAGAAGGCTAACAAGAATTGCAGATTTTACAAGGTGAAAAAATCCCAAAAAAAATTTTTTTGGAACAAAAAAATTTCCAGGTTAACTAACACCCTTTCCCATCTATCCAACCTCTACTGGATAGTGATTGAGGATGGGCCTACAGTAGTCCCAGCAATCTACAGTATCCTCAAGAGGACCCGCCTTCCGTTCACTTATATGGCTCACAAGTCCCCTCCAAACTTCCCGAATCGCGGATGGTTTCAGCGGAGTCAAGCGTTGAAGCTTATCCGAGAGGAGTACAAGAACTTGACAACGAATTCCGATGACAAAGGGGTGATCTATTTTGCGGACGATGATAATTCGTATGACTTGAGACTGTTTACGGAATATATAAGGAACGTGAAGAGGATCGGGATGTGGGGAGTTGGTGAGTTTTTCGCTTACTCGGAAAAGAAAGCAAAATATTTGAAAAAATTCTATCCAAAAATCATCTTTCTAGGCCTTCTAGAACTCGAGATATGAATCTTCGAAGTTTTGAGGGACGCAGAGAAAACATACATTCTCGCTGTCGAGAGAGACGCAGACAGCTAGCGTGTCTGCGTCTCTAATCCCTTGCAAACTTCCGAGCGCTGTATCTCAGCTCTCAGATGTGCTAGAAACTTGATTTTTGGACAGAAATGCAGAACATTTCATGCTAAATCTTTTTGAGCAAAAGCGCACAAATTTTGAACTTTTTAAACCAATTTCCCAAAGTTTGGAATGTTAGATAACTTGAACGTTTTTCCTCAAAAAGATGTAGCTTAAAAATCTCTACATTTCTGTGTAAAAGTCATCTCGCTAAGCCTTCTAGAACTCGAGATACATCGCTTCAAAGTTTTGAGCGTGTCTCGTCGTCTGCGTCTCTCAACAAACGTCGAGGCGCTATATCTCAGCTCCCAGTTGAGCTAGAAACTTGATTTTTAGACAGATTCGAAGGTTCCAAAATCGCTAAGGTTTTTGATACATTTTGGAACTTCCTCGAGTCCCCGGAAGTCGAGATATATCCTAGCGACTATATTCCAGGCCACGTAGGTCAAAGTCTCGTTGAGTCGCCGCGAGTCTTCAACAATACCGTAATCGGTTTCGATGCGACATGGAGCGCAGACCGATATTTTGCCATAGACATGGCAGGATTCGCATTGGGTCTTCCATTGATCCTAAATTCCACTGTCGAGTTCCGAAGCTCGTGCCCAAGTGGAGCCGGAGCTCTCGAGTCGTGCTTGCTGGAGGACTTGGGATTGAAAAGGGAGGATGTCGAGCCGTTTGGGTTTGCAAAGGAGGTATTTGATTGTTGGGGTCAAAAAAAAGAACGAAGAGTTTACAGACCAATCGCGATGTATTGGTATGGCACACCAAGACTCGAGTACCTTGGCTTCTCGATTTTCATCCAAGCGCTTGGGATTGGATTTTTTCGAAGCCGCCGAGGACTAATAATTATTTTGTGGAGTATTGAGCTAATAAAAATGAGAGACTTGAGGACCTTTAGAGCTCTTCAGAATCTTCCAGAAACCTTTTAGCTAGCTCAACTTTTCACATTTCCAAATTTTCTGAATTTCACGTGATATCCAACTACTCTTCATTTTTTTTTTCTTCTCCCCTTTGCCCAAATCCAGTCCACCCTTTCCGTTGCCTTCTCACTTCTCAGAATATTCCAAGAAATGGAAAAAGCCAAGAACGCGGGAAGCAAAGAGTCCGGATCGAATGGTGAGAAGAATCGCTCGACGGGCGGTCATCCGAGGCGACGAACGCAACGGCAGAAGCGGCGGACGAAGCGACGCACCACCAATTCGAAGACGCCGGAGAAGACGCCGGAGAAGACGCCGGAGAAGGAGAAGGATCCGTTGAAAAAGGACCCGGTGAAGAAAGATGTGCAGAACAAGGATCTTCAGAAGAAGGTGTCGGTGAGAAAGAGGACAAAGTCCACGTCGACGACGGTGTCCACGGATACTAATAAGGTACGGTAGATTTCAGAGCAGTCTAATCTAGCACACTTTTTCCAGAGTAGCGACAAGAACACCTCAAAAGGCAGCTCGCCCGACAAGGACTCTGGCGACGACTATGCCTCATCGTCGAACACAAATACGAATACTCGAAAACCATCGGACATATCAAGAGAAGAGATCACGACGACGAATGTGAAGACGTGCATGACACAGGCACCGCTGACAAGATCCACACCGGAATCCACGCCGAAATCGAACGCGGTGACGGCGGAGGAGCCGACGCGGAAGGAGCCGGAGAAGGAATCCGAACCGATTTCCCAGCGAGACAAAAAGTTCAACATGCACCTGGCGCAGATGTTCTTCAAACGGATGATGGAGTCGCAGAGGGCCCGACAGACAACGATGAACGGAAAAGTCGATCCGATGCTCGAGGTGATGCCCGACGTGAGCGCGTACATGTCGCGGCGAGTCGTCAAGAAGCCACGCTCGCGTACACACAAATCGACGCGTCCCCGGCGAGCCGAGAATAATAAGAATTTGTTCAAAAGCGATGGTCTTCCGTTTTGGTGCATGCGAGATCTTCCGGAGAAGGTGGAATCAGTTTCGGGTGTGATGACAGAGAGGCCGTGGCTGGAACCGGAGCTCCTGGAGGCTGGCGTAGAGATGGATGATGCGAAGAAGTGGATGCCGATGGTGTCGGATTTTCATGCCGGGAGTTTTGATGCCGGGATTCATAAGGAGGAGTGAGTTGGAAAGTTGCGCTACTGTATGCGCCTTTAAAAATTCCAGCAAGACTCCGGACCCCATGACGCCGTTCCTCTCGTTTGACGAGTTGGAAGCGCGTAACGACACATTCTTCTCAACGGAATCGGTCACATATTATACCATGCGGAGTATGATCGCGATGAATCAAGGTGGGCTCATATCTTGGCTCAAATTCGAGCTTATGTAAAACCGACGCTAGCTTTCGAATCGTAGCGAGGACAGCTTTCTGACACGAAAACGAAGCGCACGAAAGTTTTTGAGCATAAACAGGGGCGAACAGGTGAGTGTAGCTGAGTTTGAGCTCGTAACTCGGCTTAAACTTGCGCTAGGGCAAAACTGAGTATAGCTATGGGACCGCTGCGATGTCAGCTTTCCGATGACACCAAAACGGACATATTTGAGCTCGAGAGAACATGCTCAGCGCATGTCTCTGTGTGCTGAGGCACTGTGCAGCCAACCGAGCCGCTCAAGCTCACCCGAATCGTCAAAATCTCAACTTTCCAGGTGCAATGGACCGCTTCAAGGAGAAAGAGCTCGAAGAGCACGGCACGTCAATGCTACGTCGCCGACTGGAAGCCCAGGCGCTGTTCGCAAAGCCATCCAAAGAGGAGGAAGAGGAGCGAACGTGCCCGGTGACGTCGATCAAGTTCATCGTTGATAACATTTGCATTAGCTATGATGTAAGAGCTCGTGAGCTAAATGTGCTATTAACACTTGATTTTCAGCGTCGCAACCCAATCAAGTCGATCATCAAGTTCAAGAAGCGCTTCAGATCGAATCTGTTGCGTATCTCGAAGGAGAACGAGAGAAAGGGGTCCCGTGAGGGAGCGACTTCGCGTGAAGCGATCTCGAAAGAGTCGAAATCGAAGGAGGCGAAATCGCGCGATCGAAAAGCGAAAGAACAGCGGAGAAAGGGTGGTGCGAAATCGAAGGAGAAGGCTTAATGGGGACAAAATAGTAAAAAGAAAAGAAAAGAATGAGGAACCTATGATTTACTGTTTTCTAAATGTTCATTGTCATTTCGGGCGTTGAGAGAATGAGAAAAAACAACGCCGACTATCGAATTGAATAAAGAGAGATTTTAATGTTCATTGGTTTTTTAAAAATATTTTTTTCTAAGCTCCGCCTATCGTGCCTCGTAAATCGACACTGTGTCTATTATCGACAAATTTAAACTGAGGCTCGGTTTCATTTTTTTTCGATAATACTTTGATATTAATTTAATCCCATTTTTTCCACTCAATTTTACTCAAGCAGAAGCACCCACGTGTTGGGCTCCCCTGGTTTCCAGGGTTACCATTGAGCAAGTTTCGGGAATTTTCGGAATTTCTGAGTCGAAATTAGTTGGATCTTTTTGATAGTGAGAGCCTAAATTTTTTTTGGAGCAAATGTTTTGATTTTCTGGTGAAAGTGTATTTTTCCTGAATTTTCCAAGTTTTCCAAAATTTCAAAACAAGATTTTCAGCACCTTTGTTCGATTTTTACGGATTTTTGTATGGTTTTTAGGTGAAAAATATCTACGAAATATCAGAATTTGCTTTTCAGACAATTTTCAGATACATTTTCAATTTTTTGATTTTCAGCGTTTTTTGGAAATTTAAACTTTTTTCAACTTTTTTCAGTATTACATCGGAATTTTAGTCATTTTTCAATTTTTAGATTTTTTGGAACAGATTTTTTGATTTTCAGGTGAAAATTGAATATTTTTCTGAAATAAAAAAAAAAAGTTTTTTTCAAAAATTCAAATGACCATTTTTCAACATTTTCGGAGTCTTTTTCAGATTTTTATGGTTTTTTGTATGGTTTTTAGGTGAAAACTGCTGAAAATTTGGTTTTTTAGACATTTTTCAGAAAAAAATTTCAATTTTTTGTTTTTCAGAGTTTCTCGGAAATTCCTACTTTTTTTCAGTTTTACACCGGAATTTCAGTCTTCTTTGAATTTTTAGCCGATTTTACTATTTTAAATCCCACTTTTTCACAGGAAACTTTCATTTTTCACCCAGAAATTTTTCAGATTTTCAGTTTTCTCCTCTGATTTTTCTCGATATTTTCCGAGATTTTTACCTAAATTTTATTCTATTTCAATTTTTCTATCGATTTCCACAATTTTTTATCGAAAAAACCGTGATTTTTCAGTGTTTTTTGGCCAATTTTCATCGAAATTCACCTGAAAATTCGCTCAAAATTGGGCGGAGCCTATTTTTGCAACCCGCGGCGCGCAATTTAGCAACATTGCCGCACGCTTTTTCACTTTTCTTTCTTTTCTCAATTTGTTGCATTTTCGCGTTCAATCAAGTTAAAAATGGATTCAGAAGGTGATTTTTTGATTTTCTCAGCAAAAATTAAGCGGAAAATTCAATTTTCAGCATCAGAAATGACACCAGACACGATGATTCGTGAGCACTTGCGAAAGGAACCCATCAAAATGTCGGCTTGGGAAATTCGCCAATTTTTTGGGGTATTTTTGGCCGGAAAAAATTGTATCAAAAGATTTTTCAGAACGAGAGCAATGTTTCGGAGGAGTTTTTGAGCTGCTCACTGGAGGAGCTCGCTGATACGGCGCCGGAATTCGAGGAGAATCATAAGGGATTGATTGAGGATCTGGAGAAAAATGCATTGTTGGTGGTGCCGTTGCTTCGAAAAATTCCAATTAGTATGTAAAATCGGAAAAAGGAGAAAATTTGAGCCAAAAAACTGGAGAAAAGGAGAAAAATTGGGGAAAAAAAATTTTAAACGAAAAATTCGAATTTCAATCCTAAAAATCTAAAAAATGCTCAAAATTTTATAAATCCTCTGAAATAGTTTCAAGAGCTCAAAATTTAGAATTTTAGTCCGAAAATGCGGGAAAAACTGAAAAATTAGCCCAGAAATTTGAATTTTTGATTTTGAAATTCTAGAAATGACTATATCTTGAAAACCAGTGGGCCTAAAATTTTCTAAAAATATTGATTTTAAGGCTCCAGAAGCCTCAAAACGAATTTTTCCTTACAGTGACCCTTCTGGAGATCCTCGATCAATGTACGACTTCAATCGAGTCGTTCGAATTCTTCCCCGACTTCCCCAAAGCTCCAGCCACCAAACTCGTCGATCACATCTTTCCCGATCAATCAATGAGCAACGAGGAGAAAATCGCCGAGTACGAGAAGCTCGCCGCGTCGACGCCAACGATTCTGGAGCATCTGACGGCGTGGAGAGATCAAGTACAGGACTATATCGACGGGTTGGAGATGTTCATCGAGAAGTATACGGAGGAGTTGAATGAGAAGCAGTTGGCAAGGATTGGGCAGTTGATAAGGAAGTCGAAGACGGTGATTCCAAAGATAAACGAGAAGATTGAGCAGAAGGTGAACATGAGGCTCGAAAAATGATTCTGAGGGGTCCTGGGTGCTCCAGAAGAGAAAAAATTGATCCTGAGTGATTCTGGAGCATTCTGGGCGATTCTAAATGGCTTAGAATGCTCCAAAAGTTATCAAAAATGGTCAAAACGATTGTAGAGGATTCTGAAGCATTCTGAAGCATTCTGGACGGTTCTATGAGGTTTTGAAGGCTCCAGAATCTCTCAAAAGTGTAAAAAACGATTCTGGAAGATTCTGGAGCATCTTAGAGCATTCAGGACAATTCTGAAGGACTCCGAATGCTCCAAAAGCGCTCGGAAATAAAAAAATGGCTAAATGGTTTTTGAAGCATCCTGGAGCATTCTGAACGACTCTGACTAGTTTGAAAGGCTCTAGGAGCGCCCAGACGTGCCCAAAGCGATTCTGGAGCATTCCGAAGCATTCTAGACGATTCTGAGGGCCTGTGAATGGTCCAGGAACGCTCAAAAGCTCAAAAAACTATCTTCAAAGGTTCAAGAAGGATTTTGAAAGACTCTGATGACTCCAAAAACGCTCAGGAATGAAAAAATTGATTCTAAATAGTTTTGAAGCATTTTGGAGAATTCTGGACCGTTCTATGGGGGTTTGTAGGCTCCAAAAGTGTCCAGACGAGCTCAAAACAATTCTGGAGGATTCTGAAGCATTCTCAAGCATTTTCAAAAATTCTAGGGTGGTTTGAGTGCTCCAGAATCGCAAAAACAATCATAAATTGTACTAGAGCATTCAAATAAATCTGAAGACTTGTAAAAGATTCAGAACAATTCTAAAGGCTCCAAAAGTTCTCAAAAATGCAAAAAAAAAAAAAACGATTCTGTAGGATTCTGGAAGGTTCTAGAGCATCCTAGACGATTTTGAGGTGCCCTGCATGCTCCGGAACCGCAAAAAATGATCCAGAGTGGATAATGAGCCATCTAAGAATATCTGAAGGCTTCGAAGAGATTTTGAACAATTCTAAAGGCCCCAGAAACCCTCAGAAGTGCAAAAAACTATTTTGGATCAGTCTGGACGACTCTGACTAATTCTGAAGGCTTCTGGAGCGCCCAGACGTACCCAGAACGATTCTAAAAGATTCTGAAGGCGTCTAAAACGTTCTGAATTTCCCAGAAACCCTAATTTTTACCCCTAACCACTGTGTTCTTCCAGATCCTCGAAAGCGACGCCGAAATCCAGGAATTCGAAAAATTCTACCGCATCGTTTGCCGTGAGCCCAAGTACCAGACGATGAGCCCTGCGGTGGCTCGTGCTCAGATCAAGCACATGTTCGATGCATCGAATCGTGAGCTTCGTGGGATTGTCGCGAGGATGGCAGATTCTGTGGAGAATGGGAATAATAACAGTATGAAGATGGAGTTCTCCGTGGAAGATCAGGAGGTTAGCAGGCACAATGGGACTAACAGTGAGTTTGTGCATACTGTAGTTTGTAGCCTCTAAGCCTCCGAGGCTTACCAGGGAATGGTCAGGGCTCTTCTGAGCCCTGGGAGTTCCCGGTAAGCCTAAGAGACTTAGAGGCGCTACAAGCTATACAAAAACTTTTCCAGCCGGTTTCAGAGGGCCCGCCGTCACCACCAAGAAACGCCCCGCCGAAGAGGGCCCGCTGGAGCCACCACGACAACGGAGGAAACGTGTACGATTCGAGTGCTGAACATGGGGATCGGCGGTGCCGAATGTGATTTTTTTCCGCGAATGTTACGAGTTTCTTCAGATTTTTTCTCAACCTGATCTTGCTATTTTGAAAATGTTCCTGTTCCCCCCAATTTTCCCCAGTGTACGGGCCCTTTGATTTGTATCATTTTCTACAACTACTCATAATACAGAACCTTCTTAAAGTCTTTGATTCGAATTTTTCTCATTCATCTGATGATAAAATGCACCAGATTTCAATTTTTCTCAAAGTGCTCAAAAAATGGGGTGGGGCACAGGGTGAGGATGAGCTAGATCCGCAAAAGCGCTCTAATGAGAGGTCTCTGCGTCTAAAACGAAAGTACTCTCTCGCTACAGTACGCCTTTAAAGGCGCATGACGATTTCTGCTCGGGTTTCGCAATGCAAACGCCTTTTTGACAAAAATTTGATCAAAATTCATCATTGCGCCCGCGGCAATGCCGAAAAGGCGTTTGCATTGCGAGACCCGAGCAGAAATCGTCATGCGCCTTTAAAGGCGTACTGTAGCGAGAGAGTACTTTCGTTTTAGACGCAGAGACCTCTCATTAGAGCGCTTTTGCGGATCTAGCTCATCCTCACCCTGTGGTGGGGTAGGCAATGAGAGGGAGGGAAATAGAAAATGAAGAAAAAAGAAGAAGAAGAAACTCATCTCATTACTTGGTGGTTCCTTCGGTTTGCTCATTTGCACCCCCCCCCCCCCCCTTTTTTAGTGCTCTTTTTCTCACATTTTTCAACGCAAAAAAAATCTTGTTATTCACTCTAGTGAGTAATCTGAACATGGGATCTCGAGATTCCAGACAATTTTTGTATTTATTTTTTCCATTTTTTTCCCGGGTTTTTTTTTCTTATTTTTTGTAGTTTTTTAAAAATCGAGCTCACTTTTGCTCCATTTTTTTCCATCCATTCCACCTGTTATTTGAAATTCATGACTCTCGAAAGAGCATGAATGTTTTTGCATTGAAGATGAGGGGAACATTGGTTCAAAGTTTCACGGATATCATTTTTTGAGACCAAAAAAGGGCAAAGTTGCAATGGAATGCGTCCCGGTTGCGAAATGTCGCAGTTGCGAAACGTCCCAGTTGCAAAACGTCCCGGTTGCGAAATGTCTTGCTACAGAATTTTTCCGAAGCCAGAGAACCAAGGTTCCTGGGGGAATTTTCAATTTCTCTCCCTATCTGCTACAGATTTCCCTCATTTTGAGCAATCTCGACTAACTTAAAGAAAGTTAGGATGGCTCAAAAAATTACAGTAGTCTCAGCGATGATAGCCAAAAAACGTGCACTTCAACCCTTTGGACTTTTTTGCTATTTTTTGAAGCCAAAAAGGGCAAAGCTGCAATGAAAGGCTTCTAGCAACTGCGAAACGTCCTAGACTGCGAACTGTCGCAGTTGCGAAACGTTCAGGCTGCAAAACGTCTGGCTACGGAATATTCCGAAGCCAGAGAACCGAGGTTCCTGGAGAATTTTCGATTTCCGTCTTAAAGCAGAAGTTCTTCTTGTGAGCAGATCTCAACGGCATACCTAACTTTGAAAGTCAGGATAGCTACAGTAATCCCGAGCGATTTTCGATCTCGTAAGGTTGCATAATACGTGCACCTATTGTTCACAGTAAACTAGAAATTAGTTTTGCCTTTTCTGTTTGCACAAAGCAATGTTACCGACGTCATTCCGAACATTGAAACATTTTTTTTCAAAAGTTTGTTTTCTACACAAGTAGGCGGATAGACAGAAAAATTTGTGGTCTGCTACATAGAGACACAAATCGTCGACTATTCTAAGCCTTTGAAGTCTTCGAAAATTCCGAATTTCAAGGGTTTTGGGCTTCTACAAAACTTCCCAAGCCCTCTTCTGACAGTTTGTATAGAAGAATCTGTGTAGTTTTGGAGTCATTGTCTGCTGGCTACTGTACTAGACCCACTCGTCTAGTCCCAACATGTATCCTCCGCAGCAAAAAAAGTTGCGCATGACTTTTTTTCGCATACATCCTCCTACGACAACCTCCAAAAGTAAAAACACGATCATAAACAATTTTATGCATATAGTGTGTTTTCCATTTTCGGCCAACATTCATAATCCGATCGGCGAATGTTTTACGGTCAGAAGGGGAATGAATATGGAAATGGAGAGGTTGTGTTGTTGAGAGGTCATTGAACAATTGGAATTTCTAGAATCTACAGTAGTCCTGGATATTCAGCCACTAGCTTCGGGTATCTTAAAGGTGGTGTGCGGGTTTTTAACATTAGGGCTCAAATGGGGTAAAAATACATGTATTTTCATAATATCACGATGAAAACGCGCAAAAAAAATGTCTTACGGCCGCAAAACGCCGTCAAAGTGCGATTTGTAGTACGGTAGTGGTCCCTTTCTTGCGAACCGAATTTCGCTTATTTTTAGCGAAAAACAGTGAAAACTCATTTGTGGCAGCATTGTCATGTGATTTTCTAACATATTATGCAAAAAACTGATATTTTTATCCGCAAATTGGCTGAAAAATTGAAAATTTCGGGAAAATATGCGAATTTCGCCGCGTCGGCGGCCCGCGGACTAGTGCGAAAAGCTAGGCCAGCTCTTCCATCAGGGACCACTACCGTACGCCAAAATCGCACTTTGACGGCGTTTTGCGGCCGTAAGAAACTTTTTTGCGCGTTTTCATCATGATATTATGAAAATTTACATATTTTTACCCCATGTGAGCCCTTATGTTAAAAACCCGCACACCACCTTTAAATTTCCGAATTCCAGGAATTCCCAACAAAATGAGCCCTCTTTCCAACAAAAAAAAAGACAATCACCCTCATCAATGAAGGGGGTGCCCCTTCTATTCATCCGCTTCTCATTTCCTTCTCCATCTCGTCTTCTGTTTCCAATTTTCTCAAAAAAAAGAGAAGAGACAAGATGAGCCGCGGCTCATTTGCTCTTCACCCCTCTTCCTATGTCTTATTGGGGTTGGGGTTCCGTTCCATAGGTTTTCGAGTACGGAGCAAATTTCTAAATGAAATATACATAGTGTTCAGAATCTTCTGGAATGCCTCGAGTAGTAAAACTACTGTACCGATGGTTCTTTGAAAATGAAAGTTTGCTAGAACACTGTCAGAGTATTTTGCAGTATATGAAGCTTTCTCAAAGTCATCCAAAGCATCTGTACTTGCTAGAACCCTACCAGAGTCTTCTAGACCGTCAAGACATTCAGGATCGTTTTCTGGACCATCCTAAATCCCTAGAGCGCTCTCGTAGTCTTCCGTTGCTTCAGAAGCTTCTGGAAAGATATCCTACTTATAAATCTTCGGAAACGTTAGAAGTTTTAAGATTATTTTCGGACCATGGACCTTCTCTTACTTTTGAGGTTATGTCCGTGTCATTTGGACCACCGGAGTCTTTTTGTAAATCGTCATATTCTTTTTTTGTCTAAATCAGAGTGTTCTGAAGTCGTTGGCTCCTCTGGGTCCAGAACCTCGTGAGACGGTTTGTGAAGCGTGAAGCATCGGAAGATTATTCTAAAATCCTTTGGAAAAAACGATGCTTCTTATCATCATCAATATTCCATTAGTTGTTTGCTCTGTGTCTCTTCATCTTGTTTCTGCACTAATTAAAAATTGAGCACCCCTCCTTTCCGTGCGCTCCACCTCTCCTTCCCCGTCTTTCCGGAGAGTCAAATTTCTAGAGGTGTCCATGGTGACCGAGGAAAAAGAGAGGGAAAAGAGTGTAGAGGGAAGTGTACTTTGCACATTTCTGGAGCACACCTGAAGTTTGAGCTCTGTGATCTGCTCATTTTGATCTTGCAAATGGAAGAATTCAGATTCTAAGAATTCAAATATTTTGGAGTTTCTGTTTTAAGCAAAAATTGAAGTCTGAAATTCTCCAAAAATCACAATTCTTTCAAGTTTCTGATCAACTTTTTTTGATATCTTCCTGTTTTTTTCCCGATAATCCTTCCCCTTTTCTGGACTTCTCATATTGAACGAGATTATAAGTTACATCATCGTCCAGAATCTGCCCTTCGCCGTCGTCGTCATCTATTCTTAGACACCCCGCCTAATCTCTACGTGCTAATCTCTAGAACACAGAGGGACAGAGTTTCTCCGTTTTCTTCGATCTCATGTGCACCTTAAGAGTTTCTCTATGCTTTGTTTTTACTTGCCTAGGAATGTGATCTTGGACTCCTCGTGGACCTTTTGGATTTCCGAAGAGTTCTAGGGAACAAAAATGCAATATTCTGCCATCTATAACTGGAAATTGTGCTCAATTGTGCACCTGTGCAAAATTTATCAGAGCTCTTGTGCACTTTGAGCACTTCTAGTCTGCAGAAAATTTGATTTGCTGACTTCCAGCAGGACTCATTTTCAGCGGAAAAGTAAGAACATTCTTTAAATTTTCTTAACAAGAAAAAGTATAATTCTGCAAGACCTTTTTCTTGTGACTTTTTGTCATGCAAATCATGCTGATTATATGTACGCGTTCTCACGGATAGGACACACTGGTCAAACATCGATTTGGAGAAAAGTGTAACATCAAAAAAAAATTTATAAATGAGCAATCAGAATGAAGAAGGAAAAGGACAAGATGAAGAAGGAGAAGCCCTTTATATAAGAAAATCTGGCTAAAATTGGAATTCAGCAGAGCCATCCAATGAAGGTCTTGAACTCGACCATATCTAGACCGCCATGGTCGAATTTTTCGGACCAAAGACCTCAGGGTAGTCCAGTCGGGAAGAATGGCTTGACAGTGGCACCGCAGCACTTCAAAACCGGGAAATTTCGAAATGACCGGTTTCGGAAAGTCTTGGAGCCTTGACTGCGAGTTTTATATTAGGCGCCTAAAAAACAGCTGAACTTTGCGCCACCGCACTCCTGTGGTAAAAGGTCCCGAAACGGTGATTTTTCAACAGGAATGCGGTGGCGTAAAGTCCAGCTGTATTTTAGGTGCCTAATATCATCAACGTTTCCTCCTCGGTGTTGTAAGTCAAACTTGGAATCCCAGAAACTTCTCAACAGTATTGGAACAAAGCCGCCGGTCTGGGTGTACCCTGTACCCCGCGGAGCCAGTGGTCTGGGTGCTTTTCGTCTTCCTTGTCATCTCCATCCTCCCGCCTCCCCGGATCCCTCGACAACTGTTCTCTCATCTCCTCTCATCACCCCACCCGAACATGAGAGAGAAAATAAAACAACGACGACGGGATCTCTTTTTCGATATCAAGATTTCCTGGTTTCTCCCAGCCAGATGAGAAAAAAAGAGTCGTTACGAGCAAAACCGCCACCACATGGTGGTTCAATATGTAATGCGTCTTTGTGTGTGTTCTAGTTTATAATGCTTTATTTCAAAAGTTTGCTCTATAAGACACTGACTGGAAGCTTATGAAGACTCATGAGTCGGATGAGCCTAGAAGGCATAAGCCTAAGCTCTTCTAGAGGGAACAGAGTGCTTCACATCCCCAGCTACGCCTTTTAGAACTGAAAGAGCTCGTATGGGGTTCCAGTTCTCTTTATAGGGCCATCGCCAACTTCGCTCCACTGAAGTCCCCCTCATGCTCAGGAACCCGAGCTCAAAAGATCTTATGCTCCTGAACCTTTCGAATCAATCCAACCAGTACTAATCAAGTTACATTATTATCTAATCAATCTTGTTGTACCTCTCTGAATGTTCTCTGCTCCGTGTCTCTCTATTTCTCTCCTATGTTTGCCCCTTTTGAAATAAGTATCTCAGTAGCTCGTTTCGAGGAGACAAATGGCCACGTGATTTTCATACACTGGAGATCAATTGAAAGGCAACAAATATTTGTATTTTGAGAAAGTGAAAAAGAGGCGGAGCCTGTTTGAGGAATGACATCATAGAGTTACTGTTGAGTTGGAGGACGTTAGGAATTTGGATCACTATCTCGGGAATCGTCAAGCTATGAGATTCCTGTAGCTCTCAAAGTTTGATCGCTCTTGTATCCAGAAGAGCCCCAAACCTCTGTATGAGAATCTAGCTGCTCTCTGACCTCATCTATCGACGCTCTTATAATCATATCAAAGCTATGACACTGAGGATTCTGAATCTGTAATCAGATTTTCTCTAGCTTAGCTATGAGCCGAGTTATGAGCGATTGAAGACGTCAGACAGTTTGAGACCCTGTGGCTTAGCTTACAGATAAGCAAGTTTCGCTAGAGATTCGGGATCCCTGTGATTTCAGCTAGCAATTCCTCAAGAGCCGATATCTTAGGCCCCAGAGTCGACTCGAGAAATCTGACAGTATCTTCAGAATCCTCTCTGACGATTCTGAAGATTCTAGGTCAAATTTGTTTCTTCTTCCCGTCCTTCCGCCCCCCATCACTAACTAATCAGTCTCTATTTCTCTTCCCCTCCTCATATTTCACCCCCTTGAAACCAAACAACAATCAAAACATTTATCTATGTGTTTGTGACCACCCTGACTACGTAGTGGAGCAGCAGCACCCCCAGACACTTTTTACTATTTTTCTGGGGGCCCACCCACAGTCATCAGACACTGTTACAAGTGGATCAATCATCAATGTTTGATTTTGCATGTTTTTTGGCGGTTTTCCACGGACACGCCCAGGGAAATAGGCTCCGCCCCAACATTTTTTTCCCGGGGCGCACACCGCTTATCATATTTTAGGCGGTGTACTTTGAGACACGGAAAAAAATCACCTGTTGCATTTTTTGGTGAATGGAAATTTTTTGGCTTTCCCAAGTTTTTTGATGTTTCTGTTGTATCACCTTTAGATTCTTGGCATTCAGCCAACATGACCTTTCTTGTTTTCCAAGACACTCCCCTGATATCACTAGAGAGATAAGATCAATTTGAGATGACTGAGAGATCGAGTCATTTATCAAAATATCTATCTATCTAGATGAGATATGGGAGAGACAGAGAGAGGAAAAAAGAAGCTTGAAAAATGAGATGACAATTCTCCTGGCGGAACTTTTTTGTTCCAACATCTATAAATTGGAAATTCGAAGTTCGATTTCGAAGAAAGTTATATCAATCGCTAGGAAATCTTCTGAAGAATAATCTGGGATTTTGAATTCCCCGAAAATTCCGACTGTGAAGGACTCAGAGGCTTCAGAAAGTCATAGATTCCTACAGTTTTTTTTTCAAAAAAAAAAGTAATTCGATTTAGACGGAAGTTATATCAATCGCTTGGAAATCTTCTGAAGAATATTCTGGAATTCTGAATCTCCCAGAAACCGATTTGAAAAGATTCTGAGCTTTAGAATCCTAGCGGCGTCGAAATTTCGGGAATGAGAGATTTTTATGGCTGTATCTCAAGAACAAGTGGTTAAATTTCGATGATAGTTATACCAATCAATAGGAAATCTCTTGTAGAGTATTCTGGGATTTTGAATCTCACAGAAACTCCGATTTCGAAGAATTAAGACGCTTTAGAATTCAGATGACGTTAAAATAATGGTTGTCATAGCTTTCTTCGGCTTTATCGCAAGAACTAGTCATTCAATTTTCATGAAAACTGTATCAATCGCTTGGAAATCTTCTGTAGAACTTTCCATGGCTTTCAACTTCCCGAAAATTCTGATTTCAATCGATTCTGAGGCTTCAGAATCCAGCTTGCCTCTATGCACCTTAAAGTCCTTTGACCGATCATTAATGGCTTTCACCGGAAACGCAAAAATCAAAGACTTTTCCTTTTCCATTCTGATTGAAGTCTCTTGATCCTACCCTTCATTCTCAAAGCTTTAATAAGCTGTTGGAGCATCGTTATTCTTGCAATTTCATCAGGCAGCTGATTCCACCAAATGTGTCATTTAACTCGAATGATGATGGTGATGACACTCTTCATTTTTGCTAACAATGTGTTGTTGTGTTTTTTGCTTGTCTGGAAGGCACAGGTGTCTTTTGAGTTGTTACAAAAAATATGATGATGACATGGTGGCATGACAGCTAGCGACCTATTTTTGAAGATCACTTGGATTGCCTATGAGGTTTAAAGGCGCATGGAGCTCCAGGAGCTCGAACTACTGCTGTAGTCGTTCCAAGACCTCGATGTTACCACTGCCACTGTTCTAGTTGTGTCAGGACTATTGCAAGTACTGTAGTCGTTCCTCAAGATTCCTAGGTACAACTACTGCTATTGTACTGCTTCTGAGAGATTAGAACTCATACTACTAGTGTAGTTAGTATTGCAGTACTACGGTAACTGTGTGAGGGCCGCAAGGTCCCTACTATTACTGTAGTTGTGCCAGGACCTTTAAGATATTGTAGTCGTTATTCAAAATCCCGAGAATTACTACTGATATCGTGGTCCTTCTGAAGCATAAGAACTGCTCTTTTCGATAATACAGATTTAAAGAGGGAATGACCCGAAGTGTTACCCTGGTATTTGGCTCATAATTTGTCAAAATACATCACACGGTGTAACTAGTAAAGCCACAAAGTTATAGGTGCGCTCTCCCGGGTTTACCGGAATTAGGGCTTCTTTTGTAATTTTTGGAAAATTTTTGATCACTCACATAAAAACAGTCATAAGTCAGTAGAACAAGGAGCAATTTTGATGTTCTTTTTTTTGTTTGATAGCACATAAAACAATTCACAAAAAAGTCTCTCAGAGCATATATCCATCTACGATACATGCGCTTTTATGAATTGAATAACAAGGTCTGGAGTATACTGTAGTTTCAAAAAGTGCCAATTTTTGGCAATCGGGGAACGGGGGACTACCACTATAGGAATCCTTGCATCTAGTAGTCAACAAATACCTTCTCTAACATAGGGGTCCGGCTCGAGTTACGAAAGATATTTTGATTTTTTAAATTTTTTTCGAAATTTCCATGTATCCCTATACGATGGATTTTGAAAAAAATCATAAAAATTTGATGAGGACTAATTTCGATTTAAATATGATTTTTAACAAGATTTCTCTGAAAATAAAACATCCACATTAAAATTTGTCCTCATCAAATTTTTATGATTTTTTTCAAAATCCATCGTATAGGGATACATGGAAATTTCGAAAAAAATTTAAAAAATCAAAATATCTTTCGTAACTCGAGCCGGACCCCTATGTTAGAGAAGGTATTTGTTGACTACTAGATGCAAGGATTCCTATAGTGGTAGTCCCCCGTTCCCCGATTGCCAAAAATTGGCACTTTTTGAAACTACAGTATACTCCAGACCTTGTTATTCAATTCATAAAAGCGCATGTATCGTAGATGGATATATGCTCTGAGAGACTTTTTTGTGAATTGTTTTATGTGCTATCAAACAAAAAAAAGAACATCAAAATTGCTCCTTGTTCTACTGACTTATGACTGTTTTTATGTGAGTGATCAAAAATTTTCCAAAAATTACAAAAGAAGCCCTAATTCCGGTAAACCCGGGAGAGCGCACCTATAACTTTGTGGCTTTACTAGTTACACCGTGTGATGTATTTTGACAAATTATGAGCCAAATACCAGGGTAACACTTCGGGTCATTCCCTCTTAAGTAGTACTCCTGTTACTACAGTAACTGTGAGACGACCACAAGGTCCCTACTACTACTGTAGTTGTGCCAGGACCTCTCTGAGATCCACAGCAAACTGTGTTCTTACTGTAGATATCTACAGTAATTTCAAGCGTGACCTCTCTCTGCCATCGTGGCTTCCATTGAGATCTTGGAGAACTCTCGTTGGATTTAGAGCTGGAATTTGGAGCTCGACTTTTTTTCCGTTCAACTTTTTTCTCGTTTCTTTTCTCTTCTTTTTCTCTCTCCTCTCCACTACCTCGAAAACGGTCTAAATTTCGACGAAATGTTGATTGTGAGGTAGAAGTAGAATTATTCGTTATCAGTTAGTTCCACTAGGCTCTCTAGCCAGAGTTAGAGCTAGAAAGTTCAGGATCGCCATTTACGTTTTCTAGGAATTATAAGTTTGAATGTTAGGATTTTCGTAAATTGGAAAGTTCTCTAGGGATTTCGTGGAGATTTCCTATCGATCCGTGTAGTTTTCATCAAAATTGGGCCACTGGGGCTTGAGATACAGTATCCCTGCTTTTTCGACGTCGCGAGGATTCTGAAGCCTTTGAATCTTTCAAAACTAGAATCTTCAAGAAATTCAAAAACCCAACGTATTCTCCAAGAAATTTCCTATCGATCTGTACAATTTTCATCGAAATTGGACCACTGGTTCCAGAGATACAGTATCCCGAAAATTGATACCATTGTTTACCACTTTCCACAATAATTCCATAAATCACTTTTTTTTTCCGCTGATTTGCATAATTTGCCGTATCACTTGCCCCCCTCTCCCCTAATTGAGGCAAAATGAAGCATTTGACAAATTTTATTTTATCGAATTCATTAATTCTCCACACAATGAAAAGTGTCATCATTTCTTCATTCACCCCATCTTTCTTCCCTTGTATACATATACAATAGAGCCCAGAAAAAGAGGGAGAGAGAGAACACTGATTGCTAGAGACGCAGAGACAAACAGAACATTTCTGTACTGATAAAACGCCAATGCGCTGGAAATTTTCGTCTTTTAGACAACATTTTCACGTATTCCCTTGATTGACTCGTTTTTTCGAGTTTTGGCGATTGCAAGCTAAGCTCCGCCCACTTTTTGAGCTAACAAAAATCCTCATATAAGAAAGTGGGCGGAGCCTTTCTTTTTCGATGTCAATTCGATTTTTGGAGAAGAAATGAAGTTTAACTTAAACTCCAAAAAATTGGCTATTTTTGGTGGGAAATTCAAATTTCTATACCCACAAAAATAGTACGATTTTTTCCCATGCATATAAAGTTGATACAACATTTTTTTGGATCTATATTTTTTTCGACGATAAGAAATATAAGATTCTGAAGGCTTTATTGGTTTCATTTGAATCTTAGAATCTTCTAGAAAAAAGAAAATCGTATGTATGCAACAAACGATGCCAATTATTGTGTCATTCTCTCATCCGGAAAAGCCACTAGATTGAGATATACTATGTTATTATACTAACACATAGTTTAGAGGGCTTCTGGAGGCTTCTAGAAGTCTTCTAGAAGATTCTTCGAAATTTAGAGAAAACTTTTTTTTTTTGGATTTTTTTTGTCAAAGTTTGAACATTTATATCTTAAGATGGAAAAGTGTGATTTCTGTGAAAGTGACATCAATCGAGAGGTAATCTCCTGTAGAATATTGTGAGTTTTTGAATTTCTCGAAAATTTTGATTTTGAAGGATTTTGAAGCTTCAGAATCCAGATGACGTCGGAACCTTGGGTATCATAGATTCCTACGGCTTGATCCTGAGAACAAGCCATTCAATTTCAATGAAAGTTGTACCAATCGATAGGAAATCTTCTGTAGAGTATTCTAGAATTTTGAATTTTTTGAAAATTTTGATTTTGAAGAATTCAGAGGCTTCAGAATCCAGAAGACGTCGAAATTTTAGATCTCATAGTTTCGCTGGTTTTATCTTAACAACTAGCTGTTCAATTCCAATGAAAGTGACATCAATCGAGAGGTAATCTCTTGTAGAATGTTCCAGAATTTTGAATATCTGGAAAATTCCATTTTTTGAAGGATTCCGAAGCTTCAGAATTCAGATGACGTCAAAAATTTGGGTACTATTGATTCTAACGGCTTTATCTCAAGAACTAGATGTTCGATTTCTATGACATTTATACCAATCGATAGGAAATCGTCTGTCGAATATTCTAGATTTTTGAATTTCTCGAAAATTCTGATTTTGAAGAATTCTGAAGCTTCATAATTCAGAAGACGTCGGAATTTCGAATACCATAATTTCCTACAAATTTATCTAAATAACTAGTAGTCCAATTTTGATGAATGTTATACCAATTGATAGAAAATTTCCTGTACAATATTCCAGGTTTTTGAATTTTTTGGAAATTCTGATTCCGAAGGATTTCGAGGCTTCAGAATCCAGAAGACGTCGGGATTTTCAGAAACCACTGCCTTTCGAGCATTTATCTCGAAAACCAATATCTCTATCTATATAAAAGTTAGCCCATTAGACAGGAAATCTTCTGTAGAATATAATAGGATTTTGAATTTCCCGAAAATTCGGATTCCGAAGGATTCAGAGGCTTCAGAATCCAGAAGACGTCAAAAATTTTTTTTCCAAAATTTTGAAAATTTCAAATTTCCTTCTTTTTCTTCTATCGAATTTCTGCTCATTTCTTAATATGGCTTATTATCTGTTTCCCTCTTTTTCTTCCCAATATCCATCTTTTCCAGAATCAAAAAACAAAAATGACCGCTGGAATTTCGGCGGCCGCCTCATCTAGCACTACAACGACGACGACGATGGTTCCAGATGAGAGTGAATGCCTTAAAAAGGAAGAGGAGAGGTATGATAAGGAAAAAATCCGTAAAAAAATGGTGAAAATTGGTCCAGAAAGGGCCAAAATGCATAAGGAACAGTGGTGGCCGAGGTTTTGCAAATTAGGCCATTTTCAACTTTTCTCATCCAAATTTTACATTTCTAACAAACGCGCTCTACTGCTAACCCTAAGACGAAAAAAATTTCAGATTCAAATCCCCGGACCCGGCGCCAACACTCGATGAAGAGGTGGACATTGCCACCCTTCCCTCAATGCTCGAGGACGACCCAAATGGCAACGTTGTCGAGTGCGATTTGGGATTCAAGGGGCCCCGATGGGGACCGCAGCACGCTGGAGCGAAGAAGCTCGCGTCGATGTATAGCAAAGGTTCGCGTGTGTTATCACACCACAAGAAATTATAGTGCACTATCAGGCCATATGGTGATAGACAGGGGGAAAAGGTCAAAGAGAGGGAGAACTTTGAGTTCCCCTGGTGGCCTAGAAATCCAAGGAAATGAGTTTCTAGGCCACCGGAGAGAAGTAGGGTCTACAGTAATCCTAGCTTGGTGGCCTAGGAAGAGAAAGTTCGGCCATCATGAAATTCCTCAAAATTTTCTTCCAGAAAAACGAATGCAAGAAGAAGTGTCACTGGTGGTCGCCATCGTCTGCTTCGCCGCCGTCTTCATCAATTTGCTCGTCAGTTGGGAGTGGTCGATATGGAGTAAGTATTGGGGGTCCTAAAGGGCCTAGAGGGCCTGAAAAGCGCAAAGGGCTCATAGGGCCTAGGGGCCTCGAAAGCCTTAAAGTCTTGGCGGCCTAAAGAGCTTAGAAAGCCTGGAAAGCCTAGAGGGCCTAAAATGAGCCTAAAAAGCCTTGAGGCCATAGAGGGCCTAGAAAGACTAGAAAGCCTAGAAAGTCTAGATTGCATAGAAAGCCCAGGAAGCCTTGAAAACCTAGAGGGCCTGAAAAGCGCAGAGGGCTCATAGGGCCTAGGGGCCTCGAAAGCCTCGGCGGCCCAGAAAGCATAAAAGGCCAAGAAAGCCTAGAAGGCCTAAAAAGTCTAGAGGCCCAAAATGAGCCTTGAAAATCCAAAAAGTCTAAAAAGTCTAGAGGGCCTAGGGGGTCTCGAAAGCCTTGGCGGCCCAGAAAACCTTGAAAAGCCATGGCGACCTAGAGGACATAGAAGGCCTTGAGGGCCTAGAGGGCCTAGAAAGCCTAGAAAGCCTAGAAAGTCTAGTGGGCCTAGAAAGCCCAGGAAGCCTTGAAAGCCTAGAGGGACTAGAAAGCCTAGAGAGCTCAGAGGGCCTCGAAGACCTAGAGGGTACAGAGGGCCTAAGGCACAAAATGAGCCTAGAAAGCCAAAAGGACTCAAAATACGCCTAAGGCTCAAAATAAGCCTAAGGCACAATATAAGCCTAAGGCTCAAAATAAGCCTAAGGCTTAAAATGAGCATAAAAAGCCTAAGGCTCAAAATAAGCCTAAGGCTCAAAATAAGCCTAAGGCTCAAAATAAGCCTAAGGCTCAAAATAAGCCTAAGGCTCAAAATGAGCCTAGAAAGCCAAAAGGGCTCAAAGTAAGCCTCAGGCTCAAAATAAGCCTAAGGCACAATATAAGCCTAAGGCTCAAAATGAGCCTAGAAAGCCAAAAGGGCTCAAAGTAAGCCTCAGGCTCAAAATAAGCCTAAGGCTCAAAATAAGCCTAAGGCACAATATAAGCCTAAGGCTCAAAATGAGCCTAGAAAGCCAAAAGGGCTCAAAGTAAGCCTCAGGCTCAAAACAAGCCTAAGGCTCAAAATACGCCTAAGGCTCAAAATAAGCCTAAGGTTTAAAAAAAGCCTGAAGCTCAAAATAAGCCTAAGGCACAAAAAAGTCTGAGGCTCAAAATAAGCCTAAGGCTCAAAATAAGCCTAGGGCTCAAAACGGGCCCAGAAACCCCAGAGAGCCGAAACTAAACCACTTTTTTTTCAGTGTCCGTTCTATTCTACGCCGTACTCGGCGTAATGACCGCCGACTTCCTCTCGGGCCTAGTACACTGGGGCGCCGACACATTCGGAAGTGTCGAGACATGGTTCGGCCGCTCGTTCATCCGCCCGTTCCGCGAGCATCACGTCGACCCAACGGCCATCACCCGACACGATTTCGTCGAAGTGAATGGCGATAATTTTATGCTTTGCATTGTGCCACTCGGGTGGATACTGTACCAACAGGCCACCTACGAGCACGCGGATCTTACCCGATGGGCCGCGTTCCATTGGTATGTCCTCTTGTTGGGCATTTATGTGGCGCTGACTAATCAGGTAGGGAAGATGGCCGAGAAACCCGAAATTTTGGGGCCTTAGGCCGCCGGAAAATGACCCAGAAAACGCTAGGCTTCCAGATTCACAAATGGTCCCACACCTACTTTGGCCTCTCGAAATGGGTCGTGTTCCTTCAGAAGGCACACATCATTCTGCCACGCAGTCATCACAAGGTTGGAAGACTACAAACTACAAACTACAACTTTTCTTTTCAGATTCACCACATCTCACCACACGCATGTTACTACTGTATCACTACCGGATGGCTCAACTGGCCGTTGGAGTATATTGGTGAGGGAGAAATTTGGTCGAGAAATTTGGTCGAAAAATGGTCGAAAAATGGTCGAGAAACGCTCCAAATTCGATCGAAAATTGATTGATCGAAATTTGGTCGAAAATTGGTCGAAACTTCAAAAAGTTAAATTCGACCAAAATTGATCGAAAACAGTCCGGTTTGGTCTAAAATTGGTCGAGAAATGGTCGAAAAATGGTCGCAACATGATTTATCAAAATTTGGTCGAAAAATGGTCGAAACATGATTTATCAAAATTTTGGTCGAAAATTGATCGAAACTTCAAAAAAACGAAAATGAGAAAAATTGATCGAAAACGGTCCGGTTTGGTCTAATATTGGTCGAGAAATGGTCGAGAAAAGAGTGGGCGAACTTTGGTCAAAAAATGGTTGAAAAAAATTTTGGCCCAAAAATGGTCGAGAAATGGTCAAAACTTCAAAAAATCGAAAATGACCGAAATTGATCAAAAACAGCCCGGTTTGGTCTAAAATTGGTCGAGACAGGGTCGAAATTTCTTGAACTCGATATTGTTCAAAATTGCTCAAAAAGGTCCAAAATTGGTCGAAATTTTTTTAAATCGAAATTTGGTCGAGAAATGGTCGATAATTGGTCAAAAATGGTCGAAATTTGAAAACGTGTAATTTGACCAAAAGTATATTCAAACGGCCTGATTTGGTCGGAAATTGGTCAAAACTAGTCAAAATTCAGATGATCGAAATTTGGTCTAGAAATGGTCGAGAAATGGTCGAAAATTCGAAAAATTGATATTGATCAAAATTGACCAAAATGGTCCAAAAATTTTCGAAATTTTTAAAAATCGAAATTTGGTCGAGAAATGGTCGAGAATCGGTCGAAAAATGATCGAAATTCCAAAAAAACTCAAAAGTGGTCAAAATTAATCCAAACGGCCTAATTTGGTCGGAAATGGGCGGCCGAAGGTCTAAACCCGAAAATGGTCGAAAATTGGGCGAAATTCCAAAAGTTCAAATTGACTAATATATACCAAAATTATCTGATTTGGTCTAAAATTGGTCAAAATGTGGTCGAAATTTTTTTAAATCTCAAATTTTCCAGGATTCTGGCGCAAACTGGAATGGGTGGTGACAGCGGCGACCGGTATGCAACCACGTGAGGATGACCTGAAATGGGCGACCAAATTGAACTAGGCTACAAACTACAAACTACAATTTTCTCCTTGGAAAAAAACTATTTTCTTACCTAATAGTCCACACTAACCACCACTACCCACCCGAATGATCTCTTCACTTTTTCTTGACCGCAAAAAATTTTTTATGTAACTTTTTTTCCTCGAAATTTTTCTCTGTCGTCTTATTATTCATGTAAATGTGTGATTTCTTTACTCGATTCTTTCTTTTTGAAATTCAAAAAATCTTCCAAAAATTTTTTCCTGTCCAATTTTCCCCTTTCCTGAAAATTTCCTTTCCATGATTTTCTGTGGTTCTTCTATGTCTTTTTTGGCTTTCTGAATAAATACATTCTTATTTTTTGAAGATAGTTGAATTTCAGAAACTTAAAACCATTTAGAATCTCGAAATTCCGACGAAGGGCCGACGGCTGAGCCCTGAATCAAGTTCACAAAATCGAGTATATCTCGCTTCAAAATTATTTTTGTGATTTCGGATTACGTTTTTTGGACTTTTCGTAGTCTATTTGACCAGAATAGATAAAAATTAGGCTTAAAAATTTCAAGGCCAAAATTCCGATTTTGGGCCTAAAATTTTTTTTCGCTAATTTAAACTGTTTCCGACTAAATCGGCTACGAGAAATCCAACAAACTTAGTCCTAACTCATGAAAACCATTTTTAAGCGAGATATAGGCCTCCACGGTATAGGGCCAAAGCCTTCCGAAACATGCCTACTATCTAAAACTGACATCTGGTGGCAGTTATGAACAGTAAACCTGATTGATGCGTGTATTGTACTACTGTCATTTCATCATCTGACCCCAACCACCCCCCAGTCCAAGTGCTAATCCGACACCTCCATTCCCACGGCCCATCAATTGCCACCCCTTCATTTACCACTCGGCCTATTATCCCGCACAGTCACTTTTTCTTGTATCCCCGTTTTCTTGTGCCTTCTGCCCATAATTGTCCTAAAGATCAAGAAAAATCATGTTCAACTATTTTACCAGTGGCCCAAAACAGCCATTGCTAAAGTTTCCGACTACAGTACTCAAGGAGGTTTTCGAGTGTTTGGATGCGGTTGAACTGTGAGTTTGAGTTTTTTGGAGTTTTGGAAGCACTAGAAATGCGTCAAGGCGCGAAAAAGGAGTCCACATATTATAAAAACACAAAAAAAAATCAAATGGAAAAGAAAAAAGCGTCAAGACTTCAAAAAACGTCAAGGCACCAAAAATGCGCCAACTAACCAAGGGTGCGCTAATGGAACTAGAACGCGTCAGGTCAATTAGCTTACTGTAACTCACGAGATTTGCGCCAAGGCACATAAAGTACGCCAAGAAGACTAAAAAAGCGCCAAGGCACTAAATGAACGTCAAGGAACACAAAATGCGCCAACACACTTGAAAAGCGTCAAGTCATCCAGGCCTACTGTAACGAACGAGATTTTCGCCAAGGCACATGAAGTACGTCAAGACGACTAATTGCGTCAAGAAACTCAACATACGCCAATGGCACCAGAAACGCGTCAACATACAAGAAATGCGTCAAAGAACCGCTCGGCTGTTCTCGGCAACTTTTGGGCGAGGACTTGTCGTCTTCTGAGCGGGCCTTGGGCGGATGTCGCCTTATTTTTCTACTAAAGCCGCCTAAGATCAGCTCAAAAGACGCCCAACCTTCGCCAAACCTTCGCCTAACCTTCGCCATTTGCATTCAAATTCTCGCTTATTTTCTTCGAAAAACAACAAAAACACTTACATATATTATTATAATTCATTAATACTACACTAGAAATACATTGAACGGAAGAAAATTGAAATAGAAAAAAAACGAAAATTCGAAATTTATTATAACTTTATCGTTGTTGCTGCTGATTCTCGTTGTTGTCGAGAGCTCCTCCGGTGATTTGATCCATTTGGTAGTGTTCCATCGTCTCGTCATTAAACGAACTTCTGAAAAAAAAAACTTATAGAAATTCGTCTTTTTCAGTCAAAATCACCTTGGAGAATACATTTGATGACTGTAATTTTTTGTGTTGCATTTGGATGTTGGTCGCACTCCAGTTTCCATTGAAAACTCCTCCGGTGGCTTGATCGATTTGGTGATTCTTTCTTTGTCCTCTCACCGAAATTCTGGAAAAAAAATTAAAATTACTTTTCTTTCTAGTAAAAATTACCTAGGAGATCCGCAACTTGCGCAGTATCATCTACTTTGTAGAACTTTCACTTGAGCCCAGCATTCGACCATAATCTGAAACACATGAGTTGAACAATCAAAAAGCATGATTTTCCCTTACTTAATTTTTTTTCCTTTTTCGAACCGCAAATCCATCGAAGTCCTCAGAGATTTCGTACTGTAGTGAAGAGACGAAATTGTCCAAACTGGAAAACAGTGAGTGAGATTCATAATTTAAAGGTTATTCGTCATAGAATAAGCCATAAGACAATATAAACAATGAAAACAATTTACGAAAAAAAAATGTTTTGATGTTTTGGCGGAGGCGACGCAGCCGCTCGCCTTTAAAGTTCGCCCAAGATTCGCCCAAGGTCCGCCCAAAGTTCGCTGAAACATCGCTCAGCAGGAGAAGTGTACGACTTCAGTGCCAAAACGCTTTGTTCGCTCAACGTTCGCCCAACTTTCGCCCAATGTGCGGTCAAAAGCTGGCAAACTTCCGCCCAGAAGTTGCACCAACTATTTCGTGTGCTTGGTACGAAACTCTCGCCCAGAATTCGCTCATCTTTCGCTCTAAAGCCGCCGTAGTTTCGCCAAACCTTCGCCTAGTATACGAAGATGACAGAACACGTCAATCTTCGCCCAAAAGTTGCTAAACATTCGCTCAAAAGCCGAACTTTGGGCAAAGTTCGCCCAAAAGTTGTTCAAGTTTCGCTCAAAAGCCGAAAACGGCTCAACCTTCGCCTTAAAGTTGCGGGCATATAGCCGAGCGAAAAAGCGCAAAGTCACTCAATTTGCGTCAAGGCACTAGAAATGCGCAATTTACCAGAAAAAGCGTCAACGAACCGAAAATGTGTCAAGTCACTGAAAAAGCGCCAACGAACCGAAAGTGCGTGAACCCTCTCTTACTGTAACGCACGAGACTTGCGCCAATGCACTGGAAACGCGTCAACATACAAGAAAAGCGTCAAAGAACCGCAAAAACGCAAAGGCATCGATTTGCGCCAAGGCACTAGAAATGCGCAAGTTACCAGAAAAAGCGTCAACGAACCGAAAATGTGTCAAGTTACTTAGCTTACTGTAGCACACAAGACTTGCGCCAAGGCACTAGAAATGCGCAAGTTACCAGAAAAAGCGTCAACGAACCGAAAATGTGTCAAGTTACTTAGCTTACTGTAGCACACAAGACTTGCGCCAACGCACTAGAAACGCGCCAACCACCTACAATAACCCCTCATTTTTTTTCCAGAATGAATCTCTCGCTATGCTCCAAGCGATGCTCCAAACTCATCGCCTATCTCGTCAGCCGTAAATTCGGCCAATCCTACACCCTAATGATGAAATTCTGCAACGAGTCGTACCTGGAATTCAACAGTTCCCGAGGCGGCGCCCGTCTGGAGTACGGTATCGACTATTGGCATCCAAGGCCACGTGGATGGAGAATGGAGGATACTGTAGAGAGGGGGCTGAGGCTCACGGAGCACCTGAAGAATTATATGAGAATACGGTGTCAGAGTGTGCAAGTGTATTTGGATTTGGATGATCAGTCACGGATCAAAATTGCTCAGTGGATTCGAAAAGTTTTCGATGGGCTCCGCGAGCTGACACTGATTAGTGTGAGGCAGGAAGATCAGAAAGTGCTCGAGTTCCTAAGGGAATTCAAAAATGTGCCGATTCTCAAGATATCCGCTATGCAAAGCGCGAAATTCGAGACAGAAATGGCTTGGAAAAATGAGGAACTTCGAATCGAGTACGGTAATTGGGTGAGCATGCGGAATATCTACGAATTTCTTGGACAACGATTATCGATTTTCCCGACGGCTATTACCAACCTACAAATGAACGAGTTTTTCAAAAATTGGAGATCCGGAGCCAGACGGACGAATCGAGAATTGAGATGGATGGTGGTTGGGGTGTTGTTCTATAATATACACGAGATATTGAGAGGATTGACAGTCGGATTTCGAAGGATAGAGAATGTTGTTAATAATAGCTTGTGAGTTTTTTGAAAAATAGATTTTTTGGAGTTGAAAATGCGCGAAAAATTAGCAGAAATGGATGATTTTGAGCCGAGTTAAAGGGAAATTTAGAATTAGCAGAGACACAATTTGGACGTCTATTTTGGCCTATATCTGGCTTTAAAATCATTTTCGTGCCTTGAGACTAAGTTTTTCGAGTTTTTGTAGTCAATTTAGTCGAAAAAATAACAAAATTAGGCTTCTGAAATTTTTGCCTCAAAATCGAAAAAATTTTTTTAGAACTTTTTTTGGAATTTCAGGCCAAAATTTTTTTGTTGCAGAGTTTGATTTTATTATACTAATTAGGGTACGAGAAGTTTGAAAAAAATAGTTTCAATATCACAAAAAGATTTTGAAGCGAGATATAGGCTGACAAAAGCCATCGTCTGACTATAGTGAGCCTGAAAGTTCGACTTCACAAAAATGACTATAACTCGCTTCACAATCATTTCTGGGACGTGAGGCTAAGTTTTTTAGGTTTTTCGTACCTGATTTAGTCGGAAAAAGTCAAAATTAGACATGAAAAAAATTTTTTTGATCCAAAATTGAAAAAAAAATGTTCAACTTTTTTCCCGAATTTTGGGCCAAAATTTTTTTTGCAGATTTTGATTGTATTAAACTAATTAGACTACAAAAAGCCCAAAAAACTTTGTTTCAAGTCTCAAGAATGATTTTGAAGCGAGATATAGGTCCCAATAGGCTGTCGTCTAAACTTGAAAAGTTGACTCTAGAAAAATGGCTATATCTCGCTTCAAAATTATTACTGTGACTCGAAACCAAGTTTTTTTGGTTTTTCCTAACGGATTTAGTCAGAAACCATCAAAATTATAAATTAAAAAATTTGACCCAAAAACGAAAAAACTCCCCAAAAGTTGCACCCAAAATCGAAAAAAAATTCCGAAAAATTCCAAAAAAAAAAATCAATTCAAAAAAGTTTCTATGACTTGAAATTTAGTTTTTTGGGTTTATCGTATAGATCAAAATACATAGATAAAAAAAATAGATCCATAAAAATTTGGTCGAAAAAAATGTGATTATAAAAATTTTCATCTAAATTAGAGTAGATCAAAATTAGGTCTAAAAATTTTTGCCTCGGATTTTGACTCCTTTTTACAAGGGAAGCTCAAAAAACTGAATCTCAACTCTCAAAAATAGTTTTTCAGCCAGATATAGGCCGAAATAGGCCGTCGTCTGAGCCTAAAAAATCGACTACACAAAAATGAGCATAACTCTCTTCAAAATTGTTTTTGGGAGTTCGGACTACGTTTTTCGGATTTCTCGTAGTCTAATTTATTAGAATATATTAAAATTGAGCTATATATTTTTCAGCTTCGGCCAACTCAAAGAGTACTATTTCATCACAACTGAAGACAACGTACATGCCCTGGCCATTTTCGAAGTCATCAAAAGGGACCGTCCGTGTATTGGAATCTCATTTGTCTACAATTGGAAGGAGAATAAGGATCAAATCGGGCTACCAAAATATAACCCATTGTAAATTTATGTGCACCTGAATTTTTAAAAAAAAATATTTTTTTCAAAAAAAAATTTTCAAAAAAATATTTTTTTATAAAAAAATTTATTTGCTTTCCAATCAATAAAAATTATTTATTCCAGACCAATACACAAGTAGAAATAAGACTAAAAACTCAATGAACAGCCTTCAAATACTCCTTCGTAAACTGTACATGAGCCATTTTCGCATCGTTATCGAATAATTTTTTGTCCATTAAAAAGTTCATCATAAGTTGGTGCACGAAGAGATATTGGTGTTCTGTCTGAAAAGGAAATTTAAGGATGAGCAATGATTCAAAAAAGAAACCTGAATCGAGTTGTTCCGTTGCTCACGAATCTTTTGAAGAACTTTGTCAGATTCTTCGATGGGTTGGCCGGCGAGTAGTTGGTCCATTAGGTACTCAATCATTACGACCGAACCCGTACGACCGATTCCCGCGGAACAGTGGACGACTATGGGGGTCCTGAAATAATTTTGAAATCACACAAATAATTTTGAAGAGAGATATGCTCAATTTTGTGAGGTCGAATTTCTAGGCCTAGACGACGGCCTATTACGGCCGGTAACTCGCTTCAAAATGACTTTTACGCCTTGAAACCAAGTTTTTCGGACTTCTCGTGTACAAATTAGTATAATACAATCAAAATTAGACACAAAAATTTTCGACCCAAAAACCGGGAAAAAATTTCAACAATTTTTTTCCCGATTTTGGGCCAAACAATTTTAGGCCTAAATTTGATCTATTCTAATCAAATAAACTACGAGAAACCCGAAAAACATAATTTTAAGTCATGAAAATGATTTTGAAGCGAGTTATAGTCATTTTTGTAAAGTCAACTAGTTAGGCCTAGACGACGACCCATTCGAGACTATATCTCGCTTCAAAATCATTTCTGTGAACTGAGACCATTTTTTTCAGATTTCTCATAACCTAATTAGTAAAATACAATCAAAATTAGACATCAAAATTTTTTGACCAAAAAATTGAGAAAATTTTTTTTTTTTCAATTTTGGGCCAAAAAATTTTTGATCTACTTTTGATCTATTCTGATCAAATAGACTACGAAAAATCCGAAAAACTTAGTCTCAACTCTCAGAAACGCTTTTGAAGCGAGTTATAGCCATTTTTGTGAAGTCGAACTCTCAGGCCTAGATGGCGGCTTATTTCGGCCGGTAACTTGCTTCAAAATCATTTTTGTGATTTGAAACTAAATTTTTCGAACTTTTTGTAGCCGAATTAGTATAATACAATCGCAACTAGACACAAAAAGTTTTGGCCCGAAAATCGGAAAAAAATGTTTTTTCGATTTTCGGATCAAAATTTTTTGAGGTCGAATTTTGATCTATTTTGATGATTCTGATCAAATAGCCCCGGGATTTCTCTTAGTTTTTTTTCATCTTTATCCTTACTTCGACACCCTAGCCTTTGCCAACAATTCGCAAAGTGCCAAGTCGGCCGGCGGCACACCACGATCCGGCCAGTCCACCCAATGATAGTGTGTCGTTTTCAGACTCATTCCACCCGGTCCCTCTACAAACACAATCGTCTCGATCACCTTCGCATCGCTCTTCTTGTCCCATTTCATCTGCAAAAACTTTAAAAGTTTGCAATCGAGGTAAGTGCGCTCTATCGTTCAAACTTTGAAGCGCTGTATCTCAAGTTCCAAAAGTGCTATAAAGTTGAAAATAGTTTCAAAAAATCGGAAATCTCTCCTTCTCTAAGTTCTCCGAAATTCAAGTTCCTAGGCCATTTGCAAGCCGAGATACAGCGCTTCAAAGTTTAGTAAGAGACTGTCTGCGTTTCTTCCAAACTTTGAAGCTTCATATCTCGAGATCCAGAAAGCCTAGAAAGATGATTTTTGGACCAAATTATTTAAAATTTTGTGCTAAATTCACCTTATTACACGACTCAAATTTCACCGTAATCTTTTGTCCTTTTTCCTCAAACTCCAAAGTGGCCTTGGCTTTGCTGGGATAGTACTCGTAACACTTGTTGGCACCCTTTTCTTTGAGATTGCATAACATGAAGATGGCCTCAACTTTGTCCTGCAAAGGGTTACTGTTGAAGGTCAAGGCATATCCAAAAGTACGTCAAGGCACTAAAAGCGCGTCAAGGCATAAAAAAAGCGCCCAGGCACATCAAATGCGTCAAGGCAAAAATTATGCGTCAAGGCACAAAAAATGCGTCAAGGCACAAAAAATGTGTCTAGGCACAAAAAATGTGTCTAGGCACAAAAAATGGGTCAAGACACAAAAAAATGCGTCTAGGCACAAAAAATGGGTCAAGACACAAAAAGTGCGTCTAGGCACAAAAAATGCGTCAAGGCACAAAAAGTGCGTCAAGGCACAAAAAATGCATCAAGGCACAAAAAATGCGTCAAGGCACAAAAAATGCATCAAGGCATAAAAAAGCGCCCAGACACATCAAATGCGTCAAGGCCAAAATTATGCGTCAAGGCCAAAATTATGCGTCAAGGCAAAAATTATGCGTCAAGGTAAAAATTATGTGCCAAGGCACAAAAAATGCGTCTCGGCACAAATTATGCGTCAAGGCGCAAAAATGCGCCAAGGCTCAAAAAATTCGTCTAGGCACAAATTATGCGTCACGGCACAAAAAAACGCGTCAAGGCACAAAAAATGCGTCAAGGCACAAAAAATGCGCCAAGGCAGAAAAAAAAGCGTCAAAGCACTGGAACAGCGCCAAGGCACATTTTTTTGATGCCTTGACGCATTTTTGGTGTCTTGGCGCATTTTTGGTGCCTTGACACAGTGAGCTGGCGCGTTTCCGGATACCTGCAAACACATGAACCAAAAGTCGGCGCACGTCTTCTCCATCGGCGCCTGCGTACAAATGAAGCGTTTCGAGTTGGTGGGCGTTGCCACATAGTTGCCATGAATATAGTCATGGGGCCACGGACCGCCCAGTTTGACCCGATTGTTATCCAAACATCCCACATCTTTGTATCGATTCTTTCCCCGTTCCTGTGCCGCTGTGAACGCCTTCATCACTTCGAAATTATTGCCTCGTTTCATGGAACTGAACTCTTTCGAGAGGCCCGCGGGTCCATTCTCAAGGCAATGTTTGACGAATTTCAGAATCTGTTTCCTTTTGATATTCTTCTCTCGACCCGTCTGCTCTTCCGTCGTCGCCGCCTGACTCGGTTGGAGGACCTCCTTTTCGGATCTCGTTTTTCGACTCTTCTCCGGCGCCTCCTTCTTCGCCGCCGCCCCGTTCTCCTTGCTATTGTTCCGTGGTGTCGGTGGATTTTTGCTTTTTCTGCGTACTGTAATGAAGGGGGTTTGAAGGGGGCGAAAAGTACGTCAGGGTGCGGAAAATGCGCCAAGGAACCCAAAGTGCGTCAAGGCACGGAAAGTGCGTCAAGGCACTAGAAATGCGTCAAGGCACTAGAAATGCGTCAAGGCACTCAACATGCGTCAGGGATCCCAAAACGGTGAAAATGCACCTAAATTGTGTCAAGAAATATCCGAAAATGTGCCAAAGCCCTCAAAATGCGTCAACGCACCAAAAGTGCGCCAAGTAACCCTATTTGCGCCAGTGCACAGAAAGCGCGTCAAGGAAACCTACTTGCGCCAAGACACTCCAAATGCGTCAAGGCACGAAAAATGCGTCAAGGCACTGAAAATGCGTCAAGGAACCAGAATTGCGTCAAGAAACACTATGAGCGTCAGGGAACCCAAAAGTGTCTCACTGCACCTGAAGTGCGTCAAGGCACCAAAAGTGCGCCAGGGAACCCAAAATCTTGCCAATGTACCTGACTAGCGTCAAGACACTCAAAATGCGTCAAGGCACCCAAATTGCGTCAAGACACTAAAACGCGTCAAGGCACTCCAGATGCGCCAAGGCACTCCGAAAGCGCCAAGGCACCCGAAATGCGCCAAGGCACTCCAAAATGCGTCGACGCATCTAATCTGCGCCAAGGAACGCAATCTGCGTCAAAGCACTAGAAAAGCGTCAAGGCACGCAATATGCGTCAAGGAACGCAATCTGCGTCAAAGCACTCCAGAATCTGAGGGAGTCCAGATGCGTCGAAACACTGAAAATGCGCCAAAGAATCCAAAAGCGTGCCAAGGCACCCAATTTGTGCCAAGACACCGGAAGTGCGCCAAGGAACGCAATATGCGCCAAGACACCCAAAAAACGTCAACAATCCATACCTGAACGCTTACCCAATAAGTGCATTTGTGGAAAGAAATATGAGAAAAAATGAAATGTACGTCTAGTTTTGATAGAAAATGTTTGGAGAACTGACAATCGAAATTTCGGATTTTTTTTCCAGATGAGCCACGCGTCAATGGCACGAAAAACGCGTCAACACATTTTTAGGATTACTGTAGCGCCAAACGCGCCAACTCCCGAGTTATGCGTCAACAGAAAAAAAGTACGGTAGCACAAAATGCGCCAGCTCGCAAGAAATGCGTCAACAGAAAAGTACCATAGCACCGGCGCACGAGAAATGCGTCAACACTCACCCTTTAACATGAAACTCATGTTTTACCATCAAAAATCGAGAAAATGGCGGGAGTTTAATTTTTCCAAACTTCGATGACTACATTTTTTGGAAGATTTTTCGAGGGGTAACTTCGTGGCAAAGGGCAAGGCATTTGGAGTGCCTTAGCGCCCTAACTAATTTTATTATTCATTCGCCACCCCGTGAACCCTCGTCCAACGACACTCCGCAAAATTTTAGTGCAAATTCGATCAACAGCGCGCAACAACGCACTGAAATTTAGCGGAGTGTCGTTGGACGAGGGTTCACGGGGTGGCGAATGGATAATATAATTGCCAATAAAAGCTGAAAAAAAAGCTGTAAAATTAAAACTATTCATTGGAGGTTTAATATTCTTTGAGATCTTACAAGCAATAAAAAAACACGTGAAATGAAAGTTATTTAGCACAAGAGAGGCGAGCGTTTATCTGCTGGCCATGTTGACGCGGAGCGATCTTCCGTTGAAGTCGGATCCATTGAGCTGTTCGACGGCACGCTGGGCTCCAGCCTCATCGGAGAACTCGACGAATGCGAATCCTCTTGGACGTCCGGTCTCGCGATCCAGGACGATTCTGGAAGAGATTGAAATTGATTAAGGAAGCTTTGTGGATGTCAAAATCAATTTTTTTCAAAATTTTCAGGCTCCAAATTGCGAGGAAACGGAGGTGGAGCCACTTGATGAAACCGCGCGTAGAACGTTTTCTTGCAATTCTGCAACGTTGAGCGCGCGGTTTCAGCAAAACTCCGCCCCTATTTCCTCGCAATCGGTGTGTTGTCAGATTCTCGTCGTAGATAAGCTTACCTGACGTTGGTGACAGTTCCGACGGTGCTGAAGTAATTGCCGAGATCGTCCTCGCTGGTTTGGTATGGAGCGTTTCCAACTGAAAATAACAAATTTATATGGGAAGGAGGAGAAATTAATTTTTGGCATAAAAATTTTGGAGAAGAAATTCCAACGATTTCTCGCCAAAGGAAAGCACCTCTAGCTCCTTAAATTCTCAAAAATCGAAAAAAAAAATTTAGGCCTAAAATTTCCTCGTATTTTCGCTCAAAATTCGGCCATAATTCTGCCCAAAATTCATCAAAACCGTGCTGAAATTAATTTTAAGCGTAAAAACTAACCGTAAACGGAGACTCCTGATCCAGACATGTCGATTTTAGGACGAACAACTGAGTTGTGACGAGAAAATATTCTGAAATTTCTCCGAAATCGGTATGGAGAAACCGTGCGGCAAAACCGTGCGGCGGGTTGCATTTTTTGCGCGTTTGAATTTCTTTACTTCATTTTCAGGATTTTTGATTGGTTTTTAAGGGTTTTGGATGGAAAACCATTGAAAAAATGCGAAAGTATTGTGAAAAATCGATTCAGAATGTTATTTTTGGACGAAATTCACCTAAAAATTCGCTGAAATTCGTTTTTTTCGGGGTTTTTCAGTTTTTCCAGTTTTTTTCAAAAAGTTTTGATTTCAGCTCACTTTCCCCCGAATAAAACCTAACCAGGTGGCTGTCGCCCCTTCGGGGCTCATCCACCTGGCCTTCGCTTACTCTGTGTTTCGAACCTACGGTTCCATTTTCAGAGCCTTCGGCTCTTTTTCCTGAAGCTGGGAACCTTTGGTTCTATTTTCAGAGCTTTAAGCGCTTTTCCCTGATACAGAAAACCATCGGAACCACAACGCGACACATTTAGTTCTTGTGGAAATCATATTAAAGGAGGATTCCGGGCAAAATTTTTTATTTCTTTAAAAGATGCAGTTTTTTGCGCTGATTCCGAATATCATAACGAAAACGCTCAAAAACGCCTCCAACCGCTTCAAATAGACCCCCGAAACCCGGAGGTGTCTCCGGTGGCCGTGGCCGAACTTTGCCGAAGTCGCGCGCGCAATGCTGCAAACGCGTTGAAGTGGGCGGAGTCAGCCAATGAGCGCTTTTTAACTCGCGCGCGCAGCGCGTTCGCAGCATTGCGCGCGCGACTTCGGCAAAGTTCGGCCACGGCCACCGGAGACACCTCCGGGTTTCGGGGGCCTATTTGAAGCGGTTGGAGGCGTTTTCAAGCGTTTTAGTTGTGATATTCGGAATCAGCGCAAAAAACTGCATCTTTTAAAGCAATAAAAATTTTTGCCCGGAATCCTCCTTTAAGCACATTTTCGAACTTCAAACCCCGATAACATTGCTTCAAATTCAACCTTTCCAAAATTTTCTTGCACATTCTGTCTCTTCGCGTCGAGACGAACAGAATGATATAAAATTCGACCCATATATCTCATTCCCTCGCGAATCTCACCCCAAACTTGGGTAACTGAACCGGCGTATCGCTTCTTGTCGGCGGGGGTGATGAAATCAAGCAGCCGACATTATCGAGGTTTGGTCGGCCACTATACTTTGTGTGTGCGCTGCCTCTCTGCCGCCGCGCATGCGAAAATGAACCCAGTTGCTCAGAAAAAGTGCTCCAGAAGGCTTCGAAATTGGAATTTCGAAAAAAAAATTAGACGGGCATCATCCCCAGATAATCAGGAACAAACTGTGAAAATTTCAAAAGAATCGGGTAACTTTGAGTATACGAAAAGGTTAGCGACACATTTTCCGCACCGAAATTAGTACTGAAAACTCACAAAAAGAGCCGTAACTTGCTCAATTTTTTAGATATAAAAAATCTGAACATATGGGCATCAACGTAGACAAATTTCTGATTTTTCCGTAAAATTTTCATCTAAATCGGTTCAGTGTGAGCTGAGTTACAGCCTGCAACATACAGACAGACATACAGAAATCACTGGTTGTTATTAGTAAAGATTTTCGTGATAAAAACTACTTTCGGAGTAGATTTCGAGTGAAATTCACTCAAAAATATGAGAAAATTACAGTTTTTCAACTGGAAAACCTTTTTCCTCACTATTTTCGAATTTTGAATTTTTCTAAGCCCGAGGAAACCGTGTAATCCGATTTTCCACCTTCTAATCCGCTAATGGAATCCTTTCATAGGATTAGGAAGCATCAGGATTTGTGTATTCGAGATTTTATTATCATTATTCATTTCAAATTTTTCAGAAGCTTTTGATGACAAGATGGAGAGAAGAAGAAGACAAAGAAATAAATAAATAAAAGATGGGATGGATGCACGAAGAATATATTAGATGGGGAATGTATATATCACAAGTGCAAATCTCTTTGTTGTCATTTTTTTTTTTGAAGAAGATCGATTTACTTGTTAGCATAGTTGACACGAAGGTTGCGGCCGTTGAACGCGACTCCGTTGAGCTGCTCGACGGCACGCTGGGCTCCGGCCTCCTCGGTGAACTCGACAAAGGCGAATCCTCTTGGGCGTCCGGTCTCACGATCGTAGACGATTCTGTAAGAAAGATACGGTTTTGGGAGTTTTGAAGAGGTCGAAATCTCTATCAAAGGTGCTTACGGAGCCCCCAGAAGCTCTAAAATCGGTCTAAGACGCGAAACGTCGCCCCAGAAAGTCTTCTAAGACTCCTGGAGCACTTTTCATCCGGAAAATGCGCTCACACTTCAAGAAATCGATCTAGAAAGATAGCGAAAAAATTCGGAAGGCGTTTCAAAGATTCTAGATGAATCTCTGATGCTATTAATTTCTTCAGAAGCTATAAAATTGATCCAAGACGCGAAAAGTCGCTTCAGAAGGTCAGAAAAGCTCTCTGAGACTCCTGAAGCTTCAGAAGATCCTGTAACAATCTCTGATGCTATTGAAGGCTTAAAATGGTCTGAAATGGATCTAAAATGCCAAAAAATCGCCTCAAATAGTCAGAAAAGTCTATAAAGACTCAAAATACCAAGACATTTTCAATCAAAGATGATCAAAAAAGGTTCAGGATCTGTATAATCGATCTAAGACGCGAAAAATCGCTTCAGAAGGTCAAAAAAGTCTTTTTAGACTCAAGAACCCCAGAAATTGCACAAAAATACTATAGAACGTCAAAAATGTCTTCTAAGACTCCTAGAGCTTCAGAAGATTCTGGAAGAGTATGATTCTAAGGAAGCCCCTTCAGAAGCTTCAGAAACGATTTAGACGTAAAAATCGCTCCAGAAGGCCAGAACAGTCTTTTAGACTCAAGAACCCCAGACATCACTACTTAAGATGCTCAGGGAGGCTCTGAGAAGCTCTAGAATCGACTTGAGACGAAAAAATCGCTTCAGAAAAGTCTTCTAATACTCCTGAAGGTCTAGAAGGTTCTCGAACAATCTCTGACGCTATTGAAGTCTTCAAAAGGGTAGAATGGATCTAAAGAAAAAAAGACTCAAAACCCCAAGAGATTTCGATCAAAGATGATCATGAAGCCTTCAGAAGCTCCAAGGAGCAAAAAATCGCTTCAAACAGGCTTTTAAAACTCCTACAGCACTTAAAATAGCTCACCTGACATTATTAACGACTCCAACGCTGCTGAACCATTGTCCGATGGCCTCCTCGGTAATCTGGTATGGCACGTTTCCGACTGAAAATCTCATTAACTTGAGAGTAAAAATTGTAATTTTAAAAACCGTCAAAAAGCCCTACTGCTTACAAAGCAATGTAAACCCCTACGGAGACGCTGACTACTACTGGGAGGAGACTCTTTACCCGGTTATTTTATATAGTTTTGGCTCCGTTCTGGTGGTGTTTGTAGAGCTGCATTCTCTGTCTCTCCAGGATTCAGATTCAGATTCTCCACATCGATAGGGGTCTCTATACACCCGTTACGGTTCTCCTAGGCGTTTTGGTACTACCTGAAATATCGGTGTTTGTTTTCAGAGGAACACAATGGAACCATCGAGAACAGAAGGCCGATTCGAGACGGGGGATCAAAACTAGGGGAAGCATCAAAAATCGGTTTTTTTTGGGGTACAGATTCCTACAGTAATCTCCACCTACCGTAAACGGAGAATCCTTGAGCGGCCATGATTCTGGGGAACGAATAAAAAGAAGAAGAAGAAGGAGCAGAGAAGTCCTAAAAAGCACGTTGACACGACATAGAGGGGGCCCCCCTCACTCCTCAAAACGGCCGGTCTCGCCGCGATAATGCAGCGTTATGGTGGTCTCTGTGTAGATTTACGGGGAACCGATAATAGTGACTCAGTGCTGGTTTTGATGGATTTTCTAGTGCTTTTTACTGGTTTTTGGGGTATATTTGGGTGACAAACGCGATTTTTGAGGTTAAAAATGGTCTAGAAATGAAGAAAAGTCGTTAGAAAACACTGGGAAATCGATTTTTCGAGGAAAATCGAGTTTCTGATGTTTTCTGGATGATTTTCGACGGTTTTTTGGTATTTTTATGTCGAAATTGTGAATTTTGAGGTCAGGAAACGAAAAAACTGCGAAAAATTAGTGGAAATTCAATTTTCTCCTGAAAAAATCGAAAAATTTTGATTTTATGATTTTTAGGGGATTTTGAAAGATTTTTCGGTGTTTTATGGGCTCTTAGTCGAATTTTAGGCATTTTTCAGACAGGAATTGTAGTTTTTCATGTCACAGAACCCATAAATTCATTGAAAATAATTTTTGAAAACTTATGAAACTTTTTTTTGAAAATTTTTAAAAAATCGATTTTACGATTCGCTAGGTTATTTTCATACTTTTTGTAGGTTTTTAATCATTTTCAGCTAGAAATTGTGAATTTTTAGTTCAGAAAACACATAAGTTAGTTGAAAATCAAAAAAAAAATTGCAAAAAATCAATTTTTTTGAAAATTTATTAAAAAAAATCGATTTTCTGAATTTTTCTGTGTTTTAATAGACTTTTTGTAGGTTTTAAGTCATTTTTAGCCTAAAATTGTGATTTTTGATGTCAGAAAACTTATAAAATCATTGAAAATTTAAAAAGAAACCATTTTTTTTTTTTAAATTTATAAAATATTCGATTTTACGATTTTCTAGGTTTTTTTTTTGATTTAATGGATTTTTTATAGGTTTTTAGACATTTTTAGCTAGAAATTGTAATTTTTGAGGTTCAAAATCCCCTAGAAAATGTGTATGTTGAAAAATCAATTTTTTTTTCGAAAAATAATGGAAAATTTCAATTTTAAATGGACTTTCGGGGTTTTTTAGGTTTCCCGACTTGAAAATTATGATTTTTTGATCGATTTTTTTCTCAATACCACAATTTTCTCCGCTTTTCTCAATTTTCTCTCCTCCAAATCTAACTTTTTCCCAGAGAAATAATTTCAGCAAAAATGCCACTAACAAAACGGGCGATATCGCCTGTCAACATCAGTCGAAATACGATTCCGCCGTCGATTCATCGCGATGAACTTCAGTGTACGGCCAATGGAACGATAGCGAATTTGATTTGTCAGCTGAGCTCGTTGAGGTGAGAAAAATGGGTAAAAATGACCGGAAAATCAAAAAAATTGGTTAAAAATGCCCTAAAATTGATCAATTGGGCTCAAAAATGTCCTGGAAAAGCTCTGAAACCCAAAAAATCGATTTTTAAACCAAAAAATCACTCGGAAACTCCAAAAAATTCCAGCAAACACGCCGAGAACATCTTCGGCGATATCTATCACGACGCAATGGTCATTCATCACAAGACGAGCACACTTCAGCAGCGAATCGATAGGTTGCATCAGAAAGTCAGTCAGTTGGACGCCACAACTGATCAAGGTAAAAAATGGGCTCAAAAATCAAAAAAAATGAGCTAAAATCGCTCAAAAACCCATGAAAATTGCTTCAAAATCCTTCAAAATGACTCAAAAATCATGAAAATTGCTCTGAAAATGCTTCAAAATGAGCCAAAAACCTTGAAAAAGGCTTCTAAATCTTTCAAAATCACTCAAAAACCATGAAAATCGCTGAAAACCCCATTTCCAGCCTCCCTAAACGAAGCAAACATGCGAAAAGCGTTCAAAAGCTCCATGCTCGTCGATCAGCACATTTTGGATCGGAGTACACTGCCGACGGCGCTCGCCGAGCAATATGCACGATGTGATCCACCGCCGAATCTGGATGCGTTGAATCCGTACAGGTAGGGATGAAAAAAATGGAAAATTGTGAAAAAATAGCTTGAAATTCATAAAAATTGGCCCAAAATCCAAAAAAAATCTGTCTAAAAACCATAAAAAATGGCCAAGAATCATAAAAAAATTGACCCAAAATCATTAAAAACTACCTAGTATTCTGAAAAATTGGTCGAGAATCGTTAAAACCACTCCAGAAAGATAAAAATCTGTCTAAAATCCATAAAAATTGGCTCAAAGTCATGAAAATTAGCAGAGAATCCAGAAAAATTGATTTAGAATCGTAAAAAAGGCGTAAAATTCACAAAAGTTGGTCCCAAAAACCATAAAAAAGGCACAGAAGCATTAAAATCTGCCCTGAACCATAAAAATTGATCCAGAAACCAGAAAATCGGTTTAGAATCAAAAAATACACCGAGAACCATGAAAAATCGTTTAAAATCATAAAAATTGGTCTAAAATCACGAGAAAAAGACTTCGAATCATAAAAAGAAGCCGAAAATCAATCAAAACTGAACCAAAATCGTAGAAAATGGTTTAGAATCATTAAAAATAACTACGCCTCTGAAAAATTGGCCTAAAATTACCCAAACTTGCATACGAACATGAATATTTGCCAGAAAAAAGCATAGAATCCCCCAAAAGTTGGTCCGAAAACCATTAAAAAACGGCCCAGAACCATTAAAATTAGTCTAGAAACATGAAAAAATGATCTAAATTGTTAAAAATGGCCTAAAACTATGAAAATTTGCTTAAAATCCATAAAAGATTGGCCTCTTAGAATCATGAGAAAATGTTCACATATGAAAACTGGCTCAAAATCTGAAAAATTGGTCTAGAATCCAGAAAATAGGCTTCAAATCTATAAAAAATGGCTCAAACCCATGAAAATTGGGCTAAAATCATGAAAAGTACCATCAAAATCATGAAAAAATCAACCTATCCAATTTCCAGAGACTCGCCAACACCCGCTCTCTTCCTCTACACGAATCCATCGTTCTTCTTCGATCTCTGGAAGAAGGAGACCCTAAAAGACGTCGCCGAACGTCCGAGACGAGTCAAGAGTCCCAATGACGGTAGTAAGAGCCCGAAAAAGCGACGAAAGCATCCTCAACAAGGAAACGGACCACTCGGAACGACGATGTACAATGATATGCAACACCATCGGAATCGACAGATCAGTGGTTCTCGGATGAATCCACAGAACGAGGTGTTCTCGTTTCCGGAGGAGTATCAGGCACCGCAAGCGTTGGGTCTGCAGTTGAATTTCAGGAATCAGAGTCAGGTAGGGGTTTTGAGCGTTCTAGACTTGAAAAATTGGATTTCGGAGCTCTCGAAGCTAGATTTAGAGCTTTTGGACCTAAAAAATAGATTTTGGAGCTCCAGAAGATGGATTTTGAGCTTCTGAAGCTTAAAAAAGAGGATTTTCGAGCTCTTAGAGCTAGATTTCTAGCTCTGAAAGCTTAATTTTGAGCTTCTAGATTTGAAAAATATGGATTTCGGAGCTCTTGGAGCTAGATTTTGAGCTTCTCGACTCGAAAAAAGAGCTCTGAAATATAGATTTTAAGCTTGAAGTCGTGAAAAATGTGTATTCTGAGCCCTGGAAGGCCTTGAAAGCTAAATTTTGAACTAATGAAGCCAGATTTTTTCCAGACTGAGAAAAGAGGATTTTGAGCTTCTGGACCCGAAAAATCGGATTTTTGAGCTCCTGAAGATGGATTTTGAGCTCTTGGAGCTTGTAGACTCGAAAAATTGAATTTTGGAGCTCTAGAAGCTGGATTTTAGAGCATTGGAAGATGGATTTTGAGCTTTTGGACCTGAAAAATCGGAATTTTAGCTCCTGGAGCTGGATTTTGAGTTTCTGGACATGAAAAAGTAGCTCTAAAAGCTAGATTTTGAGCTCCTGAAGTTGGATTTCGACCTTCTGGACATGAAAAAATGGATTTTGATCTCCTAGAGCTGGATTTTGAGCTTCTGGAACGGAAAAATCACAATTTTGATCTCCCGAAGATGGATTTTGAGTTTCTGGACGTGAAAAATTGGAGCTCTGAGCTCCTGAAAATGGATTTTGATCTCCTAGGCCTGAAAAAATGGACTTTCAGACTGAAAGTTTCAGTGTCAAACAGATGGAATTTGAGCCCTAGACTTCGATTTTAAGCTCGAAAAATCGTGCTGGAGCTGAATTGCAAGCTTCCAGATCGGAAAACACCCGTTTTTTTACCTTTTGAAGCTAAATTTTGTATTTGTACTACTTTCAGCACCCCTCGAACAACCTAAACATCGTTGCTCCACTCGGAATGACCATGCACCATCATCCCCAACAAAATGTGCACCCAAATCAACAGAGATCCATGGCCTCAACCTCCCGTGGCTCTCCGATCATCAAACGCCCAATGGATGCGGCTCCGATGAGCCTCGACCACCTGCCACCGCCCGATATGTCGATTCTGTCGATTGACGATGATGATGATGAGCTTCCACCACCGCCGCCGTCGCTTCTGATGCACACATCGATTGTGCATCAGTTGCCGGCAGAGGCGCCGTCGACGATGCAGTTTGTGGAGCCAAGTGCGGCACCGCCGACGAATGTAAGGCTTTGGAATTAAGGAAAAATTGAGATTTGGAAGGAAAATTGGCTTAGAATCATGAAAATTGACCCAAAAACATCGATTTTGATTGAATTTTCTAGGTTTTCAGTCTCAAATTTGGCCTCTGGGACCACCAGAACCTTTAAAATGTGACGATTTTCTCTAAAATGGGTCCGAAAATGGGCTTAAAATCATGGTTTTGGACCATTTTTTAGTCTTAAAAACTGCTATTCCCTCATTTTCCCTAACCTCTGTCCGTCTATCTATCCAATCCCTTCCAGATCCCTCCACCACCTCCACCACCGCCTCCGATGCCCATCAACAACGCCGCCGCGGCCACATTCGCTGCTCCGGCTCCAAAGGTACCGTATACTCCCTTATGTTTCCATTTATGTGGCTTCTAACCCTGGAAATCCTTTGTTTTGGGTCCAAAAATAATTGGAAACGGTAGAAATTGGGTTGGGTATCGAAAAAATCACTTAAAATGGTCTAGAGAAGTCGAAAAAGCTTCTAGGATTAAAACGACTCAAAAATAGACATTTTGAACCATTTTGGTGCATTTTAGACTCAAATTGACCTGAAAATCATGAATTTTGAGCTATTTTGAAGTGATTTAGGCTCTAAAATCTTCAAAATCCTTTGTTTAGAGTATAAAAAATGGTTGGAAACGGTAGAAATTGGGTTGAGAATCAAAAAAATCGAAAAAAAAATCACTTAAAGTAGGATTACAGTCATTTTTTTTATTTTCTCAAATGATCGTCCCAATTCCAGTATTTACGAAAATAACAATATTTTTGCACAAAAATCGTTAAAACTCGAGAAAATCGATTTTCAAAACGCCAACTTACATTTTTTCTAACCTATTTCAATGAATGTAGAATTTTTTGCTGATTCGAATGCACCTAATATCGCTGCTCAAAACGCCCTAGAAAATTTTTTATTAACAATTTTTCAATTGTCGCGCCGACCGCTGCCGCGGCAGCGGCGAGCGCGACAGCAGACTCAAGTCGGCAGCGGGCGGCGCGACAAAGTGCAATTTCGTTCATAAAAATTTTTCTATTGCGTTTTGAGAAGCGATATTAGGTGCATTTGAATCAGCGAAAAATTCTACATTCATTGAAATAGGTTAGAAAAAATGTAAGTTGGCGTTTTGAAAATCGATTTTCTCGAGTTTTAACGATTTTTGTGCAAAAATATTGTTATTTTCGTAAATACTGGGATTGGGACGATCTTTTGAGAAAATAAAAAAAATGACTGTAATCCTACTTTAAAATAGTCCTGAGAAGTCGAAAAAGCTTCTAGGATTAAAACGACTCAAAAATAGACATTTTGAGCTATTTTGGTGAGGTTTACATTCAAATTGACCTGAAAATCATGAATTTCGAGCTATTTTGAAGTGATTTGGGCTCTAAAATCATCAAAATCCTTTGTTTAGAGTGTAAATGCTCTGAAAAAATAGAAAATGCCATAGAAACCGAAAAAAATATTTAAAATCGTCCTGAGAAGTCAAAATTCTCCAAAATCGATCGTCAAGCTTCTAGGGTCAAAATGACCAAAAAATGATCAATTTCGAGTTATCTTGACCATATTTCTTAGGCGTCAGACCCAATTTCGGTCTTTAAAAGTTTAAAAAAAACCAGAAAAAATCGAAAAAACCGATGAAAATTGACCCAGGACTATCAAATTTACGTCAAAAATGACTGAATCAAAATCCTAACTCCTATGGTCAAAATGACCCAAAATTGACCATTTTTACCCGAAAAAGATGTAAAAACCACATTTGAATCCGCTTTTTCAGCTCATTTCACTCTGAAAAATCGTAAAAATCAAGCTCCTAAGGTCAAAATTACACAAAATTGACTATTTTTGGACTATTTTGACCAGATTCTCACCCCAAAAACTTATAAACTCTCTAATTTTCCAGCCACCAGCCGATGGAGAGCCCTCGAGCTCCACAACATCAGCTCCATCGGCACCAAAACCAGCCGATCCGCGTGGAGATCTACTCGCTCAAATTCAATCCGGATACAAACTACGAAAAGTTCAACGAGCTGAAGACGAGGCAGCGGATAAGGCCGCGCTGGAGTCGAACAATGTGGCGGCGATTCTGAAGAGACGAATGGATCAAGTGATGGGAAATGATGATTCGAGTAGTGAAGAGGGAGCCGATGATGATGAATGGGATGATTAGGAGCGGAGAAAAGAGCTATTTTTGAGTGGAAAATTGCGATTTTTGAGCCAAAAATGATGAATTTAGATCCAAAATGACTGATTTCGAGCTGAAAATGATTAATTATGAGCGAAAAATGACGATTTTTGAGCCAAAAATGATGAATTTAGATCCAAAATGACTGATTTCGAGCTGAAAATGATTAATTATGAGCGAAAAATGACGATTTTTGAGCCAAAAATGATGAATTTAGATCCAAAATGACTGATTTCGAGCTGAAAATGATTAATTATGAGCGAAAATGACGATTTTTGGGCCAAAAATGATGAATTTAGATCCAAAATGACTGATTTCGAGCTGAAAATGATTAATTATGAGCGAAAAATGACGATTTTTGAGCCGAAAATGATTAATTTCAAGCTAAAAATACAAAGTTTTCACCTTAAAATTTGAGGAAAAAATGACGAATTTTTATTCAAAAAATGTAGAAATTTTCGTTAAATTTTTTGACCTAAAAAAGATGGGTTTTGTGCTAAAAAATATAGTTTTTGAGCCGAAAACGTTTAAATTTTGAGCTAAAAAGATGATGTGTGAGCCAAAAATTATGAATTTTGAGAAAAAAAGCCACAAATTTCAAATCAAATTTGATGTTTTGAGTATAAAAGATGAATCTTGAGCTCAAAATGCTAAAATTTCGGCTCAAAATGCTCAAATTTTTGCTGAAAAAACTCAATTCATCTTTTACATTTTCCGCTAGAAACGCTAATTTTCCACTCAAAAAAGTCGGGTTTTCTTCAATTTTTGGTTCAAAATGAGCTGAAAAAGACGATTTTTGACCCGAAAAGTGAGAATCCAGAGCTAAAAGTGGCAAACTGTGGTGCTAAATTAATTCATTTTTAGAGTAAAAACCGTAAATTTTGGATCAAATTTGATGTTTTAAGAAAAAAAAAAAGATGAATTTTCAGCTGAAAATGCTCAAATTTTCGCTAAAAATGCTCTATTTTCAATTAAATTATTTGGCTCAAAAACGCTAACTTTCCACTCAAAAAATACCATTTTTCCATCGATTCTGGCTCAAAATTGCTCATTTTTGACCCAAAAATCCATTTTTTTACTCAATTTTTGGCTCAAAAATGCTCTATTTTCAATTAAATTATTCGGCTCAAAATGCTCATATTCGACTCAAAAAAAATCATTTTCTCCAAATTTTGGCTCAAAATTGCTCATTTTTGACCCAAAAAAGTTGATTTTTTCCTGTAATTCCCACTTTTTTGCTCATTTTTCTTCATTTTCTTCGATTTTCCTCTCATCTTCACGTCCTTCTGCTTCAATTTCCTCAATTATTCCTTCTCCGTGTTCTTCTCCCTCACTTTAATTAGCAATCCCCCATTGCTTCCCCTTCTCCATCTCTCGCTCTCTATTGTCTCTCCTTCTCACCCATTTTCCCTTTCTCCGTTCCCATTGGACCCCCGAATCCATATTTCTAATTCAGAATCCCTCTTACGTGTGTAAATATATGCCTTCCTTCGAATTTGCTTTATTTAAATATTTCATGTGCATTTTATCAATTTTCTCATGTTTTTTTCGCTCCAATACTTTCATTTTTAGGCGACGTTTCGAAAGTGTGATATTTCACGAGTGCATCGTTTTGCCCTTGAAATGTCACACTTTCGAAACGTCACACTTTCGAAACGTCGCGCTGCTTGTTTTATAATTTTAAAAATCAAAAAATAAATATCCATTTTCCCTTACCTCAAAATTTCACAATTTCTTCAGACTCCGCCCCCCGAATCGAGTTGTTGACTGTATTTACTTATTTCGCAATTTTGAATTGAGTCATCTTATTCTTCTCTTTTTTTTCCAGTTCTTATCGCAATTTTTCTGGTTTCAAGGCACGAAAAATGTAATTTTAACAGTTTTTTGCCTATTTTTGAGCCATTTTTACTAATTTTAAGAGAGAAAATTGAATTTTAGACCTTTTTCTATGCCAAATAGTGTCTTGAAGCAAAAAATGAGCCAAAAATCTAATTTTCATGGATTTTGCCTCATTTTTCATGTTGAAAATCGAATTTTCGGCTAATTTCACTCATTTTCCCCGATTTTTGGCTCATTTTCAAGCAAAAAACTCCATTTTTTTCCCCATTTTCAGCCCCGAAAATCAATGTTCGCAAGTCGAAAACTGGTGGAGACCGCTCTCGGCGAAGTGAAGAAGAAATTCGTTCGGGTGGTCTCGGCGAAACTTCCCGCCGATGGAATGGAGTACGATTTGGTTCAGTATCGGTGTCGGAATGTGAGCTGTTTTTTATGGAAAAATTGAGAAAAAATGGAATTTAAGACCGAAGAATCCAAAAAAACATGGGTATAGACGATTCTAAAGACTCAAAATTGTAGAAAATATGGGAAATCGAACGAAAATTGAGCTAGAAATGAAAAAATCAATTTTCAGCTAAAAAACTATTTTAAAATATCAAAAAATTGAAAAAAAAAACTATTTTAATTGAAAAATCAATGAAAAATGCAAAAATTTGACTAAAATCGAGAAAAATGGATAAAATTGAAGAGAATTCACTTTGAAGCCAAAAATGATGATTTTGAGGAAAAATTATGCATTTTAAGCCAAAAATTGTCAATTTTAGTGTAAAAATAATTATTTTGAGCCAAAAATGATGATTTTGAGGGAAAAATATGCATTTTTAACCGAAATGATGAATTTTGGGCAAAAAAATAGTCAATTTCCAGCTATTATCCGTTCGCCACCCCGTGAACCCTCGTCCAACGACACTCCGCTGAATTTCAGTGCGTTGTTGCGCGCTGTTGATCGAATTTGCACTAAAATTTAGCGGAGTGTCGTTGGACGAGGGTTCACGGGGTGGCGAACGGATAATAAAAATGGTAAATTTCTGTCGAAAATGATGCAATGATGATTTTTGAGCCAAAAATAATGAAATTTGAGCTAAAAATCATAAATTTTGCTCACAGGAAAAAAAATAATTTCTGATCAAAAAATAGGTAATTTCGGCTCCAATTTGCGGGTTTTTGATTAAAAAAAGCTCAAAAGTACCAATTTTGAGCTCAAAAATATCAAATCTTGGCTAAAAACCACCTTTTTTATGTGCAAAATAATTTTAAAAACTTCAAAAAACTGAATTTAATTTTAAAATCGAGAAAAATGGATAAAAATTGAGGAGGATTCAATTTGAAGCCAAAAATGATGATTTTGAGGAAAAAATATAAATTTTAAGCCAAAAATCATCAATTTTGAGCCAAAAATGATGATTTTGAGCTAAAAACAGTCTTTTGACGCTGAAAGTGACGAATTTAGAGTTAAAATTGATCAATTTTGCTCCCAGAAAAAAATTAATTTCCAAACCAAAAATAAGTGATTTTGGAGCAAATTTGCAGGTTTTTGAGCTCAAAAACATCAATTCTTGGCTCAAAATACCCATTTTTCTTGCAAAAAATCAATTCTCCCCTCAAAATCCATCAAATTTTCCAGCTGTTCGACAACACTGTCATCGGCGGAAAGTACTCCCGTGCCTCGCTCTGCGTCGATACGATACGAGCCCTTCAACCACATCTACGCGATGAGACACAAGAGCTACAGGCAGTGTGCGAGGCGGCGGCGACGCTGGAAATTGTGAGTATTTTGATTCGGAAGATTTTGAGCCAAAAATCATGGAAATTGGAGCATTGGGAGGGGAGATATATCACATGGAAGAATCGGGATTTCGGATTTTCGGCCATATACTCCTCTCAAGGCTCAAAATTGCCATATCTCGGCTCAAAGCGCTCCGATTTGAATGAAAATTATCTAGAAAGATGGAAAATCTTCTGGAGATCATTCTAGAACTTCAAATTTTGAAAATATTCTAATTTTGACGTCTTCTGGAGCTCCAGAATCTTTCGGGCTATAACTCACCTCAAAATGCTCTAATTTGAATAAAAGTTAGCTAGAAAGATACAGAATCTTCTGGAGATTATTCTAGCCGCCCGAAATTCCTGAAAGAAAATTCCAGATCCAAAGTTTCTACCTAATCGCCGACGACATAATGGACAACTCGGAGACCCGCCGCGGCAAGCCGTGCTGGTTCCGACGAGAAGGCGTCGGAATGTCCGCTATCAACGACGCATTCATAATGGATTCGTTCGTGGAGGACATTCTACGGCTGGCACTTCCCGGGCACATTAATTTGGATCGATTGTGTGAAGCGTATCGGAAATCTAAACAGAAGACGCTGATTGGGCAGGTAGGGATCGAAAAAAAAGTGGAAAATGCCTTGAAAATCGTGAAAATTGAAGCATTTTCGGTCAGATAGAAATTTGGGATCTGAAAAAGTCAATTTCCGGCTCAAAAAAAATGAAGAAATGGCGAGAAATGGTCTATTTTAGGCTATTTGTCACTATTTTGAGCTCAATTTTTACAGAATCAAAAATGGAAAATTTGGCTCGAAAAATGACGATTTGGACAATTTTTGCTCAATAAATGAATATTTCAGGCTCAAAAAATTTACTTCTTTTTTTGGCATAAAAATGACTATTTTTATCGTAAAAATGACCACCTTGGCTCAAAAAATGACTGATTTTGGCATAAAAATGACTATTCTCAGCTCACAAATTATACTATTTTAGGCTCAAAAATCACAAATTTTGAGCTCAATATCAACTTTTTTGACTCTGATAAGCACTATTTTAGCCTAAAATTTGTCCTTTTTAACCTAGTTTCGTTATTTTTGGCTCAAAAATAGCGCTTTTGGACTCAAAAATCACTATTTTCAGCTCAAAAACAACGATTTCGAGCTCATTTTTCATATTTTAAGCTTCCAAACCCCCAATTTTCAGTTCCTTGACACCTCCTCCGTCAACCAAATCGCCTCGTTCACCTGGGATCGTTACGAATTGATGGTAGAGAACAAGACCTCCCACTACACGGTCTTCCATCCCCTCCAAATGGCTCTAATCATTTCCGACGTGCTCGCTTATCATGGAGCCGTCAAAAAGGCCGCCTATCAAATTGGCTTCCTTTTCCAGTCGCAAGACGACTTTTTGGATGTCTATGGGGACCCAAAGATCACCGGAAAGATTGGAACGGATATTCAGGTACTTTGGATTTTTTTCAGAGTTTTTAAATCTCAAAAATCGCGCTTTTTCAGGACGGAAAATGCACATGGCTCGCCGTGCGGGCCCTCCAAAAAATGCACTCATCGCCGCAGATCTCCACCCAACTCGTCGCGGATTTCAAGCAAAACTTTGGCTCCGCGGAGCCGGAAAAAGTGGAAAAAATCAAGAAGATCTATGATGAGTTGCAGTTGAGAGAGGAATTCCGTCGCTTCGAGCAACACTTTGCCGGCGAGATCAAAAAGAGCATTGCGGAGATTCCCGATGTGATTCAGCCGATTCGACCCGTGTTGGATGGATTTGTGACGAAGCTTGTGAAGAGAAACGCTTAATTTTCCACTTTTTTTGCGGGTTTTTATGTATATTTCGTCCTTTCAATTCGAATTTCCCGCGCAAAATCCACTCGCGGCCTAGAAAACTCCAGTTAGTCCCCGGGCGTTTTCGATGCGACACGGTCTCCCGCACGGGAAATGCGCCAAGGTTTTTGTAGTGCGTCTGCGTCTCTACTCTCTCGCTTTCACCCTCATTTTCATTGATTCTCTCGTTAATCGAAATAATAGTGTATAATTTGGGGTTTTATTGGGTTTTTCGATGAAAAAATTATTTTTTTTTGAAAAACCAAATGATTTTCTTCAATTTTCGTTTGCCGTTCATTTTTCGTTTCCCATCATTTACTCTAAAAATTGTATTTCATCTTTGTGATTGAAACTCCAACTCCCGTTTTAAAAACTTTATGAGGATGCTCCGTTATTTTTCTCTATAATTTGTTCTCAATCTTTATAAATTCTACGATGACACTATCATCTTATTTTTCAGATTCAACACATCCTGAAGGAAATACAAAAGGAAAGGAATTGCGGTTAGTCACTCAAGAACTCAAAATACTTCTCCGTAATAACTTTCAGGCTCTTCGTGAAGCCAATTCAATTCACGATTCAACAATGATTTATTAAGAAGAAAGAAGATGTGATGAAGATGTGAAGATGAGAAGATGAGAAGAAAGAATGAGGAGAAGAAAGAAGATGTGATGAAGATGTGAAGATGAGAAGATGAGAAGAAAGAATGAGTAGAAGAAAGAAGATGTGATGAAGATGTGAAGATGAGGAAATGAAATTCAATCAATGAGGGCACCATTATCAAACATCCAGTTTTGAATGTTGAGCTCTTGAAGAAGAAGGAAGGCCCGAAGATTGATGTTCTTGACGGAGTTGAGACGAGCATGTAGGTTATTGACTTGTGCATGCATATGCTCAATCCCCTGCTCGCTCGTGTGTCCCCAGGAATGGTTTCGTCGCATTGAGGGAATGAGGTGGCACGCCAAAATATGCAACTTCGGAGTCAACGACTCCGAAGGAAATGCTTCCTGTAGTTGCGTTAGAAACTCCTGAAGAGTCCTCTCAATCATATCGATTTCTTGATCGTTGTATGTCTTATTTGCAGAATAGGACATCAATTGAGCGAGAGTGTTCATTGCTCTTTTCACCAAAACTGATTCTTGGTTTACTGGAAGCATCTTGAAGATCAAATCGATGTTCTCGACTCGTAAGATTCGACGAACTTGGTTTCCGGTGAAGCTTTGATACCAAGTCTTAACATTGCAATCGATAGTTGCGAGAAATCTCTCGAGCTGCCGTCTGGTGTCACCAGTAGATCTTTTAAGAATAGCTTCTAAAGAATCACGTTGGGCTTCAATTGATTGGTATGCGGTGAAAGATGTATTCACATCAGCGGCGAGGGCGTTGTAGGAGGCGTATGCGATATCTAGATGTTGAGCTGGGAGAATGTGTTTGCATTTATTACATTTCCACATTTTGAGATGTTTCGCATCTTCCTTATCTTCTGGCGAGAAAATGCATACACAAGAAAAATGCAAATCTTGGCTACAGTAATCGCATCGAATCCATTCATCGTGATCGCGATCGTGTCCGAGGTGGTTGATGATGCAGACATCAGAATCGCAAAGAAGCTCAGGATGCTTCAAATGCATGATGGGATTGCTGAAGATGATTCGATATGTTCTAGCAGCACAAAGAGCTTCTTCCTGTGCTCTGAGCAATTTCTCGTACTTCTTTTTTGCCTCTTCTTCATCTTTTTTCAATTTCAAGAGTTCTTTCTTTTGGTCTTTTAAAGATTTCGCAGCGGACTTGTCCTTTCGATCCAAGAAATTGATGACCCCATTAATATACGTTTGGAAGTATTTTGTGAAGATACCCATAAACGTATGGATTGTAGTGATCCCGGCATCTACTGGTTCAACTTTGCAAAGGACTTTGGAATTTGGGATAACACTATTCAAGCCATAAAGTGAATCTCTTCGATAAGTGTCCAGAGTTCGAAGCACAAAAGGCTGGGCGAAATCTACATCTTGAAGTTTAAGTGTTTTGGATCCTTTTGTCACCCAGCTGTTGTAGCAGATATGGCATGGGTAGGATGATCCTTGTCCTTGATGACCATAGTTAGCAGACATGCACTTCAAGTCAGCGATAATCTTCTTTCGGACGTTTTTTGTAACGACATCACCGTTTTTGGACGTGTACGAGATGGTATCCAAAGCATTCCACATGTCAAATACTCTTGCTAAGTTATGGCTCATCCCGTCAACGTTATCTTCTCCATGGTATAATCCAACTATCAAAAGATTGTGGGGAGAGTTCGGGTGGCTGACATTTTCAATTGCCACGCACATTTTTGTCTCATCTGCGCCCTTGTCCGTTAGAACGGAAAGAGTAACCTCATCTGAAAAATCCTAAATATTTACAGTTCTAATTTCTTGAAATCACCTTCTACATCTATCAATCTGTTGTTCTTATCCAAATTCTCCAATCTATCCCGTATCCCTCTCTCGAGGTTCTTAATTGTGATTTTAATCGTATTTATCTCCTCTTTTTTCCCGTCAGAATACTCCTTTGTAACCGGAATGATCTCAATATCGAAATTTTCAGATTTGTCAATCGATTTCTTCATGTCCGACAAGCAATGCCTACTTGAGAGAATATCGATCCCTATGGAAGAATGGAAAATCTTCTGCATTTTTATCAGTCCCGAGTCAGAAAGATGGAGAGATGAGCGAAGAATGAATGTATCTTTGATGGAGAGGTGCAGAGGATTTGGAGAATCGGGAAACGCGGGGAAAGAAGCAACTCTCCGAACCAGGTGGTTGTAGTCAATGGAGGTGTGGGCTCCAGACTTCATGTAATCTACACATTTCTGGACGATCTTGGTTTGTTGGTAACGAGATTGTGCCGTACTGTAGGTGCCGAGAGCTTCCACTTTCAAGGCCAACTCTCTCTCCTTCTCTTTCAAAAGATTCTCCAAATCACTTTTGTCTTGAGCGATCCTTTTTACAGATTCCTGATCAAAAGAAGAATGCTGACTCGTGTTAAGAGTTTGCAGAAGATTCAGGCGCTTTGTCTCTTCTAGAGATTTGGTGACAAGGGACAGCTGGTTTTGGATTTTTAGACGTGCTGCTGATTCAGAGCGAATTTGTTCAGAACTTCTGATTTCTACAAATTACTTAATTGAAAAAGAATGATCTCAGACACAACTACCCCATCAGTTTCTGTTAATCTGCGGCTCAGTTGCTCCACTTGCGCTTCGGTCTCACTCTGTTTCTGTTCCCCTTGAATGCGCATCTAGAAACAACACAAATTTATTGAGAATGTTTCGTTTTTTTTTCGAACCTGTCTTTCCGCAGTCAGCTCGCTCAGCGCATTATTCAGATCGTTTTGAAGTTTCTTCACTTTTTCTTCTGCTTTCTCCCTCTTTCTCTTCTCTTCCCAGTAATTTTTCTTCCACTTCTCTCCAATTTTATTCTTTTTAAGGTTATTTGCAGCGTTTTTAGCTGCTGCTCTTCTGGGTGCCATTCGGACTAGTGACTAATTTTTTTTCTGGATAAAAAAGTTACAAAATATGGATGTAGGCACCAAACTAGACGTACTATCTCACACATTTAATAGTACCGTAGTCCTTGTAAGGAGTTTTACTATCGAAACCTATCATGAACAAATGGCTGATGTATGTTTACAACATTTTGAGTTTTTATACTTCCAGATGCGATCCAGCTCAATGGGATTAAGCAGTAAGTTCTGAACTAGAATCATAACAGAAATCTAGAAGACACCAGCGGAATAATATCCCCTCATTGATCCGACAAAATTTTTCTAGTATTTCATTTTTTGGTATGCCAACTTTTTATGAAGTTTCAAAAGACTTTTTTATTGCAAATATTCTAAGAATATGACATAACCTAACGTTTTCTGTCAAACTTTGAGAAAACTCTATATTAAAAATATGCGGTTACTGTGTCTTGTTGTAGTTGAGAAAACCTTTTCAAATGCTAGGTTAAGTTGATCGATTGAGTATAGGCTAAATCTATTTTACTATTTACATTTCCCTTCTGGCATATGCAAAGATTAAACGAAGCTATCGAGTAAATTGAATGAAATCCTAAATAGTGTACTTTAATAAGCACACCTATCGAATGTCTATATCCACTGAGATTGAGCAGTTAAAAATTGCGGTATTCTGAAAAGGACTCTTGGATTATTCGAACTTCTCCCGACTTCATTTAAAGTGTTTCTTTGGTAGTTGGATTTGCCTACAGTTTTTTGTCTAACACACATTGCGTCTCGTTTGTTGATTGAAACACCTCAGTACAAGCGCAAGAGAATGTTAAAGGTTGTATTCATCTTAATAGGAAGCATTGGAAGCACCCGTGAACCACCCCGCACCACTAGAACGACGTTCTTGAAATTAGTAGTTGTAAGCACTAAAATTTAAAAATCGGCAATAAATACATATAAGAAACACTTTTCAGTCTTTAATTGGTTCTATTGATTCCTTCAGAATCAATACCGAACGATTTAGAATGAAGCAGAATCATCTCAAACAGCCGCGGTTGTTATATGCCCAAGTACAGTACTCCATGTCGAAAAACCGGCGCGCTTCAAACGCTGATAACTTTATTCATTCTTCACCAAATCACTCAGTCTAAAATGTAAAATAACAATGATGTGAATTGAAAAAAAACTGCCGTTTGCTTTTTTTGAAAAAATGTCTCATTGTTTCACAATCACTAAAAAGGACCTCAAAATCAGTCATTTTTTCGGATTTTCAACTGAATTTTGAAAAGCTGATAACTTTGCTCATCCTGAACCAAATTGAGTAAACTAAATTGTAAAATGACAAGCTCGGAATTCTAAACAATCGCTCCGTCTTTGATTTTTGATTTTTACCGTTGTTCTCCAGAAAATAACCGTCGAACAGTTCTCCCGATTACTTTCTCTAGGATCGGATAGAAAATATTATTGATCTGGAAAATAAGCACTCGTAGGAGACATTTTGGATAACAGGCAACATCCCCACAGTCATTCCCCTCTCTAAAAAACCAAAATAGAGCCGTATTCATCGAATAATTGTGCTCCGTCTTCGTTGGGCGCCTGTCCATGATTGGATACATTTTGGACCTGGATAAAAAACAGAAACCTAGCTGAACACGTCATCTTTCTATTCAGTCTATTTGTTTGCAGAAAAAACGGTGTCTTTACGTTGTTTCAGTCATTTTTCTGAAAATGCACTAAAAGCGCTGCAATCGCGCTCTATGGGCACGCGTTAGAGACTTGGAGGCAGCTGAGTGGCGCATTTCTGGTGCGCCGTTGGCGCATTTCGCGCTCGGGATACCGTGATGCGATTTTGGATAGATTTTAATAATTTATTTGCTCCAATATCAGTTTTATATGAATTTTCACTCTTTTTTTGGCTAATTTTTTGATTTTTAATGGTTTTTTTGTCCCCCAATCGTATTTTCACCCCAATTATTAGTAGAAACACACAAATTTCGCCTTCCAGCACATGACGCACTCAAAATCCCGAGTCGCCTACTATTACGATGGTGATTTCGGCAATTTTTACTATGGACAAGGGCATCCGATGAAGCCGCATCGTGTTCGGATGACGCATAGTTTGATAGTTAACTATGGATTGTATCGGAGGTTGAATGTGATGGTAAGGGAGAGAGAAGTGAAAAAATTGATTTTAGAGCTGGAAAATCGATAAATTGAGGTTTTTTGACCCGAAAATCATGAAAAATCAGTTATTTTCGGCCAGAAACCGTTCAAAACCAGAGAAAATCATTTCAAAACGAAAAAAGCAGATTTTAAAGTTATTTCAGCTAAAAACTTTCTAACTCAAAAAGCGAGCTTTCCAGTTGAAAAACCCATCAAATTTCAGCTCTTTTCGATTCAAAAACGTTAAAAATAGCGTTTTTTTGACCCAAAAATTATTAAAAATCAATTATTTTTGGTCAAGAAGTGTCAAAATCGTTCAAAATCGATTTTTGAAGATTACTGTTATTTTGGAGCGAGAAAAATCAGATTTTGTGGTTTTTTAAGCTGAAAATTTGTATTTTTCACTACGAAAGTGGTCCAAAAACGCTAACAATGAGCGGAATTCAATTATAAGCAATTTTATCACTAAAATATAAATTTTTCAGACTAAAAACTGATTTTCAAGCTCAAAATCGATGAATTTCGGCCCAGAACGCACCTAATCGATTCTCGAGCTAAAAATACAAGTTTTGGCTCAAAAATGCCTATTTTGAACTCAAAACGGCCAATTTTTGGTCCAAAAATTGCAATTTTAGCCCCCAAAAAAGACAATTTTCACTCAAAATCCTCTATTTTACTCGAAAAATTGCAATTTTCGATAGAAAAACTCTCAAGTTGACGATTTTCGGCTAAAAATTCTCGAATTTTGGCCCAGAACGTTCCTGAGCTAACTATACCAGTTTTAGCTCAAAAAGGACCATTTTTAGCCGAAAGTCCTCGATTTTTAGTCCAAAAAGTGCAATTTTTGGTGCAAAAAACTCCCAAATCGATGATTTTTGCCTCAAAACTGAGATTTTCAGCCTAGAACATTCCTGCTCAATACACTAATTTTAGCTCAAAAACGTTCATTTTCACTTCAAAACCTTCGATTTTTAGCCAAAAAGTGCAATTTTTAGTTCAAAAACTCTGACATTTACGATTTTCGGCTAAAAATTCTTGAATTTCAGCCTAGCACATGCCTAATCGATTCTGGAGCTAAACACACCAATGTAGCCCCAGAAAATACCGTTTTTAACTCAAAAATCCTAATTTATAACTCAAAAACGCCTATTTTTCACCCCAAAACATTTCTAATCGATTCCTGAGCTAACTATACCAGTTTCAGCTCAAATTGCTCATTTTCAAGTCAAAATCCTCGATTTTTAGTTCAAAAAGCGCAATTTTTGCTTCAAAAATTCCGGAATTGAAGAATTCCGGCTAAAAATTGTTGAATTTTAGCTCAGTCAATTCCAGAGCCAAATAGACATAGTTTAGCTCAAAAATTCTCATTTTCCACCCAAAACTCCCAAATTTCCAGCGCCCGGCCCTCGCCTCGTTCAACGAGATCACTCGATACCACTCGGACGACTATATCAATTTCCTACGAAGTGTCCGCTCGGACAACATGAACACTCTAACCGAACAAATGGCCAAATTCTCGGTCGGCGAGGATTGTCCCGTGTTCGACGGCGTCTTCGAATTCTGTCAACTCTCGTGTGGAGGCTCTCTCTCCGCCGCCGCGAAGCTCAATCGAAAAGAGGCGAATATCGCAATCAACTGGATGGGCGGTCTTCATCACGCGAAGAAATCCGAGGCTTCTGGGTTCTGCTACGCCAACGATATCGTTCTGGCGATTCTGGAGCTTCTGAAGACCCATCAGCGAGTACTGTACATTGATATCGATGTACATCATGGAGATGGTGTCGAGGAGGCGTTCTATACGACGGATCGAGTCATGACGGTGTCGTTTCATAAGCATGGAGAGTATTTTCCAGGGACAGGAGATATCAAGGGTAAGGACTGGGGAATGATGAAAATTGGAGTGAAAGTGGTGATTTTGGGGTCGAAAATGTCTCGAAAAACATGAAAATTGGCTGAAAAATCCTGAAATTTGAGTCAAAACCATGAAAAATAGAAAATGAAAAATCAAAACCAAAAAAATAAAAATAATCCTGAAATTTGAGTCAAAACTATAAAAAATAGCTCAAAAAGCATAAAAATGTCCAAAATCATGAAAAACTACTCAAAATCGTGAAAATTGACCCAAAATGTACTGTTTTCGATTCAAAATACATCGAAATACCTGAATGGTTTTGTAGTCAAAAATCATGGAAAATGGCTTGATAATCATGGGAACTGACCCGAAATGCATGAAAATCTGTCTAAAATCATGAAAAACGACCCCAAGATCAATAAAAATTGACCTGAAAAGCATATTTTTCAATCGCGCCTTTTTCAAGTGGTTTTTAGGGCCAATACTAATCAGAAATAGCTCAAAAATCGGGAAAACATCTTAAAATTCATGAAAATGACTCTAAATCCATGAAAATTACCCCAAAAATCATAGTTTGTACAATTTTTCATGAAAAACCCTCCAGATCCCCCCAATACGCCTAATCCACCGTTTTTTTCCAGACGTCGGCGCCGGCAAAGGCAAATTCTACGCCCTAAACGTGCCCCTCCGCGACGGAATCGACGACAACACGTACGAACGAATCTTCCGAACGGTCATGGGAGAGGTGATGGCTCGTTTCCAGCCGGAAGCCGTCGTCCTTCAATGTGGAGCCGATTCGTTGACTGGAGATCGTTTGGGAGTGTTCAATCTGACAACGTATGGACACGGAAAGTGTGTGGAGTACATGAAGTCGTTCCACGTCCCTCTGCTGATTCTGGGTGGCGGTGGATACACGATTCGAAATGTGTCGAGGTGTTGGTTGTATGAGACGTCGATTGCGTTGGGTTTGGATGTTCCGGATGGTAAGGAAGTGGTGAAAAAAATGAACCGAAAAAGCATGAAAATTGACTCAAAAATTGGAAACATTGACCCAAAAATCGTGAAAAATCATCAGAGAGACAGTCCGGAGCTCCTGGAGCTTTGAATAAAGATTCTGGAACTCCTGGAGCTCCCAGAGAAATTCTGACGTCTCCTGAAGGTGCAAAGGATTCGAGAAGAGATTCTGGAGCTTCTAGAGCTTCAAGAAGGAATTCTGAAGCTCCCAGAGATATTCTGACGTCTCCTGAAGGTGTAGATGGTTCACGAAGGAATTCTGGAGCTCCGGTGCTTCAACGAGAGATTCTGGAGCTTGTAGACCTTCTGGAAGCAATTCTGAAGCACCAGGGACGACTCGAATGTCCAGAGTCTTCCCTGGAAGGTTCTGGATTTTCAAGAGCATCCAGCGAGGTCTAGACGCTCCGGAGAGCTCTAGGGAAGATTCTGGAGCATCCGAGGCCTCTTTAGAACGAGCTGACACTCCAGGATCGTTCCCTAAAGGTTCAGGAGCTTCAGGATCCTCTCAAGAGCACACATGTTCGACAAATCCTAACCTAGGAGTTAGCTTGGGTCGTCAAAATTTTTAACTCGATTCGTAGGTGTACACTGCCTCGCAAACTTTGAACGTATTATAAAGGAGACATAGTTAGTCACTGTTAGAAAAACTGAGAAGTTTGGAGCTACTCTAGGAGGGTCGTCATTTTCTCAGACCCCCTAGGTTGGATAAAGTCGAACATGTGTGCTCAAGAGCTCTCCGAAGCTCCAGAAGGTTCCCTGGAGCTTCTGGAGCTTTCCTGAGGCTTCTGAAGGTTCAGAGAGCTCTCGGTAAGATTCGGAAGCTCCAGAATCCTTCTCCGGAGCTCCAGAATCTTCAGGATTTTCTCGAGACCTTTCTACAGCTCCAGAATCACTTCTGTGGCTCCCTGGAGCTTCTGGAGCTTTTCAGAGGCTTCTGAAGGTTCAGAGAGCTTTTGGTAATATCCCAGATCTCCAGAATCTCTTTCAGAACTTCTGGAACCTCCAAAATCCTTCTCCGGAGCTCCAGGAAATTCGGGATTCTCTCGAGAGCTCTCTGAAGCTCCAAAATCACTTCTGTAGCTCCCTGAAGCTTCTGGAGTTCTGGAGAGCTCCCGGAACGATTCAGAAGCTTCAGAATCTCTCCAAGAGCTTTCTGAGAGCTTCAGTACCTTTCTAATCACGATTTGAAGCTTCAAAAACCCCCAAAAACCCTCCCCAATTTCCAGAACTCCCGTTCAACGACTACTTCGAGTACTTCATTCCCGACTACAAACTACACATAAAACCGCATCCCACGCTCGTCAACTTCAACAGTTCCGAGTACATCGAATCGACGATCGTCTCCCTTCTCGAGAACCTCAAAGGAATGCCCATGGCGCCGTCGATTCAGATGCACGAGGTGGCGACGGCGTCCGACGCCGTGGTGAAGACGTTCGATGAGAATTTGCAGAGGGATCATCAGAATGATGATGTGAGAGAGGCTTCGGAAGCTTCGAATAACGATTTTCTTCCAGATTCGCAACTCCCAATTCGAGCAAGACGTTGGAATCGAGCACGACTCGGAATTCTACGATGCCGCGGAGCCGTCGTCCCGAAACGCCCAAAGCAATAAGCGCCAGAGGGAGGATAGCCACGGAGCCCCGGCTGAAGACGTCAAAAAGACGCGCGTCGATGGAGAGGCCTAAATTTTCTATGTATTTTTGCTTTTTCCTATATCTAGGCATTGCTTTTTAACCCATGAATCTCATCGTTTAACCCCCCAAAAAGAATTGATCCTCATTGTCGTCAAATTCGATGCATGTGTGCAAACACCGCGACGCGCAAGTGCACACATTTCGAATTTCCCTCTCATTTTCCTTCAGTCGATTATTTTTCGATTTTCGTCCATTTTCTCTAATATTTTGATGTGTTTTCTCAAAGAATATCGAATTTCTCACTTATTTTTTGTCTTTTTTATTGATTTTTGACCCGAAAATGTGGTTTTTTACTCACGAAATATCTATTTTTTGACTCAAAAAAAATTCAAACGTTTTTTATGGCAAAAAAATGTCTGTTTTAGAATGAGCGGCGACGAGGAGAAGGTTTCCGATTTCTACGTGCGATACTATGTGGGACACAAGGTGAGTATGGAAAATTTGAAAATTGATTGAAAAAAGTCCCAGGAAGGTTTAGGGACGCGAAAACAGCTCGAAAATGCGGAAAAGCCACGAAAAAACACCCTGAATCCCTAGAATTCGCGAAACATTGGTCGAAAATCATTCGGAACGCTTGAAATTTCAAAAAAAAAGCGTTCTGAGTAATTTGGACCAATTTTCCGCGATTTTCAGATTAAAAAGGCAAATTTTAAGGATTCTAGGTGTTTCTTCGTGGATTTTTCGCGCTTTTAAGCTAATATTCACATTCTCAAGCCTTCCTGGCGATTTTTGATGATTTTAGGCCAATTTTGGCAGTTCTCCGATCGTTTTGAAGCTCTTTTCACGCTCTCAAGCCTTCCTGGCAGCTAGAATTTGTAATTCTAGATTTTCAAGCGTTCTGAATGCTTTTTTACGAATTTCATAAAAATTATGACCATTTTCCAGGGAAAATTCGGTCACGAATTCCTCGAATTCGAGTTCCGCCCGAACGGCGCGCTGCGCTACGCGAACAACTCGAACTACAAGAACGACACGATGATCCGCAAGGAGGCGACGGTGTCGGAGTCGGTGCTCACCGAGCTCAAACGCATCATCGAGGACTCGGAAATCATGCAGGAGGACGACGACAACTGGCCGGAGCCCGACAAGATCGGACGGCAGGAGTTGGAGATTCTCTACAAGAACGAGCACATCTCGTTCACCACGGGCAAGATTGGCGCGCTCGCCGACGTGAACAACTCGAAGGATCCGGACGGTCTTCGCTCGTTCTACTATCTCGTTCAGGACCTCAAGTGTCTCGTCTTCTCGCTCATCGGACTTCACTTCAAGATCAAGCCTATCTAAAACTCTAAAATCTCCTTCATGATCTGAAAAGTCTTCCAAAATGTAACCCTCTGTCCAATTCTAAATTATTTACGTTCTCAAGAATTTGAAAAATGAAATGAAGCTGTAAGGATTTTAGTTACAAAAATGCACAGAAAAAGAGGCACTGGGTGAAGAAGAAAAAAGGTTAAGTCTAGCAGTATCTTTGAATATATTCACGAGCGCGATGCTTGAAGGCCTCCTTGTTCTGAGTGTACTGATTGGCGGCCTGGATATTGAGAGCGTCGTCAAAGTCGATAAGATCGTTGAACAGGGCGACGAGTCCGTGGACAACCTCGAGCAAATTGCGCGTCGGACGCCATCCGAATTGATCCAGTGAGTTTTGACGGAGAATCGACAGACAAATTGAGCCGTCCTCGTTGATGTTCGGATGCCAGACTTTGGTGAGACACTTGCACACCGGCGGCATGTTGTTGTACTCGGGCGGCACGGTGATCTTGAATCGGAACACGCCGCCCTTGTAGATTCCTTCCTGCGGGGTTACGGTTAGATCCAGCTCGTGGAGCTTCGAGGTTGATGGGACTTGAAGGCTCCAGAGGTTTTGGTTGCGAAGACTGCTCTCGAGATCTTTCATTTCTGGAAAAATGGGATTATTATAGGTTCTGGAAGGTTCTGGGCGCTTTTTGGGGCTTCCAGGACCTCTGGGAGCCTCTGGAAACGTCAAAAAGGTGTTAACTCTCTTTTTGAGGTCCAGAAGCTTCCAGGAGCTCCAGAACCGACATAAATGCTCCGGAGCCAATTCCAGAGCTCTGGAAGCTTCTGTAAGCGTCGGAATTGATTTCGACGCTGTTTTCGACGTCTACAAGCTTCTAGAAGCCTTTCTGACTCTCCTGAATTTTCTAGAAGTGTTAACTAGGCTTTCATCACTCTGTTTGAGGTCCAGAAGCTTCCAGGAGCTCCAAAAGCGTCAGAAATGCTCCAGAGCTACTCCATGAGCTCTGGAAGCTTTTGTAAACGTCGGAATTGATTTCGACGCTCTTTCCGACGTCTATAAGCCTCTAGAAGCCTTTCTGACTCTCCGGATTCTTCTAGAAGCGTCAAAAATGCTCCAGAACCACTCCATGAGCTCTGGAAGCTTCTAGATGGCTCCGAACACCTCTAGCGACCTCAAACAGCTTCAAACCACAATTTTTAACCTAAAATTTCCTACCTTGAGCGAGAAGCTTGTCCCGAACGGCGATACGCGTCTCCAGATAGTTGCGATCCGTGTCGTTGCCGTTGATTCGCTTTTGAAGATTGAACATGGCGCTGAAAATAGGGAAAATTTGTGAAAATAGTGGTTCTAGAGGCTAAAAAACGAGTAAAATGCGCCTTTAAAAAATTGAAAATTGGCGCCAAAAGTTTGCTAAAATTCAAACATTTTGAAATTTAAATTTTTTGTTTCCAAGCCAATTTTTTCTTCAAAATATCAAATTTTACATCGAAAACGACCTCAAAACCCCTTTAAAACCGCATTTTTTCATTAAAATCGCCAAAAAACAAATATTACTTTTTTTAAATTTTTTCTTGTTTCCAAGGCAATTTTCACCTGAAAATCTCATTTTTCTCATCAAAAACGACCTCAAAATCCCTCTCAAACCCTAAATTTCCACTAAAAATCAATAAAAATCAAAAACATCACAAAAAATCGACAAGAAACCAGAATCGAGTGACGTGTGGGCGCGGCGCCTCCGATAAAAATGGGCGGAGTCTCGCGGTGGGCGGAGTCTGCAACCGCCGCACGCTTTTCGAAACGCAACCGCCGCACGTTTACCGACAATGCGATTTTCGTTCATTAGAACACGGCCTCACTCGTTCGTCCTAAAATCGAAATGTCCGGTGGATACTCTGTCTACGGTGAGTTAAAAATGTTCCCAGAAATTCTAACAGTGAATTCTGCACCAGAAAACCCTGGTTTCAGCCGAAAATCGCTCTGAAAACTTGGATTTTAGGCCCAAAATTTTTTGATCTATTTTTGAGAAATTAACCGGGGAAAATAGGTTTTAATATTGCAAAGCAAAATCTAACTATTTCTGCAAATTTCACCAATAATTTTTAGGCCAAAGAATATAATTTTGATTCAATTTTTTTCTTCAATTTTGTCATTTTCAGTTGGAAACGCTCCATTCCAAAGCACCGAGCAGGAGATCGGAGACTTCTTCAGCACCGTCGGAAATGTGACCAACGTCAGGTAAGAATTGCCACGTAGCCGCTAGTCTGTAGTGTTGTGTTTATCACTTGCCAATGAAACCTTACATTTCAAATACTAATTGGTGGTTTCGCGCAGGCTTGAGATGCAAAGAAGACCCACAAACCAACCTACTTTCAGAATCGTCTACGACCGCGAAACTGGACGCCCAAGAGGATTCGCCTTCGTCGAGTTCTCCGACGAGTCTGCCGCCCAGAGAGCCGTCAACGAGCTCAACGGAGTCGACTTCAACGGAAGATCTCTCCGCGTCAACCTCGCCAACAACAGACAATAAGTCTCAACGGCTCGCCCCCTACCTACAATATATACACACATAAACATTCCATATCATCGCGTTTCTATTATTGCTTGTGTGTAAGATCTCTCGAAGGATAATAAATAAACCGTTGACATTGTTTGTGAATTCTAGGGTTTTTTTTTTCGTTTTGTGTTCTCAAGGATTGCCATCGCCCACTTTGTGTTTCTTCGCCTCCCTTCACCATTTTTGCATCATTTCTCTCAGCTGATAAGAACACTAATACTAAACATGTCGAAGCGGAAGAGTGCGGCCGAGCCCCCGAAACTCGCTTCAATCTTCCAAAAGAAGGTGAAAAAGTCGGTTCCTGAGGACGATGGAACTCAAAAGTCCTGGAAATTCGTGTGCTGGAATGTGGCCGGGTTGAGAGCCTGTGTGAAGAAGAGCGATTTCAAGGAGGTCTTGGCGGAAGATCCAGATGTCGTTTTCCTAGGAGAGACAAAGTGTAAAGAGTGGCCACAGGAGATAGAGGAGAAGTTCAAGGTCTGGAGGAAATTATTTTTTTTTGTTTGTGAAAACTGATTTTTTTCAGGACTACACAAAAACCCTGGTGATCTCGTCGGAAAAGAACGGTGGCTATGCGGGCGTCGGGATGCTCAGCAAGCGTGCTCCGCTGAAAATCCACAAGGGAATCGGAGACGCGGAATTCGACACCGCCGGACGTCTGATCGTTGCGGAATTCCACGATTTTTATTTCGTGGGCTCCTACGTTCCGAATTCCGGAGCGAAACTTGTGAATTTGGAGAAACGCGGCCGCTGGGAGGCGTTGCTCACGGCGAAGCTGAAAACGATGAATAAGGCGAAACCGGTGATTTATGGCGGGGATTTGAATGTGGCGCACGAGGAGATCGATTTGCGGAATCCCGAATCGAATCGGAATAAGACCGCCGGATTCACGGATCAAGAGAGGGCGTGGTTTGGGGAAATGTTGGCTGAAGGGTTTACGGATACGTTCCGTTCGATGCATCCTGACGAGAGGAAGTACACGTTTTGGAGTTATTTGGCGAATGCGAGGGAGAAGGATGTTGGATGGAGACTGGATTATTATGTTGTCAGCAATCGGATTGCGGGAATGGTGAGGGATTTTGACGTCTTCTGGAGCTACAGAAACCAAAAAATTAAATCCAAGGCTTCGATCGACTGTATCTCAACTTCTATTATGCCAGTCTCAGTGAATGTCAGTCCTGGCTGAATTTTTCGTGGTTTCGCGCCAGCGATATCTCACCACGAACAAAATATTTAATTTAAAGGAAAAACCGTAGTTTGTAGGTCAATTTTCAATTTTTTCTCGTTTTTCGAACGATTTTCAGTATTTCGCGCCAAAATTTGTTGAAAATCGTTCGAAAAACGAGAAAAAATTGAAAATTGACCTACAAACTACGCTTGTTCCTTTAAATTAAATATTTTGCTCGTGGTGAGATATCGCTGGCGCGAAACCACGAAAAATTCAGCCAGTACTGACATTCACTGAGACTGGCATAATAGTGATCCAATCTAGCCGAAAACTATCTAGATCGATAGGAAGCTCTTTACTGATAGTTCTGGATTTTTGAATTTTTACAGAATCTGAATTTTGACGTCTTCTGGAGCTCCGGAATCCCTTCAAAAATTTTTTTTCATACCTCAGCTCCTAGTGAACCAATTTCGATGAAAATAGGCTAGGAAGAAAGGAAATTGCTTCGAGATAATTCTAGAATGTTAAATTCTGAAAAAGTTCCGAATTCGACGTCTTCTGGGGCTCCAGGAGTTCCAGAAGTCAAAAAAAAATAAATCCAAGGCTTGGATCGACCATATCTCAACTTCTATTGAGCCAATCCAGCCGAAAACTATCTAGATCGATAGGAAATTCTTTACTGATAATTCTGGAATTTTAAAACATCAAAAAATCGGAATTTTGACGTCTTCTGAATCTCGAGGAGCTCCAAAACAAAACATTCGATTTTTGCGTCTTCTAGACCTCCAGAATTCCCTTCCAATCTCACTATTTTTCAGGTGAAACGAAGCGAAATCATGTCAGAAGTGAAAGGAAGCGACCACGCCCCCATCGTGATGCACATCGAGTTTGACAGCACAGGCTCCGCCCCCTCGTGACTACTGTACTTTATTATTACTAAAAACTTGTGAATTCTACACTTTGATACTCAGCGAATGAATCTCATATTACTATTTTTGGAAAAAAAAGATTAGAGATACGCAGCGAAATCAAGTTTGATAGTCAGTCAAGAGAAGCTCGAAAAACCAAGTTTCTAGAGGAGAATCCGAGATTTCTTTTGTAAGCTTAAACTAATGAAACGGAGCTGAATTTCAGACAGTTTATAGGCTAGTTGGCGCTAGGAAAAAAAACTCGAAATTTATAGAGCGTATTCTAAGTTAAAAACTATCCTAATTCTCATGTCTAAACCAGTCCAAAAATATAGCTGTAAATCTAGCGAGAGAAACTCTAGCGGAATTCGACGTCCCCACAGCGAAGATAACTACTCCAAGTCTCTCAAGCTAACTCTAAGATACTACCCAAAGAAAATTACTCCAGAATTCTTAGCAGATACGCTTCTGAAGCCGTCGAAACTGTCGTTATCATCGTCAGAATCCTCCAAAAACTTCGTAGAGCATATCGTGGCTCAGAAGCTTCGCTCAACCATCCCTGGGTGCTCCACGATGCTCCAACGTCTCCAGAATCATCCTAAGTCTTCGCATGACTCAGAATACCCGCTAAACCATCGATGGGAGCTCCACGACCCTCCATGGTCTCCAGAATCCTCCAAATGAAGCGCAACCTTCGGCAGGAGCTCCAGAATCCTCCAGAACCTTCCAGTGCCATCTCAGATCACCCAATTGTTAATCTTTATTGGCCGGGCTCTCTTCGGCGGCACTAGATCGGTGCGTCAGATGGAAAACAGCGACGAGCGACGCTCTGGGTCGTCAGAATCCTCCAAAGTCTTCTCCCGACTCGAAATCCTCGCTCAGCCATTCATGGGAGCTCCACGGGGTTCTCCGACGTCTCGTAGCCAAATTTCCGGCAAAAACTCATTGACTGCAGCACTCATTGACTGCAAGCGTTCATTGACTGCATATTCTCATTGACTGCAAAACCTCATTGACTGCATTTAACTCATTGACTGCACTTGTCTCATTGACTGCAAAAACTCATTGACTGCAAAAGTCTCAATGACTGCGATGTCTCATTGACTGCAACGGCTCATCGACTACATTTTTTCATACGGTCTCAGTTGATTCTTTCAGAAATGAAATTTAGAACATTTTCCAGAATTCCTAAGCCTTTTTCTCAGTTTCGTGTAACACTGAACTACAAAATTTCTTGTATCCGCCTTTCCAAACTTTAAAAAAGGCTTAGTTCTCTGAAAAACCTCCATTGAATACATGCTACTGCAAGCTACTTTTATGGAGATTTTTCAGAGAACTAAGCCTTTTTTAAAAGTTTGTAAAAGGAGATTCACGAATTTTTATAGTTCAGTGTTACACGAAACTGAGAAAAAAAGGCTTAGGAATTCTGAAAATGTTCTGAATTTCACTGCTGAAAGATCCAGAAACGTGAAACCAATGATCCCATGATAAAAATGCAGTCAATGAGCCATTGCAGTCAATGAGACATCTGCAGTCATTGAGACTTTTGCAGTCAATGAGTTTTTGCAGTCGATGAGACAAATGCAGTCGATGAGATAAATGCAGTCAATGAGGTTTTGCAGTCAATGAGAATATGCAGTCAATGAACGATTGCAGTCAATGAGTCCTGCAGTCAATGAGTTTTTGCCCAAATTTCCTCGAATCTGAAAATGTTTTTCTTTGAATTTCAATTCAGTTTGAGATGGTTACCCGAGTTCAAAAATCGATGAAGCATTCATTCCCGTCAATTTCTTCCAGAGTTCGAAAACTCTGCATTTTTCTGAAGATTCGAGTCCGAGAGCAGTGTAGATTCAGATTTCCGTCAATTTCTTTTTAGATTTTCAACAGAGTTAAAAATCTCCCGTCAAATTCCAAAGTTTCTGATTATTTTACCAGATGTCAGATGCTCTCAGCAGTGGTCTCAGGGTAACCGGACGTTCACCGCCTGACGGCCGTACGACCACTGCGTCGATGAAGGTCTGATAAAGCCTTCTTGGCGCCCTGGGAAGTTACCCAGGCTTTGTTCCTTCGGTCCCACAGGCGAACCTTAAGACAGGAGTTCCAGAACAAAAAAATCACGGATTTTTGGTCTTCAGAGACCAAAGGAGCTGACGTCTCCTTTTACGGGCATTTGTACAAAGTTGCAGATTGATACCAGGCTTTCTGGATTTTTGAGATTCGAGCCAGGGAGCAGTGAAGTCCCAGTATCTCTCATCTCTCCGTCATTTCCTGTTCTGTATTCCCACAGCCTAAGCCTAAACAGGCGTACAGAACAGTGTCTTCGGCTGGAAGCCAGGGGTAGCTGACAACTCCCTTTCATTTCCGGCAAAAGATCTCTCCTTCGCCACGTTCTACTTACAGAACGGAGTCAAGAGTCTGATAAGTTATCAGATGTCAGTACTGGCTGCAGAAGGGTCTCAGGGTAATCGGACGTTCACCGCCTGACGGCCTTACGACCACTGCAGCCGCGGAGGGCCCTGGGAAGTCACCCAGGCTTTGTTCCTTCGGTCCCACAGGCGAACCTTAAGACAGGAGTTCCGGAACAAAGAGGTCTTCGGCTCAAAGAGCCAGGGGAAGCTGACAACTCCCTTTTATTTCCGGCGAGGGACGTCTCCCTGGCCACGTTTTAATCCGACTGTAGACGCCATTAGACGCCTACAATCTTTGTAAAACGGAGTCAAAAGCCTACGAGAGGCTATAGTGTCATCCAAAGACAACGCTCAGGCACAAAAAGCATACCTGACCCCTGGCCCACCACCCTGACATCATTCCAATCGTATCGATGGTGCTCTGAGCCTCTTCCTGAGCCTTCCTCCTAGGCCTTCCTCCTTGAGCCTTCCTCCCGAGCCTTCCCCCTGAGCCTTCTTTCCGAGCCATCCTCCTGAGCCTTCCTCCTTGAGCCATCCTTGGGCCGAAGTACACCTGAAATCGAGCAAAAGAAAGCTCAAACTGAATTTCAAAACTTGCAATAAAAAATCCAAAAATTCAAAGATGGTGTATCCTCCTGAGCCTTCCTCCATCCCCTTGAGCCTCCTCCCGAGCCATCCTCCCGAGCCTTCCTCCTTGAGCCTTCTTCCTGAGCCTCCTTCTGAGCCTCTTCCTGAGCCTCCTCCTTGAGCCATCCTCCTTGAGCCTTCCTCCCGAGCCTTCCTACCGAGTCTTCCTTCCAAGCGTTCCTCCTGAGCCATCCTCCTTGAGCCATTCTCTCGAGCCTCTTCCCGAGCCTTCCTCCTGAGCCTTCCTCCCGAGCCTTCCTCCTGAGCCTTCCTTCTTGAGCCTTCATCCTGAGCCATTCTCTCGAGCCTCTTCCCGAGCCTTCCCCTGAGCCTTCCTTCCCGAGCCATCCTCCTTGAGCCTTCCTTCCGAGCCTTCCTTCCGAGCCTTCCTCCTTGAGCCTTCTTCCTGAGCCTCCCTCTGAGCCTCTTCCTGAGCCTCCTCCTTGAGCCATCCTCCTTGAGCCTTCCTTCCGAGCCTTCCTCCTGAGCCTTCCTCCTGAGGCTTCCTCTCGAGCCTCTTCCTGGGCCTTCCTCCTTGAGCCATCCTCCTTGAGCCATCCTTGAGCCGAAGAACACCTGAAATCGAGCAAAAAGAAAGCTCAAACTGAATTTCAAAACTTGCAATAAAAAATCCAAAAATTGGCGTCGACTCTGCTATCCAAGAGGTCCCTCTGATGTTCTTGCCTGTAAAAAAAGACATTATTGATTATTTTAGGAAGCAGACGGGCTCTTTTGCACATTAGAAGAAGTAAATGCGCCCTATTGAAGATCCGGAGAGCAAGCGCGCTCTATTAGACATGTAAACCAGTGCTGAGCGGCAACGAATTTCGGCGATTCATTCAAATGCAAATAACTTTTTTCAGAGTAATCGGATAAAAATACGATCAACAGAAAAAATGTACCTCATTCAAAAAGCTATCGATTGGTTGTAAAATTGTCAAATTTCATTGAAAATTAACAGAGTTACGCCTTGTGTTTCCGATTTCGGCATTTTTTTTGGCAACACAGAGCGTAACTCTGTTAAATTTTCATAAAATTTGACAATTTTACATCCAATCGATAGCTTTTTTGATAAGGAACATTTCTCGATTCCCCTGAAAAAAGTTATTCACATTTAAATGAGTTGCCGAAATTCGTTGCCGCTCATCCCTGATATAAACGCGTTCCATTGTATATCATAAGAGCAAACGCGCTCTATTGCACTTCAGAAGATCAAAATGCGCTCCATCGGACGCCAGAAGCACATTTACCTCATATTGAGAGTGTAAATGCGCTCTACTGAACAATAGAAGTGCATGTGCGCTCCATGAGCAATTTGAAGGGAAAAATTGCTCCAAGCACAAAAATGAGCACCTTCTGAGGATCCCTCCGATCGCTATCCTTCTCCCCGACGATCCCAATCTGCTCCTTTTTCTCTCGTTGTCCTTGAAATGAAATCCGAAATCCTCCCTTCGATTGAAAAAATCTGAAATTTGGGCAAAAACAAAGCGCAAACTGAATGCAAAACTCGCCTTAAATCAATATCTGGGGGAAACTCGGACGTCGGGATTGCCCTTGAGTAGGCTTCTGGAAAGAGAAAAAATAGAAAATTGAGAGAAAATACGAGAAAAGATGGCGAAATTTTCTATTTTTTGAGCTGCATAACAAAAAGGTGGGAAAAAGGCGCAATTTTCAAAAAAGCAGACCTCAAAACCGCAAAAATATACAAAAAACGAGAGCCACAAAACATACAACCACTCTCTGCAACGAAAAAAGGCAAGAATGACGATTTTTGAGGCAGCTGTGAGTAGGGATCAACGAAACAAACGAAAAATCAGTTTTTCCCGCGCAAAAATCGCCAAAAAGATCACAAAAATCACTGAAAAATGGACGAAAAATGATGAAAAATGATGACAATTAAAAAGATTTTTTAAAGGCACATGGTATTTTTTTCGCGGGTGGGTCTCGACACGACGGATAAAAAATTTAAAAAATTAATTTTTTTTTTCGATTTTTTGGTGAATTTCAAATGGAATTTCAGATGTTTTTCGAGATTTTTTCAGGGAAAACTCAATTGCAGATCGAAAACAAAGCTTTCAGAATGATTCTACTCTCAAAATTACCTAGAAAATATATAAAAAGCATGAAAAATGGACAAATTTTCGAAAAATTCATAGTTTTTATTTTTGGCTGAATTTCAGCTGTTTTTCGAGATTTTTGCAGGAAAAACTCAATTTGTAATAAAAAAAATTTTCAGAATGTTTCTACATCCGAAAGTACACTGGAAAATGTATAAAAATCATGAAAAATTGACAACTTCTCGAAAAATTCATAGTTTTTCTTTTTTGCCGAATTCAAAATCAATCTTTAATGAAAAATATAGTTTTAAAAATTACTTTCCATAAAAAATTACTTAGAAGACCAACGAAAAAATCTGAAAATCCCATCTGAATCAGTCATCAAATTTATTCGATTTCCTCAATTCCTAACAAGTAACCTAACCGAGAAAACAATCAAAAAAGTCAAGTAAAAGTTCAAGTTCTTCACACCATCCTCATATTCATAATATTCGTCATCATCCTTATTGGGGCAACTAATCGTTTTATTCGCTGATGTTGTTGGGGAGCTAGTCGTTGTACTCGTGGCAATCGGTTTGTCCACTTTCTTGCACAAATCCAAACCATCACTAGTCACGTCGCCGGAGCACTTTGAGCCGCGAGCACCATAATTGAGTGGAAGTCCTCTGAAAATTTAGTTTTTATTTGTAGATTTGGGAACTGGCTGATTTAATAATTACATCGGTCCAAATACGAATATCGTTGATTCGTTGCTTCCAATGGATTGTGTCCCATCAGATTCACAACGTTCAGTTTTACAGTAGGCGAAATCCGTTTGTAGTGGATTGTATATCCCCTGAGAGCTGCCCCAAAGAAGTACGTAATCGGCACCGAAAGCATGGGGTATGGTTCCGCACTGTCTCTGTGTGCGGATATGATATTCAAGATCCTTGTTGTAGTTCTGTAGCTAAAATCATGTGGAAGTTGATACGAAGAGTATTCTCACGAGTTCATGCATGTTCCCAATTTTGTATAAGTCTGCAAATAATGACCTCCCTGCGTTGTACACTGCGGTCATGGCCAATCTATCATTTTCGGGTTCATCGCTTCCGCACATGCGCACAAAGTCAGTGTTAGCTGGAATAGTATCTTGGAGTTCACATCCGGACATTTAATAACCCACCGAACACGATTACACCAAAGATGACAAGAAGTGCCTTCATTCTTAAGCCGAACACTTGATAAGATTGATTTTGATTTGTTTTTTTCCACAACTTTTCCCTCTTTTTATACCCAAGAAATCGTTCGACTGACATGACCCCACAAGGTTGAGTGAGAGAAAGAGTCAAGATCGTGTTGTCTAGTTAGTTAACGTTTATTTATTATATCTAAAAAAGTTCAATAAAAGTTAAACTAACCAGAAAACCCGACCTTTGACTCTTCTCTCACTCAACCTGGGGGGTCATGTCAGTCGAACGATTTCTTGGGTATAAATAGAGGGAAAAGTTGTGGAAAAAAACAAATCAAAATCAATCTAATCAAGTGTTCGGCTTAACAATGAAGACACTTCTTGTCAGCTTTGGTGTAATCGTGTTCGGTGGGTTATTGAATGTCCGGATGAGATTTCCAAGATGCTATTCCAGTTAACGCAAAGTTTGTGCTCGAGTGCGGAAGCGATGAATCCGAGATAGGAAGAATGATCCAAAGCATATACTACAATACAGAGAGGGCAGCAGCTGCAGACTTTCTCAAAATTGGGAACATGCATGAGCTCGTGAGAATACTTTTCATTTCAATACGCTCCCAATTTTATTTACAGACCTACAACATGGATCTTGAAAAACATATTCGGAAACTGAAGAGTTGTGGAGACCGAAGCAATTCCATAGGTCCCGGTTATGTACTTATTTGGAAAGAATCTCAGATGATATTGAACCCACTACAAACTGAATTTGCCTACTGTATAACGGAACGTTGTGTAACTGATGGGGGAAAATTCCAATGGAATAAACGCTTCAGTGGTATTGGCACTTGGACCGATGTAAGTAAACCAGTCACGTTATGAACTTAAACTTTTACTTAACTTTTGCGATTGTTTTCTTGATTAGTTTACTTGTTTGGAATTGAGACAATGAAGCTTATTAGTTTTTTAATTGTTGCAAAACCAGGTGGATGTCGCCCCTTCGGGGCTCATCCACCTGGCCTTCGCTCACTCTAGGTTTTAAACCTACTGTTCCATTTTGAGAGCCTTCGGCTCTTTTTCCTAATACAGGGAACCTTCGGTTCCGTTTTTAGAGCCGTCGGCTCTTTTTCTTAAAACTGTGAACCTTCGGAACAACAAAGCGACACATTTAGTACTTCTTGGAATCAGATTAGACACATTTTGGAACTTCAAGCCACGATAGCACCTTTTCAACCTCGACATTTCCAAAATTTCCCTAAACATTCTGTCTCCTCGCGGCGAGACAAACAGAATGGCATTAAATTCGACCCGTATATCTTTCTCCATCGCGAATCTCACCCCTAATTTGGGTTATTGAACCGGCTTCAATTCTCTCTCGTCGGCGGGGGTAGTTCAGAGAAGCGGCCGACATTAACCGGGTTCGCGTCGGCCACTATACTTTGTGTGTGCGCTGCCTCTCTGCCGCCGCGACTCTGCTTCTCTGTCGTCACGCGTGCGAAAATGAACCTAGTTGCTCATTAAAAGTGCTCCAGAAGCCTTCAAAATTAGAATTAAAAGAAAAAAAATACGTGCATCATCCTCAGATAATGACGAACAAACTGTGAAAATTTCAAGAGAATCGGTCAATTCTGGATCGAGTTATGACTTGCAACACATTTTCGGTACCGAAATTAGTACTGAAAATTCAAAAAAAGAGCCGTAACTTGCTCAATTTTTGAGCTATTAAAAATCCAAACATATGGGCATCAACTAATAAAAATTTCTGATCTTTCTGTAAAACTTTCATCCAAATCGGTTCAGTTTGGGCTGAGTTACAGCCGCCAACATACAAACAGACATACGGAAATCACTGGTTGTTATTAGTAAAGATACATGCACTGAAATTGGTCAACTTTGAAGGCATAAAAATTCACAGATGACACGTCGACTGCTTACTCTTATTTGCTTGAGTTTTTCAGTTCTCTTCTGTCCCTCTAGTTTTGACCTCTATTTTGGGCCCCTCAGATGGTATGCCACCCTCTATGATAGAACAAAAGAAAGGAAGTGCAAGACTGTTTCACAATTCTTCAAGTTTTATCATTAGCAAGTACGATACTACCAGACACTCTCCCCCTTACCCAATAAAGTTCAAAAATGGAGCTGATAAGAAACTTCATCCACACTTTTTTCTACGGAACAAAATGGCCAACGATGACTTTAAAGTGAGGACAGTGGGATACTACAAACGAGATAATGCAATGTGAGTAATTTTTTCGATAATTGGACCTATTTTTCTTGGTTTTTTCAGAATGGATTATTTTTTAAAAAAATTTCAAACTCAAATGTTTGCTACTTTGTTTCAAAAATGTAGAATTTTTTCGCTGATTGCTAATATCGCCGCTGGAAACGCTGTAGAAACATTATTATGAGCGTTAGAAGTTTCAAGAAGAGAGACGCAGAGAGAGCAGACACTCTCGCCGTCGAAGAGACGCAGAGAAACGAGACAGTGTCTGCGTCTCTCACGAAAACTTCAAACGCTCATAACTCGCTTCAAAATTGTCCGTTTTGACTCGTTTTTTTGAAAATAAATAACATCTTAAAGGAGGTGTCCGGTCAAAAATGTTTATTGCTTTAAAACATGCAGAATTTTGCGCTGATTTCGAATATCACAACGAAAACGCTCAAAAATGCCTCCAACACCCCGTAAAACCCCTTCAAAAATAAAGAAGTTGCCTCGGGTGGCCGTGGCCGAACTTCGCCGGAGTGGCGCGCGCAAAAGCAACACTGCAAACGCGTTTGCCGTGTTGCACGCGCGAGTTAGAGAGCGCTCATTGGCGGACTCCGCCCACTTTTCAACGCCCACGCGCCACTCCGGCGAAGTTCAGCCACGGCCACCCAAGGCAACTTCTTTATTTTTGAAGCGATTTTTCGGGGTGTCGAAGGCATTTTTGAGCGTTTTCGTTGAGATATTCGAAATCAGCGCAACATTCAGCATATTTTAAAGCTAAAAAATTTTTTGACCGGACACCTCCTTTAAAGCAACTTTTCAAAAATGCCGTTCAACAATTGAACAATGCTCTCTTTAAATTTCCATTTTTCAGGAGCATAACTGCCAACGTTCGACCTACAAAACTCAACGCGAACTATCACAGATTTCCTGCGGCCATTGGGGCAGAATGGAAGCGTTTCAAAAAGGACCACTGCATTGACTTGACTACACACGCTGTTCTAGACGATGGTAATCTGGAGAACTATTTCGAGTCCCTGCTAAACTATATTGCTGAAGTGGGATTTCACGGAGAGCCCCCACAGTATGTAACTAACAAATATTTGTTGCATGGCATCGCTGCGGACTCTTTAAAAGAGACACTGCTGCTGCTGGTACGCTATAAGGATGTGATTTTCATTTCCACATGCAAAGACTTCAAAAACCCGGCTGCGCATGGGGCAATGAAATATTTGCATGGAGCGAACTTTCAACACTATTTGACAAAAGTCTCGGAGCAAGAAACGCCTCACGACTATTCAAGTACGGGATGCAAGGCGGTGTTGAAGTTTGGAATGAATCTCGATGGGAAGAAGGCAACTGTATTTTATTCCGGCGAGATTGACACAATTGACGGTGAGTTGTCCTCGTGGACTGCAAAGCGTTTGGAATTTCATTCATTTTTCATTTGAATGATTGATCTAATTTTAGTATTTACCAGAAATAACAGTATTGTTTTTATAAAAATCGATAGAAAATCGATTTTCAAATTTAAAACTCAAAGTTTCTCTAATCTACTTCAACAAATGAAGAAATTTTTGCTGATTCGTATGCGCCTAATATTGCCGCTCAAAAAGTTACAAAAAACTTTTTATAAGCATTTCAAGTTTCACAAGGGGCTTCCGCGAACACTCGAGTTGAACTTTTTCTGAAATTTCGGTCCTAGACTAAGTTGACCCTGAAAAACTCAAATCTGCAATAAAAAGTGGCCAAATGTTCACGTAACTCGAGTTATGAGCCCTCAAAGTGGCAAATTAGGCTAAAATTCCTACCCAAATGGTATGGAAATTTCAAAAATTGGGCTCAAAAATTTTTTTTTCAAAAAAGTAAGGGGTATTGTTATACACTAAATTCTAAGTTCAAAACAAAAAACTAGAAATTCTGAAAGTGATTTTGAGCTGAGATATGGGTCCTCAAGGTGCCTCATTTTAGCGTTGGTTGCCACTTTGAGAGCTCATATCTCGAGTTACGTAAACATTTGGCCACTTTTTATTGCAGATTTGGGCTTTTCAGGGTCAACTTAGTCTAGGACCGAAGTTTCAGAAAAAGTTCAACTCAAGTGTTCAGGGAAGCCCCTTGTCAGTTAGTGAAACTTCAAACGCTCATATCTCGCTTCAAAATGGTCCGTTTTGACTCGTTTTTTTCGGTAGGTAACATTTTGAAACGATCTTTAAAAATTTCTGTTTAAAGATTAAAACAATAACAATTTCTACAGCAGTTTTCAGATCGCAATCGACACATCGAGCTAAAAGCCAAATTTAATGGAACGAATGGTTTTTACTTCTGGATTGGTATTCAGCCGACCTATTGGCAAATGTTCTTCAGTGACTGCCATGCATTGTTAGTTGGAGATAAAACAGGAGCCAAACAGCAACGAGGAGATACCGTGTATTGGGATACGGAAAGCAAATCATATCGGAAGGCGGGAACTAAAGAGCGCATCGACCGTAGGACGTACCCGGAATGTTACCCATTTTTGGACTACCCTGCATATTCGTTGTGCGACGTGAGTGTCTTTTGAATATTTAAAGTTTTATCTTATTATCCAACTTTCCCAAGTTTCGCCGCGCTCCATTGCGAACTTGGGGAAATTCAAAATTTTGATCTTTCCCGCTCATTTTTTTCTCATGTAGGTCACGTCAAACATAACAATTTTGTTGATTTTCCGGTGTCGACGTGACCTACAAAAGAAAAAAGTGAGCGGGAAAGCTAAAAATTTTGGCTCTGTCTCAGAATAACGGTCCTTTACATTCTCAGCGGTCCTTTGGTCAAAAAAGCGGTCCTTTGAGAAATAAAACGGTCCTTTCAGAAATAAAGCGGTCCTTTGGTCAAAAAAGCGGTCCTTTGAGAAATAAAACAGTCCTATGAAAAATTCGTGGGTTAAACAGGATCTTTGACAAAATATAAGGATTCCAAATTAATTCTTCGTTTGAAATTTAGGCTTAGAAAGGGCTTGGAGTGCTCTATTACGTACGAAGTTTACTGACAAGACGTTTCTAAGCCTAATTTGTAGCACTGAATGATAGGAAGAGAAATTTGAACTCTTGACAGACTTACCTACAACGTCAAAGGACCGTTTTTTTTTCTCAAAGGACCGTTTTTATTTTTCAAAGGACCGTTATTTTACCCCCACGGACCTTTATATTTCTGAAAGGACTGTATTTTTGACCAAAGGACCGTTATATTTCTCAAAGGACCGTTATATTTTTCAAAGGACCGTTTAATTTTTTAAAGGACCGTTTAATTTTCCAAAGGACCGTTGTAATACCCAAAAGGACCGTTCTATTTCTCAAAGGACCTTTTTATTTCCAAAGGACCGTCGTAATACCCAAAAAGACCTTTATATTAACCAAAAGGACCGTTTTATTTTTTCAAAGGACCTTTTTATTTCTTCAAAGAACCTTTTTATTTCGCACCGGACCGTTATTTTCACAAAGGACCGTTATTCTGGGAAAGAGCCAAAATGTTGTATTTTCCCAATTTCGCAATGGAGCGCGATGAAACTTGGGAAAATTGAATAATATTTTCAGATCACCAAATTGCTTTTATCAGACATCCCTAGAGAATGTGCACTAGCGAGACAAAAGAGCGATAAAAAACTCGCGGAAATAAGGGCAAGCCGTAGAGTTGTCAAAGATGTTCCTTTCCTGGAATGGTCCCATGATGAGGGAAAGCAAAGAGTTCAAGACTTTCTGGCAATGGTCAAGAGAAGCTGTCCAAATAATGGAGAATCCGTTGTCATCGCGAAGACAGTAAATGTTGCCTGGGAGTTGAAGGAAATACCCGACTTGAAAGAGCAGTATGAACTTAAGCAGTTTGGAGACTTGGTGATTAAGAAGATGGACGAGTGGGAGACCAAGAAGACCATTGTTTAATTTTTTGTTTGATCTCAAAAGTTGTTAACACCGTTTTTATCAGTTCAAAAAGTTGTCCTTTTATCATCTTCCTCACTGTCCAACGTAATGTTTCGCAACACTTTCAAACTCATTTTATTCCAATTTAACCCGTAACAAAGATCATATCAAAAATTAGGGAGACTTCTCTGAATAGCCTCTCTGAACGAAGCCACACTTTGCGAATCCTGTTTGAATGTCCATTTCGAGCTTCCTGGGATTCTGGAGACCACGAAACAGTCACCATCCTTCTTGGCGTAAGACTTGGCGAGTTTGAGGAAATCATGAAGATTCTTCTTTCCCTCAGCCACTGTCCAAAGGGGACGATTGTTGGAGGAGACAGCTAGAGTGGAGAGTTCGTCACGGGTGAGTTCTTTGATCTGGAATAGGGGGATAGTTACTCTGTGTTTTACGATTGCTCAGCCTAAGATTGCTCACCCTAAAACTCCCCTACTCACCTCATAAACACAATTCTTCGGATACGTCACAATGATCTTCTCCTCCTCCCCTTCCTTCTGAAACTTCTTCCGATATACCGTATCCCCAGTGCGGGCCCCCACAATGACACTAGGGGACCCTCCGAACACCGCCTTCCAGAACATTCCGCAACTTTGATTCCACCAAAACGAATTGGATTCGATTCCTCCGTAGGCGACCCCCAATTCATAGTGCCTTATGTTTCCTTGGGTGGTTCTAGAGACCCCATCCAGGGTTCCAGAGTAGAGGATACTGTAGTTTTTTCGCTTGGGATTTTCAGCATCAAAAATTTCAGCCTTCCAGACTCCTCTTTGCTCGGAGTCTCTGTGGACGGGCTCACTTTCAGAGGTTCTTGTCATAAAGTGGTTGAAAATCTTTTGGATGTTCTGCTGGTTTTGAGCCTCTCTGTCCATTTTCAGAAGGTAGATGACTCCGCCCACTTTACAGATGTATACCAAATGGGTCTCCAGAGAAGCGATACCCTTCAGAAGATCCTTAGTTGTGACGAAATCGGATTGAGATGGTTTTTGAGCCAGGTAGTCCAATGTGGACTCCATTTGGAGCTCTGGGATCTCGGGATTCGCCAACTTGACATTGAGTTTGCATGCTGGGAGACGACGAATCGAGTGATGGAGATAGTCCTTGAATCCGTTTAGATGTTTTAGTTGGGTTGAAGGGGAGGTGATGAGGGTGGCGCTTCTGGAAATGGGTTTGGATGATTTTGAGGAATTCAGAATTCATGGATTTTTTGAGCTTGAACTTCCAGAACCCTTTAGAATCATCTAGAATACTTCAGAATCCTTCACAACCTCCTAGTAACCTTCAAAATTCTTTAGAAACCTTTTGATTTTTTGAAAATTTTCTAGAAGTCTTCAAAATTTCTCTAGAATCCTTCAGAATCTTCTAGACACCTTCAGAAGCCTTTAGAATCTCGTAGAATCCTCTAGATGCCTCCAGAAACCTTCAGACAGTTTAAAAATTTTTTCCAGAATTTATCAGAACCTTTGAGAATCTTCTAACAGCCTTCTGAGGTTTTATAAAGTCTTCAGAACCCTCTAGAATCCTTCAGAGTCTTCTAGGCGCCTCTAGAATCCGTTCGAAGTCTTAAGAATCTTTCAGAAGCTTCCAGAAGCCTTCAGAATCCAGTGGACATATTCAGAAACCGTCAAAATTTCCTGGAAGTTTTAAGAAGCCTCCAGAATCCTTAAGAATCCTCTGGACATCTTCAGAATCTATTAGATATCTTTAGGCATCTTCAGATTCGTCTAGAAGTCTCCAGAATTTTTGAGACACCTTCAGAATGCTTCAGAATCTTTCAGCATTCCATAAATTCCTTCAGAATTCTTTAGAAGCCTTTAGAATCGTTTAAAACTCTACGAAAGTCTTCAGAAGTTTTCTAAATCATTTAAAATATTTCAGAATTTCACAGACTCCTTCAGAATCTTTTAGAAGCCTTTAGAATCGTTTAAAACTCTACGAAAGTCTTCTTAGATGGATTCAGACGTCGTCAGAATTTTTCAAAAACTTTCCGAATCCTTCAGAATTCTTAAGACGCTTCGAGAAATCTCCAGAAACTTTTAGAATTTCCTAGGAGCCTCCAGAATCTTGTAGACATCTTCAGAATTCTTCAGAATCCTCTAGACTTCTTCAAAATGTTCTAGAATCCGTAAAGTATCAAATTCTAGAACTCTAGGGTCCCTGAAATCTCGAAACGATTCTGAGTATTCAAAATTTCAAAAAAAAATAGAAATTTGAAGTTCAGAAGACGTTGGAGGATTCAGAATATCATGATGTTTGAGTTTTTAGTTTTGGAAGGGTTCAGAGAGTCTTCAGAATCTTCCAGAATCTTACAGATGCTTTCTGACGTCTTCAGGAACAGTCAAAATATTCTAGAAGTCTTTGCAATTTTTCAGAATATTTAAGAATCCTCTAGAAGTCTTCAGAATCCCTCAGAATCTTCTAGACACCTTCAAAACCCTTCATAATCCTTCAGACGCCTTCAGAATTTTTCTGAATCCTCTAGACATCTTCAGAATCCCTTTAGAAACCTTCAAAAGCCTTCAGAATCTCAAAATTTCACAATATTACAAAACTTTCAAATAAAAAACTCACAAATCCCGATCGCAGTGATAGTAGCCAACATTCTCGACACGAATCTTCAAATCCATCAGAATCTTCAGAATCCGAAGAATCCCAGTGCAAACTGAAGTTTCCATGTCAAATGGAGCTCCTTTTATAATTACACAGTTCCATTGGAGACCACGCCCCTTTTTACCTAGGCTCCGCCCACTTTTTTTGGGATGAGGAAAGTCACGCCCAGTTTGTTAGGAAATAGGAATGTTTGGGGTTTTGAAATTTTGCACAAAATTGGGATTGGGGATGAGGGAAATTTGAATCTGGAGGCATATGCAAAATTTTCACTCTAAGGGATTCTGGAGACGTCAGAAGGATTCTGAAGGACTTTGAAAAAATTGTTATTCATTTTAGAAACTTTGAGGATTCAGAAGACGCCAGCTTTTTAAAAATTGTGTAATATTACGAAAATTTTCAATTTTGAGATTTTCAAAAAACTTGAAAATTCTGAAATTGGAATTTAAAAAAAAATTGTGTTTTTGTTGGAAAAAATTTGGTGCATTCTGAATACGTCAAGGCTCTATTTCAAGCCAAGATTCCAATTGAAAATGGGAAGTCTGTTGGGATACTGTATTCAGGAATAATGTATGGAAAAATTTGGGGGAAAAAATTTATTACGAAATTTTACATGAAATTGGGAAAATTTTGAAATTGGCGGGGATTTGAAAAAATAAGAATAGAGGAACCAGTGAAGATTCAAAATTTGAAGTTTTACATAAGAAATGTTGTAAAAATTTGAGCTCAAAATTTTTTTTGCAAAAAAAAATTCGAAAATTTTTGCTACTAAAAAAATAAAATTAGAAACATTACACCTAGAAAAGTTGATTAATCAAATCGAAATACTCTATTTCTTCTCCGACATTTTGAATTTTTTCAATTCTCCATCCCTCCTTATTATCCATTTTGAAAACTTCGTCCTCTTGGATTACTGTAGTTTTGAGGAATTTCAAAAAATCCTGAAGTCGTTTTTCTCCATCCACTATTGACCATAATTTGAAGGTGCTTTTGGGTTTTTTGGCGAATTTTTCAGCCAAAGATGGGATTTCTTCAATGGACAGTTTTTCGATCTGAAAAATTGCAAAAAAAATTGTTTAAAAAAATAAAAATTTTTAAGCGATACGTTGCCTTCCAAAATTTCACACACTTCTGCAAAAGTTTGACGTTTCTAGCTCATCTGGGAGCCGAGATATGACACTTTGAAGTTGGAGGCGACGAGAGAGTGTGCGCGGGGGAGAGACGCAGACACACTCTCATCGTCTGCACACTCCCCCTCTTCCACACTCTCTCGCTCTCCAACTTCAAATCGCGTTATCTCGGCTCCCAGATGAGCTAGAGATGTCAAACTTTTTTAGAAATGTGTGAAATTCGATGGAGTTTTTGATGCTAATAATTTATAACTGATCAGTACTTGGATTCTGAATTGCTCACCTTATAAATCGACGTTTCCGGATAACATAAAGGCTCCCTAGTCTTCGGATCATCTTTCTCTGTCCCTGTTCTTGTCCCTATAGTTAAATTAGGGACATTTCCAAATACTGAGTTCCAGAAAAATCGACAACTTTTTTCGCGCCAAAAATCGAAAGTAGTCGTGGCGAATCGGATGACGTTGAAGGATTGGTGGTGACCATGGGCTGAAGTATTTTCGATTTTTTAAAGATTTTAAAGGGTGCAGAATCTAGAAGAAGCAAAATTTTGGAAAAAATTTTATTTTGATTTTTTTTTTGAAAATTTTCAGATCGAAAAACTGTCAATTGGAGAAATCCCATCTTTGGCGGAAAAAATTCGTTTAAAAGCCTTCAAATTATGTTGGATTTAATGGCGGAAAATCTTTCAGAAATTCCCCAAAACTACAGTAATCCAGGATTATGAAATTTTTCAAAATGGATGAACTTCAAAAAATTGAAGAAAAAATAGAGTATTTCGATTTGATGCATCAACTTCTAGGTGTAATTTTTCCTATTATCTTTTTTTCGAAATTCAAAATTTAAAAAAAAATTTTGAAAAAAAAAATTTTTTTTTGAAAATTTTCAAATCGAAAAACTGTCAATTGAAGAAATCCCATCTTTAGCGAGAAATTCGTTAGAAAACTTTCAAATTACGCGGGATTGAATGGAGAAAAATGACTTTCAGAAATTCCCAAAAACTACAGTAATCCAGGATGACGAAATTTTTCAAAATGGATAATAAAGAGGGATCGAGAAAAAAAAATTTCAAAAAAATTGAAGAAAAAATGGAGTATTTCCATTTGATTTATCATTTATTCTAGGTGTAATTTTTCCTATTATCTTTTTTTTGAAATTCAAAATTTTTGAAATTTTTGAGAAAAAAACTTTTCAAAAATTTTTTTGAGCTCAAATTTTTTCAATTCTTATTCGGTAAAAAAGTACAAATTTTGAATTTTCACTGGTATCTTCATTCTCGTTCTTTTCAATTTCTTAAAATCCCCGCCAAATTCAAAATTTTCCCAATTTCATGTAAAATTTCGTCATAAATTTACTTCCCCTCAATTTTTCCAAAAACTCGCCATCAACTCCATCCACTATTCCTGAATACAGTATCCCAACGGACTTCCCATTTTCAGATGGAATCTTGGCTTGAAATAGAGCCTTGACGTCTTCCGAATCTTCAGAATCCCCAGAATTGTTTCCAATGAAAAAATGTTTGAAAAATGTTTCAAACTTCTTTTGTTCCAAATCTTTGCCATCTTCGTCACTATGAGCCCATACAAAAACGATTCCAGATTTTCGAAGAACTCGAATTTCAGAGGATTCTGAATCCCCAGCAGCAATCATCGTCAAGACTTCAGAATCCATAATGAATTCTGGTTTTTCTCCATTTGGAAATCCATTTTTGTGAAGATGATTCAGAAGGTTCTTGAAGGAACAGGATTCTGAAGGCGTGACGTCAATGTTGAGATTCAAAAATGGAAAATTGGATTTTGGAGTTTCCAGATATTTTTGATTCTCGTTCAGAGGAGAAGGGGTCCTGCAAATTTTTAAAAATTTTACAAAACCTGATTATATAATTTATAATATAAAATATAAAATATAATAATATATAATTAATAATTATAATATATAATATTTAATTATATAATATAAAATTCAAATTTTCAAAAAATCTGAAAAATTCAAAAATTTCGCAATCTTACAAAACTCAAAAAAAGTTGAGAGAGTCTTCAGATTTTTGACAGTTGAAAATTCAAAATCTCTAAATTCCAGAAATTAGGAATTTCGAAAATTCATATATTTAGAATCTTCTAGAATTTCTGAAGAGTTTCAGAATCCCAGAATGTCTCAGAATTTTGAAATTGAATTTCAGATTTTCAATTTTTCAGAATTCCAGTGTCTCAGAATCCTTAGTAAACTCGAAATCTTCGATTTTCAAATTTGATTTTCAGAGTTTCAAATTTTGAAAATTTTCAGAATTTCTGAATCTCCAAAATTTAGCATTTTCAGATTACCAGATTCCCAGAATCCGAAAACTTCCATATTTTGAAATTTCTGATTTTCGTAGTTTCACAAATTTCAGAATCTCAGAATCCCTAGAAAATTCAGATTCTCAGAACAAAATTTCTGGAATTCGAAAAAAATGAAATTTTCAAAATTTTCAAAATTCTAAAATCTCTGAATTTCAGAAATTAGGAATTTCGAAAATTCATAGATTTAGAATCTTCTAGAATTTCAGACTTTTGAGGAATTTCAGAAGTCCAAAATATATCAAAGTCTTACAAAATCAGAAATTTCAATGTTTCAGAATTTCAGAATCAGAGAATTCCAAAATCCTGAGAAATCTCGGAATCTTCGATTTGGGAATCAAAAAAAAAATTAAGATTCTCAGAATTTCGAATTTTGAAATTTTTAGATTTTCACAATCCCAGAATTCCAAAATATCGAAAATTCAAATTTCAGATTTTTTTTCAGAATTTCAGAACCCCCAGAAATCTCAGAATCTTTGATTTCTAGATTTTCAAAGTTTCAAATTATTCGAATTTTAGAATTTTAGAATTTCAGACTCTCCATCTTATCTTCGAATTTCAAAATCTGAAATTTTTGAAATTCTTCAAATTTTTCTCCTCAAAATATCCTAATTTTCACACCACCCTACAGTATTACTGATACCACTACTCAATTCTCAATTTTCAAAAATTTTCCAAAAAATAAAATCTCACCCATTTCCATTTCCAAAATATCGTATAGTTTCCACTTGTATAACAGTTTTCATCGAACTTTATTTCTCAAAAAAAATTGTTATGTTGGAAAATGTAAAAAAGAACAAAAAGTGTGTGTTCTATTGACAAAACGATAGAGTGTAGAAAATCAAAGAGACGCAGAGAAATAAGAAAAAAAATCGCAAAAAGAAACAGATAGGACAAAAAATTGATGAGGGAAGGTTATGTGTCAAGCATCTGAATTTATTGTACAATACATAGAGGTTAGAGAGATGAGAGACGCAAAGAAAAAAGACAATTTTCGAAGAGCCTTTTTTACCGTGTACTCCTCGTGGACAAAAGTACAGTATCACCCTGTTATACTCGTAACTACCACAACACTATTCCCTCGACTATCCTTCTCAAATCGACTGCTAACTTTTCTCAGCATTTTCATAAACTTTTCCCCCAAAAAATTCCGATAATTTGGATTGCACAAAATCATCACCAAACAGGAGCACATCGAGTGGGAGGCTATCATGAATTGAGTGTTCGTGGCAATCCCTAAAGTATAGTTTGTAGTCTTTGTAGTTTGTAGTCCCTCACCTTGCAATTCTACATCCCCGGTGACCACTACAAACATACAAACGGACAGGGGAATCACTATCAAAATTCCAGGAATTATTAGTTGCATTATCAACCCGAATAGAGCGGTTTTGTGTGCCTTATAAGTTTGCGCTGACATTGAGGTACGGTAGCGTTGAAGGATTAGGATAGTATCGACACTGAGCCAGAGAAAATAACTGAAAAAAAAACTGTAAAAGTTTAAACTTTCTAGCTCACCTGGGAGCCGAGATACATCACTCCGAAGTTTGGGGCGAGTTAGTGTGGGAAGGGGAGAGACGCCAGACGACGAGAGTGTGTCTGCGTCTCCCCTTACTCTCGTCGTCTGCACTCTCGCCCTCAAACTTCAAAGCTTCATATCTCGGCTCCCAGATGAGTTAGAAATGTGATTCTTTCACAGAAATGTGTGAAATTTCACGAGAAATATTATCGTATAAAAACCTTTCTGGTTTTGCTGTTTTTGGCAGTACTTACTCTTGCAAAAACTGCAGTTCAACTCCAAATGTGCAACGAATAGAAACTACATAAAATTTAACACATTTTCGTAAAACTTTGAGGTTTCTAGCTCATCTGGAAGCTGCGATACGGTGCTTCAAAAATTGAACGAGAGAGTGAGAGAGTGCAGACGACGAGAGTGAGGAGACAGTGTGCGCAAGGGAGAGACGCAGACACACACTTGTCGTCTGTCGCCTATCCCCTTCCCAGACTATCTCGCTCGCTAACTTTAAATCGCCGTATCTCAGCTCACAGACGAGCTAGAAATTTGATTCTTTTACAGATTTGTGCAGAATCCCCTCCTGAATCTAATGGTACGCCCAAAACATTATAAAACTCACAAATAAACCACTATCACTGTAACAACAGCGCCCACGCCAGCCACCGCTAACCACGGATTCACATTATAGTCATAGACCTCGAAGTACTTGTTTTTCAGCCATTCCATGCACTCAGGCCAATACTGCAAAAATTCAACTTAAGATGAGCAATCCCATTCCAAAAAAAGAAGCTCACAGTCTTTAAATGGACATATTTCTCTTCATAAGTCAGTCTTGAATTCCAAAATGAAATCCCAATAACAAAGGGGAAAATGTGACATAAAATGAGCCAGAATTTCTTGATATAGTTTTTGCTGGGAGTTGTTCTCTGAAAAATGGACAATTTTCTATTGAAATGTTTTGTGAGCTGTGACTAACTCTTCCGATTTCTTCAGCTGCATTATTCCGGAAAATGAAGCATACTAACAGGCCGGGTAGTTCGAATGCAAATAAGAACAAGTATATAGACATACAGACATGGGAGTGGACGATTTCTATACCGAGATTATAGCCAGCGATCATTGGGAAGAAATAGTAGCCAGGGGATACTATAGACATGTCGAGCTCGCTTATGAAACTGGAGGCCTGAAAGATTTAAGGGTTTTTAGTCAAAAGCTGAGCCTTCTGGCTTTTTTTGAGCTCGAGATACAATTCTTCAAAGTTAGAGACTTCGACGACCAAACTTTAAGCGCTTGTATCTTAGCTCTCAAAAAAGCTAAACGCTCGAAACTTTTATTGAAATAAATAGCTTCAAAAACTAAACATTTTGCGAAAAGAACCAAATTTTTTGCTCACCTAGACGCTGAGATATAACGATTCAAAGTTTGAGGGCGAGACAGCGCGGGAAGGGGTGAGACGGCAGACGGCGAGAGTGTGGCTGCGTCTCTCATTTGCGCACACTGTCTCTCCTCTAACTTCGAAGCTCAATATCTCTGCTCGCAGATGAGCTAGAAGAGTCATTTTTTCACATTTTCGTGTCAAACTTCTTGAATATTCTTATCAGACTTTCAATGTCCCTACTCAACTTTCAATTGAGCTCGTATCGTAGCTCAAAAAAAAGCTGAAGATTCTCAATTTTTGTAAAATATGTAGTTTTTGACACAGAATATTTCAAAAAAAAAAATCAAGTCTCTAGCTTATCTAGAAGCTGAGATACGACGCTTCAAAGTTAGAGAGCGAGACAGCGTGGGAAGGGGAGAGGCCGCAGACGACGAGAGTATGTATGCGTCTCTCCTTTGCGCACACTGTCTCTCCTCAAACTTCGAAGCTAAATATCTCTGCTCCCAGATAAGCTAGAAGAGTCATTTTTCCACATTTTCGTGTCAAATTTTTTGGAGATTCCATTTTTTAAAATTATTCGAATTTTGCTTCGCACCTGCAAATAACACAAGCAATACTTGTACCCCTTTATTTTGGGACTTTGATACACAACCAGATATAGTCCTAACAAGTTTATAGGGATTGAAATTCCAGCAATGGTGTGTAAAACGATGGGATAGTAATGGGGTACTGTTGACGGGCAGGAAGTGAAATGCATGGCGTTTTTGTTGTTGGGAAACTGGGGTCGTATTTAGATGAAAACTGAGCAGCTGAGAAAACTTAGAATCTGCGTAACAAGCGCACGTGTATAGTTAGATGAGGAAGGAACAGGTGAAAACAAAAATTGACATTTTATATTATAAAGTCTAGCATGCCTTTTAGAAGCATCTGGAAATTATGGATCACAGACGAAAAAAAATATAAAAAAAATAAAACAATTTAGTCAAAAAACGAGGCCCCCAGCTCTACTAGAACTCGAGATACAACTCATCAAAGTTTGGGTTAGAGACACAGACAACCAGAGAAGTTTGAGCGCTTGTATCTCAATTTCAAAATAAGCTAAAAGTTCAAAATTTATATCAAAATATTTAGCTTTTAAAACTAAACATTTTGCAACAGAAACCAAGTTTCTAGCTCACCTAGGAGCCGAGATATAACGCTTCAAAGTTGGATGGTGAGAGAGTGTGGGAGGGGGAGAGACGCAGAATCTCTCGCCGTCTGCGCTCTCTCCCCCTCGCACACTGTCTCGCCCTGAATTTTGGAGTTTGGTATCTCGGCTCTCAGGTAAGTTATAAGTGTTGTTTTTTCGCAGTTTTGTGGCTAATTTTCAGGGTTTGTGATTCTCTACGCATTCAAAGTCAGAAGCAGCTAAAAAACTCAACGAAAAAACTAAAAATATACTTGCCATTTTTCCCGTGAACTTTCATCCATAAATAACCTCTATTTTTTCCATCCTACTGTAACTACGTGGTTTGTTTCAACTGCCAAAACTTGGGATCCAGAATCCAGTTCTGAAATTTTATCATGGTGCACGCTCGAGCCGGGTTCCTTGGAGCAGTGTCTCGTGGGGCACGAAATCCATCGAAAACTAGCAATACTACGAAGAAAAAGACCAAAAAGCCGAAGGTGTCAAAAGCTGATAAGAAAAATAAAAAGAAGAAGAATCAGAAGGTGGAGACTGCTGAGGAGCAACGAGCGAGACATGAGTTGTATTTGTTGACAAAGCAGATGGAGGTGAGATTTTCCACTTAGAATATTCATCTAAAAATTTATCACATTTCTGCGAAAGTTTGAAGTCTCTATCTCAGCTAAGAGTCGAGATATCGCGTTTTGAAGTTTAAGGGTGAGAGTGCAGACGGCGAGAGTGTAGAGACAGTGGGCGCGCGGGAGAGACGCAGACACACTCTCGTCGTCTGCCGTCTCTCCCCTTCCAACACTCTCTCGCTCTCTGACTTTAAAGGGCGTATTTCGGCTCCCAGATTTGATAGAAACTTCAATCTTTCATAGAAATGTCCAAAATGTGGTTAACATTTTAATTTTATAAAAATCACAGAAAACGGATAGAAAAATCAAGTCCTGAATCATTATTATTTTGGTACTTCCACTCATAATACTGACCGGAACATTTTACACATTTCTGAAAAAGTTTGAAGTTTCTAGCTCATCTGAGAGGAAAGATATCGCGCTTTGAAGTTTCAGCGAGAGTGCAGACGACGAGAGTGTGGGAGACAGTGTGCGCATGAGAGAGACGCAGACACACTCTTGTCATCTGCCGTCTCTCCCCTTCCCACACTCTCTCGCTCTCTAACTTTGAAGTGGCGTATCTCGGCTCCCAGTAAAGCTAGAAAGATGAAACTTTTACAGAAATGTGTCTAACCGGTTGAATATTTTAATCTTGTATAAAAAGTGGCCATAACAAAATTATTCGAAAAAAAAATCAAGTTTTCAGAAAAAGTTTGGTATTTGCCCTCAAAATATTTATCTAAAAATTTTACACATTTCTGCAAAAGTTTGAAGTTTCTAGCTCAGCTAGGAGCTGAGATATCGCGCTTTGAAGTTGAAGGGTGAGAGTGCAGACGACGAGAGTGTGCGAGGGGGAGAGACGCAGACGCACTCTCGTCGTCTGCTGACTCTCCTCCTTCCACACTCTCTCACTCTCTAACTTTAAATGGGCATATCTCGGCTCCCAGTAGAGCTAGAAAGATGAAACTTTTACAGAAATGTGTAAAATTTTATTTTAAATACTTTACCAGTTAAACGTTTGTTGAGATTTCTAAAACGAGGTGAGTTATAAGCGTTGGAAGTTTTTATACCTATTGCTTCTACCTTTTTCCTTATTTTTAGGCCGGCGTCTCCCTGGAAAAAATCGATTACACAAAACTCGACAGAAAACTCGACAAAATGCAGCACGATGAGGAATCTGGTGAGGAGTCTTCAGATGACGAAGAGCCTATCACCAATCAAAAAATGTTGAAAAAGTATCAAGTGGATCGAGAGGACTACATGTTACAGTATGCAAATGCAGAGGAGAAACCCATGTATTTTGAAGAGTATCAACCGACGATGTATAAATGCTTTTTTGAGTTGGAAAGGACAAAGTGGGAGTGTCCAGGTTAGTATCAAACTTTTTCGATCATTTTAAACTGAAAATGAAGGCTCTAGGTTGTCGGGAAGTCGGCAAGCGCCCATTCGTTTTTCACCACTATACTTTAAAATACTGTATTTTGGTTTGCAGAATGTGTAGCTTAACAAATCTATAGATTTTTAATTGAACTGAAATAAGTCTTCTAGATCGTCTGGAAGTCGAGATACGCTAAATCCAAAGAACAGTAATTTCACGGTTTCGATTTTAACTACTGTAATTTGATTATCTGGCTACAAAATGTTTCGAAACTAGGCACAATTGTAGATCTTTGTTTGGAAATAATCTTCAAGAAATTTCAATGATTTTGAGGCAAAAATGAGCTCACTAGGCCTTCTGGAAGTCAAGTTACGCCAAATTCAAAAAATGCATTTTTCATTGTTCTACTTTGAACTACTGTATCTCGGTTTTCAGTGGGTCTAGCTTCCTAAAATTTAGCAAAATTGTAGTTTCTTGTTTGAAAATGTTTTCCATAAAGTTTCCAATATTTTGAGCCAAAAATGAGCCGTCTAAAATGACTTTTTTTCACAGTTTAACTTTGAGCTACTGTATCTCGGTTTTCCGCCTATAAATTTTTTTTTTCGTTTTCTGAGGACTTCGCTTTTTGAAATTTAGTTAAACTGTAGATTGTTATTTGTAAATTTTCTCCAGAAATTTTCCAACATTTTCAGCTAAAAGTGAAGTCTCCAGGACATCTGGGAGTCGAGATACGTTAGATTGAAAAAAAAGAGTATTTTCATTGTTGCACTTTGAACTACTGTATTTTGATTTCCAGCGTATGAAATTTTCTGGAATTTTTACAGTTTGTTGATATCATATTGAAAACACCCTCTAAAACATTTTCTACAATTTGAGCCTAAAAAGAGCCCTCTAGGTCCCCTAGAAGTCGAGATTCGTTTAATTGAAAATATGTGTTTATTGTTGAACTTTTAACCACTGTATCTCGGTTTTCAGTGGGTCTGGCTTTCTCAAATTTAGCAAAATTGTAGTTTCTTCTTTGAAAGTGTTTTCCATGAAGTTTCCAATATTTTGAGCCAAAAATGAGCCGTCTAAGCCACCGGGAAGTCAAGTTACAGTGAATCAAAAATGACCTTTTTCACAGTTTTACTTTGAGCTACTGTATTTTAATTTTCAGGCTATGAAATTTTCTGAAATTTTCAGAGTACGTTGATATTATATTACAAAAACTCTCCACAAAATTTCCAACATTTTGAGCCAAAAATAAGCCCTCTAGGCCTTCTGGACGCCGAGTTACGTTAAATTCAAAAAACAGTAGTTTCACTGTTGCACTTTGAATTACTGTATTTTGATTTAGCGTTGATCAAATTTTCTGAAATTTTCAAAGTATGTTGATACTAAATTACAAATGTCCTCCAAAAAAGTTTCTACATTTTGAGCCAAAAATGAGTCCTCTAGGCCTCTTAGAAATCGAGATAGGGCTCTCTCGGAATTTGGCCACTTTTTTCGGACACAATTTCCTTTTCAGCCTCCGAGACATTCAATCGACTCGTCAAGTACACCAACCAAATCATGGAATCCTACGCTCCGCCCACTTTTGATAAGCTACCGGCAATGCTCATTAGCTCACCGCTCTTTCGACAAACTTCTGAATACACGAATTTCTGCTTCAATCCGATTCAAGCCATGCGAGCGTGGGGTCTTTTGCACAATATTGCTCAGAATAAGACCGCCCATGAGTTGAGGGTGTTTATTGATACCTGTGAGTTGTGGGGAATCGAATTTTGAGGGTTTTGATAGTTGGAAGTATTTGGATAGCTATGAGGGGGAGAGAGTTATGAGGGCTCGAAAAATTGGGCTAAAAATTGATTTTTCGAGCTTTTTCAGACACGACCAATGTCCCAACACCAGTCTACTCAAAGAAACAAAAAGAGAAAAAGAAAGAAAAGGAAAAAGAAAACGAACCTTCCCCTCGAAAAATCATGAACATTAGTCTCCTTGCTCTTCACTATGACGCCGAGAGATTATTCGATGGATGTGTCCGATTGTTCACCGAATTGCCACGTCATCTACCGTATGATGTTAATATGAGAAGAAAATCGTGCGTTTTCTATGGTGGCAAGAGTCAACGGGCCGCCATTCAACATCATTGCTTTGCCACGGATCCGGATGGCTTCTACTCGTGTTATCGTATTAATGAGGAGGTGGCGGTAAGTAGAAAAAATAAATCTACAAAAAATTTGACACATTTTTCTGAAAGTTTGAGCTTTTTAGCTTGCCTAGAAGCCGAGATATGACGCGATGAAATTCGAGGTGAGAGAGTGTGGAAAGGGGAGAGGCGCAGACACACTCTCGTTGCCTGCCGCCTCTCCCCTTCCCACACTCTCTCACTCACAACTTCAAATCGCTATATCTCGGCTCCCAGATGAGATAGAAGCGGCAAACTTTCAAAGAAATGTGTAAAACTTTATGAGTATTCCATTTTCAAAAACTACAACAACTAGAAGATACATTTGAAATTTAAAAAAATTTCACGTTTTGAATAAAAATACTCAAAATGTTAACCAAAAAATTTGACACATTTCTGTAAAAATTTCATCTAGCTAGATTATCTGGGAGTCGAGATATGGCGCTTTGAAGTTTGAGGCGAGAGAGTGTAGGGAGGGAGAGAGCGCAGACGACGAGAGAGTGTCTGTGTCTCTCACTCTCTCGCCCTAAACTTCAAAACGCGATATCTCGGCCCCAGATGAGCTAGAACCGTCAAAGTTTCACAGAAGTGCGTGAAATGTTATGAGTATTTCAATTTACTAAAAAAAGTAGCAAAAACTCGAAAAAAAAAATTGTTGAAAATTTTCGAATTTTGACTACTAAAAATGATTTTTGAAAAATAAATAAAACTACTAAAATGATCAGCTACAATTTTTATGTATTTCTGTAAAAGTTTGACTTTTCTAGCTTACCTAGGAGCCGAGACATAGCGTTTGAAGCGAGTGTGCAAACGACGAGAGTGTGGAGGTAGAGTGTGAGGAGGAGAGACGCAGACACACTCTCGTCGTCTGCGCTCTCTCACTCTCTCGATCTCCAACTTCAAAGCGCTATACCTCGGCTCCCAAATGAGCTAGAAACATGAAAATTTGACCAATTTATGTGAAATTTTCTGAGGATTCCAATGATATTAAATTTATCATGATCTAAAAATTTTTTCAGCGTTCCACTCATGGCGCAGTCCGCTATGTTATCCCCGAAGAACATGCTCCCAACTGGAGATCATCCATTGCTCTTGTGTCCGCTATGGACTGCACATTTTACTGGAAAGTTAATGGTGAACCGACTATTCTGCACAATTATAAGTTCGATGGTGGCAATGGAATAGTCTCGAAATGTACAGTAATCTCGGGAAAGGCCAGTTTACTGAAAGATGAACAACACCGACGTTATCGATTGCAAAGTCAGATTCCCGGGGTGGCATTGGTGATTTTGGTGTAAGTTTGGAGGCAAAATTTTTAAAAAATTAATTTGATTTTTCAGTGAGGACCCAAGCAAAGTCAACGACCCCAAATCGCTGCCACTGAATCTCTATGAAATTATCAAAGAGTCTCGAAGTTGGGCCGCCGGAGCCGATCAACAAGTTTATCTTCCGAAATGTACCACATCTGTCCCTTTCTCCCTCTACGATCACTCAAAACACAACGGTTTGAGCCGCCTGTTTTGTAGCGAGAAGTCGGAACTCCGACAGCTGAAAATAACGAATTTCGAAGACTCCGGGGCCCCTCAATATGTCACACTTTTCGATCACTATCATAAGACGGTTTTCGAGATTTGTGCGGCAAAGAGAGACGATTCGAAGTTGAAGCGACGTTTTGATGAGTTGGCACCAGCGAGGGCGCACCAATGTATCGATGAGTCGAGGGCCAAGTTCTATGGAGAATATCAGAATTATTCGCCTAGTAAGGATTGAAAATTTTCGACAAATTTCTGTGAAAGTTTGAAGTTTCTAGCTTATCTGGGAGCCGAGATATCGCGCTTTAAAGTTTGGGGAGCTAGAGAGTGTGGGAGGGTGAGAGACGGCAGACGGCGAGAGTGTGTCTGCGTCTCTCACTCTCTCGCTCACAAACTTCAGAGCGCAATATCTCGGCTCTCAGAAGAGCTAGCAATGTGATTCTTTCATAGAAATATGTAGAAATTCTTGAATTTAATGTTCCTTTTTATTTGGACCGCTTTCACCTGGCAACTGATTCAGCTAGAAAGTTGAAAGTTATCAAGTATCAGAAAAAATCTTATTCTCTATAAAATTTGACACATTTCTGTGAAAGTTAGAAGCTTCTAGCTCATCTAGGAGCCGAGATATGACGCTTTGAAGTTAGAGAGTGAGAGAGTGAGAGACGCAGACACACTCTCGTCGACTGCCGCCTCTCCCCGTTCCACACTATTTCTCAGTATTCTCGTTGTCTGCACTCTCGCCTCGTGTTTCAAAGCGCTTTACTCGGCTCCCAGATGAGCTAGAAAGGTGGTTTTTTCTACAAAAATGCGCAATTTTTAAAGCTTACACTTTCTAGATTAAAACCGTAGTTCTAGCTCACATTTTAAGCGAGTTATAGTATTTCAAATAAAAGCTTATAGTTTCCGAAATTTCTAGAAACCAGTAAAGACCTCATCTTCACCTACTACGAGGACCACCTGGACCGGAATCACAACTCGTTGGAATGCGTGTACGATGAGAAAGAATTGAAGTGTGCAGAAGGTATGTTGGTACAGTAATCTGGGGCTCCTCTAGAATACCGTAATTTATCAGATAATACAATCGATCTTGGTAAACCATTTTACTATGTGATGACTCGGCAGTTTGGCGACGAGGAGATGATTGTTTGTGCCGGTTATTTTGTGAGTTTCGAAGTGTAGACTACAAACTTAATTTTTTATGATTTCAGAACAATACAGTTTTTGTGAAGCCTTCCGAGTGAGGTGTGCAATGAATCGACTGAAATTATAAACTAGAAGAGTTGACCAGTTGTCTTGTCTTATTTCCTTTTTCGAGTGAATGAAATTTTTGAAATTTTCCGTTTGGTATTAAATTAACTCTCCAGCAAATTCTACACTTGTCTGCAAAAGTTTGACATTTCTATCTCATCTGGGAGCCGAGATGCATCGCTCTAAAGTTTCGGGACGAGATAGTGTGGGAGAGGGAGAGATGCCAGACAACGAGAGTGTGTCTGCGTCTCTCCCTCTCGCTCCCAAACTTTGAAGCGCTGTATCTCGGCTCCTAGATGAGATAGAAATGTCAAACCTTCACAGGAATGTGTAACATTTTATGGAGTTTTGATTTCTTATACATTTCAAATTATCACAGAGAGTGTAGAAAGGGGAGAGACGGCAGACGACGAGAGTGTGTCTGCTTCTCTCACTCTCTCGCTCTCTAACTTCAAAGCGTCATATCTCGGCTTCCAGATGAGCTAGAAACGTCAAACTTTTACAAAAATGGGTAAAATTTCATGTAGTATTGTATTATTGTATATGTATTGTATATGTATTATAACCCAAAAGGTATTGTTTCATTCAAACCGACAAACGTTTGAAAAATGGTACCCTATAACATATTTAATATCATTAGAACCCCCAAAAAATTTGCCAGAAGTTGGTAAAAGTTCAAAGCTGGTAGGAAGAGAGAATGCACACTCTTGTCGGCTGAACTCTCTCACCCTCTCACTATCTCACCCCAAACTTTGAAGAATCGTATCTCAACTCCCAGATGAGCTAAAAACTTCCACTTTTTTCAGATTCGTTTCGAATGTTTTGAAAGTTTCCAGAGCCTTCTAGACATCACCTCAAGCCGGAATCTATGGAAACTAATTGAATTTTGCAAAACAGAAGAAAATCATTGATCATTTGAAAAAACGTTGAGTCAAGACAAAATTTTCTTATTATTTTTTTTCACCTGTTCATGGCTCTGAAATATAATGTCTCAGCCTCAACCCTTTTATTTTATTATCGTTCGTATTGAACATAATAATTCGATAATTTTTTGGTTTCTTTTTGATCCCTAGCTCTCATAATGCCGCCAACGGAGTGTCTGGTTGCTCCACCTTTGTTTTATCCGATAATTTTGAGAGCTATCGGTGGGATTTCGATACCTGTGAACATGCTTGGTTTCTATCTGATTTTATTCCAATCTCCAAATATGAAAACCTATAAATATTGCTTATGTGTATTTCAGGTAAAAATTGAAAACAAAATTTTGGCGCATTTCTGTGAAAGTTTTATGCTTCTAGCTCTTCTGGGAGCGGAGATATGACGCTTTGAGTTCTGCGGCGAGAGAGTGAGAGACGCAGACACACTCTCATCGCATGCTGGCTCTCCTCCCACCACACTCTCTCACTCTCTAACTTTGAATGGGCGTATCTCGGCTGCCAGTAGAGCTAGAAAGATGAAACTTTTACAGAAATGTGTCAAACCGGTTGAATATTTCAATCTTGTTAAAATTACAGAACGTGGCCATAACAAAATTACTCGAAAAAATCAAGTTTTCAGAAAAAGTTAGGTATTTGCCCTCAAAATATTCATCTAAAAATTTTACACATTTCTGCAAAAGTATGAAGTTTCTAGCTCATTTAGGAGCTGAGATATCGCGCTTTGAAGTTGAAGGGTGAGAGTACAGACGACGAGAGTGTGGGAGACAGTGTGCGCATGAGAGAGACGCAGACACACTCTCGTCGTCTGCTGACTCTCCTCCTTCCACACTCTCTCACTCTCCAACTTTGAATGGGCGTATCTCGCCTCCCAGATGAGCTAGAAACATGAAATTTTTACCGTTTCGACTGAAATTTCCTGCTTTGTTTCAGCTTAACAGTTTCATCGCCGAGCTCATCATGGCGTTAGTGTTGACTCCTTATTTCTGGTACTCGCTCTCGGTTTATTACAGTCTCGGACCCGACTTGGGTTCCTCCCATATCCGTATGACCATTTATCTGACTATTTTGAATTCTGTACTCCCATCCGCATTGATATGCTTCATCTTCAGAAACAACGCAGCAACGGAAATCGGAAGGGTAGATTTGTATGCTTTTTTTTGATATAGTGAACCTTTTTTGTACAGAAAACAGATGAGGGGCAACTATTGAAAAAAGTTTGTTCTTTTTGTCTCTCTTTTGTACCCATTTCTAGTTGCAATATGTGTGTTCAACTCTTCAGCCACTTATCAGGAAAAGTATGCATACTTAAAAAAGGTTAGTAGATTTGAAACAAAAGCTGCAATGTTGATTTTGAACTAGAAATAATCAGCTTTAAAAATTGCAGATATCTTTAAAATTTTGAACTTTCTAGCTCACCTAGAAGGTGAGATACAGCGCTCCAAAGTTCAGAGCAAGAGAGTGTGTGAGCGGAAGAGACGCAGAGTCTCTCGCAGTCTGAACTTTGAAGTGTTGTATCTCGGCTCTCAGTTGAGCTAGAGAAGCCATTTTTTCACACTTTTGAGCCTCAGAACTTCCCCAACTGTATGGAATTGATGAATGTGGCGACTCTTCAAATCTATGACCCGGAAAATAACTTTTGGCGAGCGGCATTTGTCAACGGAGGAATAGTGATTACAGTTTGGTTTATATGTAAGAATAAGCCCTCTTATACATGAGTTTGAGAATTTCCAGATACGCAATATATCTTAGTACTAACAGTATAAGCACGCTTAAAAAATTCCAACAAAATATGTCGGCTCAAACATACAAAATGCACAAAACGGCGACAGTCAGCTTACGACTGCAATTTTTGATTCCTGGGGTATTCTTACTCGTTTCTCCATTTTTTATTAACTTTGTCGCTGCAGTTGGAGCAACCGAATGGCAGCGTAAGTTTGAGCGTTAACCGAGGCTGTCAAATTGCCGGCCCACGGCCCGGGCTGTGGGTAGGTTGCCATGGTCGAATCCCTGACCTTATTTTGATTCAAAAAGCTTATATTTAAAGTAGGATTATTGTAATTTCATTTATTTTCTCAAATGATCGTCCCAATTCCATTATTCACAAAAATAACAATATTTTTGCACAGAAATCGTTAAAAATCGATTTTCATGCCTGAATTTTTTCTAATCTAATTCAATGAATGTAGAAATTTCCGCTGATTCGAACGCACCTAATATCGATGCTCAAATCGCATTTTGAAGCGAGTTATGAGCGTTTGAAGTTTCAGTAAGAGAGACGCAGAGAAAGCAGACGCTCTCGTTGTCGTAGAGACGCAGAGAAACAAGACAGTGTCTGCGTCTCTCAAGAAAACTTCAAACGCTCATAACTCGTTTCAAAATGCGATTTGAGCGGCAATATTAAGTGCATTCGAATCAGCAAAAAATTCTGCATTCATTGAATTAGATTAGAAAAAATTCAGGCATGAAAATCGATTTTTAAACGATTTTTGTGCAAGAATATTGTTATTTTCGTAAATACTGGAATTGGGACGATCATTTGAGAAAATAAAAAAAAATGTCTGTAATCCTACTTTAAATGTACGTCCGGATTAAATCGGGGCCGGCTGTGTGACAGCCTTGGCGTAAACTACAGACCACAAAAAATCTTTCCAGGTTTCGCGGCGAGCACACAAATACTTATCCCATTCCACTCGGTGTGCTCTTGTTTGGTGATGATTGCGACCAATTCCAATTATAAAAAAATTTTGATGCAGCCAATATTGCGAGTTTTTCGGTGAGCCCTCAACACACGAAAAGTAAGAGATTTTGAATAACAAGTTTTCAGCATTTCACCAAGTGAAAATATTGCGGAACCCAGCAGCGTGGTTGTAGTCTCCAAGACTTTGAATGTTCGGATTTAATTATTTCTTTTTGTATTTTGCTTTGAACAAATATAAAATTTATTTTTGTTAGCCGCCGGAATCTATGGAAACTAATTGAATTTTGCAAAATAATCAATGATCATATGAAAAAAAGGTTGGGTCAAGACAAAATTTTCTTGTTAATTTTTTTAAAAAAGTTTGAGGCTTCTAACTCTTCTGGGAGTCCAGATATGACGATTTGAAGCTTGGCGAGAGAGTGAGAGACGTAGACACACTCCCTTCAACTTCAAAGCGGCATAGCGCGGCTCCCGGATGAGTTAGCGAGATGAAATTTTAACCAACTTGTGTGAAACTTTCTGAGCTTTACAATGATATTATTTTTGAGACAATTTTTCTAAATCTACATATAATTTAACACTATTCTGAAAAGATATGACATTTCTAGCTCATCTGGGAGCTGAGATATGCCCATTTGAAGTTTGAGGCGAGAGAGAGTGCAGACGACGAGAGTGTGGAGGTAGTGTGCGAGGGGGAGAGACGCAGACGCACTCTCGTCGTCTGCACTCTCTCCCCTTCCCACTCTCACTGGTCCGCAATTTTCGAAATAGCGTATCTCAGCTCCCAGGCGAGCTAGAAACGTAATCTTTTCGCAGAAAAATGTGAAATTTTATAAGGAATCTTAATGTATAAATTTTGTAATTTTTTCCTCATTCTTTGATGAGCAGAGACTACAAACTACAAATTGGCATAAATCAGAAAATCAAATACACAAATGATGTAACAGCTTTCCTAATAACAAAATTTTCACCTGTTCCTCTTCTTGCAGAGTTCTTTATAAAAATCACATATTTTCACATCACACATAATCATTGTTTTTCAATTTCCAAATTTTCATGGTTCATTTTTCCCACTGTCCATCTTCAATTCCCATTTATTATCCAATTATCCTACATACTATTGCTGGCCTCTCAATTTTTATAAATTTGCTGGGGTTTTATTTGATTTTCTACAAGTCACAAAAGATGAAGGCGTACAAGTATTGTTTGTGTTATTTGCAGGTAAACTAAAAACTAACAAATATCAAGATTCTTGAAAATTAAAATCTTTAAAAAATTTGACATTTATCTGAAAAAAATTGAACGTTATAGCTCATCTGTGAGCGGAGATACAACGCTTCAAAGTTTGAGGAGCGAGAGAGTGCAGGAAGGAGAGAGACGACAGGCGACGAGAGTGTGTCTGCGTCTCTCCCTCTCGCTCCCAAACTTTGAAGCGCTGTATCTCGGTTCCTAGATGAGCTAGAAAATTCTAACTTTTACAGTAGAGTGTAGAATTTTATGGAGTTTTCATACGTCATATTATCACTTGTATTTTTCGGAAGTTTTTAAGAAACAGAAAATAGGTGAACTGTGACAATTTTAACACCAGTAAAATCCTTATAAAATTTCATATATTTCTGTAAAAAAATCAAGTTCCTAGCTAGACTGGAGCCGAGTTACAGCGCTTCAAAGTTGGGCGCGAAATAGTATGCGAAGGGGGAGACAGCAGACGGCGAGAGTGTGTCTGCGTCTCTCCCTCGCGCGCACTCCCTCCCTACTCTCGTCGTCTGCACTCTCGCTCCCAAACTTTGAAGCGCTGTATCTCGGCTCCTAGATTAGCTAGAAAGTTCAAACCTTCACAGGAATGTGTAACATTTTATGGAGTTTTGATTTCTTATACATTTCAAATTATCACATGCCTTTTTCTGAAGTTTTTTTTAATATCAGGACATAGGGGACCTGTAATAACTTTGATATTAATAAAATTCCCATAAAATTTCACACATTTCTGTTAAAAAATCAAGTTTCTAGCAAGACTTCGAGCCAAGATACAGCGCTTTAAAGTTGGGCGCGAGATAGTGTGAAGGAAAGAGGCGGCAGACAACGAGAGTGTGTCTGCGTCTCTCACTCTCTCGCTCCTCAAACTTCAAGGCGCCGTATCTCGGCTCCCAGATGAGCTAGAAAGTTCAAATTTTCACACAAGTGTTCCAAATCTTCAGCTCTCCAGTTTCATCAGCGAATTGGTCATGTCCATTCTCTCTCCTGGCTTCTATTTCTTCCCAATGATAGCCGGCTATAATTTCGGCTACTCTTTTGGTTCAGTTCACTACACCATGACATTTTATTTGTTCCTTTTTGCCTTCGAACTTCCATCAGCATTGCTATGCTTTATTTTCAGGAATAATGCTGCTGAAGAGATTAGCTTTGTAGGTCAACGTACAGTATCCCTTAAAATTGTCTAAAATTTTAGAGCCTCCCCAAAAAACGATACATCAAAAAAACGTTTCTATTTTTGTGTCACTTATTCCCCTTCGCTGTAGCTTTTACATTCGGAAACGCTAATTTGACCTACCAACAAAAATTCGATCATTTGAAATCTGTAAGTTTGTAACTACAGTAATCCCAGGTGGGACTACAGTAATCTACAGTAACCTTGCAGAACTGGCCAGAGTGCATCGAGTGGATGAAGAATCCGAATTTCGAAATCTACGATTATCATTTGAATCCATGGCTAGCGGTGGCTGGGATTGGCGCGGTTTCTGTCGTGTTTTTGGTATATACGTGAGTTTAGCTAGCGAAATCCTAAAAATCTCGTAACTAGCTAAATCCTAGCTAGTGAAACCCTAGTGAGAATTTATCGAGCTACTTCCTAGCTTGGAAACTCATAGCTCGATAAATTCTAACTAGACCTTAGCTAGCTAGATATATCCAAGCTAATTCCTAGCTAGCGAAATCATAGCTCTCAAGATCCTAGAAATATCGTAGCTAGCTAAATCTTAGCTAGCGAAACCCTATCTAGATAAATCCTAGCTAGCGAATGTCTAGCTAGCAAATTCCTAGATACTGATCTCCTAGCTAGCGAACTCCTAGCTAGCTAAACTCTAGCTAGCAAAATACTATATACTGATCTCCTAGCTAGCGAAATTCTAGCTAGCTAAACTCTCGCTAGCGAAATACTATATACTGATCTCCTAGCTAGCGAAATTCTAGCTAGCTAAACTCTCGCTAGCAAAATACTAGAAAGTAATCTCCTAGCTAGCAAACTCCTAGCTAGCTAAACTCTAGCTAGCGAAATCCTAGCTAGCAAAATCCTAGCTAGCTAAACTATAGCTAGCGAAATTCTAGCTAAATTCTAGCTAGCGAAATTGAAGCTAGCTAGGACCTAGCTAGCTATAATTTCTCAACTTTTTTTTACAGATACGCATTTTTCCTGAGCATCCAAACTATGACCACGCTACAAAAATTCCGTCGCTCAATGTCTCCCCAAACTTACCAAATGCACAAAAACGCTCTGTTGAGCTTACTATTGCAGCTATTGATACCTGGAATCTTGATAGTGGTCCCCTTATTCATATGTATGTTTGTGGTGGTCACCGAGGCTATTGAGCTACAGCGTAAGTTTTTTTCGCTAGCTTATTTATAGCTAGCTAACTCTTAGCTGGCACTTAACAAACTAGTTCCTAGTTTCTAGCTAGCGAACTTCTAGCTAGTCCTTAGCTAGCTTAATCTTAGATAGCGAGTCTCTAGCTAACTAAATCCTAGCTCGTTAATTTATAGCTAGCGAAATTCTAGCTAACGCTTAGTTAGCGAACTTTTAGCTAGCTAAATTCCTAGCAAGCGACATCTTAGCTAGCCAATTTTTAGCTAATAAACTTCTAGCTATCTAATTTATAGCAAGCGAAATCCCAGTTCCTTGCTAGCTAAATATTATCTAGCTAACTCCAAGCTAGTTAGTTAAATCCTGGCTAGTATTTTAGCTAGCTTAATTATAGCTGGAAAACTTCTAGCTAAATTTTCGCTGTCGAAATCCTAGCTATCTAAGTCATAGCTAGCGAATTTTTTGCTAGCTTAACCTTAGTTGGCTACATCCTAGCTACAAAAATATTCAGAATTCGCCACCAACACTCAATTCATGATAGCCTCCCATTCCATGTGCTCTTGTATGGTGATGATGCTGAGCAATCCAAACTATCGCAAATTTTTGAAGGAAAAATTGCAAGCATTGCTCAGGTCAAAATTGCTCATCATAAAACGTTTCTTGAAGCTTTAATTTTTCAGTTCGATGAAAAGGAATAATGGACAACAAAATCTAGTGGAACCAGCGAGTATAGTGGTTATACGGAATATCGAGTAGACTACAAACTACAAACTACAAAGTGGCGGAACTTTGAATTATCACAAAGCTATTAGATCTTTGTTGACTTCCTCGCTCTACCGTATTCCCGATTCCGGAGACTTCGACTTTTCGGATTCTGAAATTCAATAAGACGTTTCTCAACTATAACATTTTGCAAACCTCAAAACCTTATCCCTCAAAAATTTCCGATATCTCGGATTGCTCAAAATCATAACAACACAAGAGCACATCGAGTGTGAGCCCACCAGAAACATTGTGTCCGTGGAAATCTCTGAACCGAAAATGTTTGTAGTTTGTAGTCTCTAGCTAAGCGAACCTTGCATCCAAACTGCTTCAGTGACCACTACAAAAGTGCAAAAACATAAGGGCACGATTATTAAGACACCAGGGATTAGTAGCTGCATGAGCAATCCGAATAGAGCAGTTTTGTGGAGTTGATAGGTTTGGCGGGACATGGATTTTTGGAATTTCGTGAGGATGGACATTGTGTGGATACTAAGGCCGATACCGTAACTGAATTAGAATCCCCATAAAATTTGAGTAATTTTTCAAAAAGTTTGACGCTTCTAGCTCATCTGCGAGCCGAGATATGACGCTTTGAAGTTTGAGGCGAGGGTGCAGACGACGAGAGTAGGGTGAGAGAGTGCGCGTTGGTGAGAGAGTGCCGACGACGAGAGGGTGTCTGTGTCTCTTGTCTCTCACCCCAAAATTCAAAGTGCTCTATCTCAGCTCCCAGATGAGCTAGAAACGTCAAATTTTCACAGAAATATGTCAAATTTTACGAAGAATTTAATAATATTGAAATTAAAACCGTTATTCAACTTTGTGATTTTCAAAAAAAATAGTTAATACTATTGAGAACATGAAGGATACAACTGCTTAAAATTCTACACATTTTAATAAAACTTTGACGCTTCTAGCTCATATGGGAGTCGAGATATGACGCTTTGAAGTTTGAGGCGAGAGTGCAGACGACGAGAGTAAGGGGAGAGAGCGCGCGGGGGCGAGAGAGTGCAGACGACGAGAAAATGTCTGGGTCTCTCACTCTCTCGCCCTGAAACTTCAAAGCGCGATATCTCGGCACGCAGACAAGCTAGAAGCTTCAAACTTTTTGATAAAGTATTCAAATTTTACGGAGATTTTAATTTACTCAATATCTGCCAATGAAAAAAACTCACGCATACACCAATAATACAAAGGAAATGGCTCCAAGGCCAACTACAGCTAACCAAGGGTTCAGTACATAATCATAGACCTCAAAAGCCTCCAGTTTCAACCAATTCATACATTCCGGCCATCTCTGAAACTATTAAGGGCCCTTAGGATTACTGTAAGAGTACTGTACCTCTCTCATATACCCATACTTTTGCTCATCGGTTAGCTGAGACTTCCACATTGAATAAGCACCGGCAAACGGGAAAACATGACACAAAATCAGCACAAATTTTTCTGTATACATTTTGCTGGGGGTGCTCTGAAACTATTCTATGAAAATTTTATCAGAAAATATCATTATTTACCCGACTAATTTGCTCCGCTGCATTATGTCTAAAAATGAAGCAAGACACCGCTGAGGGTAGTTCGAAGGCAAAAATGAAGACGTAGAGTGTCATACTCAAATGAGAGCTTATGAACTCGGCACCTGTATTATAGCCACCAATCATTGGGAAGAAATAATAGCCAGGACAGATCCAGGACATGTGTAGTTCGGTTATGAAACTCACGAACTGAAAAATAATCGAAAACTTCATGAAATTTGAGCTATTTCTGAAAAAAAATTTGACGCTTCTAGCTCATCTGGGAGCCGAGATATAGCGCTTGAAGTTGGAGACAAGAGCGCAGACGGCGAGTAGGGGGGAGAGAATGCGCGTGGGGGAGAGAGCGCAGACGACGAGAGGTTGTCTGCGTCTCTTACCCATCAACTTCAAAGCGTCATATATCGGCTCCCAGATGAGCTAGAAAGGTGAAACTTTCACAGAAAGGTATGAAATTTTACAAAGAATATTATTGTGTAAAAATTGTTTTTGATTTCTTATTTTAAGACATTACCAACTTTGCAAAAACCACAGTTTTAATTGGAAATTTACAATGAATAAAATCTGCATGAAATTCTACACATATTGGTGAAAATTTGACGCTTCTAGCTCACCTGGGAGCTGAGATAGGGCTTGAAATTTGAGGGCGAGATAGTGCGCGCGGGTGAGAGAGTGCCGACAACGAGAGTGTGTCTGCGTCTCTCCCCCTCGCACACTGTCTCACCCACCAACTTCGAAGCGCAATACCTCGCCTCCCAGATAAGCTAGAAAGGTGAAACTTTTACAGAAATGTGTAAAATTTTACAGAGATTTCAATAATTTGAAAATTATTATCATTTTCCCATTTTCTAACAATACCTAAATTTGCAAAAACCACAGTTTTAATTGGAAGTTTACAATAAATAAAATCTGCATGAAATTCTACACACTCAAGTAAAAATTTAAAGTTTTTATCTCACCTGAGAGCTGAGATACAGCACTTCAAAATTTTAAGGAGAAATAGTGCGCGCGGGTGAGAGAGTGCCGACGACGACAGTGTGTCTGCGTCTCTCCCCCTCGCACACTCTCTCGCTCTCCAACTTTCAATCGACGTATCTCGGCTCCCAGATAAGCTAGAAACATCAAACTTTCACCAACACGTGTCAAACTTTTTCTAATATTTTCTAGTATCTCTCCTCTCACCTGCAAATAACACAAACAATACTTGTACCCCTTCATTTTTGGACTTTGATACCAAACCAAATAAAAACCAATTAAATTGACGGGAATTGAAACTCCAGCAATAGTATGTAAGGTTAGAGGATAATAAGTGGGAATACTACTGGGACATGGAGATAGAGCCATTGCTCATGTCAAAATTGCTCAGGTTGGAAAAAAAATTAAGCTGAGCAATTTTTGAGAGACTGGAAACCGACACATGATGATGTACAGGTGAAATTCATTGTTCATTATCGGAGAAGCAGGTGACGTAAACTAAAAAATCGAACATTTCAAATTTGGTATTTTTCCGTAATTTAAATTGCTACATGACTTAGTTTTTTGCGCTGATTTCAAATCTGTAATTTTCATTTACATTGGATTACTGTAGTTTGAGTTACAGTCTTTATAAAATTCCATATAGTATGTTCCCTTCAAAACCCCAAAAACCTTGCTACAATCTTTAATGTGTTCACCTAATATTCTCATTTAAAATGTTCGTTGAAGCGCGAATTGTTAATGCAGCTGCCCCCCCCCCCCCCCCCTTCGAGCTTTATTATTATTAGCTTTGTTATTCTCTGATTATTACTCAACTTTTCGAGGTCTCCCTTTTTCCAAAAATCACGTTTTCAAATGATTTGTCTAGTATAATAGGAGGACCTAAGGGGGTCCTTTTCTATGTACACTAACAATTAGCGATTTCCGTTCGGACACATGCCTCTTTTCCTTCGCCTTGTAGAAGTTTTTTTAGTAGTTTTTCCTTCTTGAAATTGATCTAAAGATTACCTTATACCTTTTTAGTGCGAAAATGACCCAAAAATGGAAGAAAACTCTCTAAAAATGATACTAGGCCATCAAGAATAGGTCTATAGTGCTCGACAAAAAAAGCAAAACAGGTTTAGCAGCGAGTGGTTTCGATCCACCGACCTCTGGGTTATGGGCCCAGCACGCTTCCACTGCGCCACGCTGCTCACGAGGAAGAGGGAGGTGGGAGGGCGATTATGAATGTGCCGACAGGTGAAGGTCGACGGGGGGTCGGTGGGCACTCATCCCCCGTCTGCGCACCTTGTAGAGTCTATGTGTGACAGCTGGTGTAGTGGGTAGTGAGGGGGATTAGTGTTCTGGCACTTGAAAGTTCAATTCCTTTCAAAGCCAAACAGTTTTTTATTTTCTTTTACGTCCTAGGGAACCTGTTCACATCATTCTAAACCACCTGTAACCCCCAGTTTTGCCATTGTTAGCTCAGCTGTCTCCTTCTGTTGGTCACTTCCCCTTTGCACAGACTGCCTCCAAAAAGAAAGGGTGGAGGTGCAAATTGGATTCTATTCTTTCGCGTTATTATTAGGACTCTTTTTGTCCCGGATTTTGCAACATTTCTTTTCCAAATTGTACTAGATTCCCTAGCATCCAAAAAGTCACATTTGTTATCCGATACCCGCCGCGAGCGCGCATAATATGGATTCTTGAGAGATCGAGAAATTCAAAACCATCTCCCCTTAAGCCCGAAAAATTCCCATGCCATATCCAATTTTTGTTGCCGCCCAAAGATTTTGGAAAGTGAAAGATAAAAGTAAAAACTTTTTGGGGTCTCCAATCAAACTATATAGTCAGGCAAAATAAGCAAAAAATTTTGGCAAGTTTTGGATTCGAACCCCGGTCCTCTTTTTAGTAGTCGAGCCCACTACCACTGCGCCAGGTGGAACGCGCGCGCGAAAACCCTGGGGCCCACCTCCGGGGGCGGCGGCGCGCTGCCCATGTGGCGCAGTAGGTAAGAGGAATGACTACGAATCTTACCAATGCGAGTTCGATTCTTTTCCAGCGCCAAAATTTTTTGCTTTTTTTGCTGAGCACAATGGTATCAAAATTTTTGGGAAATTGGGCCTCCAAAACTTCCAAAACTTTGGCCCCTTTGTTCTGTTCGCTTAAAAATGTATGTTTCTGTTTCTTTCTTGACCTATACACTTAGAGCAGCAGGTGCTATTCTTTTGTTCTTATTTTCTTTTCTTCTTTTGGAAATTTCGAGTCCCTTCAAATCTTTAAAAGCTTTTTTATCGCCCCGGGGCACAGTTGAAGCTTCAGAAAAAAAATGGAAATAACAAAAAATCAAAAATGGCCAAGTTTTTTGGATATCGAGTTTCGGCCAACAGAAATTTGATATTTTCATAGTTTTTAATGTGTTTTTTTTCTGGACCTTTTTCCCCATTTTGATGATGGTTTTTTTACGAAAGGAAACTTGAGCACTTTTGTCACGTTTTCATGTCAAAAATGTCACATCTTAGCATGACATAACCATGGTAAATAAAAAAGGCAAAAAATTTGCCGAATTTCGGTTTCTTCCTGCCTATGTTCAGCCATGGCTTTTTGTAGGCTCACGCAGGCTCATCGGCCTATATCCGACTTCAAAATTGTTTTTGTTATTTCGGGTTTAGTTTTTTGGTTTTTTCGTAATTGATTTAGTCTAGAGGCATTAAAATTAGGCTTAAAAAAGGGTCGGCCAAAAATTGGCCTCTGGGCCTAACCATGCGCCCTGAATGTTTTGTGCCTAGTTTTAACGTACTCCTATTAAATAGACTACGGAAAACCCAAAAAACATAGTCCCAATTTACGAAAACTATTTTGAAGCGAGATATAGGCCAAAATAGGCCGTGAAATGTTTGGCTCACGAAGGCTCAGGGGCCTATATCTGGTTTCAAAACCTTTTTTGTGATTTCGGATTAAGTTTTTCGGGTTTATCGTTGTTAATTTAGTTTAGTGGAATTAAAATTGAGCCTAAAATAATTTGGACCCAAAATCGAAAAAAGTGCCTCAAAATTTTTTTTTCTAAATTTTAACATCCCCGATTAAATCGACCATGAGAAACCCAAAAATTCAAGTCCGAAGTCACAAAAACCATTTTGAAGCGAGATATAAGCCAAAATCGGCAGTGGCCTGAAAAAAGCCTGGGGTAAAATTTCGTACTTTTTTCGATTTTGGACCAACAAACTTTGTTTGAGATTCTTTCCTATTTTATTTTTCTTGTTAGGAATCCAAAGTTTCCCACGATACTTTGTAGTGGTCTGCGAATTCTCTATATATTCAAATTTTCTAGTTTCCTCCGGCTCAGGCACGCATATACAAGTTCATGAGAAAAAAGCAACCAAAAAAAATGTTTACAGGTGAGAACTTTGATTGCTCATCCTTAACACCTGACGTCATCTTTGACCCATTGAATTTTTTTTCTTGGAGCCGAAAACTTTTTTATGTATTTTTTCTTTCCCCCTTCCAATAATAAACCCATCTTTCCGCTTCATCTCACTTTCATATCCTCACTTCTCATCAAATATTCTTTTTCTTCACCCCGTTACTTCCCTTGGCTGCTATTTTTGAGTTTTACAAAGTTTTTGTTTCGAAAATTTTGCCTTTGCGCCCGGGCTAAAAAAAAGAATGATAGTCAAAAAGCGAGAAGAAAAAAATGGGAGTCGAAAAAATTGCTTAATTTTGTAATGCAAATCGCATTCCTTCTCCCTCCATTTTTTTGGAGCCCCACAATGCCTTTTGTCTTCCGAATAACATATTTTCGCCGTTTTCCCCATTTCAAATCGATGCTCTGTGATAAACAAAGAAAGAAAAAAATATTGGCACTCTAAAAGAATCGAACCCGACCCCTCTAGATTCATACTCTACCCTTCTACCAGTTGCGCCATGTGGTACAGTGTCCGCCTCCCCCTCTGTTGCCAGCCGCAGGTCACTCCTTGTCGATTGCAGACTACCGCCTGTCGGGATGTTCATAACCGCCCTCCCACCTCCTCCTCCTCGAGAGCAGCGTGGCGCAGTGGAAGCGTGCTGGGCCCATAACCCAGAGGTCGGTGGATCGAAACCACTCGCTGCTAAACCGTTTTTGCTTTTTTGTCGAGCATAGTAAACCTATTTTTGATGGCCTAGTATCATTTTTAGTGCATTTTTAGGAGTTTCTTGCACCTAAATTCTCTGTGGGGTGCCAATGACGCTAGTTGTTGACATACACAAAGAATACAATTCCTTTTTCTTTTCTCTTCCCGCAAGGCACTCACTTCCGGACGGCTATTTTGAATGGCTATTGAGAAAAAAGAGCTCTAGCAAAGTTTGACTTCCAGATAGAACTCTAACCCTCTATTTCTCTGCAACCGCCTATTTACCGCCCATCCCCCAGACATTTGATGTTTTAAGTGAAAATATGAGGAAACAATGGGGTGGTGTGTGTTCACGCATCACTAAGCATCTGTTTTAGCAACTTTTCTCTCGTTTTCTCTCGTCTCTAAAAGAGGGTAAGACTTTATTAGTATTGTTAGTCTCAAATAATATTATTCTTTCGTTAAGCCCCTCTCCTTAGAAAAAGGGGATAAAAGAGGTCCTTGAAGTGTTTTCTGTTACCTTCTTCTTACCTCATGACATCCAGTTTCTTAAATAGTTAGGTTTTCGATTTCGTTCTAAAAGAACATCCAATTAGGTTCCCTTTGAATGCCAATTAGCGCGTCACAAAAGTCAAAAACCCTTTTTAAACTCCCCAAGTAGGTCCCCAAATGCTAGAAAATCATCTAAAAATCATCCTAGACCATCAAAAATAGGTTTACCACGCTCCACAAAAAAAGCAAAAAGGTTTAGCAGCGAGTGGTTTCGATCCACCGACCTCTGGGTTATGGGCCCAGCACGCTTCCACTGCGCCACGCTGCTCTCGAGAAGGAGGGAGGCGGGAGGGCAGATATGAATGCGCGGGAAATGGGAAGGAGGCGGAGGTCCGTTGGGGAGAGAGGAGGGGAGTGCACCAAGTGTGGTGGCGGGTGTGGTGTAGTGGGATTTTGGAAAATTACCAATCTAGCGACCAAAGTTCAATTCCACTCAAGTCTAAATAGTTTTTGTTTTCTTTTTTATGCCTTGTAAACTCATTGTAACTCAAAAGAAAGCCACGGAAGTCGGTTTTTTGTGCTTTCTAGGAAGTAGAAGCGCACTTTCAAAATGGCTGTTCAGGACATCCCATAACTTAATTTGCCTTTTACTCTAATCCTCTTCTCCCTCATACATTTCCTGTTTTTTTTCAGCATGCTGCGTTTTTTGTTTTTCTAGTTTCCACTTCATAGACCCCCCAACTTTGACACATCGAGGTGTTCTTTATTTCATTTTTCCAGAAATTTTCTGTCAGTAAAATGACAAGATGAAAAATGACGTGTTAGGCGCCAAATCGAACAAAGTTTTTGAGCCCTGAGGGGAGGGAGCAGCACCAGCAAAAAAAAGAGCATCTTTTTCTCTTTTTAGCTACTAGTCGAGGCAAAAGTTTTTTGTTGTGTTTTTTAGTTTTTGGGCCCAACTGGCGGGTGTCAATTTCTGCCATCACATTTTAGATGACGTGTTGGTGTTCAAAAATTTTCGATTTTCCCCCAGAACATCCCAAATCTCCTAAAAACCTCCTATTTGGTTTTTATGACCCAATTTTCCCCCATTTTTTTGGTGACACAAAAGAGCACCGCATTATCTTGATGCTCCGAAAAAGATTAGTCGTTATTTGAGCACAAGTTTTCAGGCTCCGCCCCCCTCTATAAATGATCTCATTCAAATAAAGGAAAATTCTGGCCAAAAATGATGTCCACATCGTCGTCGATGCTTCCGACAACACCAATTGGAAAACAGCAGGTTATCGATCTCAAAGCTGGAGCGATACTCAGGGAAAATGCAAGGTAAACAGTTTTTATTTTGCAGAAAACATTAAAATTTTTAAAAAATATCGAAATCTCCAAAAAACTTCACACATTTTTGTGAAAGAATCACATTTCTAGCTCATCTGGGAGCCGAGATACGCCGATTTAAAGATTGATTGCGAAATAGTGTGGGAAGGGGAGAGACGCAGACGATGAGAAAAGTCTGCATCTCTCCTATTCCCACACTCTCTCGCTCTCTAACTTCAAAGCGTCGTATCTCGGCTCCCAGATGCGCTAGAGACTTTCTAGCTCATCTGGGAGCCGAGATATGACTCTTTGAAATTATAGGCGAGAGTGCAGACGACGAGAGTAAGAAGAGAGAGTGTGTGCGGGTGAGAGAGCGCTTACGACGAAAAGTTGTCTGCGCCTCTCACTCTCTCGCTCTCAAACTTCAAATCGTTCTATCTCGGTTCCCAGATGCGCTAGAGATTTCAAACTTTTTTAGAAATGTGTAGAATTTTGTGGAGTTTCGTAAAAGTACGGAAAATATGCAAAACAATTTGGGCGGATTTTTCATATTTTCCAGAAAAAGCGGTCAATTCTACGGCTGCCCTCTTACCGTAGTCCTTGTGCTCATCATCCTTATCAAATGTCTCTTCATCTCGTTTTGGATTATTCGAGAATACGAAACTTTCGATTTCCGATGCACCGCCTGGAATGGCGGTGGCCAAATTGTCGATAGTATGTATCGTGCCAAGCGGTGGACTTTGTAAGTGACGAGACTACAAACTACAAACTACAAAAGAGTCTGTTTTCAGCCAAGGGACCCTTGAGGAAGATAGTAAGAAGAAGGAGAGTGCTATAAACGATTATGACTACGCTGGGGAGGGAGATCTGACCCCAGCGGATGCCCGGAAGAAGCGACATGTGCATTAGTGAGTTTTAGCCGAAATATTGAGCCCTGAGCCTGTTAGCCAAAGATTCTGAGCCTGAGCCTCTGAGCCCCTAAGCCTCTAAGCCTCCATAAACTTTGCCTCATTTTCAGCGAAAAATCGGACCCCAGAAAGTTTTCCAAGACACCTGATGACGATGACGAAGACAATTCAAAAGTTGACGTCATCAATAAGGACAAGAAGCGGAAGAAGCCGTTGTACGGTAGATCCACCGGCACCACAACAGACCTTCACCCTCCAAAAATCGACCCCCGATTGGATTTCGGACCCTTGCCCCCAAATTTTCAGCGACGAATCGACAGTAATCATATTCCGGAAGTGGCCGAGGATTCAGATGACGATTTGCCGATGACGACGATGGTGACGTTGACGAATACTCAGATTGTGCAGTTGTCCGGAGAGGAAACGGGCGTTGTGAAGTGAGTTTAGCATAAGCCTCTAAGCCTCAGCCTCTAAGCCTAAGCCTCGAAGCCTAAGCCTCGAAGCCTAAGCCTCTAAGCCTAAGCCTCTAAGCCTAAGCCTCTAAGCCTAAGCCTCTAAGCCTAAGCCTCTAAGCCTAAGCCTCTAAGCCTAAGCCTCTAAGCCTAAGCCTCTAAGCCTAAGCCTCTAAGCCTAAGCCTCTAAGCCTAAGCCTCTAAGCCTAAGCCTCTAAGCCTAAGCCTCTAAGCCTAAGCCTCTAAGCCTAAGCCTCTAAGCCTAAGCCTCTAAGCCTAAGCCTCTAAGCCTAAGCCTCTAAGCCTAAGCCTCTAAGCCTAAGCCTCTAAGCCTAAGCCTCTAAGCCTAAGCCTCTAAGCCTAAGCCTCTAAGCCTAATCCTCTAAGCCTAAGCCTCTAAGCCTAAGCCTCTAAGCCTAAGCCTCTAAGCCTAAGCCTCTAAGCCTAAGCCTCTAAGCCTAAGCCTCTAAGCCTAAGCCTCTAAGCCTAAGCCTCTAAGCCTAAGCCTCTAAGCCTAAGCCTCTAAGCCTAAGCCTCTAAGCCTAAGCCTCTAAGCCTAAGCCTCTAAGCCTAAGCCTCTAAGCCTAATCCTCTAAGCCTAAGCCTCTAAGCCTAATCCTTCATTCTTTCAGAATGAAAACCATCCGTAACCGAGTCGAAAAAGTGGGCTCCGATGAGGAGCAGTTCATCGAGATTGACATTGCGAATGCCCCCAGGATTTATGTCTCGAAAATCAAGTCAAGGCATGGTGGGGAGGAAGAAGAGCAGTTTGATCTTCTGAAGGAGTTGAAGAAGGACTCGGATGCTCAGAATCTGAAGAAACCAAAGAAGAAGGGAAAGGGCCTGAAGAAGGCCAAAAAATTGGCTCAAAATTCCACGACCCCGGAGCCAGAGCCCCCAGTCACAAAAAAACCGAAAAAAGGAAAAGGCCTAAAGAAGCTCAAGAAGGCCCAGCAGGCGGCCCAGAATAGCTCAGAAGAGGTCACCAAGCTGCCACGTCATCTAGTTGGAAAATCCTCAAGCCTCGGGCCCACCACCCCACGGCCCAAGTCCTCTTGGATAAATGGGGTCGTGGACCCCCACGACCCAAAATTTTCAAACCAGGGACAAATCCGCGGGTACCCGATGCAGAAGGCCTCCCGAAGACCCCAGGCGACGACTCAGAAGACGTTGACGCCTTCGGAAGTAGAAGAGGAAAACGAGGGTGATATCAAGCTGTCGGAGAGCACACGGCTCATGTGGGATATGGACGAGTTGAAGTATACGACTTTCTTGGCCCCGAAGACCACGGAGATGACGAAGATGGCCGAGGAGGACTTGAGCCTGAATCGAGGAGAGGATGTGAAGTTTAAAGTTGATTCTGAAGTTAAGATGACGTCATCGAGTACGACGACAACGACCACGGAGAGACCGCTGCCGGTGAGTGGATCCTTGAGCCAAAGCCTTGAGCCTAAGCCTTGAGCCAAAGCCTTGAGCCTAGGCCTTGAGCCTAGGCCTTGCGCCTAGGCCTTGAACCTCTAAGCCTAAGTCAAGGCCTTTGAGCCTTCTAAGCCTTTGGGCCTTCTGAGCGTTCTGAGCCTTCTAAGCCTAACCTTTTTCATTCCAGGGCGGCATGAGCCGACACGAATGGGACCAAAAGAAGGAAGCCTTTGAAGCCTACACCCCGCCGATCTTGGCCTCGGATCTTCAACCCTCTCACTCCGGAAATCCCTCGAATTCCCATTCCCCATATCACGTCCACATGCCCTCGGCCCCAACTACACCGGCTCCGAGCCCTCGGATTCCAGATTTCCACTTTATCCCGCCGTCCTCCGAGGCCCCGTACTATGTGGAAGTCAACGATGCAGATACTGAAACTATTTATGTCAAGGATGTGACGCCCATGTTCCGAAATGCGTTCGTGGGACAGCAGGAGGCCCAGGAGACCACCACAAGGCCCTATGATCCGTTGCATTTGGAGGTAAGCCTCTAAGCCTTTGGGCCCAAGGCTCAGATTCTAAGCCGCAGTCTCTAAGCCTAAGCCTCTAAGCCTAAGCCTTTGGGCCTTCTGAGCCTTTGGGCCATCTGAGCCTTTGGGCCGCCTGAGCCTTTGGGCTTTCTGAGCCTCTAAGCCTAAGCCTTCTAATTCCAGATGGAAATCGCCAAGCTCAAAGAGTCCTCCGTATGCCTTGCCCGCATGGCCTTCGATGTCTGGTGCCTTTTCGTGGTGAGACCCAAAAATGTTTGTGCCCTTTTAAAAAATTTTATTTTTCAGCTTTTTTCTTCGATCCCATTCATAATGGGTACATGTGTGCCTCGATGGAGCCTTTTTGTGCTCCATATAGTTTTCGACTTTCTCTTTTTGGTCGTGGGATTTGTTAGCAGGTATGGGGGACCCTACAAACTACAAACTACAGTAACTTTTTTTTCAGTTTAACGATTGCTATCATGTCAAGTATCATGTACTTTTTGATCGAGGAGATGACATCGGACTCGTTGTTCGAGTTTTTGCTAGTGGCACTTGTCATAGGTAAGGAACTCTGAGCCGAGGCACAAAAAGGCCTTGAAAACACTGCAAATTGGCCTACAGGCATGGCTTTCGCTTCCGCGGCCGGCCGCGGCCCGGGCCGGCTGTGCCGCAGCCTAGCCTAAAGGCCCCTAGGCCTTTTTTGAGCCTTGGCTCACGGCTCAAATTTTCCAGACATCGTCCTGGTGCTCTACTCAATCATCGTCGGCATCGCCTACCGATGTTGTTGCCGGCTGGTGGACAACTCGATTAAAGAGCAAGGCGTCAATTACAGTGTCACTAGTAATGGAGAGCCCGTTTAAGGGATACTGTAGTTTTGGCTCCGCGACGTTTCGCAAGTGTGTCATTTTAAAGGCAAAACGATGCACTCGTGAAATCTCACACTTTCGAAACGCCACAGAGCCGTAGTTTTCTGATTACTGTAGAATTTTTACGGGTCCCCCCATTTTTTTGTGAAATTTTATTTGAATAAAGTGTTTTTTATGGAAACCATAAAATGTTTTTTATAGTTTCACAGGCCAACAAAAAAACGATTATTTTTGTTTGTATTTTGCGCGCCCCTCTCTCTCTATTCCCTCTATTTTCTCTAGTCACTTTCGCCCCTATATACTACTAGCGGGCCGGGAGAATGTGTGTTCGTTTTTAGTTTCTTCTTTTTCTTCGAACTTTTTTTTCTTTTTTTCGAAATTAAATCGGCCTAAATTTTTGCGAGGAGAAGAACACATTTTGTTCGTTCTATGGGGGGGATAGTACTGGTCAATTTGGGGGGTTTTTTTTCAGGAAACTAGACAATTTTTTGGTTTTTTGGATTTTAAAAGTTTTTGAGTAGGAAAAATTTTTGTTGAAAAATTTGGAAATTTTGAATAAAAAAAATAAAATTTTTGGGTTTTTAGATAGTTTTTCGGGATTTTTTTTTTTTTGGATTTTTCGGATTTTTCAAATTTTTTGAGCCAAGAATTTAATTTTTAGAATTTTTGAATTAAAAAAAAAGAACTTTTTTGGATGTTCAAATGGAATTTTTGTGGGTTTAGATGGTTTTTGGAGAACTTTTGATTGAATTTGGCTATTTTTAGTTTTTTTTTGGATTTTTCAATTTTTTGAGTTTTAGAAATTTTTTTGTTGAAAATTTTTGAATTTTTTAATATTAAAATTTTTGGTTTTTTATCCCCTATTCAAAAAAATCGCACGGAAAAATCAACTTGATTTGAAATTCTTAAACCCCGCCCACAAGTGTTTTTTCGCAACTCTGCCGCACGCAGTTTTGCAACCTCGCCGCACGTTTTATTTTGTGGCTTTTTCCAATTGGATTTATGGCTTTTTCTTGGAATTACGCGACGAAAATGGCGAAAAAAATCCTAGAAACAAACAATTTGCCTGTTAGAATCGTTCTAGGCGGTTTTTATTTTGTGAAGTCCCATTTAAAGGGAAATACGCACGAATAAAGATTTTTGCCGATTTTTCAAAGTTTTTCTTGCTGAGCTGTTTTGAAAATTACCCATTATACTTTATTTTTGTAACTTCATGCATTACTTGAATAGTTCAGCAAGAAAAACATTGAAAAATCGGCAAAAATCTTTATTCGTGCGTATTTCCCTTTAAATGGGACTTCACAAAATAAAAACCGCCTAGAACGATTCTAACAGGCAAATTGTTTGTTTCTAGGATTTTTTTCGCCATTTTCGTCGCGTAATTCCAAGAAAAAGCCATAAATCCAATTGGAAAAAGCCACAAAATAAAACGTGCGGCGAGGTTGCAAAACTGCGTGCGGCAGAGTTGCGAAAAAACACTTGTGGGCGGGGTTTAAGAATTTCAAATCAAGTTGATTTTTCCGTGCGATTTTTTTGAATAGGGGATATGTGATTTTTAAAGTTCTTATGAGTTTATAGGATATTTAGAGATATTTTTGATTGAATTAGGAAATTTTTTTCGATTTTTCAAAAATTTGAAATTTTTCGAGAAAAAAAAATGTTCGAAATTTTTTGTTGATTTTTTGTAGTATTTTAGGTTTTTTTTTCAGCGAATTTAGGCTTTATTTTTGATTTAGGTCGAAATTCCGTTTGATTATCGATTTTTCATTGTATTGAGTCCCATAATTTTGAAGATGTTTTTTTCGATCGATTTTTTCCCACAAATAATTTTGCAGTGTATTTTTTTAATCGATTTTTGCTGAAATTTTTTTTTCTTTATTTTAGTGCTATTTCTACAATTTAGAACCTCAAAACTTTAAAATTCAATTTTTTGGAATTAAAAAAAAACACAGTTTTTCTGGTTTTTTGGGTTATTCAACACAAAAATTTCTTTACATCAATTTTCCCTCTTAAACCCCTTTTTTTCTTATTATTTTCGCTTTTTTTGCACCGAAAAATACCAAAAAAAATCCCTGCAAAATTTCTGCTCGTCGAATACCGCGCCTACGTACCCTCCCTCCTCTCGGTGTTTGCGTCCATGACGCATCATCCTCCGCGCTTTCTCTGCGTCTCTCCATTTCCCACACTCTTTTTCCCAACACTAAACGCTCCGTGTCACCCCCCGAAAACACTCGCATTGCGTTCTTCTCGGTCAAGAATCTCGGCGAAAAAAATCGATAAATTCTTATAAATATTATTGCCAAACCTTATTATTATTATTATACCAATATTATTTGCCATATTTCGCATAAACTGAGGCCCCCCACTGAAAATGCTGAAAATTTTTCGCACCACAAAACACTTTTTACTTCCCCCCACACCCTTCTTCTTCTCCTCTTCTTCTTCTTCTTCGTTCTTGAAACATGCGAAAGGTTGAGTTATGTTCGAAAAAAAATCAGGAAATTATCAGTGCTAAAATCGATAAAAAATCGCTGAAAATTCCAGAAAAGTCTCAGAAAGTGTAGTTTTCAGGTATAAATGGCCGATGACGACGACTCGTTGCTGGGGCGAATCGATGATGTTGGTAAGTGGGAAAATTTTGATTCTGACCCGAAAAAATAGCTCAAAAATGGGTGAAAATGGCTAAAACGGAGCCTAAACGCGCTGAAAATCGATCTGAAACACAAAAATTCCCGAAAAATGGCTATTTTTGTCGAAAAATTGACAAAAAACTCGAAAAAATGAGCGAAAAACGATTTGTAGAGGCTTAGGAACTTTTGTAGTTTGTATTCGCTAAGCCTCCCCAAAGTCGGCGGTTTTGTAGAGGCTTAGCGACTACAAACTACAAAACGCTCTAAGCCTCTCCAAAGCGGAGCGGCGCGCGAAACGGTCGGCCGACTTTGGGGAGGCTTAGAGCTTTTTGTAGTTTGTAGTCGCTAAGCCTCTACAAAATGCGCCGATTTTATTTTTGTAGAGGCTTGGCGACTACAAACTACGAAAATTCCTAAGCCTCTACAAGTCGTTTTTCGTCCAGATTTTGGAGTTTTTCTCATTTTTTCGATGTAAATAGCCATTTTTTGGGGTTTTGAGTCAACCTTGTGCCCTTTTTCCAGTAAAAATGACAATTTACACCGAAAAAATGAGGAAAAAACTGGAAAAAATGGACGAAAAACAATTTGGAGAGGCTTAGAGCGTTTTGTAGTTTGTAGTCGCTAAGCCTCTCCAAATCGTTTTTCGTCCAGATTTTCGAGTTTTTCCTCATTTCTTCGACTAAATTTCCTATTTTTGGTAGTTTTGAATGTTTTTACCTTATTTTCTCTCAAAATTTCCATTTTTTTCAGACACTCTAGTTGAAGAAGAGGACACTAACGACGTCGCCGACGCTCCAGAAGTCGCCAAGGCGCCGTCATCGACACGTGGATCGTCTCCAGATATCACGGAAGCGTTGGATTATACCGAGGATCCAGATGACGATGAGGAGGAAGAAGAAGATGGAGAAATAGAAGAGGAGAAGGAAAAATCGGCGGAAAAAGAGAAGGAAGAAGAGGACGGGGAGCTGGAAGATGGAGAGCTCGAGGATGGGGAGTTGGAGGATAGTGATGAGGAGCAAGAGGAGAAAGAGAAGCCGAAGAGAGGTAATTTTTTTAAAAAAAATTACGAAAAAAATTTTTTTTTTGAAATTTTGAAAAAAAACCTTAGTATGAATTAGAAACGATGTAAACATAAAATTCAACAATTTTCAGCACCAATAACGGCTCCAAGTGGCGGACGTCTTCCGATTGAGGTTGGTTCGAGTGATGTGAGTTGTTGTTGTGATTGTGGTTTGCTTACTTTCTCCATTTTCTGAATTTCTATCAAAAAATCCGTTTCAGAATCGTTTGTCCCGCCCGTTGGCTCGCGGCGGCGGCGCGCTGCCGCCGATTCGCAATCAGCCGTATTTGCCGCGTCGCGATGAGCCGAACGAGTCGTCGTTCGATAGTTTTTTGATGGAAGCCAAGAAAGTGATGAATGGAGAGCCAGGTGAGGAGGGAAATTGGCTAGAAAGTAAAAAATGTCAAAAATTTGTGAAAAATCATCTGGAAATCATCGAAATTGACGTAGAAGGGCCCTGAGTCCGTTCAGATCGATTTTGCATTATTTTTAGGTGGAAAAATGCTAAAAATCGAGAAAAAATGACCTAGAAACCATAAAAATCGGGCAAACACTCTTTGACTACACTACTCTTTGACTACACCTACTCTTTGACTACACTTTCTCTTTGACTACACTTGCTCTTTGACTACACTTTTCTCTTTGACTACACTTGTCTCTTTGACTACATGTTCTCTTTGACTTCACTTTTTCTCTTTGACTACACCTATCAAGATATCAAACCACTCGTTCGTCTGAAATTCAGGCTTAGAAAGGTTTTGAAGTGTTCTATTACGTGCGAAGCTTACTGACAAGGTGTTTTCTAAGCCTGATTTTTCGAATGAACCTCAGAATTGGCACAATTTTTTCAGAAAAGTGTAGTCAAAGAGACAAAGTGTAGTCAAAGAGCAAGTGTAGTCAAAGAGACATGTGTAGTCAAAGAGAAAAGTGTAGTCAAAGAGCAAGTGTAGTCAAAGAGAAAGTGTAGTCAAAGAGTAGGTGTAGTCAAAGAGTAGTGTAGTCAAAGAGTGTTTGCCTAAAAATCGGTGTAGAACAGTCCTGAGGCTGTTTCGATCAATTTTTAGTCATTTTTAAGTAAAAAAAAAATGTCAAAATCGGCAAAATAGACCGAGAAACCATAAAAATCGGCCTAGAATGACCCTGAGTCTGTTCAGATCAATTTTGAGTCATTTTTAAGTGAAAACAATGGCAAAAAAATCGGAAAAAATTTGAAACCGTCTCAAATCCTCCGAAACCATTTTACGTATTTTTTTCAGTGAAAAATAACAAAAAATCGATTAAAAATGACCTTGAAACCATGGAAATCTCCCTGAAACGGTCTTGAATCTCTCTCGATTCATTTTGAGTCATTTTGAAGCAAAAAAATGCCAAAAATCGGCAAAAATGACCTAAAACCATAAAAATAGCCATAGAATGGCCTAGAGGCTGTGTAGATCGATTTTGAGTCATTTTAGGTGAAAAAATTCCAAAAAATGACCTAGAAATCATGAAAATGCCCCAAATTTTCCAGACGACGACCGTGTGGCTATCCCATCTCTTCTGGACATCCCGACACACAGACCGCCCGTCAAAGACCTGGGCCCACAATGCATCTATCCGTCCCGAAACAACAACAATCAGCATCCACAACAATACACACAGAATCGCTTCAAACGAGACTCGGGCAATCAATTCCAGCCGGCACGCGGTCGCACGAACAGTCAGAATCTCTCCTCGAAAGCTCCGCCCCCTTTGATGCGTCGAAACACTTCGAAATCGCCGCCGGCGAGAGGTTTCAGCTATTCGCCGACGAAGTTCAATGCGGAGCCAATATCGTCGGATTCGGATGAGGAGATGTTCAGGAAGCGATCACCGAAGCCGATTCCGATGCGGAAATCGCATGAGAAGCGGAGGAGGTCCAGGAGTTCGAGTAGCGGGTCGTCGAGCTCGAAGTAAGGAATTTGAGAGCGAAAAAATCGAAAAATGACTGAAAATCGGGCTTAAAACACTAACTTCGAGCTAAAAACTCCGACAAAATGCAAAAAAAAGACATACTTTTTGAGGCATATTTGCCTTTTTTTCGACAAAAAAGGTCATTTTTTTGGGGATTTTCCGCTGGAAAGTATTATTTCAGCTCTTTTCTCAGCCAAAAAAAATTACAATTTTCATCGAAAAAACAGTAGAAAACTCGAAAATCTAGACGAAAAACGATTTGAGGAGGCTTAGACCGTTTTGTAGTTTGTAGTCGTTAAGCCTCCCCAAAACTGCCTGATTTTGTAGAGGCTTAACGACTACAAACTACAAAAATTCCTAAGCCTCTACAAATCGTTTTTTGTCCAGATTTTCGAGTTTTCCGCTATTTTTTCGACGAAAATTTATATTTTTCCGGAGATTTTTAGCTAGAAAATAGTATTTCAGCTCAATTTTCAAGCCGTTTTTACGATTTTGTTGTCAAAAACAGCATCTTTGAAGCTACAAACTACACTTTTCGCCTAAGCCTCTACAAAATTGAAAAATGACTGAAAACTTCAAAATTTTTAGCGAAAAATTTGAAAAATTGTCATTTTTATGCAGTTTTTAGCTAGAAAATAGAATTTTAGCTCAATTTTTAGCCAGTTTTTACGATTTCTTCTGCCAAAAACCCCGTTTTGAAGCTACAAACTAAAATTTTCGCCTAGGATTTACAAAATTGAAAAATGACTAAAAACTTTAAATTTTTGAGCGAAAAATTTGAAATATGTCATTATTACGCTGTTTTTAGCCAAAAAATAGTATTTTAGCTCAATTTTTAGCCAGTTTCAGAGATTTTTGTGGTTAAAAACGTCTTTTTTGTTGTTGAATGAGGATTATAAACTACAAACTACATTTTTGTAGCCTAAGCCTCTACAAAAAAGATTTTAAATCATTTCAAGCTCATCTTCCTCTCTAAAAATCTCATTTTTTCAGAGCCACAATCCCCGGCGTCCGAAGCATCTCATCCGCTAGCTCCTCCGCCAACGATTCTTCATCCCGACGTCGTCGCAATCGTCGTCGCTCCCGTTCCTCCACACGCTCTCGTTCCCGTACCTACTCTCCACAACCAGAATCCCCGAAACGTCGTCATATGAAGCGAAAGATTCCCAACGACATTCCCATCTCCCCAGCGAGAAGATCGCGAAGCCGTTCTCGCTCGCCGCCACCGTACCCCCCGGGCGCGCAAAAGATGTATCAGAAGAAGAAGGAGCACGTGGTCACCGGAGATATTCATTCTTATAAGATTCCGAAGCGAGGAGGATCGAGCAGCAAAGATGCTCCATTGTTCAAGAAGGGGGCTCAGCCGGCGTTTCTGGCGCAGCGATCGGAGAAGAAGGAGAAGAAGAGAAGACGTCGTTCGGAGACCCCGCCGACGTCGTCGAAGCGAAGGAAATCGCGCTCCCGATCCCGAGAGAAAGAAAAGTCGAAGAAGAGAGCCAGAGCACAAACTATATCGGATAGCGATGATAGCGAATCGAGCTATGATTCGCGGAAGAAACGGAAGAGTCGGAAGAGAAGTCGCCAATCGCCGAGTAGCGTCTCGTCGAGAAGTTCTCGCTCGAGAAGTTCCCGTTCGGATAGTAGCGATGGTAGTAGCAGATCCGGAAGCTCAGATGACTCCTCAAAAATTCCGCTTCGCTATCGCCAGCAAGCCAATCCGCCAGTGGAGGAGAAAATCAGCTCTGATGAAGATGATGAGGTGCCGAAACGGAAGACGTCGTCGCCAGAAGATTCCCCAATCAAAAGCTCATCTGAATCCCCGCTTCTGGACGCTTCGTCGCCTCCCCCACCCCCTCCGCCTCCAGAAGAGGAACCAGAAGACGTTCCGCCACCACCACCCAAAGAATCCCGACAAGAGACGCGAAAACAGTTGAAAGCGCGGCTTGCGAAGATCGAGAAGACGTTGAAGAAGCCGACGGAGGCAGTTTGAAGAAATCAATAAAAACTAACCCCCAAAAATCTCTAATTTTTTCTTTACGGTTTTTAATTTATAGTTTTTTTAGCCCGACAACAAAGGTTAATTGTGATGTGAACTACATAAAAAAATTGGTTTTTAATTTTTTTTTCGCTGGAAAAATTGTTTTTAGGTCAATTTTCCCCCTATTTATTGATTTTTACCCCTTCAATTCGATATTCTAAGCTCCGCCCTTTCAAGAGAAATGAGCAAAAAAGAAATTCGAATCGGCGAATCTGATCCAACGTCTTCCGCACAAGGAGATCGGTTGGGAATTTTGCATTTGGAGAAAAACGCGAGCTCCAAATCGCTATACAAACGGAAATTGAGTCGAACGGAGAAGACGAATATGACACGTGGACGGTTGACGGAGGAGGATAAGAAGGCGTTCAAGTAGGGAGCGGAAAAATCCTGAAAAATTACAATTTTTGTCGAAAAAATGAGGAAAAATTCGAAAATTTGGGCAAAAAAACGATTTAGGGAGGCTTAGAAAAGTTGTAGTTTGTAGTCTCTAAGCCTCTACAAAAATTGAAATTTCAACAGAAAAATGCGATTTGCGGACAAAAAACTGGCTGAAAATAAAGCAAAAATGCCAGTTTTTCTCAAAAAATGACAATTTCTATCGGAAAAATAATGGAAATCTCGAAAATCTGAACGAAAAACGATTTGGGGAGGCTTAGGAATTTTTGTAGTTTGTAGTCTCTAAGCCGCACCAAAATCGGCGATTTCTGTAGAGGCTTAGTGACTACAAACTACAAAACGCTCTAAGCCTCTACAAAAATCAAAATCGCTTATAACTCGGCTTGTTTTCAACCGATTTTCTTCGTTTTTGGCTCAAAATTTGACATTTCTTTCTGTCAATGTGCATGGCCAAGACAATTTCAAGAATTTCAAGCCAAAAACGAAGAAAATCGGTTCAGAACTGACCAAGTTACAAGCATTTGAAGATTTGGAGAGGCTTAGCGCGTTTTGTAGTTTGTAGTCGCTAAGCCTCTACAAATATGGGGAGGCTTAGCGACTACAAACTACAAATCTCTCTAAGCCTCTACAAATCGTTTTTCATCATTTTTTCGATGTAAATTGTCATTTTTCGGGATTTAAAAGCAGTTTAGCTCAATTTTCAGTCAGTTTTCTAGTCAAAAACACCACATTTTTGATGATTAGAGACTACAAACTTCAATTTTCGCCTAAGCCTGTGTAAAATAGAAAAATGGCTCAAAAACGGCAGAAATTGGCTCAAATTGAAAAATCGACAAAAATTGGATATTTTCGAGCGAAATTTTCGAAAAATCGCTCAAAAAATTGCAAAAAAATCGCTCAAAAAATTGCGAAAAATAGCTCAAAAAATTGCAAAAAAATCGCTCAAAAAATTGCGAAAAATAGCTCAAAAAATTGCAAAAAAATCGCTCAAAAAATTGCGAAAAATAGCTCAAAAAATTGCCAAAACAGCTCAGAAAATCGCTCGAAAAAATTTTCAAAAATCGCACAGAAATTCACTCAATAATTTAAAAAATCGTTCAAAAAATTGCAAGAAATCGCTCAAAAATGTCACACTTGGCTCAAAAAATCGCTAAAAACCTTCAAAATTGGCCCAAAAATGTTCATTTTTTCAATTTTTCCTTTCCAGATTCGCCGACATTGTCCCAATGAACACGGACTGGCAAAAGTATTTCCGCGAACGGCTCAGCAATCATTTCGCAAGCTCACGCCTCGAAAAAACCATCCTCAAAGCCGACTATCACGGAGCACTGTTGACAGTATGGTTGGCTGAAAATCCGACGCAGGTAGGTCGAAAAAATGGCGCGAAATTAAAAAAAAACCTTTCGGAAAAGCCTAGAATACATTAAAATCCCGATTGCTCATCATAAAATTGCTCAGATCGGCATCAGCGGAATCGTCGTGCTGGAGACCCGTCACACGTTTCAATTGGTCACACAGGACGATCGATTCGTGGGTAAGTGCCTAGACTACAAACTACAAAAATTTGAATCAATTACAGTCATCCCCAAGAAAGGCACCGTATTTCGATTCATCCTCGGCGATCGCTTATTTTCACTATTCGGCGACGGCATGCGGACGCGGCCAGCGTGGCGAGGAAAAAAGCCACGCGTCAAGAGGGTTCTGCCGACGTTCATTCGAGGAACACTTCAGGGTGTGCCGACGGGCGAGCCGCAGGAATGAGGGATACTAAATGTCGATTTGGGGGCGGAGCCCTCGAACTGTTTAAATTTTTTGTTGAGTTTTTGATCTTCATTTGTTTTGAATACTATTGTTTAGCGTTGAATAATTATAAATGGATTTTGAGCCTGAGCCTTTGAGCCTGAGCCTGAAAATGAAAAATTCGAGTCTGAGCCTCAGAGCCCTAAGCCTAAGTCTCTAAGCCTAAGCCTCTAAGCCTAAGCCTCTCAGGCTAAGCCTCTAAGCCTCTAAGCCTAAGCCACTAAGCCTAAGCCTCTGAGCCTAAGCCTTTAAGCCTAAGCCTCTAAGCCTAAGCCACTAAGCCTAAGCCTTTAAGCCTAAGCCTTTAAGCCTAAGCCTCTAAGCCTAAGTCTCTAAGCCTAAGCCTCTAAGCCTAAGCTTCTAAGCCTAAGCCTCTAATCCTAAGCCTCTAAGCCTAAGCCTCTGAGCCTAAGCCTTTAAGCCTAAGCCTCTAAGCCTAAGCCACTAAGCCTAAGCCTTTAAGCCTAAGCCTTTAAGCCTAAGCCTCTAAGCCTAAGCCTCTAAGCCTACGCCTCTAAGCCTAAGCCTCTAGGCCTAAGCCTCTAAGCCCAAGCAGCCTGAGATTCTGCGGCCTTAGCCGGAGCTTCTCCGGGCTGAGCCTAAGCCTCCCCCTCCTAGCCATGTCTAGTCTGATTCCATATTCCCAAGGTCACTTTTCTAGAGATAATTGATCATTTTTCAATTTCTATTTCTCTGCGCCTCTTATCTCTTCTCAGGATCTCTTGGCAGCATTAGCAGAAGCATCGTCATCTTCTTCTTGTTCACAATCTCTAAGATTCTTCTTTTTATAATAGAAGAGATTCATCAGGTTTCGGAAAATGGGAATGACAAGGGGGAGGACTTTCCCTTTTTCTTGTATTTTCCCGTTAGGCTTTCCGATGCCTTTTGCTGCGTTGTTTTGGTCTTGTTAGCTATGTTAGCCATGACAAAGGCAAATTTTTTGGATGCTTTTGATGTATGGAATTTTCTGGATTTTGGAGGCTCAGAAATTGAAAAAATGTTTTTGGGCCTTTGGTTGTATTAGGTATAACTTGACTTCTAGTGGGCCGATTTCTATAAAAAAATATACCAATAGATAGGGAATTTAATGGAGATAAATTTGTATTTTGTAAAAAAACATTTTTAGAAAAAAAATTTTTTTCAGAAAAAATTTTTCGATATTTAACCGTATTTTCATCGATAACTCGGCTCATTTTCGACCTAGAAAGTTGAAAATAGCTTTATTCGTTAGGGAATTTGATTTCGCTTCTCAGTACAGGTTCATATTTTGAAAATGAATCACACATGCAGAGTACTGTAGCATGCAAATGTGCTCCATAGACAATATTTTGAAAACGATATAACTCGACTAATAGTGGACCATTTTTAATGAAAAATATATTATTAGAAAGGGAATTGATTGGAGATAAATTCGCATTTTTTGTTTCATCAAAAAACTTTTTTTTTTCAAAAAAATTTTTTTTGAAATTTTTTTGAAATTCTAGCGATTTTCAAGTATACATAACTCGACTCCTAGAGTACAGCTTTTAATGAAAAATATACCAATAGATAGGAAATTTAATGGAAATCATGTATTTGTTTTTTAAAGATTTTCCAAAATAAAATTTTCAAAAAAAATTTTGGGATAAAATTTTTTCGGAATTTTTTAAAATGTTGCCATATTTTCGTGTATAACTTGACTCCTAATCAGTGTGTGTCCTCGAGGCGATCTCGTGAAAATTCTCGAGAAAATCTCGAGAAAAAATCTCGAGAAAAATCTCGAGAAATCTCGAGAAAAAATCTCGAGAAAAATCTCGAGAAATCTCGAGAAAAAATCTCGAGAAAAATCTCGAGAATTCTCGAGAAAAATCTCGAGAATTTTTTCTCGAGAATTCATTCTCGAGAATTCTCGAGAATGTATCTCGAGACGACCATTCTCGAGATTTATCTCGAGAATGGCATAAATTTACGGCGGCGCAGAGGGTGAGCGGAGTGTCGTTGTTTTTACAACTGACCGGATTAGTCGGAATCCAAAAAAAATGTGGCGCGAAATTCAAATTTTGAAAAAAATTTGGCGCGAAATTCAAATTTTGAAAAAAAAATTTTGGAGTGAAATTCAAATTTTCAAAAAATGTTTGGGACGAAATTCAAATTTTCACAAAACTGTTTTGGCGCGAAATTCAAATTTTCAAAAAAAAAAATTCTCGAGAATTCTCGAGAATTCTCGAGACAATTCTCGAGATAATTCTCGAGAATGGTTTTCTCGAGAATTTTTTCTCGAGAATATCTCGAGAATTTTTCTCGAGATTTTTCTCGAGACAATCTCGAGATTTTTTCCGAGATTTTTTTCGAGATTTTTCTCGAGATTTTTCTCTAAAAAAATCTCGAGATTGTCTCGAGATTGGGGTTTCTCGAGAAAATTCTTCTCGAGGGCACACACTGCTCCTAATGGACCAATCTTTATGAAAAGTATATTGATAGATATGGAATTTATTGGAGATAAATTTGTATTTTTTGTTTTGTCAAAAAATTCAATTTTTTTTTAATTTTGTAAAATACAAATTTTCAAAAAAAAATTTTTTTGAAAGTTTTCAACATTTTACAGTATTTTCACTGGAATTCAAGAATCCACAAAACTCTGATAATTTTCATATCGAAAATTGAGCTCCCAGGCATCCAGAATTCGAAACTGAAGATTTTGAAAAATCTGAAAAAAATTTCTGAAAAATTTTTCTTTTGGAAAATTAAAGTTTTCGATTCTTAAGAATCTCATATTCATTGTGTTTTGATATCTACAGTAAGAATCAAAAAACACTTTTTTAAAACTGTCAATGTGGGAGGAGTCTAATAAATTGAAAAAATAATAAAGTAGATCAAAATTTTCCAATTTTTTTCAAATTTACAGACTTCCAATTTCAAAATTTCTTCCAATTTTTAAAATCTTCCTCTTCCGTCCAACTTTTATGACCCTTTCCCACCTCCCTGTTAAGCAATAATAATAAAAGTCTCCATTTTTATCCGTTTCTTAGTTTCTGACGTAGCTAAACGCTTTCACTTTTTCGTGGTATTTGGATTTACAATTAGTTTCTTCTTCCTTCCTTTTTGTTTTGTGGTTTTTATGTTCTTTCTTTTTTTCTTTTTTCCTCCAAAAAAATAACACACACACAGTAAAATTATTACTCACCCTCCCCTACCCTCCCCTGCCTGCCGCCGACCCACACACACGCACACTCATATACCCCCTCCCCTCCCTTGTTCTCTCGTGGCCTTGTGGCCTAATGGATAAGGCGTCTGACTTCTAATCAGAAGATTGCAGGTTCGATCCCTGCCTGGGTCAAATCTTTTTTGCTTTCTTTTTCTGGCCGAGAGATATGGTTCCGGGGCCCCTGCTTCCACTTTTTCATGGAATTTCAACACCTCATAAAGCAAGAAGGACAGTTTCCACCTCATATAATCCCCCCATCGGGATAGGATAGCATCTTTTGCATGCAAATCTGTCTCTGTTTCGCCTGTCTTCCCGGAATGAAAAGAGAGAGGCTAAACCGCCCCCGAATCGGTCAAGACACTTAGGCGTTCTTTTGAGGAATAAGAAGATGGAGGCGACTTTCGTTTAAAATGTTTCATGAACATCCTGAAAGCTTTTCGACGTTTTTTGAAGGATTGAAACTACAGTACCCCTAGAATTCATAAAGGTGAAAACCCGAGGATTTTGAATATTTAATATGAATTTTTACCCAATAATAAGAAAAACTATTATGAAAAGAGTAAAATCCTTCTGAAAATAAATTTCAAAATTTCAAAAAAAATTTTTTTTGATTTCTTCAAAACTTTTTTTTTCTAGAGCGCATAACTTAGCTCATAACTAAGCTACAAATAAAAAACTTATATTTTTGGAATCCTCGTAATTTCAACTTTTTGATGATATTATATTCTAATATGTTTCTCTTTTTTATATAGACTAAAAACGGACTGAAAATCCAATTTTTAATTTTCAAAAACAATTTTTTTTTGAAAACTTTTTTCTAGAGCTTTCAACTTAGCTCATAGTTGAGATAGAATTATGAAACTTATATTTTTGGAATCCTCATTATATTAGCTTTTTAATAATTTGAAATTAATATATGTTTTCGTTTTGCAATAAATGTTAGAAGTGGTCGTAAAGAGAAATTAAAAAATTTCCAAAAAGCAATTTTTTTGAAAACTTGTTTTTTCTTAAGCTCATAACTCAGCTCACAATTAAGCTAAACCTATGAATTATGTATGTTTGGAATTCCCATTATTTCAGCTTTTTGATGATATTATATTCTAATATGTTTCTCTTTTTTATATAGACTAAAAGCGGTCTGAAAATTCAATTTTTAATTTTCAAAAACAATTTTTTTTGAAAACTTTTTTCTAGAGCTCATAATTTAGCTCATAACTAGGCTAGAAACATGAAATTTGTATTTTTTAAATTCTCATGATCTTCGCTTTTTAAAATTTACAATTCATATATTTTTCCAAATCAAAATATGCACTAAAAGTGGTTGTAAAATAAAACTCAAAATTTTCAAAAAAAAAAATTTTTGAAAATTTTTTTCTAATGCTCATAACTTAGCTCGCAGCTTAGCTAAAAATCTGAAACGTATATTTCTGAAATCCTCATATTTTCAGCTTTCCAGAGGTATACAATTCTTATACATTTCTTTTTTCTAATAAAGGCTAAAAGTGGTAAAAGCGTCCCCTCTGCTAAAAGCGAACTTGTTTTTCCTTCTGTTTCATTACCACGATGAATGTAATTGTAACTAAGACCAAATGGCTTTTGCCTTGTTGTTATTGTGGTATCCAAACCATATCCCTCCCCTTGACCAAATGTTTCTAATTCGTCACACTAGAAAAGAGAAAAAAGAAAGAAGATTCACTTTTTTGTGTATTGGTTTTTGTGTGGGGCTTTTTTTCGCAATATCTGGAATCTGAAGACTATAAGACTGTCCCTTTGAACCGCCGGAAGTTATTTTTAAGCCTCTGACGTATGCGACCCCTATTTCTGTTATAACCCGTTTTCTTGGTTGTGTCAATTTTAACGTATTTTTACACAATGTTCTCGATTTTTGAGATTCTTATTCCATTTTTTTGTGTAATCCTAATCTCGTTAGCTAAAGCCTCTAGAGGTCGACACTCTTAGACACCCCCTAGCGGGTAAAGGGGTGTAAAAAGATATAACAATGAGAACTTTCATTTTCGATGGAGATTCTTCTATTGTGTTCAGAGGGATACTTTCACACCTTGGTGGAACGTGTTCGTTTTTTTGGTTTTGAGATTCTAGAGGATTCTGAAAACGTCCAAAGGATTGAGAAGGCTTTTGGAAAATTCTGTTGGATTCTGGAGGATTCTGAGGGATTTTTTGAAATTTACCGTACCGCATATGGAGTGGGATGCTTTTATCCCTTTTAGTGCGTATTGAAAATTAGAAAAATATAAAAATTGCATATCACTGAAAAGCTGAAATTATGAGGATTTTAAAACTATAAGTTTCATGTTTCTAGCTAAACTATGAGCAGAGTTATGATCACTAGAAAAAAGTCATTTTTCGAAAAAAATTGTTTTTTTTTGAAAATTTTAAATTTCACTTTAGGACCCATTTTAGTGCGTATTGTAAATGAAAAATGTATCTATCTGTATATTATTGAAAAACTTAAATTATCGTGTTTATAGCTCAGCTGTGAGCAAAGTTGTAAGCTCAAGAAAAAAAAAGTTAAAGTTGTTTTTTTGAAAACTAGAATTGAACTTTAAAAAGGGTTTTCACTCTGTTTATAGTTGATGATTCTGAACTTTTTTGGTGGCCGAACTTTCCCACTGATGGCGTAAAAAATCCCTATACTGAATCCTAGGTCACACCTTCTTTCCCAGTAAAAAAACCATCAAATTCCAAAACCCCAATTTTCTTTCATACGCTTCGTTAGTTATCCCTACCTCACTTTCTACCTCTTATCCTATTGCTGGCCTAGAAAATCCTAGGCCATCTATGTCTTGCCCTTATCCTTTTCCCGCTAGACATAAAAGGGACTAGTTTTCAGAGGCGCACTAATCCGTAATTGGCTTGGGACCCCAAATTGGGCAGACGAGTTTTGATCGTTGCTTCATTAGATTAGACTAGAGAGATTGGAGATTGTTATGTCATCCAATTAGTCATGGGATTTCTAGGCCACCAATTTGAAAGTTAGGCCACCATAAGGCCTTGGGCACAAGCTAGAGACAATAGAAGAAAGAAGTTCCAGTTGAAAGTCTAGAGGTTAGAATCTATCCCTTCTTAGATTCTTTTCTTTCTTAATTGAAAGATGTTTGATGGCCTAGAAAACTCGAAATTTGGGAAACTAGTCCCTAGCAAATGTTCCACCTCAAAAACCCAAGGTTTTTGAAAGATTTTATCAGTCTTTCGAAATTTCAATCTATGCCAATTTTTATTACACAATTTCTAGCCCCATTTTTTTGGGCCTTCGATGGCCTAGAAAAAGAAAACTAGTCCCTAGGTTTTGGTCAACTAATTCCGACATTTTTTTCCTCATAATTCATACTCATTTGATAAGCATTTTTAATTGATAAGCCCTTCACTTTATGATTGATATACGGCTTTCCCGCCTTTGATCTTCACCGCCAGCCTGTTTTATGCAGATTCGCATTCAAACCGTACCTCAGAAAAAAAGGGGCGACGCCTAGAGATGTAGATGAAGGTGAAAGATTAGCGGAGGGAAGGGAGCGCCTCGGAAATTGCATTTTCATTCGGTTTTCCGATTTCAAGTACCTGAGATGGAGAGATCTTCTTGATTAGGAGGGAAAAGCTGGCTGGCTTTGGTGACTAATTTTTCGACATAAAAATGAATACAGTATCCATTTTTGTATAGGAATTAGGAAGGTGTATTTTTGGATATTCAAGTGAAATTTCAGAAATTTTTTGTTGAGAAACTTCTAGAAGTCCCGCCACTTATTTTATATACTTTCAAGTACTATTCTTGACTCCCGGTTTTTTTCATATTTTCATGAATTCAGACTACGTAGACTACAAACTACAAAAACCATTAAATTCTTATATTTTCTTTTTTTTCGAACTCTCTGGGAGCTATGGCTTACTTTTGAGTTTTCAACACTTTTTCTGTAGAAGTTTCAAAAGTGCCCCATTTTTTAAGGGTCCTATCTTAAAAACTAATGATTCAAATTTTATGAATTTTATACCAATTGATAGGAAATCTTCTCTAAATTGTTTTAACGTTTTGAATTTTTTGTAAATCTCAATTTTAACGTTTTCTGGAGTGTATAACACCAAGGTTTCTAAAATGCCATTTTTTCATTTTTTCGGCAATTTTTGAAGTTATATCGTTATATCTCTAGAATAAGTGGCTCAAATTTGATGAAAACTGTATCATCTTATAGGAAATTACTTCTAAATGAATTTAACGTTTTAAAATTTTGAAAAGAATTGATTTTGACGCCTTCTGGAGTGTATAACATCAAAGCTTCTAAAATGCGATGTTTTTCAACTTTTGGCTGTTTTAGAAGCGTTATATCTCTAGAACCAGTCATTCAATTTTAATAAATGTTATACCATTTTATAGAAAATTTGTTCTAGATCAATTCGGCATTTTAAAATTTGAAGAAATATCAATTTTGACAATTTCTGAAGCTATTTAACCGCAACTTAAAAAACCTTTTTTTGCTATTTTCAAGTTATTTTTTCTCAAGAACCAGTGGTCCAATTTCGATTAATTTAATACCATTTGATAGAAAATTTTCTGTAAATTATTTTAACGTTTCAAGTTATTCAAAAACGTTAAATTTTAACGTCTTCTGAAGACATTATGCCAAACACTAATTTTTCTGTTTTTAGCTATTTTCAAATTATTTTTTCTCAAGAACCAATTACCCAATTCTAATGAATTTTATACCATTTGATAGGAAATGTCTTCTAGATAAATTCACATGTAATTTTTTTTTGAAATTCTCCATTTTGACGTCTTCTAGATCCCCCAAGTCTACTCCATTAATTTCTCACGTATATCAATCTTTTTGCCTGTTTATCATCACAGACTTCCGCCTAGACGACCCACTGCATGGTCGAACATTTTTTCTTTTTTTTTTAATAAAAAAACTGTGCAGATATTGTTACACTGTCACTGATCATCATATCATCACCTTCTAGGCGATTCTACTTCATTTTTTTTGAAAAAAAATTTTGTCAGAATTTTTTTTTGAATTTTTTTCCCTATTTTCTTAAAATAATTCATAGGATTAGCAATACCGTTATAAAATTCGTACCTTTTCAGAATCTCAAAAACAATGGTGATGATACAAGACACATCGTCTTCTCAAATGCGTGAGAAGCGTCCGTACGGTAGCACCACTGGCAGCACAACGCCGAGATTCGTTTTCGGCAAACTTCACATCAATGTAAGTCTCGTGGAATTGAGCATATAAATTTTTGAGTTAAAAATTCGAGTTTGGCATGAAATTCCGGTCAAAATGAGTATTAACATGACCTACTTTGGTTAAAAGTCGAATTTTCGTTAAAAGTCGAGTTTTCAGGCCACGGCCGGCTTATGCCTATATCTGGCTTAAGAATCGTTTTTGTGCAGACTTGTCACGGGCCGGGCCGGGCCGAAACAGGAAAGTTCTCCGGCCCGGCCCGGCCCGTGGCCCGGCCCGGGTTGGCCCGGCCCGGGTCGGCCCGTCGGCCCGGATTTTTTCAAAAATTGTTTTTTTCTTTCAAAATCTTCCAGTGATTGACATTTTTTGTTGTAGTTTGAGCGATTTTTAGGCAAAATTATATGTTTTTAACCCTTGTAACTTAGTTTTAGTAAGATTTGGGCAAAATTTCTGTTGTTGGGAATTTTTTTTTACTACCAATCACACATTTTTTTTAAACCCGGGCCGACCGGGCCGGGCCGGGCCGGCAAAATTTTTCCATCGGCCCGGCCCGGCCCGTGGCCCGGCCCGGCCCGGCCCGTGGCCCGGCCCGCCCGGGCCGGGCCGGCCCGGAAAATCACAAGTCTGTTTTTGTGAGTTAGGACTAATTTTTTTGGGTTTTTCGTAGCCGAATTAATGTAGAAAAGTTAAAATCTGGCTAAAAATTATCCTGGCCGAAAATCAAAAAAAGCCGGACCCACGGATTATGTAGGCCTATATCTGGCTTCAAAATCGTTTTCGTGGGTGCGGATTAAGTTTTTTGGGTTTTTCGTAGCCGAATTAATGTAGAAAAGTTAAAATCTGGCTAAAAATTATCCTGGCCGAAAATCAAAAAAAGCCGGACCCACGGATTATGTAGGCCTATATCTGGCTTCAAAATCGTTTTCGTGGGTGCGGATTAAGTTTTTTGGGTTTCTCATAGCCGATTTAGTCCAGAAAAGTTAAAATTTGACAAAAAACGGTCTAGGCCCAAAATCGAAAAAAGCCGGGCCCACGGCGTATTTCGGCCATATCTGGCTTCAAAATGGTTTTCATGAGTTAGGATTAAGTTTTGTGGGTTTCTCATAGCCGATTTAGTCCAGAAAAGTTAAAATTTGACAAAAAACGATCTAGGCCCAAAATCGAAAAAGACCGGGCCCACGGCCTATTCAGGTCCATATCTCGCTTCAAAGTCATTTTTGTGTGTTCGGACTAAGCTTTTTGGTCTTTCCGTAACCAAATTAGTCTGTAAAAGTTGAAATTTGACAAAAACCAATCTAGGCCCAAAAGGCCCATTTTGGGCCCAAGAAAATTGTTGCTCAATTTTTAGTTTTGTACACTAAATCGACTACGGAAAGTCCAAAAAACTTAGTCCGACGTTACAGAAATGATTTTGAAGCGAGATATTGCTCTTTTAGCTGTGGCACAAATTAAGTTTCTTGAAAAAATTCAAGTTTTTCAGCACACAATGAAAGCAATCGCTGCAATTGGAATCATTGTAATTTTTGTTCTCGTCGGATTACTGTACCTGAAATTCAAAAAAGCCATGTTTGTCCTTCTGGTCCCAACTACCGTATCAGTACTTACCGTAATCGCTATAGTCTCCAAGAAGCATCGATTCGTGTGGCCAGTTGTGGCGATTTCGGTATGCTACAAACTACAAACTACAAACTACAAAATTTGAATTTCAGATGTTCCATGTGATCCTTTCCTGCTACGCATTGCTCATCTTCAGTTTCTACTTCTTCTTCAAGCCGTTTTACATCCTTATGATCTCCAATTGGCTCTTTGATAGTGAGTAATCTTTGAATATTTTTATGATGAGCAATCATTCCAGCCATGCACAATGACAAAAACGCGGCCTTCTATCTCCAATCGCTAGCGATGTACACATTCTTGACACTGTTCATGTTGTTCAACGCATGGCAAGCCCATGTTGGAATTCATTTCATTGTGAGTTTTTTTGTAGTTTGTAGTCTCTCTACAGTAATCCTATCCAAATTTTAGGAACACATTCATGCCGAGCGAGAGGACGACGAGCCGCGTCAACTTCATCAGCCAACGATTGTCACTGTTAATAAGCCCATGTACTAGAGGGCCCCCAATTTTTTGTACTTTTCTAACAACTTCCCAGCTTTATCCTGCCCCAGAAAATACGCCCCATTTAGCTAACACTCCAAGCTTTCAGTTTTCGGAAAAAAATTTATTGGAATTTTTTTCCGGATTAGATCTCCGGATCCTTATAAACTAATTTATAAATATTGTTCTTTTTTTTGTGTAAATTGATCTTTATAAAATACTCGTTTGAAGGAGGACGCAAGTTCAAGTATCCCACATAACGCCGACGGCCCAAAATGAGCCGTGGCCTGTGCCTGAAAGAAGTTTCACAAAATTGACCATAACTCGCTTCAAAATCATTTTCGTGACTTAGGAATATGTTTTTTGGGTTTCTCGTAATCTATTTGACTAATTTGATTAAATCTGGGTAGAAATTTTTTTTTGAGCCAAAATCGCGTTTTTGGGCCTAAATTTCGATGTTAGGCCTAAAAATTGTTTTGCAAAGTTTTGACTTTTCTAAACTAAATCGGCCACGAGAAGTTCGAAAAGTTTAGTCCTAACTCACAAACATGATTTTGAAGCCAGGTACAGGCCATCGAAATATGCCGTCCTCTGAGCCTCAGAAATCGGCTTCCCAGAATCGAGCATAACTCTTTTCAAAATGGTTTTCGTGGCTTAGGACTATGTTTTTTGGCTTTCTCGTAGCCAATTTAATCTAGAAAAGCTAAAATTTTGCAAAAAAAAATTTGGGCCAAAATCACGTTTTAGGCCTGAATTTCGATTTTGACCCTAAATTTTTTAAATTCGAATTTCAACTTTTCTAGACTGAATCGGCTACGACAAATTTGAAAAACGTAGTCCTAACTCACAAAACTGATTTTTGAGCCTATAGGCCGTCGAAATAGGCCGCCGTCTGAGCCTGAAAAATGGACATCACAGAATTTAGCATAACTCGCTTCAAAATCATTTTTGTGACTTAGGACTATGTTTTTCGGGTTTCTTGTAGTCCATTTAGTTTTAAAAAGTCAAAATTAGGCCAAAAAATTTTTGGGCCTAAAATTTTTAAGGGCTAACTTAAACTTTTCTAGACTAAACAGGTTACGAAAAACCTAAAAAATTTAGTCCGAACTCACAAAAACGATTTTGGAGCCAGATATGGGCCAAACCCGGCCGTGGCCCAAGCCGGAAAAGTCGACGAATTTTTTTTGTACAAAAAAAAATGTTTCATTCAAAAACTGATATAAATAAAACAAATACCCGTTTCAAAATAACGGCACAAATTCAAATATCCTAAATTTGAAAATAAAATTATTCCATCTCCGATGCCAAAATTTCCAGCCTCAACTTTGGTTTTTTCGAAGATTCTGATTTGGATTCAGATGACGTGGAATTTTTCCTTCTAACGTCTTCTGAAGCCGTGGCAGCCTCGGAATTCACAAAACTTGAAGACGTCGTCGGCTCATTAGGATCTTGATAGAATTGATCACATTCTGGAAGCTCCATGGAGACACCTGGATGTATCGTGACTTCTTCGGATTCTTCAAAAATTTTAAGTTTGAAATTCAAATTTCGCGGGTTTAAAGAACTTACGTAGTCTGGATTCTGAGCCTCCACGATGGGTCAAAGAAATATCGGTAAGGGAGTCCACATCTGCCAGAGGCGCTAGACGATTAGCGTCAAGGGTGACGAATCTTCTGGAAAAAAACCTTAAAAATAGGATACTTCAAGTTTTAAAGACGCTATGTGCTCAAAAAAAGAAAAGCAAAAACGATTTGGCTATGGTGGGGGTCGAACCCGGGTGGTGGGTTTCGTTAGTCTAGGTTGTTACCAGTTGCGCCATGCAAAGCGGCGCTGCCTCCTCGAGCGCGGCAAGGCGACAAGGCGCCGAACGGCGATCGTTTTTATACGCCCTCTGCCTCTCTACTCTCTGAGGTATGGATGGCGCAACTGGTAAGGCGCTAGCTTTTGGAAATTTGCACCCATGGGTTCGATTCCACATGGGTCAAAATTTTTTTTTTGTTTTTTTCTCACCTCCCATCCCCAAAATAGGGTTCCCTATCCTCATCGTCATCCACAAACACATCGTTATGCTCAGCCTTCTCCTCTTCCTCCGAAATTAGCCTTCGCCGTTTTTGCAGTATCGACTCTTCAGTGATAATTTGCGCATGTTTGTCTCGACTTTCCAGGGTTACCACACAGGCGATAATAAGGATGAAGCAGCCGATGCCCATTAGGATGGGGCCGAGATACTGTAGTAGGGAATTTTGGGTTCGAAAAAATTTAGGAATACTTACCTGCATACTTTTCAATTGGTACTGTATCATTCTATCGTGCGTCACTTGCTCGGCTCCGTCGACTAATTCGATTTTCTGAAAAAAATTCAAATTTTTTTTTGGTATTCAAAAATTGTTTTAAATTACCTCCGAAAAGTGCTTGTCAAAGTATCCTAGAATCGTCATTGCTAACCCGACAACAATGATAATGCATCCGAATATAACTGCACGACACGCTGCCCATACTGTCTGAAAATATTGAAATTTTGGTTTGGCGGGAATTCAAATTTTTGAAAAAAAATTTTTTTTTGGAAAATATTCAAAAACCTACTTTCTCCATTTTCACAGCTATTTTGAGCTTTTGCGCTCAAATTTCTTGCTCTATTTAGTTTTTTTGCACAAAGAACAATATTGGACAGTGTCAAGTACCCGGGGGGTACTTGAAAATGACACAAATGAAACAAAAGAAGGGATACGTCACACAGGAGAAGGCTCTAGAATCTTCTTCAGAATCCAATTTTGGCCTTGATTTTGTGCCCCAAAAACGGAGAGCCGTCAGTGGTTTTGTAGTTGTGCCTGCGTCTAGCCTACCCCGAAATGATAAATAGCGGCAGAGGATAATCTGGGGGAAAAAGAAGGGGGGACCCGGAGGCAATGTTTCTTTCAAAAAAGAAAAAGGATTAGGGAGGGTTTTGGTGACTACATATTTTTGGGGTACTGGGAAGGAAGTTTGGAAAATTTTTCAGTATTAGCCGTCGGCCTATTTTGGCAATGTAACTCGCTTCAAAATGGTTTTTGTGACTTCGGATTCTATTTTTTTTGATTTCTCGTAGTTGATTTAGTCTAAAAAAATCAAAATTGGACGAAAACAAGTTTAGGCCAAAAATCGAAAAAAGGCCCTAAGGCCATATAGGGCTTCAAAATGATTTAGGTGACGTAGGACCATTTTTTTCGAGTTTCTCATGGCCGATTTAGTCTAAAAAAGTCAAAATTGGAAGAAAACAAGTTTAGGCCCAAAAAGTCGATTTTGGGCCTAATACATTTTTGGCCTAATTTTAACATATTCTGATCAAATAGACTACGAGGATCTCGAAAAACTGGGTCCGAACTCCCAAAAACAATTTTTTAAGAAAGTTATGCCCAATTTTGTGCAGTCGATTTTCAGGCTCAGACGACGGCCCATGGCGGCGAAATTTTTTTTTTTGCTAATTTCGTGGTTTTTCTAGACTAAATTGACTACGGTAAAGCCGAGAAACATAGTCCTAACTCAGAAAAACAATTTTGAAGTGAGATATAGCCCGAGGCTTTTTTTTTCGATTTTGGGCCAAAAAATTTTTAGCCTAATTTTTATTTTTCTAGGCTAAATCAACTACGGTAAACCCAAAAAATTTAGTCCAAACTCACGAAAATGATTTTTAAGCGAGATATAGGCCCCCAAATAGGCCATGTCCACAAAAAAAGCCTTCAAAAACCCACCATGACTCGAGACTCTTTTCATCGCCTAGAAAGGGGAAAAGTGCACGAATTTTTTGTTGGAAATAATTTTTTCTTGGGGGGGGGGGGGGCCTCAGTGGCTACTCGTCTTGTTTCCCCTCTCTTGTTGAAATCCGAAAATTGGGGGTCTGACAGGAAGGGAAAGGAAGAGGTGGGGGAGGAAGAAGTGGAAGAAGAAGAGAATATATGAAGAAATAAGGAAAAGTGTGAATGATGAAAGAAAAATAGAAGAAAAAGATGATGAGGAAGAAGAAAATATATAGAGGATTGGGGCTCTATAGTCATGGTGATGAAAGGAGAATACGAAAATTTGGATTTGGTGGAAAAAAATTGGATTTTTTCAATGGAGACTAACTTGCCTTCTAGAGGACCTAGGGGGCTCATTTTTGGCTCAAAATTTTCCAAATTTTTTAAAAATCATTTTCAAACAAAATGTTACAAAATTGTCTACTTTCAGGCACATCAGTCGCCTAAAAATCGAGCTACAGCAATTTTTAAAAAAGTTCGAACAACTTCAAGATGATGTAACTTGACTTCCAGAAGGCTCATTTTTGGCTCAAAATGTTTAGAATTTTTCGGATAAAATTTAAAAACAAACATTCACAAATTTTGAGAATTCCAGTCACATCGGTCGTCTAGAAACCAAGTTACAGCGCTTTGAAGCAAAGCGACAAAAATCGAAAAACTTTAAAATATTGTAACTCAACTTCTAGAAGGCCTAGGGGCTCATTTTTAGCTCAAAATGTTTGAAATTGGGTGGACAATATTTCACAATTGCAGTTTGTACATTTTCGAAATTTCAGTTAACTAGAATGCCTGAAAACCGAGATATAGAATTTTGAAGCTCAATGATCAAAAGTGGTTTTTTGGATTTTGCGTAACTCGACTTCCAGAAGGCTTGGTGGGCTCATTTTTGGCTCAAATTGTACATAATTTTATGGAGAGTATTTTCAAATGAAAATCAATCTACAAATTTTGAAAAGTTGAGCCAATTCGGTAGCCTAAAAATCGAGTTACAGCGATTTGAAGCAAAGCGACAAAAATGGTCTAGAATGCTCATTTTTGGCTTAAAATGGTTTAAACTTATTGGACACAGTTTCAGATCACCGATCTACTGTTTTACCAATTTTCAGTCAAATTGGGCGCATACGTACCGAGTTACAGCGATTTGAAGCAAAGCGACAAAAATCGAAAAATTTCAAAACAGCGTAACCGGACTCCCTGAAGGCCCAGAGAGCTCCTTTTATGCTCAAAATTCTTGAAATTCACTGGAGAAGATTTTTAAATAACGATCCAGAATATTACAAAATTTCAGCAAGCTAAGTTGTCCGGAACCCGAGATACAGCAGTTCAAAGCAAAATTACAAAAACCGGAAACCTTCAAAATTATGTAACTTGACTTTTAGAAGACCCAGCGCCTTCATTTTTGGCTCAAAGTGTTTGAAATTCACTGTAAAATATTTTTCAATAATGGCCTGCAAAACTTCAGCAAGGTAAATCATTTGAAAACCGAAATACATTGGTTCAAAGTACCAGACAAGTTGTTGAGGATTGCTTTTTTCTGTATAATTAAATTTAGTCCAGAAAAATTGCAGTACACGGTCTCCTCAATTCAAAATTCAAACTGCAAGAAAACGTGAAAAAAATTAAATAAAAATTTTCACGTTTTAATTCAATTCTTTTATTTTTGTACTGAAATTCTTGGTTTTTGAGGTTTTCAGCCGACTGGTCAGATGAAAATTTGATGTCTCTTATAAACTTTGTAGAAAATTCAAATTTCTATCTAATGATCTACGACTCGAAATTTTTGACTCAAAACTGAACGAGCTGATTGAAAATAACTGACTTTCAGAAAAATTGGTCTATCTCTAACACCAATCATTTTTTCTGGCTGAAATTTTCTATATATGCGCAAGAACTGATTCTGAATCTGTGTTCCAATTTCCAGTCTCAAAAAAATGATTGGTGTTAGAGATAGACCAATTTTTCTGAAAGTCAGTTATTTTCAATCAGGTCCTTCAGTTTTGAGTCAAAAATTTCGAGTCGTAGATCATTAGATAGAAATTTGAATTTTCTACAAAGTTTATAAGAGACATCAAATTTTCATCTGACCAGTCGGCTGAAAACCTCAAAAACCAAGAATTTCAGTACAAAAATAAAAGAATTGAATTAAAACGTGAAAATTTTTATTTAATTTTTTTCACGTTTTCTTGCAGTTTGAAGTTTGAATTGAGGAGGCCGTGCAGTATCAATTTTTTTACGTAAAACTGTATATAAAAACTCACCCTCTTATTAGCCGCATAGTAAGACGCCAAGAATACCCTTCGAGCTCGTAAGCTCACCATGTTGAGCTACTTTTTTCTCCAAATTTAGAGAAAATTCTAGAAATATCGGTTATCACTACTCAAAAGTACATAGAAAGCAAAATCTCTTCTCTTTTGGCTTTTTCTGTTTTTCTCTAATTCTCTTGAATTCCTTCACTCTCTCTTTCTCTCAGGTTACCTGAGAGAGGAGAAGAGTCAAAACAAATATATAAGAAGAGAAGAGTTCGGGGGGGGGGGGGGGGGGGTATGTTTCTCAATGAGTTTTGATTATCCCCCGGGGTGTTCCCTTGAGATGGGGGGCGAACTATACAAAAAGGGGCGGAGCTTGGTTAGGAGAAGGGTAATTAGTTCGGAAAGTGAATTATTGGTTTATTTTTTGGGTTCTCCAAGACATGCAAAATAGTCATTTGCGATGAATGGAAATGGGAAGAGAAGAGGGTGCTAATTGGATGATGGGGAGTTTTTGAGTTTTTTGGAGTGGTAAAAGGAATACTTTTGGGATTTAGACGGGACTGAATGTCTAGAAACAGGTAAGCTCTAATAATTTTGAGATTGGAAACGTTTTGAATTTGAATTTTGTTACAAGGGAGAGTTTATAGGATTTTAAAGTAGCGATAAATATATCAAAACTTTGAAGGAGTATAGTTTGGCTTCTAGAAGGCCTAGGGGGCTCATTTTTGGCTCAAAATGTTCAGAATTTTATGGGGAATTGTTTGGAGAGCATTTGTGGATACAGTTTCACTAATGTGGAAATTTTCAGCTAAATAGGCCATCAATAAATCGAGATACAGTAGTTCAAAGTGTAACAATGAAAATACTCATTTTTGAACTTATCTTATCTTAACTCTCAGAAGGCCTAGAGGCTCCATTTTTGGCTCAAAATGTTCAAAATTTGATGGGTAACATATTTCCATAACAAGCTGCAAATTTCAAAAGTTTCAGCTCAATAGAGCAACGAAAAACCGAGATACAATAATTTAAAATTGAACATTGAAAATACTCTTTTTTGAACTGGACGCATCTTGACTTCCAGAAGGCCTAGAGCCCTCATTTTTGGCTCAAAGTGCTCAGAACTTTTTGTACAACAATTCCAAATAAGAGTCTACAATTATCATCAGTTTCAAACAGCTATATCCCCTATAAACCATTATAAATTCCCCTCAAAGTTTCAAACCCTTGTATCTCACCTCCCCAACACTCCCCAAAGGTCTAGTTTTTTGTAAAATATGTCAAATTCCCTAGACACTTTGTTTTCAAACATTTTATTTACCTTCTCATGTCGAAACTTGGACGTAAACGTTCTATCTACAAGTGTTCCCGTCGGTGGCCGTCCCTCGTGTTGGTCATACGTTGCGACTCTCGTGTACTCACACTTCGGCATTCAATTATTTGTACTTGAAGAAAAAGTACAATTGTTAGGCTCAAATTAGGTTCAGGGGAAGAAAAGGGGGTCAAGATACTGTAGTTTGGAAGAAACAACAACTACAGTAATCTTTCAGAATTTTTTTTTCAGAAAAAAATGAGGGAACGCAAAGGGGAGAAGAGAGGTACACTTTAATTAATTGGATCTTGGAATGGGAGGGTGGAAATGAGAAAATTAACGAGAATGGAATGAATTAGCAAAAAAATGGGATTAGCGGAAGAAAACGGAAAGAAAATACTGTTGCAAAAGTGCTCGGTTCAAAAAAAATAGGCTTACTGGGTTTTGAAATTGCATATATTGACTTCTAGAAGGCCTAAAGGGCTCATTTCTGTCTTAAAATTAATTCTTAGAATCTTTTGGAGAATATTTGCAAACAAAATTCTATAAATTTTGAAAGTTTCAGCTAAATAGGTCGTGTGAAAACAAAGTTACAGCAATTTGAAGCAAAGTGACTAAAATCGAAAAACTTTAAAACAACGTATTTTGACTCTCAGAAGGCCTAACGGGCTCGTTTTTAGCTCAAAATTCTTAGAATAATTTGGAAAAAATTTTCAATCAAAAATCTAAAAACTGAAAAAAAATTCAGCTCAATTGGTTCCCTAAGAACCGAGTTACAGCAGTTCAAAGTGCAACAATCAAATTCCTAACTTTTGAACTTAGCGTATCTCAAATTCCAAAAGACCTAGAGGACTCAGTTTCGGCTCAAAATGCTTGAAATTTTTTGGGGAACATTCTCAATCAAAAATCTACAACTTTTGAAATTTTCAGCTAGCTAGGCCTCCTTAAAACCGAGATACTGTATTTCAAAGCAACAAAGAGCCAAAACTAAAAATTGAACTTTCAACTTTTATAAAATCCTAAATCTCAAAAGTGGGGTGCCCAAAAAAAGAGCCCAGTAATGTACTCGGAGGCTTGTTAGATGCCTCTTCTTTGCTCATCTTTGTGTCGTTTTCTTGAAGAAAAAAAAGAAGAGAAAGTGTCTCCAAAAACAGATAGAAAATATATATTCCATGCATTTGTGATTATTCAGCAGAAAAAATTGAGGATTCTGATGACTTTGATAAGGTGACAACGTCTTCATTTATGTCTCAAAAAAAGATTCTTGTTTCCAGTATGAAATTTTTGTTGAAAATTGATATGTTTTTTAAATAATTCAGAAGACGTGGGGGACGGTTCGAATGTCGTTTTTTTTGCACGAAAAAAATGAATTCTGAATACATGTAACTAGAAATAGGAGAATATTCAACTTCAGATGACGTGGAGGTTTAGAAAAATTAAGATTTGAATTTTTTAGAAGCGATGAAAATCGCAAATGTTTGAAAGAGCCTAAGTTGACTTCCAGAAGGCCTAGAAGGCTCATTTTTGGCTCAAAATGATTAGAATTTCGGGGACAAAGTTTCGGAATGAAAATTTTAAAGGTGGGTAATTTTCAGAAAAATCGGATGCCCAGAAACCAAGTTACAGCAATTTAAAGCAAAGGAGCAATTTCAAAATTGCATAACTTGACTTCCAGAAGTCCTTAAAGACTCATTTTTGGCTCAAAATGCTCCAAATCTTGTGGACATAATTTTCGAATAACAATCTATAGTCTTGGTTATTTTCAGGAAAAAACCGTTGCCCAGAAACCAAATTAGAGCAATTTGAAGCAAAATGAGCAAAAATCGGAAAACTTCAAAATAGCATATCTTGAATTCTAGAAGACCTAGATCCTTAATTTTTGGCTCAAAATGCACCAAATTCGTTAAATGTAATTTCTGTTTAAAACTCTATAAATTTGATAATTATCAGAAAAATCGATCTCCTAGAAACCGAGTTACAGCAATTTGAAACCAAAGGAAAAAATCGAAAAAATTCCAAAAGGTCTAACTCGACTTTCAGAAGGCCAGGAAAGCTCATTTTCGGCTCAAAATGCTCCAAATTGTTTAAAAAATGTTCGTTATTGCAGGCCTACAAATTTGGTAATTATCAGAAAAATCGATCGTCTAGAAATCAAATTACAGCGATTTGAAGCAAAGTGTCAAAAATCAAAAGACGTCAAAGAGCCTAATTTGACTTCCAGAAGGCCTACACGGCTCAATTCTGGCTGAAAATGCTCCAAATTGTTTAGACATAATTTCAGATCACAAAACTACAATTTTGATAAATTTCAGTCAAATCGATCGCCTAGAAACCGAGTTACAGTGATTCGAATCAAAGTGACAAAAATCAAAAAATTTCAAAATTACGTAACTTTGCTTCCAGACGGCTTAAAAAGCTCATGTTTGGCTCAAAATGCTTAGAATTAGCTAAACAAAAATGTTCTCAAAAAATCTACAAATTCTGGAAGTTTCGGCTATATAAAGCATCTGGCAACCAAGATAGGGCAGTTCAGTGGAAATCCCTATTTTTGAATTCGCCGTATCTTGAATTCCAGAAGGCCTAGAGCCTTCATTTTTGGCTTAAATTTAACAATTTGGAAAACATTTCAAAAAGTGCCGTTCCTATGTACCTTCTCAAAAGAAAAACGGGAAGAAAAAAGTGTCGAATGGGAGCACAAGATTTCCGGTATCCACACATTTCTCTCAAGAGCAACAAAAACCACCTTAAGATTCAAAAAAGAGAGCCAAAGGGACATGGAAAAAGAAACGGAAATGGAGAATATATTTATATTGAATTTATTTATCCATATTCCCCTTCTATTCCGGATGTCTTACTCTCTCTCTGGGGACTTTCCAGATGGATTTGCATTTTTAGTGGAGTTGGTGGATTAAGAAAAAGAAATGGAATTGAGTGGAAGAATGGGATGGAGAAAATGTGCTCTATTGAGAAAAAAAGTTTTTGGGTTTTGGTTCTGAGCATTTTGAGCCAGGAATGAGCTTTCTAGGCCTTCTGGAAGTCAAGTTATGTTATTTTTAAGTTTTCCGATAATTGTCATTGTTCTTCATATCGCTGTAACTTGGTTTCTAGGGCACTAAATTGACTGAAATTTCGATAAACTGTAGATTCTTGTTTGAAAATGTTTTTCAAAAAGTTTGAAGCATTTTGAGACAAAAATAAGCCCTCTGGGCCTTTTGGAAGTCAAGATATGCTACTCTGAAGTTTGTTGATTTACATGTCATTTTACTTCAAATCGCTGTAACCTGGTTTCTAGGGGACTGATTCAGCTGAAAGTTGTAAAAAATGTAGATGTTTATATCAAAATACTCTCCAAAAAATTTGAGACATTTTGAGCCAAAAATGAGACGTCTATGCGCACTTGAAACAAATTTATGGGCAATTGAAATTGAGCACTTTTTTTTTTAATTTTCGAAAAATCAATTTTTCAATGTCAGGTAGAATCTTGTCAAAAAAAGAGCATCCTCCAGCCAAAATAAGAAAAAATCGACTAGCTTGGGGATGATTTACAATTGCTCAGTTTTAAGATGAGCAATGAGAAAAAAATCTTCAAAATTTGAAGAGACGTAACTTGACTTCTAGAAGGCCTAGAAGGCTCATTTTTGGCTCAAAAAGCTTGCAATTGATTGGAAAACATTTTCAAGTAATAATCTACAAATTTTGAAAATTTTAGCTATCTAGGTCATTTGAAAATCGAGATACAGCAGTTCAAAGTGCAACAGTGAAAATACCTATTTTTGAACTTATCGTAACTCGACTTCCAGAAGGCCTAGAGGACTCATTTTTGGCTCGAAATGCTCCAAATTTTGTGGATAATGTTTCCCTATCAAGAATTACATAATATCACAATTAGAGCCTCCTAGGTCTTCTGGAAATCGAGATAAAGTAGTTTAAAGGGAACCACTTCCAAGGAGTTTCTTACTACAAGTACAAAATGAGTTCTGAAGAAAGTTGGAAGTTCGAAAAACTTGAATTCAATAAATTTTTTCACTCTTTTCAATTTCCTCCTCTCTCGCCAATTGAGAATGGAGAAAATAGGGGGGACCCCAATTTTAGTGGTTGCAACAAAGTCAATTTTCAATTTTTTTTCAAATTTTTTTGTGGAGTCCAGATTTCGTGACATTCTTCAATTTCGTGGGGACCTTTTTTTTCAGAAAAAAAACAACAAACCTTGGCATCGGCCTTCTTTTTGATGATGATCCGTGGCTTCTTGTTTTTGGCATCTTGAGATTTTTTGAATTGAGCCGCGAGGATTCTGAAAATAGAAAGGGAAAATTTGGAGGGAATTCGGGGATTTAGAAATCTTGGAATCTTGAAATTTTGAAGTCTCTAAATCTGAAAATTTAGAAATCGCAGTACTGCGAGATCCCGAACATTCAAAATTTCAGGATTTCAAATTTTCTTTTTGGCCAACCATTGGCCTATTTGGGATTATATCTGGCATCAACATAGTTTTTGTGATTTCGGATCTAATTTTTTGGATTTCTCATAGCCAATTTAGTCTAGAAACGTAAAAATTTGACGAAAAAAATTTTGTGGCTCAAAATCGAAAATTAGGCCCACTTTTTCGATTTTGGGCCCAAACATTTTTTGCCTAGTTTTGATTTTTCTAGACTAAATTGGCTATGAGAAACTTGAAAAACGAGGTCTCAAGTCATGAAAATGATTTTGAAGCCAGATATAGGCCGAAATAGGCCGTGGCTTTAGCAGTTCAATGGCCTAGTTGGGCCTATATCTGGCATGGTTTTTGTGATTTCGGACTGAACTTCTCGGATTTCTTGTTGCCGATTTAGTCTAGAAACGTAAAAATTTGACGAAAAAAATTTTGTGGCCCAAAATCGAAAATTAGGCCCACTTTTTTCCATTTTGGCCCCAAACATTTTTTCGCAGATTTTTACTATTCTAGACTAAATGGGACTTGAAAAAGCCGAAAAACCTAGTCCCAAGTCATGAAAACCATTTTAAACCGAGTTATGGTCAATTTTAAGACGTCGACTTTGGCTCCATTCTGGTCCGTAAAAAAACTATTATAAAACTCACAAATTCCTAAATTTCGGCGAACAATTACACTTGGGAAACTCATTGGCTCGCTGCCAACAAACTGGCTGCTCAAGCACAAACATAGCCAAAAAACTGAATTTTCGAAAAAAAAAATTTTTTTTCAAAAATGTTCTGTTCCTCAAAACATGGTTATAAAAGTCAGGAAGGCGAGACTTTTTGGGGGAATTTTTTTTGGGAGTAAATATAGCCATAAAGTACCTCGGCTAATTTGATTGGTTTTTGGGTTAGAAAGAGAGAAAATGCAGAAAATAATTGGATTTTAGGGCGACCGAGACACTTTTGGGAGAATTTGCGTCAGAAGGTCTATAATTTCAGATTTTCTAAAAAGTCGAAAAACTGGAAACGCTTTCAAAAAAAACTTCAGGAATCCAGAATCTTCTAACTATTTGCTTGAAATATTGATATAATTTCAATAAAACTAAAGCAATCCAATTTTTCCTAGAAAAATTACAGTAATCTCTACAGTAATTGAATCCAACTTTTCTTGAACTACAGTAATCTCTACAGTAATCTAATGATCCTTGAACTACAGTAGTTCAATCCTTCCTTGGTAAACTACAGTAATCCAATATTTTCTCTATGAATTACAGTAATCTTTACAGTAATCCAATTTTTCCTAGAGAAACTACAGTAATCTCTACAGTAATTGAACTCAGTCCTCCTTAAACTACAGTAATCTTCTCTTACAATAATCTATAAAACTCTATGAACTACAGTAATTCAATACTTCCTCGGTAAACTACAGTACTCTATACAATAATCCAAGATTCTTACAGTAATCCAATTCTTTCTTCATAAACACAGTAAAATCTACAATAATTTAACATTCCATTAACTACAGTAATCCAAGCCTCTTTAAACTACAGTAATCTCTACAATAATCCAATTCTCCTAGAGCATATCTACAGTAATCCAACCCTTCCTGTATAAGCTACAGTTATCTTTACAGTAATCCCATCCTTCCTTCACAAACTACAGTAACCTTCACAGTAATCCGATTCCCCATAAACTACAGAAACCTCTCCAGTAATCCAATTTTAAGGAAGATACAGTAATCTTCACAGTAATCCTATCCTTCTTAGAGAAACTACGGTAATCCAACCACTTTACAGTAATCCATTATCTTCTTGAACTACAGTAATCTCTTACAGTAAGTAATCCTTACAGTAATCAATTTGTTTCTGCATAAACTACAGTAATCTCTACAGTAATCCAAGCCCTTCTTGAACTACAGTAATCTTAAGATTCCCCGTAAATCTACAAACTCTTCAGAACTTCCAAAAACACTCACCTATCCTGTGGTAGCTGATTCAAATCCGATAGATTGATTTTTCCTAATCCCAGGGAAACTCCGCGAGCAGCTAACATTTTGAAAAGATAGATAGAAGGTCCTGAAAATTTTGGGCTCAAAAATTTGTTTTAAAAAATTCCAAAAAAAATTTTCTCAAAAATTTTCCACAAAAAAACGAAAAATGTCCAAATCCTTCGGAATACTTTATCTTCTCTTTTTTGGAGTCTATTTTTCGTTTTTTCGGCAAAAAAATCCGAAAAAACGAAGATGGGAAAAAGGAAAAATTTCGGGGAGGGAATCGTCTGGGGATTGGAAGAAAAGATGGGGGGGGGGGGGGGGGGGGGGGGGGGGGGGAAGAAGAACGGAAATTAGAAAAATTTATATCTCTTTTTTCGTTGTTGTTGTTGTTGGGCTTCTTTTTATAGGGATTCTGAAGCCCTCCGTAGACTACAAACTACAAAAAATGAGGCCTAAAATGTTCGTTTCAAAAGTCGAAAAAAGTGGGCTTTTTTTCAAATTTTTGGGCCAAAATTGAAAAAATTGACTATCAATTTTTTAAAAAATTGAATATAAGGGCCCCAAAAATAGAATTTTTTTAAAAATCGAGTCGTAGAGTCCCAAAAAAGAGCGAAAAAGGAAGGAGCTTCTTTTCATGAATATTCATGAAGATGATGTACTTTTTGATCATTTGAGAAAAAATGTTGAGATCAAAAAGGATTTGTAGTTTGTAGTCTGATAGAGGAAATAGGTCTAAAAATAATCTTTGAAATTTGGGTGAAAATTGAAAATTTTGGATTTTGAAAAAAACTTTTTTACGAAAATTTTTTAGAGATTAAAATTAACTATTTCAGCGGGTAAATCAGGACTTTGTCTGATATGAAAATATCGATTTTTGGTCATTTATTTTATTAAGAACAAGATAATCAAAAGTCTCAAAGAGCAGTTCAATTTTCAGGCTTTGGTTTCGGCCTAATGGTCTGGGCCTTTTTTCGATTTTGGGCCCAAGTTTCTAAAAGTCTAATTTTGACTTTTATAAGTTAAATCGGTTACGGGAAGTTCAAAAAGTTTAGTCCGAAGTCACAGAAACGATTTTGGAGCGAGTTATAGACATTTTTAGAGAGTCGATTTTTAAGGCCCAGGTGACGGCCTAACAGTCTATTCAGGCCTATATCTGGCTTCAAAATAGTTTTTGTAACTTAGGATTGTGTTTTTCGTATTTTCCGTGAATGGTTTAGTCAGAATAGATAAAAATTTGATCGAAAAAAAAGTTTGGCTCAAAATCGAAAAAAATGACCAAAAATTTTTTTTCGAATTTTCAATTTTTTAGACTAAATAGGCTACGAGAAATCCGAAAAACTTTGCCCCAAGTCGCGAAAATAATTTTGAAGCGAGATATAAGCCAAAAAGGACCGTCTAAGCCATAAAATTCGAGAGGCAGACAAAGGCAAAAATGAAAAATACAAAAAATTCAAAATCGCTTTTAAAATCGCTGCAATACCATCTAAATTTTATTTGTTTTAAATTTAGATTGCAGGATCTTCTAGTATTTAAAAAAAAGAATTTTAAATTTTCCAAAGTTTTCCGAAAAATCAATTCTCAATTTCGAGCCACAGAAAAAAAAGTTAGGCTTTTTCGGCCTCTTAAAACTTGTCAAGGTGCATAATAGATTCTGGAGTCAGTCAAAAAGTTAGGAAGACATGTGACATATGTATGTCTTCTGAAGACAAGAAAATGAAGAAGGAGTAGAAAGACAGAGTAATTGGAGAAGTCCTCCTGAAGAAGAGAGGGGCCCTCTCTTCTCCAAGAGAAGATCTCTTTTCTTCAGGAAGAAAAAGAAGAAGAAAGAAGGTGGAATGGAACATGTCTGCGTCTCTTATCCCTCTCTGGGACCCCTTGGACATGTGTTGGTTGTAGGGACCCCGGGGTCCCCCCTTCTTCACTTTGAATACAAATGAAAAGGATTCGGAAAATTTTGAAGAGCCGTGTAGATGGAGACGGAGGAAAGAATGGAACAGCAGTTTTTGACAGAGCCCCCCTTTTTTTGATTGACACATTTTATAGAGAACGAAAAGAACGACAAGGTTTTTATGGCTTCGTTGAATTTTAGTCTTTCTAGAGAGCGAGAGGGCCCAGAGAAGCTAGAGAGTCTGGGTGTCTGGCTCGGAGAGGTATATCTCAAGAAGGGTTAGAGATATCAAAAAAGGTTTCACTAAGAAATTATAGAAAATTAAATTTTCTACATTTTTGTAGTTGACAACTTTTTGATATCTAGAGGCGTTCAAGAGTTAGAGACGCAGAGAAATAAGACACCGGAGCGCGCGGGACGACGCAAGGAGTCTTGAAGAGGGTCTAGCTTTTCTGCGTCTCTAACTCAAAAAGGGGCAAAGCTATCAAAAAGTTGTCAATTACAAAAATGTGTAAAGTTGGATTTTCTATATTTTTGTAGTTGACCATTTTTTAATTACTGTAAGTATTCTAGAGTTAGAGAGGCAGAGAAACAAAGCAGACTCTGCGTCCCATTGTGAGCGAAGGCGCCTCGTTTCTCTGCGTCTCTAACTCAAGAACCGTTAGAGATATCAAAAAGTTGTCAACTACAAAAATGTAGGAAATTAAATTTTCTACATTTTTGTAGTTGACAACTTTTTGATTACTATAAGCGTTCAAAAGTGAGAGACGCAGAGAAACAATACAGTCGCGCGCGCAGCCCGACGCAGAAGAGAAACGAAGGTGTCTGCTTTCTCTGCGCTTCTAACTCAAAAAGGGGCGCAGCTATGAAAAAGTTTACGATTACAAAAATGTACAAAATCAAATTTCCTACAATATGTAATTTTCCACTTTTTGATTACTGTAAGCGTTCAAGAGTTAGAGGCGCAGAGAAACAAGACACGAAAGCCTGTGGCGTGGCACAGAAGGGACAAGGTTGTCTCGTTTCTCTGCGTCTCTAACTCAAGAACGGTTAGAGATGTCAGAAAGTTGTCAACTACAAAAGTGTAGGGAATTAAATTTCCTACATTTTTGTAGTTGAAGACTTTTTGATAGCTCCGCTCCTTTTTGAGATATAGACTATTTTTGGCTTGCGATTCGGAGGGTGTGTGGGAGGAAGAAGGAGGATACTCAAAATCTCAAAAAGGGGATAAGTACTTTTCTCATTTTTTGGTGACCGGAAGCCATAGAATAAGGAGTGGAAAAAACTTCCTCTTTTTGCAAGTTTTTGGGTCTAACGGGCCTAGAAGGCCTAAATAGCATCCAGGGCCTAAAAAGTCTCGATGGCCTAAAAATTGAGCGCTTAAAAAAGGCCTAGAAGGCCTAAAGAGCATTGAGGGCCTAAAAAAAGCCTAGGTGGCCTAAAAAGCCCAAGTACAACCTTAAAAACTACACATGGGCCTCCAGAAAAATATTCCCTAAAAATGAAGAATATAGAATCCATCACATCTTCTTTGACGTCTTCATTGAATGTCATTCCAGATGACTGATTCTCTTCTTTTTTTATCCATCATTCAGAATTCAGGGACCCCGGGGCCTCCCAATTTCGTGTCTTTTTAATGTGACCATTGGGAAATGGAAATAGTTTTGGGAGAATGAGAGACGCAGAGAACTTCGCGGAATTTCAAATTAGGGGGGACCCGGCTGGATGGGATGAGCAATTGGAGGGGGTAATGACGTAATATACAGTGTGGAGAAAATGCGCTCTATTGATAATGGTCCGATTGATTGTTTTTGAACAGTGAGGGAGGTTGTTCTTGCGTGGGGAGGACCATAATCTCACCTAGACAGGTTTGGCTTTTGATTTTATGAAAGTTATCATATCTCGATTTGAAATTGTTTTTGTGATTTGGGACTAAGTTTTTTTGGATTTCTCGTAGTCTATTTAGTAAAAAAAGTCAAAATTAGGAGGGCTTCAGGCTTATGGAGCGTAAGCCCGGACTGGGCCCTTTTTTCGATTTTGGGCCCAAAGTTTTGAAAGTCTTATTTTTACTTTTCGAGACTAAATCAACTACGGAGAATCCAAAAAACATAGTCTTAGCTCATTGAAATGAGTTTGAAGCGAGATATATGTAAGCCGAAAATTTTTTTGAAAAAGTTTTTTTTTTCGAAAAAATTGTTTTTTATGCTCACAGGGAAAATGACTATATCTCGCTTCAAAATCATTTTATGAGTTGGGACTATGTTTTTTGGACTTTTCGGGCCCAAATTAATCTAAAAAAGTCAAAATTAGGAAAATATTTTTTTGGGCCCGAAATCGAAAAAAATGCCTATTTTTGATTTTTCGGCCCAACAATTTTATGCCTAATTCTGCTGTTTCCTGACTAAATCAACTACGATAAACCTAAACAATTTGGTTTCAAGGCATAGAAATAATTTTGAAGCGAGTTATAGCCATTTTTCGCTATGCCTCACCTCAAGGCTCAACTCAAGGCCCAACTTCTTTGAGCACCTATTTTGGCCTATATCTCGCTTAAAAATCATTTTTGCGTGTTAGGATTATATTTTTTGAGTTTTTCGTGCCTGATTTACTCTTAAAAAGTCAAAATTGAACAAAAAAATTGTTGGCCCAAAAATCGAATTTTTGAGCCTAAAATCGAATTTTGGGCCCAAACAGTTTTAGGCCTAATTTTGACTTTTCTAGACTAAATCAACTATGAGAAACCCAAAAAACTTAATCCTAAGTCCCAAAAACCATTTTGAAGCGAGATGTAGTCATTTTCGCAGTACCTCACTTCATGGCTCAAGCGGCTCAACTCAAGGCTCAATTTCTTTGAAAACATTTTTTGTCTATATCTCGCGTTAAAATCATTTTCATGAAGTAAAATTATTTTTATTGAACTTCTCGTGCTTCATTTAGTCTAGAAGAATTGAAAATTTACAAAAAAAAACTTTTGGGCCCAAAACATTTTTGGCCGATTTTTGACTTTGCTAGCATAAATCGACTACGAGAAACACAAAAAACGTAATCCTGAGTCACAAAAACCATTTTGAAGCGAGTTATAGCCATTTTTAAATTTTGGCCCAAAATCGAATTTTGGGCCCAAAAAATTTTAGGTCAAATTTTAACTTTTCTAGACTGATTCAGCTACGAGAAACCCAAAAAACGTGGTCCTAAGTCACAGGAATCATTTTGAAGCCAGATAAAGGCCAAAATAGACCGTGGCCCAAACCTAAAATACTCATTTTGACCAAAATTTTTCTTTCAGAACAATGGCCCCCGTCACCAAGAGAATGCCACTTTTCCAGCTACCGTACTTGGTCTTGAAAGCAGTTTCGATGCACATGAATCCAGTGGAAATGTAGGTTTCCTTCTTCTTTTCTTTTCGAAATTTGATTATTTTTTTCATTTCCAGAATGAGAGTCTCCATGTGCTCAAAAAAGGCGGAGTCTATTATGAAGACGCTGAAAATCAACATTCACGAGCAGTACCTTCTAGACGTCCACTTCCGTATTAGGCCTCAAATCAACTTTATCAATTGCCGGACCCAAGAAAAACTACTCTTCGAGAACCTCCCGCTCAAATCGCTAGCGATTCTTCCAAGCAAAATCGAGAGTGTTTTCGAGATTTTCGGACGGCTCAAAATCGAGGCAACCTTCCTAATCGATGATTATGTGTACAATGAGATGGTCTTCGAGTGGGCCAAGGCTCACAGAAAATTAATATTGAATGCATTGATTTTCGATGGAATCACAGAACGGATGCATCGAGGCGAAGTGGTCTGCGAATTGATGGGAGTTCTGAAGAACTGCAAGACTCTGAAAATCGATTTGGATTTTGAATTTGAATTTCGCGGGCAATTGGAAGTCGATGAGTTAATTGTGGCCAATGATAAATGGTTAACGATGAGCAATTTGTGGAAATTTCAAGTCAAGGAAATTTTCATTGTGTGCTCGGCTAGAAATTTTAATAATATGCAAATCAACAGATTTATGAGGACTTGGCAAAGAGGAACGAGATCCAATCCGTATCTTCGGAAGATTAGTTTTAAATCGAAGGCGATGCATGTTCATAGCATTTTGCATAGGATGCAATTCCAGGAAGTCGATTTTAGAGCGTGAGTTTTTTTGGAAAGGGTCTAACGAGAGAGCCGATAGAGATGCTAAAATTCCGTTAACTACAAAAATATAGAGGATGTGATTTTCTATATTTTTGTAGTTGTAAACTTTTTGATATCTTTAACGGTTCCCGAGTTAGAGGCGCAGAGAAACAAGACAGTCGGGCGCGCTTAGAGACACAAGGTTGTCTCATTTCTCTGCGTCTCTAACTCAAATAGGGTTAGAGATATCAAAATGCGTTAATCTACAAAAATATAGAAAATTAAATTTTCTACATTTTTGTAATTCACACATTTTTGATATCTCTAACCGTTCTCGAGTTAGAGACGCAGAGAAAAACGGCGCTCGAGCGAGCGCATTGAGACGCAAGGTTGTCTCGTTTCTCTGCGTCTCTAACTTTCTAACCGTTAGAGATATCAAAATTTTGTTAACTAGAAAATTTTAAGAAATTCAATTGTCTACATTTTTGTAGTTGACAGCTTTTTAATATATCTAACGGTTCTCGAGTTAGAGGCGCAGAGAAGCCATCCTTCTTCAAGGCTCCTTGCGCGCGCGCTCAAAGCGCTCGCTGGCGCCTTGTTTCTCTGCGTCTCTAACTCTCTAACCGTTACAGTAATCAAAAAGTTGTCAACTACAAAAATGTGTAAAATTAAATTTCCTACATTTTTGTAGTTGGCAGCTTTTTGATTACTGTAAGCGTTAGAGAGTTAGAGACGCAGAGAAACGACAAAGTCGCGCTCGCCAGCGCTTTTTCTCTGCGTCTCTAACTCTTTAACGCTTACAGTAATCAAAAAGCTGCCAACTACAAAAATGTAGGAAAAATAATTTCCTACAACTTTCTAGTTGAGATCTTTTTGATAGCTCCGCCCCTTCTTGAGATATACCAATTTTCACAAAATCGTATTCCTCATTTCCAGGGACACCAAAACGTACCAAGTCCTCAACGATGTCGACGGGACCGAGGCGTATGTGACAAAGGAGAGTAACAAAAGTGTGGTCAATATCATCTTTTAATTCATAATCTTCATTAAAATATTAAATCACATCCTATCATAATCTACAAGTACAGTATCTAGTCTCTTCTCAAAAACTTATAAACCGATTCAATGAACAATTGCGGCTTGTCGGCGTGCACCCAGTGGCCGGCGTCGGGAATCGCGTCGAATTCTACCTGAAAAAAAAGCCTTTGGGGCCTTGGGAGCCTTTTTTGGGGCCCTACCTGTGGAAATAGGCACTTGATATCCGGCTTATGACTATCCGGAACATAGCCCGATTTGGCGCCATGGAGGAAGAGGGTGGGGCCTCGGTAGCTGCCAGTGGGCAAGTTGTATCTGGAACAAAAAATGTAGTTTGTAGTCTCGAAGCTTCCCTACAAACTACAAAAATTGCTGAGCCTAAGGCTCAGGGGCCCTCTACAGGTCCTCAAAATAGCGGGCCTAGCATAGCGGGCCCCTGGGACTGTAGAGCGTCTGAGGGCCTGTGGAAGGCCTCCAGGTCACGTAGAGAGCCCCTGGGCCTGTAAAGGGAACTGAGCCTCAGGCTCACAATCCCTGGGCTCGTAGAGGGCCTCTGGGCCTGTAGAGAGCCTGGTGGGTCCATAAGGGCTCCTGAGTCTCAGGCTCACAATCCTTGGACCTGTAGAGAGCCTATTGGGCCCGTAGACGGCCCATGGGTCTTCCGAGGCTCCTGAGCCTCAGTCTCACAATCTCTGGGCCCGCAGCGGGCCATTAGCCCTGTAGAAAGCCTGTCGGGCCCGTAGAGGGCCCCTGAGCCTGTAGACACTCATAGAGCATGTAAAGGGCCTCCAGGGCCCGTAGCGGGCCCCTAAGTCTGTAAATGCTCCTGAGCCTCAGACTAACAATCCCTGGGCCCGTAGACGGCCCCTGGGTCTTTAAAGGCTCCTGAGCCTCAGGTTCACAATCTCTGGGCCCGTAGCGGGCCTCTGGGCCTCTAGAGCCTCCTGAGCCTCGAACTCAAGAATTTTAAGATGACGAATCCTACCCCAAAAGCTCTTCGACATGACTATCAATCGTGTTGATATTCACTTTCCACTCCATTTCCGCCTTATTGTTAGCCGATGGTTGAAGATTCGTCAGGATGAATTGTCGCATGGAGAGCTCGGGAATCGAGGATTCCAAATCCTTGAGAATCTCTTGTCGCGTACGCTTCAGATTGATTTGACGCATGATTTTGATGAGCTCGCGGAATTCTGGAAGTTTTAAAATCTTGGGGCCAAAATGACTTAAAATGAGCCAAAAAAGTGTATTTTTTTTCGAATTTTGAGGTCTTAAATTCGATTTTCAATGTTTTTTTCACGGAAAATGAGCAAAAAGTGGCTTAAAAAATGACAAAAAGTTCAAGAATCTAAAGTGTGTAATTTTTTCTGAATTTCTTCATAAAAGTTGTTTTTCTGCAGAAAATTTTTTTAGAAATTCTTCAAAATCCTCCAGAATACTCCAGAATCCTCCAAGATCATCCAGAAGCGTCTGTAGGCCTTCAGAATCCTTTAGAAGTCTCCAGGAGCCTTTAAAAGTCTCTTAATTCGTTGCGAACTTATTTTTATTGTTTTTGAATGTATTTTTTGGGTCTTCAGCAATTTGAAGAGGTTCGAAAGCCTTCAGAAGCGCTGAGAAGCCTTCAGAACCTTTTTCACCACAAATCGACCGTTTTTGAGCTAAAAACAGTGAAAATTTCGATTTTATAGCAATTTTTAATCGAAAAATAGCAGTTTTTGCATTTTTTGAATCAAAAACCTGATTTTTAACACTGTTTTCGGCTCAAAATCCCTATTTTCAGCTGAAAATTGGTATTTTTGGGTCAGATCAAGCCAGAATTGATTTCAACTTATCAGAGACTTCTTGAAATCATTTTGAGCATTTTTTTAGTTTTTTTGTGGCTCAAAATAGCTATTTTTGATCCAAATTTGACAGTTTTCAGTTCAAAAATTCCATTTTCTGCTCGAAATCGCCAATTTTTTGTTTAAAATCAATAGAATATTCCAGAATCCTTCAGAATCTATTTGGGGCCTCCAGGAGCTTCTAGAATTCTCTAGGATCCTCCAGAATCGTTCAGATTCCTTCAGAACGTTTTTCACTGCAAATCGACCGTTGTTAGCTAAAAAATAGTGAAAATTTTGATTTTACACTGTTCTTAATCGAAAAACCGTAATTTTAGGGTTTTTTGGGTTAAAAATTGAATTTTAAAATTTTTTTTGACTCAGAATTGGTATTTTTGGGTCGAATCGAGTCGGAACTGGTTTTAACCAATTTTCAGCATTTTTTTCGGTTTTGCGGCTCAAAATGGCTATTTTTGGTCCAAATTTGACTGTTTTCAGTTAGAAAGTTCTATTTTTCTTCTCGAAATTGTCAATTTTTAGTTTAAAATCAAAATAGAATCTTCAGAAGCTTCCAGAATTCTTTAGAAGCCTCTAGAAGCCTATAGAAGCCTCCGGGAGCCTTCAGAATCGTCTAGCATCCTCCAGGAGCCTCCTGAATACTCCAGAATCCGTTAGAATCCTTCAGAAGCCTTCAAACTTCTCCAGAATCTTCTAAAAGCCTCCAGAAGCCTCCAGAAGCTTCTAGAATCCGTCAGAAACTCCCAGAATCCTTCAGAATCTTTCAAAAGGCTCCAGAATCCTCCAGACGCCTTTAGAAGCCTCCAGAAGCCTCTAGAATACTTCAGAATCCTTTAGAATCCTTCAGAATCCTCCAGAAGCCTCCAAAATCCTCTAGGAGCTTCCAGGGAGCTCTAGACGACTCTGGAAGCCATCAGAAGCCTTCAGAATCCTTCGGAAGCTTCCAGAGAGCTCCAGAAGGCTTCAGAAGGCTTCAGAAGCCTTCCGGAAGCTTCCAGAATCGTCTTTTTTTCGTTTTTGAGCGATTTTCCTGCGATTCGGGCAATTTTTCGATTTCCAATCCTTACCAACATGCCGTCTCGAGTACCCCTTCGGCGACACATCCTCCACAATCAACTTCTCAATTCGATCGCTCCACTTCGAATCAATCGCCATTCTCATCACAATCTTCCCGCCCATCGAGTGCCCGAGCAAATTTACTCGCTTTTTCTTGGTTTCCTCTCGAATTTTATCGATAAATTCCACTAAATCCTCGGCCATCTCCGTATACGTCATCGTATTCGTGTGTGGGGAGCTTCCATGGTTCCTAACATCGACGGCGAAAACTGGAGCTTCCAATTTCTTATGGAGAGCCTTTCCGACACTATTCCAATTGGTTTTTTGGCCGAATAAGCCGTGAACAATGACTAGTGGAGAGTTTCTATCGATTTCCGGCGCTGAGAATTGATTATAAGCAAGTGGAACCTGAAAAAACCCAAAATTTTAAAGATGAAAATTTCCGTGGATTTTCCCCACTTACCGGTGCGAATTTCTGGCAAGATGTGTGCAGCTTTGCATTCTGTATAATTTTAGCTGCTAGTGACATGGCTAATTTCAAAGGAAAATAAGTCTAAATCGAGCTGACAGCCGCTGAAAATCGTGGAAATTCGTGGAAAAATCTCGCAACGATGCTCCGAAATAACGCGTAAATCCACACCTCAAAAGCGCGGTAGTTTGAATTTGGTTTTCTATTTTTTTCAATTAATTAATTTTTTTTGCAGAATTTCGAGGCTAAACTCCAGAATCAATGGAAGCTTCACCTATAAAACTAAAATCTAAATTTTTTATGAATCACTTCCCCTTTTCCGGTCAGGAATGTAGAATTTCCATGTTATAAATAAAATGAATCATATTCTTCTTCTTCAAAAAGTTTTTAATCTCCGCCAAACACACACATAACATTCGACGTCTCCGTTTTTATCAACACAAACGGTTCCGCCGCACTGCGCTCCGCCAGTTTTCTCTCTCTTTTAGTGATTGCGGCGCGCGCGGAATTTTTGCATGTGTATAAATTGTATAAAATACAAAATTCTCCATGCAAATGTGTCATTTTCAACGTTTTTGACTCGGAAAATTGAGTTTTTAGGGAAAACATTGGTAAAAAATGAGTGAAAATTGGCTAAACTGCGGTGAAGTGACACTGGTGGCCTAGAAAACCGGTATTTGGAAAGTTAGGCCACATAGATTTGTCATTTTTAACGTTTTTAGCCCGAAAAACTAGGATGTTATGTGGAAAAATCACGAAAAACCGATGAAAACGACTTATTGTCAGTTGTGGCCTAGAAATCCGGTATTTGGAAAGTTAGGCCATACTAATTGACGTTTGAGCCATAAATTTGTCATTTTCTGACAAAGGCACATTTTTTGACCGTAAAATAGAGGTTTTTGGGAGGAAAAATGGTGAAAAACGAGTAAGTAGCGGCTTATTGTCATTGGTGGCCTAGAAATCCGTAGTTGGAAAAGTTAGGCCACACAAAATCACTTTTGAGCTCTCCGATGCGTCATTTTCAAGGGTTTCGGCCCAAAAAACTAGGCAAATCGTCAAAAAAAAAACGGTTGAAAACAAGTTAAAAACGCATTTTTGTCATTCGTGGCCTAGAAATCCATAGTTAGGCCACAGAAATTTTTTTCGGGATTCCCACTTTCGAAAACTGTGATTTAGTGGCCTAGAAATCCAATTCTAGTCCCCCACATTTTTCTATTCAAATTCCCACCTAAAAATCGACGTCACAAAAAATGACGAAAAGCAAAAGCATCATAAAAGTTTGGAACTTTTGCCCCCTCCCAACTTTTTTTGCCTGTTTTTCGTGTCTATATGTACATGTATACATAAAAGCTTAACACCCCCCCCCCCCCCCCTTTATTATTCGTTTACAGGGAGGGCGGTGAGCTTTTTTGTGTTTGTACATATGGCTCTGCTACGCTTAGCTGGTTAGCGGCACGTCGACACCTGAGTTTGGCTCAAGGCTTTTGATTTTTTGGCTCCGCGACGTTTCGAAAGATGACGTTTCGAAAGTGTGACGTTTCGAAAGTGTGACGTTTCGCAAGTGTGACGTTTCGAAAGTGTGACGTTTCGCAAGTGTGACGTTTCGCAAGTGTGACGTTTCGAAAGTGTGACGTTTCGCAAGTGTGACATTTCGAAAGTGTGATATTTCACGAGTGCATAGTTTTGCCTTTGAAATTACACACTTTCGAAACGTCACACTTGCGAAACGTCACACTTTCGAAACGTCACGGTGCCGATTTTTTGAGCCGTAGAGGGGTATAGGATACGACTTTGTCATTTTCAACGTTTTTGACCTAGAAAATTGAGTTTTTGGGATGAAAATAGTGGAAATTGGCTAACTGGTGGCCTAGAAATCCGGTATTTGGAAAGTTGGGCCACGCCGAGTGACGTTTAATGTGGGACTTTCAAGTTTTTAGCCCAAAACACCATGCAATTCGCCGGAAAAATCATGAAAAACCAATGAAAACGACTTAATGACACTTGTGGCCTAGAAATCCATAGTTGCAAAAGTTAGGCCACAACATTTGGTGGCCTAGAAATCCCCAAAGGCTGCAAATAGGCAAATTGAGAAAATGGGCTTTTTGTGCCCCGGCCCAGCAAGGCAAATTACGGAGTTGGTCTCGTGTCAGTTCAATGTAACTATTTTCATTTGAGATAGGTCAAATTTAAGTGCTCCAAAAAGTGGTTCTTAGTCATTCGATTTTTCTGAAATTTTGCAAATATATAGAGCAACTCTAGAACTACATTTTTACAGTTGACCATATCTTGATAGCACCAAAAGCCAGTTAGTTAGGTCGCTTGGAAGCCAAGAGACAGCGAATTTCGTGGCCTAACTGACTGGATTTTGATCCTATCAAAATGTCATCAACTACAAGAAGATAGTTCTAGCGTTACTTAATACACCCGTGAAACTTCAGAGAAATCGAATGACTTTGAACCACTTTTTGGGGGCCCTGAATTATTTCGATGAATTATTTCAAAAATGGTCAGATTGAGAAGGTATCTCCTTAAATTGTTCTGTAAGTCACCAAGCTTTGGGGTACTGTAGTTCGGATTTTTTACCTTCAATTCTATATTTTTCTCTCCTTTTCCAATTCCCTCCTTCGCCCTCTTTTTGGTGGTCTCTGATTGACCTCTCCCTCTAGATTTACAACACTTCTCTCCCGATGACATTCGGATGATGTCTTATCGAAGAAGATATATTACTCATTGTTATTGTGAATGGAATGATCTCTCAACTTCTTCTTTTGGCCTCCAATAGGTTCTATAGAATTTTCCTTTTTCTTTTCTTTCTTCTTTTGGATAATTGGAATGCGTCATGAAATTTCGGCAAATTATTCAAATGTGAATAACTTTTTTCAGGGGGGTCGGTTTAAAATATGGTCAACAGAAGAAATGTTCCTTATTTAAAAAGCTATCGATTAGTTAAAAAACCGTAAAATTTCATCAAAAATTAACAGAGTTACGCGTTGTCTTGCCAAAAAGTTGCCGAAATTTCCAGAAGAGGACGTTTTTTTGGTAAAACACGGCGTAACTCTGCTAATTCTTGATGAAATTTGACGATTTTTTCACCAATCGATTCCTTTTTTAATAACGAACATTTTTTTGTTGGCCGTATTTTTATTCGATCCTCCTGGAAAAAGTTATTCGCATTTGAATAAGCTGCCGAAATTTTTGCCGCATAGATCTGATTGGAATGTTTTCAGATAAAGGGAAACCTTTAAGAGGCATTCTACGAATAAGTCGATGACTGGTGTGACAGGGGCGGCACACAAAATTTCAAACTTGTCCGATTTTGATAATTTTTTGGTGAATGGTAGTCTTAAATCTCACAAACATAATACCAAAATATTGGGTAGGCTACGCCCTTTTTGTTCCAGAAAATTCGATAAATAGTGAAAAAAATGAAAATTTTTCCTGTAAGAGCTAGAGACAAAATCTTACCTGGAATGCATTTATGGCATTATTTCAAGCATTTTTGCTGTTGTAACCAACTTTCTATTTCAACTGCTTCATATTGAAAAAAGTTGATTTTTCCCGAAAATTTTCAAAAATCGCAATTTTTGACTTTTCAGAAACTGTACTGAAAAATTTCTGAACTTTGGCAAATGAGATCAGTATGAATATAGAAAGCCCATCTAACGGAGCACATTTTCTCAAAATATCTTCGGATTTGGCGGTTGTCTCCTGGGGGATCCATGACCGTTTTTGTACCTGATACCCCCATTTTCAACGTATACATACGTCCCTATACGTCGTGAAAAAGATCAACATGCCAGATTTGGATGATTTTTTGCTGGTATGCTGCACAGATGATAACAAACATATTCCCTACAAATTAGCCCCCTCGCTCAACTACTGGACTAGTGGCAACACGTTTGGATGGCAGTATCCGAGATTTGAGATATGCTCATGGAAATCGTTATAGCTTTGATATTTTTGCTTCAAACTAATTTAAACATGCAATTTTTAAAATTTTAAAGTATGTGTTATTCAAATAAAATTAATGAGGCTTTGGATTTCTTCGAAAATACACCTTTTTGTAGTTAGATGTTTTTAGTGACTTGAAGCGTTAGGGAATATGAAAATGAATGGAGTTTTGCGTGAATTTTTGACTGGTTCTATTGTGTTAAATGATAAAATCTATTTGTAATTTTGTTTAAATTAGTTTGAAGCAAAAATATCAAAGCTATAACGATTTCCATGAGCATATCTCAAATCTCGGATACTGCCATCCAAACGTGTTGCCACTAGTCCAGTAGTTGAGCGAGGGGGCTAATTTGAAGGGAATATGTTTGTTATCATCTGTGCAGCATACCAGCAAAAAATCATCCAAATCTGACATGATGAATTTTTTAACGACGTATAGATGTACGTTGAAAATGGGGGTATCAGGTACAAAAACGGTCATGGACGACCCAGGAGACAACCGCCAAATCAAAAGATATTTTGAGAAAATGTGCTCCGTTAGATGGGCTTTCTATATTCATACTGATCTCATTTGCCAAAGTTCAGAAATTTTTCAGTACAGTTTCTGAAAAGTCAAAAATTGCGATTTTTGAAAATTTTCGGAAAAAATCAACTTTTTTCGATATGAAGCAGTTGAGATAGAAAGTTGGTTACAACAGCAAAAATGCTTGAAATAATGCCATAAATGCATTCCAGGTAAGATTTTGTCTCTAGCTCTTACAGGAAAAATTTTCAATTTTTTCACTATTTATCGAATTTTCTGGAACAAAAGGGGCGTAGCCTACCCAATATTTTGGTATTATGTTTGTGAGATTTAAGACTACCATTCACCAAAAAATTATCAAAATCGGACAAGTTTGAAATTTTGTGTGCCACCCCTATCTCGACTTTTTCGTGGAATGCCTCTTAAATTTGAATTTTTGAAAAAATAAAAGATACTATCATTATCTTCATTAAATTTCCTATCTATTGGTATAGTTTTTATCAGAAGTGGACCACAGGGCGTCGAGTTGGAAAGACATAAAGAAAATCTCACAGTTATTAGTGGAACTTCTAGAAAATTTTGAGATCTTTCTCAGGCAACAGGTTCTTTTCCCATGAATTCTTCAATTCTAGCACTATCCTGACAACAGCTACTCTCACCCCAAACACCTCCCCATATGACCCCCCCCCCCCCCTTCCACTTGACACATTGGTAGATCAAAATATTGTATTTGCATAATCTCTTTTTACTGACAGTATTTTGTATTTAACACTGTTTTATAAGTGTCTGTTATTGATTTTTGCTTCCCATAAATACTTTTTTCCTCTCCCAAATGATATTTACTTTTTGGATTACTTTTTTTCCAAGGGTAACCCCTCTCGAGTTAGTAGGCAAAGTTGGTAAAAACTTGAATTTTTCTTCGAAAATTGACACTAAGTGTTGATTTATCAGAATTTTCAAAAATTTTAAAATTTACAGAAAGATTATTATTTCTACTGTTTTAAAGTGCTTGAAATTTCTGATCCTTTGGTATCAGTATGAAGTTTCTATCGCCCTTCTAAGCCGAGATACATCGCTTCAAAGTTTGCATGCCGAAAGAGCGTTAGAATAGGAGAGACGCAGAGTGTCTCGTCGTCTGCGTCTCTTCCAAACTTTGAAGCGATGTATCTTAGCTCAAAAGTGAGCTAGAAAGTTGATTTTTAGACAGATTTGAAGATCGTGAAATTTCTGATCGTTTGGTATAACTATGAAGTTTGTAGCTTGTTTGTAAGCTGAGATACGGCGATTTGAAAATTTTTCTCGTAGTCTGCGCTCTCCAGCCTTCAAACTTTGAATCGAAATTTTTTGTTTAATAACGATGTTTTCCCTTTTTTTTCAACTTTAGTTCCCCAGACAGGTGTACTAATAATATTTTTGACTCTATTTGCTCTTCAGCCTTATCAAAATTTTAAAAATTACAGTACCACTTTTTCTTTTTTTTTCTTCTTCTGGTTTCTGACCTACCCTCCCTCTCCATGACACATGAACCAGTTTTCAAATCGGATTACTATTTTTCTCGGTGGTTTTTGGGGTTCTAGGCAACTTTGAGGCTATTGATTTATTATTTTTTTTCGATTTCCAATTTTTCGAAAAATTTATTTCCAACAAACTGCGCCCTTACAAATATCGTAATTTTTCTTTTGAAAAATTTGAATTCCCGCCAGACCATTTTTAAAATTTATTTTTTGCAGATCAAAATAGACGGCACATGATCTGCGGTGCAATCGTCACCGTTTTGGTGACGTGGCACATTTGTCTAACACAAGGAATCGAGGATTTTATGTGAGCGAACAAAATTTTTTTGGCGCGAAATTTGAATTTTTTCAGACCAGTCAACCAAACTGAAGGCAGTGGCAGTGGGCAGGAGGATACGGTAGGTTTATTGGATTACTGTAGACATTTTTAATTTTTTTCAGGCGATTTGGTCCAACGATTTGCCACCGTTGTCGTCGGAAATTGACGTGTTGAGATCGACAACACAGAAAACTGTCACCAAACGAGCCACTAACACTTTTGTGAGTTTTTTTTTTTGAGAGGAGAAATGGAGGGAATTTGAATTTTTTGTGAGATTTTTGGAATTTTAGTGTTTTTTTGGCAAAACAATGACCAAAAAATAGTTAAAATTCGCATTTTTAACCTGAAAATTAAAGAAAAATCATCGAAATTCGTTGAAAAAAAATTATAGAAATTTTAGCCGTGCGCCTTTAAATCTACCGTAATCTACCTTTTTTTCGATTTTCGTCATTTTTCGGCTTAAATTTCTTTTTCAGTTGTTTTTCGCATTTTTCGACAAGAAAAATGCAGAAAAATAGTCAAAATTCGCGATTTTCACCATAAAATTATCGAAAAATCAAAAAAGTCGCTGAAAAAATTTCTTTTACTGTCGTTTCAAGAGAATATCGCAAAAAAAATTTCCGAAAACAATGCGCGCACTGAAAAATAAGCAACGCCCCTTTTTGCAACTCCGCCGCACACTTTTTCCTGTCTTTTTCGAAGGAGGGGTTTCTGGTTGAGTTTTCGGGGATTTTTTCTGGAATTGCGCGATGAAAATAACAAAAAAGTTTCTAGAAACAAACAATTTGCCTGTTAGAATCGTTCTAGGTGGTTTTCGTTTTGTAAAGTCCTATTTTAACGAAAATACGCACAAACAAAGATTTTTGACGATTTTTTATTGATTTTAGAGCGAATTATTGAAATAAGGTGCAAGAAAAGCATCAAGAAAGGTAAATGACCAACTTTTCAAGCAGTTCAGCGAGAAAAACTATGAAAAATCGTCAAAAATCTTTGTTTGTGCGTATTTCCGTTAAAATAGGACTTTACAAAACGAAAACCACCTAGAACGATTCTAACAGGCAAATTGTTTGTTTCTAGAAACTTTTTTGTTATTTTCATCGCGCAATTCCAGAAAAAATCCCCGAAAACTCAACCAGAAACCCCTCCTTCGAAAAAGACAGGAAAAAGTGTGCGGCGGAGTTGCAAAAAGGGGCGTTGCTTATTTTTCAGTGCGCGCATTTTTTTCGGAAATTTTTTTTGCGAGATTCTCTTGAAACGACAGTAAAATTTCATTATGTGCATTCAAATCTACCGTAATCCACCAGGCTCGATTTTTGTCATTTTTCGGCTCAAAATTCAATTTTTCAGAGAATTTTTTTGTTCAAATTTGAATGATTTGTAATTTTAAAACCCTGAAATCGGTTTTAAACCTAAAAATTGCAAAAAAATCGCTGAAAAACCTCCAAACAGCCCCAAATTAGATAATCGCTGCGAGACCCACACCAAAACTTATCTAATGCGCCTTTAAATTTACCGTAATCTGCCTGACTCGATTTTCTTTCAATTTTCGTCATTTTTCGGCCTGAATACGCAATTTTCATCCGAATTTTTGCTCAAATTTCAGATATCTAGAATTTTAAGGCTCTGAAATCGTTTTTATAACCTAAAATTTGCGAAAAAATCGCTAAAAAATCCCAAAATACTCAAAAGACTACAAATCGCTGCGAGATCCACACAAAACTTTGAATGTGCCTTTAAATGTACAGTACTTTTTTAAATAATTTTAAACCATTTTTCAACGAATTTCAGCTATTTTTCAAGGGTTTTAAGCTGAAATTCACTAGTTTTTCTTTAAATTTTCGCATAAAAATCTAATTCTAAAATTAATTTTTCTAATTTTCAGTACAATGGAATTCTGGACCGCCCATTTTTCTCGGTATTCTCCTACGCTAAACCAGTGGTCCCCCCGACCGCAATTATTCCACTAAATCGCCCGTTGCAACGTGGAAATCAGATTCCCCAGTTGCAATATATCGCTCTATGGTTAGTTTGTGAGATTTGAAAGTGCGCTCCATTGCTAATTTTGCGATTTTTAGGGCGCCACGTGGCCAACCGCCGCACTGGGGTGCAATCTACCAAAATTCGCAAGGAAAATTGGATGGAAGTTTTATAAAAGATCGACGGATATATAATTTGTCCTCGATGCCAACGACGCCCGTACGCCTGGTACAGTATGTCGGAAATGAGCAGGAGAACAATTTCAAGTGAGACTCGATGGTCTGGCGGGAATTCAAATTTCAAAACGAAAAATTTAGATTCGCCTGGACAAAAGCCATCGACGTTGACATGGCTACCGTAGTCTCGGAGCACGACTATTCGCAAAAGTGTAGTCCCAGGATGGCGCCGGCGGTTTATCAGGACCAGGGATACGAGTTTCTCGGCGAGGCCGACATTGATAATCGAATAATGTACTATGTGGATCACAATCTTGTAAATACTGTAACGGGGGTGAGTTTTGGACCATGTGGCCGAGATTGCAAAAGTTAGGCCATTTTTTCAGACAATTTTCACCAACAACGTCTACCTGCTCACCAAGCAACAGTGCCAATGCTCATGCCCAGCGACAAGCTATTAGAATTTTTTTTTCAAATTTTGTACTTTTTATATGTGATATTGAATATATATACCGATACGGGTACCCTTTGTGAATTATGTGATAAAAATGATTTATTTTCGAATTGACCCGAATTTAGTATGACGAATGAAGTGTTTACGACCCAACTGTAGCATTTTCTCGTTTTCCAAGGCGATTTTTTGAAAATCGAAAGGGACGAAGTTTGAGTTGAAGCGAACGATGTCGGCGAGCAACTTGTGGGGCTCTTTTTCCACCATTAGCTCGCTGAAGTCCAACGGGGAGCCGAGGCGATGGTTTAGCTGAAAAGAAGAGAAAATTTGGGCGAAATAGTGTATTTTTTAGCTGAAAAATCGGCTTCAAAATGCAATTTTTACTGTAAAATCTCTATTTTCCCACTAAAAATGCAAAAAAATCGATGAAAATTGGCTATTATCCATTCGCCGACCCTTGAGCCTCCGCGACAACGACACTCCGCAATTGCGCGTTGTTTACCGTAAATCGACACAGGCTTTTGAAAAATTTTTTCATAGGATTTTTTTGCATTTTTTAGCGGGAAATTTGAATTTTTTAATGAAACATTGAGTTTTTACAGCAAAAAGTGCAAAAAAAAAACTCACATATAAAATGTGAATAAACGCGAGTGTTTTGTAGAGAAGATAAATAGCGATCGCTGAGTAAATCAGCCGCAGAAATTTCCATTTTGTTCGCGGAAATTGTGACATTTTTTCTGGAAAAATTTTAAATATTAAAAAAAGGCGCGAAATTTTCCACGCGGTATTCGTAGTACGGTATTCGTGGTGAGACCATGGTCAATGGGTCAAAAAATTTTACAAGTTTTAAACGAAAGTGCAATAGTAAGTAGATCAAAAACTTGAATTTTCAAAAATCACAATACATCACGAACGAAAAATATGTGTATCCGTGTAGGTGTCATTATTTCGAGGCATAGTGTATTTATAAATCGGAACAAACGTCAATTATGGGGAGTATATAGTTTGGAAAGGGGAAAAATTGGAGGAAATTTTCCGGAAAATTCTATATTTACAGTAAGCGTAAAAATAATTTTTACAAATTTTGCACGGCACCCTGATCAACGAATGAGCCAACGCGGTAGTTGACGCGCAATATTTAGCTTTTGCTTGCGCATAAAAATTTTTTTTTGTAAACTACAGTATGCCCAGAAAAATTTACAACGGGGTATCGTCGTTCTTAAGGATAACAGCTTTTTAAAAACTCTTTTCAAAAAACTATTCCCCAACTTTTTTAAGTTGAGAAAATATCTATTCAAAAAGTATAAAATCATGAATTTTCGTTCAGAGTTAGAGGAGTTATAAGCGTTTGAAATTTTTATTAAAGATGGTCGATTGCAATCTGAATATTTGACGAAAACTGCAGTTTTTATACTTTTTAGATGCGAAATTTTCCTGCGAACATTATCTATGCACTTTTGACCGCAAAAAACTGACCAAAATGCTGGGCGACAAAGTTGAAGTTTTCACCCAAAATTTTACGCAAAAATGCACACATTTTTTGCCGTAGTGATTGCGTACCTACAGTGGCGCGAATTCAAACCGATTCGAGCGCCAGGGTGCCGTGTTTTGAAAAAATCGAAATTTATAGTTTTACAAAACAGAACGTAATTTTGACACGTAAAAATTGCTGAACGTAAACATTTTAACGCGTAAAAATTAAATACGGAGCGTAAAAATTATTTTACAAAATCGCGAAATTTTCTTTGAAAAAGTGATTTTTACGAAAAAAATTATTATCAAATTTTTAAAAAATTGACTCGGTGCCGATTTACGAGGCTCCGCCCACAAGTGCGGCAAATTCCATAATTGTGGACGGAGCCTCGTAAATCGACATTTATTATCGCTTTTTTCACTAGAAAATACACTATGCGCCTTTAAATCGATAAAACAGTTGTATTTATGACTGTATTTGCATACAGTGCTGGCCATAATTCTATCAATTTTTGGTTTTTTGACCATAACATTTTTTTGAGAAAAGGTACGTCCGTAAAATTTTGGCACAACATTTTCAGCCTAATCAGCCACATGTTTGCCAATTTTCATGCGGATATCTGAAAAATGGATGATTTTGTGAGCGAAATGGTGATTTGGCCAAAAAGTTGATTTTCAGATATTTTCAGTAGAACAGTCATATCTTAACAGAAACAAGGTTTATTGTAGCAATTTATGGTGGAAATAATTCTCAAAGCCTAGTACTTGATTGCGAACCTTTTCCCATCAATAACCGCCTCCGTCTTCTGAAGATTGAGTCGATCAAAGTATCGGTTGTTGACATGGAAAGGTGATTCCATTCCAGTGGCTGTTGGGCGATTTTTTCATCCGTATTTTTAACTTTCCTGGCTTCCAAACGTCAGACGATGTGTTCCCATAGATATTTAAGCGGATTTTAGTTTGGGCATTATCTTGGAGACTCCTGAACGAATCTTCCAGTAGAGAATAACTGTAGTTAACGGACTTTTTTCTTAAATTGAGAAAGAATAACTAATGTTTCGGGTTATTTTCTAGTTGAAAAAGACTTTCAAGACCCATAGCATTTAGATGCGTTACGATTTTCCATTCCAGAATGCCATTATAGACAGAGAGATCCATGATTTCAACCGTGGTCGGAAGAACGTCGATTTCTATTGTTGGGGAGCGATGGAATTTGATAGCATCAGAGACCTACTGTTTCACGATCGGTGATTGGTAATAAGCATCATATCTGGTAACCATAGATCTTCAAATCCATTGAATTCCATCACTCCCCAACAATAGAAATCGACGTTCTTCCGACCACGGTTGAAATCATGGATCTCTCTGTCTATAATGGCATTCTGGAATGGAAAATCGTAACGCATCTAAATGCTATGGGTCTTGAAAGTCTTTTTCAACTAGAAAATAACCCGAAACATTAGTTATTCTTTCTCAATTTAAGAAAAAAGTCCGTTAACTACAGTTATTCTCTACTGGAAGATTCGTTCAGGAGTCTCCAAGATAATGCCCAAACTAAAATCCGCTTAAATATCTATGGGAACACATCGTCTGACGTTTGGAAGCCAGGAAAGTTAAAAATACGGATGAAAAATTCGCCCAACAGCCACTGGAATGGAATCACCTTTCCATGTCAACAACCGATACTTTGATCGACTCAATCTTCAGAAGACGGAGGCGGTTATTGATGGGAAAAGGTTCGCAATCAAGTACTAGGCTTTGAGAATTATTTCCACCATAAATTGCTACAATAAACCTTGTTTCTGTTAAGATATGACTGTTCTACTGAAAATATCTGAAAATCAACTTTTTGGCCAAATCACCATTTCGCTCACAAAATCATCCATTTTTCAGATATCCGCATGAAAATTGGCAAACATGTGGCTGATTAGGCTGAAAATGTTTTGCCAAAATTTTACGGACGTACCTTTTCTCAAAAAAATGTTATGGTCAAAAAACCAAAAATTGATAGAATTATGGCCAGCACTGTATACCTATGCGAACGGGGGAAAGGTAACAATGGAACAATAATAACAAAGAGAGAGAGTGAGAGAGAATTAGAGAAAAAGTGAAAAAAATGTACAATGAAAACTGTTTGAGTGTGCACACTGTGCGGGTGCTGTGTCGGTATCAGTTGACAAAAAAGTCGGAAAACGAGAGAGTATGGGGGGAGAAGAGACGCAGAGATTTTTTCGGGACAAAAAAAAGAAGACGCAGAAAGGTGTGATATGACACATATTTGCATATGAAACATTTTCAATATTTTTTTTCGAAAAAACATTGAGAATTTGAAAAAAATTCGAAAAATTGAAAAATAATTTATTGAGAATACTCAAGGCTCAGAGAATCCGTAAATCCCCAGTAAACCCTTGTAGGGATTTTCTGGGATTTTGAGAGCAAACATGGATAAAAAATGCCACCAAGACATTTACACGGCGAAAAATTGGTCGAGGCAATAAAAATGACCGCGAATTTGAAATTTCTCGCAAATCGGGGGACCTGAAAATGGCAAACCATTCAAAAAGCATAAAAAAGTGAACTTTTTTGTGGAGTTCTGTTAAATGTCGATTCACGAGGCTCCGCCCACTTGTGCGCCACAGTTGCACTACGTGGCACACCTTGCATAATTGTGGGCGGAGCCTTGTAAATCGACATTTAACTCAAAAACTTTGCAAAGTTTGTAAATTTTCACAACTTCCTACCCAATTCGCAGAAAACTTTTTCCATTTTCTCATCAATCACTTGTTTCTCTTCTCGTCGCAAGAAAAGTACATTACAGTCCACCCCCCCCCCTTTTTCTGCAGTAAGAAACTAATAAACCTTTTGTCTTCTTCTCTTTCCTTTTCTATCCCTTTTCCCGTCATCGTCGTTCCCATCGCCATGTGATAATTACTTTTTTCGAGAATCATTCCATTTCCGGTGATTGAACAGTTTCGGGGCTGTGAGGGTAGAAGGTATCGCCCTATTTCGGCCTATAACTCGCTTCAAAATGATTTTCGTGACTTAAGACTATGTTTTTTGAATTTCTCGTGGTTGATTTAGTCTAGAAAAGTAAAATGTTGACAAAAAATATTTTGGGCCCAAAATCGAAAAAATGACGAATTTGGGCCCAAATTTTTTTGTCAAATTTTGAGTGGTCTAGACTAAATCAGCCACGAGGAGTTCAAAAAAATTAGTCCTAAGTCACAAAAATGATTTTGAAGCGAGATATAGTCATTTTGTGAAGTCAATCTTTCCAGTTCAGACATCGGCCTTTTTCGGTCCATAACTAGCTTAAAAATGATTTTTATGACTTGGGATTATGTTATTTGGACTTTTCATAGTTGATTTAATCTAGAAAAGTGAAATATGACAAAAATATTTTTGGGCCCAAAATGACGATTTTGGGTCCAAATTGTTTTTTTTTTCAAATTTTGATTGTTTCAGACTAAATCGACCATGGGAAATCTAAAAAACGTAGTTTCAAGTCACAAAAAGTATTTTGAAGTGAGTTATAGGAAATTTCTGTAGCCAAAATCTTTCATCGGTCATTGTCTGACTAGGGAATGGTCTAAACTCAAGGTGGAGTTCCGAATCGTGACATATATCATATTAAAGCTAACAAATCGCTGATACCAAACGTGATGTCAGTTTTTGCGGCGGTCTTCGAATAACCTAGATATCCTTAGAAACGTGTGAAAAATAAGCACAAAATGCAGTACATATTCATGAATATTTTAAATTTTAAAATTTTGATTTTTTACGTCAAAAATTCAGTGCTAAAAATTTACTGAATCTAGGTTTCCATCAGTATTTCTTCGTTATTCTGAGTCCGCCGCAAAAACTGAATTCAGTTTTGTATTCAGTTTCTCATAAGCTTTCAAGTGGTATAAGTCTCGTTTCAAAACTCCACCTCGAGTTTGGACCATTCCCTAGTGAACCTGGAAATTCAACCCTGTAAAAATGAAACAAAAAAAGATTTTTCACTAATTTTTATGTTTCAACATTTTATTAACTGTTTGTTCTCTTAATTGAAGATAAGAATTGCCATTTTAATAAAGAATTGAACTGCCGTCCTGTTTTTAAAGCTGACTTTCGGAATCTGAAGAAATCTCCTGAAAAAAATCTGGAAAAATTTTAATTTTTCTTTGCAAATTTTTGCATCCCTCAACTACACATGAAACCCCCCTGAACAGCCACATGTCCCTTTGTCTCTTTTTTAAAATTCTGTTCTCCGCCAGCAAAAAAATTGTTTCGAAATAAACAAGAGATTGCAGAGAAGCAGAGACAAACAAGAGAGGGGGACATTGCGCACCCCATTTTTCTTCTGAAAAAGAGAAGGTTCTGGTGTTATTAGAGGATCAAAAACCATGAAAATAAACATGAGGCGACATCTTTGGTCTACTATTCTGTTTTTTCTTTTCTTACTATGATTCCATCTACTTTTTTCAATTTGAACAGATGAGTTGTCTCGAAATAAAGTTTTTTCTCTTGTCATTTTTTATATTTTTACAGTATTCCAGGTTTTCATGGGTAAAATTTGTTATAAGATGCTTAGTTGTTTGTGTCTCTGGCTAAAAATCGCAAAAAATTGAAAAAAAAATTTCTAAAAATTTTTGAAATTTTCAAAAAAAAATGTTTTTTTTTTTAATTTTAGCAAATTTTATAGTTTGTAGTCAATTTGTTTACAGCTTTATTTACTACTTCTTACCCTTTTTCTTTTCTTCTATCTTCTTCCCCTCAAAAAAATTTTTTTTTCAAAAAAACTTTTTTTCCGGTCCGGGGTCCACCTCAATTTGTGCGAGGGCGTTGTGAAGTGATTCGGATATTAGAGATCAAGAAAAAATGAGAGATTTAGAGAAAAAAAGAGAATTGGAAAATGATCAATCACAACGACAGCTGACCCCTGGGCTCAAAGGGGGACCCTTCTACTACTCGACTTTTCTTTTTTCTACCTTTTCACCCCCAAGAAGTGTCCACCGGAAGGCAAAAACTTTTTTGAATGTTTTGGGTTACTGTAGGTACCGGACGTTTTGTAACTAGGACATTCCAAAAAACTGCGAAATGTCCTAGTTGCGAAATGACCAGTTGCGAGATGTCCAAGTTGCGAAATGGTTGGTTATAAGACATCTTCTTTTTTCTATAACTACGACGTTTCGAAACTAGGACACTTTGCAACCATGAAAATTCGCAACCGGTCATTTCGCAACTAGGACGTTTCGCAACCATTGGGAAAACTTCGTGGTTGCGAAATGTCCTAGTTGCAAAATGGCTGGTTGCGAGGTGTCCTAGTTGCGAAATGACTGGTCGTGAAACGTCTTCTTTTCTTCTACAACTACGTCATTTCGCAACTAGGACGTTTCGCAACTAGGACACTTCGCAACTAGGTCATTTCGCAACTAAAACTTTTCGTAACCATGAAACTTGGCACCTAGGACACTTTGCAACCGGCCATTTCACAACTACGATTCAAAATCCTTCTCCTTGATCGTTTTCAACGTGAATTTCCTTCCCCAAATTTTTTGAAATTTGAATTTCCCGCCAAATCCCAAAAAATATTTCATCATTTTCACATTTTCCTCGGAAATTTTTCTTGTCGTCCTTTATCCGTAACACCTTCATCACGAAGATGACTTCAATTTTTCGTTCGGTACTGTAGTTTTGGATACTGTAGTTTTCGGAGGGCCCCCAAAAATTTCTAAATTTTCAGATGTCCGCCACCATGCAAACCAACTACGACTTCCCGACGCTTGTCAATCATAGTCGGGCGATTCAGGTGAGTTTTTTTGAGACTTTTTGGATTTTGAGAATCTGAAAATTTCAAAATTTTGGAATCGGACTTTTTTGGATTCCCAGAAGCGCGCCACTTCGGCGAAGTTCGGCCACGGCCACAGGAGGCAACTTTTTTATTTTTGAAGCGATTTTTCGGGGTGTTGGAGGCATTTTTGAGCGTTTTCGTTGTGATATTCGGAATCAGCGCAAAATTCTGAACATTTTAAAGCAATAAACATTTTTGACTGGGCACCTCCTTGAATTCTTACATTTCCAGGTCCTTTGCACAATTGTCCAAATGATACTGATCTACACCGAATCGGCCGCCCTCTCCTTCGTCACATTCGTCTGCTATTCGCTTCTCGTCGGAATGCATCTTCTCCATTTGGCACGTCGATGGTATTATAATATCGACGGACGCTACGATGTCCGTCAAATCATTCGTGATAATGAGATCACACTTCGAATTCAGTATGCTGTTGGTGAGTGGAAAACTGAGCTAGATGGTTACAGGATGGTTTTTGTGAGTTAGGACCATGTTTTTTGGACTTCTCGTGATTGATTTGGTCTAGAAAAGTCAAATTTGAAAAAAAAATTTTTTGGGCCTAAAATTCGATTTTGGGCCTAGATTGTTTTTTGACAATTTTTCATCTTTTTAGACTAAATCGGCTACGCGAAATCCAAAAAACATTGTCCTAACTCACAAAAACGATTTTGAAGCCAGATATAGGCCAAAATAGGCCATGGGCCCGGCATTCCGATTTTGGGCCTAGATTGTTTTTGGACAATTTTTCATCTTTTTAGACTAAATCGGTTACGAAAAATCCAGAAAACTTAGTCCTAATTCACGAAAACTATTTTGAAGCCAACTGCAGGCCGAAACCGGCCACGGCCTCAAAACTGCTATGGTCATTTTTTCCGGCTTTCTATTAGAGCCCGAGTAATTTTGTCTAATTTTGACTTTTCTTGTTTAAATCAACTATGGAAAATCCAAAAAATTAAGTCTCTTGTCACAGAATTGATTGTGAAGCCAGATATGAGCCGAAATAAGCCGACACCTGGATTGGGGGAAAAATGACTATAACTCGCTTCAAAATAATTTTTGCAAATTGGGACTAAAAAAAGTTAAAATTTGACAAAAAAATTGTTCGGTCTAGAATCGAAAAAAATGCCCGACCATGGGCCTCCGGAAATTTTTTTCGGATTTTTGAGAATTTTTCATTTGTTTTAGATTTTGAAGTACGGATTTTCAGGGATTCTGCAACTTTCACATTCAAAGAATCCCAGAATATCAAATTTCATAAAATGTTGAAGTTTCAAAAAAATTTTTTTTTTAAATTTCGATTTTTTGAAATTTTCCAAAATCTCAAAAATTCTTCCTGTTCGAGCTAAAGGCCCCAAAATTGATTTCATTTTCAAATTCTCCTTGAAATTTGCTATTTTTTGTACAATTTTCATCAAAATTGGATTACTGTAGTTTCAGCTTCAAAACTGTCCAATTTTTTCAGCCATTTTCTCCCCACTGATTCTCGGATTCCTCTCGTGGACCTTTGTCGAGTTGAACAACGGACTCGTTCACTCGCTCTTCCATCTCTCCGTCATGATTCAAGTGGCATTTGCCGTCGGACAGCTCGGTTTCGAATTCTATGAAGTTTGTGTTGCCAATAAGAAACAATAAATCCTTTTTTTGACTGATCTTGATATCATTGTGTGTATTTGTATACAATAAATGGTTTTTTGTAGAGTATCTAGAAAATCCAAAAATATATGAAAATCCGAAAAAAAACTTTCGGAGGCCCAAGGCTTTCTCGATTTCGAGCCGAACATTTTTTGTTTGATTTTGACTTCACTAGTCTAAACTAATTACGAAAAAACCGAAAAATTTAGTCCTAGTTCACAAAAATTATTTTGAAGAGAGTTATAGTCATTTTTATGGAGTCAAAATTTCAGGATTGAGCCACGACCTTTTGCGGCCAATATCTCGTTTCAAATTGGTTTTTGAGACTTGGGATTATGTTTGTTGAGCTTTTCGTGGTTGATTAAGTCTAGAAAAGTTAAAATTAGTCAAAAAAAAATTTGGCCCAAAAATCGAAAAATTCCAATTTTTTCGATTTTGGGCCAAACTTTTTTTTCGTTATTTTTTGACTTTTTTATACCGAATCCACTACGAGGAGTCCAAAAAATTTAATCCCAAGTCACAAAAATGATTTTGAAGCCAGATATATGCTAAAATAAGCCGTCATCTAACACTGAAAATTCCACTGCTGATTTCAACAAAATAATACAACAATTTTTATTTCGAAATTTTCAACCCAAAAAACAACAACAACATCAATACAAAACAGAAAAGGTTATATAGAAATTGTTGAGGAAAAAAGTTGAAAATTTTACAAGGGGCTTCCTCGAACTCTTGAGTTGAACTTTTTCTGAAACTTCGGTCCTAGACTAAATTGACCCTGAAAAGCCCAAATCTGCAATAAAAAGTGGCCAAATGTTCACGCAACTCAAGATATGAGCCCTCAAAGTTGCAGCCAACAGTGCTTTTGGGGTACTTTGAGGACCCATAACTTTGCTCAAAATCACTTTCAGAAGGTCTAGTTTTTTGTTTTGTACTCAGAATTTTACACCAAATAATGTCCTATATTTTTTTGTAGAAAAAAAATTTGAGCCAGAACAACGAAAAAATCCGACCAAATGGGTGCTGATTGCTTGTTTTGCCATTTCTTTTTGTCCAATTTGCTGATTGAAAGTTGAAATCAACAGATAAATGTTTGCAAAAAAGTTTTCATAAATTTCATGTATTTTTCTGTCGGTTAGGGACCTTTTTATAGGTCAAATGATGGCTGAAAAACCTAGAAGGTTTTTGGCCCCAAACAGGTCAGCCAATTAAAAAAAAGTTCGGAAAATGTCATGAAACTTTTTAAAACCTTGTTACAAACATATACAGTTTGTTTCATTCCATCATTTAGGGAATTGGAAAAATAAAGTTGGTAACTCCAGATTGATCGAAAAATTTCCCACCCAAATGGTGGCGAAATTTCAAAGTTTTGGCTCAAAAATTTTTTTGTTCAAAACGCATTGGGAATTGTTAAACATCAAAATCCAAGTCCGAAACAGGAAACTAGACACTCTGAGAGTGATTTTGAGCTGAGATATAGGTCCTCAAAGTACCCCAATTTTAGTGTTGGCTGCAACTTTGAGGGCTCATATCTTGAGTTGCGTGAACATTTGGCCACTTTTTATTGCAGATTTGGGCTTTTCAGGGTCAACTTAGTCTAGGACCGGAGTTTCAGAAAAAGTTCAACTCAAGAGTTCGAGGAAGCCCCTTGTTAGATTTTTGAAAAAAAATTTTTTGAAAAATTTTTTTCAAAAAATTAATGAATATTTTCATTTTTCATAAATTCCTCAACAATTTTATCCAAATTTTCGATTCCTTTCTCCAAACTCTTGATTCTGGGTTCCAAAATGTTCCATTCCTTCTCTTTTTGCTCATTATATTTGCTCAACGACTCCATTTCTTGTTCGAGTTGAGAAATTTTGGTGGAGAAATTTTGAGATTCTGGGCTGACGTCAATGGATTCTGAATCAGAATCGTCGTCAGATTCAGAATCCTCATCTGAATCCTCAGAACCATCTTCAGAGTTTTCTGAATCCTCTGAATCATCGTCAGAATCAGAATCATCGCTGACGTCGTCATCTGAATCCTCATCAGAATCCTCATCAGAATCCTCAGAATCATCATCGGATTCTGATTCCATATTCAATGCATTCAAAATCTTTGTAAACTCGACTTGGAAATCGAAATCGTTGACGTCTTCTTTGTCGCCGTCGGATTCAGATTCAGAATCCTTTTCTTCTTCATCGTCGAATTCAGAATCTTCAGAATCTTCCGAATCGGAAATCTCATTGACGTCAACATTGGAATTCTGAGTCTGAATAGATTGCTCATCCCAATTTCCAGTAACATCGACGTCAGAATTTTCGCCTTCAGAATCCACTTTGGTGATGTCGGAATCAGAATCAGAATCTTGTACGTTTTCAGAATCCTCCACGGCTCCAGAATCTTTGACGACGTTTTCAGAATCCTTAGAATCCTCCACGACGTCTTCTGAATCTTTGTCCACGATGAATCCCGCATAGAACGGTCCCCCAGAACTCTGCCACAAAAACTTCAGATAATCATTGATGTCTTCTGAATTCTTGACGACTTCAGAATCCTTCACGACTTCTGAATTCACCGGATTCTCAAAAACAGGCTGGGGATAGTAGTTGTAGACGTAGTTGTAGTTGAAGACGTTCTGGGAGGTGTCTTCTGAAAATTAGAATTTTTTTCAGCAAAAAAATTTTTGAAAAAATTTTTTTTTGAAATTTTTTTCAGATTCCTTACCATTTACGACTTCTGAATCCTTGACGACGGCTTTAGACTCCAAATAATTCGCATAAACTTGCATCGGATTGCTGTAGACATTCTGGGAGGTGCCTTCTGAAAATTAGAATTTTTTTCAGAAAAAAAATTTAGAAAATTAAAAAAAAAAATTTTTTGAAAATTTTTTTTCAGAATTTTTAAAGATTCCTCACCATTTACGACTTCTGAATCCTTGACGACGGCTCTAGATTCCATAAAATTCTTATAAACTTGCATCGGATTGTTGTAGACGTTCTGGAAGGTGCCTTCTGAAAATTAGAATTTTTTGAAAAAAAATTTTGAAAAAAAAAATTTTTTTTAATTGTTTTTTGAAATTTTTTCTTCAGATTCCTTACCATTTGCATAGTAGTTAGCGTATTTTGTCTTCTTGACGACATCACCATAAGTGAGATTCTCCACCACGGAATTGTTCAAGGTTCCATCTGAAAATTTGAAATTTTCAAAAAATTTTGAAATTATTGAAAAAAATTTTTTTTCGAAAGTTATTGAGATTTGTTTAAATTTTCAGAGATTGAAGTTTAAATAACTATCTCTAAAATATTAGACAAAGTTTTCTTTGGAAATTTGGAAAAAAAATTTTTGGAAAATTTTTTTCGATTTTTTTTTTCAAATTTTGAATCCTTACCATTTTCATAGTAATATTTGCCTTCTGAATTCCTGACGACTTCAGGGAGCCATGCATTCTCATCAACAGACACTTCTGGAGCATATACATTCTGATAATCAGCCTGGAAATTGTTGTAGACGCCCTCGGGGATTTCTTCTGAAAATTTGAAAATTTGGAAAAAATTTTTTTTGAAAATTTTTTGGAAATCGATTTTAGAAAACTCGATTATTATTCGATTAGTTTTTAGAAAATTCAAAAACTTATTGAATATTGAATGGTTTTTTGAACTTTTTTGAATTAAAAAAATTTTTGAAAATTTTCCAAATATTTTTTTTAAATTCTTACCATCTTCATGATAATAATCGGCTTCGAAGGCCTTGGAAGCAGTAGAGGACGCAATTTCTGGGAAAAATTCCAAATTCGAATCCAATTTGACGTCTTCTGAATCCTTGATTTTCAAGACGTTGACGTCTTCTGAATAGAAATCTGAATCCTTTGGTGGAATCTCTGGGAAGAAATCGACGATCACTTGTCCTGGATGAAGTTGGACAATTTTGGATTCCTCAGATTCTGAATCCTTGACGTCGTCAGTAATGGATTCTGGAGTATCCTTGACGTCTTCTGGATCCTCCACAACGATCTGAGAATCTTTGATGACGTTGGATTCTGAATCCTTATCGAAATCTTCATTGATCCTTGAATCCTCAACTTTTTCAGAATCCGTTTTCTTGACGTCTTCTGAATCATCCTTGACGTCGTCATCAGAATCCTCCACATAATCCGAGACCTCTCCAAGGCTCTGTACTTCATCGTTGATGTTTCTGAACTCCTCAGCTTCAGAACCTTCAGAATCCTCGACGATTTTTTCGAATGAAGATTCAGAATCCTCGACGTCGATTTTGAAGCCTTCAGAATCCTCGACAGCGATTCCTTCGGATTCATTGACGTCATCGTTGTCGCCAGAATCTTCCTCGACAAATGATACTTCGCCTTCAGAATCTTCCTTCACGTCGCTATCGGCCCCTGAATCCTCACCAAACGAAAACTCAGAATCCGAAATTTCAGATTCCGAGGATTCAGAATCCTTGACAAGGATGGGAGTCTCGGTTTCACTGAAAAATTGGATTTTAGAAGAAAAAAAAATATTTCAAGTAGGATTACACTCCTTTTTTAAATTTTCTCAAAAGATCGTCCCAATTTCAGTATTTACGAGAATAACATTACTTTTGCACAAAAATCGTTAAAAAATCGATTTCCTACTAAATTTTTTCTAACCTGTTTCACATAATGTAGAATTTTTCGCTGATTCGAATGCACCTAATATCGCTGCTCAAAACGCATTTTGAAGCGATTTATGAGCGTTTGAAGTTTTCTTGAGAGACGCAGAGAAAGCATACGCTCTCGCTGTCGTAGAGACGCCGAGAAACGAGGCAGTGTCTGCGTCTCTCACGAAAACTTCAAACGCTCATAACTCGTTTCAAAATGCGTTTTGAGCAGCGATATTAGGCGCATTCGAATCAGCGAAAAATTCTACATTCAATGAAATAGGTTAGAAAAAATTAAGGCTTGAAAATCGATTTTTTACGATTTTTGTGCAAAAGTAATGTTATTCTCGTAAATAATGGAATTGGGACGATAATTTGAGAAAATTAAAAAATGACTGTAATCCTACTTTTAAAAAATTCTTACCCATCGTCAGTCCCATTGGAACCGAATCCAAAAACCGATGAGAAAAATCCGGACATTTCTTTGGAATTCAGATGACGTTGGACTTCAGAATCCGAAAATTTGGTGTCGTTGAAAATTCAGAGTTCAGAATCCGATCTGATAAAAAAAAAAAAGAAAAAATTGAGAATCTCCAGAAAAAGTTGAGTCCCCAAAACTTGAGATTCAGATGACGTCAAGAGTTCAGAATTCAAAAAATGTTTTTCTTCGAGATTGAAGACGTTGACTTCAGAATCCAGATGACGTTCAGAACCCGATTTGAAAATTTGTAGACGTTGAAAAATAACCAAGCCTTTCGAAGATGTAGACTTCTGAAAAAAATAGTATAAATTTTGATTTTTTAGAATTAGAAGACGTGGAGGATTCAGAAGACGTTAGCGAAGGAAAATATTGGATTCAAAAGACGTTAACGAGGACAATCTGAATATTAATCCTAGACATGCCCTCGGCCTTCCCAGAGGGCCTACGGCCCCTCTGGGTTTCCCGCCAAAACCTCCTCCAGTTTTCTCTAGACTCTCTCATTTTCCCATACTCTCTAGTAGTCTACTACAGTAACCCAGAAGATGTGTGTGTGTTCCCACGGCCCCTCCCCATTGGGGGCCCCCAAATGGGCCGGGGTCGTTTTAGGGGTCCCTGTCACGTGTGAGGACAAAAGTTGACAAGACAATAAGAAGAAGATGATGATGAGATAATTGTGGGAGATAAAGGGAGGTGAAGGGGGCCCCAAAAAATTAGAGGACCCAGAAAACCTAAGGCTCGAAAAATTGGCGGGTCAGAAAATAGTAAAGGCTCAAAAAGTCGGAAGCTTAAAGGAGGATTCCGGGCAAAAATTTTTATTGCTGTAAAAGATGCAGATTTTTGCGCTGATTCCGAATATCACAACGAAAATTCTCAAAAACGCCTCCAACCGCTTCAAATAGGCCCCCAAAACCCGGAGGTGTCTCCGGTGGCCGTGGCCGAACTTCGCCGAAGTGGCGCGCGCAATGCAGCAAACGCGTTTGAAGTGGGCGGAGTCAGCCAATGAGCGTTCTCAAACGCGCGCGCGCGCCGCTTCGGCGAAGTTCGGCCACGGTCACCGGAGACATCTCCGGGTTTCGGGGGCCTATTTGAAGCGGTTGGAGGCGTTTTTGAGCATTTTCGTTGTGATATGGAATCAGCGCAAAAATCTGCATCTTTTAAAGCAATAAAAATTTTTGCCCGGAATCCTCCTTTAAGGAAAATCGAAGGCCCAAAAGAATTAGAGGCCCTTATAAAATCGAAAACCTAATAAATTTGGGGGCCTAAAAAATCGGAGGCTCAAAGAAAATCGGAGGCCTAGAAAATCGACGGCCCATAGAAGGCCGAGGCCGATAAGAACTTGGAAGCCAAAAATCAGAGGTTCAATGAAATTTTAAGGCTCAAAAAAGTCGAAGGCACAAAAACTTTGTGGGCTCAAAAATGTTGGACACCTAATAAATTTGGAGGCTCATAAAAGTCGGAGGCTTAAAAGACTGGAGGTTCATAAAAACTGGAGGCTCAGAAAAATTTGAACCCCAAAATACCGAAGGCCCAAAAAAGTCGGAGGCTCGATAAATTGGAGGCCCTCTAAAAACCGAAGGCTCGAAGAACACTGACGCCTAAAAAACCAGAGGCTCAAAAAAGTCGGAGGCTCAACAAGACATGGAGAGAATACGGAATTTGGGATCCCTGACGTTTCGAAACTAGGACATTCCGCAACCGGAACACTTCGCAACTACATTGATTTTTCGATGGTTGCGAAAAGTCCCGGTTGCAAAATGTCCCAGTTGCGAAACATCCAAATTATTACATCATCTCCTGTAATCTTCTCCTCTGGATCTTCAGAAGACGTTGACGATGATTCTGAATTTTTTTGAAAAAAACATTTCTCACAATTTTTTCTTAAATTTTCCTTTCAATTTTTGATGTATTGAACTCTGAATGTCATCATTTTAAAATTATTCATTTTTCTATGTTCAATTTTCTGATTCTAAGAACCCACCCCTCTTATCTACACTTCCTTTTTCTCTTTCTTTCTTTTCCCCCTCTAAATGACTCACTTTTTTTCCACAAACAAACATTTTGCTGTACTCGATTTCATTTTTGTCAATTCAAACTATTTCATTTCCTTTTCCAGCCACAAAAATGAGCCTCTCCCATATGCCTGACGTTGTGATGAAGAGGATACTAGAAAAGTCGGATATTCGATCAGTGTAAGTGTAAGATTTCGCAATAGTTGGGGGTTTTGAGGTCACTGGTACCATGAAATCATCTCTAGACACCATAAAAAAGGAGCAAAAAAGGTTTGATCCGCGGGGGAATCGAACCCGCGACCGCATTTTTCAAAAGCCGAAGCGCTACCCACTGCGCCATTCACACCACAGGAGATTGGGAAGTGGAGGGCGGATAAAAACGACCGCCTTTTCGGCGGCGAACGCCAAAACTTGGCGCCGCCGCTCCCTCCTTGTGCGTGGGCGTGTCCGAATGGCGCAATCGGGTACAACCTCGACTAGAAAATACACCACCCAGGTTCGATTCCCAGATAGGCTCAATATTTTTTGCTTTTTTTACTGAGCCACCTAGTAGGTTGCGATTTCCCCAGTAAGTCGACTTTCCGCTAGAAACGAAACAAATTTTCAGATTCACTCTCCGAAAAGTGTCCCACGACCTTCGCAACTTCATCGATGACGTCGTGCCGGATGCGGGAATCCAAGTAATGGAGATTTCAGTTGGCGATAGGTTCATTTGGACACGTCTCACTTTTTGTAAGAGAGACTACATTTTGGTCTATGAAGAAGGAAAAGTTCATGTTCGATTGGGACAAAGGGAGATTGTTAAGAAGCTAGATGAGAAGGACTATGGAAAAGTGTTCAGTGAAGATTTGAGCCAGATTTTGAGATTTCAAAAGTCGAAAATTCGATATTTAGCAGTTGAATCTAAAGATTCTTCTCCAGAAGCATTTGAAAAACTATTGAATTCTATAGAAGAGATTCTGAATCATCGTCAACGTCTTCTGAAGGCTCAGAATGTTCTAATTCAAGTTGGAAAGCCTGAAAATGTACTGAAAATTCTGCCATTCTTGGAGCCCGGGACTTTGGAGACTATTGGATTTTCAAATTCCCGCCAAAATCGAAAGTTGGAAATTTCGAGAATCCCCGAGTTGGAACAGTGGAAAAAAGCAAAGTTCTTCTATGCCCCGGATCACATTTTGGAATCCAGGATTTCGAGTTTTTTGAGTTTTTCAAAAGGGGAAATTAACCTGGAGGAGATTACGGTAGCTGATGTAGTGGCGATGAAGGAGGTTAGAAAATTTGAATTATTTTTGAAAAATTGAAAAGTTTCAGGCCTTCCAACGTTCCCCAACGTTCCAAAATTTCCATGTGAAATTTCAAAAATTTCCCGAAAAATCGACGATTTCGGATTCGCTGGGCCAGCCGACAACTGAGGATCATGATGGGGATAAATGGTGGAAATTCGAGTATCCGAATAGCGATGATCTTTTCACAGTATTCCTGGGATCTGATAGCTTGCTTTTTAGACATTTGTATTGAATAAATTATTGTGGAAAAAATTTGAAAAAATTTTTTTTTCTTTTTTTTTCGGAATTTTTCTAGTCTTGGGACTCTTTGTCACCCCAATTAGTGTTAGCATCTGTCCAACTGACACCTTTTGACACCCTTTGACACCTTAAGCGGTCCCTGGGATCCTTCCCAGAAGACAGATTCCAAGATGAGATAGCAAAAGAAATACTGTAGGATTTGAAGAGGGTACTAGAGAAATAGAAAGAAGAGCAGATGGTACAAAGTCGACTGTCTTGGCATTCTTATGATTTGTACATTTTTTGTGATTTATTATTCTCTCTTGGCTGGGCTGATATTCGTCTCTTTTTCACTAACAATGGCTGGAATCTTCTCGAAAATTATGGATTTCATTCTATTGGAAGATAGGTAAGTGAAGTTTTAGGGATCCTGAGGCCTTGTGGTACCATAAAACGATCTCTAGAACCCATAAAAAAAGAAGAAAAAATGATTTGACCCACCGGGGAATCGAACCCGCGACTATAATTTCCAAAAGCCAGCGCGCTACCCACTGCGCCATACACACCACAGTAGAGGTGGACGAGGAGGGCGTATAGAAACGACCGACTTTTAGCGGCAAGCTTGGTCGCTTCCACTTCCTTCCCCTTCTCGCGCCAAGGGTGTGCACACGGATGGCGCAGTTGGGTACAACCTAGACTTATAATCCTCACCACCCCGGTTCAATTCCCAGTGAAGCTCAATATTTTTTGCTTTTTTTACTGACCACCCTGGTATCTTTGCGAATCTCTAGCGAATCCGTTTAGCGATTTTTCACCCCCAATTTCCCTTATTTCAGCGCTCCAGAACCACTAGAAGGTCCCCAATTCTATCATCGAAAGTGTGTGGTATCGAAGAACAGTATCCTCATCACCCAGGGCACGAATGGAGCGATCAAAGTTTTCGAGTTTTTCGAGAATCTGGAGACCGGAGAATCGGGATTCAAGGAGCATGGAGGATGCCAAATGTGTAATAAGGAGCATACATATGTACATAAGGATGCGCCTACGGATTCTCAATCCTCGAATACCGAGAACGGGGCCCCAAGCCGGGGAAACTGGTTCTCGACCGATGAGAAGGATTCAGAATGTGACGTCAAAGAAGAATCTGAAGGCTGGGCATCAGAAGATTCGACACATTGGGAGGGGTCGGAATCGGAGACGGATTCTGATTCTGAACCCAAGAAGACGTCAGATTTTCTGGAGGCTCAGAAGGCCGCCTACGTGGAATCTGAAGACTTCAAGGATCTAGAAGGCGTTGGAATGGCAGTGTTGAAGATTGAGAGGGCTTATGAAGATTATTTGGCGGAGACTAAGGATTCAGAATCCTCGGAAACTGACGTCGAGAAGATTCAGAATCCTGACGTCATCGATGACTTCAGAAGATTCATGAACAGCGTTCATGAGGAGAACGAACGGAGGATCAAGGAGATTGGAGAGATTTTTAAGTAATGGAACTTTTTTGGCTCCCCGGACGTTTCGCAACTAGGAGATTTCGCAACCAGTTACACAACATCAGTTGCGAAATAGCGTGGTTACGAAGTTTTCGGTTTGCATTAGGTCGGTTTGCAACCGCGAAATTTCGCAACCAGCCATTTCGCAACTTCGTAAACTTGATGGTTATGTTGGTTTTCTAAGTTACTGGTTGCGGAATGTTCGGTTGCGAAATGTCCAAGTTACGAAATGTCTTGATTAAGCCATGTCGATTTCGCAACCATGACATTTGGCAACTAGGACATTTCGCAACTGGGATGTTTCGCAACCATGACATTTCGCAACTGGTTGCGAAATGTCCTAGTTGCGAAACGTCCGGGACCATGTTTTTAACGATTTGTCTTTTTTCTTGTTGTATTTTTTATCGGTGTAATAAATTTTTGGAATTTCAAAATCTTCTAGAATCTTCCAGAATCTCTACCCCTCAACAATGATGACGTCACTTTTTAAAAAAAAGTTAGAACATTTTTTGCCAAAAATTGTATTTTTGAAACTTCCTCCGTGAAACTCCAAATTTTTTGCCACGCCCATAACCCCCCCCCCCCCCCCCCCGAAATCCAAATTTCAAAAGTTTCAAAGAATTCCCAAAATATTCATCGTCTTTCGCCTAGACAACAAGTTTTGTATCTGGTCAGTAAACTCGAGTGACCGTGTGAGATCAGGATGTGTATCACTAAGAAGTGAGTTTTAGCCGAAGAAAACGCGCTCCAGTAGACTTTTCGCAAAAAAAGTCCATTGGGGCGCGTTTACTCTTTAAAGTTCAATAGAGCGCGTTTTCTGACTCCAAATAGCATAGTTGCAATAGAGCGCACTTTCAGAGCCAAAAACTCGTTACGCGAGCGCACCAAAGTGACGCCAGCGCCCAACGAGAGCTGCGACGAGTCGAAGGACACTTCGAAACTATCCAGCAAACGTCAAGCCGAGAAAAAAGAAGATGTTGATCCGAAAAAAGAGGCTCCGCCCCTCGCAACCCCAGTAGCTCAAACGCCAGCGGCCCAAGCCAAGGGCGCGAATCAGAAGGCAATGGTAGTCGTCAAGCCGTGGGTCGAGAGAGCCTTGAAATTCGGAGTGGCCGGATTGGCGGAGGAGTTTAAGACGTTGGCCAAGTACGTCCCGCAGGAGATGACACAGGAGGCTTTTAACGCGAATAAGGATAAGAATCGGTGAGGAAATGGGTTTGGGATGGGTTTTGGGCGATTCTAGTTATACTAGGGTGCTCTACAAAAAAAGCAAAAAATAATGGGCTGGTGTGGGAATCGAACCCGGGTGGGTCATCTTGGTGATCCGAGTCGCTACCAGGTGCGCCATCCCTGCACGCGGCACACTCACCATGTCGCCACAGAGGAGGGAGCGCGCCCACCGACGCCTCGCAATTCTCCCTCCTTCTTGTACGCCGCTCCCCTCCTCCTCTTTCACTGTACCCCGTGGCGCAGTGGGTAGTGAGTTTGATTTTGGTTCTGACCACCCCAAAAGTTCGATTCCACAAGCATAATTTTTCTTTTACTTTTCTTTTTGGGGACTTGGGAACCTCGAAAACGTGTATTTTTCCAGATACCAAGACGTTCCGTGTCAAGACAAGGGTCGAATCGTGCTCAAGTTTCCCGGACTCTCCTCGGACTACATTCACGCCAACTACCTCGGCACCGCCCACAACCCCAAAAAGTTTATTTGCGCCCAAGGCCCGCTGGAGAACACGCAACACTCGTTCTGGGCGATGGCACTGCAGGAGAAGGTTGAATGCATTATCATGTTGTGCAATTGCATTGAGATGATGAAGATCAAGTGTCACCAGTATTGGCCGTTGGAGAAGGATCAGAAGTTGACGTTCGGCGAGGCTCCCAACACGATTACCGTAACCAATATGGGCGCGAAAAAGATGTCGCCTGAGGAGCAGTGCATCAATGTGACCACGTTGAAGGTTGATTGGGCTGAAGGGTCGAAGACGATTCAGCACTTGCAATGGGAGAATTGGCCGGATCGTGGTGTGCCACAGACTAATTTGACCGCTATTGTAAGTTTCTGAGCGAGAAAAACAACTTTAAAAGCGCTTCTGAAGCTTGAGAATAGAATCATCCTAGCTAAAAAGAAAAGCAAAAAATATTGAGCTAAATTTGGAATCGAACTTTGGTACTGTTTCTGCTAGTCTAGACCCTACCCGGTTGCGCCATGCATGGTCATCGAGGCGGCGAGCGCCAGCGCCTCCCACCGGTCGCCGCCAACGCGCCTCTTCTTGTACGCCCTCCACCCCCTTTTCACCAATTGACTGCCATGGCGCAGTCGGTAACGGAATTGCTTTTGGAGAAAAAACCACCCACAAGTTCGATTCCACCCGCGCCCAAATTGTTTTTTCTTCTTTTTCCTCAACTCCAAATCACTTTAGAACCTTCTCTCGGCCACCCGCGGCAACCAGAACCCGATTTTGGTGCATTGCTCGGCGGGAATTGGTCGTACTGGAACCATTGTCGCCATCGCGTATGTCCAGGACAAGATGATGGCTGGTGAGGATTGTATGGCGATGAATGAGCTGCTCAAGGAGCTCCGCTCCCATCGTCCATGGTCAATTCAGAATGAGTTTGTGAGTGTTTTTGGGGATTCAAAATCCAGAAGATACTGATTTTCAGCAATACCTCTACCTGCATCGCGTTCTATTGGCCTATTTTCTGGAGCGTCATAAGGAGGCGTACGGGGAGTTGTTGGAGGGAGAGAATGGGGCCAAGTATAAGAAATGGGTCGAGGATTATGCCACGGCAACCGGGTCGAATCCGCAGAAATGATTCTCGTATTTTATTTTTTGGCTCGAATAAATTGTGTCATTATGATCAAGAATGATGAATAATAGATTTTTAATGAAAGGAAACTGGAAGAAACAATTTTTTGATTTTCAAAAAAAAAAATTTTTTTTTCGAAATTTTTTTTTCTAAAAATTTGTTATCCAACGTGACCATAACTTGTTTCCGATGCCACGTAGCCCCGCCTTTTTATCCCCGCGCTCCCAAAAACTGAATATTGCTCAACAAAAGGAATCCTCTACAAAAAATCGACCAAAAAGAAGACAAACTTTGGAAAGTAGGAGACGGATAAAAAGGAGATGGCAATGCATTCCAAACACGCATTTATCACATTTCTTCTCGCATTCACCGCCACCACCCGGATTACGGTAGTTTCGACGGCCGACATCCCAGAATATCCGATATGTCTGAATAAGGAACTCCCTGTGGAGAAGCCCGCCAACTTTTTGTTCATGATCGATAATATGATTGGGGAGGAATTGGTACGGTAGTTTTTGCGATGAGCAATCAATTGAAGAGAAAATTTTCAGCTTCCCTCACTTCGCTATCTCCTCCGCTCGATCGCCTGCTATGTTCCAGATGATCCGAGAGTCGAAAATTTGGCTATTTTGTACTCGGAAACGCAGGTAAGGCTTAGGGAAGTCATAAAAAAGAAGCAAAAAGAAAATTGAGCCCAGGTGGAATCGAACCTGGGAGTGTTTTTTTCAAAAGCAGCGGTTTACCCAGCTGCGCCATACCCACCACGAGAAACGAGGAGGGGGAGGGCGTATAGAAACTTCCCCTTTTTCGCGGCGCCCACTAGAGCTTGGTCGCCTTCCCCCTCCATCTCTCTTGTCGCGCCATGCACAGATGGCGCAACTGGGTGTGACGTAGACTACGAATCTCGCTACCCTGGTTCGATTCCAAAACAAGCTCAATATTTTTTGCTTTTTTACCGAGTATTCTACTGGATTTAAAATTCAACAAAATCAATTTTAAACGAATTTTTCGAAAATTTTCCTCTTAAAATCGTCCCATTTTTTCAGCACGTCCCCAGTCAAGAGCACAATATCCAAGGACTCATCCCAGAGTTCTACCGTAGTCTCGCTGGCGACAACAGTCCCGTATCCTCCCCTTGCGAACGTTTCAAAAGAGCCCTTGGGAGGGCCCCGGCGACTTTCCTGGAGAAGCCAAATGTGCAGTTTATGGTTCCGATTATGGAGACAGAAAACGAAGAGCCAAATTGTTTTGTGAAGGCGTTCCAGAATCAGTATAGAGATCACCCCCTAAATGATCAGTTTTATTTTAATGGAATTCTGATTGGAGCAAATATCTCGGAGCAGTCAAATCTAGCTATTCGTTTGGTGGTTCCCACATTGGATAAGACTGTTGTCTTGACAAGTGAGTTTGAAGAGAAAATTTTTTGAAAAACGACTTTAAACGCTTCAAAACCCTTCATAAAAGCATTGGTTATGCTCAGTGAAAAAAGCAAAAAATAATAGGCTCGGGTGGGAATTGAACCAGGGTGATGTAAATGGTGGTCCAAGTCCTTACCAGTTGCGCCATCACGCCACCACACACATCTCTACAGAGGAGGAGCGGGGGAGGCGGTCGTCGCGGGATGCCCAACACCCCCTCATTCTTATCTGCCTTCCGCCTCCTTTCCCTTCCTGTAGAGTTTGGCGCAACTGGTAGCGCATGCGCTTTTGAAACTCACCATTGAGGGTTCGACCCCCACTAGCACCAAACTTTTTTTTCTTTTTTACCTTGGCTCTTTTTCAGGCCCCAACCTCAATACGGATGAATATGTGAACTCTTTGTACGGTGGAGCGCAGTTGGTGGACAATATCGATGAACTTATCAGGACTATAATGTCCGGGAATAACGTGCGGGATTGGGAGGAGAGTTGGACGCCTCCCCCAACCACTACTAGAACTACAGTAACCGAGGTCCCGTCAACGACGCAGAACACATCGAGAATCGAACGATCCCTTCAGGATTCCACGACGATTCTGAATTCCACGACGATTCTGGAGACGTCCACGGCATCTGGAATCCTCTCAACTTCTACTACTACAGAAGAGGACGATTTTGACAAGTTTATCAGTGGAGGGGACGATGAAGAAGAAATAATCCCTGTTTTGGACAAGCGGGCCCCCATAAACTTAACTACAGTAATCCTTTTGAACACTACAGTAATCCCAGCGAATACTACAGTATCCTCGAAAAGCGAAGTGAGCTTGTACGCGGCGCACGAGGAGCCCGTAGACGGCGAGGATTTGAATTTGGCGGCGGGATCGAAAAATGAGCGAAAGAATAATACGGCGGACCCCAATGGACATGTGGATGGAACGGATTTGGTGAAGAGGCGGAGTCAGTTTACCTATTCAAAAAAATATATTCCTTGAAATCTCAATTTTTAGGAGAAATCGACGCGAATTTGCTCATCTACATTCTCCTCTTACTCCTCATTATCTGGCTGTTTTGCATCTTTTTGTGCCTGATTTGGATGTTTTATTGTGCGAAAAAGAAGAAGAACAAGTTGCAGGACGAGGCTGACGAGAGGGCGAAACTTTTGACACCGTTCTTGGAGTCTCATGGCTCATCGGAGGGCCCCATTGAGCCGAGTGCGCCGAAACCATCGACGGAGAGTAGTGAGGATGAGGGGGACGATGAGTGGAAGAATGTGAGTGGGGTCTTGAGACCTTCTGGTACCATAAAACCATCTCTAGAACCCATAAAAAGGAAGCAAAATAGGTTTGGCCAATAGGGGAACCGAACTCGCGACCGCAATTTTCAAAAGCAAGCGCTCTACCCACTGCGCCACGCGCACCACAGGAAGGGTGGAGGAGGAAGGCGTATAGAAACGATCGCCTTTTCGAAGCGGCCGCAAAAGCTGGTAGGCATCTCACCGCCGCTCCTTCATTTTTTTGTGTGCGCACAGATAGCGCAGTCGGGTACAACCTAGACTAGTAACTTTCACCATCCTGGTTCAATTCCCATTGGGGCCTAATCTTTTTTGCTTTTTTTACCGAGCACCCCAATAGCTTTTTCATCCCCGAGAGCCAACAAAAACTCGATTTTTTGCAGATCAAACCAGCGAAATACACGGATTCCACGGTCTCAAATCAGTCCAAATCGGAAAGCGAGAAACCAGTGGAAGCCAAGGCTCAATTTGGGCCTGTAGAAGTCTCGGAGTTTGAGAGTATGAACGGAGACGACGAGACGCATAAGAAATCGAGACGCGAGAGGGTTTTGAATCCAAAGAGAACTGCAGATTTGAGATTTGATTGATTGGGAGGAATAAAGTGTTACTAGTGAAAGAGATCTTTATATTGACAAGAATATGGACACATTTTCTGTGGGATAAGTTGGGGCAAAATATACAAAAATCACAAAATCTATACATATCAATCATCACGAGGCGAATCGTTCAATCCTAAGTCCTCCAGCTTGAATCCATTGTCATCTGGTAGTGGCTTCATGACGGCTGCCAGATTGGAAGAGTTCAGCACGAGACGAGTGGGGTCAATGTCGCCAACGGATTTGGAGGGGAGGCCTTCGGGGAGAGTGGTTTTGGTGCAATCTGAAAGAGAGATGGTTTAGATGGGCGCAAGCCAAAGCCGGCCGCGGTCTGGGCTGTGGGTAAGTTGCCGCGAACAAGCTCTTCGGATCAAAAAAACCGCGGGGCCGCCGTAGTTAAACCTATCCACGGCTTGAGCCGCGGCTCAGGGCGGCCGCCCGGAATGAGCCCTGGTCCCCAGCTGCTCCGCAATTACCGTACCTTTCGTCGCGTACTTCTTGAACTTCTCAAACAGACTCGGATCCACATGATCCTTGTCCGCATTGCACGGCGCGTAGCACAGTGTCTCGTAGAAGAACTCGCTCATGTCGCAAAACTCGAACATTTTGGCGACGAGAAAGTCCTCGCAGTGCATCTCGCACACCACCTCGATCTCGGCGAGCAACGCTTGCATCGTCGCGAGCCGTGACTCGGGCTCGGCGAGCCCGTGATCGTAGTACCAGGTGAGGAGGCGCGAGCGAGCCCATTCGCGACGCTCGGACATCACATCGACGGTGGACGGGGTGACGAGGGTGTCGTCTGAAAACGTGAGGCCGTTAGTAGAGTCTTAGGTCCCTAAGTCCCTGGAGCCTTTTTCAGACCCTAAAAGTGGTGGCCTAGGATTTCGCTAGGTCATCAAATAGATAGAGCTCGATAATACGGTTCTGTGTGTCGTTTCAGACCCCAAAACGGACCATTTTGAGCCGAGTTATGGCGGTTTGAATTTGGTGGCCTAGAATCCCGAAACTAGGCCACCAACTTCAAATCGCCATAACTCGGCTCAAAACGGTCCGTTTTGAGGTCTAAAGCGACTCCCAGAACCGCCTAATCGAGCTCTTTCTGTTCATGGCCTAGCGGAATCCTAGGCCACCGATCCCCTCCTTACTCGATGCACTCCACAAGAGCATCATGTGCATGAACACGATTTCGGCGCCGTTGACTTTGAGATCGATGAACGGGCGGATGACGTTCTTCCAGAATCGATTGAAGGTGCGCGAGAAGCATCTGGAAAAAATAGTGGTGGTGGTGGCCTAGAAAATGGGAAATTGGGATTTCTAGGCCACCAGAGTCAAATTGCTCTATCTCGGCTCAAAATTATCCGCTTGGAGTCTAGAAGACTGGTCCATCATCCTTGGATCTAGCTCTATCTTCCTGTGGCCTAGAAATCCAGAAAGTGGGATTTCTAGGCCACATTCTTGGGATCCTAGGCCACCAAAGTCAAATGGCTCTAACTCGGCTCAAAATGATCGTATTGAGGCCTAGAAAACTACTCCAGAACCCTTGTAATCTGCTCTGTCTTCTGGTGGCCTAGAAACCCAGAAGTTTGGATTTCTATGCCACCCAGGTAAAATGGCTCTACCTCGGCTCAAAATGGTCCTTTTGAAGCTTAGAAAACTGTTTTAGAATCCCTGGATTTAGTTCTATCTATTGGTGGCCTACAAACCCAGAAATTTGGATTTCTAGGCCACATTCTTGGGATCCTAGGCCACCAAAGTCAAATGGCTCTAACTCGGCTCAATGTTCTCCATTTGGTGTCTAGAAAGGTGCTCTAACATCCTTGGGCCGAGCTTCGTCTTCTGGTGGCTTAGAAACTCGGAAAGTTGAATTTCTAGGTCAGGCTATTGGGATTCTAAGCCACCATGGTCAAATTGCTCCATCTCGGCCCAAAATGGCCCGTTTGAACTCTAGAAAAGTTCTCTAACATCCTTGAACCGAGCTTCGTCTTCTGGTGGCCTAGAAACCCAAAAATGGGATTTCTAGCCCACATTCTTGGGGTCCTAGGCCACCAAAGCCAAATGGCTCCAACTCGGCTCAAAATGATCTGTTTGAAGTCTAGAAAAGTGCTCCGGTACCCTGGAATCTTGCTCTACCTGTTGGTGGCCTAGAACCCCAAAAACATGGATTTCTAGGCCACCGAAGTCAAAATGCTCTAACTCGGCCCAAAATGGTCCGTTTGAAGCCTAGAAAAGTGCTCCAGAACCCTTGTAATCTGCTCTGTCGACTGATGGCCTAGAAATTAGGATTTCCAGGCTCAAGACTCACTCTCTCTTGGCTTTAATCTGCACCTCATCATCCTCGGGCAACTCGAACCCGGTCCGATCATTGGGCACAAACGTATAGTTGTTCATAACGAACTCCCGCTTCTCACAGTACTCCGGATGCTTCGACGCACTGTAGAAATGATCGAGGCTCAATTTTCGCACCGAATATCGATGCAAAAGCGTCGATTTGTCCTCGTCGGGAATCGTCGTGTACGGCTTCTGCATTTCGATCCAGTAGAGAAGTCCGGTTAGTTCGACTTCCGAGAGCTTCTTCACATCCGTCGGCTCCATCTGTCGGAGCACTTTTCGCCCGTTTTTGTGCTCATCGAGGAATTGATCGATTGATGAGAAGGATAGCTGCATCATACGTTGGTGAACTGTGTAGGCGTACACCAGCTCGTTGAATTCCGCTTGTTCTGAGTTGTTGGGCGTGGAACGGGGCTCGGAGGACTGGAAAATTTGAATTTTTCAGAGTAAAATTTGAATTTTTCGAGGGAAAATTGATTTTTTTGAGCGAAATTTTGAATTTTTTGAGGAAAATTTGAATTTTTTGAGAAAAATTTAAAGTTTGTTTTGAGTAAGAATTTGAATTTTTAATGAAAAATTTGAATTTTTTGAAGGAAAAATTGAATTTTTTGAGGGAAAATTGCAATTTTTTAGAGAAAAATATTGATTTTTTTGGAGAAAAAATTTTTTGGAGCGAAATTTGAATTTTTACCTCTCTCGACCCATCGCCACCTTCAATCTTCACATTCGCTGTTTTCTCAGCGATTTCCTCGTCTTCTGATGGCTTCGAAGCGTCGGTTTGCTTGAGAAGTGGATCCTTCATTTTTCTAGAGGGAGAAAAATGCTGAAAATTCAAAATTTGAGTTTTTTCTGGCGATTTTAAAGAGAAAAACTGCTGAAAAATCAAATTTTGAGGTTTTTTAACGGAAAACTTAGCGAAATTGCCTGAAAAATCAATTTTTTGCTCAAAAATCACCCAAAAAATGCGAAAATTTGTTGTAAAATTTTGAAAACAAAAATCCGGCGCTTGCTCGTCAACTAAAATGCATTGTACGCATTCACCATTGCGTACCGTACTCCATTTGAAAATTCGAAAAATAAATAAATTCTTTGATTTTCGAGCCTTTTTAGCCTCAAAAATGCGGTAAAAACTTCATTTAAAAGCGAAAATTAACACAAAAATATGGCTGAAAAAAAGAATGTGTTGCGCGCGCGGCGCATTGTCCGCAACACCACCACGACAAATTGCGGATTTAGACATGCCAATTCAAAAAAAAAAAATTTCATTTGACTGTCCGAGATCAAAAAATTGGCGGAAAAATCTGACTTTTTTTCAAAAAGTCTTTCGTTTCAATTTTTCTCATTTTTTTTCTCGATTATTTTCTCGATTTGTCAGATCAGACTCTAAAATAGAAAGATCAGCTGAAAATGTGAAAATCTGAATGGAAAAATAGCTCCGCCTCTCGTAGAAAAGTGCCAGAAACTGAAGTGATAAAAATCGGAAAAAAATTTAGTCAAAAAATGAGTTTTTGTCAAAATCTCTAATTTTTCGAGCTGATCAATGAAAAGTGTAAAAAACTTTATTTAAAACCAAAAATTTCAACCATTTTAACCGGAATTACTATTCCTATCATACTGTTGTCTCAAATGCTCCAAAAGTGGCTCCAAACCCGTCCGCTGTTGAGCAGAAACCGGAAAAACTGGAAAATTGGGAAAAATCGTGGAGAAATCTTCCGTTTTCTCAGCCAAATCGATTTTATTGATAATAATCGTTGTCGCTCGATTCCCTAAGCCCTTCTGATATCCTTCCAACTCGATTCGCAGCATTTCGTATTGCTCCGCGAGCCCGCCAGCGGAATAGTCCAAAACGTACCAAAGTGATCTAAAAACGTGATTTTCGTGTTTTTAGACCCTAAATAAGCTCTAAAACTCACTGGCACCTCTCAATATGTTTTAAAAACGAAATTCCCAGGCCTTTATTGAGATGGGCGTCCTCGATGAGCCCGGGGATGTCGGCCACCGCGATTTGCTCGAAATCCTCATAGGAAACCACTCCAATGTGTGGGCGGAGCGTTGTGAATGGGTACGAGGCGACTTTTGGCTTAGCGCGAGAAATCGCTCGGAGTAGGGAGCTGAAAGAAGCGTTTTTTCGGCTCCGCGACGTTTCGAAAGTGGACAATTCGAAAGTGTGAAATCGCATTTTTGTTCAATTTTTTGAACACAACTTTTAGCACAGCTTAAGCCCAATTCATTTTTTGGTCGGAATCCTCCTTTAAAAGTACAAATGAAAAGTTTTGAAAATTGGGTAAAAACGCGATTTCACACTTTCGAAATGTCCACTTTCGAAATGTCACACTTTCGAAACGTCGCGGAGCCATATTTCTAGGGGTTTATTGCTCCAATTTTGCAGCTGACCGAACTCGCGAAACAGTCATGAAAAAGTACAGTAACCCTTCCGTAAATCGACAAGAAAAATTTGAATTTTTTTTTAATTCCAAAAATGTTTCCGATTTTTTTTTCAATAGATTTTCTTAATTTTTTTGCGATTTTTCGAGTAAAAAGGAGAATTTTCGCATAATTTTTCTTTACTCAAAACTTGCAAAAAAAAAAAAATCAAGAAAATCTATTGAAAAAAATCGAAAAAATTTTAGGACTCAAAATTCAAATATTTTTTGTGTCGATTTACGGGAGGGTTACTGTAGTTCTTTTCGTGGCTGTTTTGCGAGTTCGGCCAGCTGCAAAAGTTAGGCCAGGGTTTCCACTCACGATTTCCCGGCATTCGGAAATCCCACGAGTCCCGCTGTGGCCATCACTCGCATCTCTACATCGTAGATGAGCTGAAAATGGGAATTTTGGATTGGCTCTGCGACGTTTCGCAAGTGTGACGTTTCGCAAGTGTACTTGCGAATCTTCACACTTTCGAAACGTCGTTTTTGTTTCGAAACTACCTCCTCCCCTTGCCCACCGTACTCGGCTTTGAACGGTTTTCGGACCTCGTTGGAGACATAAAACTGATTTCCACGGCCACCAACGCCGCCTCGAGCCGCGATGAACATCTGGAAACTTTTTTTGGAAATTGGTTACTGTACAAAAAAATGTTAAATTTTTTGGAAAGTACAGTAACGCTTCGGAAATCGTGACACCTACATCATTTTCGTTATTCAACTCGAATACAGTAACCCCGTCGGCTTTGAATACCGTACCCAGGGGTACGGCGATCTCCTTGTGCTCTGCCGATTTTCCATGACACGATTTTGTTCTGGAAAATGGAAATGCGCTCTATCGCACTTTTTTTGAATTTTCAAAAACCTTCCAAATTCTCCATTGTGAGCACGGATGATCGAGTGAACTGTGGAGAGGTCCTTGGCGCTGCGGGAGGCTGAAAATTCAATTTTTTGAAATTTTTGTTTTACTTTTGAAACGACGAATTTCGAAATGTCACACTTTCGAAACGTCGCGGAGCCCATAAAAAAATGTAGTTCTGCAGCTGTCCGAAAAAGTACAGTAACCCGTAAATCGACACGAAAAATTTGATTTTTTAAAAAATTCCTAAAATTTTTCCGATTTTTCTTGCAATTTTTGAGTAAATTCAACAAATAAGAACATTTTCACAAATTTCTTCAAAAATTTTTTTAAAAAATCGGAAAAATTTTAGGAATTTTTTGAAAAATCAAATTTTTTGTGTCGATTTACGGAAGGATTACTGTAATTTTCGTGAGTTTCTTTGTGAATTCGGCCAGCTGCAAAAGCTAGGCCACAGGGACCCGATTTGAGGGCTGAGCTCTGCGACGTTTCGCAAGTGCGACGTTTCGAAAGTGTGAAATTTCGTTTTTGCTCAATTTTTTGAACTTTTCGTATACATTTGCTCAAAAAATATATGAAAGGTTGCTTTCATCCGCTTCGAAATGTCACACCTGCGAAACGTCATACTTTCGAAACGTCGGACTTTCGAGCCCAAAAATTCCCCAATTTTCAAAGACCCCTATCTCAGCTTCTAGACACTTCTAGAAGCTCTACTTTTTTGTAAAAATTCCCAAATTTTCTCCTCTTTTTGCACCTCGAAAAACCACATGTCCCCCGTGTCCTCCATCGCCTCCATCGGGCCCGCCAAACGGTTTCCGATAGCCGCGAAAAAACGAGACCATTCCGTTGCCGCCGCTTCCAGCAATACATCGAACTCGTCGATAGTCAACGAACGACGTGGCTTCGCCTTCGGATTTCGGCTTCCGGGCGGCTAGAATTGGCCGCTTTGAGAGGCCCAGAGGGTGCTCTGCGGCCGATGCGAAGATTCTGATGCTGAGGCGCATTTTTTCTGAAAAAATAGCTGAAAAATGGGGTAAAATTCGCTAAAAAGGGACAAAAATACAAAAGAAGAAAACTGAAAAAATCGGGGGAAAAAATGTGTAATTTTTAGATCATTACATGTGTTTATGATTCCGTAGTGGAAAAAAAGAGGAAGAAAGATACAGTAGTAAGAAAACAGTTTAGCACAAAATGAGATTTTTGGTGTCGTAGGCTCGGAGAGTAGATACATAACGGTAGGGGGGGAACAATATATATTCAAAATAATGAAAAAGGGCCTACGACACCATATAGAGAGTGGAAAAAAAATGAGACATGGAGTAGTTTTGGGGAATTTCAGTCTCGAAAATGGGACATTTCGCAAGTATCGAAAGTGTGAAATCGCGTTTTTAGCTAATTTTTTGAACTTTTCATATCCTCTATTCAGAAAAAAATCGCACGGCAAAATTGACTCGGATTGAATTTTTTTTTTTCGCGCTTTTTTAAGATAAAATATCTCCCGATCGAAATTATGCTCTTGTACGGGCTTTTTGATTCGGAAATTCTTCATCAAAGAGCCCGTAAAAGAGCATAATTTCGATCGGGCGATATTAGATCTTAAAAAAGCGCGAAAATTGGAATTCAAATCGAGTCGATTTTGTCGTGCGATTTTTGTTGAATAGAGGATATGAAAAGTTCAAAAAATTTGCTAAAATCGCGATTTCAAACTTTCGAAACGTCTCTTTTTCGAAACGGAGCCAATTTTCGGGCTAAAAATCCCCAAAAAAAAAGTGACAGAATTATTTTTGGGACCAACAACGTGTAAATTTGTGAGGGAAAAGCACTGGGATTAGAGAATAGCGAGAATTTTAGCAAAAAGTAATAGGAAAAGGCACATTATATCAAAAAAGGTAAATCGGGAGTAGTCTTGTGTCTGGTAAGCGAACTGGTTTGGGGAGGGGAGAAAGAAGCGACATTTCGCAGGTGTGACATTTCGAAAGTGTGAAAAAACGGGGTTTTTGGAACTTTTCATATATATTTTTGATTTACGATTAGATATCTTTCAAACTATTTTTTTTTTCACTTTCGAAACGTCACACCTTCGAAACGTCACAAAGCCAAAAAAATTGGGGGATCAAGAAGTGTATGATATCCTAAAGAAACTACCCGGGTATTTTATCAACGAATTTTTCGACGAGAAGCACATTTTTTGAGGAGAGAGAATGTTATGAATTGGGGAAAAAAAAGAAGAAGAATATATTTTGGAAAATGTGATTAATTTGCGACTGCTTGATCGTTCATCAGGAATTGCCCGTCAACTACGACACCCTCCATCACTTCGTCTTCTGGAAACTTGGGGAAAAATTAGTTTTTTGGGACTATTGGGGGTCGATTTTGAGGCTTTTGGACATTGAAATCGCGTTTTTGAATAATTTTTCGAATTTTTTCATAAAAATTGTAGCGTTTTTTACAAAAAATTGGCAAAAACGCGATTTCACACTTTCGAAATGTCCCGGAGCCGATTTTCGGGCTTTGGGACATTTCGAAAGTCTATCTTGATCTCCATGAAATTTCCGATCGATCTGTATAGTTTTCACTCGGATTGCTCTATTGAAAGTCGAGTTTTACGATGAGCAATCTTTCAGAATCGTCAAAGTGCTCAGAATGCTGCTCCAGCCTTTGTTTGACATTTTTTTCGCGTTTTCTCAATGTTTTCAAATAAATTTTTGCGTTTTTTACAAATTTTGGCACTATTCCAGTCAAATAAAGGCTGGAGCAGCATTCTGAGCACTTTGACGATTCTGAAGGATTGCTCATCGTAAAACTCGACTTTCAATGAAGCAATCCCAGTGAAAAATATACAAATAGACTGGAAATTTCATGGAGATCAAGATGGTGTAAAAACACTGATTTTTTACTTTTTTTTCAGGAAAATTGGTCGAAAATTCAATTTCGAAAGGAAAATTGTTATGGGATTTTTTTGGGTCGATTTTGCGGCTATGGGGCATTGAAATCGCGTTTTTGCCTAATTTTTCGAATTTTTCATATAAATTTTTGCGTATTTTAAAGGCAAAAATATATATTATGACAGTCTTGGTCAATGTCAGTCCTGGCTGAATTTTCCCGGTTTTTTGGCTACGATATCTCGGCACGAAAATTCTACAGTAATATATTAAAATTTAAAGGGGCATACTCTGATTTTTAGGTCAATTCTTCAATTTGTCCTGTTTTCGAGCGATTTTCAATACATTTTGAAGCGAAATGTTATTTTTTGCTCCGAAAATTGTTGAAAATCGTTCGAAAAACATGACAATTTGAAAAATTGACCTAAAAATCAGGGTATGTTCCTTTAAATTTTAATATATTACTGTAGCATTTTCGTGCCGAGATATCGCTGCCAAAAAATAGGGAAAATTCAGGCAGGACTGACATTGACTGGGAATGGTATAATATATATTTTTGCCTTAAAAAAACTCAAAAAATCAGGAAAAAACGCGCTTTCTGAGCCGTTTTTAGAATTTTTAAGTGCAAAAATGGGTTTCCCATCCAAATTTTTAGGAAATACAATTTCCTAACCTTCTCCTTCGGCTTCCTCCTCCAACATATCCAAATCAACGGCTTCCGCTTGGACTGGAGCAAAGTTTGGCTGCGCAGTTGGATCTACAGTAAGAAATATGAGCTATTTTTTCTCGGTAAAATTCAAAAACTCACCAACAACCTCGATAACTTGCTGTGGCTCCTGTGCCTCCTGCTGCTGCTGTTGCTGCTGCTCCCCATCCTCCTCGCGATCCGTCGAATCGTTCGAATCCTCGCCATTTCTCTGCACCTGTGGCTCGTTGACAGCGTCGCCGAACATTGGTACCGGTGCCGCTGGCTCCGGCTCAGCGGGACCCAACAATTCTGGATTTACTGGTGGCAGAAGGACGGCTGGCGGGCGAGCCGCCACTGGAGCCAACGTTGGTTGTCCGTGAGCACGAACCGGAGCAATGTAGTGGACTGGTTCGAAGGGCAGCTCACGGTGACCGGGGTTGATTGGATGGTAGATGCCGCGGAGATCGAACGGATCGTTGTTGTTCAACTGTACGGCGCCTTCGGGCTCCGGATGGCGTGGCGATGGCATTACGATGATTCTCAGGTCGCTGTGCGCGTTGTTTCGGAGCACATTGATAAGGTGATCGACCTGGAAAACGGGAAGTTTAGTGGATGGATTCTGGGCTCGAAAATCGTTCTCTGACACCAACAAACGCCGTCAAAATCGCAGAAATAACTGTTTTTATGAAGAAAAAACAGGTCTTGAGGTTAAAAATGAGCCAAAATCTATGAAAATCGAGCAATAATGAGTCAAAAATCACAAAAAAAATGTAAAAAATGAGCTGAAATATGGAAAAATTGAAGAAATCGGCCCAGAATGCTTGAAAATCATTTTTAAGCATTCTAGGCAGTTTTCATCATTTTTTTCCATATTTTGGCTCAATATCGCTCGAATTTCACAGATTTCGACACATTTTTCACCTTAAAACCTGGATTTTCTTATTTTTCATTTAAAAAAAGTCATTTCTGGAATTTTGACGGTATTTTTTGGGACAGAGAACGATTTTTAGTGTTTTATCATGATTTAGACACAAAAAACTCCGTCAAAATCGCAGAAATAAAATTTTTCATGAAAAAACCAGGTTTTGAGCTCAAAAATGAGCCAAAATCTATGAAAATTGAGCAAAAATGAGCCAAAATCTATCAAAATCGAGCAAAAATGAGCCAAAATATGGAAAAATCGATGAAAACGGCCCAGAATGCTTCAAAATCAGATTTGAGCGTCAAATTGCAAAAATCTGATTTTTAAGCATTCTGGGCCGTTTTTCATCAATTTTCCCATATTTTGACTCTTTTTTAACAATTTTTTGTGATTTTTGGCTCAATATCGCTCGAATTTCATAGATTTTGACACATTTTTCACCTTAAAACCTGGATTTTCTTATTTTTCACGAAAAAAAAAGTTATTTCTGTAACTTTGACGGCGTTTTTAGGCCATTGTAGCTTTTTCGAGCGTTTTTTTTTTTCGGAATCCGAATGAAACACGCCGTCAAAATCGCAGAAAGAGCTTTTTTTCATGAAAAATGAAAAAAAAACAGGGTTTGAGGTTAAAAATGGAGCCAAAATCTATGGAAATCGAGCAATTTTGAGCCAAAAAATCACAAAAAAATTGTGAAAATGTGCCAAAATATGGAAAAATTGATAAAAAACGGCCCAGAATGCTTGAAAATAAGATTTAGATCGTCAAATTGCAAAAATCTGATTTTCAAGCATTCTGGGCAGTTTTTCATCAAGTTTTCTATATTTTGACTCATTTCTCACAATTTTTTGCTCATTTTTTCTCGATTTTCATAGATTTTGGCTCATTTTTCATCTCAAAACCTGGATTTTCTCATTTTTCATGAAAAAAAAGTTATTTCTGCGATTTTAACGGCGTTTTTGAGATTTCTTTCCCGTACATTTCTCTGCGCCAGCTCCTCATTCCCATTCGGCTGATCCATGGCTCTAAACTCGTAGATGTGTGCTCCAACAACGATTTGATTCTCCATCGGCGGTTGATTCGGCTCCTGAGCAGCGAGCTCCTGTGCGGCGCGTGCAGCGATAAGCGCACGTTGATGATTGTAGGCCGCCGCGGCAGCACCGGCAGCCATAATATGAATAGGCTGACCGGCGAGTGAGCCGCGTTCTCTCATCACTCGCTCGGCGATCGCCATGTGCTCCGCGAGCACTGGACCGATTCTATTGTTCGCTGGAGGTTGAGCTGGAGGTGCCGGTGGTCGAACGTCTTCTCGAATTTCAATATGAGCCTCTAGGGGTCTTCGTTCCACGGCTGCTGCAGGCGGAGGATTCTCAGGAATCGCTGGCTCCGCCGGTGGCGCCACAACTTCTTGTCCATTTCTACTGGCTCTCCTGACTCGGTGCCCTCCGGCGGCACGTCTTCCGATTCTGTGTTTCAGTCGATCGTCACCGTATTCACACACGACTGCTTGCTTTTTTCTGTTGAGCGCCGAGAGGAACTTCACGGCCTCGTCGCCGCGAGCCACGCCCGGATATGTGCAATTTCGGAGAAGGACGAGCTCGACGCCGAGCTTTTCGATCGCTCGCTCCAGATTGTCGACGTCGCGCATGTAGAATGCGACGTTCACGAATTCGATGGATTTTATGTGCCATTCGCGAACGTGGACTGAAAAAAGAGATAGATTAGGCTGTTTTTGAGCGATTTTTCTGTAGTTTTCGCTGGAAAGTTCGATTTTCTAGCTCATTTTTCATCTATAAAGCTTCTTAGTCGCCTAGGACCAATTTCATGGGTTTTACGTCATTTTTAATGATTCTGGAGCATTTATCGCTATTCAAACTCGATTTTTCTGTATTTTTCGCTTGAAAATCAGGTTTTTGTAGCTTATTTCCCTCTCGGGACGTCTAGGATGATTCTAGATCAATTCCCAGGGTTTTAAGCCATTTTTGAAGATTCTGGAGCATTTTTAACTATTAAAACTCGATCTTTCAGTAGTTTTTCGCTTGAAAATTCGATTTTTTAGGCTCATTTTTCATGTCTAGGAATTCTAAGATGGTTCTAAACCAATTGCATGGGGTTTGAGCCATTTTAATGATTCTAGAGCATTTTTCTGTTTTTTTCGCTTGAAAATCCGATTTCCAAGGTTATATTTCATCTATACAGCTTCTAGACGGCTAGGACTGATTTCATGGGTTTTAAGCGGTTTTTTAAGATTCTGGAGCGATTTTCGCGATTCAAACTCGATTTTTCTGTATTTTTCGCTTGAAAATTCGATCTTTTTCATCTATAAAGCTTTCTGGAAGTCTAGGATGCTTATAGGTCAATTTCCTCGGATTTTTAGCAATTTTTAAAGATTCTTGAGCAATTTTGGCTGTTCAAAGTCGATTTTTCTATAGTTTTCGCTGAAAATTCGATTTTCTAGCTAATTTTTCAACTATAAAGCTTCTTAGACGCCTAGGACCAACTTCTTTGGTTTCACGCCATTTTTAAAGATTCTGGAGCGATTTTTCTGTAGTTTCTGCTTGGAAATTCGGGTTTCTAGCTGTTTTTTTCATGCCTAGGAATTCTAGGATGATTCTAGACCAGTTTCCACGGGTTTTTAGCCATTTTTAATGATTCTTGAGCGATTTTCTTAAAATTTTCGCTTAAGAACTCGATTTTCTGAATTTTTAGCTTGAAAATTCGATTTTTAGGCACATTTCTCGCTTGTAAAGCTTGCTAGACGTATAAGTCCAACTTCCTTGGATTTTTAGCCATTTTTGAAGATTCTAGAGCAATTTTCGCTAGTCCAACTCGATGTTTCTGTAGTTTTCGCTTGAAAATCCGATTTTCTAGGCCATTTTTCATCTATAAAGCTTTCTAGACATCTAGGGCCAACTTCGCTGGTTTTACGCCGTTTTTAATGATTCTATAGAAATTTTCGGTATTTTTCGCTTGAAAATCCGATTTTCTATCTCATTTTTCATCTATAAAGCTTGCTAGACGTCTAAAACCAACTTCTTTGATTTTATGCGAATTTTTCGGATTCTGGAGCAATTTTCGCTGTTCAGACACGGCTTTTCTGCAATTTTCGCTTCGAAGCTCGATTTTCTAGCTGTCTTTTCTCTCAAGGATGATTCTAGATCAATTTCAGCCGTTCCTAACTCACCTATGCCTCTGAGAACTCTGCCAAAGTTGGGATAGTTCGCCGCGAACGGCCGTATGTCACATTTCGAGTGAAACTGCAGCACATATTTGTGCGACGACGTCATCATAACGGAAAGCCTGTCCGGGGCCAGACCAGCCGCGTACATGAACTCTATGCCACGGAGGAACGTCGGTCCGCTCGTCTTGAGCAACATTCGCTCGGTGGCCAACGCCACCAACGTCTTCACCATTGTCATAGGCGTCACGACGCTGCGGTCGTGCGAGAAACCTCGACGTCGTGCTTCGTGGCCTTCCGCTTGTGGTGCCTCGGGTTGATTAATAATGTTAGGAATTGTGTGGACGTGTGGGTGGACCTGCGCGGGGTCCGTGTGTCTGGAACGAAAAATTTGCCGATTTTTTTGTAAAAACTCAAAAATTCATATGAAAAATTCAAAAAAAAAAATTGGGAAGAACGCGATTTCACACTTTCGAAACGTCCCAAAGCCTCAAAATCGGCTCCGGGACATTTCGAAAGTGTGAAATCCCGTTTTTGCCCAATTTTTGGAACTTTTCATCTATTTTTTTTGCGTTTTTATCTATTATACGTTTAAAAAATTGCGTTTTCAGACAAAAAAGTGAAAATAGATATGAAAAGTTCCAAAAATCAGGAAAAACGGGATTTCACACTTTCGAAATGTCCCGGAGCCAAATTTTCGAATGAAAATTGGTTGGCACCATGAAAAATGAATTTATGGTTCAGTAGATGCCAGAAAATCATGCGGATTCTAAAAAATTCGCTCAAAAAAGCTTCTATGACCTAAAAACGCCGCCAAACTCGCAGAAATAACTTTTTTTTTCATGAAAAATATGAAAAACCAAGTTTAACTTTAGAGGCTGAAAACGAGCCAAAATCTATGAAAATCGAGAAAAAATAAGCCAAAAATCACAAAAAATAGTAAAAAATTAGCCAAAATATGGAAAAATTGATGAAAAACCGCCCAGAATGCTGGAAAATCAGGTTTTTTGCAATTTTACCGGCAAATCTGATTTTCAAGCATTCTGGGCAGTTTTCATCAATTTTTTCATATTTTGACTCATTTTTTACTATTTTTTGTGATTTTTGACTCATTATTGCTCGATTTTCATAGATTTTGGCTCATTTTCCACATCAGAAACTGGTTTTTAAATATTTTTTTCATGAAAAAAGTTATTTCTGCGAATTTCCGGCGTTTTCTTCGTAAAAGAAGCATTTTTTGAAGGTTTCTCTAGAAATCCGCATGATTTTTCATTGAAATCGCTCAATTTGCTCCCATCAATTCGCTACAATTGCGTTATTTCGGAGCGTCGTTTGTTCTATTCTCTTCTCTCCCGGGCGCTTCACTCTCTCTCCTAACTATCTCCACATGGTGGCCATCTGAAAGGAAAGGGAAGAAAAACCACGAGACTAACTTGAAGACACAAAAAAAGTGAAAAAAAAGATAACGAAAAAGTGCAAAAAATCGGTAACGAAGATCGATAGGAACGATCAAAAATTGGGGGAAAACCGGGAGAAAATACTTTTAAAAAAACATATTTTTTTCACGAAAAAATTACAGATATGGCGGCGCATAGGAAATGTTTTTGTAGATCAAAAAACCGAATTTTTCCTAGAAAAATACTGGGAAATACTGTGTACAGGAAGAGAAAAGTGAATATAAGAGCGGCTACTCGTAAAACGACGAAAAAAAAATTGAACACTAAATGACACATTATAACCAAAAAAAAGGAGGACTTAGAATCGAATTTCTAGTATTAAAAAAAATGATTAAACCATTATAATTATTAAAACACTGCATATTACACTATACAAAACGGTATAGAGCCTCCTTCTGATGACGTCGTGGATACTGGAGACGTTGGAATGGATTCTGGACGAGCTAGCCGGTGGGATAGTTGCTCCTCGATGAATAGGCGAAGATTTCGGCATTGAGAGTCGTCGAAATTGTGCTCGCGGGATAGGGATTTCGCTAGCGTAGCCGCTTTGGTGTTCTGGAAATGTTGAAAACGTTAGTTGTTGAGCTAGAAGGTGCAAAAAACTACGCTCAGAGCCAGAGACACGAAAAATTACCTAGAAAATCGAATTTTTAAGCGAAAACTACAGAAAAAACGCTCCAGAATCTTTAAAAACGGCTTAAAACCAAAGAAGTTGGTTTTAGACCGTCTTGGAAGCTTCATCGATGAAAAATGACTCAGAAAATCGATTTTTCAGTGAAAATTGCTCCAAAATCTTTAAAAATCACTTAAATCCCAGGAAATTGGTCTAGAATTATCATAGACTTCCGAGACATGGAAAAGAGCTATTACTCCAGTCTGCATAAATCGGGTTCCTGGCCTAACTTTTGCAGCTGGCCGAACTCTTGGACCCGCCACGAAAACTGCTACAGTAACCTCCGTAAATCGACACAAATTTTTTTTTGAATTTAATTCCTAAAATCTTTCCGATTTTTTTTCTCCGTTTTCAACCGATTTTCTTGATTTTTTTCGCGATTTTCGAGTAAATTTATCGAAAAAGAATATTTTCGTGCAATTTTTTTTCCGGTTTTGAACTCTGAAATTTGAAAATTGTTTTAAATAAAGAAAAAATGTTACGAAAATATTCTTTTTCGATAAATTTACTCGAAAATCGCGAAAAAAATCAAGAAAATCGGTTGAAAACGGAGAACAAAAATCGGAAAGATTTTAGGAATTAAATTCAAAAAATTTTGTGTGTCGATTTACGGAGGTTACTGTAGCAGTTTTCGTGGCGGGTCCAAGAGTTCGGCCAGCTGCAAAAGTTAGGCCAGGAACCCGATTTATGCAGACTGCAGTAATAGAAAATCGAATTTTCAAGCGAAAACTACGAAAAATCGCTCCAGAATCTCTAAAAATGGCTTAAAACCCATGAAATGGGTCTAGAATCGTTCTAGACGTCCCGTGATGAAAATAAGCTACAAAATGCTTGAAAGGAGGATTTTGGGCGAAAAATCATGCAGATTCCCGATGAACGCTCAAAAATCGTTCTCTGACATTTTTTTTTTCTTTTTTTTCATGAAAAATATGGAAATCCAGGTTTTGACGTCCAAAAAATGAGCCAAAATCTATGAAAATCGAGCAATAATGAGCAAAAAAAATCACAAAAAACTGTAAATGGGTCAAAATATAGAAAACTTGATGAAAAACGGCCCAGAATGCGTGAAAATCAGATTTTTGCAACCTAACGGTCAAATCTTATTTTCAAGCATTCTGGGCAGTTTTCATCAAATTTTACATATTTTGGCTCATGTTTTACAATTTTTGTGATTTTTGGCTCATTATTGCTCGATTTTCTTAGATTTTGGCTCATTTTTAACCTCAAAACCTGGATTTTCTTATTTTTCATTTAAAAAAAAAAGCTATTTCTGCAATTTTGACGCCGTTTTTTGGGTCAGAGAACGATTTTGAGCGTTTTATTCGGAATTTGCATGATTTTTCGTCCGGAATCCTCCTTTCAAACATTTTCTAGCTTATTTTCCTCTCGGGACGTCTAGAATGATTCTAGACCAATTTCATAAGTTTTAAGCCATTTTTAGAGATTCTGGAGCGATTTTTCTATTAAAAAATTCGATTTTCTAGGTAATTTTTCGCGTCTAGGAAGTCTATGATAATGCTAGACCAATTTCCTAGGATTTAAGTGATTTTTGAAGATTTTGGAGCAATTTTTACTGAAAATTCGATTTCCTGAGTGATTTTTCATCTATGAAGCTTACAAACCGTCTAAAACCAACTTCTTTGGTTTTAAGCCATTTTTAAAGATTCTGGAGCAATTTTTCTGTACTTTTCCCTTGAAAATCCAATTTTCTAGGTAATTTTCCGTGTCTCTGGCTCGCTGAAGTCCTCACCCTTGGCACTTTTATCACTTTCTGCTCGCCATTCTTCAGTGTCAACTCCAGCGTGAACAAGTGCTCATTGCTCTCCGCAACCTGATCATCTATACTATAATTGGCCAGTGTAAAACATATATCATCTACAGTCGGATAGGTTCGTTCGATTCGTCTCCGAACCTGCCGTCGAACGTGATCATCGGCGTCCTGTTGCTTCTTTCGAATCGGACACTCTTGGTCGTCCTGCGAGGAATCTGATGAATCTGAGCGTGATGGGTAACGCGATGCTGAAAAAAAAAACCATAAAAATAGTCGATTTTTCCATAGTTTTCAGTATTTCGACGCAGAAATAGCTTTTTTTCACGAAAAAATATATAAAAATCAGGTTTTGAGGTTAAAAATGAGCCAAAATATGGAGAAATTGATGAAAAACCGCCCAGAATGCTTGAAAATCAGATTTGACCGTTAAATTGCAAAAATCTGATTTTCAAGCATTCTGGGCCGTTTTTCATCAATTTTTCCATATTTTGGCTCGATTTTCATAGATTTTGGCTCATTTTCAACCTCAAAACCTGTTTTTTTTCCACTTTTCGTGAAAAAAAAAACAGTTATTTCTGCGACTTTGGCGGCGTTTTTAGGCCATAGAAGCTTTTTTGAGCGTATTTTTTGGAATCCGTATGAAATACGCCATCGAAATCGCAGAAATAGCATTTTTTTCAGGAAAAAATATAAAAATCGGGTTTTGAGGTTAAAAATGAGCCAAAATCTATGAAAATCGAGCAATAATGAGCAAAAAATATGAAAAAATTGATGAAAACGGGCCAGAATGCTTGAAAATCAGATTTACCGGTCCAATCTGATTCTCAAGCATTGTGGGCCGTTTTCATCATTTTTTCCATATTTTGGCTCATTATTGCTCGATTTTCATAGATTTTGGCTCAATTTTAACCTCAGAACCTGAAAAAGAAGCTATTTCTGCGATTTTAACTGCATTTTTTGAGCGTTTTAATTGTGCAATTCGCCGAAATTCGTTCTGATTCCCACCTATCTCCGCCGCTCTCTGTTGCTCTTCCTGCTCCTGTCGCTGCTTTCTCAGATGCGGCGGAACGTATACGTTGGGCCGTTGGGCTCGTTGCGGCTCGCCGATGCGCTCACGAATCTCCGATTTTCGTTGTTCGTGTACTCTGTCGAACTCGTCGCGATCCAGCTGATTGCGACGGATGAATCGCATGTATCCGTGATTCAGGTCTATTCGTGGCTGCTGCGGTCGTGTCATTTCTGAGAGAATTGAGGTTTTTTGGGTGAAAAAATGGGAGAAAATTAGTGAAATTTGGATTTTTCTGGGTGAAAAGGGGGTAAAAAATGACGAGAAATAGTAAAATTGAGCTTCTTTTCATTGGAAAAGGGTTACTTTCCGGTATAAGCGTTTTTTTCTTTCTAAGGCCAGAAAATGAGATTTTGGGGATTTTGAGGACTTTATAGCTAAACTAGGGAGTTTTCACTAATTTTTTGGAGGAAGAACTGTTATTTTCAACGTTTTCTAGGTGAAAATATTCATTTTTACGCTAGTTAGTACGATTTCTATGCAATATTCCGTCCAAAAACTGGAAAAAAATTCCGATGGGCCGAGAAGAGTAAATTTTGTAATTTTCTATGTTTTCTAGGTGAAAAATCTCACTTTTACGCTATTTAGTACGATTTTGATGCGAAATTTGGTCTCAAAAAGCCTTTAAAACACAATTTTTGGCCAAATTTCCGCCCAAAAACTAGAAAAAATTACGATGGGCCGAGAAGTGAGAAAAATTAAAATTTTCGACGTTTTCTAGGTGAAAAATCTCATTTTTACGCTAATTTTCCCGATTTTTAGGCAGAATTCGGCCTAAAAAAGCTCAGAAAATTACTCTACAGCTTCACACACACAGACCGGTTTTTCTTGCGCGGAAATCAATAGTTTTATGGATTTCCGACGCAAAAATCGAATAAAATAGCCGAAAATTGATACAAAACGCGAGAAATTCCGCTAGGAAACTGAGATTTTCGGTGGGAAAAATTACATCAAAAAAAGTTTTAGGCTGAAACTTTCAGATTTTTCGGAATTTTCAAAGCGTTTTCCCGGTTTAAACCTAGTTTAAAGGTTAAATACACTAATTTTAAATATTTTAAACTGAAAATTCGAAAAAAATCGATACAGGAACTCTGTGAAACTTCTCAAGTGCCCGAACGCTTCCGCAACAAAAAATTCGACAATTCCCATGAGTCAGCAAACGCGCTCCACTGAACCGTGACACGCGACGCGACCGCGCCGCCGCCCCGTCTGGCACGAATTAACACGGCCTCGAACTTGTCGGTTTTTCATCGAATCTTCTCGGGTTCCCCACCAATTTTCGCAGTTTTTCATCTATTTTTTTAAATTCCCCGTGTTTTTCTCCACTAGACGCTGAAGTTTCGTCCGCTTTCATCGCAAAAATGCCGAAAAAATCGCTAAAATCCGTTGGAACACCTCAAAAAACGAGTTATCGATTTTGGTACCGCCCATTGCGATTTTCGGGGTTCCCAGTGAATTTTTCGTGTAAAACGAGTGATTTGACAGGATTTATGGGAAAAATCACCCCAGAATCATGAAAATTCACCTATTTTTACCCAGTTTTGTGGAAAAAAAGTGGAAAAATCCTATTGCCACGTGGCAGTTTGCATTTGCATCAGAGGTGTCTAATAATCTTATTGGGGGATTTTTGGAGCCAAAAAACAGTGAAAAATCGCTGAAAAACGGGTTTCCAGGGCTCAAAATACATTTTTCTACCCAATGTTAATAATTTTCAGCCAATTCTTCTTTTCTTCTTCTGAATAAGTCACTTCCTCATTGATCAATGGTCAATACACTCAATATTTGTACTATTCCGGTCTGCTGGGGTCAAGATGTCAATAGAGGGCAAACAGACATTCAAATAGTCTAGGTCTCCCTAGTTCTTTCATTTTCTGCTTTAGACATGCTAATTTGGGTGTAAAAGAGCTATTTTTGAGGTAGTTTTACCCCGAAAAACAAGATTTTTCACTAGGGAAATCGCTGTACGATTTAGATGGAGGTAACTGCCAAAATAGTAATTTTGAGCTCACAAACCCGATTTTGGCTCGATATTTTGGTTTCTAAGTTCCCAGAAAATTCCCTAGCTATAGTATAGTTTTTGTTAGATTCTATTAGCAGGGCTGCGCAGCAACGAATTTCGGCAGCTCATTCAAAAGGGAATAACTTTTTCCAAGGGGGTCAGATAAAAATACGGTCAACAGAAAAAATGTACCTTTTCAAAAAAGCTATCGATTGGTTAAAAAACCGTCAAATTTCGTCGAAAATTAACAGAGCTACGCCTAGTGTTGCCGAAAAATTGCTGAAATCGACAATTTTTCGGCAACATAAGGCGTAACTCTATTAATTTTTGACGAAATTTGACGGTCTTTCAACCAATCGATAGCTTTTTTAATTAGGAACATTTTCATGTTGACCGTATTTCTATCCGATCCCTCTGAATAAAGTAGTTCCCTTTTAAAGGAATTGCCGAAATTCGTTGCCGCTCATCCCTGGCTCCAAGAGTAAATTCCTCAGAAAATTCCCTAGCTATAGTATAGTTTTTGTTAGATTCTATTGGCTGGAAACAAATTACCTTCATTGGAGCCCACAGAACTTTGACCCCTCTATTGTTTTTTTTTTTTTTCATTCATCTCCACTTCTTCTCTAGCAGTTGTAGTAGTCGTTCTCTCCAGTATGACCTTCTCCCCATCTCTCCTACTAACCCCTAAATCAACCCGGAGCCGCAGCAGCTGTCCCCGTTCTTTTCTTCCTCTTTTCACTCCCTATGTCCTTGGGCGTAGCGCCACACTACTAGAGTGTGAGTAGTGAGATGGAGAGAGAGAGAGACAGGAAAAAGGGCATTCGAGGTGCATCGGTTGCATTGAACCGAGAAGAGAAAACGGCGACCGATCTAAAGATCAATTTGATGGGTGTGTGTTGAATGGAGAGGAGAGGGAGCCAGGGGGCGCCCTGACGACGTCAATTGGTCGAAATGGGGAAGAATTGGCTCAGAGGGCGCTGGTGAGCCAGAGACGTTATTGGCTGCTAAGAACGTCTTTTTGGCCTAGATTTGACTCCTTTTGAGCTCCTAGAGCCCTAGCTTCAATTATACGACTTTGAGCATTGAAATGAGCACATTTTCTTCGTTTTTGGCTTAGAGTCGGCTGTCTAGTCCACAAGAGCTTCATCTAAAGCTATTTTCGGTTTGAAAAAGAGCTCAAAGTGCTCAATTTTGTCTCAGAATTGACTCTATGAGCTTCGAGAGCTTCAGCTCGATCTAGACGTTTTTGGCCGCCAAAAAGCTATTTTGAGGCCGAAAATGAGCCCATTTTCTTCGGTTTCGGCCTAGATTGGGCTCATTTGCGACAAAAATTGGCTTATTAGCGGCCAAGAACGTCCAGATCGAGCTGAAGCTCTCGGAGCTCGCAGAGCCAACTACATGCCAAAAACGAAGGTAATGGGCTCATTTGCGACCAAAAATTGGCTTATTAGCGGCCAAGAACGTCCAGATCGAGCTGAAGCTCTCGGAGCTCGCAGAGCCAACTACATGCCAAAAACGAAGATAATGGGCTCATTTGCGACCAAAAATTGGCTTATTGGCGGCCAAGAACGTCCAGATCGACATGAAGCTCTCGGAGCTCATTGAGTCGAATCTAGGTCAAAAAAGAAGAAATTTGGCCAAAAAGCCAATTTTTGGTCAAAAATGAACCGATTTTCTTCGTTTTCGGCCTAGATTTGACTCTATGAGCTCCGAGAGCTTCAGCTCGATCTAGACGTTCTTGGCCCCCAAAAAGCCATTTTTGGGCCGAAAATGAGTCAAATTTCTTCGTTTTTGGCCTAGATTTTTGGCCTTGACTTGAATTTACTCCTGGAATCTTCCCTCCGATTCCTTCTTCACTCTTCGAACGGTTTTACAATCCTTTGTAACCGTACAAACCTTTTTTTCTTCTTTAAAAAACCCTCTCCTTTCTCTTCATAAATCAACGATCTTTTATGACTTTACGATCATTCCCCCCATCCGTCATAAATAACTGGTTTTGTGTTCGTATCTAATGTAGTTTTCTAAAGTTTTCGATCAATTTCCTATCCCTGGCGGGTCCACACCACGAGAAAATCGCCGCAAGACCGGGGGATTCCCCCCGGACTTTGGCGAATTTCGTGGTGGGACCCGCCGCGGCGTGCGTAAGGTAGATCTTACTGGTTAGATTAGTAAGATAATGATCTCGAGACAAAATTGTTATCTGATTGAAGAATTTGGAAGGTTGGAGGTCAATCTAGCAGTTTTCTCCATTTTAAATGAGGGTTTTTCCATCGAATGTTATACCAAAATTTAGAGCTCAATTAGATCTACAAAATGATGTAAATATTATTGATTTATACATCATTTTGAAGATCTAATTGAGCTCTAAATTTTGGTATAGAATTTGATGAGAAAATCATAATTCTGAATGGAAAATACTGTCGGCCCGTGTTCAAGATCCATAAATTTGTATAGACCAATAATATTTTCATCATTTTGTAGATCTAGTTGAGTTCTACTTTTTGGTATAAAATTTGATGTAAAAATCGTAATTTTTAATGAAGAAAACTGTCTCGGAATATCGTTTTCTTCTTCTCCGTGGTTTCCTGGGCTCCGCGACGTTTCGAAGGTGTGACATTTCGAAAGCAAAACGTTGCCCTCGTGAAATATTGCACTTTCGAAACGTCACCCTTTCCGAACGTCGCGAAGCCGTTTTCTGATGGTATTCTCTATTAAGTCTCCAATTTTTTCAGTCGCTCCGACTCAACGTCTTCTGAATGAGCGCCGTGGAGTCCCATCACCATCACACGAACCATCACTCGAATGGAAATGGCTCGTCGTCCGGAGCTCACTACGACACCAATGGCAACGACGCAGAGATCAAGAAGGAGATCAAGGACGAGCCAATGGCATCGGAAGACGACGATGTGACGTTCGGCGAGATGATGAAGAAGAGCAAGAAGAGCTCCTCCGAGAAGAAGAAGAACAAGAGGAAGGCCGCCGATAGTGGAGAGGAATCTGAGGAGGAGTATAAGCCGGAGAAGGAGAAGCGGAAGTCGGGATCCTCGAAGAAGAACGCGAAGAGTAGTGGAGAGGAGTCGGAGGATGAGTATAAGCCGGAGAAGAAAAAGTCGAAGAAGAGCTCGAAGAAGAAGGCGAGCAGTGAGGAGGACGAGGATTACAGTGAGGAAGATGTGAAGCCTCCGGTAAGCTTTAGAATTCAATTTTTTCGGTAATTTTTTACACCAAAATGTAGAACTCGATGGGATCTATAAAATGGTACTAAAATCACCAAAATTGCTTGTCTCGGTTTTTTTCGGGGCCAAAAACGGCTTCCAGATGTTTTGTTATATCTCAATTTCTAATGAACCAAAATTTATGAAAATAATACAGATCGATTGCAAATTTTCTGGAGATTTCTAAAACTCTAACTCCTGGCGCACCTTCGGCTTAAAACTTTTTGATTTTGAAGTTTTAGGAATCTCCAGATAAATTGCAATCGATCTGTATAATTTTCATAAATTTTGGTTTATTAGAAATTGTGATATAACAAAACATCTGGAAGCCGGTTTTGGCCCCGACAAAAACCGAGACAAGCAATCTTGATGGTTTTAGTACCATTTTATAGATCTCATCGAGTTCTACATTTTGGTGTAAAAATTGACCCTTGAATGTTCCCTTTGTTCTTTCACTGCATGCTCACTTACACTAACCACCGCCTCACCTCTTCAGAAGCAAGAAATCATCGATGAGGAGGAGCTGACCAAGGAGGAACGAAAACGGCGGAAAAAGGAGAAGCGGAGGCTTGAAAAACAGGCGAAAAAGGAGAAAGAAGGCTCAGACGACGACAACAAGGAATCAGAAGCATCTGGAGACGACGAGGACGAAGAAGGGAAGAAGAAGAAGGTGTTGTCTTGTTGTTGCTTTGCATGGGCTTTCAGTTGCACCAAAAATGTGTTTAAAGTAGGATTCTTGAAATATGCAAAATTCCGTCCTGATTCCGAATATCCTAATGAAAATGCTCAAAAATTCTTCTAAAAGCCTGAAAAATCGCTTCAAACAGGTCCATTTTCTGTGGAGTTGTCTCCGGTGGCCTAACTCCTGGAGGTTTCTCTTCCACCGCCGGTTTTTTACTTTTCACTGCTTTTTCGAGCTAGTATTTCAACGAAAAAGCAGTGAAAAGTAAAAAACCGGCGGTGGAAGAGAAACCTCCAGGAGTTAGGCCACCGGAGACAACTCCACAGAAAATGGACCTGTTTGAAGCGATTTTTCAGGCTTTTAGAAGAATTTTTGAGCATTCTCATTATGATATTCGGAATCAGCGCGAAATTTTGGCTCCGGTACATTTCGAAAGTAAGACATTAGAAAGTAGACGTTTCGAAAGTGTGAAATCGCGTTTTGCCCATTTTTTGAAACTTTTCATATATTTTTTGAGCAAATGTATACCAAAAAGTTCCAAAAATTAAGCAAAAACGCAATTTCACACTTTCGAAATGTCCCTGAGCCGAAATTTGCGTATTTTAAAAGAAAACAATTTTTGCCCGGAATCCTCCTTAGAATCCCTTAGATCCCTATTTATAACTCCTCCAATTTCCAGAAAAAGAAGTCCAAGTCTTCCAACAAGCCGAGCACCTCAACGCCCTCAAAGTCGGCCACCAAAAAAGAGCCGACGAAAAAGAAGGTGAAAGAAGAGCCCGACGACGTGTGGGAGTGGTGGAAGGAGGAGAAGAAGCCGGCGGGTGTCAAATGGAACTCTCTTCAACACTGCGGCCCGCTGTTCGCACCACCCTACATACCGCTTCCCGATCATGTGCATTTCCTCTATAACGGCCATCGTGTGAAGTTGAGTACAGCTTCGGAGGAGTGCGCTCAGTTCTACGCCGGAATTATCGGTCATGAGTACGAGGGGAAGGAGGACTTCAATAATAACTTTATGACGGACTGGAGGAAGGTGATGACTGTGCAGGAGAGGGAGAAGATAACCAATATCAGCAAGTGCAACTTTGAACACATTCGGAACTATCAAAACGAGCAGCGCGAAATTCGCCGGAACATGAGCAAGGAGGAGAAGTTGAAGATAAAGGAGGAGAAGGAGGCCGAGGTTTTGGCCTACGGGATAGCGGTGATCGATGGGCATCGGCAGAAGATTGCCAACTTCCGAATTGAGCCGCCCGGAGTGTTCCGTGGTCGAGGAGGCCATCCGAAGATGGGAATGATCAAGAAGCGTATTATGCCTGAAGACGTCATAATCAACTGTGGCAAGGACTCGGAGATCCCGAAGCCACCGCCGGGCCACAAGTGGAAGGAGGTGCGGCACGATAATACTGTCACATGGCTGTGCTCGTGGACAGAGAGTGTGCTTGGGCAGAATAAGTACATTATGTTGAATCCGAGTTCGAAGATTAAGGGCGAGAAGGATTATGAGAAGTACGAGACGGCGCGGCGGTTGAAGCTCAAGATTGGACGCATTCGCGAGAGATACATTGAGGATTGGCGCTCGAAGGAGATGAAGGTTCGGCAGCGTGCCACGGCTCTCTATTTCATTGACAAACTGGCGCTTCGTGCCGGTAACGAGAAGGATGTGGACGAGTCGGCGGATACTGTGGGTTGCTGCTCGCTGAGATACGAGCATATCAAGCTGTTCGACTCGGCGAAACTCCAGGAGACGGATAAGAAGGAGAAGGAGTTTGTTGTGGAGTTTGACTTCCTTGGAAAGGACTCGATTCGCTATTTTAATCGAGTGGCTGTGGAGAAGCGGGTCTTCAAGAATCTGAAGCTCTTCATGGAGAACAAGAAGGCTGGAGACGATTTGTTCGATAGATTGGACACCTCCATGCTCAATGAGCACTTGAGAAGTTTGATGGATGGGCTGACTGTCAAGGTGTTCCGTACCTACAACGCGTCGATTACGCTTCAAGAGCAGCTGGTAAAGTTGACGAATCCGAAGGACAACGTTGCCGCCAAGATTCTATCCTACAATCGAGCCAATCGGCAGGTCGCTATTCTGTGTAACCATCAACGTGCGGTTTCCAAGGGTTTCGATGCTTCTATGGAGAAGTTGGAGCAGAAGGTAAGGCCCTTACCGTAAGGGATTTTAGGCGCTGAAAAATCTCTTTAAAGAGCTCAAAAATATAGAGAATCTAATTTTCCAGATCAAAGACAAGAAGAAGGAGGTGAAGGAAGCCGAGGCGGCTCTCAAAAGCGCCCGTGGAGCCGAGAAGGAGAAGGCTCAGAAGAAGTACGATCGGCTCAAGGAGCAACTCAAAAAGTTGAAAATCTCGCGAACCGACAAGGACGAGAACAAGCAAATCGCGCTGGGAACCTCCAAACTCAACTATATAGATCCACGGATTACGGTCGCCTGGTGCAAGAAGTACGAGGTGCCGTTGGAGAAGGTATGTAGTCGATTATTCAGGGTTTTGAGCGGTTTTTTTGGCACAAAATGTTCGAAAAGCGCGAAATTGATCAAGAAAACTTGAAATTGCTCAAGGAGCATTTTAAACTGTTTCTGAGCAATTTATGCGATTTTTACAGTACTCAAAGCTTCAAAAACCGCTCAGAAAGCTTACAGAGCCGATTCTTCAAATTCTGGAGCATTTTTTGGCTCAAAAATGATCAGAATGGCTTAAAATTATTTCAAAAAAAAACTCAAAATTGGTCGCGGAGCAGAGATGAGCGGAAGAGCATTTTTGAAATGGCGGAAGGCGGAAGGCGGAAGGCGGAAGAGGGAAAATTTTGGCGGAAGGCGGAAGGCGGAAGGCGGAATTTCAAAAATTTTGGCGGAAGGCGGAAGGCGGAAGGCGGAATAGAAAAAATGGGCGGAAGACGGAAAGCGGAAGGCGGAAGGCGGAATTTCGCCTACTTTTACTCGTAGTTTCCTGCATAAAAGAGATGTTTTTGCTGCTGTTTCGCTTAATTTCAAGGTTTCAAGCATGAAATAACCGAAAAATCACTGTTTTTAGCAAGTTTGAAAAAAAATTTGAAATTCCGCCTTCCGCCTAATTTTTCCGATTTTTGGCGGAAGGCGGAAGGCGGAAGGCGGAAGTGGGAAAATTTTGGCGGAAGGCGGAAGGCGGAAGGCGGAAGAGGAAAAATGGGCGGAAGGCGGAAGGCGGAAGGCGGAAGGCGGAATTCCGCTCATCTCTGTCGCGGAGCCTTCCCAACCATCTTTGAGCAATCTGGGTGTTTTCGACAGTACTAAAGTCCCCAAAAATCGATTAGAAAGCGTGACAACAGCTTTTCAAGCGGATTCCTCAAATGCTGGACCGTTTTTTGGCTCAAAAATGTTCAAAAATGCTTAAAATTGACCCGAAAGGCTCAAATGTTTTTGCGGAGCATTTCCAACCATCTCTGAGCGATTTAGGCGCTTTTGAAAGTATTAAAAACTACAGAACTCCGATTTTTTAGGTTCGGAGTCATTATTATGCTCAGAATCGTTCTAAAAGGCTTGAAAGTTTTCTCGGAGCTTTTCCAGCTAGCTCTGAGCAATATAAATGCTCATGACAGTGCTAAAATTCCCTGAAAACCCCTCTAAACCCCCCTATTTTCTTCCAGGTCTTCACCAAAACGCACCGCGAGAAGTTCCGCTGGGCCATCGACATGACGATGACTTCCGATGAGGAGTTTGTCTTCTAAGTTCAATATTAGTTCCCATCTGTTATCCCCACCCAAATCCTTTCTTCTTTTAAAGATGGCTGTGATTGAGTTTCCCCCCTTTTCTAATCATTTTTCGTTTCTTTGGCTCCTATCTGTCTCTCTCTCTCTCTCTCTCTAATAACTTATTATTTAGTTTTTTCTTTGCTTAATCAAAAAAAAAAATTCTCTCTCATGCTTAACTTTTTATTCGTTTTTTCTTCTAAAATAATCTATTTTTAAAATACCAAAAAAAATCTCCATCCCCTCGTGTCTAATTCGTAGCCTTTACCGTTTTTTTTTAATTTGTGTGCTTCCATACCTTTTTTTCCAGTCCCTACAATATTTCGTGTAACTTTTTTTGCTTTCTTTGTTTTTTTTTTTTTTAAGTTTCTAACATTAGACGTATACTGTATACGCTTCTTTTTCTCTTTTTTTTTTGCCCCACACTATCTCCTAAATATTCTCTCTCTCTACCAATATCGAAACTCCCTTTCTTTTCAGTCTTGTCTTTGGTCTATCTTTGTCTCTCTCTCTCTGTAATCGAAATGTGAGCCTTGAATTGATGATAATGAACTTTGCATTTGATAATTGAATTTGGATTATTTGTAACTGACTATGAGAAATGGGCCCCGGGATGCTTCTAGAAGATGGACAACCCAAAGGCAAAGGAAGAGAAAAGAAGCAAAAAGCATAAGCCCAATGCGGGGCTCGAACCCGCGACAACCAGATTAAGAGTCTGGTGCTCTACCGACTGAGCTAACCGGGCGGCAATAAAGTCTAGTGGTGATGGCGTATAAGAAGGAGGGAGCGACGACTTGTGACCTTGGGCGCCCGCTCCCTCTTTCTTATACGCCCTCGCCTCATTGGGTTACTGCCGCCCGGTTAGCTCAGTCGGTAGAGCACCAGACTCTTAATCTGGTTGTCGCGGGTTCGAGCCCCGCATTGGGCTTATCTTTTTTGATTTCTTTTTTCGTTATTGTGAGGGCCCTCCGAGGGTGTTTGGTGTCAAAAAAAGGAAAAAAAGACTAATCAGTTCATTTTGATACCAGAAAAATACACAGATTCAATTAACTGTTGCAATCATTACTTGAAATGAAGAAATTCTTTTTTTCATTCTTTACTCCTCTTCTCCTTTTTTTTCTTCCTCTTCTTTTGCTATTGTACTCGAACACATCTGTAATATAATATTGGAGCTTCTGGAAGAATTATTGCCTCTCTCTCACTCGAAAGCCTTATCGAGAATCAAAAACAGACAATACAGTAGTCCACATCCACACACATCTGCCGCAGATGTTATTACGGGAATCGCATGGTTATCTGGATCGAGACCGAATCTCCAGAGAGCGTAGACGACTAGTTGTGAGAGGTAGAGGATTACGGAGGACTGAAAAGTCGGGGTTTTCGGCTTTGGGCCTAACCCATATCTCGCTTCAAAATCGTTTCTGTGATTTAGGACTATGTTTTTTAGACTTACCGTAACCTATTTAGTACAGTACTATCAAAATCTGAAATAAAAAATGTTAGGCCCAAAATCGTAAAAAATCGATTTTGGGCCCAAATTTTTTTGGGTCTAATTTTAACTTTTCTAGACTAAATCGACTATGGAAAGTCCAAAAACATAGTCCTAACTCACAAAAACGATTTTGAAGCGGATTATAGACGTTTTTGTAAAGTCGAGTTTTCAGGTTTGGGCCACGGCCTATTTCGGTATGTATTTGGCTTTAGAATCGTTTCTGTGACTTAGGACTATGTTTTTTAGACTTACCGTAACCTATTTAGTACAGTACTATCAAAAACTGAAATTAAAAAAGTTAGGCCCAAAATCGAGTTTTGGGCCCAAATTTTTTTGGGTCTATTTTAAACTTTTCTAGACTAATTCGACCATGAGAAGTTCGAAAAACGTAGTCCTAACTCACGAAAATGATTTTGAAGCGAGATATAGGCCAACAACGGATAACCCTATAAGACTACTGTATTACGGTACCTGTGCAAAAACCACCAATGCATAACCCGCGAAAAACTTCCAATCCAACTCGACGGGCTCATAAATATAAGACAGGGCCGTTGAAATTCCCACAAATACCATTTGAAATGGAACAGCGGTAAATAACAAGAGACGGGCGGTCTGTGCTTCTGAGCAGTTCGATAGATAGTACCGGATTGGCCAAGATCGTTGACTCCAACCGAGTTCCGATTCATGACGGGTTTCTAGATGGGACGAGATTCTGGAAAAATAGCAAAAATTTTGAGCCTAAAAGCAGTAGGATTGAATGAAAATGAGCCAAGTTATGATTGTTTGAAAATGTTGAAAAAAAATTTGAAAAATTTTTTTTGTCAAAAAAATTTGAGCCTTTGTAACTTTGCTCATTTTTATTTGTTCTGGTTGATTTTGAACTCAAAATGAAGGTAATTTCATAAATTTTAGATTAAAGTATTTTTACTAAAAATTGGTCATAAATTAACAAAGTTCTAAATATTTAAAAATTATGAAAAAAATTTTCGTTAAGTTTTTTCTAACTTTTATAACTTTGCTCCTTTTCAGCCCATCAAGCTCATTTTAGGTTCAAATTGAAGCTCGTTTTCTGCATTTTTAGATTAACTATATTTCAAACCCAAAATCTTACCTCGATGCAAGAACGGCCCCTCGATTTCCAGCTAGTCCAGAAATCAACGTTTGATACGCCGGATAGTTGGGATACGACATGGCGCCTTCGCTTTGAAGAAAACCCGCTAGACATGAGACGATTGACGCAAAAACTAGTGTTAGACATTGTTCCTTAGCAGTTGATAGTGCCATATCGTCTTTCCCTAAAAATTTGAATTTTTGAATTTTCGAAAAATTAAAAAAAAAAATTTTTCAAAACTCACATCCCAACATAATCCACACCGGTATACTACACAAAGCAACGATTATCACAACAATCGGAACGGAACTCGAGAATCCAGCATATGGGCGGAGCAAATAACAGAAAAAAAGCATCGATCCAATTGTGAGCATGTCAGAGATGCTTGCTCCAAGCGGTGCAACAATGTTATCCGGATTGTACTCTTTCTTCCACGCGTAGTAGACGATGGTGAATAGGACTAAAAATTGGTAATACTTTGTTTGAAAACAGAGATAATAATGAGCATTTTGAGCTAAAAATCTGCTCAAACGGATAAAAATGAGCGAAGTTAGGAAAGTTAGAAAATTTTTTTCGAAAAACTTTTATTAAAATTTTTGAACTTTTGTAACTTTGCTCATTTTGATTCATTTGAGCTAATTTTTAGACATTCCTAACTTTGCTCATTTTGATCCATTTGAGCTAATTTTTAGCTTAATATATTTGCAATTTTGTTGTTCAGTCAATTTTCTACAAATTGAGCTAAAAATTTGCTCAAACGGAGCAAAATGACTCAAGTTATGAAAGTTTAAAAATTTTCAAAAAAAACTTTTGCGATTTTTTTTTCAAAAAATTTTAGCCTTCATAACTTTGCTCATTTTGATCCGTTGGAGCTAATTTTTGGCTTTAATTGTAGTATATTGATTGCAAAGATGACTCAAGTTATGAAAGTTTAAAAATTTTCAAAAAAAACTTTTGCGATTTTTTTTTCAAAAAATTTTAGCCTTCATAACTTTGCTCATTTTGATCCGTTGGAGCTAATTTTTGGCTCAAAATGTTTCGACTATGTAAAATTTCATTCTTTGCAATCAATATACTACAATTAAAGCCAAAAATCAGATCAAACGGATAAAAATGAGCAAAGTTACAAAAGTTTGAAATTTTTCAAAAAAAAATTTTTTCAAAAAATTTTAACATTCCTAACTTTGCTCATTTTGATCCATTTGAGCTAATTTTTAGCTTAATATATTTGCAATTTTGTTGTTCAGTCAATTTTCTACAAATTGAGCTAAAAATTTGCTCAAACGGAGCAAAATGACTCAAGTTATGAAAGTTTAAAAATTTTCAAAAAAAACTTTTGCGATTTTTTTTTCAAAAAATTTTAGCCTTCATAACTTTGCTCATTTTGATCCGTTGGAGCTAATTTTTGGCTCAAAATGTTTCGACTATGTAAAATTTCATTCTTTGCAATCAATATACTACAATTAAAGCCAAAAATCAGATCAAACGGATAAAAATGAGCAAAGTTACAAAAGTTTGAAATTTTTCAAAAAAAAATTTTTTCAAAAAATTTTAACACTCCTAACTTTGCTCATTTTGATCTATTTGAGTTGAATTTTAGCTCAAAAAATTCAATTTTTTCTGCATTTTCAATGTATTTTTTGTGTTTTCAAAATTTTTCATTCCAAAAACTCACAGGCTGTGCAAAGTGCACAATTCAACGCCACCGACAGAATCGATGCTCCTGTCAGGAATAGAGAGCTCTCAAATGTGCTCAAATCGTGTTGGATTACTGTATGATTGGTTACTGTAGTCGAATTCGACTCGTTATCTCTGAGATCCGGTGTTACTGAGACGATGAAGAACGAGATGAGGTTGGCAATGATGCACACGAATATTGAGAGGGCCTAGAAGGATTTTACAGTATCATACGGGAAAAAATTAGAGAAAATAACCAAAATTTTAATTACCAAGTAATTACCTACATTTTAAGTCCAAAACTAGGCTAAACCGATAAAAATGAGCAAAGTTATAAAAGTTTGAAGTTTTGAGAAAAATTGGAAAACTTCCAACTTTCATAACTTTGCTCATTTTTATCCGTGTGAGATCATTTTTGGCTAAAATTGTTCAAATTTTTAAAAATTTTATTTTTCAATTAATTATCCACATTTTGAGCCGAAAAACAACCAAAACGGACAAAAACGAGCTAAGTTATAGAAGTTTGAAATTTTCCAAATTATATTTTTTTTCAAAATTTTCAAAATTTTCAAACTCCCACAACTTTGTTAGTTTTCAACCAATTTTTATGATTAATAGCTCAAATGTGAGATTTTTTTAGTGTTTTAATTGCAATTTTATTTGCATTATTTTGAGCCACAAAACAGCTCGAATGGATAAAAAATGACCCAAGTTATGAAGGCTGAAATTTTTCAAAAAAACGTTTTTTTTTTAATCAACATTTTCAAACTTCTATAACTTTGTTCGTTTTAAACCGATTTAGATGATTTTAAGCTCCACTTGTAGAAAATTTATAATTTTGATTTCAATTTAATTTACTTCGTTTTGAGCCAAAGACCAGCTCAAACGGATAAAAACGAGCCGAGTCATAAAATTCCAAAAAAAATTTGCTTCAAAATTTCAAAACCTTCATAACTTTGTTAGTTTCCAACCAATTTCGATGATTTTTAGCTCAAAACGCTCCAAATTTTTGTAGTTTTTAGTCTAACCTGTGACACCGCCGCATTCCTTCGAACCCTTGCCAACATTCCCTTCTCCGCGAACGCTCCCTTATGAGCCAACGTTGACATTCTCGATGAGAAAGTCATATCCAAATTTCCTCGTAATCCTTGCAGTGGGGGCATTAGTACAAGAAACTCGGGAATCTCTTTGATTAGTAGCAAATTCTTATTAGCGTAGGTTAAAAGAAGACCAGCGGATACGGAGCCACAACCGCCGAGGAAGAACGGGAAGAGGCTCTGAAAATATTGTAGTTTGTAGTTTGTAGTCCACATTTTCCCTTACCTGCAAAAAAATCTGGCACATTGTGTCCGGCACATTCTCGGCCTCCTCATCGGCCACTGTCTCCATCGACGTCAGGATCTTCGGTGTGTAAATCTCCATGATACTCCTCGGCTCATCGTCTATCGGGGACCTCTTCGGACTGCTCACATTCCGGTCTTCAGAAGACGTCGTCGGTGAGTACGTCTGCGTCGGTTGCTCTTCTAGTTCTGGCAGCATGGGGTAGGGTATTTGAGAAAAGGGACTAGCGGGAAAGTGATGGTGGGGCCACGTGGACCCATCAAGGAACAAAAAAGAAAGGTTCCCCACGTTTTGCAGATTTTGATGCAGAATTTTGCGCTGATTCCGAATATCACAACGAAAACGCTCGAAAATGCCTCCCACACTCCGAAAAATCGCTTCAAAAATAAAGAAGTTGCCTCGGGTGGCCGTGGCCGAACTTCCCCGAACAATGCAGAAAACGCGTTCAAAGTGGGCGGAGTGAGCCAATGAGCGCTCTCTAACGCGCGCGCGCAACGCGTTTGCTGCATTGCACGCGCCACTTCGGCGAAGTTCGGCCACGGCCACCCGAGGCAACTTCTTTATTTTTGAAGCGATTTTTCGGGGGTGTTGGAGGCATTTTTGAGCGTTTTTACTGTGATATTCGGAATCAGCGCAAAATTCTGCATATTTTAAAGCAAAAAATTTTTTTTGACCGGACACCTCCTTTAAATCCCATTATTAGCTCGAAAAAAGAAAGCAAAAGAGATAAGCCCAATGCGGGGCTCGAACCCGCGACAACCAGATTAAGAGTCTGGTGCTCTACCGACTGAGCTCACAGGTGATTCGCGACTGATCAATTATAGATATCGATCAATAATCAACATGATATTTCTCAAATCGCGAAAATTTGGCTTCAATAAAATGGGAAATCGCGAAAATCTATTGGGGTTTCGAGACTGACCAATAATTGGTCTATAATAGATAATCAACGAATCGCTAAAACTGTAATTGACCAATCGCGAAAATAGGCCAATGGGACTTCTCCAACAATTTTCATTCATGTTTGTCTCATTTTCATTTGTTTTTTTCCGGTTTTCAAAGTTTTATAGACTTTTCTCATTTTTATGCTAATTTTTGGAAGAATTCGAAAGGGAGCGCCGAGTAATCACTAATATTTTCAGTTCGCCGGTTGTCTTTGCTCCGCTTGTGTCCCAGATTGTCGCCCGGTTTCCGAACGAGGAGATATTGAGAATGGAGAATCGCGCAACGGTAAGAGTTGAGAATCACTAACCAATTTTCATTGTCTTCTTTTCAGTCGATGTTACTATCTACCATCGTGGATGGAGCTTTCAACGATACTTTTGAGGTCAAGGACAAAGTCGACGAACAACTACGGAAGATAGCTCAATTCAGTTGGGAATGCCTTCACACAGGTCATCGCAATCGGTAAGCCTATCTTACGGTTTCTAATCTTCTTATCGCTGATTTCAGTGAATCCGAAAGTGAAGTTCCGCGAGATCGGCATGGTCATTCAAAAGCACATTTTCACGGATTCTGAGTGGCCAAAGGGGAATGAGGGAACGGACTCCAATCAAAAATCGGGAGATGTCTACAATCAACAGGGAAACGTGGAGCAAATCGTCAATCTGGACAATAAATGTTTCTTGTCCCCCTCTTTTTACTTTCTCCCCATTTTACCATTTCTAGTTATTAGACACTTTGATCGAAAAACTTCCCTATCATGTTTCCTGTACATAGAGTATTTTTCTTCAATTTATTGTACCTTCCTGTTATTTGTTTAAAATAAATTTATTATCTCCATATCGCTCATGGATCAGTTATTTTTCAATCAAAAAACTTTTCGCGATTGGCCAATTATAGTCGCTTTCGTTCGCGATAGGAGAAATATAGGGCTCAGAATAGACCAATTGTAGACGCTTTTTTCGCGGTAGACCAATAACTGGTCAATTGTAGACGGATTTTCGCGATTGGTCTGTTATTTGTCTATCACAGGCGTCACCCCTGGTACCTATTTGACTCAGCCGCGAGCAATATTTCACCAATTATAGACGCTCCGCGAATCACCTGTGCTAACCGGGCGGTAAAGGTGTAAGGGGTGGAGGGCGTATAAGAAGAGGGGAGCGCACGCCCAACATCACAAGTCGTCGCTCCCTCTTTCTGTAGACCCGGAAGATCGAACATGGGAAAGGGTAGTTGAGTAATTGGTGAACATCGGGATAAATGGGCTCATAGCCGGATTCTGAAGGATTCTGGAGGCCTTCAGAATATTCTAGAAAATACTGTAACCAATTCTCAATAGAGCGAAATTGCATACTCTTGGTGGAATATTATACCTTTTTCCGGAAGATGAAAGAGGAAGATCGAACATAGGGGAGGGGTGGGTGAGTAAATTATAGAAATCGGGATAACTGGGCACACAGGAGGGTTCTAGGGGATTCTAGGGGTTTCAGAGCCCCCAAAAGTTTATAAAAACGTGAAAATTTCAAAAAAAATTTTGGAAATTAGGGTCAATTTTGGCATATGCTACGTGGAGCCAACACAGGTGCCAAAAAATTGTCAAAATTTTCAAAATTTTTCAAAGTTTTACTTCTAGAAAGTTCTCCAAATGGATATTTATCAAATTTCAATCGTTATTATTTGCATTCTTTTTTTGAACCTTTTGGGTACTGTAAGAGCACAAGAGCCGACGAAAAGTAAGCGATTTTTGAATTTTTTTTTTTTGTCAAATTTAGAAAAAAGGCGGGAATTCAAATTGATTTTGTGCGCTTTCTAATAAATCATCAAAATTTGAAACTTTTTTGGAGCGAAATTAAAAAAAAATTCAAAAAAATTTTCAGAGTGCCCTGACGACCACCTTCCAGATGGCTATTGTTCGGATATCGAGGAATGTGAAAATGGAAAATTATGTTATCGAGATGTCCCTGTTTTGTCTCAAGAGACAAAGAAAATGGAATTTGGATGTTGTAGTGAGATTTTTGGGAAATTTTGAATTTTTGGGCGCTGAAAATCTGAAAAATCAATTTTTTTCTAAAAATGACTATAGCTCGCTTCGGAATCATTTTTGTGGCTTCGGACTAGTTTTTTTGGGCTTCTCGGGGTTGGTTTAGTCTAAAATGGGCAAAATCGGAGAAAAAAATCTTTTGGCCTAAAATCGAAAAAAAAATTTTTTTTGACCAAATTTTTTTTTTCAAATTTTTATATTTCTTGACTAAATCAACTACGAGAAGTCCAAAAAACTTGGTCCCAGTTCACTAAAACGATTTTAAAGCCAGATATAGGCCCCGAAATCCAAAATTTTCAGATTCCCGTTGCACTCTATCCAATATGCCCTATGGAATGGAGTACGAGGATGATAGTCAATCTACAGTATCCTACTGCTCCAATTTAGACAAATCATTGTTTTATTTGGATAAAAAACACAAAAATAACAAGAATTTGGCGGATAAAGAGTATGGATGTTGCCCAAGACCGATCAGTGATTTTGTGTATGGAAAGGTGTCGGGGGTGTTGGTCGATGAAACGTTTTCACATCCTAAAGGTAAGGGAAAATTGGAAATGTGGTCAATAGAGTTTGAAGAATATGAAATTTGCTAAATTTTGAGCCTAAGATGAGCCAAAACGGATGAAAATGAGCTGAGTTATTAAATTTTGAAAATTTGGAAAAAAATGTTTTCGAAAATTTGAAAAAAATTCAACATTTTTTATATTATTTTGGTAGACAAAGGCAATGAAAATTAAAATTTAAGGTCTTAAAACCCATAGGAATGCCTAAAAAACAGTTTAATTTTTTTGAAAATTAAAAAAAACATTTTTCAAAAATTTTTCAAAAATTTCAAATTCTCATAACTTTGTTCATTTTCCACCGATTTTGCTGGTTTTATGGGCCTATTCACGTGGAGTAAAAGTCGCCAAAAACTCCCAAAAACCCTATTCACAAAATTCCAAAAACTACCAAAAACTACAATACTCCTTTTGGCCTTCACGCCTAGGGTTTTCACGTTTATTAGACAAATTTGTTTATTTTTCATAGCTAGAATGTGGATGTTTGTGGAAATAGGGGTTTTCATCTGTCTGGGTTTATTGATTTTTCTTCTAAACTTGGTAATATCAGCAGAAACATATCTAATTATTCTCGAGATCGTAGGCTGCGAGAGTCCTATTTCTTTGTGCATGTCGTTTTGAGATAAACCTGAAGCAAACGGTTCAAAGTACTCATTTTCGTTTAAACCGAACCAGTCTTCAGATATTTCACGAATATTGCCATGCGCACGGCATCCTCAAATGGAAATAGAAAATTAGAAAATCAGTAGAATTTCGCCGTGAACTTTTCATTGGATAGAATTTGAGGAAGACAGGCATCTTTTTAACCTATCTATTCAAAATTGGGCAACATTTTTACAAAGATTCAATGACAGAAAGATTACCCTGTTTTTCTTGATCATTTCAAACCTAAATTTAGTACTCTAAGTGCCCCATTTCGTATTTTATGTTGACTGGAAACATGAAAATTGAAATAACTCTGCTCAGGTTCAACCTAATTTTTTGCATTTGACCTCAAAAGATAAGCGAATAAATTTCTTACGATTTGGCCAAGATAAATTTTTTGGATTGATCCATATAAAGTGGAAAAAAACAAAAAACCTACTTTTATGAGATTCTCAGGCCTGATTTTGAATTGAAATAACTAATTTGCAAAAGATTTGAAAATTATTTCTAGAAAAGTAGCGTGTGTTCTATTTCCAATTGAGGATACCGTGATGCGTAGAATAGGAGTACACTTAGAAGTCCCAAATGTAGATAATGTGAGCAATTCACGAAAAGTATTCATTGGAATGCCAAGCAAATACTGTAATATATACATGAGTTTGCAACAGGAACTATGCTCTTACTGTTAGTTCTCCATTCATGAAAAAATTGTCTATTTTTTCCTTGAAAAAAGCGAAGCTTTTATCATTTTCAATGCGAACAAAATCTTCTGAGCCGTCCCCGAGATAATAGAGTTCATTCAAAGAAGTAGCCACAGCCGATATCATCAATGCTTGATTATTTAAAAGTTTTGCGCCTTGAACTCCTTGAACTCAATCGGTGGTAACAGATTCGTCTACTTCGTCGTCCATTGAGTGTATTCAGCTACCGTCGGAACCTATGTCACGGAGAAGAAAAATCAATAAACCCAGACCTCCCCTATTTCCACAAACATCCACATTCTAGCTATGAAAAATAAACAAATTTGTCTAATAAACGTGAAAACCCTAGGCGTGAAGGCCAAAAGGAGTACTGTAGTTTTTGGTAGTTTTTGGAATTTTGTGAATAGGGTTTTTGGGAGTTTTTGGCGACTTTTACTCAACGTGAATAGCCCCATTAGGCTCATTTTCTTCCAATTTTTTTCCTCATCATTTCCTATTAAATATTTTCAGGTTGGACCCTCGACGAAGCCACTGGCGAAGTCTCTGGAATCAAATCCTGTTGTACCATCAATGACTGTGATTTGGATTCTTATTGTGGAGTTGTGAGGAATCCGGGAACGATGAAATTGGTGACAAAGAAGGCACAAAATTGTACAACGACGAGAAAGTTTGAAAAAATCGATAACTTTTTGAGATTTTGTTATATGTGTGAGTTTTAAAACTTAGAAAAAAAAATTTTTTTTGAAAAATTTTCAAAAATTCAAAATTGAGTTTTTTGCTATTTTACATGATTTTAAATATTCGAAATTTGAATTTCCCGCCATTTTCAGTCCCCGAACTAAATCTCACCTCGATTGGAATATCCAAACGAGACCAAGATTCCAATCTGGAAAATCTACAACTTTGCAAATTCCAAGAAGATTGCTGGAGCCTCAATTACTACTGTAAACTATTCGAAAACCAAGAAATCGGTGTTTGCCGCCCAGTTTTGGGTACTGTAATTCGATTCGCCGGCGCACGGGACGCTTTTTTGGTGCATGAAGGAGGCGGGTGTAGTAGTGATGAGCAATGTAATGAGATGGGGCACAAATGGTTTTCGTGAGTTTTTTTGGGAAAATGTTGCATAAAAATGATAAGAAACTAATTTCCAACATTTTGAGCTAAAAATTAGCTAAAATGGTTAAGAATGAGCAAAGTTATAAGAGTTTGAAATTTTTGAAGAAAAATTTTTTTTGGAATTTTTTCTACAGAATTCTATGTCAGGAAGATAGCTTTTGTAAATTGTTTCTAAAACAGTGTTTTTTAAAAAATAAGGAGAAACAAATTTCCAACATTTTGAATCTAAAATTAGCCGAAATGAATGAAAATGAAAAACGTTATAGGAGTTTGAAAACTTAGAAAAATATTTTTTTTTGAAAAATTTTAAACTTTCGTAACTTTGCTCACTTTCATCCGTTTGATTTGATTTTTTTCGAAATGTAGCAAATCAGCTGGAGAACAAGTTTTCATATATTTTGAGCCTAAAAATAGCTAAATTGGTTAAGAATGAGCAAAGTTATAGAAGTTTGAAATTTTTGAAAAAAAATTTTCGACAAATTTTTAACTTTCATAACTTTGCTCATTTTTATCCGTTTTTTTTTAATTTTTGGCTCAAAATGTAGCGAACCAACGGAACAATGAGTTTTCAAATATATTGAGCCTAAAATTAGCCAAAACGGATATGAATGAGCAAAGTTATGGGAGTTTGAAATTTTAGAAAAAAACATTTGTTTTTGAAAACTTTTGAATTTTCATAACTTTGCTCATTCTCATCCGTTTCATTTGATTTTTGGCTCAAAATTTAGCAAATTAAATGAAAACAAGTTTTCCAACATTTTAAGACAAAAATTAGTCCAAACGGATAAGAATGGGCAAAGTTATCAAAGTTTAAAATTTTTCAACAACATGTTTTTGGAAATTATTTTTTCAAAATTTTTTTTTTCAGATATCAATGCCAGGAAACAAAGGATTGGAGTGAAAAAATTTGTGTGGGATGTGAGTCTTTTCATTTTGTAGTTTGTAGTCTCTCAAAAATTTTCAGATGAAATCCTATGCTCCCCGTCGGCTCTCCACCAACACGGCCTTCACTATGGCTGTGAAACTGACCAGGATTGTGTTAAAAATTTTCAAAATGACAGTATCCATATTCCAAAATGTGTTAGGGATCCATTTATGGACCGCAGGGAGTCTGCTTGTTGTTATGGTAAGAAATTTTGAAAAAAAAAATTTTTTTCAAAATTTTTTTGAAAATTTTTTTTAGAAATGCACTCATGCCAATGGCACCTGGATACTTTGCCTATAGGAATTTCGCCAATAGGGAAGCAAATGTGCTCTAATGATAATGACTGTCAGGAACTAGCATATCATATGATGCAAGATAAGATAGCTGGAAAACGGAAAATTTTTTGGTGCAAAATTTTTTTTTGGAATTTTCAAAAAAAAAGTTGTTCCAGGGGCCGCTGCCAGGAGGAACTCGAAAACCATCTGGGAAAATGTTGCATCGCCGATGTGTCCACCTTATGCGAAATCGGACGCCCACTTTTACCACCTCGCCAATGCACAAATCATACGGATTGCGGTACCTACAGTAATCCCTGGTGCGGCGACGAGGGATACTGTTGTGAGGATCATCCCGGCGAGCAAAGTTCGATGTGTCCCGATGGGAAGTCCATAAGGCTACTGCAACCGGAATGTGAGCCGAGCGAAACTTGGTGTGAAGGACAGGCGGGCTACTGTATTATGGGAAGGTGTTGTCCGATGGGTGAGTTGGAGGGCCCAGAAGTTCCTGGAAAGTCCCAAAAATGCATGAATATTTAAGAAAAAACAAGCAAAAGAGATAAGCCCAATGCGGGGCTCGAACCCGCGACAACCAGATTAAGAGTCTGGTGCTCTACCGACTGAGCTAACCGGGCGGCAGTCACACATAGCGGCGAGGGCGTATAAGAAAGGGGGAAACACGCGCCAAAGGTCACGAGTCGTCGCGCCCCTCTTTTTATACGCCCTCCTCCCGTCTCTCCCTGCCGCCCGGTTAGCTCAGTCGGTAGAGCACCAGACTCTTAATCTGGTTGTCGCGGGTTCGAGCCCCGCATTGGGCTTATCTTTTTTGCTTTCTTTTTCTATCCCTTTTTCATCTTTTTTTTGCAGTCAAACCCTCCCCCAACTATCTTATCCATGTCTGGGCCGAGTCTCCATGGTACTACAACCTGTCTTGTAATGACACTATTGATCTTCCCGAGAATATGGATATGGTCTATTGTGACCCCATGCGAAATGTGGTCACAAGAACTACCCGAGGCGATAAATGGTGGTACCCGATTCGAGCGTCGGTGGGTATCTATTGTGAGAGTAATGAGTAAGTGCGCCCTATTGAGAAAAAACTTTGAAATTTTGAAATTTTTCAGCGACTGTGCCTCAATATCTGATAGTCTGGTTTGTGTGAAAGAACAACAAGGTTTGCAGCGTTGTCACACTTATTATGATGTATGTCTGAGTGTCCGGATGTCCCCACAAATTTTTTTTTCAGAGGGACCCCAACTTGTACATGTTCATCTTGCCAGTTTCGGTACTCGGGATTACTGTACTTATGATTTTCAAATATTGGAGACATGATATGAGAGAGGTCGCTGAAGGCCAATGGGAGGTCTTGAGATAACTCTTTTTCTTTTTGAATAAATTTTTGAATTATTTTCCCATTCCCAGGAGCAACACACATTGACCGCGACGCCACCGCGCCGCACACACAAACACTTTGGTGTACTGTACTTGGCGAAAAAGGGATAATAGGGGACCGTCAGTTGGCATGGTTGTCTTGGTTACCGGATAATCGATATTCGCTCTTTTTTTGCTATTGGATTTTTATTGGTTTTATTTTCGCTAGATGGTTTTATCTTGTCCCTATGGTATGTTAGGTACCTTAAACATAAAAATTTCTTAGTATGGTCCTTTTTTAGCCAATAGAGCTTTCCTTTCATTCACTCAGAAAGCGTTCCCCATGTTCGGTCTTCCGGAAAATATTTAAAAAAATTAAAATTTTCGAAAAAATCAATTTTTTTTGGAAGATTTTTCGACAGTTTAAAGTGATTTTATATAGATAAAAACGTTAAAAAACAAAATTAAGATCGCAAAAAACATTAAAAACAAAAGTGAGATCATCAAAAAATGTTTAGACTAAAAATTTTTGGCCTAAAAATTTGAAAATTCGACTAATCAAAAAAATGACTATAACTCCCTTCAAAATAATTTTTGTGTCTCGAAATTAAGTTTACTGGATTTCTCGTAGTCGGTTTAGTCTAGACAAGTCAAAATCTGAAAAGAAAATTTTTGGCCTAAAATCGAAAAAAAATTTTTGAAATTTTTTTTTTCAAAAATTTTTTATTTAATTTTTTTTGGTTAAAATAATTTTTTATAGTTCAAATAGTGTTAAAATCACAAAATTCATTAGAATCAATCAAAAAAATGGAAAAAAAAAACTTTTTGAAATTTTTTTTTCGATTTTTTTCTCCAAAAATTTCAAATCCCTCTAACTTTGCCAATTTTCCTCCGTTTTTGTTGATTTTTAGCTCATTTTATTCCAATTTTCATCCTTATTATACTGTACTTATTTCAGAATCCAAAATGTCCCCAGTCTCCACCACGCAAGTTGTCCTTGGACACAATGAGCAGGGCTCATACCTCCAAGTGTGCCCACCGCCCGGATTCGCTCCAATCACACCGCCCCGCTCCCAATCTCCAGTGAACCATTCGCCACCAATAGTGTCTACAGTAGTCCCATCGCCGCCTTTTGTGCCCCAGCTTGGGCCACAGTTTGCCCCCCAGGCCTACGGAGTCCCGGCCTATCTGGAGTCTCGCCTTCCCTACCACATCACCGCCGTGAATCCATGCCAAGTCCTCGGGTCCCCACTATTCTGTGTGGCCTCCCCCAAAGGCGCACAGTTCTTCCAATACTCCCCGGAGACCAAGACCCTTGTGCCACACCGATGCCCGTGTGCCCCAGAGGTCACCGAGCAGGACCTGAAGCCGCTGTACTCGATTATGATTGGGGAGACTTATGTGATCGTGGCGGTCAATGCGATTACCCGAGTCCTAGAAGGGTACGTGTTCGATAGGAACACTGGGGGCCTTGTCCAAGTGGAAATCCCCAAGGAGCTGCGCCCGGAGAATGGTGTGGCCGCGCCCCTCTTCGCTATCTCGAACCAGGGCCACCTGATAGTCAAGGAGGACGGAAGATGGCTCAAAAAAGTCCGGACTCCACAAGGACCCTTGGAAACGATCCCAGAGCGCCCCGTCCGGACATTGGAGGTTCAGGAAATGGAGAAAATGAAGAAAGAGCCCATGGACTTCAGCTCGCTGCCACAGTACCTCATGAGAATCTGCCAACACACCAATCGAGAAGTGTTGGTGCTCATGGAGCCGAGTACTGGAGAAATGTGGCTGCAGAAGTTCAACATGAAGACCGAAGAGTTCCAGGAGTTCCGATGTGGAAGGTGCACTGGCGCGGCAAGGTGTTAGGTTTGTGGATTACTGTAACTAACTTCACTATAAACTACAAATTTTCAGATTGTGCACCTACAGTATCTACGGTATCCCAGTGCTCGCTCACCAAATGAAAGTCTTCTCCACTGTGCTTATTGTTTTGTCTACATTTGTAACGTCTCAATGCTTGTAATAATTTCAAATTCTCCATGCTGATAATAAGTCTCCATACATGTAATATCTCCCTTCCCAATAAATTTTTCCCGAACAATGTTTTTATTAAAATGTAGAGCTTAAAAAGAGCTACAAAATGGTGTATAGAACACTAAGGTTTTGCGTCGGAAATTTTCCTGAGGAAAGCTTCAAAGTTATAACCCTTGTACATGATAAAAACGTACTTGTAATAACGCAAATATCTCCTCTCAAATCATAAATTTTTTCAGTCAGTATTTACATCACGATGGAGAGCTTAAAAAGAGCTACAAAATGATTTACAGAAAACTATGAATTGTGTTGAAAATACTGCACAATGAGCCATCAAACTTGTGAACCTTGAAAAAATACAACAAATTGAATGCATAAACTGAAAGCATGTACTTTTTAGCTCATATCTCCCTTCAAAGTTCAGATTTTTTTAGACATATTTATATCAAAATGTAGAGCTTACAAATATCTACAAAATAGCATACATATCACTAGTGTTTTGTGTGAGTGATGTTTTATGGAAAGCTGTCCAAGTTATGGACTTTGATTCAAAGTCATTGAAAATTTTGGAGAAGCATACTTTTAATTTGAATTTCTCCATCAAAAGTCAAATTTTTACAAAGATTTTTTATATCAAAATGTAGAGCTTAAAAAGGGCTACAAAATGGTATAAATAACACTAAAGCTTTCTGTAGTAAATTTTTCAGGGAGAGACCTCAAAAGGATAGTTTTCAATTAGCTTGACCGACCTTAAAATCTGCATTTACGCTTCAATGCTTATAAAATGTTAGATACTTGCTTAGTATTTAGCTACACGTGAAAATACGCAGATTGGTCGGTCTGCGGCAGAGTTGCGCGGAATTCCGACTTCCGACTTCCGGTTTAAAATCGAAACGTCGGGGAAGTGGAGAAATTTTGAAAAAAACGAGGCCATTTTTCAAGATTTTTAGGTCTACTATGGCAAAATTTTCGAAAAAATTGACCAATTTTCGGAAAATCGGACAATTTAAGTTTAGTGTAACATCTGTACTTTCGACTTCCGACTTCCCACTTTGAAAATTTCACTTCCGCGCAACTCTGGTCTGCGGTCGGTCGGCGGTCAACGATTTTCAACCTTACGTGCATGCACTCCAAAAAAGAGCTATGTATGTAATAAACAAGGGCTCAAAATCCACAGAGACGCAGACAGCGAGACAGAACGCAGAAGGAATTCATCATCATCATCATTACCTTCTTGTTGCAGTCGACATCTTCTTCTTACTTGTTTCTGCTTGTTTTTTTCAAGAGGAGAAAAAGAGGACACTGGCTCAAAATAAGCCCTCCGCGGCGGCGCCCTCCATGAGCCCTTTTTGGGGAGCACGGCGATTAGGTCTCCCTTTTTCTCTTTTCTCGTTTTCTTGTTGTTTATCGCTCTCTTTTGCGAATGGGATCGTGGCATTTCTAGGGGTTTTTTTGGATTTGGCTTGAATCTAGGGGAGTATCTGAGCCGAGCGACCAACGACTACTGTCACCAACAAAAAAAAAACACAAAGTGATGCCGTAAATTTGAGGATTTCTGATCAGAATAAACTCCCAGAATTTTTTGTAGTATCATATTGAACATAGATTCTACATTTTTAGTCTGATCTCGAAAACGTGGCCCTCGAGATCTCAATCCTTTTCCGTACGCTCTGCTTTTTTAATTTGAAGTAGGATCATTAATGATCGTCCCAATTCCGGTATTTACGAAAATAACAATTTTTTTGCACAAAAATCGTCAAAAAATCGATTTTCACCTGAATTTTTTTCTAACTTATTCCAATGAATGCAGAATTTTTCGCTGATTGGAACGCGCCTAATATCGCTGCTCAAGACGCACTTTGAAGCGAGTTGTGAGCGTTTGAAGTTCTCGTGAGAGACGCAGACATTGTCTCGGTTCTCTGCGAGAGCGTCTGCTGTCTCTGCGTCTCTCTTACTGAACATTCAAACGCTCATAACTCGCTTCAAAATGCGGTTGTAGTGGCGATATTAAGTGCGTTCGAATCAGCGAAAAATTCTGCATTCATTGAAATAGGTTAGAAAAAATTTCAGGTGAAAATCAATTTTTTTACGATTTTTGTGGAAAAATATTGTTTTTCTTAAATAATGGAATCGGACAATCATTTGAGAATATAATCCTACTTAAAGTTTCCTAAGAATTGGACCTAAAATTTTGACCGTTTAAACATATGCTCGCGAAAAGTCATACTTTTGGGACATGATATGAAGCAAAATTTGGTATATTGTCTTATACTAATTATCTAATAAGCAATTCCAAAAAAACAGTGAATGTTCTATGTTCTGTCTTTGTTAGTTGTTCTAATAAGCACTCCTCATCCAATTGGCTCAAATTATTCTCTCTCGCCGCCTTCCCCACTAACCTATGTGCTCCGTTAGTGCTCCGCGCCGTCCCAGTCTGTCTCTATACTCTCTTCATCTTGCACTCTCTTTCCGTAGCACTAGAAATGGACGCAGGCCCTCATTTTTTTCTAAACAAAGTCGCCTTCAGGTGTCAGTGTCGTTTCTCTGAAGTCTCTCTTGCTGGTGAGCCCTCGCGACCTCTCTTTTGATTTTCAGTTTCATGAGTAGAAGCAAGCAGACGTTTTTGTTTATGTGGTTAGCGTTTCCTATTGGATTTAAAAGATGAAGTGCAGATGTTTTTGAAATAGCGTTCACTGAATGGGGATCTAAATTAGGATTAGGGGTTTAGGGGGATTTTAGAATCGTTTGGATTTCAGGGAACATAAAATTAGCTAAAACGTAGGGGATCGTAGGGACTTTCAAACAATCTTGGAGATTACGATAAGTATAGTCAAAAATCAACTTATTAACCCCTGGAACCTACAGTAATCTGAGCTGCGTTGTATAGAAATTCTCTTGTCTAACAAAGGTGACGTCACTGTTGACTGACTATCAAACTATTATCGAAATTTTAGCTACCGTATGTAACAAAAGTTTAATACTCAGTGAAAATTAACGTGACGGGTCAAAATTGCATACATACCGCATAGTCCGAACCTATTTGGTGTTGTTGAAAATTTAGAACTTGTTAGAGTTAACATACCAAGACTATACTGTAGTTTAGAATACCTATCACACCTTTAGCAAAATATTTTTCCGGGATTTTGTTCCGTTTTTGAGCCTTGAATTCGCTTTTGTAAGCTTATAAACTTTGTAAGTTAAAATTTAACTCTTGATACACCAAAAAAAAGAAAGAAAAAGCGTCACACTCTTCTTTTTTCTCATGAATTGTCACTTTGTTCCTTCATTTTTCCTCTCCGTTTCCTTTTATATTTGAAATATAACAAAATGTATCTCTCTTTCTTCCGCTTATTTTTCGTTTTGAACCGTTTTTTTCATTTTCAAATGAACTTTTTTGTTTTTGACAAGCTTTAGGAAAAAGGCAAGGATGAACATTGAAAATTGGCTCTAACAATTTTGAGCGGAACTTTATGGGCTATCTTTCGGTACTTATTCCATTTCTGAACTATCATAGACAGCTGAATTGTTATGGCCTAACATTCTGGTTCATCATCTTGCACGATCTCCTAGAGAGTCTATTAGGGGCAATCGTTGTTGGCAATTGTGGCAGTTCAAAAAATAATTAAAAAATTCAACTTTTTCACGTTTCGCTAGAATTTAGCACTGAGACTAGGTTGAATGCGACGTGATTAATGATGTAGGATTGATTTCAAAATTCTGCTGTGGTGAATTTTTCCGAAACACTATTTTCTGTCACTGTGCAAATTTTGAACTGTTTTTGTTGGACGCTTCTGGAGTTATTTCGTTTTAAAGTTATAAGGGATTCCTGTACATTTTTCTCCTTTTCTTGAATATCTGACCCAATTTTCATTATTTCAAAATTGTGCTCTGGTAAATTTCTTTAAAACTCTTTTCTTTACACTATCCACTTTGATTTGTTCGAATCGGCTCAGAACTGATTGAGTAATTTCGAGAATTGTAAGAACCACAGACACTACTGCATGGCAAACTGAATATCGAAATTACTCAATCAGTTCTGAACCGATTCGAAAGAATCAAAGTGGATAGTGTAAAGAATAGAGTTTTTAAGAAATTTACCAGAGCACAATTTTGAAATAATGAAAATTGGGTCAGATATTCAAGAAAAGGAGAAAAATGTACAGGAATGTCTTATAACTTTAAAACGAAATAACTCCAGAAGCGTCCAACAAAAACAGTTCAAAATTTGCACAGTGACAGAAAATAGTGTTTCGGAAAAATTCACCACAGCAGAATTTTGAAATCAATCCTACATCATTAATCACGTCGCATTCAACCTAGTCTCAGTGCTAAATTCTAGCGAAACGTGAAAAAGTTGAATTTTTTAATTATTTTTTGAACTGCCACAATTGCCAACAACGATTGCCCCTAATAGACTCTCTAGGAGACCGTGTCTTGTGTAGAATTTATGAGCTATTTTCTGATATAAATTTCACTTTTGAACTCCCATGGAGAGTTGAGTTATTATAGCGCAAAGTTTCAAATCAAAAACTTTGAAAACCAAAAATTGGCTCTCAACATTTTGTGTAGAATTTTAAGGGTTACATTTTGGTACTAACTTCATTTCTGTATTCTCATGAACAGCTGAGTTATCACGGCTTAAAATTTAACACTGAAAATCTACGAAATTGACGGATTTCGGCCCTTGAAACGCGGAGTTAAAAAAAAATTGTCTCTAACCATCTTGTTCAAAAATTTACGCGCTATTTTTTGATGTGACCTATGTACTCGAAATCTCATTGTTCGCTAAGTTATTTTGGCTCAGGAATAACCATGAAAATCTCATACTGGCAACTGATTTTCTTAGGCTCAAAAATTTTCTCTTTAAAAAATGCACACTTATCTCAAAAATTGAGGAATCCCATGTCGAATCATTTCATTCTCAACTCTACCATATTTTAGGGTAACCATGGACCCACCACCATCTACACAAAAATGGGTCCTTCTTCCTGGCTTTTCCGACAACTGGCCAGTAAATTCTACCAAGGCAGAAGCACTGCAAAAACCTCCTTTCAACATGTTCTACTGCCCAAACTTGGACACCAATGTCATCGGAGTGCTTCACAAGGATCGCTATTTGAAACTACAGTATTCCATTCAACGAGAAGAGTTTCTTGTGCATACCTGCTACTGTCAAAGTCCGACCTTTGAAACCGATCTGATGCCATTGAACTGCAAGAAACGTTACATGAATAATGTTATCTATGATGTTTTTTTGTGCAAGAACGAATTCAACAATCTTTTTGAGGAATACATCTTCCTTTGGAACACCAAGTCAATGCGCCAAGTCTCTATTCCAGAACTTCTGGTCGAACCAAGCACTCGCCGAGATGCACCGAACTACATGGCAAATATCACTATTGGGCCAATGGAATTTGTATTTGAAAAAGGGCCACATCTGAAGAAATTCGAATTGATTGGTGGCGAGTTTGTAGCTCTACCTGAAAACCCTGTTCAAACTATCACTGACCCTTTCCGAGAGGCCTCAATTGACGAAAGAGATGCCGATGATCCCAAAGAACACATGTTCCAAGACTTCTTTGAAACCCTCCCAGAATTCAAGTCCATTTATTGTAAAACCAACGATGTGATGCTAGTCTGTGCTAAAGATCCATACACCGGCACCTACACCAAGTTTACGGCGAGTGGACCGAGGCTAGTCAAGAGGGATCATTGTAGCTGTGATGCCTGCACGGGTACTGTACATATGTCTGATCTCCAAGCAAAGTACGCTGAGTACTCGAGAGTTTTCGATGCGATGATCTTCTATGTGTGGAACACACGGACCATAGCCTCGGAGCATTACATGTGGAACTCGGGAAGCCGGGATCTTATACAAGTCGCTGGTCCTAGCCTCATCTATGAGCCCCACAAAACATCCACCCGTTCCATTCTTCATCAGGATAGATCTGGTATCACCTTCTTGAAGGATCCAACATTCCATATTGAGGACTGCAGCAAGATGTGGCGTACTGGTACGGGAAGAATGACGGTGAAGACTTTTACGATGCAGAAAATCGAAAGGGATAGTGAAGCGCAAATGAGGCGACGGGAAGAGGAAGAGCTAAGACGTAGGAACGGTAATGAAGATGAGAGACGGGATGATTCCGGCACTCCATCTTTAGGTGCAGAGGCAATGGAGGGGCCGGAACCCGTTGCGGATAACCGTCAGGCCCCGAATCAAGTGCCGGCTGTACAGAACCAAAGATATGGGCGACGGGAGCTTGTGGAGTATGTCGAGCAGCGTCAGGCCTTTAACCAAATGCTACGGAACGAAAGATACGGGTCTCAGGGTCCGCCTATGGTGCAGGCTCAACAGTGTCAAGCCCAAATTCCAGGGTCATTTCCACAGTTTCCGGGATGCGGACCTCTGCCAACTAATCAGGCTGCGTATGCCCAACAACGTCCGGCCTTCAACCAATCGCTAGGTCCACAGATTCCAGGATACGTGCCTCAAGGCCCGCCTATGGGATATACTCAGCAACTTCAAATTCCGCACCCAGAGCCTGGTCCACGTAATCAAGGATACGGACCGCAACAACATCAGTCTATGGTGTATGCCGACCAGCGTCAAGATCGCATGCCCGCACAGTTTCCGGGATGCGGACCTCTGGGTCAGCCAATGGAGTGTGTTCAACAACGTCAAGGCCCAAATATACTGCCAATTCCACAGAACCCAGCTCCATTTGCACAGAGTTCAAGCTACGGACCTCAACAAGGTCCGCCTATGCAGTATAGCCAAGAGCGTCAAGCCTTGAATCCGGTTCCAGGTCCTCAGTATCCGGGACCTCCACCAACTAATCAGGTTGACTATGCCCAACAACATCAAGCTCCGAATCAAGAGACAGTCTCACTGAACCAAGGATACGGACCTCAACCAGCTAAACAAAATTTGTACGTCCCGCAACTGGGCCCTCAGTATCAACCTATAGAACAGGCTCAACGATGGGAAGATCCAAATCCAGTACAAGCTGCGCAGAATCAAGGATGTGCGCTTCAACAGAATGAGCCGATGGAGAGTGCTCAGCGTCAAGCCTGGAATCAGGGTGCAGAGAATCAAGTTGCAGTTGAACAGAACCAAAGCCACCAAGCTCCAAACCCCCAACAGCGTCCAGCTCCGAATTCAGTGCCAATTTCACGGAACCAAGAATACACACCTCAACAATCTCGTTCGATGGAGAGTGCCATGCAATGCTTCCTACGTACCCCGTCTTTCTTTCAACAAGGCTCTTCTACCGTTGATTACAATCGTATCTGTAGTTTGCTGTCTTCAGAGTCTCAGGGTCCGCCGCCGAAGCGACCACGTCTGAATTTCCTCACCGGACAACAGGTGATGGAGTTTTTCCAAGAGGATATGGAGGATGAGGTGCAAGAAGCTGCACCACGATCAGAAGCATCGGGATCAGAACCACAGACACCTCTAGCTGATGCAGCTGATGTAACCGAGAATGGGACCTCGAATGCTCCCCCAGGAGATGGTCCGGCAGCTTCAGGTGCAACTGAAGAATCGTTGCCACAGGGAGGTACTGCACCATCAGCTCCTGCTCCAGATGAAAGATCAACGTCGTCAGTGACACTTGCAAAGAGTACAGTAGTTACAGAATGTTTCGTATCAGAAGCACTACAAGCACCACAAGGAACATCAGGTGTTTCAACTACAGTACCAACTACTGCTGTTGCGACTGCAGTATCAACCCATGCTCCCACTGAGAGACCAACTCAGCCAGAGATACTTGGGAAGAAGAATTTGGTAGTTACTGAATGCTCTGCACCAGGAGAAGCACCCCAAGGAACACCAATGGTTGCAACTACAGTACCAACGTATGCTCCAGCAGAAGAATCAACATCGTCAGCGGTTCTTGCGAAGAGTACCGTAGTCACAGAATGTTTGGTATCAGAAGCACTACAGGCACCACAAGGAACATCAGGTGTTTCAACTACAGTACAAACTACTGCTGTTACGACTGCAGTGTCAGCTACTGCATCAATTGTTGCAGTATCAGCCCCTACTCCAACTGAAAGATCAGCTATACTTGCGAAGAATGCTGTAGTTAGCGAATCCTCTGTGCCAAGAAAAGAACCACAAGGAACGCCAGCTGTTCCAACTGCAGTATCAACTTGTCCTCCAGCCAGAGCACCAACGCCGTCAGCGGCCCTTGCAAAGAATCCTGTAGCTAGCGAATCACCACAGGCGACTTCATCTTCACAAGAACCGTCAATTGCTCCAACTACAGTATCAACTCCTCCACGAATACCATCCGCATCGATACCATCTGTCACACCTGAAGTAGTGATTACAGCTCCAGCTAAAACATCAAATGCTAGAGGACCACCAGTATCAGAGGCTCAAGGAGCAACTTCTGCGCCGGTATCAAAACAGCAACGCATTTCTGCCGCTCCAAAGGAAGGCTCGATGGCTAAGGCAGCTACAGTATTGAATCAGCAAGGCACACTTGCTGCTCCAAAGCAAGATCCGCCAGCTGGTGCCCAGCAAACCACGGCTGTTGAACATCAAGTGACACCAATCAAGGCAGCATTGCCTCAAGCTTGTACTACTGAAACCACTGTGATTGCAACTAAAGTTTCGGATGTTATTCCAAAGGTGGTCCCATCGGAATCTTCAGCTTTTCGGGTCGTTTTGCCTGCAGTAGCAACATCCAATCTTGCTCCAGCAGCTGCTGCCGCTCAAACGGCATCCAAACAATCCACTCCTGTTGTCGATGCCACTGGTACAGAAGGACCATCTACGTCTTGCTCACGAACAACACCAGTTTCTCAAACCATTGCTACTACTGTAGCTGCACCATCGATACCTGCCACAGTTCGTGCTTCTGGTAGTGGTTCTAAAGTGGTTCGATTTCTGCTCTAAAACAAGGTCCATTGACGTCGTCTCAGCCAGCAAAGTCATAGTGAGTAGTGTGGGGAAACAGGGACTGTAACATTACTGTAGACTAGCAAGGTATAATATGTTTTCTTACTGTCCCAAAAGCATTGCAACAATTAACAAAGCGAATTTCAGACGCTCCTCAACCCAGCACTACTGAAAGTCCTCCAGTTTGATCTTTGCCCTCTAAATTGATCAATTTTTTTCGGTGGGTTCATTTTTAATGCTTTTTTGGGAATTGAAGACTATATTTTTCAGGAAATTCATCTCTTTGGCATACTGTGTCACTCGCTTCTGTTGCTGAAGGTTCCAACTTCTGGTCTCTGTTTTTCTTCGTTTCTATGTCAACTAAAAATATCAGTAAGTGTTTTCAATTAGCTTTCCAGCTCTTCATATTCGTAAGTTTGGAGTTTTCCAGGTTGTCATGGTAGTATAATGTAGCCAGGGGTGAACTGATAAGCATGCCTATAAATACATGCTTATCAGGGCATTCGGGGACTCTTTTTGGCTCTTTTCGGTCACTCGATTGACCAGCTCCTTTTCTGATAAATAAATGTTAGTAAAATGAACAAGTGTTTTGAATCCCACTAATGGTGCCGCTACACCACACAAATTAAGGTCTTCCCAAAGTTAAATAACTTCGGGAATTCAGGCTTAAGGGCCACCACAAAATAAGGACCAATAGCCATTTATAACAAGGTTCTTCAATCTCATATTTGTCTTCAGCATGAATCATCTCTCCAATTCCTTCAATCTTGCATCTTTTTATTTGTGATACTTGATCTTGGTGAGTACAGACAATGACTTTAAATACAAAAGGCTTATGCCATTAGGTTTTCAAGCTTTATTTTTTTCAGACTCATCAACATTTTTTATCCTCTTCGCCTTCTCCGGTCCCAATTCTAAAATTTCATGCACTTTGACATCATAGTTATGTGAATCGATTCCCGACGTAACATCGAGTAGTTCCTGCTGTAACAAGAAGTGAGTTATTTTCATGGCCAGTTTCTAGACCTCCAAGTTTCAGTTTCAGGTTCAAATTTCTTGTGTATCAATCCACAACTCTTAATGTATTCGCCTGCAGTCTGCAACCGTCAAAACCAATATGATGTCCATTTGATCTTTGCCCCCAATCCCCTCTGTTTTTAAATATTCTCAAGACAATAACCCCCAAGAAATTATCTTTTTGATCTACCACCCCTTATTGTGATATGATACAGCGAAATTTTTTCGCTCCACTTCTTTGTGTCCTCCTGTGTTTCTTCTTCTGTTCTCCGCTTTCTAATAGAATCTCCACACTTTTTTTTGTAACTTGACAGTTTCTGTACTTTGATAAGAGATTCTCATATTTATTATGCATTCACAAGCGTTCCTCCGTTTTTCCCCCAATAAAACAAAGAGAAGAAAAAGGACATGAAGAGCAACAGCATAACTCAAAAAGAAGTGACGCTATCAAAATAGTTTCAACTACAAAACTGTTCAGCTTAAAATTTCACACATTTACAGAGACAGAAGTTTTGGATAGCTCCACCACACCGTGATTCAAAACTCAGTATGAACAGAGAAGAGATATTAGAGACTCAGAGAAAACGGTTTTGTTTTTGTTAGACCATCTGCGTATGTTGTTTTTTTGTGTTGCATCACCTTTTCTACAAAAAGTACACACACATGTGCCTTTGCATATATTCAGATACTGTGTATCTTGTTTCAGGGGCACATTTCGGGTACTCGAAACCTACAGTATCCTTTCGAAGCCATCTAACTTATTGTCTGCTCAATAAAACGTTGACAAGAGGTGGGACTTATTGGAAACGCCTCTTTTAACGTAACAATTTAAAAACTTGATCAACAAGCAAACGTGAAAAAGGGGCGTGTCTGTCTTTAGCAAAATTTTCCCGGCGTTTTATTGAAAGAACAATAAGCTGTGTAATATGGAAATGCACTCATTTAGCTTGTGACTTTACCGTTGGCTGACTATCAACGATATGAGAGTACGTACTTACTATTAGACATGGCGCCGAATAGTCTTAAGCAGAGAGATATTCAAATTTTCGAAACTTCTAGCCGGATACTTTTGAACACCAAAAAATTGCCGCGCTAAGAGATTTGAACACCAAAAAGGGCGCGAAAACATATTGGCGTCTCAAAGCCAGCAGTGACCTAATTTTTGCATCCATTGCTCATACCATATAGCTTGAATCCCTGTGAGTTCAACTGTCTGCTTTAAATTCAAAAAATTGCCGCCAAAAAATAAGTTCAAATTGCACATCATAGTGTTCTTTCATTGCTATGTACATCTTTTACATGCTTTTTCTTATTCACTGCCACTTTTTTGAGCATCAAGCCAATTTTTTACCTTGATCTAGACATCTTTCAACAAACTCTTATCTTCTATTTCAATCTGCACCCCGGGGCCCCTTGGATCTCTGAAATTTCCGCTTTCTGGCTATCAGGGACCTTGAAACAGTAATTTAAGCGTTGTGGTACGCAAATAAGCTCAGTATAAACTGACTATCAAACTTTTGTATTACTAGAAAGGCTAAATTTTGGCTGTTATAATTTATACACTCAAAAGTTTTATAGTCAGCCAACAATTTGCTCATTTTCATATCACCCAGCTTAAATCCTTGTGCTCTCTTCATTTGTAACTCCTTTTCTGGCTTCAATTTTCGAAAATTTGATAATTTTTTCCCTTGGCGTTCCCATGTATAATTGCTTTTTGATGGTTTGATGACCCCTATTAGTCACTTGATGTATCATTTTGAACGGAGTGAGTAGGTGTACATTAAGAAAATGTCATTTTACAAGTGATATGATTTTATGTACTTACTCTTAGACACGGCGTCAAGGGGTTTGAATTTTCGAAGTTTCTAGAAGTTTCTCTAAATTTGAACACCAAAAAAATCCCGCGCCCGAAAATTTTGAACATCTCCTTGTAGAAGCGCGCGAAAATCAACATAGTCAGCGGGATTTCCTTTTTTGCACTTTCGTATTTTTTGTATTTCGAGGTCGTCGAGGCGCCCAGATAAAAACATTTTTGTTGTTTTTTTGAGCGGCGGAATAGGCCACGCCCCCTGTCTGTACATCCCGGGGGTTGCATCACTTTTCATTTGACCTTTTGTTCGAGAATTTTTGAGCCTCTGGGGTCCCGTTGGCCCAAAATATTATAGGCAGCGAGGTTTTTCACTTTTTTTTCTGGAATGCCTCTACATTTTAAGCTGAGCAATCGAATTAGGCCTAAAAATTCCTGACCTGGCGGTGCCCATGACCTAGAATATTCTAGAAAGTAAGGTTTTTCAGTACTTTTTTTCTGAGCGCCTCATTTCTAGCCTAAAACTTCTCAAAATGAATCAAAAATTCTCTTCATTTTAAGCTGAGCAATCGAACTAGCTCTACCTCCCGAGGCTCCATGATGTTCTTCCTTTTTTCTAGAAAGTTTTTTCTTTTCATTTTTTGTTCTCCAATTTTTTCTAATACGGTAAGTCAAGTGACTTCTTTTTCTTCTTATTTCACTCTGATTTTTTATTATCTCTTCAAATTTATCACTCCGATTTTTTTTCCCGAAATTTATGTACTTTCAAATGTCATATTTTTACCATTGCCCTCCGAAGTTCATTTTCCTCTTTTTTTTTGCTTTTTTTCTTAGAAAATCCGCTGTTTTTCAAATTGCACTGTCTTATCTCTTCCACAGAAAATTTTCATAATATATTTGTCTACCGTACTCTCTCTCCCAGAAAGCTTCCTTCAATTGAATATTCATTTCTCTCTAGCTTCTCTCACTCTCTCGCTTCTCTGTGAGACAATGGTCATAAATTTTCTCTTTTATGTTTATGATAGGGTGACGAGTGCTTTTGTTTTTTATGGCGATGATTCCCTTTTTTTTGGCCGACGCTGTTATCTTCTTAAAGATTTTTCTTGACGAGCCTTGTACCAAAATGTAGAGCTTGACGAGATCTATAAAATGGTATAAAGAAAAGCGGTACTTGAACAGGTTATTTTCAGCTGGGAGCCCATACAATTTTAAAGATCTCATTCATATCTACATTTTAGTTAAAATTTGTCTTAATTGGCTCTCCACTAAACATAGTCCATTCAAATACCATTTTTCTTTGTACCGTTTTGTAGATCTTATCAAGATCTACATTATGGTGCCAAATTTCTTTCTAAAAACTTAACTTACAAGGTAGATATTTGCGTTCTTCTTTTCTGCTCACTAATATTCGAAAAAAATCTTACTGTTTTCAGAGTACTCATCACTTGGATAATTGCAAAGCTTTGCTTTGCCAGCCCTCTACCAGCGAACTAATCTGTTTAACGACTCTAACGGTACGTATCTAGCTCAGTCTTATAGCTCAAGGAATTGTATAGCTTTAAATCCTATACCCAACTCAATGTTTGATTTTCAGATCAAGGAACTGCAACCAGTTCCAATATCATCGATCTTCAGTTGCTGGATCGCTTGATCTACACGACTGTTCTTTTTTTTTGGCGGAAAATCATCGTCAAGTGAGTTCATATTACATTTAATGGATAAATGTCCGTAAAGGGACTTGAGTCTGACTTGAGCCTGATTTGAGCATGAATTCAGACTCACTTGAGCCTCACTTAAGACTGCCAGGTTGACTTGAGCCGCGTGGTGTGCAAATGCTCGTACTGTAGACTGACTCAGACGTTTATATGATGAGCAAAGAAAACTTGACTAAACAATAGTTTGATAGTGCGCCAGCGTTGACGTACCACTTTACAAGGGGATTACGCGAGGACGCGAGTTGAACTTTTTTCCATAATTTGGGTCAAGATAGAACCGAAAATGCTGATTCAGAATCTGAAATAAAAATTGGCGAAATGTTTACGTGAGTCGAGTTATGACCTCTTAAAAATTTGCTGAATTTTCACGTAATAGTCTATGAGAATATTATCTATAGATTTCAACAACGTGAGTGGTGAAGTGGTAAGGGGTTAGGGTTCCAAAAAGTAAGCCATGGTTCGATTCCTCCCGCGGTCAAAATTTTTTGAATTTTTTTGTCCGTGTTCCAGTCAATATGTATGGTTTCAATATGATTTGTTGTACATTTTTCCATGGTTTCACTGAATTTTGAGGCAGTTCCAAAAAGTTCGCTAGAACTAACTTCCGACCGAAGCTGGGAATCTGAACATGGTTAGGTTGACGAACTTTTTGAGCGATTCGAAAGTTTGATTTTTAAAAATTTGTTTTGAAAAATCATTCACCAAACCAATGACAGCTTTGAATTTCAGTCAAATTATGAATTATTAGTTCTAGCAAAATTTTCGGAACTGCCTCAGAGTCCAGTAAAACAATGAAAAAATGCTCAAAAAAATCATTTTGAACACATACATATTGACTGGAACACGGACAAAAAAATTCAAAAAATTTTGACCGCGGGAGGAATCGAACCATGGCTTACTTTCTGGAACCCTAACCCCTCACCACTTCACCACTCACGTTATTGAAATCTATAGATAATATTCTCATAGACTATTACGTGAAAATTCAGCAAATTTTTAAGAGGTCATAACTCGACTCACGTAAACATTTCGCCAATTTTTATTTCAGATTCTGAATCAGCATTTTCGGTTCTATCTTGACCCAAATTATGGAAAAAAGTTCAACTCGCGTCCTCGCGTAATCCCCTTGTTAGATGAGCGTTCTGGCACACCAAATAACTCAAGACCTCGAGGATCTCTGCATTTTGCATACATCAGCTAATCTGTCTAATTTTTACAGATTCTTGACTGCTACCTCTTTATTGACAAGTTTCGTAAGCTCTTGCTCATCTCTGTCTCTCAACTACCATCGACTAATTTGAGGTGAGTTTTTAAATTTCTAGACCTTTTGACGTCTGTGTCGAAATTTGGGCAGGAAATTTCATAAGGAAGTCTACTAGTCCCGTCTTTTTTCTCTCGCACTTTCTGCTAGTTTTTTACCTTTTGAATAGCCCATAACAAGATTATACGTGCACTCCAATATCCCCTTCTAAAATCGCAATTTTCCTTACAAAACCTATGCCAAAAGATTGAGCTCGATGAGATCTAAAAATGGTGTGCAAAACAATAGTGCTTCATTTGACGATTCTAAGCCATCCATCCTAAACTCCCTATTTATTTCAGCCATGGACTTACGACTAGGCATACCAAGACCACGTGGACCGGTAATTGGACCTGAAGGGAGAATCGAGAGAACTCCACCACCAGAACGGCCACTGCATCCTCGTCAAGTGGCATTGGGAGAAACTCGACATAGACCACCGGAATTTGGGCCTGATGGAAGAATGGTGAGAGCTCCGGGAGGACCACCAGGAGGGCCACCAGGAGAAACACCTCAAGGCCCACCAACTGGATTCTCGAGAAGAATTTTTTTTGAAGAAGACCCAAGAAGAGATCTTGCGGGACGACCATCGTGGCTCGATGGGCCAACAGGAGGGCCACCAGGAGGAGAGCCGCAAGGCCCACCGACTGTCTTCCCGAGAAGATATGGGGAAGAAGAAGACTCTCGGAGAATCTCAGCAGGACCACCACCCGGAATCCCACTAGGTGAGCCTTCAAGCTCGACTGCTGGGCCGTATCACAAATCTCTATTAATTTCAGCCATGGAACCTCAACAAGAACAGCCGCAAGGCCCACTAGCTGGCTTCCCGAGAAGATATGTTGAAGAAGTACCCAGAAGAGATCTAGCGAGAGCACCGCCGGGGCTTCAAGGGCCAGCAGGGGGACCACCAGCTGGCTTCGGAAGAGAAGGTGAGCCTTAGGCTGTCCCCCATTTGACCGCAAATCCCATATTCTTTTCAGCGCCACTTGGATTGCCAAGAAGATATGTTGAAGAAGTACCCAGAAGAGATCTAGCGGGACCACCGCCGGGGCTTCAAGGGCCAGCAGGGGGACCACCAGGAGGAATGCCGCAAGGCCCAGCAGCTGGCTTCCCAGAAGGTGAGCCTTAGGCTGTACCCCATTCGGCCGCAAATCCCATATTCTTTTCAGCGCCACCAGGCCCGCCAACTGGATTCTCGAGAAGATTTTTTGAAGAAGACCCAAGAAGAGATCTAGTGGGAGGGCGGACAGAGGGGCCACCAGGAGGAATGCAAGGCCAACCACACGGATTCCCAGAAGGTAAGCCTTAGGCTGTTCCCAGTCGACCGCAAATCCCATATTCTTTTCAGCGCCACCAGGCCCAACACATGGATTCCCTAGAAGATATATTGAAGAAGTACCCAGAAGAGATCTAGCCGGACCACCGCCGGGGCTCCAAGGGCGGACAGAGGGGCCACCAGGAGGAATGCGCGGCCAACCACCCGGATTACCTCAAGGTAAGCTTTAGGCCGTTCCCATTCGACCGCAAATCTCTATTCATTTCAGCGCCACCAGTCCCAGCACCTGTACTGCCTACTAGAGAAGGCCCACCACTCCTAGAACTTCCACCCGGCGCTCGCCTCCTTCCCGGACACCCTCACCGAGACCCGAATGCCATTCCTCAGGTTGTGGAGTTCGAGTGCCCCTTCCAACCTCACCCGAACCACCAAATCCTTGGAATCTTTGAGCCGGAACTCAAGCGTTACCGGAAGTACACGGTGAACCCGGCAACCGCAACGATTGTCCTTCATAACTGCGAATGTCAAGGAGAGATAATGGAGACCGACTTGGTTCCAAAGTACGCTGTGATTCATCCTAAAGGCACCGAGAACCGTGTGATCTTCTGCTCGAATCGAGTTGTGGACAGGATCCAACAATTTGAGTTCGACTCTGCCACGAAGACGTTTTTCCAAGTCAACCATCGGGATCTGGTCTACGATCCGACACTTGCAACGAACCGCGTATTCTTCAACGCGGGATCCGGATTGATCATCACAGGATTCGCACATTTGGAGAAACACTTGCAGACTTCAAACGACTACTCTTTGCTTCCCAATGCGCCAGTGAGAATGCTCCGAGAGCCGGATCCACTCGAAGGCGTCAGATCGGAAAGAACCGAAACTGGTCCCTTCCATGCCTTCTTCGATACCCTTCCCGACATGAAGGCTCACGACTGCCCTGGCCATCAAAAGAGTGTCTCCGTCAAGAATCCCAACACCGGACAGTACACCAACTACAACTATCTCAACGGGAAGTGGAAGAAGTGCGAGACTTGCAAGACAATGGTCACCCAGGGAAGCCTGCTTGCTTCCTATGCCGAGTATTCCGACGAGTTGAATGCCCATCTGGTCCATGTCTATAATAAGGAGTCATTGGTCCACGAGCAATATGTCTTCGATTTGGAGCACCAGGAGTTCAAGCAAGTCTTCGTCCCCACTCTCCCCTACGATGAGGCCAAGAGATCCAGGAGCTCCTATCTCTTCAGTGTCCCGACAACCGATCTTGAAGTTCTCAGTAATAGGGATTTCGAGTTGGATGTTTTGGATCATCGCAAACGGAGCATCGTAGTCCCCGTGAACACGTTGACGATGCAGTTGGAGAAGACGGCTCTTCTTCATAAGGAAACCAGTCGACTCCTTGCCGCGATGCCAGTCCCGGAGTTGGAGGATTATGTTCGGATGAGACGGAATAACCACGGTAAGCCCAATCTTTACTAATAACGAACGCGAAATTCTGTGTGTGTCTGTCTGTGCCGTGTCCGGATCCCGCTCTAGCGGGGTTGCGGATTGGGTCGAAACGGGCCGGCCACGGGCTGACGATTTTCTCCCTTCTAAATTGCGATTTTCAAGACAAAATTTATATGAAAATGTAGAACTCGATGAGATCTACAGAATGGTAGTTAGAACATCTGAATTCCATATCTATATTTTCCGTAAAAAGTTATAAAGCGGACGGGCCGGGCGCACACGGGCCGAAATCTCCGGCCCGTGTGTTTAACAAACATTTGAGAAAACCCCAACAGCGTAACCTCATTGAATTTGATATCATTTTGTAGATCTCGTCGAGTTCTACATTTCCATATAAATTTTGTATTGAAAATCTCATTTTAAAGGGGAAAAATCGCCGGCCCGTGACCGGCCCGTTTCGGCCCGGTTCGCAACCTTGCGCTCTAGCTCAGTCCCCACTAGACCGATTATTTTAAAAGTTTCGGCAGACTATCAGAAATTCCATCGAGACGATGTCCGTCTATTTTGTTTTTCAAAGTTTCACACTGCCCGCGACAGGCCCCAGAGGGGCGTAGCCCGTCTGCTAGTTTGTAGTCAGATTCATAGTGTAATTTTTCAGGTCGAGAACCTCCCCGCGATCGTAGAACCAAGCAACCGGCTCCAAAAGGACTCTATGGTGGTGAGTCGACTAATCCGTCTTAAAAATTACGCTCATTTTTTTACAGATCTTCCCCTATTCCGCCCTATCAAGATTGAGCCCGCGGACAACTACATCGACCTTACGTACGAGGAGCCGATTCCAGCGGAGGAGTTGGGGAACCCATGGGTGGATGCCTTCGTTCCGCCTGCAGAGCCCTCGTTTCCGCGTGCAGAGGAACATTTATTGTCGCGTGCAGAATTTGTTGAGACATATCCAAGGATCGCTGATTTCAATGGAGACAACGCTCCGCCGGCAGAGTCTCCTGAGCCCCACTTCAGCCAAGAGGACTTCAATGGAGATCAGGTTCCTCTTCAAGAGCCTTCTGAGCCCCTATCTCCACGCGCAGACTCTCCTGAGCCCCATCTGACCCGAGATGAATTCGATGGAGACGACGCTCCTCTTGCTGAGCCTCCAGTACCTGCCGCCACAGTCCTCCGAGCCGCGGATCTTTTGAAGCTAGCCCCAACTCGCCAAATGATGAGCGTGCTGTTCGCGACGATACAGCAAAGGAGTGGTGACGAGGATCCGGCTGGACACACTGTGCCTCCAACTTCGGAGCGTCAAGCCCCAGAAGCCTTCGAAGCCCAGGAACCCATGTCAGATGATGACCCGCCAGCCATCGAGGCATCTCGTTCTCTGGCTCCTAAGCCGCTACCCCAAAAGCGAACCGCGGACCAGCTCATAATCGCTTCCTACGTTCCCGAGGATGATTGGACGCCAGTGAGAACGAGCCGTTCCAAGACGGCCTCGAAGAAAAGACCGATGGAAGAGGATTCAATGGAGGATGAGGACAGAGGTCCGTCAACGTCATCTCAAGCTCCTCCAAAGAAGACTCGCCAGAGAAGGTCCGCCAAGAAGTCGGAGGCTCCCCCACCAAAGAAGCGGCCTTCAAGAGCCCTCAAGAAGCCAAACTACGAAGAGGAGCCAGAAGAGCCAAGGAAAGCCCTAAGGAGATCAAGATCGGCTCGAAGACAAGAGCAGCGAGAGGACACTTTTTTTCGAGCTACGGTAGCTGAGCCAAGGAGAAGGACTCGGAGCCCCCAAAGGTCCCGTAAGAAGCCAAGCCCAGCTAGACCCGCCGAGGAGTCTGATGGCTATACCACCGAAGAGCATTATGGTGGCCAGGAGGACTCCGACGATGGGCTTCAAATGGAGGAAGAGGACACGACTACCACTGCTGTAGAAATCCCTGAATCCCAAGGACCCCTGGAGTTGAGCCCTCATGAAGGTTCAGATACTACTGAGCCGGAAGATGAGCCAGCGGCGCCAGGATCTCCAAAGAAGTCCCAGAAGAGAGGAAGGAAGCCTAAGCCTCGGGAAGATGACGATGAGCCATTCGCTGCGCCAGGAACCTCAGCGAAGCCCAGACAGCCGTCCAGATCCGGAAAGAAACCGCGCCGGACATGCAAGCCGTCGTATGAGCCAGAAGACTTTGAGGTTGACGAAGGCTCAGAGGAGCCGGATGAGCCGTGGGCCCCCTTTGTGCTGAAGGCTCCCTCAAGACCCGGACCATCCAGACGAAGACCTCGAGATGCCTCCACCGATGCCTCGCCAGCGCCAAAGAGAAGACAACGTAGAGCCAGGAAGCCTAGTGCTGCTCCCGCTGAGCCAGAATCAGAGTGCCCCACAATGGAGCTGTCTTCAAGAGCGTCAGGCTCTCAAGGCCGTCAAAGTCGTCGAGATCAAGACAAGAGGCGTTTGGATTTTCACCGGATTCGGACTCGAAGTCGTCCCCGAAGTCCTTCGATGGATCGGCCATCCCCTTTTTTGAGCCATCGTTCGGAGCCCCCAGATCATCGAGGCCGGCAGGATGCCAGCCATGAGCGCCGCCGGAAATGTCGTGAAGATAGGAACCGCCGTTGTCGGAATCCGAGCCAGCCTCCAAGGGATCAAGGATCGCCTAGCCGTCCACAAGGGCCCCGAGGCCACCAAGAGCCGAGCCAAACTCCAAGTCGTCGCCAGCCCTCCCCAATGAGCCGAGGATCGTCGAGCGCTCCTCCAAGGCCCCAAAACCGCCGGCCTGCCAGCCGGGGCCGTCTAAGCCCAAGCCCAACCTCGACTCCCCGCGCCAATACCGCAATGACCCCAGGGTCCCCAGGGTTCGACCCTGGCCCACGGAGCCGCCCAGATGGTCAGAGTCTCGGCCAAGACCAACGCCGGAAAAGCCGTGAAGATCCGACCCAAGGCCGTCAAGATCCGCGTCAGGCTCCAACGGATCAAGGATCAACTAGCCGTCCACAAGAGCCTCGAGGCCGTCAAGATCCGCGTCAGGCTCCAAGTCACCGTCAGAGCCCTCAAAGGGATCAAGGCTCATCAAGCCACCCTCAAGGACCCCAAGGCCGCCAACATCGCCAGGATCCCAGCAGGGACCGACGCAGCAAAAGTCGTGGCCATCAAGATCCGCGTCAGGCTCCAAGTCACCATCAGAGCCCTCAAGGGTCGTCTAGCCAACCCCAGGGCCACCAAGGTCGCCAGCCTCATCAGGATTCGAGCCAAGACTCTCAAGACAGTCAAGATGAAAGCCAAGCACCTCAAAATCCTTCAAATCCCCGTCGGAAGTCTCAGGCAACTCCAGGCCCGTCTGAGCATGACCCGGGCCCACAGAGTCGCCGGAACCCAGTGCCAGATCTTCCAGTCCGTCAGAATCCCAGCCAGCCTCCCATTGGTCCTCTAAGCTCTCCACCGACCCTCCAAGGCTCCAGCCCTTCTTTGTGCCTTCTTTATGGCAGGGACAGTAGTCCGGGCCGTAAAGAATACACCACTCTTACCAACGTTCGATTCGAGGAAACTGAAAGTGCCCAGCTTGATAACAGGTATCCTTTACAAGACCATCCCAATCACACATACTCTTCTTTCAGGAACATCTCGTCGGCTCAACAAGGCTCAACAGAAGGCCTACCGTACAGTAATCCTGTCTTTGAATACCCAGTCGACTGGATCCCGCCGGTAGAATCTCCACAAACAGGCCCTCCACCAACAACTCCTCTCTCACGTCCCAGGAAGCCACGAAGGAAATACCCACTTTCTACAAAACCTAAACGAAAGAAGAGGAACCCGTCCACCAAGAGATCTCCACGAAAGTCTCCAGGAACTCTGAGGTACTCAACAACACCGAAGAAGAAAGACTGTGAGAGCACAATGAGGACACGCTTCATGGATGCTCAGCAGAAGGAGTGGGACTATTTTGCGGAGTTGAAGCGGAAAGCGCAACCGAAGCCTGCAACAACGAAAGCGCCAAGGGAGTTAGATGAGCAGGCAGCGAGCCCTGGGGCTGGTGACTGCAGTCGTGAGCCGTTCACTTCTGAGGTTTTGAAGGAGCCACAAGAGTCATCAGCTGCTGAGAGCCCGGTTAGCCCACCTGAAACTTCCACATCTCAAGAAGAGACAAAGGCTCAAATTCCACATCTCAAGAAGAGAAAACGGCTCAAGCCGCAACAAGAAAAGGCCCCTGGAGCACCTTTGGCTTCTGGAGCCTCAAAGGAGCCAGAAGGGTCAGCTACACCTACAGCTCCCAAAGGCCCAGTTAGCTCACCATCGTCATTGACTCCTGGAACTTCCACATCTCAAGGAGAGGCAGCGAAATCCGCTGAGCCTCCAGTACGGCAACAAGACGATTCTGAGGATCCAGAAACTGCTGGAATACAAGACGAGGCAATCAAAACCCCTTCAGCTTCTGAAGCTTCGAAAGAGCCAGAAGAGTCATCTAAAGCTACAGCTCCTGTGAATCCTGTTTGCACATCAGCATCCTTGACTCCTGGAAATTCCACTTTAGCTCATGGAGAGGCAACGGCTCAAGGAGTGACTACGGAATCTCCTGAACCTCAAGCTCAACAACAAGACAAGACCCTTGAAGCGCCTGTGACTTCTGAAGCCTCGAAAGAGCAGCAAGAGTCGTCTTCACCTACAGCTATTGAGCATTCCTCAAGCTCTTCATCGGCTTTTGTAACTTCCACAGTGGCTCAAGGATCTGCTGATGCTCAAACACTTGAAACGCCTTTGACTTCCGATGATCCTGAAATGGCTAGAGCCCAAGACAAAGCCCTGGAAGCTCCTCCGGCTTCTGAAATGGACGTCGAGGATACTCAAATAGTGCCACAACCATCGACATCATCTTCTCCTGCCCCAGAGACTTCGCGAGCCCAGCAACAAGAGGATAAATCTGAAGAACCGACTTCAGTAGTACCGCTAGCTCCCAATTCTGAAGATTCACCCATGGAATCCACCATCAATCCAGTAGTGCCACAAGGAGATGCATTAGAGAAGCCTTCCACGTCACGTACTGCTTTGAATCCAGAAGAAGGCTCACCGTCCGAGGGCTCACCAAGATCCGACCCGCCGGGACAAGAGGAATCATTTCGAGCCCCTAATGTACCTTCAACACTAGGGACTCTTCCTGGAGAAGTATTGACGACTCCTGCTAATGCGTCCCAACAGAGGGAAGCAGCACTATTGTTGGCTCAAGGCGCACCAATGAAGTCCACAGCCGACAAGCCTTTGGCATCCATAGAGGCCTCAGAAGAACATTCAAATGGAGAACCTTTGAGGGCCTCTACTCCTGTACCACCAGCGAATCCTTCTCTATTATCGTTGGCTCAAGAAGAACCAATGGAATCTACTGAAAATCCAAAAGAGTTACGCGACGATGAACCTTCTGGAGATGCCTCTACTTCTGGGCCATCTACTTCGGCTCAAGAGGAAGCAATGAAATCTAGTGAGGGTCTAGAAGTGACTTCGTCTACTATGGCTCAAAAAGAAACAACAATGGAATCTAATGAAGGCCCAGCTGTACTACAAGCCGATGCAGCCTCAACTTCGGCTCAAGAGGAATCAATGGAATCCATGGAAGCTCCAATGGACCACGTGGAAGGTCCTCAACAAAGCGCTAATGTTGAGCCTCCAAGAATTTCTACTTCTACGCCAAAGGTCCCTCCAAAAGATCAAGAAGCGTCAACTTCTGATGGTTTGAGGATGGATTCTACTCCTGCCCCTGAAGAGCCTTCTACTCTTGGACCATCCGCCTTGGCTCAGAAAAAAACTCTGGAATCCGTGGAAGCTCCAGTGGGTCTACCAGGAAACGCTAATATTGAGCCTCCAAGAGGTTCTACTTCCGTTCCAGAGGTCTTTTCAAAAAAACAAGAGGCTTCAACTTCTGAAGGCTCAAAAGTGGATTCTACAGGCGTTTTCGAAGAGCCTTCAACATCAAAGCCCCCACAGGCCCCATCTACTTCCAGTGCTTCAGAAGGCTCCAGAAGATCTTTCCATGCTCCAGAGGTTACAGGACCTTCGACTTCTACAGATCCAATAAAGGGCCCACAAGACAATGAGCCTCTGGCTGAGCCTTCACAGCCATCAACTTCTAAAGATTCAACAATGGAAGTAGACGAGGCTTCAGAAAAGCCACAGGAGCCTTCAACATCATCTACTTCTGCCACAGAGGCCCCTCAAGAGTCGCAGTCTCCATCTGCCATTAAGATCTCCGAAGCTTTAACTTCTGCGAATCCAATGAGGGGTCCAAAAGAAGATGAGGTTTCTACTTCTGCCACATCTCCATCTGTTCCAGGCCCAGAGCCTCAAGACAATGCATCAGGAGACCCTGCTCCGCTTCAAGTGGTTCCTGGAGATCCAATTTCGCAACCATCGACTTCTAAAGATACAACGAGGGAAGTTGATGAAGCTCCAGTTTTCCAAACGTCAGTGGACCCCATCGATGCCCAAACACAGTCAGAAGACACGTGGTCCACAGAAGGCTGCAGATCGTCTCCCCCTCCCGCAGAGATCCCTCGCCTATCTCCAATTACTGAAGAATCACCATCAACTCCTGTGGCTTCAAGGTATCCTTTACAACAAGACCATCCCTTTCACACAAACTTTTCTTTCAGGATCATCTCTCTACAAACATCCAGCGAAGGCCTACAGTATCATTTTGGCTTGGGGCCACCCATGCACTGGATGCCATGTCTGCTTTCCGAATCTCTACTTCGAGAGCATGATTATTTTGGCCGCGGCGAGCTTGCGAGACGTTACAAGACGATGAGATCACCTTCGTTCTCGCCAGAGGCTAATGAAGCTCAGGGGCTCTCGATTCCTGGGAGTAAATATCGGGGCCCTGCTAAGACCCCTGGGTCCCGAGCTCCTATTCCAGAGGAGGCAAAAGAATCAACTCCTAGAAAGCCAATGGTAGAGTCCTCAGAAGCTCCGGAAGGTCTACAATTGAAGGCACAAACGCACACTCCTATAGGCCCTGGGAACCCGAAAGCCTTGGATTCTGAAAAGCCGCCAACGAAGACAGCTGAAGATCCATCAGTGGATACGACGATGGTAGTGGAGGAAGCTCGAGGGACTTCAAGTTTGGCTCAAGAAGAAGTAATAGAAGGGATTCCAGAAGAGCCTTCCGACCTCATGGAGCCTGAGCCTTCACGCTCTGTAGCTTCGGCTGCAGCTGCCACAGAAGTATCGACTACTGGGGACACAACGAGGAAGGCTGAGCCACAAGAAGATGTCCCTGGCCACTCTTTGACGTCTTCTGCTTCTATCTCAGTTGTGCCCTCGGCTCCGTCTACTATTGGACCATTTGCCACGGCTCAAAAAGAAACAGTGGATTCAACTGAAGATTCTGCAGATGGACAAGACAATGAGCCTTCTAAAGATTCCTCTACCTCTACTCCTGTGCCATCTACCACGGCTCAAGCGGGCGCAATGGGATCTAATGAACGCTCAATTAAGCCACAAGGCGATGAGCCCTCAACCTCGGCTCAAGAAAAAACAACACAGGAATCTAATGGAGGCTCAGGTGTGCCGCAAGACGATGAGCCTAGACAATCTGCTAGGTCGAAGCCTTCTGCTTCTACCTCAGAAGCCCTTCACCCATCTGAAGGCCCAACCATGGAGGCCCAGACGGAACGGCCCACTACGTCTGTGGATACAACAATGGAAAAAACTTCTGAGGAATCGATTGACCCGGCTCAGGTGCAGGCCGATTTGGATCGTATATTGCTTTCGCAATTTGAAAAGGATCTGGAGGAACTGAAGGCTCAGGCTCAGAAGAAGGCTCAAGATCAGGCGAAGGCTCAAGATCAGGCGAAGGCTCAAGATCATTCAAAGGCTCAAGATCATTCAAAGGCTCAAGATCAAGTAAAGGCTCAAGATCAGGCGAAGGCTCAAGATCACGCGAAGGCTCAAGATCAGGCGCAGGAGCCACAACACGGTGCGCCATCACCGGACACTATATCATCCATATCTTCTACGGGAACTTTCTATACGGCCCCAGAGGGACTATCCGAAGACGATGCGCTCTTCACAACTGCCCCAACGAGCCCAATCACATCTGGCGATACAACAATGGAATTCGAGGAAGCTCAAGGAGGGCCACAAGGCTCCACAACTGGAGCAGCCAAAGTTGTAATAGTCCTAGACGCTGAGCCCTCAACGACCTCACTAAAGCCTAGCGAGGAAGTGGAACAAATCGAATTCGTCCGTGAGTTCTCAACGCCTCCATTCTCAGACGATGAGGTGCCGCCCGTGTCTCCAGCGGATTCCATAATCTTGGATCAGATTTTGGCGGAAGAAGTGGTGTATCTTACTGCTCCAGAAGTCACTGAGCCTTCAACTTCTGAGCCTCCGACTGAGCCCTCACAAGCATCGAACTCAAGCGATACAACAATGGAAGTTGAGAAGCCTTCTACCTCTTCTACTTTGGCTACATCTCCATCGGCTCCAGAGCTCACAGAAGGCTCGAAAACTGCAGATCCAGCTTCGCTTCCCAAGGCCTTACCTGGCGAAGGCTCAAAAGTCGTTGAGCCTCCGACTGAGCCCTCACAAGCACCGACTTCTAAAGATACAACAATGGAAGTTGATGAGCCTTCTACATCCTCTACTTTCGCCACAGAGGGCCCTCAAGAGTCACCATCTCCTCCGGAAGCCACAAAAGGCTCAACTTCTGCAGGCCCACAAGCCAATGCTTCTTCGGCTCCTGTTCCTGTTCCAGAGGCTTCCAACTTGTCCTCATCTTTTGAGCCTCTCTCCATGGGCCCACCTTCTACATCATCGGCGTCTGCCCCGGCTCCTGCCTCGGGGCCATCTCAAGGCTCTCCGTCATTGGCGGAAACTGTGTCACAGGACGATTCGGGACAAGAGAAAACTGGCGGCTCTCCATCGACTTCAAATGATCTCTCGCCAGTATCGATGCCTACCACGGGTCCACCATGCTCCTCGGCTCCATCTACATCGGCTCCAAAAGCTCCCAAGGAAAATCCAAGCCTTGAGAAGCTACAAGAAGATATTTCCACTGTCTCCTCAATATTGGCTCAAGTATTGGCGTCCGAGGGCCCACCGGCCCCTACCGTAGTTCAAATACTAGAGGCTCTTTCTGGAGGACTCCCTGCTGATGTGGCCCAGGCTCAAGGCGCACCAATGGAGAACGAGACCGACGAGCCTGCGAGCCTTGCGTTAGCTACTCCAGAAGACAAGCCTTCAATGTCTTCTGAGCCTTCAAGATCCTCTACTCCTGAATCACAAGCGATGTTGGCTCAAGAAGTTGGCTCAAGGGTTGGCTCAAGGGTTGGCTCAAAGTTGGCTCAAGAAGTAACAATGGAATCTACTAAGGATCCAGAAGATGTGCCGTCGACTCCATCTGACCACGGACCATTATCTCAGTCGAATCCTGGGCCATCCATCACGGCTCAAAAGGATGCAGTGGAATCTAGTGAAGGCTCAGTTGGGCCACAAGACGATGAGCGGTCTACTTCTACCCCAAAAGAGCCACAAGTGCCACCAACTGAAGGCTCATCATCAGAGCCTATTTTGGTCCCTAGGACATCTCAAGCCGACTCCAGGCCTAAAGAGGCTTCCGAGCCTGTGCCCACCCCAGAAAGCCCTCAACGATCAGCTTCTGACGATGCCACAATGGAAGAAAAGGTCAAGCAGGGGCCTTCCACTTCTACCTCAGTAAAAGTAGAGCCATCTGAAGGCTCAACCTTCAAAACCGAGGTAGGAGGGCCATCTATTTCATCATCTCCCGCTCCAGAAGGACCAAAAGCTTCCACTTCTGGGGGTCCAAAGATAGAGGCACAAAAAGTCCGACAATGGAGGCACAGAAGGTCGGCATCTGTGGATCCAACAGTGGAGGAAGCTTCTGAGGCTCAGGATCAGCTCTACCAACCTCTTATTCTCGATATGATAACGCTAGAAGAAATTCTAATTTCAAATGACCTCAAAAGAGTAGCTCTTGATATTGAACAACAAAGTAAGGAGCTTGAGGACAAATACATGCGAGACAATCCAGGTGAGTTTTTATACGTTTTCTCTGATCCATTGGCTATTTATAGGTCCATCTACTCCTAATCCAACTGATGATACAAAATCTACCATTCAAAGCCCTTCTGACTCTTCTGAATCTTCCCCGTCTTCTTCTAAGGATCCTGCGAAACATTAAAAAACGGATAATAATAATGGTGAGCATGAGGTCTTCAAAATCGTTTTTATGACGTAGGACTCAATTTTTTGGTTTTTTCGCGCAGGATTTAGTCTAAAAACATCAAAATTAAGTTTGGCCTCAAAATCGAAAAAAACGTCATTTTTGGCCCAAAAATTTTTTGCCTAATTTTGATCTATTCTGATCAAGTAGACTTCAAAAATTTCAAAAAACATAGTCCTAAACCACAGAAATGATTTTGAAGCGAGATATAGGACGGAATAGGCCGCCGGCACATTTTTGGGTAAAAAGCCGCTTGGGCCTAAAACGAGTTATTTGGCCTATATCTGGCTTCACAATCATTTTTGTGACTTCGGACTCAATTTTTCGGACTTTTCGCATGGGATTTAGTCAGGAACTATAAAAAATAGACGTTTTTAAGTTTGGGCCCAAAATCGAAAAAATGCCTAGGGCCTATTATGGCATATATCTGGCTTCACAATCATTTTAGTGACTTTGGACTAAGTTTTTTGGATTTTTCGCATGGGATTTAGTTTGTAAACATCAAAATTAGGCGTTTTTAAGGTTCGGCCCAAAATCGGCCCACGAGCCGAAAATTTATTTTTATCTACTTGTGGTTTTTCTGGAGTGAATCGGCTACGGAAAAACCAAAAAACGCGGTGCTAAATCACAAAAATGATTTTGAAGCGAGTTATAGGCCAAAATAGGCCTTTGAATATTAGGCTCACGCTGGCTCATCGGCCTCTATCTGGCTTCAAAATCATTTTTGTAACTTCGGACTACGTTTTTTGGACTTTTCGCATAAGCTTTAGTTTGTAAACATCAAAATTAGGCATTTTTAAGTTTGGGCCTAAACTCGGCCCACGGGCCGAAAATTTATTTTTATCTACTTTTGGCTTTTCTAAAGTGAATAGGCTACGGAAAAACCGAATAACGTAGTCCTAAATCACAAAAATGATTTTGAAGCGAGTTATAGGCCAATATAGGCCTTTGAAAATTAGGCTCACACAGGCTCATCGGCCTATATCTGGCTTCAAAATCCTTTTTGTGACTTTGGACTAATTTTTTTGGGGTTTTCGTGGTTGATTTAGTCAGGAAACATCAAAATATGGTTTTTTAAAGTTTGGGCCCAAAATCGTAAAAATACAATTTTTTCGGTTTTGGCCCGAATTTTTTTCAAATTTCCAAATTTTTCTGACTAAATATACTACGAGAAGTTCAAAAAACCTGTTCCTTAGTCTCAAAAACGAATTTCAAATTCCAGAAACTTCTTCCTTCTCCATCCCGGTCACTTTCAACGACGGAAGTCCCTCGAAAATTTGTCATTGACTCTGGAATTTTTTCAAGATTTAGGATTACGGTATGTGCAAACGAATTTTTTTGAAAAAATCATTATGCTCAAATTCCAGAAGTTCCGACCAACCAACTCCACTTCAGCTACCGCCGTCCGTACCCTTGCCCAAATATAAACTTGCAAATGCGCTCCATTGAGAATCTCGCTCATTTTCGCATCATTCTCCTTTGTAAGCTTCGCCCACTTCGTAAGCCCCGCCCACTTTTTCATATTTTTCTTTGTAAGCTCCGCCCAATTTTAGGCCCCGCCCATTTTTTTTTCATTTTTTCGTTGCCTGCTTGCCCACTTTTTTCTCGGTAAGCTCCGCCCACTTTTGATTTTTCATTATTATGCCCAGCCCACTTATGATTTTTCATTATTAAGCTCCGCCCACTTTTGATTTTTCATTATTAAGCTCCGCCCACTTTTGAGCTCCGCCCACTTTTTTCTTTTTTTTTCCTTTTTAAGCTCCGCCCACTTTTTCGTTCTTCTTTGTTAACCCCGCCCACTTTTTGTTTTTTTTAAATTATTAAGCCCCGCCCACTTTCTATCCTTTTATTGTTTTTTATTTTTTCACTTTTAAGCTCCGCCCACTTTTTTCATTTTGCTTTGTCAGTACCGCCTACTTTAAGTCCCGCCCACTTTTTTACAGTATTTTCAACATGTTTCCAATCCCTGTACCTATTTGTATATACCGAACCCCCCTGTGTCCCATCCCTTTCCAAGCTCCGCCCCCTTTTTTCCGCGATATCCCAAGATATTGTCAATTTTTACATTCAATTCCACCAATGAATACGTTTTTTTTTGACAAAAAAAAAGTATTAATTATTCAAAAATTATACAAACGGAATTTTAAAAATAATTCAAAAATTAAATATTTTTTCCATTCGCACAAATATCAATTCTAATACATAATAATTAGTAGTTAAATGTAAAAATACAAAAAAATATGAGCATCAAAAATATTCAAAGTTTTCAGCAAATTGTGCACGTCGGTGAGCGAACATGATGACTTCCCGGGTCCACACTGGTTCCGTTCATCTGGAAAAAATAGGTCGATTTTTGGGTTTCAAACATGTTTCATTGAATTTCCCAAAGTGGATTTGATTTAAAAAAACAAAATCCGGAAAAAATTTTTTGGGCCAAGCGGCCTATTCCGGCCTATATCTCGCTTGAGATGCGTTTTTGTGATTTTGGACTATGTTTTTTGGGTTTCTCGTGGTCTATTTAGTCTAGAAAAGTTAAAACTTGACCAAAAAAGTTTTGGGCCCAAAAATCGATTTTGGGCCTAACCTTTTTTTGGTCCAAATTTGATCTATTCTAACTAAAAAGGATACGCTAAACTCAAAAAAATTAGTCCGAAATCACGAAAATTATTCTGAAGCCAGATATAGGCTAAAGCCGTTGTAGGCCCAACCGGCTTTTTACCCAAAAATGTGCCGGCGGCCTATATCTCGCTTGAAAAGCGTTTTGGTGATTTCGGACTATGTTTTTTGGGTTTTTCATAGTTTATTTAGTCTAGAAAAGTCGAAATTAGGACAAAAAATTTTCGGGCCCAAAAATCGATTTTGGGCCTAACTTTTTTTTGGCCCAAATTGAATATATTCTGACTAAAAATGATACGCTGAGCCCGATAAAAAAAGCCTAAATCACAAAAATGATTTTCAAGGCCGATGTAGGCCGAATAATCCGTTTTAGGCCCAAGCGGTTTTTTGCCCAAAAATGTGCCGGCGGCCTATATCTCGCTTGAAAAGCGTTTTGGTGACTTCGGACTATGTTTTTTGGGTTTTTCATAATTTATTTAGTCTAGAAAAGTCGAAATTAGGACAAAAAATGTTCAGGCTCAAAATTCGATTTTGGGCCTAACTTTTTTTTTGTCCAAATTTGATATACTTTGACTGAAAAAGATACGGCGATCCCAAAAAATCGTGTCCTAAATCACAAAAATGATTTTCAAGGCCGATATAGGCCTCACCAATTTCCGTCCAGAATGATGAGTATTATTATTGTTTGCTGCATTCGCAGAAGCACTGATTCCATTTTCAGCACTATGAGCCTCGGGCGCGCCCTCTTCTTGATAAATCGCCTGGTCGTGAAGTTCCATGTATCCATCGATGGTTTGCTCGCCGGCTGAAAAAAAAACTACAGTAGTCTACAGTAACCCGAAAAAAACCGTACATCTCGGCCGCGCGCACAACTCCCAAACACTTTTCCTATCGTTTCTTTCCAAAAAGTAGGTGTACATCATTCCTTTTCCCTGAAAATTAGCAATACAGTAATCCAGAGGTACAGTAATCCTGAAGTACCCGAATTTCAGTGTTCCCACGGTCTATGAAAACGTAAGAGGGGTTCGCTTTGAGTCCGTTGAGCTTGGCACTCTCGCTAACATGGATTTTGCATTGGATTCCGTTGGACTCCATTTTGTTCGCCACGTTTACCGTATCCCCGAAGAGGCAATATCTGAGAAGAACTTATAATTGACCACAAACTACAAAAAAACCTTGGCATTTTGATTCCAACGACTCCAGCGACCACTGGGCCACAATGGACACCCAGGCGGATTTTGATAGGCTTGTGGGTGATTGGGGAGAGCACCAATTTGGACTCCATGAGCATTCCTGGAAATGTTTTCTTCGGAATTTTTTTTGTTTTTTGGGCCTACGCCTATTTTGGCTCATAACTCGGTTCATTTTAGTTGTAAAAAATTGAAAATGCCGCCATTCAACTGGAAATTAAATTTTGCATTAGACAAACATAAAGCAGTTTGTTTCAGATATCAAAAAAGTAGGTCAAATTGCGCCTTAATTGAGCCTAACCCCTTTAGGCCTCTGGAAACCTATTTTTGCTCACAACTCGGTTCATTTTTATTGTAAATAATTGAAAACACTACCATTCGACTGGAAATTCAATTTTGCTTTAGAATAAATATAAAAACTATATATTATATAATAAAAATTAGGTCAAATCGCGGCTAAATTGAGCATAACCCACCAGACCCTTAGAAAACCTATTTTTACTTATAACTAGGTTCATATTTACTGTAAAAATTGAAAATACTACCATTCAACTGGAAATTAAATTTTACACTCATTTTTTTGTATTTCAACTTACCAATAGAAATATTCAACACCCTTTCCGCATGATTCTCACAGTGCTCGGGAACGCCTCCGACAATCATATAAGCGTCTCCAATTGTCTCCACTTTATAGGCGTCGTGCTGAAACAAATTTTAATATTTTCTAGTCTTGTATTGGCTTCAAAATTTTCTCACCAGTCCAACAAGACGATCAAATCGAAGATAGAGGTCGTTGAGTAGGGTGACGACGTCGTATGGGGTACACAAGGCACAGATATTGGTGAATGTGACAATGTCGGTGAAGAGGAGGGTACAGTCGGCGAATTCTTCTGGAATATTCTTTGTGTTGAAATTAAATATGTTCATGATGAATACAAAAATCAGGGAAATTATGAGATTCTAGATTTTGAAAGCTTCATTTTGGCTCAAAATCAAAAAAAAAACGCCCTCTTTTCCGATTTTGGCCCTAATTTTTTGTCTTAAAATGCCCATAAATCGGCAAAAAATGAGTTTTATGATTCAGGAATGAGTTTTCAGGTACTTTGCAGCTACGGAAAACAATATTCCATCAAAATCCGAGGCAAAAAAATTTTAGGCCCAAAAATCGGATGTTGGGCCAAACTCTTTTTTGGCCAAATTTTGACGTTTCTAGACCAAATTAGCCACGAGTAGCTCGAAAAACATAATCCGAACTCACAAAAATGATTGTGAAGCGAGTTATAGTCATTTTTCCATTATTCCGATTTTTAGGCCCAGGGCACTGTTATCACGACGTGTTCAGAAAAATCTCCATAAATCGGCGAAAAATGAATTTTATGATTTAGGAATGTGTTTTTAGACACTTTGCGACTACGGAGGACAACATTCGGTAAAAATCCGAGGCAAAAAAAATTTAGGCCCAAAAAGTCGAATTTTGAGCCAAACTTTTTAAAAATCTAACTTTGAGTTTTTTAGACTATAGTGGCTACAAGAAGTTCAAAAAATTTGGCCCTAAGTCACAAAAATGATTTTGAAGCGAGTTATGGCAATTTTTAAATTTAGGCCCAAAAACCGGAATTTGGGCCAAACTTTGTTTTGCACTAATTTTGACTTTTATAAACTAAATTTGCTACTAAAAGTTCGAAAATTTTAATCCCAAGTCACCAAAATCATTTTGAAGAAAGTTATAGTCATTTTTAAATTTAGGCCCAAAAGTCGGATTTTGAGCCAAACTTTTTTTTGCCAAATTTTGATGTTTCTAGACTAAATTAACTACTAGAAGTTCAAAAAATTTGGCCCTAAGTCACAAAATTGATTTTGAAGCGAGTTATGGCAATTTTAAAATTGAGGCTCAAAAGTCGAATTCTGGGCCAAACTATTTTTTGGCCTAATTTTAGTTGTTCCATACTAAATTTGCTACGAGAAGTTCAAAAATCGTAGTCCTAAGTCACCAAAATCATTTTGAAGAAAGTTATAGTCAATTTTAAGTTTAGGCTCAAAAGTCGAATTTTGGGCCAAACTATTTTTTGGCCTAATTTTAGTTGTTCCATACTAAATTTGCTACGAGAAGTTCAAAAAACGTAGTCCTAAGTCACAAAAACGATTTTGAAGCAAGTTATAGCCATTTTTATGTAAATTTTTAGACTTAATGTCCCGTCTATTTTGGCCTATAACTTGTTTCAAAATCGGGTCTAATTATTTCGGCTTTATTAATTTTATTAAGCCTGCGTTTCGCTTTTTTAATTTTTTTTTTATTAAGCCTGCGTTTCGCTTTTTTAAAAATGTTCCCTGTGTGACAATCCTCTAACTAATACATACATTGTCACTTCTCATCCCCTTCATATTAAATTTTCATTAATTTTTTCGTGCCGCTGTCATTTCCACACAAAGGTACCCCATCTAGTAGATTCTTACATGTCTTCTTGTCATCTGACGTGTCTTCTCTGTTTCTCTCTTTATGAGTCCATAAAGATACATCTACTCTTCTCCCAGACACCCCCCCCCCCCCCCTCTACTAGTTGTTTCCGAGCTCTGCGCCTCCACTTCCCCCACACTCTCTCACCATCCGTCCTCCGGTCAACACTCCAAAGAACACGACGAGAGAGTGTGCAAGAATGAGAGAGTCGGCTAGAGAAAAAGCGCGCAAAGAATAGGGACCCCTCGTGTCGTCTTGTCCTGCGCGGCACACTCTTCGGTCGGCGGGCCCGAGCTCTCCTAGGGTGTGTGTGGTGTGGTGTTTTATTTTTCTAGTCAATATTTTCCATATCTACAGTAATCCTATCTATAATATAATTATAATCAAAAAAAACAATGGCACTGGTCCCCAAAAGTTGCGATTTACATCAGCTCTGTGAGACGGATAGGCAGATTGTGGAGAGGTTAGTTTATAAGCTAGCTAAGCTATAAAATTTCGCTAGCTAAATTTTGAAGCGATATCCAAAAGATCTCTTGAAAACGGTAGTTAACCTTTAAACTCACTATAAACTATCACGATTCTCGAAGTCATATAAATAAATAAATAAATATATGAACCTTTTTAAAATCTAACTGGGCCGCAGCCTGGGTCTTAGGTAGGTTTCGGCATGGGCCGTAGGTAGGCCGTAGGTGGCCCTGACCTTTTTTATCCAAAAACTTTACTTTCCACGGCCTGGCCCGGGCCGCGGCCCAGGGGCCGGCCGTGTCCCTCATTTTCCCCATTCCTTGCCCCGTAGCTAAGTCCATATAATTAGTAGTCGACCCCTCGTGAGCCAATAGGACCACCACAACAACAATAATGAAAAGTCCAGGACTCCGAAAAATTGCAATTTCCTGGGCCTCGGAAATCCAAAAATTCACCTGACTAGATAATTCTAATCTGTCAGGTGTCTACTATAAGCTTTTGAGACGGCTCAAAGATTATGGAAAGTCAGATGATATGTATTTAGATGAGTACTACGTACTAAAAATAGGGGGATGTCAGGTGAAAAAGATTTGCGGGATTAGAAAAGGGGAGAAATATGTAGGAAAAGCAAAAGTTCTAGACGACTGCAAGGGAATCAAATGAATGGTTTTCTAAGTACTCAGATTTCAAAAAGGTTTTGGAGATTATTCAGATAAATTTATACTCAAAATAACAAGCGTTTGAAGCTGATCACAACTTACTTTGTTTTATCTCTCTAGCTCTTCTGCGAGCCGAGATACGGAGCTTCAACGTTTGGTGGTGAGAGAGTGAGAGACGCAGACACTCTCGTCGTCTGCGTCTCTCCCCCTTCCACACTCTCTCGTGTTCAAACTTCGAAGAAGCGTAACTTGGCTTCTAGATGAGCTGAAAGGCTGAAAAATAGCCAGATTTGTTCAACTTTATCAGCTTGTCATTTTGAGTAAAAAGTTGTGAATGATTCTCAAAAATTTCAAAAAAATAATTTTATATATTTTTTTGTGCAAATTTATACTCAAAATAATCAGCTCAAAAAGTTGTTTCAAACTAGCCTAATTTCATCTCTCTATCACTTCTAGAAGCCGAGATACGGTGCTTCAAAGTTTAGAAGTGAGAGAGTGAGAGACGCAGACACCCTCGTCGTCGGCGTCTCTCCCCCGTCCACACTCTATCGCGTTCAAACTTTGAAGTGATGTAACTCGCCTCCTAGATGATCTAGAAATTTTTAAAAAAGCTAGTTTTGTTAACATTTTTTAGCTTGTCATTTTGAATAAAAAGTTGTTAACGATTTCCGAAATTTTCAAAATGAAATTTTTGCAAATTTATACTCAAAATGACAAACTCAACATGCTGAGCAAAACTAGCCTAATTTCATCGCTCTAGCTCTTCTGGGGGCCGAGATACGGCGCGTCAAAGTTTGAGTTAGAGAGTGAAAGACGCAGGCACTTTCGTCGTCTGCGTCTCTCCCCTCTCACACTCTCTCGCGCTCAAACTTCAAACGATTGTATCTCGGCTTCCAGAGTAGCTAGAAAGTTGAACTTTTCGAAAACTTGCATTGTTTAGAAACGCAATTTTTTTTGGATTAAAAATTTCCTTAACTTGTAGTATTTTTTGTCAATTTTGAGTGGAGATGTCATTGCTAGTCTACGTCAAAATATAGAAGCCTTACTTTACATCATCCATGTGACTAATTGCGTGCCACTCACGTGCAAAAGAGGGGATTAGAAGCGGACCAAAGAACATCTGGCACTATGCCAAGATCAATTAGGGGGCCCTTAAGCAACGTCTTAGTCCAAAAATATCCCTTTTTGTTTCCAGAAAACGTCTCGACGCCTACCATCTCATTCAAAAGTTCATCTCCGAGCCTGACACTTCACTTGCCTTGGTGCCAGTCGCTCCAAAAAAGAAGAACCAAGTTTTCAAGACGAAAAATCAAGTCTTCACCGAGTCCCCCTACTCCAGAATTCATATGGACTATACCACATTCAAAATGGGCGGAGCCTATGTCTTGGATACTGTAGGAAGCAGTGAGAATCAATTGGCAGTGTGCCAAAAGAAGGAGGTGAAGTCGTTAAAAGCAGCCATGGAACAAGAGCTCGCCGAGCTGGGAATTTCGAAGCTTCAAATGCTCCCGTGTCACACTTGCGGGACCCCATACCCAGCTGATCATCTCTACATGATCACGTTGCCAGTGAAAAACCATCGGAGCCACGGCAATACTACAGTATACCGATGCTCGGGATGTTGGAAGGGACCACGGCCATCACGGAATCTCTACGAATGTGTTGTCAAGGGAGCAGCTGAGAAATTCGCGGAAAATGTTGGGAAGCGAGTGGAATACTTGTATGGAGAGTGGGATGAGCGATTGACGCCGATGGTGAAGATGTTGAAGGAGAATGTACTGTTGGCGGAGGATATCGAGGAGATGCTCAAGGGGTGCACGGATCCGATTGAGTTTAATGGGACTTGTGATGTGGTAAGGGATACAATAAGCTTTGAAAACTCTTCAAAACTAGCCTCTTTTCTCGTTTCTAGCTCACCTGGGAGCTGAGTTACAGCGCTCTAAAGTTTAAAGTACCGTATCTCCACTCAAAATTTAGCTGAAACAGTGATTCTTATATCACAAAGTTTGTCTTTCAAAGCAGAGAAAAATAATAAAAAGTTGAACTTTTTAGCTGTCCTGGAAGCCGAGATACGGTCATTTGAAGTTTGAAAACGAGATAGTGTGGAAGGGAAAGAGAAGCCGACGACGAGAGTGTGTCTGCGTCTCTCACCTGCAAACTTTGAAGCACCATATCTCGACTCCCAGAAGGGCTAGAGAAATGAAATTAGGCGAGTTTTGATCAGTTTTTCGAGCTCTTCATTTTTTAATAAATTTGAAAATTGAGAAAATTTTATTTTTGAAATTTTCAAAAATCATTTTAAAAAACTCAACTACAAAAAACTCAACTTTTGACTCAAAATGACAAGCTAAAAATTTCAAACAAAACTAGCTATTTTTTAACTCTCTAGCTCTTCTATGAGCCGAGTTACATCACTTCAAAGTTTGAAGACGAGAGAGTGTGCGAGGGGAAGAGACGCCGACGAGGAGTGTGTCTGCGTCTCTCACTCTCTCACTTCCAAACTTTGAAGCGCCGTATCTCGGCGCACAGAAGGGCTAGAGAGATGAAATTAGGCTAGTTTTGATCAGCTTTTTGAGCTTGACATTTTCCTTCTAACTGCACAAAAATAAAAAAAATTTAAATACAGGAAATTTTAGAAATCCTTTACAATTCAATTCACAAATTGGCAAGCTTAAAAATCTAAACAAAACGAGCCAATTTTCTGCTCTTTAGCTTAGTTAAAAGCCGAATTACATCACTTCAAAGTTTGGAGGCGAGATAGTGTGGTAGGAGGGAGAGACGCCGATGACGAGACACTCTGTGTCTCTCCCTCTCTCTCCTCCAAACTTTGAAGCGCCATATCTCGGCTCCTAGAAGGGCTAGAGAGTTGAAATTAGGCTAGTTTTCATTAGCTCTTTTAGCTTGTTATTTTGGTAATAAATTTGCACAAAAAAAGTTTTTGAAACTTTGGAAATAATTTTTGATCAGCTTTTTGAGCTTGTTTTTTTAGATTCTGAGTCAAACTTAACATTTTCTTTCTTTCCAGATCATCCTCACCACCATCGCCTTCTACATGGACTACATTGGCTTCCGTCGTGCTTCCGAATCCCTTCTCGCCATCAAACCCACTACCACCTATTCTCAACTCTTCGAAATCTTCTCCATCTTCTTCCCGAACCGCGCCAAGGGCATCAAAACGGGCGATTTTTTGTGATCTAGTCAGACTCATTTTTTGTTTTTTAATGCTCCATGTCTACCTCAATCTCAAAAAAAAATCAAAATCTCAGCGAATCTTCAAAACTTGTCTCAAACTTTTTACACTATTTCAAGCCTTCTATTTTTAATAAAGTCTCAGACTACAAACTACAAAAAAACGCACTTGCATCCATAGTCTTCCCACTGCGAAGACTATCAGCCACCGAAGCTGGCATGAGCTCACAGAGCAGCTCATCAGTTTTTTGCTTCTCGATTTCCAGCTCCTGTGCCATTTTCTTCAACTTCTTGGTGGTCTCTTCCAGGGTGCGGCTGAAAAAGACGCGCAATTATTTGAAAAATAAATGAGAAAAACTCACTTCAACTCCACCTGACTCATTCGACTTTGATTCAACATGATGACGTCACGAGTGCCGTCGTGACGTTGCATGTCGGATAGATGAAGGTTGCGTTCGATGAGCTCGCGGACCTTGAAAAATAGCTATGCTAACTTATACTTAAAATGTGAAGCTCAGAAAACTGATGAAAACGAGCTTATTTTCATCTCTCTAGCTCCTCTGGGAGTCGAGATACGGCGCTTCAAAGTTTGGAGGTTAGAGAGTGAGAGACGCAGAGTTTCTAGTCGTCGGCGTCTCTCCCCTCCTATACTATCACGCCTCAAACTTCGAAATGTTGCAACTCGGCTTCTAGATGAGCTAGAAAACTGAAAAATAGCTAGATTTGTTTATCTTCTCAAGCTTGTCAATTTGAGTAAAAAATTGTAGAGGATTTTCTAAATTTCAAAAATAAAATTTCTTGCATTTTTATTTGCAAACTGATACTTAAAATGACAAGCTTTGACTACTGAGTAAAACTAGCCTAATTTCATCTCTCTAGCTCTTCTGGGAGCCGAGATACGGCGCTTCAAAGTTAGAGGCGAGAGAATGAGAGACGCAGACACACTCATCGTCGGCGTCTCTTCCATTCCCCTACTCTCTCGCTGCCGAATTTCAAACAACCGTATCTCGGCTTCCACGATTGCTAGAAAGTTCAACTTTCCACTCTTCTGGATTATTTTAAACGCCGATTCTTTTGGTTTTAAAAATCGAAATTCCAGCTCAATTTTTAAGAAGAGATACGGTAGGTGAGCGATGCAGACACAAAAAACCTACCGTAGTGACATTAACAGAGCACATGTAGAGAATGTACTTCCCTTCATCAATAAACACCATTGACCCTTTGAGAAGTACGGTTTTAGCCTCATCCGAAGGGTTGTGGACGATGTCTCCAAGACCCTGAAATTTTATGATGAGCAATATTTTAATTATGCGATCCTACCTTCAATCTAAACACGAACAGCGAGTTCTTGTAATACTTAATGGACTCGTAGGAAAATGGAACTTCCGGATGGACCAATTCCAACAAATCTGTGACTCGGGTCTCTTGGCGAGTCGCATTCGGGTATGTTTTCTGGAATACGGTACATAGGGGGCGGCGCCTGCGGCTACAGTAACCTTGATAAAGTTTCCAAAGTGTTCCAAGAAGAGGTCCGGATCGAAACAGATGTGGTAGGGGAAGGCGAGGCCAAAGTCGGTGGAGGAGATCTCGTAGATTCCCTGGAATATGGATACTGAAGAGGAGGAATACTGTAGCTCGGTAGTAGACCGCAAAGAACCCAAATTGAAACAGGTCTAAAACCGAATCTCACAAAAACCAGCCGGTTTTAGACCTACTTCTTTGGGTTCTTCCGGAGGCTCCGCCCTCTTTTCCGAAATCTTCGGAAGATACGGTACTAATTTCCACGCAGTCAATCGGCGACGAATGAATAATACCGTTGATAGATCGATTTGAGAGTCCGCTTTGGAGGAGATCGATTTCTGTTGAACACTATTCGCATTCTCGATTTGGGTGATCACGAAGACGACGTGCTCGGTGACGAACGCGTCGAGATGCTCTTGTTTACGCTCCTGGACTTTCATGACCACTTCGGTGTCGTAGATGCGACGGGCCACTTCCCGGACCACGCCTGGAATGATTTTGGTGGCGTAGGATTAAGTTTTTTGAGTTTATCGTAATTGATTTAGTATAGTACATTCAAAACTGAACGAGAGCATTTTTGGGCCCAAAATCGAAAAAAGCCCGTTTTGGGCCACCTGTCTATTTTGGCTCATATCTGGCTTCAAACTTGTTTCTGTGACTTATGACTACGTTTTTTTGGGTTTCTTGTGGTTAACTTAGTACGATACATTCAGAATTACCAAAAAAAATGTTTGGGCCCAAAATCGAAAAAAACATTTTTTTTTTCGATTTTGGGCCTAAAACTATTTTTTGCTAAATTTAACAATATTATACTAATTAGGTTACGGAAAACCCAAAAAACTTAGTCCGAAGCCATAAAAACGGTTTTGAAGCGCGTTATAGTCATTTTTATACACCGGTTTTATCAAGTTTGGGCCTCGGCCTATTTTGGCCTATATCTTGCTTCAAAATAGTTTCTGTGCCTTAGGACTAAATTTTTTGAATTTCTCGTTGTCTAATTAGTCAGATTAGATCAAATCTAGACAAAATAATTTTTTGGCTCAAAATTGAAAAAAACCAGGTGGCTGTCGCCCCTTCGGGGCTCATCCACCTGGCCTTCGCTTACTCTAGGTTTTCAACCATTGTTCCCATTTTCAGAGCCTTCGGCTCTTCTACTTAAAACTGGGAATCTGCGGTTCCGTATTGAGAGCCTTCGGCTTTTTTTCTTGAGGTGGTAAGACACCTCAAAAAAGTTTTGCTCTAATTTTGCCAAAATGTACCTATGGTGGGTTCGAACCTGTGGGTTCGAACCTGTGGGCGCTCCGATATGGGTACAGCGCCACTACCGGCTGCGCCACGCGGGCATAATTGGACGCGCCGACCGGGGGCCTTTAAGAGGTGGCATCTATCTGCCGCCGCGCGAGTGAAAATGTCTGCCTCTCTGTCGTGGCGCGAGTGAAAATGGACCCTGTTGCTCAGAAAAAGTGCTCCAGAAGGCTTCAAAATTGAAATTCCGAAAAAATAAATCAGACGGGCATCATCCCCAGATAATCAGGAACAAACTGTGAAACTTTCAAAAAAATCGGTTTACTTTGAGTATACGAAAGGGTTAGCGACACATTTTCGGCACCGAAATTAGTACTGAAAACTCACAAAAAGAGCCGTAACTTGCTCAATTTTGGAGATGTCAAAAATCTGAACATATGGGCATCAACGTAACGCCATGCTTAATCTTTCTGTAAAAGTTTCATCCGAATCGGTTGAATTTGGGCTGAGTTACAGCTGGCGACATACAGACAGACATACAGAAATCACTGGTTGTTATTAGTAAAGATGCCCATAGACTGAACTTTTTTCGAATTTGCCCCGGCCCAGGGCCCCATGGGTCTAGTTTTGATTCCGATTGGTAAAGTTAGCTACCCCGATGAGCTCAAAATAAGCACATTTTTGAAATTGTAACGAATTGAAATTAATCTTATTAGAATCCTCGCCAAAATTTTTCTGGAAAAATCACAAATTATTTTGCGAAACTTTTTTCCAACAGATTTTATGACCCATTTTGTGAATTCGGTAAATATTTTTTAGGTCATGAGAGTATGCTTTTCTAATACAGATTTTACGGTGTATTAACAAGAAATAAGGGAACTACCGTACCTTTGACAATCGGATACAATCCACTACGTTTCGAGTAGTAGTGAAGAAGAAGTGTGCCATCGGGTTGAACATCACAACGGAACGATGGTCCGCGGAGTTTTGTCTTGTAGACAACATGATCGATGAAGTAGTGAAGAGAGTCGAGAGAATCGAGAAAACCCTAAAGATTGCTTTTAGTCAAAAAACCAATGATTGCTCATCTTGAATTCAAAAAGCCAAGGCTGCAGCCCCTGGGCCGCGGCGCGGGCCGTCGGTAGGTTGGACTTTTAAGCCGCGGTTCAAATCTCTGTTGCACTTTTGAGCAAGGACCGCGGCCAAAGGTCCGCCGTGGGCCGACCGTGTGATAGCCTTGCGAAATTTTCGCTACATGAATAATTCACCAAAAGTGTTAGGTGATCTATGCACCAAAAAAGTGAGCAATTTTAAGCTGAGCAATCCTACCTCCAAATCCGGCGCCATCGCTCTCAACAGTTCGTCCCATCCGGTTTCCATGGTGAATTGGATCAGAAATCCACCGTAGGCCTCCCAGATTTCCTCAATGGGGATGCCGATGACGTTGGCCATCGAGTTGACGAGACGAAGCGTTTCGTCGTCGTTGTAATAGTGAGCGATTTCGCTCTCTGTGCCCAGCTCGAATTTGGCCATGTGGCTGGAAATGTAGTTTGTATTATGCCAGTCTCAGTTAATGTCAGTTTTGGCTGAATTTCCCCGAATTTTTGGCTGCGATATCTCGACACGAAAATGCTACAGTAATATATCAAAATTTAAAGGAACATACCTCCGATTTTCAGGTAAATTTTTTCATTTGTTTTTCGAGCAAATATCGGAGCGAAATGTGATTTTCGGTGCAAAAAATATAGTTTCGCTTCAAAATTAGTTGAAAATCGCCCGAAAAGATGAAAAAATCGAAAAAAAAGTTCTTGACCGTAGTTCTTGACCGTAAGTCAATGAACTTTTATGCATTTTTCTGAATTTTTCACTATTTAAATCTATTTTTAGAGCTATTAATCACTTTTTCCACACAAAATCGTGCTGAAAATCACTTTTTTCCGCTGAAAATCGCGATATCTCGGCACGAAAATGCTACAGTAATATATTAAAATTTAAAGGAACATACCCTGATTTCCAGGTCAATTTTTCAATTTTTTATGTTTTTCGAGCGATTTTCAACAAATTTCGGAGCAAAAAATAACATTTCGCTCCGAAATTTACTCGAAAAACATGCAAAATTAAAAACTTGACCGAAAAATCAGGGTATGTTCCTTTAAATTTTGATATATTACTGTAGCATTTTCGTGGCGCGATATCGCAGCCAAAAAATCGGGGAAATTCAGCTATAGTAGTCTGCAGTTTTTGTAGTTTGTAGTCTTTGTACTTTGTACTTTGTACTTTGTAGTTTGTAGTTTGTAGTTTGTAGTTTGTAGTCTACCCCCACTTACACAATCTTCTCCCAAATGTCCTTTCCATACTTTCGGGTGACCAGCTGTCGAAAGCTTTCGTGAATCCAACCGAACTGAAATTTTTGGAAAATTTTCAAAAAAAATTTTGGCGGGAAATCGATTTTCAAACTTACCATTTTTCACCTGGCAATGTACGGAACTTCGAAACTTTGTAAAAAAAGCCGTCGAAATAAATTCAGAAAATGTGAAGTCAGAAAACTTGGGGAATGGAATATGGATTGCGTGTCATCTGGACATTAACTATTCACATCATTTTGGGTCCCCCCTCTATAATCGCATGATAACCTGGAAGACACTTTTGAATTTTTGATTATGGTCTCATATATTTTGAAATGTGAAAACTTTGAGAGGAGGGAAAATGGGGAAAGGAAAAAGGGACCGACAGAACCGGCAGAAAAAAAAATTGCAATTGATATTAATTTAACGGTAATTTTCGACAATATAAAGTTTTTGACGCATTTTTTTTGTGTTTTGTAGAATTTTTCACTATGACTCTTTAGGGGAGCGAAAATACACAAAAAATATGATTTTTGTATTTTTACGTTTTTTTCAGGATTTCAGACATGCTATCGTGATCTACTCAACGAGCTGATTCCAAAAATATAAGTTTCATTCAAATCCGTGAACTACGAAAAAAGTTATGGTCATTTATAGAATCTTGGATCCAAGCCAAATAATCATGCAATTTTCGATTTTTTTGTTGTTAATATTTTTTTATGATTTTTTTGAACTATTCTGACTATATTGACCATGGTCGACCACGTAGAATTCAAATTTGACACTTTCAGGCAGCTACACTATCGAAAAAAAATTCTTGACCGTAATTTTTTGCCAAAAATTATTTTTTTAATGAATTTTTTACAATTTTAATCTATTTTTAGAGCTATTTTTCACTTTTCCCTTTCGAAAATCTGCTACTATGCCAGTTTCAGTCACTGCCAGTCCTGACTGAATTTTCCGGATTTTTGGCTGCGATATCTCGGCACGAAAATGCTACCGTAATATGTTAAAAATTAAAGGAACATATCCTGATTTTCAGATCAATTATTTTAATTTTTCATGTTTTTCGAACGATTTTCATTAACTTTCGGAGCGAAATGTAACTTTCGGAGCAAAAAATATTATTTCGCTTCGAAAAAATCGGAAAAAAACCGAAAAAATATTCTTTACCGTAGTTTTCATGCTGAAAATTATTTTTTTAATGAATTTTTTGTATTTTTCTGAATTTTTCAGAGTTATTTTACACTTTTTCTCTCGAAAACCTGCTGAAAATCACTTTTTTCAGCTAAAAATCGATTTTCGGGTTACTGTAGTTTAAAGGTGCATGCCTCAAATCGTCGCGTTGCAAAGTGCGTCAACACGCCTCGTTTTGCGTTGTTTTCTCTCGTTTTTTCGCGATTGCTCTCGATTTTCCTGATTTTCCAATGTTTTTTACTGAGAAATTTTGTAAAATTAGGGAAAATAACATGAAAATTGCTAAAAAAATCAATTTTCAGCACAAAAAATGCCGCCAAAATTCTTCGTTAGCGGTCAAGAGGTCTACGACACCATTAAGAGCATGAGCAGCACAGAGAAGGTCTTCTGGTACACAGAAGTCGTGTTGGAGTCGAAGCGAAAAAATTCGATGGTAATTTTTAAAAAATTAAAAAAAAAAATTTTTTGAAACAAATTTTTTGAGCTCCTTAATTTTTTAAGCTCCATATTTTTCAGATGAAAAAAAGCTCCAAATCGAAATCCCCGTCGTCACCATCGCCTCGCCGCCCGACCATCATCAGAAGAGCTGAGTACGTTCGTGTACCGTACTACTCCTACCGTAATCGCAACGTGGTCCCGCCCACTTCTTCTGCTTCCGCTCCATCATCACCATCGGCATCGTCTTCCGCCGACCGTCTCCCACCAACACCACCAAAACGCACCGTCACCCGTCGCTACACCGTTGTCAAGACGAATGGAGTGGTGAAGCACGTGCCAGAAGTCGCCGTGATCACTATGTAAGTTTTGGGTCAATTTTGAGCCCGGATTCGTGATCAGCGCCCTTGAAAACCCCCGGGGAGCTATTTTGAGACCATAATATGGCCAGGTAAAAAAAGCAAAAAGAAATTGCCCCCACGCAGGATTGAACTACGGACCTTTGGTTTACAAGACCAACGCTCTACCACTGAGCTATAAGGGCACACGAGAGAGGGAGAGGTGGCGGCCGTATATGAATGACGGGGCGGCGGCGCGCTGGGGGGAGAGAGAGACGCAGAGAAACGCCGGCGGCGAGGCGACGAGAGAGAGAGTGTGGTGGGATGTAGAGACGCAGAGACATTTCAGGAGTAGAGAAAAAGGAGATACAGTCGTGGCTGAATTTTCCGGCTTTTTTGGCTGCGATATCTCGGCACGAAAATTCTACAGTAATATATTAAAATTTCAAGGAACATACCCTGATTTTCAGTTCAATTTTTTAATTTTTCATGTTTTTCGAACAAATTTCGGAGCGAAAAATAACATTTCACTTCGAAATTCATTGAAAATCGTTCGAAAAAGATGACAAATTAAAAAATTGACCTGAAAATCGCGGTATGTTCCTTTAAATTTTAGTATATTACTGTAGAATTTTCGTGTCGAGGTATCGCAGCCAGGACTGACATTGACTGAGACTGGCATAATAAGAATAATTACAACCATTTCTTTCAGCGACGACGAATCGGATGGATAGCGCCTCAATTTCAATAATTTTTTGTGCGCTTTTTCTTTTTCTGCACGGGTTTCAATAATGAATTATTTGTTTTTCTAGACAAAGTGTTTATTCGGGAAAAGTATTCTGTAAAAATACGAGGGGAAAATCACAAAGAAAAAACGAAAAGGTTTAATACTGACAATAATGGAACGTTTTTTTTTACAAAATTTTGAGAAGAAAAATTAAAATTTCTGGAATTTTTTGTCTGGGAAGTTCAGCTTACAGTGACGGTGCCTGAAAAATTGAAAATTTAACTGTCGTTTTTAAAATTTCGAATTACGACGCTCCGCCACGGTGCAGTATTTGTCCGAATTTTTTCGATGAAATCCAGCGGAGCGCGTTTGCATGATTTTTTTCGGTGATTTTTTTGAAACTAATATTTTTCCCATAAGCATGTTAAACAGAGAAATGCAAAAAAGCAATATTATGAAAATCATCTAGAAAAAAATCATTAAGAAATCATCGAAAAAATTAATTTGTCTTTTTATTTCCTAAACTACTTCAAATTCATAAATGGTCTCAAATCGTGTAATATGTACATTTTTTAAAGAATATACGAGTTAAAAAATGTGGGTAAACTCATGAAATGCGAGCTGAAAGTAGGAAAAATTGAGAAGAAGCGAGTTCGACAGCACGAAATTAAAATTTGCGAGCTAGCCACCGACTACACGTGAAGCCATGTCTGTTCGAATTACACAATTATCATCAAAAGGTGCTCAAAATCTTGAAAATTTTGCTTTTGAGGTACTTTTTGATAGTAGATAGGTCATCAAAAAAATTGCAAAAAAAGATTGAGCAGGGGTGGAATCGAACCAACGAGTGGGTTTTCACCGGTCCGCCCCACAACCCCTGCGCCGTCCATGCAACTGTCCAACACTGCGACAAAGGCATAGAAAAGAAGGGGAGGAAGGAGACGAGGGGAGGACGCGCCGAAAAAAATTATGCAAACGCGCTCCGCTGGATTTCATCGAAAAAATTCGGACAATTACTGCACAGTCGCTCCGCCCACACGTGTGGCGCAGTTACAACTGTGCCGCACTTGTGGGCGGAGCCTCGTACATCGACATAAATGCGGCAAAATACGGATTTTGCTTCAACAATACTGATTTTGGCTCAAAAATACGAATTTTAGCTTAAAAATACGGATTTCGCTTCAAAAATAATGATTTTGGTTCAAAACTACTGATTTTGGCTCAAAAGTACGGGGGTTTGTCTCAAAAATACGAATTTTGGATTAAAAATACGGATTTCGCTTCAAAAATAATGATTTTGACTCAAAACTACTGATTTTGGCTCAAAAATACGGCGTTTGACTCAAAAAAACTGGTTTTGGTTCAAAACTATGGAATTTTCGACACATACCATTTTCCTTATTCTCCTCGGCTTCTTTGGCAGCCGCTGCCGCCTCCGCTGCCTCCACAGCCTTCCGTTCTTCCTCTTCTGAAAAGTTGAACTTTTCAACAACAACAAAAAATGTGTCGTATCGCCCTTACCCTTCGCGGCTCTCTCCTTCCAATGCGCCTTATTCTCGTGTAGGAATTTCATCCATGGCGTCGGAATGTCCAGTTTGCCCGCATAGTTGAGCGGAATTTTCCGAATCGATGCATTCGGCGATGTGGACGAGTTTCGTCTGGAACTAAACGTAACGGATTGTTCCTAGCTGAATCAGGTTAGAAAACATAGGAAAATTAGTGGGGTCGTAAAGTGCGCTCTATTGCACAGCTATAGAAGAAGAAGAAGTATGGAGAAAAGTTTCGTTTGGTGCTTGCGGCGTTGTGTCGAATTTTCAAAGCTAGGCTTAATACGGTCAAAATTGCAAGCACAGGCTCAGTTGCAAGGTGCGGCACACCCTCTATTGCATTCTTGTGGGCGGAGCCTCGTAAATCGACATTAAACGAAGCACCGAGTGTTCATTTTGATGATATAGCAAGCTGGCTAACTGAGCTAGCAACGGGCAGATTTCCTACTAGAGGTTCTAAGCGCGTTTGCATGCAAATCGAGAAGGAAAAAAGTAACAAACAGATCGGGCAGTGGACTCAACGCATTCGACGGTGACTTGTCGTCGCCGCCGTCGACACTTGGCGGGAACAGCGAATCCGTGGGCGGCAGGGAGACCAAGGGCTCAACCTGAAAAATTCAAAGCAAAAAAGTCAGAAACATCCCTCGCGTAGCTCACCATCTTTACCAACAGCTCTCCACACACAACCATCGTGGGCTCAACGATAAAGTCGATGAATCCAATCTGACTATCTGCGACGTGCACCGTATGCCTATCGCACAGCGGGGAGTACGGTAGTCCCATGGATGCTTCGAGGTCACCTTGGCGGAAGAATTCCTCGAGGACACCCTCGGTCCAGCGTTCGTGAAGATTCCATGGTTTCGCTGGGTGCGAAATGTCACAGGCGTGGACGATGAGACATAGCGCCTTGTTTTTGTCGATTCTGAAATTATAGAGTTTTCTAGGCCATAAGTCCTTCTACGTACCCTTCCGGAAGACTCAGCATCGATTTCATTGTCTTAATCTGCATGAAATGAGTACTCATGTCAGTGGCCAGTACAATCTCAATGACCATATTTCTCAACTCCTTATACTCGTCGCGAGTCAAGTGTGTTAAAATATTCTTATCGTCCTCCTTCATCAAACGGAAGCACGAGGAGACGTGATGGTTCTCCAGAACACTTCGATCGTTGTAAAGCATCGCGAATTGGGATTGCGATTGGATATGGAAATTGTTGGTGTGCCCGGTGTGCTCGTAGTCGTGGATAAGGGCTCCGAAGAGGACGGCGAGGAGTTCCAGGTCGCCGAGAGAGTTCTGAAGGTAGTAGTGAGATGAACGGAGGGGTGTCAATGGGTGGCTTTTTCAATGTGCGTGTATACAGCCCGCAACTGTGCCGCACGTTGGCCATTCACAGGCGCTGTAAAGTTGATCCCAAAGTTCGGCACAGTCCACAAACCAACGGTGCTGCCTCCCTGTCCTGCTGTCAAGTCGCTTTAAAGGCACATGGATTATTTTCAAGAAGAGTTCTCGTTGGGGCACAAAGGCACGCTTCCTGTCGAATTTCTTGTCCCCTGACAAGATTACTGTCTTAGAAACTCCATGTGCCTTCAAGACAACCTTACAGTAGAAGGCACATTGCAACTGTGCGGCACACCGTTGCGTACCGCAAGGTTGCAAGAACCAAAGGCTATCTAGGGCGGGGCTTATGAAACTCGTATCGCAAAATTTGTGTCCCTAATTTTTCCCGGGCGAATTCCAATTCAAACTAACCGCCAATCCAGTCTGCGAGAGCATGAAATGTGAACTCTGCGTGACGTCAGCCGCATGAACAACATTGTGATATGGATTGTTGTGTTTGGAATAGCCAACTTCCAAAGCCGATAGGTAGTTCTCCAAAGCGGTAAGGGGGACCTGCAAGATGCCATTTTGTAGAGCTTCAGGATTTCTACATTTTGATGTTAAATTTGAACGAAAAATCACATTTCAAAGTGGAGATAATCGCTTGGCCGAATAATATAAGCCCATACGTCGCAACATCGCCTAATCTTTAAAGGCTCACAGCTCGACCCAGAGGTGAGGTCTAACAAAACCGATGACATATTCAAAATCCGCTTGTTTTCAGCTTTCTAATGATATAAATTTCACATGGCTCTCACCTTGAACCGATCCATGAAACCATATCGATTGAACAGCTCGAATCCAACATACTTCAACGCGTGTCCCTCCGAAACCTCATTCAACTGGAATGGACTAAACGACCATGTGGACACCTCCTTCATTAACTCCTGAATCTCCGGCGGTATCGGACACTGAACGACTTGTTGTTTCCGGAACAACTTCTCGAAGAAGATTCCCGTTCGGATCGCGTTGGCGACGGACTTGAACTTTGGCTTATCCCGCTTCTTTCCCGCATTCTGTCGCGTGAACGTTGCGGCGAGCCACTCGCGAACCTCATCTGGTACGGTCTCTGGCGTCACTTCCGCCAGATCGTCGTCTTCGTCGCAAATGCGTCTGCAAAAACTGAAGGCGGTTTTTAGTGACGCTGCTGACTAATAGCTAAGGGCTCGAGGTTGTTAGTAGTTGGGGGCTGGGGCTCTATTGAAGTTTTGGCTTTGATAGTCTGCAAGTGCTTGGCCCTACGGCCTTCATTGCTTGGGCCTTAGCCCCAAATTGAGAATGCGAGAAGCCAACAAGAACGATTATTCTTGCTGGCGCTCTTTGGCGCTGCGGCCCACCATTGTGAAGCACAGTTGTATTACAAGTTCTCACGGCACAATCGGGGCTCAAATGTTCTTATTGTTCCCATATTTCATGACTCAAAACTGAGTCCATAGATATTTCGATATAAGCGTGCACATGTCAGTTCCCTTAATAATTCATGCCCCCCCCCCCCCCCCCTCGTCTTTTCCTCACATACCTTGTCTCATCCATATACGCCGTTTCCAATACCAATGCAGCATATTCAATGTTTCGTTTCAAGTCTTCCAGGGGGAGCTGGCCGCTGTTGAGTTGGTGAAGTATGTAGCGGAGTCTGGAAAATTGGAAGATCAAATTTTGTGATCCTGATTTTTTGAAACTTTTAGATTCTAAGTGTTTACTGTTAAAAACTTATGAGCTTCAAAGAACTTCGAGGTTTTGAAATTCTGAAGTCTCAAAAGTCCACAAAAACGATTTCTCTCATTTTTTCGCTATTCCGAATGATAATCTTTGGAAGCTCATATCTCGGCTCAGAGGTGAGATAGAACAAAACTAATTCTATATTTGGAATTCTCAGAAATTGAGCTTCAAAATAGTATCAACTTCGAACTCTAAAATGATTCAAGGGCTCCACAAAGCGATTTTACAAGTCACTGCTCCGCTGTGCTGTACGAAAATCTCTAAAAGCTCATATCTCGGTCCAGGGGGAAGATTGAGCCGAACAAATTATATATTTGGAATTCTCAGAACTTAGGCTTTCAAATAATACAAATCTCAAATTTGGAAATAATTTGAGGGCTCCACAAAGCGACCTTGCAAGTCACTTCTCCGCTATGCTTAACGAAAATCTTTAAACGCTCATATCTCGGCTCAGAGGTGAGCTTGTGACAAACTAATTATACACTAAGAATCCTCAGAACTTGAGCTTTCAAATGGTACAAACTTCTAATCTTATAATAATTCGAAAGCTTTCCAATACGACGTTACAAGTCATTGCTCCGCTATGCTGTACGAAAATCTTTAAAAGCTCATATCTCGGCGCCGGCTTGGAATCAAAACTAAAAAATTATATATAGGGACCACAACGTGAGGGGGCGGAGCCTAATTTATTTTCTCCTCAGCGGGTTATGTCAACTTTGGATGCTTGTAACTTGACCCTCGATTGATAAATGTTGCTCATTTTTGGAATATATATCAATTCGACCACAGGAATTCCGAATATCTAACCAGATTTTTTCTAGCATCTCTAGTTTTTGAGTTATAGAAACTCGCTTGCCTCAAAACTGGGTCAGAGCTGAGGTACCTCTAATTTTATTCCACTATCTCAAAAAATTAGGCTAAGTGCATGGGAAAAGATAGTTGAAAGGGTCCAGTAAGTTGGCCCTTATATCGAAAAATTAGGTCAAACTTCGCGTAAGCTTGCTGTTACCACACGTGAATGAAAACGATTGCTTATTATAAAAACCTCTAAAACAAACCTTCGTCTACCGAACTGCTAAATTTTATGATGTTTCGTGAAGTTTGAGCCATTTTATCTCGGTCCAGACAGAAACCACTTTCAAACTTTTTCATATTTTAGGTCATTTTGTTGCTTTACAGAAGAGGTACCTCTGTTTTTTTGATGCCATTAAAATCTACGTAAAATTTAGGTCTAGATGAACTTTTAACCATGTTCCCACGAGTTCGCCCTTTTTTCCTATTTGCGCTCATATCTGCAATTTTTACTTTCTTTCTGTAATTTCGGTTGTCCTAGTTGTCCTAGTAGAGAAATTTTTTAAAATTAGAAACACGTTTTTTCACACAACATATGTTGGCGGTGCCAACATGGACAAAAAGCGTGACGAATAGCTCAGCGGTTAACATTAATGGTTTCAACTTGATGGATCCAAGTTCGATTCCTTTTGAAGAATCAGTTTTTGAAACTCGATTTCACGTGAATTCAGTACTTTTTTTTTTAATGCGTTGATATTGCAGTTGTTTGACCCCGCCCTAGAAAAATACTCTTGGGGAGAAAGTCAGTAGAAACAGGCGCACAGAAGATGACCTATATCTCAAGAACCAATACATACTTTTTGATAAATTTTTTCTAACTTGCTTGTATTGAGGAGAGGAAGAAAACTATGTAAAAACTTTGAAGGAACTCCGCGTTTGAAAATTATGTTGTGGTCCCTAATTATATATACAGAATCCTCACATTTTTCTCTTTCTAAAGGCATATATTTTCGATATTTTCATCTAGAATCCCCATAAAATTACCTGCACGCATGCTTCCTCAACACCAACTGATAGAAACCGAACGTATCCCCAACGATCATCATTTTTGACCAGAAATTTTTTCAGTAATGTCAATCAATACGTTTTCGAGTCGTTTTTGAGGAAAGGAAAAAACCTCCGAGGGAAGATAAGCCGAGGGGATGAGAATAAGAAGATGAAGAAGTAGAAGAAGACACACACGTCTTCGTGTTGGGAATGGAAGATGTGAAGGGAGGAGGAGGAGGGGGGCTTATCTCTGGGAAGGTGAGCAATCGAGAGAGAAATAGAGATAAGCTTCCTCTGGCCAGCTCATCATTATTTATCACTTCACCAACCACTCATATATAAGTGATATCCGGTGGTGAGGAGGATTAGGGAACATTCATGTATAGATATGGGGGGATCTTGTGAATACTAGAGGAAATTGAAATGTGAAGGAATGCCGGTAGGGGGATTAAATTGAAATTGGAACATTAGATAGTTGCTGGTTTCAAAATCTAGTGAATTGCCCTAGAAATGAAAATAAAAACTGGGCGCCAGGTTGCTGAAAGCCCCAAACCCTTTGAGGGCCCATAACTCGGCACAGAAGTTAAATTGAGGAACAAGAGTTGTACAATTGGAATCCTCAGATTCTCAGCTTTCCAATGGTATAGGTTTTATGATATAAGAAGGACCGAATTTGAAAATTATTTTGATTTAAGGAAAAATCTCTAAAAAGACATAGAATCTGTGCAGGTTGAACAGAAAAAAATGTCTTATCCGAAATTATGAATTCGAAATTATTTCTGAAATTCTGTTCCAGTGTAGCGTGAATTATTGAGGTCATTTAATTATCAAAAAAAAGATGACAAAGAGAACGTGAAACACAGATTTTGACAAACAAAAAATCTGTGTAGAACACAGATTTGGGGAATATCTTTTTCTGTGTAGAACAGAAAAAGAAGAGAATGAATTAAAAATTATTGACGTGAAATCAGAAGCCAACAGGAAATAGTCATTTATTCAACTTTTCCCCTCTTGAATGAGTTGAAAACTGTAGAAAAATCATGAAGAATCTGACTATTTTATGTAAGCTCGAGTCATCCAATCTTGGAATCAAACAAAGTTACCTCTTCAGCCAAAAGTAGAAGACAACTTTTAAAGTCTTCAGATTCCCATTTTGGTTTAGATTAGAACAAATGGCAAAAACGGAAATCAAGTAAACTAAAGAAGTGCGAATCTGAAGACTTTAAAAGTTGTCTTCTACTTTTGGCTGAAGAGGTAACTTTGTTTGATTCCAAGATTGGATGACTCGAACTTACATAAAATAGTCAGATTCTTCATGATTTTTCTACAGTTTTCAACTCATTCAAGAGGGGAAAAGTTGAATAAATGACTATTTCCTGTTGGCTTCTGATTTCACGTCAATAATTTTTAATTCATTCTCTTCTTTTTCTGTTCTACACAGAAAAAGATATTCCCCAAATCTGTGTTCTACACAGATTTTTTGTTTGTCAAAATCTGTGTTTCACGTTCTCTGTGTCATCTTTTCTTTTGATAATTAAATGACCTCAATATTTCACGCTGGAATAAAATATTCCTACAGTACTTAAATATCTGTGCTGATTTTGAGACAGATTTTAATATTTTTCTTGGATTGTTACATTTTTATGAAAACAACAGATTTTTATACTTTTTCTTGATTACTTTCGTAGAGAAAATAATTTTCAAATTCGTTTCTTCTTATATTTTTTTTCAAGGTCTGCATTGCTACGCGGCGAATTGTAGTATCACTTTTTAGTTAGCCAGACGTTTGAATACCAATATAAACGAAGCCCTTCAACAAAAACGGAAGAAATGATATGATGGAGATCCGTCAATACGTATTTAAATTTGATTCAACTGCGTCATTTTTTTGGGATTAAAACGGAGGGTCATTCCGCAACCTTTTGGTTACATAACGTCCCCAGTACCCCCTTAGAGAACTCATTGACAAAACTCACTTCTCCAAAGACTCCAGCGCCGGTGCATTATCGAAGCTCTTTTTCCGGGATCCAGATGGTGACGTGGTGTCGCCTTCGTTGTTTTCATTGTTGTTGGTGGGGTGGTCCTTTTGTTTGCGAAGAAGGCTCACAGGGCGTTGTAGGCCATCCACTGAAAAAAATGGGAAAGTTGTCAATGGTGGGTTTTGAGATTTTAGGCCACCGCGGCCTAACTTTTCAGGATGGAGCTTTCTAGGCCACCCAGACTCGGTATTTGCGCCCGTAGCCTAGGCTTGGGTTTCGGACCCTCCACGAATTTTCAAAACCCTGTATTTGTGCCCGTGGCCTACCCTTGGTCATCTAGGACCCCATTGACTTACCGACCCTACACTTGTGCCAGTGGCCTAGGTCTACGTTTCTAGGCCAGCACAAGCCTATTGACTCTTTTTTTGTGGCCTTGGTCTAGGTGTGGGTGTCTAAGCCCCCACGAGTTTGTCGATCCTTTATTTGTACCAGTAGCCTAGGCTTGGGTTCCTAGGCCAGCGCAAGCTTATTAGGCGCCTAAAAAACGGCTAGACTTTGCGCCACCGCACTCCTGTGGAAAAATCACCGTGTCGGGACCTTTTACCACAGGAGTGCGGCGGCGCAAAGTCCAGCTGTTTATAGGCGCACAATATGGCCGAATTTTGAATTTCTAGGCCACGGATGTTCCCACTACCAAGGCAATTCTTTCCCCTTCTACCAATGCACAATTTCATTTTTCTGTGCTACCGATACTTTTTGCAAAGCATAGTCTGATGTTTGCCAGGTCACCAGGGATGAAATTTTAGGTCACAGATTTCCCCCACTACCAAGGCACATTTCCAATTTTTGTGCCTACAGGCTTTTGAGCATGTTTAGCTACCAATATCCCCACGGATTAGTTTTGGGGTTCCTAGGCCACCAGGGGTGGAGTTCTAGGCCATGATTTTCTAGGCCACCACCACCACTCGCCCCTCGTACCTCTTCGAAACCCGTTCTCCTCACTGGTGGCCGTCGACGTGCTCGGCGGCAGTGTCATCGCCGAGAACACGAACATTTGCGGCGGCGGATATTTATCCCGTATTTGTTGGCTAGTAGCTATGACTGATCTCGTCTTCTTGTCAACACTTTCACGCATTCAGAGATTTGAGGGCGAAATTTTTGACTATAGGAATCTAGGAGTAGGGGTCTGGAATGTTGGAGATTTCGAAGAGGGATACAGTACTGTAGAAGAGTAAAAGGGTACAAAGATGAGGAAGAAATTTCTTGAATTATCAAAATCTGACGGTTTCTAGGCGATTTTTTCCAAATACTAAGAAATTTGTGCTTTGATTCTCGCCAAAAAAAAAAATCTCAGAATTTTTTCTTCTTCTTCTCATAGATCAATGTACTCAATTCAATCACTCCCCCCAAAAAAAATGAGATCAGAAATCTCTCGGGCCCCAAAATAGGGGGACCGCATCAAAGTAGTTCTTCTTCTTGAATACGAACCTAATTGTGGGGGAGTGAGTTGGAAAGAGGGGAGGGACTTTGAGAAAATAAGGGTATAATTTATATTGGGAATTTAAAAGTTCGAAATGGAAAGATCGAGAAGAGAATGGCAAAGCAATTATGAATATGAAAATGCGTCATTTTAGGGAAGTTTTGAAGTTTCTGGAATTATCAGGAACCTGGAAATTTGTAGGGAATTAGAAGACCGAAATGTTTGGATTTTGAAAATTCATTAAATTGAGAACATTTTGAGCAAAAAATGAGCTCAGAAAGTTGAACATGAGAAAAGTTATGGTTACTTGAAAATTTTGAAATTTCATAACTTTTTTTTTGGGATTCTGAAGTTTTGTAGGATTCTAAGATTCTGGAATTCGAAATTCCTAAAAAATAAAATTGGCATATTCATACCTACTGTAATAATTTAACGAAAAAACGAAAAAAAATCTTTAAAAATTTCAAGTCGGGCTCATTTTTTTCGGTCCGGTTTTTTTTCAATGATTTTTTGAACAGTAATAATTCTTTCGACGAAAAAAATACAAATTTTCAAAAAAAGTTAATTTTTTTTCTCGATTTTTTTCGAAAGTGTGACGTTTCGCAAGTATGACGATTCGAAAGTGTGACGTTTCGTAAGAGTGACGTTTCGAAAGTGTGACGTTTCGCAAGTATGACGTTTCGCAAGAATGACGTTTCGAAAGTGTGACGTTTCGCAAATATGATTTTCAGAAGATAAACGTTGCAATTGTGAAATATCGCACTTTCGAAATGTCACACTTTCGAAACGTCATTTTTCGAAACGTCGCGGCGTCGTTTTTTACTTTGAATTTTTTTGGAAATTTAGTGTTTTTTGTTCGAAAAAATTGAAATAAAAAATTTTTTGAACAAAAAAAAATACTTTTCCGTTAAAATAGTCTCAAAAATTAAAATTTTCAAGAATCTGAAAAATTCAAAATTTCCAGAAAAACACTTCAAGTTGACAACTTGAACATGAAAAACATAAATTTTTTGTGAAAAAGGATCAAAATAAAAGGGAAAAAACTCTTGAAAAGGAAAAAACCCGTCTTCTTCTTCTCACTCAAGAAGTCATCTCTCCCCCTCTAAGCTCCGCCCACTTTTTGCTTGTCTATTCTTGACATTTTGTCAAGAAGAGGGAGGGACCCCTCTTCTTCTTGTGATATTGAGAAGAAGGCGAGAAGTCTCTGATTGACTTACGACGTCTTCTGAAGCTTCGTGTTTTTTGATTGGATTTAGAAGGGAAGAGACGACGAGGAGGAGGAGGAAGAAGAAGTGATGCATATAAGAGAGTCTATGTGTGTGTCTGATGAATACTATATTGGGGGGATGAGCAATAATAACAATTTTCTGAAAAATTTCCAAGAAAATGAGCCACAAATTAGGAAGATCGAGTGGAAATGAACAAAGTTATGATGATTTGAAAAAAAATTTTGAAAAAAAATTTTTTTAAGAAATTTTTTTTTTGGATTTTTACCAAAGTTTGGATTATTTTTTTATAGAATTCAGAAAAAATCTCTGAAATTTTTGAGTTTTAGCGATTTTTACACTTCTAAATAATTTAAAAATTTCTGAAATTTCTGAAATTTGGAAAAATCAAAAATTTTGGCAATTTTTTAAATTATGGATTTTCTGAACTTTTAGATAACTTTTGGGGATTCAAAATGTTGCAACGTGCATTCCAAATTAGGTAAATCTTTGCCCGATTCAGTAGGAAAATTGTTCGGGAAACAAAAAATTGTTCATTTTCCAAATCCCAATTTTTGAATCTCTATAAATCTGCAAATTCCCATTTTTAAACCCCAAAACCATCAAATTCCCCATTTTTCCTTAATTGTTCCAAATTTTAAGAAAAATTGAAAAAAAACATTTTCTTGCAAAAATTTTTTTTACATTAAAAAATTTTTTTCTGAATAATTGACTATTTTACAAACTCCAATTTCTGAATTTCTATAAATCTGCAAAACCCCATTTTTAAACCCCAAAACCATCAATTTTCCCTCAATTCTTTCCAAATTTTTTAAAATCTTTATTTCCCGCCAAAAAATTTCAAAATTTCAAATTTCCAAAAAACATTGCCCAACTTCTGGACTTACAATGCAATTTCCATATTCGGAACATTCAATATCCACAGAAAATGTGCAAAAAAAAGCTATTATTTTCCATATCTGGTAGGCTATATGATAAAGCTTCTAATTTCCTGTATATTTCCTTCTTTGCTCAGATTTACTGCAGATTTTTTGTTTATTTGCCGCCAAATTCAAATTTTTGTAAAAGAATCTTCAAGAATCCCTAGAAAACTCACAAACAACTTCCGCCAAGTGTTGTCCTCTACCGCCTTCAGACGTCCTCCGGCGGACGCCTCTTGATTTGAATTCCTTTTTTTGAATTCCATTCAAATCCAACGGGGGTACCATTGGACGGGATATGTGGCCGGGACATGGCTGGAAGTGTATCAAAATTTTGTGGAAAAAAATTCATTAAATTCTCAACATTTTGAGCCAAAAACGGGCTCACAACGTTGAAAATGAGCAAAGTTATTGTCGCTTGAAAATTTCGAAATTTCAAAAGAGTAAAATGAAATTTTTGAATTTTGACGTTGATAATTTTCAATTTTGGATTCTAACGGTTGCAAGCGCATTTTTTCGCTTTTTACGATCGTACACGAAATTTTTGAGTTTTCACAAAGCAAGATGTAATTTCTGGATTTTGACGGTGAAAAACGTCATTTTCGATTTTTGACGATCGTAAACGTAATTTTGGATTTTGACGGTGCAAAACGTTTTTTTTGGATTTTGACGGTAAAAAACGTAATTTTTAGATTTCGACGATGTGAAACGTAATTTTCAGATTTTAACGGTGATAAACATGATTTTTGGATTTTCACGATTATAAAAGTAATTTTTCGATTTTGATGGTGCAAAACGTTTTTTTTTTTTGGATTTTGATGGTGCAAAACGGTTTTTTCAGATTTTGACGGTAAAACACGTAATTTTTAGATTTCGACGATGTGAAACGAATTTTTTGGATTTTCACAATAATAATCGTAATTTTTGAATTTGAAGGAGATGATCGTAATTTCTAGATTTTGACGGTAGAAGAATTAATTTTTGGATTTTAAGTGAACATTTTGAGCCAAAAACGGGCTCACATGGTTCAAAATGAGCAAAGTCATGGTAAATTGAAAATTTTGAAATTTCATAACTTTTCTCATTTTCACCGAATACGGTTGTAATTTGGCTCAAAATTTGACACGGAAATTCAATTTTTTTGAATTTTGAACACCCTGGGATACTGTACTTTGCCCTAGCAGGGAGTACTGTAGATTGACCTACCTCCTCCTCCTCCCTTCCCGTACTCAATTGACCCGACAACAGCTTCTTATCACTATCGCCAAGGTCTTCAGAAGCCGTTGACGTGGATGGCTTCAGAAGACAAAATGCACTTCGAAAGCATCCACAACTGCTGCTAGTTTTACGGGCTCGATTCATAAGAGGTCCTGCAAAAAATACGGGTAAAAAAATGACGCTCAAAAAAAGGTCCGAAAATGACGAAAAAAATCGTCTAAAACTTCTCTCCCGACTAGTAATTACATCTAATCGTTGTGTTTGTCTATACTATTCGCGGGGGTACTATTCTAATTCGAAAAGACAAGGGGCGGAGCCTAAAGGGAAAAAAGAAAGAAGAGGAAAAAAGTTGCGTGAGGGGATCTCAATTAAGACGAAAATTTGGGGAAAAGACAATGATTTAGAGGGGATCAGAATGGGTAAGAAGCACGCGACGCAAAAAAAGAAGAACTATTTGGTTTTTGGTGAATTGGAAAATAATTATATGTAGAGTACGAAAAAGTTTCAAGGAGGAGTAAAGGTTCAAAAATGAATGGGGGAAAAGTTTCGGAAATTTTAACTTTTTGATGGTGATGAACGTAACTTTTGAGTTTTGACGGTTAAAAAAACGTTTTTTTTGTTTTGACGGTGATAAACGTGTATCTTGGATTTTTACGGCGTTCGGGGTAACTTTGGGATTTTGACGGTGTAAAAAGTAATAGCGGTTTTTGACGGCAATAAAATGTCAATTTTAGACTTTGACGGTAATAAACGTGGTTTCGGGATTTTGACGGTGTAAAACGTCATTTTTAGATTTTGACGATGCGAATCGTAATTTTAGGATTTTGACGGTTGATAAACGTAGTTTTTCAATTTTAATGTTCATAAGCGTAATTGTCAGATTTTAACGGTGTCAAATGTAGTTTTTGGAAATTTGACGGTGTAAAACGTAATGTTGGCATTTTCACAGTGTAGAACGTTATTTTTGGATTTTAATGATGAAAACCGTAATTTTGGATTTTGACGGTAAAAAACGTCAAATTTTGGATTTGGACGGTGCTAAGAGTCATTTTTTGATCTTGATGGTGAAAAAAGTAATTTTCGGCTTTTCACGCTATTTAACATAAATTTTGGATTTTGACGGTAACAAACGTAATTTTCAGACTTTGACGATGTAAAACGCAATTTTTTGATTTTGACGCTGACAATCGTGATTTCACGATTTTGACAGTGTTAAACGTAATTTTTGAATTCGCCCACTCTTAAGCGTCAATTTTGGATTTTTACGGCGACAAATGTATTTTTTGGATTTTGACATAGTAAAACGTTAATTTAGGTCGTCTCGACGGTCAAGAACGAATTTTTTGATTTCATGTAGTTTTTGGGTGTAAAACGTAATTTTTGGATTTTGACGGTCGTCAACGTAATTTTTTGATTTTGACGCGGACAATCGTAAGACCGTGCTCGTTTGACGGTGCTTAGTGTAATTTCTGGATTTAGACGACCGAAAACATTTTTTTTTGGATTTTTACGGTGGAAATCGTAGTTTTTATTAATTTTGACGCCGTGAAACGTAATTTTCGGATTCAATTTTTCCATTAAATCTCAATCAACTTTACAATAAAAAAGGAAGCCATAAAAACAACGATTACATTGAGGACCCCCAATATTGGGGCCCCATTTCCGGGAAAAAAAACGAGAGATAGAAAATTGAAATAGTTGTTTAATCATCTCATTTTGAATGATCGACATGGAGGAAATTTGAATAGAAAAAAAAGCGGAAAAGGGCCGGAAAATTAAAAATTGGTGATGGATGGGAATGTCTTGTGAGAGTTTGTACTTGGGAAAATTTTTGGAAAAAAATGGGCGAAGGGGTCCTTCGTACTAACTAGGTTAGGAGGACCAAACGAAGTTTTTTTTTTGAAAAATTTTTTTTTTTCGAAAAAACATCAGCCAAAAAGTACGTCTAAAAAACAAAAATCAAGTCATAAAATAGTCGGCGTATTTTTTTGCAGAGATAATCTTTCTTGACGGAAATAATACGGATTAACTTTCGGGAGAACACTGAAAACACTGTTTTTTGGTTGAAAATCAAAAAATGACGCTCAGCAGCGTTAAAATTAGAATTTGACGTTTTTCACTGTGAAAATCGAAAAGTTACGTTCACGACCGTCAAAATCGAAAAATCACGTTTCTCAGCGTCAAAATCACAAAATGATTCTTAGCTGCGTCAAAATTCGAAGTTGACGTTGATAACCGTTAAAATCGAAAAATTTCGTTTATCACTGTAAAAATCCAAAATATACGTTTTTCACCGTCAAGATCGAAAAATTACGTTAGTCACTGTGAAAATCCGAAAATAACGTTTGACACTGTCAAAATCGAAAACTTACAATGGTTACCGCAAAATAGAAAAATTACGTTCACAACCGTCAAATTCCAGAAATTTCGTTGACAAGAGTTGAATTCCAAAAATTATGTTCGTCTCGTCAAAATCCAAAAATTGACATTTTTCGGCGTGAAAATTGAAAAATAACGTTCACTACCGTCAAAATTCTAAAGACCGCCAAAATCAAGAAATTACGTTTATAACCGTCAAATTTCAAAAATAACGTTTACGACCGTCAAAATCCAAAAATTACGTTTATCACCATCAAAATTCAAAAATTATGCTAATAGCGGCAAAATTCAAAATTGACGTTGATAACCGTTAAAATCGAAAAATTACGTTTCACGCCGTCAAAATCAAAAATTGACGATTTACAATGTGAGAATTTTTAAATTACGCTTAGCAGCGTCAAAATCCAAAAATTACGTTTATCACCGTCAAAATCAAAAATTACGTTTATTAACTTAAAAATCCAAAAATTACGTATATAACCGTCAAAATCTAAAAATTACTATTAAAACCATCAAAAATATTTCCACTACTCCAAAATGTGAAAACCTTCTATTTTTCCCTATCTATTTTTCTTTCCCCTCTTTTTTCACACATTATCCACCTCCATTGGGTGCAATTCATTTTATTTAATGTGTGTGTGTGCCAGAGAACGGAAGAAAAAAATAAACTGAAAGCGAAATTATTCCCGAGTGAGAAAATAAAAAAACTCGAAGGGATGGAAAAAGAACGGAAAAATGAGGATCTATTTTCTATTTCAGATGTCTATACGAAGAGTAAATAGAGAATTGGAAAATGAGGATGATGTGGGGTGGGAAATTGTAGAAAAAAATGTGAGCGTAATTTTCAAATTTTAACGATGATAAGCGTAAAAAATGGATTTTGACGGTTGAAAACGTAAATTTTGAATTTTGACAATGATAAAATTTTGACTAAAACTAAAACTTCCTCTTCTCAACATTTTTTTTCAATTCTCAAATTCTTCCTTTCATCTGTTTCTCTCCCACTCACTTTTCAAATGGTTCCCCAAGGAATTGTCGCGAAATTTCGGCAATTCTTTTCCGGACCCTTGAAAATTTCGACAGGCGGAAAAAAACATAAATAACTGAAAACTTTTTTGACGATTTTGAACGGCGTGACTTGTGAAAAATCTAAAAAATATGTTTTCATCGTCAAAAAAAATCTTTTCAAAAAAAATCAAAAAAGGTATGTTTTTCATTGACAAAATCCAGAATTTCCGTTTTTACCGTCAAAACTAAAAAATACGATTGCCTCCGTCAAAATCCAAAAATTTTGGGACCGTCAAAATGGAAAAATTACGTTTTCATCGTCAAAATCCAAAATTTACGTTTTACACCGTCAAAATTCAAAAATTACGTTCGTGAACGTTAAAATCGAAAAAAGGTACGTTTTTCACTGACAAAATCCAGAACTTCCGTTTTTAACGTCAAAACTAAAAAATTACGCTTCTAACCGTCAAAACCCAAAAATTAAGTTTAACGCCGTCAAAATCTAAAAATTACGTTTAACACTGTCACAATCCAAAATTTAAGTCTAGGACCATCAAAACCGAAAAATTACGTTTATCACCGTAACAATCCAAAAATTACGTTCGTAACCGTTAAAATCGAAAAAAGGTACGTTTTTCACTGACAAAATCCAGAACTTCCGTTTTTACCGTCAAAACTAAAAAAATACGATTGCCTCCGTCAAAACCCAAAAATTAAGTTTAACGCCGTCAAAATCGAAAAATTACGTTTGTCATCGTCAAAATCCAAAAATTACGTTTCAAACCGTAAAAAATCATAAAATTACGTTTATCATCGTCAAAATTGAAAAATGACGTTTGTGACCGTAAAAATCGAAAAATTACTTTTACAACCGTCAAAATCTATAAATTACGTTTATCACAGTAAAAAGTTTAAAAATTACGTTTCAAACCATCAAAATCCCCAAATTACGTTTCACACCGTCAAAATCCCAAAATTACGCTTACAACCGTCAAAATTTAAAAATTGCATTTTACACGGTCGAAATTGGAAAATGACGCTTACAACCTGAAAAAATTCAAAATTGACGTTTACCACCGTGAAAATCCAAAAATGACGTTCACTAACGTCAAGACTAAAAAATTACGTTTCAAACCGTCAAAATGGAAAAATTGTGTTCATCACCGTTAAAATCGAATAAATGCGTTTGTCATCGTCAAAATCTAAAATTTACGTTTAGGACCATCAAAATCGAAAAATTACGTTTAGGACCATCAAAATCGAAAAATTACGTTTCAAACAGTCAAAACCTGCGATCATCACTCCTTCAAACTTTTCAACACCAGAGAGTTTTCCCCAATGCTTTCAAAACTTTCTAATCAAAAACAAGACTGCATGGAGTCTCTTCCTTCCCTTGTCACATCATCACAAAACAGAAGAAAACATGGCGGGGAGAAGACAAGAAAAAAAGGAACACATGTTAGCCTCCCTTCCCATCAGTTGGGGCAGAGGGGGGTAATAGACGAGGAGCATCCTGTCTTTTTTTCTTTTTCCCTCCGATTTTTTTTCGCAAATTTTCTAGACGAAGACAGGGTCAGTTGTGTTGGGGGAATGAGGAAGAAAAGTAAAAAGGATTCGGGAAAAGGTGAAACTTTTTTGAGGATCAAAAATTGTAGAAAATAACGACATTTCCCGATTTTTCACAGTTCAAAACGTAATTTTTCGATTTTGACGGTGAAACGCGTTATTTTCGGATTTTGACGCTGTAACACGCCAATTTTAGATTTTGACGGTGTAAAAAACAATTTTTGGATTCTGACGCTGATGAACGTAATTTTTGGATTTTGACGGTGTAAAACGTTAATTTATGGTCTTGATGTTGAAAAACATAGTTTTTGGATTTTGACGGTGAAAAACGTAATTTTTCGATTTTGACGGTAAAAAACTTAATTTTTCGATTGTAAACGTATTTTTTTGAACTTGGACGGTAATAAACGTAGTTTGTGGATTTTGAGGCTCGTAAGCGTAATTTTTAAATTTTTACGGTCGTTAACGTAATTTTCAAATTTTGACGGTAAAAAAAGTATTTTTTGATTTTCGACGGTGACAATCGTAACTTTTGGATTTTAACGACCGTAAACGTAATTTTTTTTATTTTGACGGTGTTAAAGGTCATTTCTGGATTTTGACGATGCAAAACGTAATTTTTGGATTTTGATGGTGGGAAACGTAATTTTCAGATTTTAACGGTGATAAACGGTTGTTTTGGATTTTGACGGTAAAAATCGTATTTTTCACAATTTACGGTGCAAAACATTAATTTCGGATTTTAACGACAGCAAACGTAATTTTTCAATTTTCAAGACGTAAAAAGTAAATATTCAGGATGATGAACGTTGATGAAAAAAAAATGATGAACGTCAAATTCGGGTTTAGCAGCGTTAAAAGTGATTTTTTGAATTTTTACGGTGACAAGCGTTAATTTTGGATTTTTCACTATTTCAACCGTAATTTTTCGTTTTTTAAGCTGATAAACGTAAATTTGGATTTTAACGGCGTTAAACATAATTTTTGGATTTCTGAACGTTTCACTACATGAAAAATTTAAAAATTCCAAATGTTCTGGTTCATTTCTCATGTTTATACATGGGATCATGTCGACCGTGAAATGTTATGGAATGAGCAATTTTTCGAGAAAAAAACGACGTCAAATGGAATGGAAATTTCTAAGACTACTGTACATAGATTTTTGAGAGAGAAACTAAGAATAGCCGGAAAAAGTGACTACTAAAACCAAGACGAGAAAAAAATGACAGGAGATTAAGGACTGCCATCATCTTCTTCTTTTCGGTCTTCAGAAAAGAAATAATCCTAAAATTATGTTTTGTTGGGGAAAAAAGTGGGGGTGTCCTTTTTTTCCATTCGAATGAGCCACAAACATCAAATTTCCGGTCGGAAGAGTCAGCCGACATTTTTCAGTATATTGAATTATTCATGAGACAGGAAGATGGAAACAGATGATAAAAAGCGTCTCTACAGTTGAATAAACACCATAGGAAGTCATAAAAAAGAAAGCAAAAAAGAAAAAAAAGGCATCTGCGTTCGGGGGGAATCGAACCCCCGTCGAATGCTTGGAAGGCATCCATGCTGACCATTACACCACGAACGCGCACGGCGGAGGCGGAGGGGGAGGGCGTATAAAAACGGGGTGATGGGCGCCGCCGCGCGGGTAATTAGGAGGGGAGAAGAGGCGGGGAAGTGATAAGGAAAAAAGTGAGGAAGTTGAAGTATAGAAGATGTTGAGTTTCCTAACGGATTTTCCCCCTAATTTTTGCTAGGATTAGTCCAAATCTTCCTCCAGAGCTTCCAAGATTACCTTGAATCCAAAGAAAACCAAAAAAATTGATATCACTTTTCTCAAATAGAAGTTATGTTACAGAACACAGTGCTAAAATTTCAAAATAAGTAAAATAATATAAGACAAAAAATAATTAACATCAAAAATCAAGAGCCTTCCCCTCCTCAACTAAATTGTGTCTGATTGAACAAATCCTCCTCTCTCTCTCTCTCTATTCTCTCGTTTCTACTCTCATTTCTCTGCGTCTCTCTGATCCCTATACTCTCTCTCAATGAGATATAGCTTCTAGCGGGAGACGGGTGCTCATGAAAAAGAAGATAAAAGCTCCTGTGTCTGTGTGTGTATAGATATGATAACTTAACCTCGGAAAGTGAGAGAGAGAGAGAGAAGAGGGTGTAGAGAAAAAGGGGAAGAAAAAGTGCGGTAGATCAAACCACGGAAAGGTACGGTTTTTAATGAAGACTGAGTTTTGATCCCAATTGCTTCATCATACGCATTTCCCCATCCTTAAGCCCCGCCCCCTCGTTCTTCTCCTCCCCTCGCCGCGCGCGCTCTTATCACTGCCTCCCTCCCCTCGCTTTCCCGTGCGCGTTCGTGGTGTAATGGTCAGCATGGATGCCTTCCAAGCATTCGACGGGGGTTCGATTCCCCCCGAACGCAGATGTCTTTTTTTCTTTTTGCTATTGCTTTGTAAACCTTTATTGACTAAAAAAAGTTCATGGTTGCTTCTTCTCAATCTTCACCGGCTTGCTTGCCGTCGGATCCGTGCCGCCATTAAAGTTCTTATCGGGACGGAAGATGGTAAACGAGCACACGAGCTCCGGATTCACACTCAACACGGCGCCAGCGTTATCAAACTGTCCACAGTAGGCGGGTGCCGAGAAAATCGTCACCAGCTGTTGTTGGGCGAAAAATTCAAAGCCATCCATGACGACTTGATGGGCGCGCACGACGAGATCCAAGTTGTGAAGGTGTAGAAACTTTTTGACGGCTTCCGTGCCGAACGAGCGTCCGGCACCACGTGGAGAGCCACCGTATCCCAACACTTTTTCGTCCGGGTCGGCCCATGTGAGGTCGGCGATGACACCAATGTCCGGAATGTCACATGGGCGGTCGATTTTTTCGAGTTGACTGGAAAATAATCGATGGTTCGTAATTTTTGAATTTCTTTTTTTGGATGTGTTTTTCATCGCTAATAACTGTCAAAATGACTCTTGACACTGCTTAGCAAAAAAAAACTTGATTCAACGAAAAAAAATTTTTTTTCAAAAAAATGTTGTTTTTTCAAACCATCATAACTTTGCTCATTCTAAACCAATCGTTACTTTTTAAAGATCATTTTGCTCACTTTTACCCGATTTTTAATTTTGTAAGACCGTTTTTCAGAAAAAAAATTATCGAAAAAAATTTTCCAAAAAAAATTTATTTTCAAAACTTTTTTTTCAGACCATCATAACTTTGCTCATTCTTAACCAATTTGTACGTTTTTGGGCATTTTTTGCTTATTTTTAATCGATCTCTTAGTTTTTAAACCTAATTTTCAAAAAAAAATTTCAAAAAAAAATTCCAAAAAAAAACCTTTTTTTTCGAAAAAAATCAAAAATATTTTTTTCCACACCATCATAACTTTGCTCATTCTATACCAATTTTTACGCTATTAGGCTCGTTTTGCTCAATTTTGAACAATTTTTGAGTTCACAAAACTATTTTTTCGAAAAAAAAATTGTTTGAACAATTATTTTTTTCAAAATTTAATTTTTCAAACCTCTCTAACTTTTCTCATTTTAGTTTAATTTTTACGTTATCAGGCTCATTTTGCTCATTTTCAACCGATTCATATGTTTTTGAAATTATTTTTCGAAAAACAGTTTTCAAAATATTTTTCAGCAAAAAATTTTTCAAAAAAAAAACTTTTTCAAATTTTTTTTCAAACCTCCCTAACTTTGCTCATTCTAAACGAATTTAGGCTCATTTTACTCACTTTAAAAATGGTCTTTATGTTTATAAAGTTATTCTGAAGGAAAACATTTTTTTTTTAAAATTTTTCAAAAAAAAAATTTTGGATTTTTTTCAAACCTCCCTAACTTTGCTCATTCTAAACCAATTTTCACACTCTTAGGCTCATTTTACTCACCTCAAATCCACCAAATCCTCCGATATTCCTCCGTGCATACAAATAATCTTCTTACTGACCACGGCACAAAGTGGCATACAGTAGAAGGCGAGTTGGAAGGCGTCGTAGAGTCGCTCCGAGTATCGCTTACGACACTCCAAAAAGAAACCGTATTGCATGTTGACGGGACGCGATTCGTGATTTCCACGTAGAAGGGACACTTTGTCGGGATAGAGGACTTGGAAGGCGAAGAGGAGAGTGATAACTTCGATGGAGAATGGGCCACGGTCCACGTAGTCGCCGAGGAACAGGAATCTGCGGTATCAACATTAGTATTTACTTTTCAGCAGACTAGACAATTTTTTAATTTTTGAGAGAAAATTAAAAAAAAAATTTTTGTGGGATCGTATTTAGCCAAAAGGGGGCATGGGGGTGGACGTGACCCTACCATAAATTCTTTATTTTTGATTAGTTTGAACTCGTTCCACATGTCACGGGTCAGGATATTTTCCACATATCGTTTTAATCCTAATGTTTATCAATCTTGAAAATGTTTTTCTCCGATATGCCTCTGGAGAAATAATCGAGAAAAAGGAAAAATGAATTGTGCACAGTGGTGTTATACAATAGGATCAGTAAAAAGTCCACAGAGCAAGCTATTCCCCGCACCATAAATAGTTCACAGTGCCTTAACCAATCAGGCTTATAAAAAAGCCCCCAGAACAAGCTATGCGTTATAAAACTGAGCAAAACACCCTACACAAGGGGATGCCGAGAAACACAAAGTCCCAAGGCAATATTTCGCACTCTAACTTTTTCACAGTGCCTTTACAAATCAAGCTTAGAAAAAAATCTCCAGAGTTCGGCGGAATTCTGACTTCCGACTTCCGGGCATTTTTTCATTCCGACTTCCGAGTTGGAAATTTCACTTCCGAGTTCCGACTCAAAAGCGAAAAGTCGGGGAAGTGGAAAAATTTTCAAAACGAAGCCATTTTTCAAGATTTTTGGACTGTCATGGCAATATACAGAGCTGGCAAGAAAGCTAAAGATGCAATGGGCAGAAACTGTAAAAATAAAATTCCACTTCCGACTTCCGACTTCCGACTATTAAACTTCCACCCAACTCTGCTGTGTACCTTACTTGTTATCAGGCTCAATAAACTCTCTGAAGTAATTGTTTGTCTGGTTTAGACCCATTAATTTATCGCACTTATATAAAATGCTTAGTGAAAGGACCCCAACAAGTTGGTTCAGAATCTTGATCTAGCCGCCATAAAGTTTATTTATTTTCAGCAGCGTGTAACTGAAAAAGTTGAAAATGCAGTGAAAATAAAAAATTTGACGCCAATAATTCAGAGAAACTATTTAGCAAAGAAATCATCTTCCTGTGAACGTGTCCTGCATGGCTTAGTGGCTAAGAGGTTTGATTATTGAAATTATACTTCTTGGTTCGATTCCAGCCTCGAACAGTGGGTTTTTGTGAATCCAATGCTCGGCTGAAATCCACCCCCATGCCCCCAAGGAAATCCACCCCCATGCCCACATTTGGCTAGATACGGGCGCGCAAATTTTTTTTTCAAAAAATTTTTTCAAAATTTCAAATTCCCGCCCTACTTCTTCTCCGGCGGATATCCAATAATCTCAAACATGGCCAACAGGTCCTCAAACTGTCCGTGAATGTCGCCGCAAATGTTGACGGGCGCCTCGATCTGAAATTTTTTCGAAATTTCAGAACCCCGGCCACGGCCGGCCGCGGCCCTCATGATACGTTTTATCATGGAGGCCCTGGTCTTTTTTTGAAACTATGGCGGGATTCGACTCCGACGGCCTACCCACGACCCGGGACGCGGCTTTTTTTGAGCTTTGGCCCCAGGGCCCCCAAAAAAAGAAAACTCACATCCAACTTGACGGGGCTCTTCCAGAATTGTTCACGCGCTCGATAGCACAACTCGACGAGCTCGGTTTCGACGAAGAGCTTTTGACAGTGCCCGGGGCTCCACCATTTCATTCGTTCGATTATTGAGCCGAGCCATTTGATCTGGAAGATGAAAAGCCTAGAGGGCCTAAGGCTCAAAATGAGCCTAAGGCTCAAAAAAAGCTTAAGGCTCAAAATGAGCCTAAGGCTCAAAATAAGCCGAAGGCTCAAAATAAGCCTAAGGCTCAAAATAAGCCGAAGGCTCAAAATGAGCCGAAGGCTCAAAATAAGCCCAAGTCTCAAAATAAGCCAAAGGCTCAAAATAAGCCTAAGGCTCAAAATAAGCCTAAGGCTAAAAATAAGCCTAAAGCTCTAAATCAGCCAAAGGCTCAAAATAAGCCGAAGGCTCAAAATAAGCCTAAGGCTCAAAATAAGCCTAAGGCTCGCAATGAGCCTAAGGTTCAAAATAAGCCTAAGGCTAAAAATAAGCCGAAGGCTCAAAATGAGCCGAAGGCTCAAAATAAGCCCAAGTCTCAAAATAAGCCAAAGGCTCAAAATAAGCCTAAGGCTCAAAATAAGCCTAAGGCTAAAAATAAGCTTAAGGCTCAAAATGAGCCTAAGGCTCAAAATAAGCCGAAGGCTCAAAATAAGCCCAAGTCTCAAAATAAGCCAAAGGCTCAAAATAAGCCTAAGGCTCAAAATAAGCCTAAGGCTAAAAATAAGCCTAAAGCTCTAAATCAGCCAAAGGCTCAAAATAAGCCGAAGGCTCAAAATAAGCCTAAGGCTCAAAATAAGCCTAAGGCTCGCAATGAGCCTAAGGTTCAAAATAAGCCTAAGGCTCAAAATAAGCCGAAGGCTCAAAATGAGCCGAAGGCTCAAAATAAGCCCAAGTCTCAAAATAAGCCAAAGGCTCAAAATAAGCCTAAGGCTCAAAATAAGCCTAAGGCTAAAAATAAGCTTAAGGCTCAAAATGAGCCTAAGGCTCAAAATAAGCCGAAGGCTCAAAATAAGCCCAAGTCTCAAAATAAGCCAAAGGCTCAAAATAAGCCTAAGGCTCAAAATAAGCCTAAGGCTAAAAATAAGCCTAAAGCTCTAAATCAGCCAAAGGCTCAAAATAAGCCGAAGGCTCAAAATAAGCCTAAGGCTCAAAATAAGCCTAAGGCTCGCAATGAGCCTAAGGTTCAAAATAAGCCTAAGGCTCAAAATGAGCCTAGAGGGCCTAAGGCTCAAAATGAGCCTAAGGCTCAAAATAAGCCTAAGGCTCAAAATAAGCCCAAGGTTCAAAATAAGCCTAAAAAGCCTACCGGATCATATCCTCCGCCGCCTTGGCCTCCTCCCTGAACATTCCCGGGCATTGGCGCCGCCTGTGCCGTTGCTTTCGGTGGGTTAACCATTATTTGTTGAACAAAATGGAACGTTTTATGATGAAAATTTGAATTCGCAAAATAAAAGATTTCGAAAAACTGAAATCGGTGGTCGCGCGGGAGTTTGAATTTTTTTTGACAAAAAAATTTTTTTCGTGGCAAAAAAAGGGGAAATCACGGGGTTTTGGGGGCTAAATTGAAAACTTTGAAATTGCGAACAGAAAAAAAAACAAAAAAATTGAAAAAATAAATTCCAAAAAAAGTTTTTCAAAAGAAAAAGGGAAATTCCGGGTTTTGGGGTCTTTCGAGAATGCCAAAATTGCAAACCAGAAAATAACAAAAAAATAACAAAAAATTCAAAAAAAATTTCCAAAAAAAATTTTCAAAAAAATTTTTTTTTTCAAAATTTTTTTCAATTTTCAAATAAAAAATTCAAATAGCATCTTTATTTCAATTTCAAATTTCCCGCCTAAGAAATCGAGCAATTTCCCGGATTCTTATTGTTATTCGGTCCCATCGTCGACGCCTTCATCGCTTGCGTCTTTTGCTGATTCATTAGCTCGTTTTGAAGGCGGTGGACCTAAAAATAAAATTTAAATTACAGTAATCCCTAATAAATCTACAGTAATCCCCATACCTCTGCACTTTTACGCATGTAGCTACCCTCCAACATGCTCAGCTTCGACTTGTACTCTTCCACGGATTTTTTTCTGAAAAAAAAAATTTTTTCGAAATTTTTTTTTGAATTTCTAAGGTTTGCAAGTGCGCTCTAATGCATTGTCTCCAAAATTCAAATTTTTAAGCGCTGCAAATACGCTCCACCGCACCTCTCCTCCAGCTGTGCATCCAATATCACTTTCAACTGTTTCGCCTGCTGAATATTGGCCATCAGCTGTTCCGTATCGCACTTGGTCATGTTCAGAATCGCTAAAAAATTCAAAAAATAATGCAAATGCGCTCCATTGAACGCTCACATTGCAATTGATCTACACGATCGGCGCCAACGCTTGCCGACGCGTCGAGAGCCTGATGAAGGTCCGTGGCCGATTTCGAACTTTCCAGTGCCGACTCGATTTTCATTACCGTAGTCCCAAGGTCGAGAAATGTAACTTGTGCCGTCTCGGTTGTCTCGAAAATTGTCTGAAAATATGTGGCCTAGAAAGCAAAAACTAGTCCCTCACTTAAATTTTCTTTGTTTTTGGTGGTTTTTCATCGATTTTTTTGAGATTTTTGTTGAAAAATTTTCAAAAAATTTGGTGGCCTAGAAATCCTCCTTCGAGAAAGTTAGTCCCCCATTTGAAATAACTTGTTTTCTATCGATTTCCGTTGTTTTTTGCGGGTTTTTTACGAACAAAATTCTGGGTTTTTTTACGATTTTTCAAGTTACAAACCATCAAAAATGAGTATAATGGCCTAGAAATCCAATTTCGAGAAAACTAGTCCCCCATTCGAAATTTTTAGTTTTCGACCGATTTTCGTGGATTTTCCTGATTTTTCCATCAAAATTTCGTGGTTTCCTTTTTTGTTTTTCGAGTTGAAAATTATCTAAGATGGGTTTGGTGGCCTAGAAATTCAATTTAGAGAAAAATAGTCCCTCAAAAATTGCTGCTCTAGACCAATTTTTCTACTTTTTCCTGATTTTTCATCGCATTTTTGGGTCTTTCACATTTTCTGTGTGAAAAGACCGCAAAAAATGCGCCAGAACTCCCTGAAATCGCATCAGTGGCCTAGAAATCCAAAGCTGCGAAAACTAGTCCCCGCGCTCAAATTTCTTCGTTTCAACACCGATTTTTCTACTTTTTCCTGATTTTTCCATCGAATTTTTGTGTTTTTCACACGTTTTATGTGAAAAAATCATAAAAATTGCACTGGTGGCCTAGAAATCCGACTTGCGAAAACTAGTTCCCGCTCTCAAATTTCTTCGCTTCTAGACCAAATTTTCTGGTTTTTCTCGGTTTTTCTATCAAAATTTTTCCGTTTTCTAACATTTTTCCCTTCAAAACACCCACTTTCGGATCGAAACCGCCCGTCTCGGACACAGGTGCGGCTTGTAAGAAAATCTCGTGTCTCGGACGGAAGCGATTCTGATACAAAGTGATTGAAACTTCGACAGGCTCATCGTCCCGCAATATTCCGTGATTTGGGCTCACAATGAATCGAGTTGGAGCATTTGTCTGTAATTTAGAGTCGGCGAGATTTGGCGGGAATTTGAATTTCCGAGAAAACCTGAAATCTCCAATAAATCGGTCCAACGCCGGCGAGACGATTCAGTTTCAACTTTTGACACGCATTTTTTGGCTGATCAATATCGAAAACTACAAATGTCTGGAATTTATTTCACTCAAATTTTTTACCGTCCTTTTTTTGGATTTCTCACTTGATCCAACACGACATACTGTTTGTGTATGTAGGTATTATCGTCCTGCGTTTCTTGCATTGTTTGAAATAATGGAAATAATAATTTTTATTTTGTTTTCTTATTAAAATTACTTTTAATTCGATTTTCCACGGTACAACGTCTCCTTTTTGAATAGCCGCGCAAAATTGCTTAAAGGCGCACACACTTTTGCCGTCTGGGTCTCGCAACGAAATTCGGATTTTCGAATTTTTCTCCATGCATTTGAGACATTTTTCGAACGTTTCTTCATCGATTTTTATGGTTTTTCTTGTTAATTTTTGTGAAAATTTATAAAAATATGGAATGAAAAGTGATTTTTAACGATTTGGTAGCAAAAATCCTTGAAAAATTTCATTGAAAACGAAGGAAAATCGATTTTTAGACAGTCAACCCATTTAGCTCGTTTTTGTTGTTCTTTGCTGGCTTTTTCGCGACAAAAATTGAAAAAATAATGAATAAGAAGTGATTTTTAACGATTTTATAGCAAAAATCCTTGAAAAATTTCATTGAAAACGAAGGAAAATCGATTTTTAGAGAGACAACCCATTTTGCTCGTTTTTGTTGTTTTTGCTGGGTTTTTCGCGGAAAAAAATTGAAGAAAAAGCAAAAAAACTCTCTATGAAAAACTAGATTTTTCAAAAAATTCTTCGTAAATTGTTCGAAAAATTGATTTTCCTTGAAAATACGGATTTTTTTCTAATTTTCAAGGTTATTAGCTTTTTTTTGTCATTTTAAGCACAGATTGTCATGGAGAACCTTTTGAAGGGGTTTTAAAATTGAGATTCACACAATTTTTCCCTTAAAAGTCGATATTTTTCAATTTTCAGCGACAGGGACCCGCTAAATTTGTATGTGCCATTTTAAAAGCCAATTTCGTTGGATTCTTCGTCTTTCGATCTAATTTTACCTCTAAAAATCTTCATTTTCCAGGTCCTCGTCGTCGCAGCGACCGACAAACACAAAAACTCAAAAATGACCATCTCGAAGAACAACAAGATGATGGCTCATCTGAACTATCGGATGAAGATCATCCTACAGGACGGCAGAACGTTCGTCGGCTTCTTCAAGGCCTTCGACAAGCACATGAACATTTTGCTCGCAGAGTGCGAGGAGCACAGACAGATCAAGCCAAAAGCCGGGAAGAAGGTACGGGGAATTGCTTGAAATCGCTCTAAAATTGTGTAATTTTAGTTTTCCCTATCGTTTTTACGTTTCTAGGCTCAAAAAAATTGATTCTGACAAAAATTTTGCTGAAAAAAAAACTCGGTTTTGGACCCTATTTTAAAGGAGGATTCCGGGTAAAAGATGTAAAACATGGCTCTGATTCCGAATATCACAACGAAAATGCTCAAAAATGTTTCCTGGAGCCGGAAAACGCCTTCAAAAAGCGAAAATTGCGCCCAAAGTGCTCCCTTTTAGCCGCGTTTTCTCCGGAGTTTTCTAGGCCGCGTCGCAGTGAATGCCTATTATTTGACGGACCTGTACAAAATTTCTGATTATTTCACTGAAAATGACATTCTGGCATGTAAATTAACGAAAAAAAAAATGACTAATGTCGTCTAAAAATTACATGAGACGCAAGGGAGCACTTCTGGCCCGTTTCGACCTCTTTGACGGCGTTTTCTGGCCCCGGGAAACATTTTTGAGCATTTTCGTTGTGATATTCGGAATCAGCGCAAAATTCTTCTCTGGATTCTAATAATTTTTCAAATCTCAATCGTATTGACGTTCCTAGGCTCAAAAAACCAATTCTAACCAAAATCATACATATAAAACTTGCTTTTCGGCCTCTAAACTATTGATTTTTCCAGGCCGACGGTGAGGAGAAGCGAATCCTTGGCCTCGTGCTGCTCCGCGGTGAGCACATCGTCTCGATGACCGTCGACGGACCACCACCAAGAGACGACGACTCGGTGAGACTCGCGAAGGCCGGAGGCGCCGGCGGGCCCGGACAAGCCAAGCCAGGAGGCCGTGGAATGCCAGCGATGCCAGGAATGCAGGGAGGACCACCAGGACCACCGGGCGGTCTATCGGGAGCCATGCGCGGTCACGGTGGCCCCGGAATGGCCGCCATGCAGCCAGGATACGGTGGACCAGGCGGACGTCCGTACTGATTTTTCAACATCATGTCCATTATTCGCACGCTTCTATCATCCATCAAATCACTTCGATCTTGTATCTTTTCACCCTGTTTTCCTCTTTAATTTATGATGTTTCTTCATTTTTTCGATACTCTCGATGTTTTTCTGGGTTCCCTCCTCATTTTTTCCCAATTTTTAAGTCTGAATAAACGAATATTGATTGCAATTTTATTCTCTAAGCAGGTTCCCAACCAGATTTTCTTACTTTTTTTCTGTATTCTCTTCAATATTCTCATGTCCTCTCCAGGGAACCTCTCTGAAGAAAATGCCACCAAAGAAGAACGCCGTCGAGGAGAAGCCGGCGTTGATCGGACGTCTTGGCACCAACTTGAAAGTCGGAATTCTGGGTCTTCCGAACGTTGGAAAGAGTACATTCTTCAATGTGCTCACCAAGTCCGAGGCGCAAGCAGAGAACTTCCCGTTCTGCACCATTGATCCCAATGAGAGCAGAGTGAGTGGTGAAAAATTCAGTGAAATCTGTTCAGGAAGCTCTAACGCAATTCTGAGCGAGAAAAATGCCTCAAATTGCTGAAGATCGACAAGAAACTGTCTAAAATTGCCAAAAATCCATGAAAATCATCATCAAATGCAGAAAAGTCGGCGGAGAGCTTCTAAATCCTTTAAAATCGCTGTAAATTGCTCCAGGAAGGCTCACAAGATTGTAAAACCCGAATTTATAACACCAACTACCAAGAAAGCTGTCAACAATTTCAAAAATATTTAAAATTGCTAAAAATCCACGAAAATTGTCTGAAAAAGCAAAAAAATCCAGAGTTGCAATTTGACGGGCCGGGCTCAAAAAAATTTTCTCGGCCCGGCCCGGCCCGCGGGCCCGTGAGGAAAAATTTCAATGAAAATTTTTTGAAAATTTTCGAATTTTCTCGAAATTTTAAAGAAAAATTGGGACATTTTCAAAAAAAAAATGTTGTCATATGTGATCATAGAAGTTCCTCAAACTTTTATACATGAAATAGCGACTAAAACTGGAAATTAGAAATTAGGATCGAAATTTTTTGATCGAAATTTTCCCTCACAGGGCCCGCGGGCCGGGCCGGGCCCGGGCCCGGGCCGAGAATTTTTGCTTTCGGCCCGGCCCGGCCCGTTGCAACCCTGAAAATATCGGATTTGAGACGATTTTAAAGCTTCTAAATCGTTTAAAATCGCTGTAAATTACTCCAGGAATTCTCACAAGAGTTTTTGAGCGTAATTCCTAATTTTTAATACAAAAAACCATTTGAACTATCAGAAGCCCTCAAAACGATGTAAACTTGCCAAAAAATCGTTTGAATAGGCTAAATAATCGTCTGAGAGCAATTTAAAGCGATTTAAAAATTTCTAAATCGATTAGCATCTCGTTAATATCCCCCGGGAGGTTTTTAAACCAAAATTTCTCTTTCTGACGACCAGTAACGCTTTCAAACCCTTCAAAACTTACTAAAATTTCTGAAAATCGACTAAAACCATTAAAAATTGGATTTGGAAGCTCCTAAATCGTTTTAAATTACTGTAAATTGCTCCGGGAGGTTTTTGAACCCAAATTTCTTGCTCTGACTAACAAAAAGGCTTTCAAACCCTTAAAAATTATCTAAAATTGCTAAAAATCCAAAAAATCGCCAGAAAATGCCTTAAAATCGTCTGAGAGAGATTTACAGCGATTTAGAGACTTCGAAATCCTTTTAAATCTGACTACCAAAATAGCTCTCAAAACCATTCAGAAACCCTCAAAACTATCTAAAATTGCTAAAGATCCACAAATACCGCCTGAAAATGCTCAAAACTCGACTGAGAGCGAATAAAACGATTTGGAAGCTTCTAAACCCTTCAAAATTGTAATTTGCTCCAGGAGAGCTCACAAAGTTTTAAAAACTGAATTTCTCTATCTGACAATCAAAAAACCTTAGGAAACCTTCAAAACGATGTTATATTGCTAAAAATCAACAAAAAACCGCCTAAAAACGCTGAAAATAGTCTGAGAGCGAGTTACAGCGATTTAGAAGCTTCTATATCCTTTAAAATCACTGTAAACTGATCCGGAAGGTTTTAAAATCCAATTTTCTCTCTGACTACCAAAAAATGAACCCAAAAACACTCAAAATCCCCCAAAAACCCTCATTCTCCTTCCAGGTTGCCGTCCAAGACGATCGTTTCGATTGGCTCGTCAACCACTACAAACCAGCATCCAAGGTTCCAGCATTCCTCAACGTCACCGATATTGCCGGTCTCGTAAAGGGAGCCTCCGAGGGACAGGGACTCGGAAACGCCTTCCTCTCGCACGTCTCCGCTTGCGATGCTCTTTTCCACTTGTGTCGCGCTTTCGACGACGACGATGTTACTCACGTTGAAGGTTTGTGAGGAAATTCGAGTTTTGGAGCTGAAAATTGAGTCTATACGACTGGTAATCTGTAAAATCGATATTTCAGCCTTTTTTAATGAAATAACTCACATTTTTCCACTAAAAATCTCGAAAAATCGTTTAAAAATGGATGAAAATAGATGAAAAATTGTTTCAAATGAGTGGAAATTTGAAAATTCGGCTCCGGGACATTTCGAAAGTGTGAAATCGCGTTTTTGCCCAATTTTTAAAACTTTTCATACATTTTTGCGTAAATTTATACGAAAAATTCAAAAAATTGAGCAAAAACGCGATTTCACACTTTCGAAATGTCCGCTTTCAAAATGTCCACTTTCGAAATGTCCCGGAGCCAAAATTCTATTTTTCGTCATTTTCTATGTAAAAAATCTGAAAAATCTCACTGAAAATTGAAGATTTGTGTGAAAATTGAGTTTTGGAGCTGATAATTAAGCTAAAATCGCTGTTTTAGACCTTAGAAGCCATCATATAGCTTCAGAGCTATTCAAGACATTCCAGACTCTATTTTCCTTTTTTCGAATTAAAAAATGCTCCCAGTTCCTTCGAGCCGGTGAGAGCCAAAAATGGACCTTTGGGAGTCAAAAATTGAGCAAAAGCCTTCGTTTTAGACCCAAGGAGCGATCTTATTGATTTTAAAGTCGTTTCAGGTCCTCCGTACTCTATTTTCCTACTTTAGAACCCTAAAAAATGCTCCCAGCTCAATTTCCCATGCTAAAAACCTCACTTTTTTCAGGAGAAGTCGAGCCAGTACGTGACTTGGAGATCATCAGCAACGAACTCTTCGCCAAGGATCTCCAATTCATCGAGGGCCCTCTGGACAAGGTCGAGAAGCTCTACACCCGTGCCAACGACAAAACGAAGAAGATCGAGTACGATACTCTCGTCCGTGTGAAGAAGTGTCTCGAGGAGAAGAAACCTGTCCGTCAGGAGATTTGGAACGAGAAGGAAATCGAGATTCTCAACAAGTACTTGTTCCTCACCGCTAAGCCTATCGTCTACCTGGTGAATCTTTCCGAGAAGGACTACATTCGGAAGAAGAACAAGTGGTTGCCAAAGATCAAGGCGTGGATCGACGCGAATGACGCTGGAGCCGTCCTCATTCCATTCTCCGGAGCCTTCGAGCTCAAACTCCTCGATATGCCTGAAGACGAGCGAGCCAAGTACCTCAAGGAGCAAGGTGTCACGTCGAATTTGGACAAGATTGTGCATACTGGATACAAGGCTCTCCAATTGGAGTACTTCTTCACCGCTGGAGAGGACGAGGTGAAGGCGTGGACGATTCAGGTGGGAACGCCGGCGCCGAAGGCTGCTGGACGGATTCATACGGATTTCGAGAAGGGATTCATTATGGCTGAAGTGATGAAGGTCGCTGATTTGATCGAGTTGGGAGATGAGTCGAAGGTGAGCATTCTTATTGAGGAGGAGACTCTAGAAGCTTAAAAATGAACGTCTAGACATATTTTAGACGTTCTGAAGCTTAAAAACTATGTAAAAAAAAGTGTCAGAGTCACTAAACCGCTTGAGAAACGTCCAGGATGCAATTCAGGCGTTTTAGGCTCATTTTTGACGTTCTGGAGCTCAAACAAAGTATAAAACGTGCCAGAGGCACACCAGGCAGATTCAGAGTCGTCCAGCATTTAGCCGTTTTAGACTCATTTTTGACGTTTTGCAGCTTAAAAATCGTCAGAGTCACTCCAGACAGCTTTAGAAGCATCTGGCATGGACTTCAGACGTTTCTAGGCGTATTTTTGGCGTTCTGAAGCTCAAAAAACATTTCAAACGCGTCAGAGTCACCCCAGACAACTGTAAAAACATCCAGCAAGCACTTCTGAAATTTTTAGGCTGATTTTAGTCATTCTGAAGCTCAAAAAATGAAAAAAAACGCACCAAAGGCACCCCAGGAAGGTTAAGAAGCATCTAGACTAATTCCATCCAAAAATACTATTTTTTTCATTTCGAGGAGATTCTTGGCAGTTATATAACGCTGTGAAGCTAAACATCCCATTGAAATGCACTTCTAGGCTTATTTCGGACGTTCTGACGCTCGAAAACCATCTAAAACTCGCCCAGACAGCTTTAGAAGCGTTCAAACTGATTCTGGAAGCTCAAAAAACTACCCAAAACGCGCCAAAGGCACCCCAGGCAGCTTTAGAATCGCCAAGACCATTTTCACCCAAAAATCTGCCCATTTTTTCAGTGCAAAGGAGCCGGAAAGTATCGTCAACAAGGAAAAACGTACACCGTAATGGACGGCGACGTGATCTTCTTCAAATTCAACGCCGGAGCCGGTCTTCAAGCGAAGAAGAAGTAAACATCAGTGCTCTTCCTGGGGTTCCATATTTTTCTTGCTACGTTTTTTTTCTGGTTTCAGTAGTTTTTTCATCATTGTTGATTGATTTTTAATATATATTTTTTGCCCCCTTTTTCTTTTTGAGCATAACTTGTTGCCCCTAATGAATTTCGCATTGTTTTAGGGGGTTTCCACAGCAAAGAAATGGTCCAAATCTCACAATTTTCGCCATTTTCATATCTAGAGCGCATGCAACTCTATTCTCGATTCTGTTATCCTTCTCTATTTTGGAGATGTCTGAAAATCCACCGTCATCAACTGCGTCCACATTTGGATCCGAGGAGAAGTCAGCGAGCTACTACGCCGAGCCACCAGAGATTCTTCAACGACGCGGGAATTGGTGTCTGGTGAAGTGTCGGAGTTCCAATAATACCTATTATTATCATCGGAGGAGCGAGGTGCGGAAGAAACGATGAAATTGAATGGAAAAACCCATTAAAACATCGAAAAATGGAGTGAAATTGCTCTGAAATCCAAGAAAAACGAAAAAAAAATTGGATGCAAAAAAGCTCAAAAATTGCAAAGAAATCCAAAATTTCTGAAGAAAATAGCTGAAAATCGAAAAACTTCAAATTTTACAGTGAAAATCAATAATTTTACATAAAAATTGTAATAAAAATCGAAGAACAAAGCTAAATATCGTCGTTTTTTTGTGTAAAAAAAAGTTTTTTTTTTTTTTTTGAAAAATTGAAAAATGATGAATATCAATAAAATAGCCCAAAAATTTTTTTATAAAACTTATATTTATTCACTAAAAAATTTCTTAAAAGTTTTTAGTAAAAACTCCAAAAATGTGCTTCAAAACGACTGGAAACTAAAAAATCTATATTTCAGTCATTTTTATGCACAATTCCCATTTTTACCTGAAAATTTCAGAAAAATCCCTTCAAAATTGTTTTAAAAGTCTAAAAATCGAAGAAATTCCAACTCTCAATCATTTTTATGCACAAAAATGGATATTTTCATCAAAAATTCAAAAAATCCCTTAAAAATTCGATGAAAATTAGAGAAAATGCATTAAAAAGCGGGAAATCTTTTAAAAAATTCATATTTCAGTCATTTTTATTCAAAACAGCCTATTTTTTCATCGAAATCCTTTCGAAATTGCTTTAAAATTAGAAAAAATAGCTTTTAAAAATTGGAAATCCAAAAAATTCCATATTTCAGTCACTTTTATGCAAAAAATCCAATTTTTCGTTGAAATTTTGGGAACACCTCTTCAAAATTGATGAAAATGAAAAAAAAAATAAACAAAAGGTGGAAATTCAGAAAAATCCATATTTCAGTCCATTTTATGCAAAAATCTGATTGTTTCATTAAAATTTCAAAAAATCCATTCAAAAACTGTAAACATAAGAAAAATTGCTTCAAATGAGTGGAAATCTAAAAACTTCCATATTTCTGTCATTTTTATACGCAAAAATCCGATTTTTCATTGAAAATTTCAAAAAATTCCTTGATGAATATTTGAAAAAATTGGATTAAAAAGACTAGAAATCTGAAAAATTCCATATTCCCCTCATTTTTAATACAAAAAATCTGAAAACCTCACTGAAAAAAATTCATTTTTCCAGGTTAGCATGTGGACGAAACCCAAAGAATGGATTGAAGAAGAGGAAGAGGAGAAACGACAGCAAGAGGAGGCAGAACAGAGGAATCAGGTAGAAATTGAAGCGAAAAACTGAGAAAAATCCAAAAAAAAGCTCAAAATGGCTATTTCCCGCATAAAAATCCAAAAATTTCGGTCCAAAATGAGCAAAAATTGATGAAAATTCAGTTTTTCTACTTAGAATTCTGTTAAAAATGATGAAAATCGTCTGGAAGTTTTTGAGAGAAGTCGACTTATTATGACTCATTTTTAGACAGTTTTAGGGGAGTTTTGTTTAAATTTTAACATTTTTTTTAGGAAGTCTGAAGGTTCAGAGGATTCTGAAGACTTCTGACGACTTCATAAGTGGCATGAGAGACTCTGAAGGCCTCTGGCTAAATCTTAAGCAATCTGAGAGATTCTGAAGGCATCTAGACGATTCTAGGAAATTCTGAAGGATTCTGGAGACTTATGGAGAGCTTGAATGATTTTAGAAAATTTTGAAGTCTTCTGGAGTATTCTAGACGATTCTGAAAGATTCTGGAGAATTATGAAGGGTTTTAAAGGATTCTAAACATTCATAATACTGAAAATTGATTTTAAAAGTGCTCAAATTTGAGCAAAAATTCAGGAATTTATGATGAACAATTGACAAAAAAGCCTGGATTCAAAATTAGAAGGAGAACGATTATAAGACTCTGAACGATTCTGCATGGTTTCTGGAGAATTCTGAATGTCTCTAGAGCGTTTTCAAGGTCTTGAAGGATTCTGACGACTTCAAAAACAGCCTGAGAGCTTCTGGAAGGTTTTGAAGACGTTTGGAGGATTCTGAAGGCCTCTGACGACTTCAAAGTCGGTCGGAGGACTTCTGGAGACATCTAGAAGATTCTGGAGGGTCCTGAAGTATTCTTAGGAAATCTAGAAGATGCTGAAGGCATCTAGACGATTCTGGGCGATTCTAAAGGGTTCTGGCGACTACAAAAGGGAAGATTTTGAAAGCTTCTGGAGGATTCTGGAGTAAACAAGATGATTCTAAAGGCTTCTGGACAATTCGAGACGATTCGCAAAGGTTCTGAGGAATTCTGAAGACGTCCAGACGGTGCTAGAGGATCCTGAAGGATTCTAGAGAGTCCAGCTGGATTCTGGAGCATTCTGGAGGTTTCTAGACGATTCTGAAACCTTTCTCAGGCTTCTGAACGCTCCTAGAGCCTTCTGGAGTATCCTGAAGAAATGTGACTTCATAAGCAGCTTGAGAGCTTCGCGAAGATTCTGAAGGATTCTAGAAGATTCTGGACGATTCTAAAGGATCCTGGAGGACTCTGAAGGATTGGGAAGACTTCTAGACGGTCCTCAACGCTTTTGGAGGATTCTGAATGCTTCTGACCGGTCTAGAACGATTCTGATAGACTACTGACAATTCGGAAGGCGTCTAAAGAGCTCTAGAGAATTCTAGAGGCGTCTGGAGAGTTAGACGATTCTGGACGATTCTAAAGGATCCTGGAGGACTATGAAGGATTTGGAAGACTTCTAGACGGTCCTCAACGCTTTTCGAGGGTTTTAGGAGATTTCGGATGATTCTGAACGCTTCTGAACGGTCTAAAAGGGTCCAGAACGATTCTGACAGACTCTGGAGAATTCGTAAGGCGTCTGAAGAGCTCTAGAGGATTCTAGAGCATCTTTACTAATAACATTTGAAAACTTCTGTATGTCTGTTTGTATGTTGCAGGCTGTAACTAAGCCCAAACTGAACCGATTTGGATGAAAGTTTTACAGAGAGATCAGAAATTTTTCCTAGATGATGCCCATATGTTTAGATTTTTGATATCTCAAAAATTGAGCAAGTTACGGCTCTTTTTGTGAGTTTTCAGTACTAATTTCGGTGCCGAAAATGTGTCGCTAACCCTTTCGTATACTCAAAGTTGACCGATTTTTTTGAAATTTTCACAGTTTGTTGCTGATGATCTGAGGATGATGCCCGTCTATTTCGTTTTTCGAAATTCCAATTTTGAAGCCTTCTGGAGCATTTTTTCTGAGCAACTGGGTCCGTTTTCACTCGCGCGGCGAGAGAAGCAGAGTCATTTTCGCATGCGGCGGCGGGCAGAGACGCAGCGCACACACAAAGTATAGTGGCCGACGCGATCCCGGCTGATGTCGGCCGCTTCTCTGAACTACCCCCGGCGACAGGAGAGAGGAAGCCGGTTTAATTACCCAAGTTTGGTCTTTGCGAGGGAAAGAGATAGATGGGTCGAAGTTTATATCATTCTGTTCGTCTCGACGCGAGGAGACAGAATATGTAAGAAAATTTTGGAAAAATTGAAGTTGAAAGAATGTTATCGTGGTTTGAAATTTAAAAATGTGTTAATCTGATTCCAAGAAGTACTAAATGTGTCGCTTTGTTGTTCCGAAGGTTCATAGTTTTAAGAAAAAGAGCCGAAGGCTCTGAAAACGAAACCGAAGGTTCCCAGTTTTAAGAAAAAGAGCCGAAGGCTCTCAAAATGGAACAGTAGGTTCAAAACCTAGAGTAAGCGAAGACCAGGTGGATGAGCCCCGGAGGGGCGACATCCACCTGGTTCTGAATGATTCTGAAAGATCCTGAAGACTCCTGGTAGATTCTGAACAAGTATCATGGATTGAGAAGGCGTTTTTCTACATTCTTCGATCTCTCTTTTTCTTCAGTAAGAGTTTCCCTGAAAATACCGGAAATCTACGTTATAATGCAATCATTTGGGCTCCGTGACGTTTCGCAAGTGTGACATTTCGAAAGTGTGATAATTCACGAGTGCATCGTTTTGCCTTTGAAATGACACACTTTCGAAATGTCACACTTGCGAAACGTCGCGGAGCCATTGTTTGGATTTTCTCCTATTTTTCCTTTCAGCTCATTTTTCAATATCTAGGCTCAAATTTAGTGCTCATCGCTGACTCTTTCCCCCTTTCCGTCATCATCATCATCATAGACCCTTTTGCTCAGCTCTTTTTGGCTCCTGCTCTCTCTCCCCCCTCTCTCATGCTCACACTCACACCTTCTAATCCTCCCTTTCTCTCTCTCTCTCTCCTTCTTCTGTGCCCTTTCGGAGAGAAGCACGCAGATATGCTCCATAGCCAAAAGTTGTGAGGGGCTGGTTGCCCTTGGCAATGTTTCAATCCGTGTCTCGTGGCTTCTTGGAAGGTTTTCTAGGCCTAAAATTCATTGAAAATTAGCAGAAATTGGTTAGAATTGTTTCTTTTTTAGTGGAATTTAATGTGAGTCAATTTGAAGCAGCTATGACTCATTTTTAGACAATTTTAGGCGAATTGGAAGATTTTGTGTGATTCTGAGAGCTTCTAGAAAATTATGGTAACAATTTTCTGATGAAAAATCAGTTTTTTCGGTTCAGAACAAGCAGAAATCGATGAAAATCCAGTTTTTCAACTTGAAAAATGCTAAGATTAGCGATTTTTAGCTGAAAAAATCCAATTTTTTCGGTTAACAATAGACAAAAAGCGTTAAAAATCTGTTTTAAACTTGAAATTCCGTCAAAAATTATGAAAATCGTCTTGAAGTTTTTTGAACGGAATAGACTTAGTTTGAGTCAATGTGAAGCAGTTATGACTCATTTTTAGATAATTTTAGGGGAATTTTGTTAAAATTTTAACATTTTTTTGGAGAAAGTTTGAAGATAAAGAGAATTTCTGAATCACTCGATAAACCTCGGAAGATTAGCTGAAAAACTTTGAAAAACCAAAAAAAAGTTAAAATTGCTTCAAAATCATCGAAAAATACCAAAAAAAAGTCTGAAAATTTTTCTTTAGAAATACCCTAAAAACTTCAAAAAAAAAACTTTTCTAATTGAAAAAATGGATTTTTTCCAATTTTTTTCGTCAATTTTGGCTCATTTTTGAGCTTGGAGGCTTCTAGACGATTTCAAAAAAACTTTGGTGAATTCTGACCAATTTTTTTCGAGTTTTGAGTCAACTTTGCATAATTTTGGACCATTTTAGACCATTTTTAGCCAATTTTGAGCCAAATTTAGCCAATTTTAGACAATTTCAGACAGTTTTTAGTCAATTTTAGCCATTTTAAGCCAATTTTAAGCCATTTTTAGACAGTTTTTAGCCAATTTTAAGCCAATTTTAAGCCAATTTTAGACCATTTTAGACCATTTTAAGCCATTTTTAGCCAATTTTAGCCAATTTTAGACCATTTTAGCCAATTTTAGCCAATTTTAAGCCAATTTTAGACCATTTTAGACCATTTTAAGCCATTTTTAGCCAATTTTAGCCAATTTTAGACCATTTTAGCCAATTTTAGCCAATTTTAGCCAATTTTAGACCATTTTAGCCTATTTTAGCCATTTTTAAGCCTATTTTAGACCATTTTAGACCATTTTGGTCAATTTTAGACCGTTATAAAGCCAATTTGAATCCATTTTTCATGAATTTTCCCTCTAAATCCATCTAATTTTTTTTCCAGAATCGCATCTCAACGGAATCACCGCCAGACGATGAGGACGTTGCTCAGGAGCTCCCGGAAAACCCAAAATAAATTTTAAAAAATATTCGATTTTTATTAATTAACTTCTCTAGATAATACTAATTACAACCAATTTATGGCGCCGGGACGTTTCGAAAGTAAGACGTTTCGAAAGTGTGAAATCGCGTTTTTGCCCAATTTTTGCCCAAATTTATACGAAAAGTTCAAAAAATTGAGCAAAAACGCGATTTCACACTTGCGAAATGTCCCGGAGCCGAAATTTACTAACTTCTCTACTAGATAATACTTACCATCAATTTTTAGCTCACTTTTTTGCTCTCTTTCTCAAAAATTCCCGTTTTTTTCTCACCACATTGACACATTCCTTCTTTGCTATAAATTTCAGTGTTTTTTTTTTGAAATTTGCATTTTTTATATTTTTTATGGTTTTCCTCGACCATTTCAATACCTTTTATAGTCAATTTTTGTATAGATTTTTGGGTTCCGCGACGTTTCGAAAGTGCGATATTTCAAGAGAGCCACGTTTTGCTTTCGAAACGTCACACTTTCGAAACGTCGCGAAACCGATTTTTAATAATTTTTTCTCCAGAAAAATGGGCGAACCATCGTCGTCGTCTTCGTCATCGGGGCCACCGGCGGAGGCTGAGCGGCAAGAAAAGGAGCCTCGGGAGGCATTCGGCAAATGGTTGAAGATTACCAGTAATACTAAATCCCGGCATTATTTCTATAACACCAAAACGGAAGTGAGGATTTTTTAAAGAAAAAATAATTTAAAAATTGAATTTTTGATTCAAATTTTAAAGCAAAAATTGACGAAAATCATAGTTTTAATGTCAAAAATATGGGCTCCAGGACATTTCGCAAGTGTGAAATCGCGTTTTTGCTCAATTTTTTGAACTTTTCATACACTTTTTGCGAAAATGTATACGAAAAGTTCAAAAAATTGGGCAAAAACGCGATTTCACACTTTCGAAATGTCCCGGAGCCAAAAATTGAATTTTTGATTCAAATTTTGAAGAAAACAAATTGACGAAAAATCGGCTCCGTGACGTTTCGAAAGATGATACTTCGAAAGTGTGACGTTTCGAAAGTGTGACGTTTCGCAAGTATGACGTTTCGAAAGTGTGACGTTTCGCAAGTATGACGTTTCGCAAGTATGACGTTTCGAAAGTGTGATATTTTACGAGTGCATCGTTTTGTCTTCAAAATGACACACCTTCGAAATGTCACACTTGCGAAACGTCACACTTCCGAAGCGTCACACTTTCGAAACGTCACCTTTCGAAACGTCGCGGAGCCGAAAAATCATAGTTTCAAAGCCAAAAAACCGCCCTAAAGGCACAAAAAATCTCTGGAAGTCGAAAAATTTCCAATAAAAATTAATAAATTTCCTCAAAAATTCTATTAAAATTGCAAAAAATTGGAAAAAAAAGCTAAATAGGGACTTTTTATGCAAAAAAAAAAAAACATTTTTCAATTTGAAAAATTTTTAAAAAAACACTGAAAATTATATAAAAAAATTGAAATTTTTCACTAAATATTCCGAAAAATCACTTCAAAATGGTTTCTTAACTCATGAAAATGTTAAAGAATTGCTTCAAAAAAGTGGAAATCTAGAAAAATCCATATTTCAGTCATTTTTATGCCAAAAATCCAATTTTTCGTTGAAAATTTGGAAAAATCTCTTCAAAATTGATGAAACTGAGAAAAAATTTCTTCAAAATGGTGGAGATCTAGAAAAATCCATATTTCAGTCATTTTTAATACAAAAAATCTGAAAATTTCACTGAAAAACCGATTCAAACGATTCTAGAGAGTCTAGCTGGATTCTGGAGCGTTCTGGAGGTTTCTGTATGATTCTGGACGATTCTAGAGGGTTCTGAAGGATTCTAAGCTCAGAATCTTGAATCTAGAGGCCTCAGAATCCGAAATTCGGGAGTCTGATGTCTAGAAACCTTCAGAACGCTCTAGAAGCCGTCAGAATGCCTTAGAATTTTCCAGAATCCCGTAGGGCCCTTCAGACTTCAGACAGACAATTCTAGACGATTCCAAAAGGTTCTGAAGAATTCTGAAGACGCCCAGGCGATGCTAGAGGATTCTGAATGATTCTAGACGATTCTAGAGCGTCTAGATGGATTCCGGAGCATTCTGGACATTTCTAGAAGATTTTGAAGGGTCCAACTGGATTCTGGAAAATTCTGAGGCATTCCCGAAGACTGCTAGAGCATTCTGGAGGGTTCTAGACGATTCTGAGAGAATCTGAAGGCTTCTGTATGATTCTGGACGATTTTGGACGATTCTGAGAGACGCTAAGCTCTAAGAATCATACAGAAACCTTCAGATTCTCTCAGAATCGTCTAAAACCCTCCAGAACGCTCTAGAAGTCTTCAGAATGCCTTCAGAAGCCTTCATATTCCTTCGGAACAGTCTAAAACCATTAAGAAGCCTTCAGAATCCTCCAGGACCCTCTAGAGACATTTTTTTGTTCCAGGAATGCCAATGGGTTCGACCCGAAGAGTGGCCATGTGATGTGGAAGGTTTGATGCTGCAAGAAGGAATGGTCATCGGCAATTGGAAGTACTATGTGGACGAGAAGGGTCTGTGCTGTTTCTTGAACTTGGAAACCAAGGTAATTAGAAAATTCGTTTAGAAAATTGTGAAGAATCTTTGTTGTTTTAGAAATCTCAAACCCAAATACCAAAAGCCTATAGCGACTACGAGAAATGGCATCGGAGAGAAGAAGAGCTGCTTGCGAGACAGGTAGGGTTATGGAGGGTGCTGGAGGATTCTGGAGGGCTCTAGAGGCGTCCAAAGGATTCTGAAGGATTCTGAAGGCCCCTGAAAGCTCCTGGAAGGTTCTAATGGATTCTGAAGGATTCTGAAGGTTCTAAGAGGGTCCAGAAGGATTCTGATAGACTCTGGAGCATTCTGAAGGGTCTAGAAGAGCCTAGACGGATTCTGGAGCATTCTGAAGTAGTCTAGAGGGCTCATGAGGATTCTGAAGGATTCTGGAGGCTTCAGACGGATTCTGAAGACTTCCGAAGACTTCTGAAGAATTCTAGACGGTTTTGAAGGGTTCTGGAAGGTTCTTATAAATTCTGGAGGCTTCTGGAGGATTCTGAAAGGTCTAAAAGGGTCTAGAAGAAATTTGGAGGCTTCTGAAAAGTTTCGAATGATTGTACTTGTCTGGAAACCCAAAAAATCGGGAAAATTGACTCAAAAACTCGAAAAAAATTCCAAAATCGATAATTAAAAAATGTATTCAGATTTGAAAAAAATTCGGATTCTGGAGGATTCTGACAAAAATTTTCGATTGCTCATCTTAAAAAATATATTGAAAAAGAGAAAAATCACGGAAATTTAGATCCGAATCTCTTTTTTTTTTTAATGAAAATTTTGGTTGAAATTCCAGGAAAATCGACCAAAATCAAATTATTGAGAGCCGAATCTTTAATAAAAAGTTGAATAATTCTTGATTGCTCATCTTAAAAATGTAGAAGAAGAAGAAGATCCTAATCTATCAAAAAAAAAAAAGTTTTGATTGAAATTCCAAAAAAAAATCGACCAAAATCAAATTTTTGAGCCATAGTTGTAATTTTTATCACGGCCTCCCAGACGTGAAATTTTTTCTAAATTTTTTTTTCTGAAACTGTCTCTGTGTCTCTCACTCTCTCTCACGTGCAAACAGAGCACGTTTGCATTATAATTAATTTCAAATGTTTCCAGTGCGAAAAATGACCCAAAATCCAAAATTTTTGAAAAAAATTTGGGGAACTGAACAAATGGATGATGGCAAGTGTTATTAAGAGGTTTTTGTCGTGTTTGGGTAGAAAAATCTCGAAAATTGCTCAGGTGCTAAATATGGCCATATATGGTCTATTTTGAGATCAGTCCTCTTTTGAAGTGGAAACTTTTTGTTGGAATAGTGAGATGAAGGAGATGTTTGTTCCTTTCTAGTCTAAAATCAACATTTCCTCAATCCTAGTCCGTCCAATGAATGTGAGTTGAAATCTTATAGAAGTATTGACCTAGAACAGGCCGAAAAAGCAAAAAATGAAAAATCGAAGACCAAGCGATTGTAGACAATTTTGGGATGAACATTTTGCACTATCATTCAAACATATTAGTTGAGAACTCGCAGAGATCCGTTTGATGTAAGATTAGTACTGAAAATCAAAAATTTGGCCAAAATTTGGGACATTTTTTGATTTTTCTAAAAAACGAGGGCCTAATTCAAAAATTCAAGACCAAGCGATTGTCAGAAATCGTGTCCTGATGCCTATGAGCTTTAATTTTTTGAATTTGACTAAGCTTTGACAGAGTTCTGTTGATTTGAAGTTGACCCATTTTCTCCACTCGGATTACTGTAACATGCAGTATGGCTGCTAAAGCTTAAGTAAAAACTTCCAATTGTTACCAATAGGAGTGTAGATGATAGTAAAACCCCAAAAAATATATCAACTCAAAATTGCCACTTTGAGGCTGAATATAGGTCAATTTTTGGTTTAGCTTATTTCGAGCATTGCGCTCTTATTTCTGCTTCAAATGAAACGGTAGATAGTGGAAAATGATCCTAGTGAGATTCTCTACAAACTAGAATGCTTAGATTTTTTTCTTCAGTGTTGACTAATGACCTATTTTAAAAAACAGTTATTTCCCGGCAATTTTCGGCGTTAAAAACACACTCAGTCAAATTCTTAATGTGTTTTCAGGTAACCCTCATTTTTTCAGAACTTTCTAGCCCACAGGAGTCTCAATCCAGATTTTAGGTATTTCAGTGCAAAGAATCACTGAAGAGTGAGAGGTTAGAGACGCAGAGAAATATACAAATTTAGAAAAAATTTCACGTCTGGGAGGCCGTGTTTTTTTTAAAAAACTGAAGTCTCCAGTCCAAAAATCGCCCATTTTTCGATCCCATTTTCCGTCTAAAACCGCTAATTTTGGCTCTTTTTGGCTCTTTTTGGAGCTCAAAAGTCTCCAGAAACCTTCCATTTTCTCCAAAAATTTTCCTCTTAATATTCTATCGATTCCCACCATCCCCTCCTCCATAAATCTTCATTATACCACTGTGAAACGACGATGGCTATGCAAATACGCTCCACTGAACACTCGCGCTCTTTCTCTCCCCCTTATGCTAACATTGTAAAGTTTCAATGCGTTCCCAGGGCCACCAGGGCAATAAAAAAGCTCCTGGAGCTCAAAATTCACCCATTTTCAACCAAAATTGATACAAAAATTGCACTTTTTCGAGCTCGAAAACCTCAAAAATCAAGAAAATAGCCGAATTTCACAGTTTTTGACATATTTTGATGCGAAAAATGCGAAAATTTTGCACTTTTTGGAGCCAAAAAGCGCGTTTGTACTTTTCTTGGGTCAGATTTGAATTTTTAAGAAATTTTGAACCTTTATTGAGCCCCTGAGAGCTCTTGGAGCTTTCAAAAATTTTTTGGCTCCGGGACATTTCGAAAGTGTGAAATCGCGGGTTTTCTCAATTTTTTGAACTTTTCGTATACATTTGCTCAAGAAATATATGAAAAGTTTTAAAATCGCGATTTCACACTTTCGAAAAGTCCGTTTTTGAAATTTCCGCTTTCGAAATGTCCCGGAGCCAAAAAAATTTTGAAAGCTCCAAGAGTTCTAGGGGCTCAATAAAGGTTCAAAATTTCTCAAAAATTCAAATCTGACCCAAGAAAAGTACAAAATGAGCTCCAGGAGCTTTGGAAAACTCAAAAAACCGCCAAATTTTTTTTCAAAGTCAAATCTGACCCAAGAAAATTACCTAACCGTTTTTTTGGCTCCAAAAGTGCGAAATCTTCGCATTTTTCGCATCAGAATATGTCAAAAACTGTGAAATTCAGCTATTTACTTGATTTTTACGGTTTGCGAGCTCGAAAAAGTGCAATTGTTGTATCAAATTTGGTTGAAAATTGAGAATTTTGAGCTCCAGGAGCTCTTTTATTGCCCTGGTGGCCCTGGGAAATGTCTTACTTTCGAAATGTCCCGGAGCCCATATTGTATATTTCTTGGGTCACATTTGAATTCAGTGAAATTTTAGACCTTTTTTGAGCCTTCTAGAGCTCTAGGAGCTCATTTTTCACTCTAAAATATCATTTTTTTCAATTTTTCAGATCCGCGAACACTGTGAATCGGATTCTGAAGAAGATGAGGCACAACGACGAGTCAGATCTGCAAGTGAAGAACGCGACATTCAGATAGAAGCCGAAGAGGCTCGCGCTCGCGAGGAACGTTGGGAGGCCGACCGATGGGCGGGCATTGCGGCTCGAACTCGTCGCGCCAACGAACGTATTCGTCAACAGGAGCAGCAGAAGGCATGGTATGCTCAGGAAAGGGCTCGGCAGCAAGCTCATCAGCAGGCTCATTTTCAATGGCTTCGCGAACAGATGGAACGCGATTTGCAGTGGTCGTGGGAGCAAGAGCGGCGTGCTTTGGAACGGCACGCGGCGTATGTGAGAGATGCTCAGCAGCGATGGGGAAATGAGCAAGAGCTGGATGTGGAGGAGGAGGAGGAACGTGCGGTTCGACGAGCCAGGGCTCAGGCTCAGGAGCCAGAAGCCCAGGTCCAGGAGCCAGAGGCACAAGCTCCAGCCCAAGGAGAGCCTCTCGAGAACGACGAAACTGATGATGATGATGATGATGAATAAGAGCCCAAAAAATGACATATTGCACCCTTCCATTCTAATTTTATCAATATTTTTTGAAACCCAGTTTGTTTTCACCCTGAAAAATTGAAAAAAAGTAAAAATTCAGCATTTTTGGCAAATTTTGAGCCAGAAAAGCTTCAAAACTATAAAAATTGATCAGAATCGAAAAAAAAACAGAAATTGATCAATTTTGACCAATTTTGGAGCTAAAAATGAGAAAATTTCGCATTTTTGAGCTCGACAACTTCAAAAACTCCAAAAATTGATCAGAATCCGAAAAATCCAAAAATCTTCGTTTTTTTACAAATTTTGAAGCTGAAAATGCAATAATTGCATTTTCGGGAAATTTTCGAAATTTGACCAATTTTTTAAGCTCGAAAGCTCCAAAAACTCAAAAAAAATCGATCGAAATCGGTAAATTTCCAAAAATTGATCATTTTAGACAAATTTTGATTCGAAAAATTCCAGTTTAAACCAAAAAATGCTATTTAAACTCCAGTTTTTTAGCTCAAAAAACTCAATTTTTTTTCAAAAAATCGATTAGAATCGGTAAATTTTCTAAATTTTATCAATTTTCGAGCATAAAAAATGCCAAATTCTCACATTTTCGAGCTCAAAACAACTCGAAAACTTCAAAAAATCAATGAGAATCGGTAAAATTTCGAAATTTTTGTCATTTTCAACCAATTTTGTAGCTAAAAAATGCAAAAATTGCGCTTTTTCAAGCTCAAAAGGCTAAAAAAAAAACCAAAGTTTGTGAATTTTAATCAGTTTTGACCATTTTTAATGCAAAAAAACTATAAAATTTCAGATTTTTGAGCTCAAAAAGCTCTAAAAAGTTAGCTCAAAGTTTAAAAATGCATATTTATAAAAAGAACAGCTTCTTGAAAATTCCCGACTTTTCCAATGTTTCCCTCCAAAAAATTCCAATTTTGTATAATTTTTTCCCCATTTTTTGCACTCCTGTAGAAATTTCGGCTCCGAGACGTTTCGAAAGTGTGACGTTTCGAAAGTGTGATATTTCACGAGTGCATAGTTTTGCCTTTGAAATTACACACTTTCGAAATGTCACACTTTCGAAACGTCACGGAGCCGAAATTTCCTGTAATTTTTCTGTACTTTTCCACCCACAAATCTCGCATACATTCCCCACTCTTTCTTGCAATATAATATATATGAAAGTTTCCATTTTTCTAATTTGAATCCAAAAAATTTGATTGTTCCCAACGTTCCAATGGTTCTCCCCAACCATTTTCGCATATTTTAATCTTGAAATTTCCCATTTTTTTTCTTCTCAAATCCAGGAGATTTCAGTCTCCTTTTCGGGGGAATGTCTTCACAATTCGCGTCGCCGTCAAATGTATCGACATCATCGCCAACTGGAGCATCTGGAGCCGGAACGGCGACATCGCCGGCGGCTCGGCCGAAAACGTTCAACGGATGGACGGAACAGCAGAGTGCCAGTGGCCGAATCTATTTTTATAATAAGAAGACGGAGGTGAGGGGAAAATGGATGGAGAAAAAATGAGCGAAAATTCCAAAAAAATTGAGTTCTTCATAGACTCTCGAGGATCCAAGAAGATTTAAAAGGTTCCAAGGGATTCTTTTTTTTTTTTTGAAAATTTATAGTTTTTCAAAAAATTGTCTTTGACTAGTTTAAAATTTAAAAATTCAATTTTTCATGAACTTTGAAAGATTCTGAAGGCTCCAAGAGGATTCAGAAGGATTCAAAAAGGTTCCAAGGAATTTAGAAAAATTCTAAAACAAAATTGAGCAAAAAAAAGTGAGCCAAAGAAGTTTTTTAACTGAAAATAGGTTTTTTTTTAGTTTTTAGTTGAAATTTATGAAAAAAAAATCATCAAAAAATCTGAAAAATGACCAAAAGTGAGTCAAAACCACAACAATCCAAAATACCCAAAAATTAATCAAATTCCACATTTTTGGCTCAAAATTTTGAAAATTTCAGTCTAAAAAAGTCAAATTTCATTTTAAAAACCCTGGAAAGGCGAAAAAAAATGAGCCAAAAATCGGAAAATTAAGTTTAGAATCTTCTAGAAATGAATTTTTTCAAAATTTCGAGTTGAATTTTCTGAAAAAAAAAAACATTGAAATTCTGCAAAAAATTGTAAAAAATGACCAAAACTAAATCGAAACCGCAAAAATTAAATATATACCAAAAATGAACAAACTTCCACATTTTTGGCTCAAAATTTTGAAATTTTCAGTATAAAAAAGTCAAATTTCATAAAAAATGCCTGGAAAAGCAAAAAAAAAAACCTAGATTCTCAAAAAAAACCCCCGAAAATCGAAAAAATAGGTTTAGAAATCTTCTAGAAGAGAATCTACAAAAAATAGTACCCTTGGAGAGATTTTCAACAGGAAAAATACGTTTTCTAGCTATGTTTTGCTCTGAAACCCCTTAACATTGGAATTTTTAGCTATTTTTGTAGCTAGAAATCCTTAAAATTCATATTTCTAGCTCTATTTCTCACTAGAAATCTTCAAAATCTGGATTTCTGGCTATTTTTCGCTCTAAAAACCCTTAAAATTGGAATTTTTAGCTATTTTTGTAGCTAGAAATCCTAGAAATCCAATTTTCTTTCTATTTTTCCCACTAGAAACACTGAAAATTCGAATTTATAGCAATTTTTTGCTCTAGAAACCCTTAAAATTTGGATTTTAAGCTGTTTTTAGCTAAAAAATTCCGGAATCCAATTTTCATTCTTTTTGTCCCACTGGAAACCTTCAAAATCAATTTTTTTGCTAATTTTTGCTGTAAAACCCTCAAAATTCAAACTTTTTAGCGATTTTTGTAGCTAATAATCCTCGAAAATCAAATTTCTAGCTCTTTCTACCACTAGAAACCTTCAAAATATCAGTTTTTGAAGCTATTTTTGCTCTAAAAACCCTGAAAGTCGAATTTTTAGCTATTTTTTCATCAAAAACCTTTAAAATTCATATTCCTAGCTCATTTTTTTGCTAGAAGCTCTCAACAGTGCATTTTCAGCCTATTTTTGCACCTCAATCCCCCAAAAAATTGCCTATTTTCAGCTCTATTTCCCTCAAACTATTCAAATTTCCAGGTCTCCCAATGGCATCGACCGAAAGACTGGCCAGAACACGAGCCGGGCGTACCGGACACCTCGGCGGCGACAGGGACGGCCACGGATGCCTCGGAGAAAAAGTTCCCAGCACATCCGCACGCTGGATATGTAAGGATTTTTCATTTGAAAAATGTACGAAAACCCCTAAAAAAATACCTTTAAATTCGAAAAAAAACTTATACTTTTCATAAATCTTCCAAAAAATGTAAAAGAAGGGCTTAAAATTCGAAAAATTAGGCAAATCTACGGACAAAAAAGGCATCCACAACAATCTTAGATAGCATCTACAGTAACCTCACAGTATACTCACTTTCTTTAGATATGCAGAAGACGGACTCAAGTCACTTAAAATAGTAGAAAAAAGTTGAAAAAACGCGTCCAGGGCACCCCAGACTCTCGGCACATCTACAGTAGTCCCTACAGTATCCTATGCAAGAAAAATAAGGGAAAAACCCGTCAAAGGTACCCCAGACACCTTCAAAATCACTCGAAAGATACTCTGTTACTCCAGTCTGCCTAAATCGGGTTCCTGGCCTAGCTTTCGCAGCTGGCCGAACTCTTGAACCCGCCACGAAAAGTGCTACGGTAGCCGCCGTAAATCGACACAAAAATTATTTGAATTTAATTCCTAAAATCTTTCCGACGATTTTCTTTATTTTTTTCGCAATTTTCGAGTAAATTTAACGAAAAGGAATATTTTTTTGCAATTTGAAAAATATTGCACAAAATTATTCCTTTTCGTTAAATTTACTCGAAAATTGCAAAAAAATCTAGATTCTAGAAAATCGGTTGAAAACTGAGAAAAAGTTGGAAAGATTTTAGGAATTGAATTCAAATAATTTTTGTGTCGATTTACGGAGGCTACCGTAGCACTTTTCGTGGCGGGTTCGAGAGTTCGGCCAGCTGCAAAAGCTAGGCCAGGAAACAGATACAGGCAGACTGGAGTATTAGCTCAGCTAGTACAGCTATAAAATAGTCTAAGCAGGGAAAAAAACGCGTCCAAGACGCGCCAGCGTCGAGGAATCCAAGTAGCACAGTAGCAGGAAGCAGTGCTACAGTAATCCTTACTGTATCTCAGCTGTAAAAAGGCGCCAAAGGCACCCCAGACAGATTCAGAAGGCCTTAGGCTTCCATTCGGAAGAATTTTCGTCTTTCGTCGGTTACGGTTTTTCGGTACACAAGTTCACGTCAGTGTATTGCACAGCTTGCATTTTAATCGACGACAAATTAACTTTTCGTTGGATTTTTCCGGGTTTCGCCCTATTTACTACGGTAGGCAACGCACACAGGGACGCAATATTGCGTACCACGGACGAGCTAGTCCTCATGGAAGCCTTAAGATGGCCGCCAGACCCACCGGGCCTTCAGAAGGCCAGAATAACTACCATACTAGCTGAAAAGAGCGCCACAGGCGCCCCAGCCTAGGCTGAACCGAAACGAATTCGCACTTTGCCGAAGTGGCCTTCACCTCGTCTTGCTTCATCTCCTCGTCATCAAAAAGGGGGCGCGGTGCCCCCAATGAGTGTGTAGAGAGGTTGAAGGCGTTGTCGAGATTCCATATTCTATTGTTGATCCTCTGCGTCTCTCCACAGTCACCGCTCTCTCTCTCCCTCGAGACCGACGACACGGCGCATATACAGTGTGGGAACTTTCTCTCTCTTTTTCTAATCAGAGAGAGACACAAGAGACACAGAGAAGCCACGGGAGAGGAAAAGGTGTCTTTCTCTCTCCCTTCCGATCGATCACTTTTCGTCTCTCTCTCTCTCACTAACCCCAGAGAGAAAAAGCGAACGTTTCATTTTTGCACTGTACGCTCTTTTCTCTGGGGGCTCTCTCTTTATTCGCTATCACTGTCTCATATGCTCCCCAAGAAGGCCCCAAGAAGAAAGCGAAGGAAATTCTGAAGCGGGTGGATGTCATCGTCGTCGACGAGCGGCAGCAGTAGCACCAACACCAATAATACTAATAATAATAATAATAGCCTGTTCAACTATTTGACGAGCTCGATTCGAGCGCTACAGGTCAACGAGGTGGGTTTGGATTTTGATATATCGTCAGAAAATGAGAACGAAAAAATCGCTGAAAATCGATATAAAAAATGGTATAGAAAAATCGAAATTGGGAAGAGATAAGAATGGTAGTATACTCGCTTCCTTGGCTCCACTGTTGTTATCAGATGATTTTTCTTCGAGTTTTTGACACTGAGACTCCTTTTTTTTGAGTAGCTTCCACTATTGAGGACTACTGTAGCATAGCATCTATCCATAGTCGATTGCTTCGTTTTTTTTTCCTTTGGAATCAATTCCTTTTCAATTGGATTACTGTAGATGTTCGAAAATGCTCTCATTAACTTGTAGACAGTCAGAACACCATACGACATTCTATTTGGAACTCGACCCCTTTCTTCTGACTATCAGCGGCTCCGGGACATTTCGCAGCCAAAAAAGCTCAAAATGACAATAATGTGTGACAATGGCCATTTCCATTGTTAATTGTCTATTTTTGTTCATATTGAAACAATTAATGCGAAATATAGTGAATTTTTGGCTGCGGAATGTCCAGGAGCCCTATCAGTGGTCCACAAGACTCAGTTAAGGAGATTCCCTTCGAATTACTGTAGATTCACAAGCGAGGCTTCTTCCATCCAGAAAGATGTCCCTAATCTACATCAAGAGACATTGCTTTCACGGGGATCGAAAGCGAGAGGTATGCAAACGCGATCCCCTGATTTGGCCCTTTTTTCCGAACTTTGACGCCTTCTGATTCAAATTCCAGTGTTTTTTTACTAATTTTTTTTGAAGAAAACTACCAAGATTATCGCCAGAAAATTCCCTATCGTTCTGTATAATTCTCATTGAAATTGGCTCACTGGAAGCTGAGTTGTAGTTTAGAAGCTCGCACGCCTTCTGAAGCTGCTTTAGAGTTCCATGTGATGTGTCTGTGACGCTGGTGGTGCCCCTTTTTTCCGTTCCTAGCCTTAATGCTCCTGGTGGTGTTGTTGTTGTTGACCTACCCTTCTCCCCTGTAGTTAGATTTTATTATTCTACATAATTAGACTAGCTATTCATAATTCGTATAGTGAAATGATCAAGAATCTAGACAAGAAAGGGCCAAAGAAAGGTGATACAACAAAAAAATAACTAAAAATTTCGAAGTTTTCATTGGAACTTGGATAGAATGGTTTAGCACTTCTACAGTCTATCCTAATTCTGCGTCTCCGGATGTTCTCTTGATTAGCAAAAAAAAAAAGAAGATGATAGACACACAGACAGACAAGGACTATGTGTCCAGAAGTCCATTAAATCAAGACCCTATCTACAGATGGTGGATTCGAATGGAATCGCATGGATACCGGCTGGTCAGACGATCGTGAGTCGCTTTCTCTTCTAGTTGATGTTGTGATCGTGAACAAAAATTTATCTTCCATGAAATATGAAATACAGTAATCCTATCTGTGGATCTCGGTGAAGGGATACAAAAACAGATAGTAGGCTACAACTGACGACGATCTAGCTGTGTCCTGGCTTGTCTGAATGTCTCACGAAGGGTCTTATCAGAGCACTAGGCTTATCTCTACTATGTCATGATCACAATACTCTTCTAGCGAGACTAGCGCGTTCACGATGCATCTCGAAGAGGTGTCTTTCAGAACAAAGTACAGTAGTACTGTAGAATTAACAAGATATCCTTGGGGTGATAGATCTAAGCGTCTGTTTTCGAACCAAGTACCGTAGTACTGTATAGAGGGGACATACGAGCTTTCCTCTCGTCTGGAGGACTGATCTATCCTCACGAGAGGTTCAGGAGCATCTGAGAGGATTCTAGTCTTTTCAGAATCCTTTGAAAGCGTTCTGAAACCTTCTGGATACTTCTAGATCTTTCTCGACCTGTCCGGATTCTTCTGAATGCTCAGAAGCTGCAGAAGACGTTAGAAAAGCATTCTGAGAGCTTGAGGAGCCACAACGTCTTGTAGACGGTCTAGGCAGTTTACTACGATAGTTTAAACGATTTGAAGGAGGCTAGATGATTCTGAAGCGTTGAACAAGCTCGTAGATTTCGGGGTCCCCCAGAATTGCCAGAGCTTGTTGACCACCTCTATCATTACCGCTCCGCCTGGTGATTGAATCAGGTTCGGTTTTGTAGCCAATACGGTCACAAGGAAAGTAATGCTATCTTCTCGAAATCGACGATTTCAAATCGTCCAAAACCAGACGTCGTTAGAGAGAACCATGAGTAATGAACACTGTCATGACTCCTGAGGTGATTGGATGGTGCCCATTCTCTACCGATGAATGGGCCAAAGACCATTGGAAGAAGAAGAATCGTTGGCCGTCTAGCTAGATGAATAACTGGTCCTAATTGAAGACCAACTAGAGACATCGAGATTCTTCTAGCCTGAGGTCCAGGCCATGGACTACTAGCTAAGCTCAGCATTTCTAGGACAGTCAGATTGCGTGAGAGCTACAGTAGCCTGGAATGCTTTCTTCTAGACATTGGAGAGCGACTAGAGACATCGAGATTCTTTTAGCCTGAGGTTCAAGCCCTGGACTACTAGCTAAGATCCGCAAGTCGAGAACAGCCAGATCCCACGAGACTGCTCATGAGTTACAGTAGCCCTGATACTACACTCTTCTCAAAGAGAGTTATCCAGTTCTAGCTTGAACTACTAGCTGGGTCTAGCAAGCTCAGCATCTAAGCTCCAGATGCCGATCACAGTCAGACCCTGTGGGGTACAGTAGCCCGGCTGCTAAACTCACCTAGGGAACCTTCATGCGGCTTCCGGCAAAAATAACAAGAAGCTCGGGACGAAAATCAATACAAAAAGAAGATAGAGAGGGAACATTTTTTTCCGAAAAAAAAGGAAAAGATAGATCCTCCCTCTCTATCTTTCTCAAGAGAGGGAGAAAAGGGCAATATAGGCCCTGGCGGAGGAGGCGAAGGCTATAATGTCCTGTGGCCATTTTAGTACCCTTTTCGTTGTTTTTTTGGAGGCGGAGGAGGAGTAGACACGAGGACCCCCTTCTTCAGTGTTCCTCTGTCTCTAATGGTCCCCCATCTCTCTCATCATCTGGCGCCATGTTCCCTCCTCTGCCTCTTCCTCCTCCGGCTGTCTTCTGTAGCCTCTCTCTCTCTCAGTTTTCTTCAGGATCCCCTCCTTGTAAATGTGTACTGCTGTTGGTTGGGGTCGTCGCGGCGGCGACGCCAACACCACACCAGTTTTTGTCCATCCATTCCGCGCCCCGCGTCTCCACTCTCTCTCGTGCTTCCCATCGTCTCTTCATCTCTCGCCACTCCCCCTGTGGTTCTGTTCTTTTCCAACAGCAGCGTTCCCTCTCTCTCCTTTCGATTTCCCTTTTTTGTGGTGTTCTCGCGTGCCTCTGTTTTTCAGCGGTCACCCAATGATCTTTGGATTTTCTTTGGTGGGCTCAAGGTGACTTTGTTAATCGTAGTGATGGTGGAAGGCTCTGGAGCGTTCTAAGCGCTTTTCGAGTGCTCTAGCTGACTCTGAAGCGATTCGAAGCGCTGTTCTTGCCGATAGAGTGCTTCAAAGCGATCTAAGCCAGGCGAAATGATTCAAAAAAGCTTTTCTTGACTTTTGGCTCATTTTTGAGCAGTTTGAAGCATTCTTAGCACAACTTCATGGCTCCAAAGTTGCTCAGATGCTCCCAGGGTGCTTCAGAGACTTCTTATAGCTAGAACACCAACACCATCGTCACAACCAACCAGTACCCTCTATTTTTAGCCACTGCCTTATTATAAGCCTGCCGTTTACAATAACAACAACAGGCTCTGTATACATGGCGCTGTTGGCCAGCTTTCTTAGTAACCAGTGACGAGAGGGGGATATTAGTCGATATCTCTGTTTTTCTGTTTGTGAGGATGTGTCTTCATCTTATTTATGTGCATCCTTCCTCTTTTTGTTTTGTAGATGTGCATAGATAGGCTCATGAGAAAGTTTCGTTGGATTCAGGGTGGCCAGAGGGGAGGTTGGAGGATTCTGAAGACTACTGGAAGATTCTGAAGCCTCCGGGCCTTCTGCAGGTATTCGAGCTTCTATTGGTTTCATGAAGCCTTCTGGAACCTCAAAGCGTTCTCGAAACGTTAAGAGGGTTTGGAGATGGATCCTTGGCTCACATGAGCTCTCGGAATGTTCTGGAACTGTTTAAGAGCGAGAGCCTTCTGAAATGAGAGCCTTCTGAACAGCCTGGAGCGGTCTGGAGCTTCACAAGTCCTCTGAATGTCTTGGGACCTCTTGAGAGCGATTTCAGCTTTCTGGGAGTCTTCTGGGAGGCTTCTGAATCCTTTGGAGACTTCTGAACGACCTGAGCCTTTCTGGAAATTTCCGGGCTTTCTGAATCTCTCGGAGCTATTCAAAAGCCTTGGAGCTATCCGAGAGCTTTCCGAATCTTCCGGAGGCTTCTGTATAGCCTGGAGTCGTCTGGAGGTTTAGAAGATCTCGGGAAGTCTTGGGACCTTTCGAGAGTGCTTTTAGCTTCTTGGGAGTGTCCTGATGTCATTGGGAACCTACTGTTAGCGTCGGATCCTTCTGGAGGTTTCCGGGCCTTCGGAATCTTTTGGGCACTTCTTAATACCTTTGAGTCGTCTGAAGGTTCATAAGTTCTCTGAATGTCTTGGAAGCTCTTGAGAACGCTTTTAGCTTTCTGGAAGTTTTCTGGAAGCTCTCCGGATCTTCAGAATCTTTGAAAACCTCGTGAGCCCTCAGGAGACTTCTGAACAGCCTGGTGCTTTCTGGAGGTTTCCTGTAGCCTTCTGAACCCTAATACCTCGAAACTAAAACCTCACATGTCCCCTTTCATTTGCCTTTTTTCTGTGTCTCTCCTTCATTCTTCGTCTTCTACCGTATGCCTTCTGAATCTCTTCTCCGACGATGTCATTTGTTCTTCAGTAGTATCGGGGGTAATCAGACTTGGCCTGTGACGGCGACGACACCCCCTCCGCCTTTTCCATTCTTTTCTGTGTCCCATGGAAATCCCCGTGGTCGAGTTCACTACCCATCGCCGCGCCTCTCGTCCACATGGGTCTTCTCGACACAGTCATCACTCGTCGTCGTCTTCTTCGAAAGATCTGACGTCTTCTGAATCCAAGAAGACGTCGTCGAGGCATCATCACCATCATTCCTCTTCGTCGTCGTCCTCGTCGTCTAGGGAAAAATCGGAGAGAAGAAGCTCCACATCAAAGCCTTCGACGTCTTCGAAGATTGCAGAAGCCGAAGTGGAGGCATTGGTAAAACAGGTAGAATTAGAAGAAAAAAATGAAAGAAAAATTCAAAAAAATTGAAAAAAAAAGAAATTCTGGGTTCTGAAGGATTCTAAAGGATTCCGAACCTCAAAATTGTTTTTCTTTCAGCCCCCGCCACCAGCCGGCCAAATGGGACCCGGACCGCACGGCCTACACTATGGACAACCGATACACCACGCCTACCCCCATCCTCATATGCCCTACGGTGCCCCGCATCCGCTGGGCCATCCACCACCGCCGCCACACGCCTACTACGCCCAACCGCCGCCCGGCACCGGCTACTATCATCCGCATCCCGGCGCGCCGCCGCCACCGCCGCCGCATCCGATGCATGTAGGCGTCGGCATACCGCCGCCGCATCATAGTGGACCGACGACGCCCGTGGCGAGGTGAGATGGAGAAAAATTGGAGAAACATAGATAGAATCCATGAAAAGGGCAGAAAATCACCCATTTTCGGCCTCAAAGCCTCTAAAACGGTTCCAAATTCTTCCAGACTTGATCGGGCGAACATGGGCTCAGAAAATCAAAAACCTGGCTTTAATCGCTCAAAATAGCTCGAACCTGGGCTAGTTTCGCTCAAAAAAGCTCAAAAATGGGCTATTTTCGCTCAAAAATGAGCTAATTGCGCTCAAAATAGCTCGAAAAATTCTAAAAATCGCCAAATCCCCCATTCTAACCTCCCAAAGATCTTCCAGAATCGCTCCAGTACCATTCGGCGGCCCAATGGCGCCCGTCGCCCCTCTCCCACCATCCCGATCGATCTCCACCATCGTTGGCACATCGACGTCATCGGCCTCATCGACCCCCGCGCCGATTTCCACGCTAAACTGTGCCATTCCACCACCACCGCCACCGGTTCAGGTATGTTAGACGCTTTTTCCGGCTCTTCTGGGGCTCCGAGGATGTTCTTCTGACGTCTTCTGCAGCTTCGGAGGGTTCTGAAGGATCCGGGAAGGTCGAGAGAGGTCCAAAAGGCTTTTGAAGGCTTCTGAAGGCTTCTGAAAGACCCTGAAGGATTCTGTATGGTTCTAAACAATCCGGAAAGATCGAGCAAGGTTCAGAAAGGCCCAGAAGGAGCTAGACGGATTCTGAAGGATTCTGAAGGATTCAGAAGGATACAGAATGACCCTGTAGACTTTTAAAGGATTCTGAAGTTTTCTGAAGGCTTAGAAGGATCCTGAAGGCCTCTGAAGGCTCCAGAAAGATCCAAAATGACTTAAATATACTTTTTTTACAGAGAACCACGCCACGAACGCCTGCGGCAATGTTCCAATCCCCATCGTCCGCGTCAACGTCAAGTGTGGCGCCACCACCGCCACCTCCACCGCCGCCGCCGCCGCCGTTGGAAGGAAGCTCGAAGAGGTTAGGAATCTGAAGAATCTTCCAAAACGGCTCTATGAGACCATAGAATCTTCATTGAACCATCTGGAGCCTCTAGAAGCGAATCAGAACTTCTAGATCATTTTTTTGCCTAGAAATTCCATTGAAAACACTGAAAAATCGATGGGAAAATCTGAATTAGATAAAAATCACTGAAAAAATGAAGATTTTTCCATTGAAATCGACCATTTTTCGAAAGTTTTATTATGAGCAAATTTTTTATGATGAGCAATTTCCAGCTCGGCCGGCAGTATCCACATGTCTCCGTCGGCTCGAACTCCATCGTCCTCATCGACAACAGGATCGTCGTCTCTGTACAAACGGGAATTCTCTCAACAACAGCAGCTACAGTCACAGTCACAACAGCAGAGGATAAACAATAACAAGCGGTGAGGGTTTGGAGATTGAAAAAAGGTGGAATTTAGTGGTTTCTAGCACAAAATTAGGCCTAGAAATGGTCTAAAATAAGCTAGAAAAGATTAGAAATGATCTAGAAAGGTCTAAAATGATCTATGATCTAGAAGAGTCTAGAAAGACCTAAAAATGGTAAAAAATGCTCCAAAAATGATCTAGAAAGATCTAAGAATAGTCTAAAACGGTCTAAAAATGATCTAAAGTGGTCTAGAAAGGTCTAGAAATGGTCTAAAATTATCTAGAAAGATCCTGAAATGCTGAAAAAATCGAAATTCTTGTTCTAAAGTCGCTCAGAATCTTTCTAGGCTCGAAACTAGACGTCCAGTGCTCAAATTTCGAGTTTTCTAGCTCAAAATTGATTCTGAAAAGGTCTAAAAAGGTTTAGAAAGGGTGTAGAATAGTCCAAAAATGGTCTAAAAAATGAAAAAATGGTTTCGAAACGTTCTAAAAACGGTCTAAAATAATCTAGAAGGACTCAAAAATGCTCAAAAATTGAAATTCTCTTCCAAAAATGCATTCAGATTCCTTCTAGACTCTAAACTAGACGTTCAATGCTCAAATTCCGAGTTTTCTCGCTCAAAATTGGGTTTAGAAAGCGAGATTTTGGCTCAAAAATGCTCAAAATTCGAGTTTTCTCGCTCAAAACTAGGTCTAAAATGCGAAATTTTGGCTCTAAGATTCGAGGCTCCAAACTACCCCTTTCCCCTTCAGATTTCGAATTTCCTCTAATTTCCAGACCGCAAGTGAGCCCGCCGAAAGAGCTCTCATCATCCGCATCATCATCGAAACGGAGGTATCACGACGAGACGCCGTCATCGTCGTCGTCGGCTCGGCAGTCGAGGAATGATCGGACGAGTTTCGATGGACGATCACCGCCGGATATGCCAGGTAAATAGAAAAAAAATTGAAAAATTGGCTCAAAATGAGCTAAAATTGCTGAAAATCCCACAAAAATGATAAATTTGAGCCTAAAATGCTCTCGGAGCTCCTCGGATGGTTTAGGTACCTTTTCGAAGCCTTAGGCCTATTTTTTTGGGCTCAAAATCAGCAGAAAAATATGAGTTTCGACCTGAAATTGCTCAAAATCCACGAAACATTATGAATTTTCGCTTAAAATTGCTCAAAATCCACTAAAAATCATGAATTTTGGCTCAAAATGACCCCAGAATGCTCCAGAATCTCCCCAAGACCTTCTAATTTCCTCAAAAACCTCTCCATTTTTCCAGCGCCCATCTCGGAGCCCCGGAAGTCGTCAGCGGCGGCGCCCAACGGTAGCGAAGAAATTGCGAATTTGAAGCACAAATTACCAGATCCGGAAATGTACAAGTATTATGATAGGGAGCTGGCGGAGCAAGCGGCCAAAGATCTCGGGCTGGTGGAGACGGAAGCGACGAGGACGCAGGTGAGAGTTTTTTGGAGAAAATTCATGATTTTAGGGTTCAAAATGAACTGAAAATACATGAAAATCCGATAAAAATGGCCCAAGATGCTCCAAGATGGATTTGTATGAATTTTGGATAGAAATGACGCGATTTCCTTTAAAAATGAGCCCAAAATGTCAAAAAACGGTTGAAAATGGTCTAAATGAACCAGTTTTCATAAATTTTGTGTCGAAACGTCGTCTAAAATCATGATTTTCGGCATATTTTCAGTCTTAAACCTTGAAGATTGGCTCAATTTGTCTCAAAATGCTTCAAGATCAATCTGGTTGGATTTGGGCTCGAAATGCCCCATTTTCACACTGAAAAATCATGAAAAATCCGTTGAAAACGATCCAAAATGTGCTAAAATGATCTGGATGAATTTTCGTTCAAAATGAACCATTTTTCATAAAGTTCATGATTTTCGACGTATTTTGAGCCCTAAAATTGTGAAAATTGGCTCAATTTGTCTCAAAATTCTTAAAGACGGTTCTGATAGTAATTTGGCTCAAAATGCTCCATTTTCCATGAAAAAAAGAGCTTAGTACTACAAAAAAAAAATTCAAAATGCTCCAAGGTGGATTTCGATGAATTTTGGATCGAAATGAGTCATTTTTTATGGATTTTTAGTCGAAAATAGCTAAAAATTATTATCGAAAAAATCAAACTGAGACTCGGTGTTTGCACTGTGTCGATTTACGAGGCCCCGCCCACAAATCAAAATGCGCGGCGCGCAGTTGTTTTTGTTTTGTGGGCGGGGCCTCGTAAATCGACACAGTGCAAACACCGAGTCTCAGTTTGATTTTTTCGATAATACGATTTTCTGTTCATTTTGAACCCCTGAACTATGAAAATTGGCTCACAATGCTCCGGAATCGTTTTTATCCCGATTTTGCCCATAAAAACTGATCTCCAGGCTCAAAAATACCGAAAAATTTATCAATTTCGGCTCAAAATGCTCCAAGATGAATCTGACTGGATTTGGGCTCAAAATGACATCATTTTCTGTAAAAATGAGCCAAAAATCTTGAAAAAACAATTAAAAATGCTCTACAACGGCTCACGACGAATTTTTGATCAAAACGAAGCAATTTTTATGATTTTTGGATCAAAATCATTCAAGAATCACGATTTTCGGCTCATTTTGAGCCCTGAACTATGAAAATTGGCTCAGAATGCTTCAGAATCGCTATTCCTTCGATTTTGGTCGAAACAACTGATTTTCTGGCTTAAATTTATCCACAATTTGTCAAATTTGGTTCTCAATTGCTCCAAACTTATCGATTCAAATCGAAATGATCCAAAAAGAATCTGATTGAAGTTCGGCTCAAAATTACCTTATTTCTTCAGAAAATGACTCCAAAACCTTCAAAAACGGTCCAAAAGGTCCCAAGATGAATTTAGCCGAAATTTTGGTTGAAATGTACTAATTTTGACGAGTTTTGGGTCTAAATTAGCCAATTTTCATGAATTTTGAGTCAAAATGATCTAAGAATCATGGTTTTTGGCTCATTTTGAGCCCAGAATGCTCCAGAATCGTTCTGCCCCCCAATTTTGGCCGAAAAGATGGGGTTTCTGGCACAAAAGTACCGAAAAATTCATAGATTCCGGCTCAAAATGCACCAAAATGGTTCTAACTCAAAATCTTATCTATTTTTCAGTTCAAAATGCGAAAACACTCAATCTATTTGGACCACGCTCTGCTGGGAATGTGTCAAGGATACGAAGCGAGTCGGCAGTACGGCGAGGCGAAGAAGGGAATGAGGGATATTATGAACGGGCGGATTCAGCATATTGATGTGAGTTTTCTTATTTGAAAATTGGCCGAAAATTTCCTGAAAATTATTGAAAAAATTATTGAAAATCGACTGAAAACGATCAAAAAAATCACTGAACAGAGCTAAAAATTTGCTCGAAAATGTTAAAATCTGGGGAAAAAATGAACGAAAAATGAGGAAATTTGGCAAAAAAAAGCTATAAAATACAGCTGAAAATTCCATAGAAGTTTCAGACAATTTTTGAGCTCAAAATTGAGATTTTCAGACTAAAAATTACCTGAAAATTATTGAAAAAGAGCTCAAAATTTGTTAGAAAAGTGTTAAAATCGTAAAAATTGAACTAAAAATGAGAAAAATTAGCAAAAAAGGCTATAAAATAGAGCTGAGAATTCCATCGAAGTTTCAGTCAATTTTTGAGCTCAAAATGATTGATTTTGAGTCAAAAATAAGATTTTCTAATTAATACTGACTGAAAATTACTTAAAAATGACACTAAAATCATAAAAATCGCTGAATTTCGGGCTCCGGGACGTTTCGAAAGTGAGACATTTCGAAAGTGTGAAACCGCATTTTTGCTCAATTTTTCAAACTTTTCGTATACATTTGCGCAAAAAATAAATAAAAAGTTCGAAAAATTGAGCAAAAACGCAATTTCACACTTTCGAATTGTCTCGCTTTCGAAATGTCCCGGAGTCAGAAAATTCATTTATTTGAAATGTAGACAAAAATTTTCGATTGCTCATCCTAAAATATATCGAAAAATTGAAAAAAAATTGATTTTAAAATTCCAGGAAAATCGAGCGAATTTAAAATTTTTTGAGCGAAATCTGTAATAAAAAGTGGAATAATTTTTGATTGCTCACCTTTAAAAAGTTGAAGAAAGTTTTTGCAATTCCAGGACTGAAATTTGGCTCAAAATGATTCTCGAAAATTCCCTAATTTTCCCCAATTTTTCCAGACATGCTACGGGCCGGGCCGGGCCAAAATCAGAAATTCTGTCGGCCCGGCCCGGCCCGGCTTGGCCCGGATTTCTGGAGTGAAAAATTTTGTTGTGAATTTTTTTAACGAAAAATCTATTTTTCGGTGGTTTTTCCTAAATGAGCCAAAATGTTTTAATGATTGAATATTTTGTGTCATTTTAATAGCGAAAAATTACAAAAAAATTCAAAAATTGTGAAAAATTTTCCGAAAATTTTCCTCATTTTTCCCTATCCGGGCCGGCAAAATTTTCCACTGACCCGGCCCGGGATTTGCCAAGTCTGATTTTTTCAACTTTTTTTTGTTGCAGGACGTAATATCGGAATCATAAAAATCGCTGAAATTCGGGCTCCGGGACGTTTCGAAAGTGTGAAACCGCGTTTTTGCTCAAATTTTCAAATTTTTCGTATACATTTGCTCAAAAAAATATATAAAAAAGACACTTTCGAAATGTCTCGCTTTCGAAATGTCCACATTCGAAATGTCACTCTTGCGAAACGTCGCGGAGCCGAATTTTTAGTCAATTTTTGCTCGAAAATGAAATTTTGAAGTTTTTAATATTCTGTATGATACTACCTGAAAATCGGCTTAAAAATTCCCTAATTTTCCCTAATTTTTTCAATTTTTTTTTGTTGCAGGACGTAATATCGGAACTGAATGCACATATCGAACGAGTGAACAATCCAACACAACCGGATCGAACAACGATAACGGCGGAAATGTGTTATAGCGACGGTGAAGAGGTGATAATGACACGAAAGCAACGAGACGAGATGTTATTAGAGAACGTCGTGGAGAAGAAGGAAGAAGCGGAGGAGAATGAGGAAGAGAATATGATGTCGATGGACGATGAGAAGTTGATAACGAAGAAGGAGAATGGATTGGGAGACCGGGGAGGAGAAGGAACATCGTCGACGACGAGTTATGGAGATCAATTTTTGGAGAATAGTCATGTTAGGGGATACTAGGAGAGAAGAGGGTGGTTTTGAGATAAGGATGAGCAATTTTGGAGCATTTTAAGGTGGAGAAATACCTCGAATGCGATGGAGAGTTCATTTTTGACTGAAATGAGCGATTTTGAAGCAGAAATTTGAATGAAAACGCTGAAAAATTGAATGAGAAATGAGCAAAGTGAGCTATTTTGGAGCTTTTTTGAGCCAGAAAAATCTGAATTTTGAACTCATGGTCGAATCGAATTTCTGATAAAAAATGACTGAAAAATTGAAGTATTTTCCAGAAATGATCAATTTTGGAGAATTTTTAGTTCTTCCTGATCTCCAGATTCTTCAGATTTCGAATCCAAAAAAAAAGACGAGAAAGTTTGAAAGACTTTAAAGCATTTTTTGGCTGAAAATCCCATTGAAAATGCTGATAAGTCAATGAGAAATGAGCAATCGAGCAAAAATGGGCAACTTCGGAGCATTTTTAGTGATTCCAGAACTCCAGTTTCTTCAGATTTTGAAGCCTGAAAAATTGAGAAATTTTGGAAGACCTTGGAGCATTTTTGAGCCGGAAATTCTATTGAAAAAGCTGAAAAATCTATTGGAAAATCTCAGTTTTGAACCCCTGATCAATTTTCAGTTGAAAAAATACCGAGAAATTAAAGATTTTTAATTGAAATTGACCAATTTTTCGGAAGGTTTTTATGATGAGCAATGAAATTTCCTAATTTTTGAGATCAAAATTGAAGATTTTAGACCTGAAATTCGATTTTTCAGGCGCCTGAAAAGTGAAAATTGAAAATTTTTGAACTGAAATTCCATCTGAAAATGAAGATTTTTGGTCCAAAATCCTTAATTTCTGCTGGAATTTTTCAGACTAAAAATTTTCAAAATTCGATAATTTTCGAGCGGAAAATCTGAAATTATATCGATTTTCTGTAGGATTTTGAGACGAAAAATGGCAGATTTTTGGCTTAAAATTGAAGAATTTTAGAGCCGAAATTCGATTTTTTAGGCGTTGGAAACTGAAAATTGGAGATTTTTGGTCCAAAATCTTCCTGAAAAGTCCTCTTTCAAAATCCTTAGTTTTTGGGGGAATTTTTCGGACTAAAATTATCAAATTCGATAATTTTTTGAGCGAAAAATCTGAATTTTCAGCTCAAGAATCTGTTGGAGAATTGAAAAATCTTCATTTTCAGTCGAAAAATTTTCAAAATTCTGCGCAAAAATGAAATTTCCCGCCAAAAAATTGCCAGAATCTCAAAATTTTGATCGCGATTTTCGCTAAAAAACTGATTTTTCTACTGAAAATTTTCCGAAATTCAATATTTTTTTCGGCAGAAAATCTGTATTTTCAGCTCAATAATCTGTTGGAAAATTGAAAATTCTCCATTTTCAGTCAAAAAATTTCAAATTTCCCGCCAAAAAATTGCCAAAATCTCAAAATCTCCAATTTTCCCTCCCTCACCAAAAAAATTCCCACTTTTTTTTTCTCATCGCTAGAATTTTTTGATCTCCATTATTATTTTTTCCAATTTTTTGTTGTTTCTAGAATTTTCTTTATTTTCTATCGATTATTTTGTCATTTTCATGTCTGCCCCTCCCTCTCGTGTGTGCCTTCTACAGTAATCCCGATTTTTTTTTTGCTGAAAAAATTTTCTAAAATTTTTTCAGATTTATTTAGAAACTGATCTATATATTATACACTATGTTTGGTTTTTTTTGTCGCTAACTAATTTTCTAACATTATTTTTTTGTTTCTTTTTCTTCAATTTTCTCGATTTTTTCATTGTCTACCTGCATCTCTCTGGGTCTCTTTCTCTCTCTCTCTCTCTCTTCATTTCCAGTACTATTTTTTTGTGAATTTTTGAATTATCCTCTCTCTCTCTCTGTCGATCAGAATCCCAAAGTGAAACAAGTAACAAAAAAAAGTGAAAGCAAAATGAAAAAATTATTTATTTGAAAGTTTTTTTTTGTGTTTTCATTACAGATGAAGCTTCATTAAGGAACTAAAAAAGACATTTAAAGTGGAATTTTGAGATTTTAAAAAAATGGGAAAAAAAATTTAAAAAACAAGATTCTGAAAAATTCCAATATCCGAGATTTTTTGAGATTTCAAAATATACAGAATTCTCAGAATTTGAAAGACTTCAGAATCGTGAGAATTCTAAAATTTGAAATCTGAAAATCTCTTAGAACCCAAGAATTTAAAAAAAAACAAAAAAAAAGGAAATTGGAAATTTTGGTTACTGTATTTTCTAAATTTCCGAGGCTCCGCCCACTTACACTGTTACCATGTACTGCTGTTGCAGTAATCTTAAAAAAGAAATATACAGTACTATTGTCTGTTCAATAAAACGTCGGCAAGACACGCCCCTTTTTCACGTTTGCTTGTAGATCAAATTTTTTAGTAGTTACGTGAAAAGGGGCGTGTCTTGCCGACGTGTTATTGAACAGACAATAATTAAAATTGAAAATTACAGTAATCTTAAAAAAGAAAATTACAGTAATCTTAAAAAAGAAAATTACAGTAATATTAAAATTGAAAGTTAGAGTAAACTTGAAATTTAATATTACAATAATCTTAAAATTGAAAATTTCAGTGACCTTAAAATTTAAAATTACAGTAACCTTAAAATTTAAAGGTGGTGTGCGGGTTTTTAACATAAGGGCACACATGGGGTAAAAATATGTGAATTTTCATAATATCATGATGAAAACGCGCAAAAAAATTTCTTACGGCCGCAAAACGCCGTCAAAGTACAATTTTTTGGTACGGTAGTGGTCCCTGATGGAAGAGCTGGCCTAGCTTTTTCCACTAGTCCGCGGGCCGCCGACGCGGCGAAATTCGCATATTTTCCCGAAATTTTCAATTTTTTAGCCAATTTGCGGATAAATTATTAGTTTTTCTGCATAATATGTTAGAAAATCACCTGGCAATGCTGCCACAAATGAGTTTTCACTGTTTTTCGCTAAAAATATGCGAAATTCGGTTCGCGAGAAAGGGACCACTACCGTAGTGTAAATCGCACTTTGACGGCGTTTTGCGGCCGTAAGAAATTTTTTTGCGCGTTTTCATCATGATATTATGAAAATACATGTATTTTTACCCCATTTGAGCCCTTATGTTAAAAACCCGCACACCACCTTTAAAATTACAGAAATTTTAAAATTAAAAGTTACAGTAATCTTAAAACTGAAAATTACAGTAATCTTAAAACTGAAAATTACAGTAATCTTAAAAAAAAAAATTACAGTAATCTTAAAATTGAAAATTACAGTAATCTTAAAATTGAAAATTACAGTAATCTTGAAATTGAAAGTTACAGTAATCTTAAAATTGAAAATTACAGTAATCTTAAAATTAAAAATTACAGTAATCTTAAAATTGAAAATTTCAGTAACCTTAAAATTTAAAATTACAGTAATCATAAAATTGAAAACTACAGTAATCTTAAAATTGAAAATTTCAGTGATCTTAAAATTGAAAACTACAGTAATCTTAAAATTGAAAATTACAGTAATCTTAAAATTGAAAACTACAGTAATCTTAAAAAAGAAAATTACAGTAATCTTGAAATCGAAAATTACAGTAATCTTAAAACTAAAAATTACAGTAAAATTGACATTTCAAAATTGTTTTTTAAAAATTGGACTAAATTTTTTTTTCTAAAATCTTACGATTGCCAATATTTTCAGATTCCAAAATACATTTTTTGGAAAATAAATTTTAAAAAATTTTGGTAGTAATTTTTAAAAAAATTTTGGTAGTAATTTATAAAAAATTTTGGTAGTAATTTTTCTCGAACTATTACAAATATAAAGATTCTAGATTTCAGAATCCAAAAAACCGTAATCCTCTGTAACCCACTAGACCTCCTCCCCTATACACAAATAAATCAATATTTGAACTCCCTCCAACGACCCCCCCCCCCCCTCTCCTCCTCTCTCTTTCTCTAAATCTCTGCGTCTCTCTCTCTCTTCTCCGTAAATCGCCCCCCAGAACAAAACGTTCGCTGCGAGACCCACCGACTCTCTCTCTCTCTCCCTCTCGATTGACGTAAGTGTACTAGTAGTAGTTGTCTCTCTCTTCTCTCCAAGTACACTCTATCTCTGCGTATATATCACTCTATATTATTTGGGGTCAATTAGTTGTGTAATACAAATTTTTTGGGATTGAACCTTTTTATTGATTTTTTGGGGGGCCCAAGGGCCCCCAAAAGGGAGGTAGTTTCGAAATGGTTTTAGTTGCGAAAATCTAGGGATTTTTAGAAATTTGTTGTATCAATTTTCAATGGTACAGTAAGAAACTGATAAAAGTCCAAACTTCTCAAAGAAAAGTTCAGTTTTTTGGAATTTTTTTTCCAATTTTGAGGGCCTTTCCTTCTTTGAAATGTTTCTATCTTTTTTGCCGTCCATTTTTCCAATAAATGTACCCATTTTTGCAGAAACCAATAATAATAAAATGGCTGCCGAATCGGCAACAACGGAGACTGTCGAAAAAAGTGATGGAAATAATAAGGAGGAGTCGACAGTCGATGTGAAGGCCAATGGAGAGGTATGGATTTTTGAAAAATTGAAATCGAAATAGTTAGTTTTGATGACAAAAACTGAACCAAGGAACAAAAAAATGCAAAAAAGTTCATCAAAATTGATGGATTTTGAGCCCTGAAAACTGAGAAACCCAACATTTCCTTGGTGGCCTAGAAATCTAAAGTTAGTCCCCGGGCTGTAACTCGAGAACCGATAGTCCGATTTTGATGAAAATTAGACAGATTTATAGGGAATTTCAGCTAGTCCGAAAAAATGACTTTGGTGGCCTAGAAATCCAAAAATTGGAGAAAGTTAGTCCCCCATTTTGAAATGCTTATATCTCGGCTCCTAGTGGATGGATTTTGATGAAAATTGGATAGATTTGTAGGGAATTCAGGATATTTCAAGAAAAAGGACTTTGGTGGCCTAGAAATCCAAATTTTAGGAAATTTAGTCCATGGGCAGTAACTCGAGAACCGATAGTCCGATTTTGATGAAAATTGGATAGATAGTCCAAATAAAATGACCTTGGTGGCCTAGAAGTCCAAATTTTTTGGAAAGTTAGTCCCCCAATGGGATATCTCAGCTCTTAGTGGACGGATTTTGATGAAAATTGGATAGATTTGTAGGGAACTTTTGGGAGATTCTAAAGAATTCTGAAAGATTTTGAAAACTTTTGGAGGATCCTGAAGGGTTCCAAAAATGTGTAAACGATTCTGGAGACTTTTAGAGAATTGTAAAAGGTTTTTGAAGGCTTCTGAAGGATTCTAGCAGATTCTGAAAGATCCTGGAAAAATCTGACGAATTCTGAAGGATTCTAAAAGATTCTAGAGCATTTTTGAGGATTCAGATTTCGAAGACTTGAAATTTTGATGTGTTCTTACTTTTTTGGTTCTTTACATTTATCGAAATTGGAATTTTCCGGAACTTTTTGGAAATCTAAAATTTAAAAAAAAAACAGATTGTGTATTGACTTTTTTGGGCTTTATTCCTAATAATAACGGCCTGACCCGGGACATGAAAATCCCAGGGACTAAAATCCAAATAAATTTTCAGAATCTCGGAAAAAAAGGAACCCAAAATTTCCAAAGAATCATTTTGCAACATTAATGGCCCAAAAAGTCCACAAATCTTGAAAATTTTGAAATCAGCCCAGAATTTTAGTCCAGATAATGAAGACACGGCTCGGCCTCAAAAAATGACCCTGAAATTTGAAAAAAATTGTAAAAAAGTTTTTTTTTCAAAAAAAAAAAAGCCGTTCTCAGGCTTAGAATCTCCTGGGTTCTAAATTTTTAAATTTTTGGAATTTATTGATTCTCAAAATCTATCATTCTCAAGTTCTGAACATTAGAGATCCGAAGATTCTTCTGCAATCTCAAAACATTTTCAAACCCCCTCTAGATTACTGTAATTTCCAGACCACCACCCCGCCACCACCAGCCGACGGTACACCTGCAAAACCATCGGAAGAGGACGACGAACCGACGCCGGCCAAGAAACGAGGAGGCTCGACAGAGAATAAAGGTGAGGATTACTGTAGATTGTTCTAGAGAAAATTCTGATGAAAATGAGCCGAAAATCGTGAGAATTGGATGGAAATGAAGGATTTTGAGAGCCTTTTAAAAATTTGAAGAAAACATTTTTCTCAAAAAACAAATTTTTATTTCTAAAAAATTTTTTTCAAATTTTCAGATGCTCCAGAAGAAGACGTTGCATCAGAAGCAGATGGTGAGGAACATGAGGAAGAACGAAAGTCGAATTTAGACGACGACGAGAAGGTGGAGAATCCGGCGTATATTCCGAAGACAGGAAGATTTTATATGCATGATGATGGGCGACGGGTTGATGTTAATGATGATGGGTAAGTTGAATATTTGAGGAATTATTAAGATGCAGAAGAATTCTGAAGCGCCCAGAAGCCAAAAAGTTTTCAAAAACATTTTTAAAAGTTCAAAAAGAATCAATTTTTTTCAAAATAATTTTTCTTACTCTAATTTCTTTTGGGTCGAACAGTTTCCAAATGGACTTTATTTTATGCCAAATTCAATACAGAAATGTAAAACTCAATAAGTTCTACAAAATGACAAAAAATTCAATGATTTTATCATTTTACTTTGGTTATGAAGTAGGGTCAGAGATTTTGTAGTTTGGCCCCAATGTTTTTGGCAACCTTTTGTGAGGAATCTAAGAATTATACACTATTCATTTTTATACCTTCTTATAGAACTTGTTGAGCTCTACATTTTGATATAAATATCGACCCAAAAAACCCAAACAAAAACCTTAAATATTTCAAAAAAAATCTGAGAAAAAATTTTCATGTCAAAAATTTTTGGAACTGATTTTTGGCAAGTTTTTGTATAGAATTGAAAAATCTTTAACTATAAATTTTTACACAGTTTTATAGAGCTTATTAAGCTCTACATTTTGGTATAAATATCGACCCAAAAAACTCAAACAGAAACCGAAAATATTTCAAAAAAACTGAAAAAAAAATTTCATGGCAAAAAAAAAACAAATTTTTGGACCGGATTTTTGGCACGTTTTTGCAAAGAATTGAAAATTCTTTAACCATAAATTTTTACACAGTATTATAGATCTTATTAAGCGCTACATTTTGATATAAATATCGACCCAAAACCATATTCCTTCTTCCAGAGACGACCGTCGAAACTTGAACAAAAAATCGCGCGCCGACGGCGACTGGAAGCACGATCGTTTCGATGAGAAATTCCAGCGACCGAAGACCAAAAAACAAATTGTCACAAAGTACGGTTTCGACATTCGTCATAAGGAAGGCGAGACCCCGGATGACAAGGAAACAGCGCCAGAATCCACGGAAGAAGAGTCGTCGGATGCTCGACAGGCACAGCCGAAGCAGTTGAAACAGAAGGAGAGACGAGTCGTCACTTCGTCTACTGGAAGAGGACGTTCCGGAGGCCGTGGTGGGCCACGGGCGGCCCAGGGACGTCGTCCTATGAAGCAGAGGGAACGAGAGGATACTGTAGATGAATCGGAGGGGAAGGGAGATGAAGAGGAGGAGGAGATGCGGCCGGCACAGAAGAGACATGTGGTGAAGCAGCAACAGCAGCAGCCAGTGAGAGAGGAGAAGACGCAGGCGGCTAGGAAAGCAGCAAGTGAGTGGAATGGGGGTACTATAGTTGTAGGCCTAAGAGCCGCGGCCTCAAAAAGCTTGTAGGCCGAAGGCCTGAAATCCGTGGCCTCAAAAAAACCAACGACATTAAAGCCGCGGCGTCAAAAAGCTTGTAGGCCGAAGGTCTGAAAACCGAGGCCCCGTTTTTCTCATAAAAATCAATCTCGCTCACAAGAAAGTCCGGCCATGGCCACGGCGATTATTAGTTCTTTGAACCAAAAAAAGGCCAGGGCCCACCCGGCCGTCATGGATTTCCATAATCAAAAAAACCCTGACCAGGTTACCGCGGCCTTGAGGCCCAAACTTTTTGAGGCCGCGGTTTTTAAATACGGTCGGTCTATAAGCTTTTTTGAGCCCGCGACTTTTAGACCGTCGGCTTTTTGACACCGCCACTTCAAGGCCGAGAAAATGTTCAGCTAGTTCTTCTGGACGGAGCCTTGTGAATCGACATAAATATAGCGTTTCGCTATATGTCGATTTATGAGGCTCCGCCCATAGCAGGCGCACACAGAGGCACACTGGAGGCACACTCGAGCCGGGCGAAAATTTGGCGACCGCCGACCGACCGCCGGCGCAGCGGACCGATAGCCGACCAACCGAATTCAAGCTGTCAAATTAAGCTTGCAACCTGCCGCCCGATTGGTCTGAGCGGTCACCTCAAAAAAAAATCCGCGGCCTCAAAAGCCACGGCTTCGAAAAATCGACGGACCAAAAAGTCGCGGTCTTAGAGTGCCGACGGCCTCAAAAAGCTTATAGGCCGAATGCCTGAAATCCGCGGCCTCGGAAAATCCGAGGGCCTAAAAGTCGCGGACTTAGAGTGCCGACGGCCTAATGAGCCACAGCCTCAAAAAGCTTGTAGGCCGACGGCCAAAAACTTCCGGCCTCAAAAAGCAGTGGGATAAAGAAATCCGACGGCCTAAGAGCCGCGACCTTGAAAAACAAACACCCTAAGAGCCGCGGCCACAAAAAGCTTGTAGGCCGAAGGTCTGAAATCCCCGGTCTCAAAAAAACGGAAGGCCGATTTGTCGATCAAATTTCCTTTCCAATACTATGATAATACTTTTTCCAGAACCCACGGTCCCAATCTCCAGCGAGGATAACGAGGAAGAGGAAGAAGAAGACGACGGCGCGATCCGTCGCGGCCAACGCCGCACCGTCCCCCTGCGCCGCGGCATCTCCAACGGCCCACCATCCCGTCTTCGCGGTCGTCTCACACAAGGACCGCCACGTCGGCCATCTGGAGGCCCGACATCCCAAGGCCTCCGTCAATCGCCACGTGCCATGGATTCCTCTGGACGGCGTCATCCGGAAAGCGCGCGACCACCACCACCTTCATCAGCTAACCGCCGGGAGTACAGTAATCAGTCGGATCGACACGACGATCGTTTCGAGAATCATCGACGTGGCGTGATTCGTGGCGCATCGAGAGGCTCGGGGATGACTCGCGGGTACGGTGGACGTGGCGCGGCGATAAGGGGCGGGGTCCGGGGAAGCAATGCGCCGAGGTATGGGGTCCGGCGGACCGATACGTCGGAACACAGTGAGGGCTATCATCGAGGTGGCTCAGGCACCGACTACTCGTCGCCCCGCCCACCGCCAGTCTCCTCCTCCCCACAAGCCACGCGTACCTATCACGCTCCGAACAACTCGTATCGCGGAAGCTCCGCCCCCTCCGCACACCACCCGCATCCGGCGGCCAACGTGTATCCGGCGTCCACACGCGGTAACTATAACTCGGGCGCCGCCGAGTTTGTGCCCCGTGGTGGATATCATGGCCCCCCACAACAACACCATCATCATCAAGGACCACCGAAACGCTATGGGGGACCACCACCACCAATGGTAGCCGTTGGTGTTGTGCCGGGTGGTGTGCCGCCGCCACAGATGACCCGTGGGAGTACTCATGGTGGAGGCCCACAGAGCAATGGGGGACAACAAGGAGGAGGACAGCAGCAGCAGCAGAGAATCCGACAACCCACTGATGTCGTCTATTTTGATCCACAACAGCAACAGGTGAGGAATTAGGGACACAGAAAAAGCCGCGGCCACGGCTTTTCGTCCAAGGCTTTTGAAGCCGCGGCTCTTAGGCCGAACAGTTTCTCGGCCTAAAAGTCACGGTCTTAAAAATACACTGGCCTATAAGTCACGGCCTCAAAAAGCTAACGATCTAAAAACCGCGGCCTCAGAAAGCCGAAACCTGAAGAAACCACGGCCTGAAAAATCCGACGGCCTCGGCTTTTCGTCTAATGTTTTTCGAAACCGCGGATTTTAGGCCCAGCGGAGGCCGCGGCCGAACAGTTTCTCGGCCTAAAATTCGCGGACTCAAAAAACCAGCAACTTTAACTCCACGGGCCCTAAAATCCGAAGGCCTAACGGCCACGGCTTAAAGACGGGCTCAAAAAGCTTGTAGGCCGACGGCATAACAATCGCGGATTCAAAAATCCAATGGCCTAAAATTCGCTGCCTCTAAAAACCGAGACCTAAAAAGCCGACGGCCTAAGAGCCGCGGTTCTGGTATTTCTTGGGACAAGCGTTTTTAGGCCTTGGCTTTTTTAGGCCAAACAGTTTCTAGGCTTACAAGCCAACGGCGTAAAACCCGCGGCCTCAAAAAGCAAAAGGGGTATGAAAGCCGTGGGCTCAAAATGCCAACGGCGTGAAAAATCCGACGGCCTAAAATCCGCGGCCTCAAAAACGTTGTAGGCCCGAAGCCTAAGGCCTGTAAACCGCGGTCTCAAAAATTCGCAGCCTCAAAAAAACCAACGGCCTAAAAAAGCCGCGGATTTGAAAATTTGACAACCTAACAGCCGCGGTCTTGAAAATTTGACGGCCTAAAAGCCTGCGGCCTCAAAAATCCGGAGGCCAAACGGCCGCGGCCTCAAAAAGCTTTTAGGCCGAAGGTCTGAAATCCGCGGCCGCAAAAAAATCGACGGCTTAAAAGCCGCGGCCTCAAAAAGTCCGACGGCCTAGAAGGCCGCAGCCTGAAAAAGTTTTCTGGCCGAAGGCCTGGAGTCCGAGGCCTCAAAAATCCGTCGGCCTCGAAAAGCTTGTGGGCCCGAAGTCTAAGGCCTATAGGCCGCGGCCTCAAAAAGCCGACGGCATAAAAGCCGCGGCCTTTAAATGCCGACGGCCTAAAAGCAGCGGCCTAAAAAACGGGCGATCTAAAAGCTGACCGCCTAAAGGGCCGCTGCCTCACAAAGCTTGTAGGCCGAAGACCTGAAAACCATAGCCTCAAAAAATCCGACGGCCTAAAGAGTCGTGGCCTCAAAAAGCCCACGGCCTAACTAAAAAAACTGTTTTTTTTTCAGAGTAACCGTCAACTTCCGCCCCGAACCAAGAAAGTCATCGCAATTGTGGATCCAAATAAGGCCGATCAAAAATAATCAATTTTTTTTCAGTTTTTAAATTATTTTTTTCTCCTCATAAAATTGTGCAGCCAAATCCCAACTCTTATTCGGTACTATCACTCCCATTTTTTTCCAAAAAAATTTTTTTTTTCTAGGATCCTGTCTTTTTTTTTCTCCCGATAATCATTATTTTGTATTTATCATCCCCTTTTCAGCATTAAATTTAAAATTATTTTATTTTTATTTTCCTCTAAACACTTAATAATTCAAAAATACGTTGTTCTTTTTCTCTCTTTGCCAAAAAATATTTTAATTTTTTATTAAAGTAAAAATAAAAAATGTGAAAATCCAAGAATTTTTTTTTCACAAAAGTGTGCATAACTCACTTTTAAATTATTTCTGTGATTTGAGACTAATTTTTTTGGGGTTTTCGTATGCTAATCTATCAGAATAGATCAAAATTAGACGAAAAAATGTTTGGCCCAAAATCGAAAAAAAATTACCGTAGATTTTTGGCGATTTTGGACCAAAAAATTTAAAACCCAATTTTAATCTATTTTGGATAAATAGACTACGAGAAAGCCGACAAACTTAGTCTCAAATCGCGGGAATGATTTTGAAGCGAGATATAGACCGAGATATAGGCCGTCGTCTGAGCCTGAAAAAAACAACTTCACAAAAATGAGCATAACTCGCTTCGAAATCATTTTTGTAATGTGAAACCAAGTTTTTTGGGTTTCTCGTAGTCTAAATAATCAGAATAGATCAAAATTAAAACTTAAAAGTTTTGGTTCAAAATAGAAATCTGTACTTTTTTCAATTTGCGGCACAAAAAATATTAAAGTCTAATTTTGATTTCTTTAAATGGAAAATTTTACGAGAAATCAATTTCTAGCTTACCGTAGTTTCATTTATCAAAATTAGATAGCAGACAAAAAAATTTGAGATCCAAAAATTTTGATTTTTTTGGGTCACAAATCTGAAGCCTCTTATTAGGATTCTGAGATTTATAATTTTTTTTGAAGTTTTTTTTTGAAAATTTTCTCGTTTTTTTTTGGATTCGGAGTGTTTTTTAGTGGGCGGAGTCTGTAAAGTTGCTGTTTCCTTGCGATTTCTTTGAATAGACAATAGCTGTGTCGATTTACGAAGCTCCGCCCGCAATGGCGGGGGCGGAGCCTAGGGTAATTGGAGATCAAATATCTCCCTTTTTCTCTAACACTCTCTCCCCAAATCCCACCCCTCTGAAAAAGGTCTTCATATTATCGAAACATCCCAAGTTTCATCGCGCTCCATTGCGAACTTAGGGAAATTCATAATTTTTAGGTTTCCCGCTCACTTTTTTCTCATGTAGGTCACATCAAATATAAAAACTTTGTTAATTTTGCGGTTTCGACGTGACCTACAAGAGAAACAAGTGAGCGGGAAACCTGAAAATTTTGAATTTCCCCAAGTTCGCAATGGAGCGCGATGAAACTTGGGATGTTTCGATAATACCTCTTATACTCCCCCCTAAATTATTGCTATTATTTAGTTCACTCTTCCTCTTTCTCTTGTTTCTCTGCGTCTCTTCAGTGTTTTCCCTCCCCTTTCTCTGCGTCTCTCTACTCTCTCGCCACTCATACGCTTCTTCCCCCTTAGTTCTACTGATGTTCTCCGTTTTCAGCAGCAGCAGGTCCTCTGTCCTTCGTTTTCCAGAAGAGTAAGAGTCGTATTTTCATTGATTCTGGGGGTGCACACGCGGTTCACTTGTAGTTGTTTTTGTTTTGTTGTATCATTTGTTTGTGTTTATACATAAATATGTGGCATTTTCCATACCGTTTTTATGTAGTATCATGCCACTGCCTCTATATAACTAAATAACTAAAAAAAGGCCAAAAAGTCAAACCAAAAAACATTGCACCCCAAAATTTTCGGAATTTCGAAAAGCTATCGAAGTGGAAATTGCAATGGTTACCATGGTAACTAGAGTCTCTAGCAAGAAAATTTGCTTTCAAAGAGTTTTTTTTTTGAAGAAAAATGAAAATTTCAAAAGTGATATTCGATTTTTTATGGCGTTTCGCTAACAACGGTCAATTTACGAGGCTCCGCCCACGAGAACGCAACAACGATTGGGCAGTATGTATGTGCCGCGCATTTCGACTATTCCATTTTTGCCGTCTGTTGTCAGTCCGACTTAAAGGGGTAGAACACTAATTTGGATTTTTTAGATTTTGGTATCATGGGCGCGAGAAGAAAATCCTCTTGGACCATGGTCCAAAAATTCCTTATTTCCGAATTCAACTGTGTGGGTGCAATTTTTCACGTGCACCCTCAAGGATCCACGCGTCTCTAAAAATAGCCGATTTGAACCCTCACCGTTGATTTTTTGAGCTGTTTTTGATCCGTATTCCGAAAATAAGAAATTTTTGGACCATGGTCCAAGTGAATTTTCTTCCCGCGCCCTAATTCTGCATCGAATGATACCAAAATCTCAAAATTTTGGGAAATTGTGTACTCCCCCTTTAAAAGCGCATGCCATTATTTCGAATGAGCCCCTCGCCGCGAAAAACTTTGACAGTAATCAAAAATGCACTGCGGTGAGAGATACTGTCGAAGTTATTCGCGGCGAGACTCGTTTGAAACAATTGCATGCGCCTTTAAATCGGGCTGACAACAGACGGCGAAAACATAATATGCCGCGATTGGGGGCGTAGCCTCGTAAATCTGCGCGCGTCACTTTGGCGAAGTTCGGCCACGGCCACCCGAGGCAACTTCTTCATTTCTGAAGCGATTTTTCGAGGTGTTGGAGGCGTTTTTGCGCGTTTTCGCTGTGATATTCGGAATCAGCGCAAAATTCTGCATATTTTAAAGCAATAAAAATTTTTGACCGGTCACCTCCTTTAATCAAATTCTGTATTCAGAATCGCAGAACCTCAAAATTTCCCGATTTGAGCCTGCTACTCCATTTTTCCAGTTCAAAGTTCACAAAGTACAATTTTTCGTCATTTCGAAGAATCCTATATTCTGACGTCATCTGAATACAAAAAATTGAAGAAAATTCATGACGTCTCTGTTGCCAAGACAACTCCGATAGTTTTGTGGTACCAAAAATCACATTGGCGTCATTTTCGGGCGGGCCGTACCGATAGAGGATTTTTTACTGGCACGGCCCAGTTTTGAGCCTTTCGGACGTTTCGCAACTACGAAAATTCACAACTGGTCATAGCAAAAAGTCGCTGGTTTATTTTCAAAGCCAATTTCCTAGTATTTTTTTGTGGAAAACCAAAAACGGACATCCGGACGATCTACAGTTGTTGAGACTCGAAAAAAGCCAATAATTACTGTAGTTTTCCCCTTCGCTGACCCATATGTCTACTATATATCCATTCTCTCCATTATTTTTTCTCTTCCAGAAATTTTCAATTTCCGGTCGCTACAGTGCGCGTCATAAATATAGGACCCCCCTCCCAAAAGGAGGTATCGGAAAAAGTGGGAAAGTTATGGAAATTCTGTGAATGCAGTTTTGTTCAACATGTCAAAAAACCTCTGTCTGTAAATTTTCAGAAAGATTGAGAAAGTTAGGAGCATTTTATGCTCAAAAGTCACTTTTTTTACCGCGTCATAATGATAGGACCCCCTGAAAATCGAAAAATCTCATCATTTTTTGGAACTTTTTTTGGGAAGTTGACATCTAGAAACATCAGTTTTGTTCCAAAACGCCATTATTAGTTGTTTTCCATCGAAATAAACCCTCTGGCAAAGTTTGGAAGACAACTTTTTTTTTGACATTTTGGTCATTTTCAGAACAGCTTCAGAATAGCGTGGATTTCTCATCAGAAAATTAGTTTCCTGAAAAAACCTTCATTGGACTGTCTCCTCAGAGAGTTCACAATACTTTGGAATAGTTGGGCTTTCTCTATACGAGGAACCACCTCAATTTTCCTGATGTAATGAAATTTTGCTGTAAATTTCAAAAATTCGAAAAAATGAATTTTCCCAAATTTTGCTAGTGGGATTTTTTTCGATGGAAATCAATTAATAATAGCTTTTTTGAACAGAATTGATGTTTTTAGATGATAACTTTCAAAAAATGTTCCGAAAAATGATGAGATTTTTCGATTTTCAGGGGGGTCCTATCATTATGACGCGGTCAAAAAAAGAGACTTTTGAGCATAAAATGCTCCAAACTTTCTCAATCTTTCTGAAAATTTACAGACAGAGGTTTTCTGACATGCTGAACAAAACTGCATTTACAGAATTTTTATAGCTTATCTACATTTTTCAATATCTCCTTTTGGGAGGGGGGTCCTATATTTATGACGCGCACTGTATAACCCTTCAATTTCCGGCCCCCCTTTGAACCTCTATTGTTCTTTTTTTTTCTGCACAGAATCTTCTAGCTTATTTCCCAACTCAAAATCCCCCCCCCCCCCCTAAAATCGAAAATTTCCAGAAATGAACCACCCATACCCATGGCACCCCATGGGTATGTCACTTCCCGACGGGTACATGGAAGCCTTGCGCAAGATCACCGGTGCTCCGCCCTATCCCTCTGGTGTTGCACACTTTGCCACGCAATACTGTGCACAAGGAAGGCTCGTCATCGGGATCCCGCCGGAGCCGGGAAACACGAAATTCAAACTTTTGGAGTACTGTAAGAAGGAGAAGAAGTTCAAGGATCATAATTGCACAGGCTATAACGATGAGGAGGATGATTCTACGCCAGATATTAAAGTCCTATCGGACTCCGACCTCACAGAATCCTCGGACACCGAGTCTTCTGAGGCTCAAAGCTATCAAAAATACATCAGCGACCTTCCAACAGTCAAGACTCACTATTGCTCCCACAACAAAGCTCTGGTGCTCGGTATTCGTACTCATGAGGATTACTGTAACTTTCATCTACACGAAAGTAAACTCCTCCCGCTCAACTGTAGATGCGTATCTTGCAAGGGTACTGTAGCGGGAGCCAATTTGGATCCACAGGGTGCGCAATACTCGGAGGATCTCAAGGCTCCAGTGATTCACGTACTAAATAGGGTCACCTTGGTCTTCGAGCAGTATATCTTTGATCCAACGACCCGGGGTCTGAAACAAGTGTACCTCGAGAATCTACGCTACCGTGCAGCGCCTCTAGAATCACATTGCCTTCTGAGACACTCTGATGACTCCATGGATATAATTATAATGAAAGTCGGCACCTCTCTTTGCATGGAACAATGGGAACCGGTATTGAAGAAGTATCAAAGGGTACTGATACCGGTGGAAACTTTGAGAGATCAGAAAATGAAAAGAGACACGGAGAAGCTGGAGAGAACAAGAAGCAGGAAGCGACAGCAGCCGGGGACAAGTACAGTAGTTTTGGCAGAGGAGAACGCAAAGGCTAAGAAGTTGGATGCCATGGAGGAAACTATCGATGGTAGGTTTTTGTACAGTAACCTTGTGCGGACACAGCGAGCGTCGCCGATTTAATGCCGGTGAAGTTTTTAGCCGAAAAAAATAGGCAGGAATCGCGGAGCATCGTTGTGTCGTCGCTATGACCGTTAAGTGACCGGATTACAATCACAGTATCCTTTTGCCGTGCTTTGAGACTTTGCGGTAGCGGCTAGCTATTTAACAGGCACAGAAAACAAATAATATGTAGTTTGTTTCAGCGCTCGACTCTGGCACAACTTTCTCAGACAAGGGAACCGCCACTTCTAGAGGCCCAATACAGACGGACAACTCAAAATTGGCATATCTCCTCGACAAGCTAACACCAACACCAACAGGTAAGCTAGCCACATGAAATAAGGCATACATTTTTTGTCGGTCGAAAATCATTTTTTGTCGGTCGAAAAATAGCTATCAAGCTAAGCTTACGCAAGTCGCTATGACTATACGCTGATTCGTTATTACAGCCGACAGTCTTCCAATCTAGGTTGGGCTCAAGGCATCCAGGCGTCTGAAAATTGAGCCCATAGGCTAAAGCATCAAATAGTTTCCAGTTTTCCAGGCCGTGATCCATCAACATCTTCTGATCCTACACACCCGACCGTCTCAAACCTCGATCCTCTGGAAGCTCAGCCCCATTCAAGCTCATTAGCCTCACTTGGACCACTTCCTGGTTCTAACAGTGCCTCCGATATCCTATCAACCTTCACTCAGCTCGCCAAACTCTTGAGCTGCCCATCTACATCAAATGGAATACTCGAAGGTCTTAATCAAATCGACATCAATCAACTCCTCTCCCAGTGCACCCCGCAAAACAACGCGTGGCTCGCGGCATACCTCGCTGGCAGTCAAGTCGGCGCGACGGGTGAAATACCTCCAGAAATGAGGATCCCCGTGCCAGCGATCAGTCCAGTGTTGGAAGCTTTCTTAGCAAAAGCGAATATACCGAATTATCTAGTGGTGGATCCAGCGTTGAGGGATACTGAAGCCTCCAAAATCCTCGCGGAGACAATGGAGAAGCAAAAGGCCAAGCTAGGCGCCGAAAAGCTAGCTCGCTCGGCTTTCAACGACGCCAAACGGATCGCCAACCTACCCCCGACCTCCAGTGGACTGCAAACCACAGCATTCTCCACGCCTCCGCCACCAGTTCTCAAAAAGATGCCAGTGGACCCATGCCTTTTTCCCTATATCACCGAGGCCGGCACCTTCCAGATGCCCCCGTTGGACCTAACGTCTCCAGAATCCTCACTTCTGTATCTAAAACTGGCCAAGGCTCTCAGAGGCACCGGCTTGAAAGTGGATACGACACAGTTTACGAAGAGCCTTCTGAAAGACACGGATTCGAGGAATTCGGGCAGCCAAACTTATACGGCAGAGCCGGATTTGTATATCGAGGAAAATGTGCATTCGGGGCATTCATCGAATCAAGACGAAGATATTGTGTTCTTATCATCGAAACCGCCCGCTACCAAGCCCCATAAATCCCGCACCTCCCGTGTGCCACGTACCGTAACCACCGCTTCTCAGAGGCCTCTTTTCATGGTTTCCAGTAATCCCAGTGTCACCGCTCAATGCCGTCCACAGGCACCCCACACGCCAATATTGCCAACGAGGGAGCAGTTGGAGTTGTTGGGGAATAAGTCGAACTGGGCCATTGTGTACGTGCCGAGACCAACTGCTCAAAAGTCTACGGTAGTTGAAGCCACGTCGAGTGCCAATGGTAGTACTGTAGTCGCTGCGAAGCCTAGAAGCCCAAAGAACCCGGATAAGAATTCAGGTGAGCCAAAATTGGAGGTTGAGAATCGTAAAACTTTGAAACTTTCAGACATCTCAAACTCTTTGGAAGCCGCCAAGATAGACGAGGACGTCGGCTCTGATTCCGATGTCACCTTCTCCTTCTCTTCAACACCGGAACATCGGAATTGATATTTTTTGTGAGTTGGATTCCTAGGCCATCAAAATAAGTAAAACTTCAGATGCATCGAATGTCTTCGCCAATTCTTCAGATTTAAATTTTCCTTTGTCACTGTCTTTTTTGTCCTTCTTGTCCCCTCATTTTTGTGATTAGAATCCTCTCAGCTCTTCTTGTCATCAATGATCCAATAAACCTCAAAACCAAGCCACCACAGACCTATTTGTTCCATCCATGACTCATTATGAACCTTTGCAGACGTCACTCAAATGACTTTTGCAAAAGAACAGAGACTCCGCCCACTTGTTTTTCAAAAGTCAATGTCTAGTCATACTTGGTGTGGGAACATTTTAAATTCCGCGGGAAGCCTCGATTTTCAGGACCTCTTTCATTGACTTACTCGATTTTGGGAAATTCTTCTAGGTAAGCCTGAGAACGCCGAGCTAGCGGACGCAAAATTAGCTCAACTCGAGATATTTTTTGAAATGCGTCCGGTCCTATGACATACGGTACCGGCTTCGGTACCGGGCGTTCAAAAACATTGGGATTGTTTTCGACTCGGTGAGGCACCCACGACAACAACGATGTAGGGAAGTGTCAGTTCTATCATTGGTCAAGTGTATCTTTGCCGTTACAAAAACTGAGACAGGCAATCTTGGTGATTTTAGTACCATTTCATAGGTCTCATCGAGTTCTACATTTTGGTGGAAAGATTGACTTAAAAATTTAAATTTGATGTAGAGAAAATCGAATGCCCGCAAAAGTCCGAACAAGCCCGGATCACAAGTATGCCTTGGGAACTTATTCGCTTCATTAGTTACCCTTAGGTATCTGCTGCTGTAGTCCTGATCTTTAGGTACTCTTGCAAACTTGTTTGCTTTATTAGTTACCCTCTGGTTTATGGTATGGCTGCTGCAGCTCTGCGCCTAGCATTATCTTGAGTACCTTCCGTGCACTTCTGGCCTCCTAGGCACTACTGCGTACCTCTGTGATATGATGGGTGTTCCTTGGTACAGCAATATATCTCACAAGGGGCTTCCTTAAGCACTCGAGTTGAACCTTTTAGGAAAATTTCAAAATTTGGGCTCAAAAATGTTTTTTTTTTCAAAAAAGTGAGCGATGTTGTTATACACTAGACCTTCTGAAAGTGATTTTGAGCTGAGATATGGGTCCTCAAAGAACCTGATTCTAGTGTTGGCTGCCACATTGAGTGCCCATATCTCTAGATACGTGAACATTTGGCTACTTTTTATTGCGGATTTGGGCTTTTAAGGGCCAATTTAGTCTAGGACCGAAGTTTCAGAAAAAGTTCAACTCAAGTGTTCAAGGAAGCCCCTTGTCATTATATTTTGGTTTGTCTCAGGTACTCGTAATAACTCACAACGACCTTCTTTTATTTCTACCGCAGCCCCCGCGCACCTTTGGCGCTGTACTATGTTTTACTGTAATGTCCTGGCTGGCGCATGGTTGTGTGCTCTTTGAGTACCGCCTCTATGTAGTAAAGTGTTATTTTTAGTTCATTGGCGCTTTCACTCGTTCTGTTCAAATCTTTAAGATTATGGCTGCTGTAGAAGGCAGGCTGATATTGCAGCATCAAAATCCCTTCCAATTTCAGCACACTTCCTACTCGAAGACAACAAGCCTGCAGACCCGATGGATAGCTTTGAGACTCTAGACAACTTAGTGAAAAAGGCTCAGGACCCCGAAGGCCACATAAGGTTCGGTGAGTTTTTTGTCCAAGTTTTCTTTTAGAAACCTTTAGTGTTTCAAAAAAAGGTACTTCACTTTAAAAAAATCTTGTTTATCCTTGTCTGTGATACTACATGTTTATGAACCTATTTAAATCATCTGTTGTGAAGACAATTGACAATTCAAAAAGAAACCGATGTCCCGTGACACACAAAAGACATTACATGGATACCAGAATTTTCAGATTCGTACATTGAACTCTTCGAGCAACACACATCACAAGTACTCGGCAGATGGTACTGTAGTTGGAGTCAACTTGAGTTAAAGGTTGGATTCTAGTAGTTGGTCCAGAAGCCCCAGGATGTCTTCAGAAGCTTCCAGAAAATTCGATTCCACTGGAAATCCAGAAGTCCGGATAAGAACTGGTGAGTGTTTTTGTTTTCTTACTTCTTTTAACTTGGAGTATCAATAGGCTCATGTAACCGGGTTTCGAAATGATAGGATAAATTATGGTACGCAAAGGTGACCACATGTAGGCCGCCGAGATTGACTTCGATCCTCCTTCAGGGTCAAGTTTTTTAGCTCAAAAATCCTAGTGTTTTTCCTTTATCATAAATATACCGAAAGTCCCCCGGGAGCCCTATAACCGGCATATTAATCTCTAATTACCGTAAAACCTCTAATAGAGGATCATGTCGTTCTATTGATGTCTGAGAAAGTGCTCTTTTTGAGCTCACTTGGAGGTCCTTTTATTAGGGGTGTCCTTCTATTAGAGGTGCCCTTCTATTAGAGGTTTTACGGTAGGTTTACGATTCACAAAAGTCTTCACACATACTATCCTTCTTTTGTGTTTTCCTACCGTTCTCTATTCTTTTTTCGGAACGTATCCTTTCATTGCATCATGATAGTCTTCACACTTTACGATCCCTCCTAGCTCTCCCCAATCTGCCTTTCAATTCTTCTTCATCGCTCGTCATTTGTATTAGTCACTCCCCCCTATGAACAACTCGATGCAATCACTTTCTTCCCTCTCACTGTCTCAATTTCATAATCTCTAGCTTTGCTGCGCTTCCACTATTCTTCATTGTCTCTCCATCTCTCGACAAGTGTTTTTGGTTTTTCTCCAGGGGCGCTGTAGGTCAACAAGATGGTATATGCATGCATGCATACAGAGACATCTGTTGCTGTATCATCTAAGATCTTTGATCCTTCTTGTTTTTGGAGCTCCGCCCACTTTAGCCAAAATTTTCAATTAGCAACAAGAATAGTATAGAAAACCGGTTCATTTAGAGTGTCTCAATAAGGCTAGCCAGCGGCTCACTTATTAGAAAAAAAGACTCGGGGAGAATCACAATGAGAATGATGAATGCATTATGAATGGCTGGAAGGGAAGATGCATAGGAAGATAAAATAGGAAAGTCATAGGTCATAGGAAAGATCATGAAACAACCAGAAGAAGATCGAGATTCGTTGATGTCTAGTGCCAACGCTGGTAGAGCAACTTTCCACGGTGGTCGAGGCACTCCTGGTGGAAAGCCTCACGTTGACGAGCCTGGAAAAAAGATTATTAAGGATTGGGGTATCGAAGACGGCCAAGAGAGCTAGAAAATGAACCTAGAGCCTTAAGCTATAGTATGGCCCAGAAAGTTCCAGAATTTCTTGGTGTCTCCGTGAGTTTCCAGGCACCTTCCCAGTAAGCGAAGTTGCACCCCAAGCTAGCGAGTCCCCATAACAACGCCTGCGCCTTAAACGCCAATAATCAACTCACCAAAGTGTAACGAGTGTTCCTGTCCACAGTCGGCTGCTCCCAGACAGCTGGACCAATGTGCCTTCCTGGCGGACCTGGCAAGATACGATGCGGATGAGTGCGTCCCTGACGAGCGTAGTGAACATCCTCCGCGCAAGCGATAATGAGCCGCGGGGCCGACAATGGTCTGCCATTGGTTTCCGGCAACGGCATGAGCTCATGCCGTGGTGCTGGTCCTTCGCCGACGAGCGCGCTCTCGATGTCCAGGTGTGGTGGCAGTGGACCTTTCCAGTTCTGATCGTAGAGGTCTTGCCAGATGGACGGCTGGTAGTGAGAGGAGCGTCCGTGGGTCATGTATGCCGGAAGGGGTTGTGGGCATGTTCCATAGATGTCTGGTCCTCCGTAGGCTTGACGACTTGGTGGGGGCATCTGAAGAGTATCTGGGCGACGCACTGGTGTTCTGGACGGCGGAGGCTCCTGGCGGACTACTGGTGGTCTTGGATCCTGACGACGTGGAGGCTCTGGGAGCGCAGTTAACATTGGAACCACCTGACGATCCAATAAGTCCTCTGGCTGTCCCGTCTGTATTGGTGGTGGATCAGTCGCCAACGGATGCACGGTGGAACTCTTTTTCTTACTGAACCACCATTGTACCATTTTTGATCGATATTTTGAATATGCAGCGAGTACTGGAAAAATACGTCTACTAGAAGGGGGAAAAGTAATCGAAACGGGGAGGAGCGGGATGAGAGGGAGGTAGTGTAGTGGGAGAATAATTAAGGATGAGCAATCGTTTATAACTAATAGTATAGAAAAGGCTAAACTGTGTTGTCTGGGAGGAGATGGACAGGAAGCCTTCATTTTAAGTATCGTTGGTTAAAAACTTTTCACATTCTTAGCTAAAATAAAGACAGATCTTACGTTCATGCTGGAACATCTTCTATTTGAGCTCGAAATTTAAAATTCTGCTCTGACTCCTTCTTCTAAATCTTAAGAGCTTTCAAATTATGTGAGAAACTTTTTGGTACATACATTTTGTAGAAAGTTATAGTCAAAAAAGCCATGCGCCTTTAAATCAAAGTACTCATAGTTTGTTCACAAAATGTTTACATTAGTAGAAATCTGAGCCCCGCCTCTACTCTATGTCTTACCAATCGAACAGCAAGTGGAAAAACATGTACTTCTTTTTTTTTAGAGAAATAGACAACCAAAGAAAAGAAGTGTTTCGTAAGTTTTCATAGTAACAGTGGGGAGAATGGCAGAGAGAGAAAGAGGGGAGCGGGAGGGGAACAGATGATGATGAAACTTGGAAGAGGGGGGGGGGGGGGGGGGGGTGAAGCTAGAGATGGACTGTCCATGGAAATTTTGGTGTGTTCGCTTCGGAAACTTCCAGAACCCATGGAAAATCGATCGTCGAAATTTTGTTCCCAAAATTGTTCTGGAACACAAAAATCGGAATCAAGAAGAAAAATTTTTTAGCGTAGGAAACTTCTGGATCCCCCGATATACTTGAATTTTCACTTCTAAAAATTTTTTGGGACCTAAAAATCAGATGGACGTGCACAAGGCAAGGATCTAAATTTGCATCACTACCAGAGATGCGGTACCCGGTACCGGGAAATTTCCCGTTTTTCCCGGTATTTTTTCCAACATTTCCCGACCGGGAAATTTCTCTTATTTTTTGTGCTTTCTCAGTCTCCGTGAAAGTCAATTTCGCCGGACTTTTCCTGATTCGGCCGCAGCGTCCGCGAAATAAAAAATTCGGTCAGCATTGACTTTCAGGGGGGCGTGGATAATGGCAGATATCGTTTCCATATTTTTCCTTCCAAATTATACAAAAATTCGAAAAAAAAACTGTTGAAAATCAGGCGTGAGAAAGTTTCCCGAATTTCCCGAAATTTCCCGGAATTTCCCGGAATTTTTCACCGGAAAAAACTTTTCCCGAAAAATTTCCCGGAGGGTCTTTCCCGCAAATCCCTGATCACTACTTTTTTTTCCTAAATTTTTTTCCCCTAAAGTTGCTTGAAGTGTTCTCACTCTATCAGTTCCCGCATTTTCTTATTTCGTTTTTCAATGGTTACCTTATCGTTACAGATAAGGGGGCAAGAAGGAGACACTACAAATTGGTCATCATTGTTTTGCCCGCAAAATTTAGGCCTATCCATGTGCGCGGGCACAAAATTACAGCGTATGGAGCGGGGAACTGTTGGCGGGGAAGATAAAAGAGCAAGAATGACGTTATCATGACTATTCTTAGAAAGAGGGGAAGAGTATGACGTCCGTGTCTTTGCTGCGCGCGCGAAGCTCGATTTTCAAATTTCAGCAAGATGGGAAGAGAGAGAGAGAGAGAGAGAGAGAGAGAGAGAGAGAGAGAGAGAGAGAGAGAGAGAGAGACACACACTACATACAGTCCTGGGCAAGAGGTATGACATTTTCTGAGGAGGTAACCTTTGAGAGTCTAAAAAAGTGAAAAAAAGAATTTTTGAAGTTATGTGGATGTGTAAAGTAACTCAAGAACTGTACTTTTGTAGTTGACAACTTTTTCAGAAGGACCACGGTCCAGATAGTTAGGCCAAGTTGAGTGACGTCATTTTGAAAGTATCCATAACTAATTTTTGAGAAGCAACTCATAACGTATTCATAATGATCTTAACCAATTTTTGACAAGGAATCGATTGAAAATGTTTTCAGATGGACAGAAATCTGAGAAAATGCTCTTTTCGGGCTCACTTGGGTGTCCTTCTATTGGAGGTTTTACGGTAACTAACCAAATAGTGGTTCTATGAGAAGGTGTCTTTTGGCTAGTACTGTAGGCTTACTTTGAAAGTCAGACTCATACACAGAAGGGCAAAAGTAAGGAGTGAAACAAATGAGAATAATTATCACGAGTCTTGAAAAAGGACGCTTGCTTAATCGGCACGCCCATTTGCGCCTCTGTCTTTGCAGAGTTTCAGTCATGTTTACTCTACATCGTGACAGATAGTAAGAGACGGAGACACTACATAGAGCACTGCTCAAAATGGCGGGAAAGAAAAGTCGAATTTCGTCTAATTTCGGAGAATAGGACTGGACAAATGAGAATGAGCAAAAGGTTTAGAAACTGTTGGCCAATAGCGAGAAGGTAAACAGAGCAAGACCCGCCCATTTAGCGTGCTCCAATATCAATTTGAAAATTTCAAAGGGGAAGTTTTGAAAAATATCGTTTTGACTTGATTACTGTACAAAAATGTAGATAAATTTCAACACGGTAGTGTGGGTTAGCAGGGACAAGTGGGCCCTGGCGGAGCCTTATAGGATAGAGAGGTATTTTAACTTTTTAGAAGCTGTAAAATGATTTTATTGGAATTTTAAAGAACTGCTAGAGTCGTCAAGTCGATGCGCCTTTAAAGGAGGATTCCGCGCAAAATAAGTTTCTGGTTCAATCGATGCAAATTTTCATGCTCAGAAGTTTCGGCCTGAGAAGCATTATTGAGCGCTCTCATCATGATATTCGAAATCAGCATGAAATTGCGCATCGATTTAACCATAAACTCAAATTCATCTTCAAACCCACAGGAGAACAAGCGTCGGCGTGATAATAAGAGGAAGAAAGCGACGTATGTTTTCAAAACATAGCGGCTTTCTTAAGAAAAAGGACCGCCCAGTGAAGGAAAGTCTTCGAGAGTGGCTTTCTTAAGGATATATGTACCGACAATAACACTGTGACACGATTACTAGTTATAATTTTTTTTCGCGGTTACTGTAGTTTAGGCTTTCTCAAATCCAAAGAGCTTTCCACGGTAGTTTGAGCTTTGGGGTCGGAAGATACACATGAGTTGAAGGGAAGGTGAAAATTTTAGCAGGGAAAGTGAAAAACCTCAAAAGCTAGGAGACTAACAAGCATGTCACTTACGAAATAGCGTACGAACAGTATGCACGGTTGCAAGGAGGAGGCACACATATTATATAAGACAAGACGAGCCCATCACCGCAGTGTAATACTGGGAAAGGTGTGGAACTTTCTCTCGTCCTCCCAAATCAATTCCCCTGTTTTTTTCTGCGTCTCTATATGATTTCTCTCTCTCTCCCTTCTCACTGCCCGCCCTGTAGGCGGAGCCTCTTCATTCCCAAACGAATCCATGCCCTGGCACACATGGTGATTTTGTGTTGCCGGGTTCATGTGTGGTTTTTGGTTCCTAGAGACCCTCTCTGCTTCTCTCGCTTGAAATGGACCATTTTTAGCACCTTTGACAGCCTATAACTTTTTTTTGGACAATTTTTCAGAACTTTTTCCCAACTGAGACCCCCATTATCTCAAAATTCTGAATCGGACCATGCACAAAAAATCAAAAACTTTTAGAATAGTTTACTTCCCCTTTAACTCATCAGGGTTACGCATAAGAAACAGTTCATTTTTGTGTCTTTCAAATTCCCATGCTATTTTTTGATAAGACGCAGAGACAGTTGATAAAATTGGCGGGAGGGAAAAAAGGGGCCGTAAGAAGTGATTAATCGTTATTAAATATTAGTAGCATCTTCGAATTTTTTGGCAAATCCAGATTTTTTCAGGTCTCCTGACGATCAACGATGTGCAAGAAACTGAAGATCTTTGTGGTCGACATCTACCAGAAGGTAGTCAACGCTGTTCGTGGAAGAGGAAGAGCAGAAGAGGGCCGTGGAAATGAGCCTGGAAGCGGAGAAGTTGTGAGAGGTGAGGATGTATCGATAACGATAGGGAAGCTAGATGAGAGTAGTTCAAGCCAGACTATGATTAGCTGGGACAAAGGCGGCCCGGGCCGTGAAAATGAGCTCTTTGGATCGAAAAAGCTCAGGGCCGCGTGGCAGCCTTGGCTGGGACAGTGGGCAAACCCCCAGTAACCATGTGCCCTGGCGACAAGTAGAGTGACTTACTGACGCATGGGCATCGCTAAGGCTGTCAAATCGCCGGCCCACGGCCGGCCCGGGCTGTGGGTATGATGCCATAGTTGAATTCGACGGCCCTGACCTTTTTTGACCGAATTCAACCATGGCAACCAACCCACGACCCGGGCCGCGGCTTACGGGCCCGCCGTGTGACAGAGCCTTGGGCATCGCGACCCCTCACGTTTTTCGCTCCCCCCCCCCCCTTATGGGTTCCCCGAGTTCAATATGTGATGCTCTCCTACTTATCGTTTTCGTTTTCAAAAAAATGTCCTTGTTCAAACTGATAAGGTGTACACATGTTGCTCGTCGAGTCGCCTGGACTGTGAAACGTCACACCTACTTGTCTGTATTTCTTGCGTTTGTTTCAATTTCACACAACACCTCTCCTGGTACCAAAACAACATCGATTTCACCAATGCACAAATTGCACAAGTACCGTATCAATCTCATTTCTCTGAAGATATGAAGGCTCGATGGTCGACGATATGGTGATGACTCACTAGTCAAGATGACTTGTTTCTCATTTTTGTGAGGAGAGAATGTGAGAAGAGAAGGAGAAAGGGGAGAGAAAAGAGAGAAAAAATGATGCTTAACTGGAAGACTTACAGTACCGCTCTAAAGTTTATCAACATTTAGTTGGTTCGAGGCTGATAACTTTTTTTTGAGGGAAGGTATGAACGAAACAGTGAAATTTCAAAAAATTTTTCTGTAAAACAATCATATATTCACAGAACTAATCAAATTATGAAAGCTTGTTTTTTGTGAAGGTATGAATGTTTTTTATGTTTTACTGAAAATCTCTGAAAACCTGTTTTTTGCCAAGTCACCTTTTAGCTCACGAAATCATCAGTTTTTGGGATATGTGCATAAAAATCGGTAGACATGTGCATGATTATGCCGAAAATATAGTTTCAAAATTTGGGGTTCATACCTATTCTCAAAAAAAAGTTGATAAAATTTTGAGCAGTACTGTACCAGTATTTGAACCAGCATGTCTTTTGGATAATTGTAGTTCCGTACTATAATGGATTCTGAGTTTTGTTAGAATTTGAATTAGTTCTTTGAAATTTTGTATTTCCTTTGTTCCCATGACATCGAAATTTTTGAAGCGTTGTAAGCCATGAATACCATTTTTTAAGAGTTGTGGTTTTTTGAAATGCTTCCACCCTGTCTGCTAGTCTTTTTTTGCAAATAGCAAGTATACACTTATTTCAACATGATACCCCTTATCATTGTTTTCAAAAAATTTCCCCGCCCCGCTATTTCACTCTATTTCGTTCTTTCTGCTCCGTCATTTGCTATGATCATCGGTTGGGCTGACAATTCTGGAACTTCTGTACTAATGCTAAAATTCTATACTAATTTGTCTGAAAAATCTGAAAATTCCATGTCATCGACTAGGAAAATGGAAGAGACCCAAGGTTTATCGTGGAGAAAAGGTAAGGATAGATATCGCTTTTTCGAAAAGTGACGTTAACGTCATCGGTGTTTATTAATTACAGTAGGCAAAGAGCCAAGAGTTTCCAGCCTCCGTTCACAGAGGAAGTGAAGTTTAGCTGACTATATAGTAAGCGATGCCAAATTTTGGACTAAATTGCTCATGATATAAAAGTTTGATAGTCAGTCAACAGTGACATCAAGCTCAGTGACGGTCCGAGGCAAGGCTGCCGCACGGCCATACATGTGATCCGGGCTTTTTGGGTCTTTGCGGGTCTTCAATTTTCTTTACTTCAAACTCGAAATTTTTTGGTCGATCTTGATACCAAAATGTAGAACTCGATGAGATCTATGAAATGGTGTTGAAATCGTTCAGATTGTCTTTCTCAGTATTTGTCTAGAACTTGTAGAACACACGGGCCGGCGTTTTGGGCCCGCGTATGCTCGGCCCGGGTGTTTTAGAAGTTCTAGACAAACACTGAAACATGCAATCTGAGTGGTTTTAGTCCCATCTTAAAGATTTCATCTACATTTTGGTATAAAAATCAACCAAAAAATTTGAATTTGAAGTAAAGGAAATTGAAGGCCCAAAAAAGCCCGGATCACTTGTATGTCCACGGCTTTTGATCCAAAGAGCTTGTTTTTGAAATCGAGGCCGGATTCAACCACGGCCCGGGCCGCGGCGGTGTTCGCGACAGCTTTGGTCCAAGGAATTCAGTTTAGATTTAACAGACCCCATTTTCAGATTCCACCGACACCGTCATCACCAACACTTCCGTGACCACCTCTACCGCCACCCTGGACCCCAAGCACCCCCGTTCCTCCTCCCCCGACTCTGGGTACCATGAGAAGGCGCATACCGCTTGGGACTACTGGTTCCCAGACAACATGAGAAGAGAGTTGGCCAAGCACAAATTCCCTGCAAACTCCGATCCAATGGCGAATGGATGGAAACCAATCGAAGGGAGGGCCCCGAATCGTTCCATGTGGTACCATTTCTGCGAGCCGAAGGACCCATTTCAGTGGAGTGGAAGATTGGATTATACGGATGATTTGCCGGATCAAGAGGAGCCAGAGGAAGTGAAGACCGAGTGGACCGAGGAGGATGAGAAGGAGTTGAAGAAATTGGAGGTAAAGATTATTAGTACCAAAAATGAGCCAGTAGTGTTCAGTGACTTCAAATTGATACTTTTTAAAGCACTGTATCTAAAAAAATTGAAAAAAAAAATTATGAAACTTCTCCATCTGAAAACCAGCCAACCAATTTTTATGTAACTCATAAGCATCGATAGGAAATTTTTCAAAGATGATTTCGACTTTTTGAATTTCCAGAAAATTCCAATTTTGACGGATTTTGAAGACAATAGTTTTTCGCCAATATCTCAAAAACTAGCGGACCGATTTTTATGAAAAATATACCAATCGATAGGGAATTTAATTTTCTATAACTTTTATGTTCAAAAAATTTCAAACAAAAATTCGATGTCTTCTGGAACACTTTTAAGGTTGAAAATTTTCTTACAAACCAGTAGACAAATTTTTATGTAACTTATACACATCGGTAGGAAATTTTTCAAAGTTAACTTTAATTTTTTGAATTTCCAGAAAATTCTAGTTTTGACGGATTTTGAAGACAATAGTTTTTCACCAATATCTCAAAAATTAGTGGACCAATTTTGATGAAAATTATACCAATCGATAGGGAATTTCATTTTCTATAACAGTTATGTTCTAAAAATTTCAAAAAACCAAAATTTGATGGCTTCTAGAACACAGTCGCTTTCGCCGCGTGCTAGTAAGACTGTACGCTCAAAGCCTATTGGGGAATGGCGCTCCAGAATCGCTCAAAATCTATATTTTCTCTGAATTCAAATTACGCTTAATATCTACATAAAATTTGCTATTCAACCATATATTTTTGATTAAAATCGGGTTTGTGGTTCTTGAGATACAACGTATAACGTTTTTTTCTACTGTTCAATTGCAGCTGCTATTGGAAGTAGTGCTTCAAAAACCTTCAAAACTTAAATTTTCTGAAAATTCAAAATGTTAGAACAATCTACATTAAATTTGCTTTTTAACCGTATATTTTTCATAAAAATCCATCTGCTAGTTCTTAAGATACATCAATTTCAAAGTTCAGTGCTCTTTTTTTTTGAATATCGTTTCATTTTCATTTAAACAATGTGTGGCTTAGAGTTAACCGAATTTTGTAAACTTTTGACTTATCCTAGCTAATTTTTAGTGTAAAATTCGAATTTAGCATTAAAAATTAACCTAAAACTCATCTAAATACCTATATTAGGTCATGTAACATTTTTAGAACAGAAGCCCCAAACTAGCCTCAAACTCAACCAATTTTTGAGATTTTTGGATCATTTTTACCGATTTTCAGCTCTCACTTCAATTCTAACATTAGTTTTTACCCTATAAAGTGTTTTTATTCAAAAAATTTCAAAACAATTTTTCAGAAAGCCGCTATCTGTGAAGCTCTGTTCGAGCACGGCCGCAAGAAGCGTCTTCAGCACATTTTGTCTTCTGAAATCACCAATGCCTTCGACCCAACCATCATTCATCCGATTCATGAGGATTTGGATTGAATTTCCTTCATTTTTAACATTTTTTGTTGTCTTAATACTCATTTTTCTTTCCATTGCTTTATCTTGTGTTTTTTTCCCGATTTCTTGTCAAATTCGTGTGATTTTCTCACCGGTTTCAACTTCCCCATCATCTCCTTCACCCATAATTCCATTTTTCTGGCATTAATTGTGATTATATTTGCCTGAAATCGACTTAAAATAAGGTGCATATTTAATTCCACAAAATGTAAACTCCATGCCGCACTCTTGCGAAATCTCTGCGCGGGGTATTACAAAGGGGCGGAGCTTCATTTCGTCACAGATTTGTGACTGATTCAGAGCGTTTTCAGTGGTTTTTATCGATTTTTGAGCCGTTTATTTCGAGAATTTTGCAAATTTCGCCATGGGAGCCGACGGAGGAACTATTCCAAAGCGGTAAGTGTTGAAAATTCTAGAAAAAATGTCTAAAATCGAGGAATATTCATTTTTCGATTTAAAATATTGAAAATAAAGAAAAATCATGAAACTTGGTGTGAAAAGAGTGAAATTTAGCTGTAAAATTCATGAAAAATTCAGAAAAATAAGGAAAAATCATAATAATTTGAGTTTTTTTTTCAAAGTTTAAGCCTTGAGCGGGGTTTTCAACGAATTTTCGATTTTTTTGGGAGAAAATTAGATGTAAAATTGGAAAATGATTGTAAAAATGGTAAAATGCACAATTTTTCATGAAAAAACATGGCTTGCAAACAGAAAAATATCGAAGTTCCCAAAAAATCGATTTTGAGGAATTTCAACGAATTTTCGATTTTCCGGGCTAAATTTTGGTTAAAAAAATACAAAAAAATTATAAATGATCATGAAATGTGCAATTTCAGCTGAAAAATCTATTTTGAATCACGAAAAATGAGTAAAACTCTGAAAAACCGTTTTTGGCACAAAACTCGGAAGAAAGCCGGAAAAGTCAAATTTTCATGCGGAAAAAGGTCTAAAAATGATTGAAAAAGTTGAATTTTGAGCAGAAAATCGAATTTTTCACCTGGAAAATCGTAATTTTCGGTGTAGAAAGTCCAAAAAATGTAGAAAACTTCGAATTCTGAATTTATGCTCAAAAAATCGAAAAATATAGTTAAATTCAGCGATTTTTTCTCGATTTTGTGCTTTGAAAGGTGCTCTACACTCCAAAAACTCGATTTCACACTAATTTTTACACCAATTGCACTTTGAAAATCGCAATTTTTGGTGTAGAAAGTCCAAATAATTGTAAAAAACTTTGAATTTTGAATTTGAGCTCAAAGAATCAAAATTCTAAAATTTTAATAATTTCTGTTCATTTTCATCGATTTTGAGCTGGAAAAAGAGTTTTTTCAGTCAATTTTACCTCAAAAATCATAATTTTTGGTGTAGAAAGTCCAAAAAATCGCCGAAAACTTTGAATTCTGAATTTTAGCTTAAAAATTCGAAAAACTGAATTAAGATCGAATTTTTCATAATTTCCATCGATTTTTATGCATTTCGAGCTGAAAAAAGAGCTTTCCAGTCAATTTTACCTTGAAAAAACCGATTTTACCCTCGTTTTCTCCCTAAATTCCTCAATTTTTAGCTGTGAGCTCGTACAACAAAAGAAGAAGAAGGAGAAGCTCGACAAGCACGTCAAAAACGCCACGAAATGGCGAAACTGTCAACTGACGCAACTTCCGCTCAAGAAACCAGTGATCGCTTGTCGATTCGGAAAACTCTACAATAAGGAAGACGTGATCAATGCGATTCTATCGAAAACCATCTCCAAATCGGCGGCCGCCTCTCATATTAAGGGCCCACGCGATTTTGTGGAGCTCAAGCTCACCGAGAATAAGGATTTCAAGCGAGGCGATGTGAAGGGCGACGATTATAACGATGTGAATCAGACGGAATTCCTTTGTCCCATCACCAACGTCCCGATGAACGGAATTCAAGTAAATTTTGACTAGGGCTCAGAAATGGTGAAAAAACTCGGAAAAATTCGCTAAATTTGAGCAATTTTTAGCTGAAATTCGACTTTTGAACTATTTTTTACCCTGAAATCCCTCTCATTGAGCTCAAAAATAGCTCGCTACTTTCACTTTCCTACTTTCAGAGTTTTCTCGTCAATTGGCAGTGTGGATGCGTCTATTCGGAGAAGGCTCAACAGGAGGTGAAATCCGAGAATTGTCATGTTTGTGGTGGTCCTTACGATTCGACGAAGATGGTGATTCTGAATCCGGAGGAAGAGATTCTGGAGGGATATCGATTGAAGTGGGAGGCGGAGAAGGCGGAGAAGGCGGCGGCAAAGAAGGATAAGGCGAAGAAGACTGCGGAGAAGATGGAGGCGGCCGCTGCGGTGGCGGCTTCTGGAGAAGGACCGTCGACGTCTTCTGGGGCTCCAGGGCCCAGTGGAATGGCTAGTGTTGGGAAGAGTGGTGAGTTCGAAAAAAATATATAAAAATGATGATGGAGGATCCTAGAGGATCCTAAACTATTCTTGACGATTTTAGTGGGTTCTGGAGGATTCTGAAGGATCCTGAAGGATTCTGAAGGCTCCTGAAGAACTTCAGAGGATTCCGAAGACTCCAGAAGACATCAGTGGCTTCAGGATGAGCTAGGAAGATTGTAGAAGATCCAGGGATATTCAGAACGATTCTAGAGGATTCTGGAAGATTTTAAAGGATTCTAACGGCTTTTAGAGGATCATGGAGGTTTCGGGAGGATTCTGAAGGATTTTGGAGGCTTTCAGAGGCTTTTGGAGGATTCTGAAAAACAGTATCCAAAAAATGTCCAAAATCATCTAGAAACGCTCAAACATTAGCTGAAATAGCTTAAAATGCTGCACATTTTATGAAAAATGGCTCAAAATGCTCCACATTTCATTTAAAACTTTCCAGATTAGTTTAAAAATGGCTGAAAATGCTCAAAAATGCTCCAAATTTCATAAAAAATGGCTCATAATGATTCGATGAGAAATGAAAACCGGAGCGAGAAGATTCGGAACAATACTGATTCTAAAGAATTCTGAAGAGTTCTGGAGGTTTCTAAAGGATTCTAAAGGCTTTTAGAGGCTTCCAAAGGATTCTCCAAGATCCTGGGGATTCTGAAGGATTCTAAACGGTTCCAAGGGGTTTCGAAGGAATCTGAAGGATTCTGGAGGATTGCAAAGGATTCTAAAGGATTCTGGAGGCTTCCCGAAGCTTTTAGAAAATTTCGAAGGGTCCCATATGCCTGGAAATCTGAAAAATAGCGAAAAAATTGAAAAAAAAGTTGACTCAAAAATTCAGAAAATAGTTTCGAAATCAAAAAAATTACTCGAAAAGTTGAAAAACTGGGTTTTGAAGGATCCTGGAGCATTCTGAAGGCTCTAAAGGATTCTGACGGATTTTAAAAGTGAAACTAGCTAAAAAAATGAAAAAAGTACTTCAAAAAATTCAAAATTGCCCAATTCAAGAACTGAAAATATGTGCAATTTTCCAGAGCATTCTAGACGGTTTTTGACGATTCTAATGGTTTCAAAGCCTCCAGAATCGTTTTCCCTGCCTCCCGAAGCATCCTGACGTCTTTAAAATCCCCGTGTTACCCTTCAGGTGTCTTTAGAATCGCTTAGGATCCTTGTAATCCCTCTAGAAGCCTTCAGAATCTTCTACAAAGCTTCAGAATCCCTCTAACTTTAAGATCCTTAAAGTTCTGAGGTCCTGAAGGATGCTGATGAGTTTTAGAGAATCAGAAATGATTCTGTAGGTTTCTGGATTATTCTGGAGGATGTAGAAGTCAAAAAATCGAAAATTTTGATTTTTTCCACCCCAAAAAGTCATTCCCCAACCCAAAACTCCCCATTTTTCTTTCCAGCCGACCTCAAGAAGAAGCTCGAAATCGCCAAGATGACGTCATCTTCATCGGGACCCTCTTCCTCGTCTACAGATCGAAAAAGGAAGGCCCCCACCTCGTCAACGACGTCAGATATTCAATCCGATCCCACCAAATCGGATACCTACAAAAAATTGTTCACCACTTGCGAGGCGGCGAAAAAGAAGACCGAAGGACACTGGGTCACTTTTAATCCTCTTTATTATTGAAATTTTGATCTTTTTTTCTTGTAAATTTTGATGTTTTGGGCTCAAAATGGTGCGAAAACTCGTAAAATCCGCTGAATTTGAGTTATTTTGAGCCGAAATTCGACTTTTGCATCCTTTTTTACCCTAAAAACCCTTTTTTGTACCTAAATTTGGGCTCAAAATAGTCACTTCTGCACCTAAATCTCCACTGAAAATCACTGAAATTTCTTCAATTTTGGCTTAAAAAATAGTCCAAAAACCGTAGAAAAACGGGAGTTTTGAGCTATTTTGAGCCAAAATTCGACTTTTGAACCATTTTTGACCCTGAAATCCATCTTATTGAGCTCAAAAATCGCTAGCTTCTGTACCTAAATCTCCCTAAAAAAATCATTGAAATTTCTTCAATTTTGGCTCAAAAATGGTGCAAAAACTCGAAAACTCCGCTAGATTTGAGCTATTCTGAGCCAAAATTCGGCTTTTGGACCATTTTTTACCCTGAAATCCCGAAAAAATTGCTCTAAAAGATCATTTTTGAGCCCAAAATCCCCATCTGTACCTAAATCTCTATCTATTTTTTACACTAAAAATAATCAAAATTTCTCCAATTTTTTCGACTTTTCCATTGGTTTCTGCCGATTTTTTTCTTTCTCAAAGCTGTTTTTTTTCCATATTTTTTTCTGGATTTTTCCCCAGATTTTTAGACTTTTCCAACCTTCAGAATCCCCCCTTCCTTCACAATGCTGTCAGTTCCCTGTAAATTTTCATTTCTGGGCTCAAAAATAATCGAAAACCGTAGAAAAAAAGGGGATTTTGAGCTATTTTGACCCCAAAATCACTCTTCTTGAGCTAAAAAATCGCTAGCTTCTGTACCTAAATCTCCCTAAAAAATCATTGAAATTTCTACAATTTTGGCTCAAAAAGGTGCAAAAACTCGAAAAATCTGCTAAATTTAAGCTATTTTGAGCCAAAATTCGACTTTTGAACGATTTTTGACCCTAAAATCCCTAAAAAATTGCTCTAAAAGATCATTTTTGAGCCCAAAATCCCCATCTGTACCTAAATCTCTATCTATTTTTTACACTAAAAATAATCAAAATTTCTCCAATTTTTTCGACTTTTCCATTGGTTTCTGCCGATTTTTTTTCCTTTTCAAACCCTTTTCCCCAGATTTTTAGACTTTTCCAACCTTCAGAATCCCCTCTTCCTTCACAATGCTGTCGGTTCCGATGCGAACGGCCGGCCGACACCTGGGCCTCCGTCTCCATCGAATCACCCCCATCACGACGTTTTCCGCCCTCCAACAACATCGGAACATTTCCTCACAGGATGTGTTTAAATTCGCAGAAACCTCATCCACTGATCTTCCACCACTGCCAACGCCGCCAGCACCCGGACTATCGCTGGATGAGATCATCGCTTCGGGAGAGTCGGTTCTCGAAGAGTTGGGACTCTGGTCGTGGTGGAAACCATCGTCGTACTTTCGATGGGCGCTTGAGAGTGAGTTTTTGAGGAAAATTGGGGGAAAAGCGGAAAAAAATGAGCCGAAACTTGAAAAATAGAAAAAAAATCGACTCACAAACCGAAGAAAGCGAGAAAATTGAAAAAAAAAGTACTAAAAAATTCGAAAAAAATTTCAAAATCGATAAAAATGACTCAAAAAGTTGAAAAATTGAATTCTGAAGGATTCTGAAGGCACCTGGATGATTCTAAACCATCCTGAAGGATCCTGGAGGGTTCTGGAGGATGCCCGAAAATTTTCGAAGATTTTGGAGGATTTTAATTGCCTGAAAGCCTGAAAAACAGCGAGAAAATCGAAAAAATAACTCAAAACTCAAAAAAAGTGCCAAAAACGATAAAAAATGGCTCGAAAAGTTGAAAATATGGATTCTGAAGGCTTTCCACAGCGTATGTCTGAAAAACGGAAAAAAAAAATTACTGACAAATCCAAAAAATCTATAAAAATGACTAACAAACTCGAAACAATTCAAAATCGGTAAAAAAAAGCGAAAAAAGTCGAACAATTGGACTCTGAAGGATTCTAATGGATTCCGATGGATTCTGAAGGTTTCTGACGGCTTCTGAAAGATTCTGGAATGTCCTAGAGCATTCTGAGCACTTCTGAACTATTGAAATTATCAAATTTATTCCTCAAAACTTTCAAACTTTAAGAGGGTAAATTTGATAATTTGAAGAGTTCAGAAGTGCTCAGAATGCTCCAAAAAGCCCCAGAATTCTCTATGAATTTCCAGAATCTTTCAGAAGCCGTCAGAAACCTTCAGAATCCATTAGAATCCTCCAGAATTCAATTTTTGAGACTCAAACTCTCTCCAAATTCTTAAAATGAAATTTCCAGGCATGCACGTCCACCTGGACATTCCCTGGTGGCTCACCATCGTCGCCGCCACGATAACCCTCCGTGCATTGCTCATCGGTGTGCCCGTAATGTCCCAAAAATTGGTAGCCAAACAATCAATGTATCGAAAAGAGATGAACGAGTTTCGTGATCGAATTGAGGAGGCGAGAAAGGAGAATAATCAAATTCTTCAACAAACGATTCTCATCGAGCAGCAAAAGTTTTTGAAATCCAAGGATATTCGATTGGGACGACAGTTTATGGTCATGGCGGCGAATGGAGCCGTGTTTGCCACACAGTTCTTTGCTATCAAGGTGAGCGGCGATTTGGAAGAAAAATCTGGGAAATTCGTTCATTTTGAGCCAAAATCCATCAAAAACAGATAAAAATGAGTATATATGAATAGGAAAGATAGGGAACATTTTGAGAAAAAAAAACGAGAAAAAAGCTTTATTCTGAGACAAAAGTCATTAAAAACCGATGAAAATGAGCATAGAGAATCAGGAAAGAGTCTGAAGGGTCCTGGAGGATTCTGAAGGCTTTCAGTGGATTCTGGAGGCTTCGAGATAATTCTGAAGGATTCTGGAGGCATCTGGAGATTTCTGGGATCCTGTAGGGGTCTGGAGGCTTCTAGAGGCTTCCAGACTTTCCGAAAAGCTTCTAAGGACTTCAGAAGGCTCCTGGAGACGTTTACAGAGTTCTGTAGGATTCTGAAGGATTTTCACGGATTCTAAAGGCTTCTAAAGGCTTCTGGCCTCGTGGAGCCTTTTGGAAGATTTTGGATTCTGAAGGATTTTGAAGGATTTTGACGGATTCTGAAGGCTTCTGGAGGACTCTAGAGGATTCTAGAGGATTCTGAAGACTTCTAGAGGATTCTGGACTCTTGAAGTCTTTTGGAAGATTTCGGAGGATTCTGAAGGATTTTGAAGGATTTTGACAGATTCTGAAGGCTTCTGGAGGATTCTGGAGGCTTGTGGAGGATTCTAGATGCGCTTGAAGCCTGGTTTCTTGAAGAAAAACGGGCCAAAATGAGCCAAAAAACCATGATAAATAAGCAAAAATAATCAATTTTCAAATTTTCAGCATCCAGACACCTTCTAAACTCGAAAAATAGGTGAAAAATGAGCTAAAAATCATAAAAAATTAATTGAAAATGAGCCAAAAATCATGAAAAACAAACGAAAATGAGCCAAAGAACCATAGAAATGAGCAAAAACAGTCGATTTTCAAATTTATAGCATCCAGAAACCTTCAAAATTTTGAAAAATCTGTGGAGGATTCTGGAGGACTGAAGGATTTTGACGGATTCTGAAGTCTTCTGGAGTATTCGGGACGCTTCTAGAGAGTTCTGGATGATTCTAGAAGCTTCGGAAGGGTTCTGGAGCCTCGCAAAAGATTCTGAAAGTCCCTCGGCCATCACTTGCTTTCAGAAGGCTTTTGTACGTCTTCAGAATCCTCAAATTGATTTTGACACCTTCAGAAAATTCAGTATTTTTGAAGTTTCCAAAAAAATCAAATTCTAGTCTCTGCCTAGAAAAAAACTAGAATCCCAAGATTTTAAACGTTAGAATTCTTGAAAATCTCAAAAATCAAAAATCTGAGGTTCGAGGATCTCCTGAAATTCTATACCCTTAAAAGCTTCCTGGGCTCAAAAAGGTCACCAGGCCCTAGATTCAAGTGCCAAAAACCTATCAAAATTGGACAAAAATGAGCATAGAGATATTCGAGGAACATTTTGAGAATAAAAAACGAAAAAATTGATTATTTTGAGCCAAAAATCCATCAACAACCGATGAAAATAAGGATAGAGGATCCGGAAAGAGTCTGAACCATTCTGGAGAATTCTGAAGGCTTTCAGTGGATTCTGAAGTCTTCTAGAGGTTTCTAACTAAATTTTTAGCGCAAAAATTGAATTTCCGGCTCAATTTTGGTGTTTTTAGCTCAAAATCTGAATTTTTGGCTAATTTTTCATGTTTTTTAGCTAAAATTTTCTGGAGGGCACTAGAGGCTTGTCTAGAGACTTCTGAAGGCTTCTGGAGGCTTCTATAGATTCCTAACTTTCCCAATTTTCCAGAAAATGATCGCCGTCAACTATCCGGGACTCTCCACAGGCGGCGCCTTCTGGTTCACCGATCTCACCGCCACGGATCCATACTACGCGCTTCCGTTCATCTCGGCCGCCACAATGGCTCTTGTGACGAAAGTGGGAATCGAGATGGGAACGTCTGCCGATCAAATGCCACCAATAATGAGAGCATTCATGAGCTACGGACTGCCCGTGGTCATTTTTGGTGTCTCTTCGCAGTTTGCAACGGTAAGGATTGCAAAAAAAAGAACGAGAAAATTCTATAAAAAGAGTTTTTTAGCGAAAAATCCAAAAAATTCAATGAAAATTAGTCCAAAAATTGAGGAAATAATAGAGAAACTGGAAATTGATTCATCTTAAAAACTAGAGAATCGATTTTTATGAAAGATACATAGATCGATAGGAAATTTCTTCTAGATTATTCTGGGATTTTGAATAATTCGAAAATTCAGATTTTGAAGGATTCTGGAGCCTTCTGAATCCCATCTGACGTCGAATTCTGGCCTTTCAGTTTTCAGAGTTGTATCTCAAGAACCCGTGGATAGATCATTATACAAGTTATACAGATCGATAGGAAATTTCTTCTAGATTATCCTAGGATTTTGAATAATTTAAAAATTCGGATTCTGGCGGATTCTGGAGCCTTCTGAATCCCGTCTGACGTCGAATTCTGAGCTTTGAACTTTTAGAATTGTATCTCAAGGACTCGTGGATCGATTTCTATAAAAATTGTACAGATCGATAGGAAATTTCTTCTAGATTATTCTAGGATTTTGAATTTCTCGAAAATTCGGATTCTGGCGTATTCTGGAGCCTTCTGAATCCGATCTGACGTCGAATTCTGGCTTTTCAGTTTTCAGAGTTGTATCTCAAGAACCCGTGGATGGATCATTATAAAAGTTATACAGATCGATAGGAAATTTCTTCTAGATTATTCTAGGATTTCGAAATTTTCAAAAATTCGGATTCTGGCTGATTCTGGAGCCTTCTGAATCTCGCAGACGTCGAATTCTGGATTTCGAGCTTGAATGACGTCAGTTAGATTCAGAAGTTTCTCCAGGAGCCCTCAACAAAAAAAAAACTCTATTTTCCAGGGTCTCTGCGTCTACTGGACCGCCTCCAACGCCGTCTCTTTGATCTACGCCGGTGCTTTCAAAGTTGAAGCGATTCGAAAGATCTTCGGAATTCCACCAGTGGTACCGCCGCCAAAAACCGCCGTGCAGAAGAACGCGATCTCACAGGTTCTTAAATCTTATAAAGGTGAGCAAGGGAATGATATCTAGATGGTTCTGGGATTTTGAATTTTTGAAAAATGTGGGTTTTGAAGGATTCTGGACGCTTCTGAATCCCCTTGACGTCGATTTTCGAAGCCTCGAATGTTTCGAGCTCTGATCGAAAAACAAGTGCTCCGATATAGATCGATAGGAAATCAAATTTAGATGGTTCTGGGATTTTGAATTTCTCAAAAATTCGGATTCTGAAGAATCCTGGAGCCTTCAGAATCCCATGACGTCGATTTTTCAAAATGGCTCAAATTCGTTAATTTTCTTCATTTTTGGCTCAAAATTCCTCAATTTTGTTCTATGTAAAAGCTACTGTGATCTTAACACATTTCTAACACTCTCTTCTACTTGAAATGCGATTTTCTACGGATTCTGGAGCCTTCAGAATCTCATCTGACGTCGAAAGCTGCACTTTGAACTTTTAAAGCTGTATCTCATGAACCGATGAATTGATTTTCATGAAAGTTGTACAGATCAATAGGAAATTTTTTCTAGATGATTCTAGAATATTGGATTTCTCGAAAATTCGGGTTCTGACGGATTCTGGAGCCATCAGAATCCCATTGACGTCGATTTTTTTTCAAAATGACTCAAAATCGTTAATTTTTGCTCGTTTTTGGCTCAAAAATTCTCAATTTTATTGTTACTGTCATCTAAACATATTTCTAACATTCTCTTCTTCTTTAAATTCTATTTTCTAAGGATTCTGGAGCTTCAGAATCCCACCGACGTCAATTTTTCAAAATTGCTCAAAATCCTTCATTTTTCCTCATTTTTGGCTCAAAATGCTCCAATTTTTCCAGACAACAAATCCATCCCACCATCGATTGCGGATCTTCGACAACGCGACGCGACGTCGTTCAAGAAGGCGGGACGCGGAAAGCCGATTACGTGATTTCTAGAATCCTTCACGGACGTCTTATGAATATTCATATCATTCATCTGAAATCTGGAATCTGAAATTCAAGCTTTTTTGTAGTTTGTAGTCTAAGTAGAATCTCTTTTGTGTTTTTTGTTGTGTTTTTTTTTGGCCTCTTGTTATTTATCTCCAATTTTCTGTCATAAATTTGAAAACGAAAAAATCAATAATATTTTGAAATCATTTTGGTAAACACCTCCCATTTGTATATACTAACACTTTTTTTGTTATTTTGGATTTCGCAACTTTCTTTTTTTATGATGACTCATAGATAGAGACAGATGATAGGGAGAGAGAAAGAGAGATTTAGAGAAAAAAAGAAAAGAGGAAAAATGAGAAAAAACGACGAAAACCGATGAGGAAATTTCCGAATTTTCAACTAATTTTTTTTTGTTTTTTGGATTTTTTAAAACAGATTTTTTGACTTATTTTCCGTTATTTTTCCCTCTGATATTCATTATTTTAAAATTTTCTGTGTCGCCTATATTATTTTTCTTTCAAAAATTCAGGAAAAAAAAATAATTTTCAGACTCCAAATATCAAAAATGAACTTCTTCTCGAAACCGGATCCCAAGGGTGAGTTTTTTAAAATTAAATTTTGACCTGAAATATTTGTATTAAGATTCAAAATACGATAAACTTATGGAAAATTGGAGTTTTTTAGCAACAAATCCAAAAAAATTCGATGAAAATAGCCTAAATTTGAGGAAGTTTGGCTGAAAACGGTTGGAAATGAAAATAGAGAAAATTGAAATCGACTTATTTAAAAACTAAAGATCCAGTATTTATGAGAATTGGACAGATTGATAGGGAATTAAAGGGAGATGCTTTTAGAATTTAGAATTTTGAATTTTTCGAAAAATCCTATTTTGAAGGATTCTGGAGCCTTCTGAAGCCAAAGTGACATCGAAATCTGGGCATCGATTTGTTCAAGTTGTATCTCATGAACCAGTGGATCGATTTTCATGAAAATTACACAGATAGATAGGAAATTAAAAGGAGATGACACTAGAATTTTGAATCGTCGAAAAATTCTGGTTTTGAAGGATTCTGGAGCCTTCTGAATCCCACTGACGTCGAAATCTGGGCATCGATTTGTTCAAGTTGTATCTCATGAACCAGTGAATCGATTTTTATGAAAATTACACAGATTGATAGGAAATTGAAAGGAGATGCTTCTAGAATTTTGAATTGTCGGAAAATTCTAATTTTGACGGATTCTGGAGCCTTCAGAATCTCATCTGACGTCAATTTCTGAAATAGCTCAAAATTAGTCATTTTTTGTCGTTTTTGGCTCAAAACGACTTGAAATTCGTAAATTTTAGAGAGAAAATAAAAATATTGAATTTCGGATGATTCTGAAGCATTCAGAATCCTGGAGACGTTGAAATTTTGAAAATTGAATTTTTGAGTTTTTTGGGTCAAAATTGCTCGATTTTAGCTCAAAAACGCTCAAATTTTGCTAAAAATTCCTCAGTTTTTTTGGCTGAAGCGGTCTAAAAACGGCTTTTTTCGATTCCAGAACAAGAACGCGCGAACAAACGAGAACTTCGAAAAACGAACCGAGACTTGGAATCGGATCGTCGTCAAATGGAGCGGAGAGAGAAAGAGTTGGAGCAGGAAATCAAGAAGCTCGCGGCGAAAGGGCACAACGAAGCGGCACGTCATCTGGCGAAGCAGTTGGTTCAGTTGAGAAATCAGAAGACGAAATCGATTGGAATGAGTGCGAGGATTAGTGGAGTACAGGCACAGAATGCGTAAGGGATAGGGATTACTGTAGTTCTGTAACCAGAAGGGAGGTACAGTAATCTATAGTAATCTATAGTAGCCTACAGTAGTTCAACGTTCGAAAATGCACTACTGTAGACTACTGTAGTACATTAGTGGAGTACAAGCAGCGTGAGTACTGTAGTTCTGTATCCATGAGGAATCTACAGTAATCTACAGTAACCCATCATTCAAAAAATTTGAAAAAACGACGGATTACTGTAGATTCTCCCAAAGTGGACTACTGTAGTACAGTAACCCCCTTTTTTGGAATCGCCAGATCAAAGAGCCTGTAGATTACTGTACTTTTGGATTTACAAGGGATCTACAGTAACCTACAGTAATCCAGCACTCATAATTGGGGATCACTGTAGATTACTGTAGTATTATGGCAGTCTCAGTCAATGTCAGTCTTGGCTGAATTTTCTGGATTTTTAGCTGCGATATCTCGGCACGAAAATGCTACAGTAATATATTAAAATTTAAAGGAACATACCCTGATTTTTAGGTCAATTTTGTTTATTTTTCATGTTTTTCGAACGATTTTCAGCGAATTTCGAAGCGAAATGTTATTTTTACTCCGAAAATTGTTGAAAATCGTTCGAAAAAACATGAAAAATAAAAAATTAACCTGAAAAAGCAGGCTATGCTCCTTTAAATTTTAATAGATTACTGTAGCATTTTCATGCCGAGATGTCGCAGCCAAAAATTCCGGAAAATTCAGCCAGGACTGCAATTGACCGAGACTGGCATAAGACTTCTGTGTCCATGAGGGAGCTACAGTAACCTATCGTAGTCCAGCATTCAAAAATGGGTTACTGTAGACCACTGTAGACTACTGTAGAGTCTACAGTAATCCAGACTTTTGAAATACTGAACTCAAGTCTTAAGTTGGCTAAAAATTTCAGTTATTTTGAATATTTGAACCTCTAGGATTACTGAAGATTACTGTAAGCTACTGTACTTTTTTTCAGCCACATGCAATCAATGGGAAAAATGGGCGCCGCCATGGCGACCACCACGAAAACCATGAAAGAAATGAACCGGCAAATGCCACTGGAAAAAGTGGCAGCAAATATGCGAGAATTTCAAATGGCTCAGGAGAGGATGGGGCTCACGGAAGAGGTATTTTGAATATTCGCTGCGTAGCAATGCGAAATTGATACGACACATTTTTTAAAATTGAAATTTTCCACGAAAATTTAGAGATACTGCAATTCGCTGCGTAGCAATGCAAAATTGATACAACACGATTTTCAAACAATTGAATTTTGATACTTTTCAGATGATGAACGATACGCTGGACTCGATTCTGGACGCGCCCGGAGACGCCGAAGAGCAAGACGCCATTGTTGCTCAAGTGCTCGATGAGATTGGTATTGAGATGAATTCCAAGGTAATGAAAATGCGCTCTATTGAGAATTTCCCCCTTTCAATTTTCAGCTCTCCAACGTGCCGGCGATCCCAACACGCGTTGGCGCCAATGTCACCCCAGCCACCACCGACGATTTGGAGGATCTCGAAGCGAAACTGGCAAAGTTGAGGAGCTAATTTCTTTTCATGTGTAATTTTTTTTGTAAAATGTAAATTTGTAATCTAAAAATTGCTGCATTTTTCATGATTTTGATTCAGTCACGTTTCTGATTTTCGGGGGTTTTCGGCGAAGAAAGAGCCCATTCACCAACTCATTGTATTGTCTTTTGTGTGGACTACTAAAACTTAGCACGAAATCTGATCACCGATTGGAAATCTTTATTAGTTCAGATCACAGATGCGTGCTAAGTTTTTCGAACTTCACCATTCCAATAAGAGCCACCACCTATGGGAGTACAGTTCGAGCCCCACTATTTCAATTCTAAAAACGCCGAATTGGGCAATGAACCAATCATATCGAAATCGAAATTTTCTTCGTTTTTGGGCACATCTTCTTCTTTGTTTTTCACTATTTTTAGCTTCTTTCTGTATAAATCTAATTTAGTCGCCCGAATGTGTCCTTAAGCATTTTTTTGACATTTTCACCTATTTCTCAAGCTCAGACTAATCATTTTTGTGCTTAAACGAATCAGAATCAGGTAGGGCTGCCCAGAACATCTCCTAAGAGATGCCCTAAACAAGTCTTAATGTTTCGTAAGCTACAGAAGGAGAAATCCGTCCAGATCTCAATCCCTTCTCATGCCTACTCCACACTCTGGAGATATACTCCTTATCCGCTCCGGACTGCCCTCAAGAGGGAACCGAGAGCATTAGCATGACAAAAGTCACGCCCATAACGTTGACGCCCTACCTGAGAATCTTCTTCGTCGCCTAATCTAGTGGTCAGAAAGTAATCTTAAGAGCTAGCATTTGGCATTTTCAGATATTTCTTAAGCTCAGATCTATCATTTTCGCGCTTCGGCGAATCCGAATCCGGAAGGGCTGCCTAGAACATCTCAGGAGAGATATTCTAGACAAGTCTTAATGCTTCGTAAGCTACAGAAGGAGAAATCCGTCCGGATCTCAATCTCTTTTCATGCCTGCTCCACACTCTGGAGATATACTCCTTATCCGCTCCGGCCTGCCCTCAAGAGGGAACCGAGAGCATGAGGACGACAAAAGTCACGCCCATAACGTTGACGCCCTTCCTGAGAATCTTCTTCGTCGCCTAATTTAGCGGCCAGACAGTAATCTTAAGCGCTACTATTTGACATTTTCAGCTACTTCTTAAGCTCAGACCAATCATTTTCGCGCTTAAACGAGTCCAAATCAGGAGCTTTTTCAGTAACGCCCTTTCTGACCCTTCACCGCCTAACTTAGTGGCCCAAACAGTGTCCCTAATCACTAGTTTAACATTGTTTCACCTATTTCTTCGGCTTAGACTAATCATATTTCTAAAAAAAGCAACACTTCACACCTTGAATCCCTTCCTACAAATCCTCATCGGTCGATCCCGATTGTAGTCAAAGTGTGCTCGATTGCGACATCGTCGCAATATCGAGACGATCAACCGACGTTCCTCGATGTTGTGTTGTTGTGTGTTGCCGCTGCTTGTGACCTGGAAAAAAGTCCATTCAATATAAAGCAAACGCGCTCTTTAGCACACTCTTAAGAAATAGCGAGGAAAGTGAGCTCCATTGATATTCAGAACAGCAAATGTGCTTTATGGAACATCAGTAGAGCAAGTGTGCTCTATTGGACATGCAAATGCGCTCTATTGGACGTTATGGCTGTTTGGAAGGGAAAGAGTGCTTGAAGTGCAGGTACCCCCCTATTGGGAGTCTAAAATTGCTCTACTGAGAAATAGAAGTGCATTTACGCTCTATGGCACGTCATGACCGATTTGAAGGAAATAATCGCTTCGGCTTTGCTCCAAGCACAAAAATGCGCACCTTCTGAGAATCCCTCCGATCGATATCCTTCTCCCCGACGATCCCAATCTGCTCGTATTCCTCGCATTGTCCTGGGAATCCTCCTTCGATTGAATAAATCTGAAATTTGACAAAAAACAAAGCACAAACTGACCGCAAAACTCGCCTTAAAATGATCACTGCGAAAATTCCGTCGTCGGGATTGTCATTGTAGTTGAAGACAGGCTTCTGAAAAGGAAATAATTAGGTCAGAGGAAGCAAGAGAATTTGCGGAAATTAGAATTTCTTTGAGCAACAAAATCGCAAAAAATTACCACAAAATAAAAAAAAATAAGAGAGCCACAAAAAAACGACCACTCTCCGCAACGAAAAAAGGCAAGAATGACGATTTTTGAGGCAGCTGTGGGCTGGGATCAACGAAACAAACGAAACTGCAGATTTTCGCGGCAAAAAAATCACTCAAAAGATCACAAAAAATCATTGAAAAATGACGAAAAATGATGACAATTAAAAAGATTTTTTAAAGACGCATGGCATTTTTTCGCGGGTGGGTCTCGACACGACGGCGAAAAAGTTTCAAAAAAAATTTTTTTTTGCTTTTTTTGATGATTTTTAACTGGAATTTCAAGGGTTTTTGTGCAATTTTTCAGGAAAAATTCAATTGCAGATCGAAAATAAAGTTTTCAGAATGATTCTACATCCAAAATTACCTAGAAAATTCAATGAAAAATTAAGAAAAATTGGCAAAAAAATCAAAAAATTGCTCCTTTTTGCTGAATTTCAACTTTTTTTTTTTGCAATTTTTCAATGTTTTTCTCTTTTTTGACCGATTTTCATCTTTTTCGTGCATTTTTTCACCAAACAACACAACATTTAATCAAAAATATAGCTTCCAGAACGATTTTACATCTAAAATTACCTACTATCCAATTTTCCCAAGTTTCATCGCGCTCCGTTGCGAATTTGGGGGAAATTCAAAGTTTTGAGCTTTCGCGCTCATTGTTTTTCTGTAGGTCACGTCGAAACCGCAAAATTAACAGAAATATTATATTTGACGTGACCTACATGAGATAAAAGTAAGCGGGAAAGCACAAAATTTTGAATTTCCCCAATTTCGCAATGGAGCGCGATGAAACTTGGGAAAGTTGGATATTACTAAGAAGCGGTTTCAGATTTTCAGATTCGGATACGTTTTTAGAATTGGATGCGGACGAGAATTAGCAATTTGAATATTGTGTATTGGGAAGATGGAAGATTCTGGATGCTGCTTCAACCTGAAAAAAACAGAAATTTAAAAAATCAAAAACATATTTTGATATTAGAAAGGAAGATTTTAAGAAATGACAAGAAAGAAAGAGAAAAAAAAGAGAGAAAGGGAAGGAGAAAATTTAAAAAATACAATGGGCTTGGAGTTGAAAATATGGCATGAATTTGAGCCAGTTTCAGAAAGGCTCAAAGTCTTTGACCACAGTCTCGCCTCTTGGCCTACGGCCTATTTCGGCCTATATCTGCTTTTAAAATAGTTTCTGTGATTTAGGACTATTTTTTTCGGGCTTCTCGAGGCTTATTTGAACAGAACGTATTAAAATTTAGCCTAAAATTTGAAGGCCCTATTTCGTTTTACGGGACCAAAATTTTTTAAGGCTAATCTGTATCTATTTTTATTAAAAAGACCACGAGAAACCCAAAAAACATAATCCTACGTCACAGAAACAATTTTGAGGCTAGATGTGCATAGACCGGAATAGGCCGTTGGCTCAACCCGAAAATCGAATTGATGAAAACGACTATAAATCACTTAAAAAAATGATTTCTGTGACTTAGGACTAAGTTTTCGGACTTCTCGTAACCTATTTGATCAGAATGCATTAAAATTTGGCCTTAAAATTTGAAGGCACAATTTCGTTTTTCGTGACCAAATTTTTTTTGGCCTAATTTTGATCTATTTTTATTAAATAAACTACGAAGAGCCTAAAAAACATAGTCCTACGCAGTGTGTGTTCTCGAGAAAAAATTTCTCGAGAAATGCCTTAACGAGAAATTCCTCGAGAAATTCCTCGAGAAATTCCTCGAGAAATTTCTCGGAAAATTCTCGAGAAATTTCTCGAGAAAATTCTCGAGAAAATTCTCGAGAAAATTCTCGAGAAATTTCTCGAGAAAATTCTCGAGAAATTTCTCGAGGAATTTCTCGAGAAATTCGAAAATTTTAAAAGTTGGTTTTTTATACTTTTTAATATATCATTCGACGCAGAATTCGCTGACAAACAAGATGGTAATATTTTTCAACTCGAAAAAAGCTAATTCTCGAAATATGGTTCGAAAAATGCCAATAATGCCAATAATGCATTTTTCTGAATATATACTTTGGAAAAAGAGAAAATGGATTTTAATGAACAAATATTAGCTTGATAAGAGATTTTAAAAATGTTTTTCACTAAAATTGTTTATAAATCATGTTTCTCTCGCATCGGCACAAGACAAAACACACTAATTTTTCTTCAGCTCTTTCATATTACACGTTTTCCATACAACTATTGAAATTATACCCATAGTAATCACCTATTTCACTCTTTTAAGCTAGAAAATAAGTGAAAAATTGAAAAACAACAACACTGCGCCATTACGGTAGCGCATTGTTTAGCAGCATTTCTCGAGAAATTTCTCGAGAAAATTCTCGAGAAAATTCTCGAGAAAATTCTCGAGAAATTCCTCGAGAAAATTCTCGAGAAAATTCTCGAGAAAATTCTCGAGAAATTCCTCGAGAAAATTCTCGAGAAAATTCTCGAGAAAATTCTCGAGAACACACACTGGTCCTACGTCACAGAAACCAGCTTGAAGCGAGATATAGACCTGTTACAGACCGCCATAATATCCCTCTAAATTTCACCCTTGTGCCAAGGCCTAACAACCCCTGGGCCCTCTCTCTCTCTCGCACTCTATAATTTCAAATATCATTTCCTTCTTCTCCATACTTTCACTTTCGAACACCTTTTGCCCTTAATCTATCTCTCTCCCTCCTTTCCTTCTCGCATAACACACTGAGAAAGCGATACTGCAAAATTTGGCTCGCTGAAGAAGTGGGGTTATAGAAGAGACGCAGAGATTGGAAGAGAAGCCGACGCTTCTCTTTTTGCACTCTTTTCGCATTTGTCATTCATTTGAATTCGAACACCATCAAACATTTTTACGCGCTTCATATTTTTTTCGTTTGTTTTTTTGTCTGGTCAGTGATTTTTGGCCCGTAGAAATTGAGGCCTATTTCGGTCTGTATCTGGCTTCAAACTGGTTTCTGTGACGTAGGACTATGTTTTTTTGGGTTTCCCGTAACCTTTTTATGAAAATAGATAAAAATTAGGCCAGAAAATGTTTGCGCCCAAAAAACGAGATTGGGCCAAAAAAATTTTAATCTATTCTGATCAAATAGACTACGAGAAATTCAAAAAACGTAACCTTACGCCACAGAAATCATTTTGAAGCGAGATACAGGCCGGAATAGGCCATGGCATAGGCTCAAAAAATTTGACTAAATCCCTCCGAATTCCTATTTTTGTTGAAATTTCAAAAAGTGAATATATGCTCCATTAAAGGAGGTGTCCGGTCAAAAATTTTTATTGCTTTAAAATCTGCAGAATTTTGCGCTGATTCCGAATATCACAACGAAAACGGTCAAAAATGCCTCCAACACCCCGAAAAATCGCTTCAAAAATAAAGAAGTTGCCTTGGGTGGCCGTGGCCGAACTTCGCCCAAGTGGCGCGTGGGCGTGGGAAAGTGGGCGGAGTCAGCCAATGAGCGCTCTCTAACGCGCGCGCGCAACACTGCAAACGCGCTTGCTGCATTGCGCGCGCCACTTGGGCGAAGTTCGGCCACGGCCACCCAAGGCAACTTCTTTATTTTTGAAGCGATTTTTCGGGGTGTTGGAGGCATTTTTGAGCGTTTTCGCTGTGATATTCGGAATCAGCGCAAAATTCTGCATATTTTAAAGCAATAAAAATTTTTGACCGGACACCTCCTTTAAAATTCCTTTCTATCCATGTTTATGAGATTTGACACAATGTTAAGCCCATTGAAATTCGAGATGAAGGAATGTTTATCATATATACTTTTCCTTCTTTCTCACCTCTAGGGGCAGTTATTAGTACTAATCACAATTTCATATACCTTATTTGAAATTCCGGTTTCTCCAGCGTTTTGATTAAACCAAAAGCTTTATAAATCATCTATGGTCCTTTAGAAGAAACCAAAGCACCTTTTCAATTTTCCGCCAATTCCATAGTCGCTTATTCTTCCCTCTTTTATTCCAGGGCATGGCTGCACCTCCAACGAAACTTTCCGATGACAAAGTTTGGAAAGCGTTAGGACACGTCAGTCCATTCTTCCGAACTCCAGAAGGGAGGGCAATGCTAGCAGGAGATAATCGGCCAGATGAACAGCAGCAACAAGTACCGCAGCAACAGCAGCGTCTGGCACCGCAACAGCTACGGCAACAAGTGCTGCAACAGCTTCAGGTCTCAGAAGAAGAAATTCGTGAACAACCTAAAGTGCAACTAGAACTGCATGGGGATCACTATGAAGAACGGCCAGTGCCGCAACAACAACAGCAACAGCCACGGCAACCAGGAATGCAATTTCAGCAAATGTTGCATCAACAGCTGCAACAGCAACAACCTCAATACCCGCAAATGCCACAATGGCAAGTATGGCAACAGGTGCAACCAGTACAGTACCAACAGCAACCAGGACTGCCCCAACATCAGGTACCGCCATACATATCCAACTCGGGCCGGCGTTTTTCTCCATTTTAAATAATGATTTTCCAATCTAATTTTATACCGAAAGGGAGAACTCATCGAGATTTACAAACCAATAACATTTACCGGCTCTACATTTTGGTATACAATTTGATGGGAAAAGCATCATTTTCATTGGAGAAAACTGCCGTCTCTCGCCGGCCCGGCCGAACCAGGTTGGACATGCATGGGTACCGCATCATCAGCAAGTACTGTAACAACAGCAGCCAGGACTGTCTCAACTTCAGGTACCACATCAACAGCAACCAGGAACGCAACAATTGCAAGCCCAGTGCCCGCATCACGTACTTCAACATCAGCAACACCCGCAGCAACAAGTACTGTATCAACATCAACCAGGAATGTACCAACGCCAAGTACAGTATCCACAGCCACCGCCTCCAGGACCGTACCAACAACAGGTACCGCAGCAGCAGGTACTGTATCAGCAGCAACAGCAACCAGGAATGCAACAACCACAAGGATCTCAACAACAGCAAGCCCACCAACCGAAATATCAGCAACACGGCCAAAATGTGCCACAACAGGACACAGGAGCGATCTTACAGCGGCTATACTACGATTTACAAATCATGCAACAAGCATTCTCCGATTTTACGATCGCAAGAAGTCCCCCACCGAGAATGTACAGTGCTGGAACGTGTCCATTCTCCATGGCCAAAACATTCGGAGTGTTGAGAAATGGCGAATTCTATTACTACGAGTATAGTCCAGGGAAGGTGAGAGAGGGGGGCGTATATCTGACTTGAAAATTATTTCTGTGACTTAGGACTAGGTTTTTTGGGTTTCTCGAAGTCTATTTAGTAAAATACGCTCAAAATCTGAAGCAAAACACTCTGGCCCCCAGAGATGAGCGGAATTCCGCCTTCCGCCTTCCGCTTTTCGCCTTCCGCCCATTTTTTTCATTCCGCCTTCCGCCTTCCGTCTTCCGCCAAAATTTTGAAACTTCCGCCTTCCGCCTTCCGCTTTCCGCCAGAAATCGGAAAAATTAGGCGGAAGGCGGAATTTCGAACTTTTTGAAAAACTTGCTAAAAACAGTGATTTTTCGATTAATTCATGCTTGAAACCCTAAAATTAAGCGAAACAGCAGCGAAAATGTATCTTTTAAGCAGGAAAATCCAAGTACAAGTAAGCGAAATTCCGCCTTCCGCCTTCCGCTTTCCGCCTTCCGCCCATTTTTTTAATTCCGCTTTCCGCCTTCCGCCTTCCGCCAAATTTTCTACAGTTCCGCCTTCCGCTTTCCGCCAAAATTTTTAGAATTCCGCCTTCCGCCTTCCGCCTTCCGCCATTTCAAAAATGCTCTTCCGCTCATCTCTGCTGGCCCCTTTCTAACGGTTTCGGGCTCAACGTTTTTTTTTTAAACTGGGCCCAAGGTGTTTTGGTTCAGCTTTTGATGGTATTAAATTAAATATACTCAGTCCTAAGTCACAAAAACGATTTTGGAGCGTGTTATAACCAATCCAACCTGCCCTTTACAGAAAAACTTCGTCCCCCATCCATGCGATCATTGCCAACCGGAAATGCTTGAAGAATACCTCGATCCACTCTACAGTGAATACGACACGGAGATTCGCAAGCCGGTGATATTTGTTGGCAACATGATGTCGATGCAAGTCGAGCAATACGTCTACGACTTTCAACAAGACCTTCTAGTCCAAGTGGACCGCCCAAATCTGATATTTGATGACGACAAGTGCGTCACGGGGACCCATTTGATTGCCTTGATAAAGTCACCCGATGAAAAAGAAACTTTGCTGTTTGAGAGGACCGATGACGGTGGATTGATAAAGTGGAAGTTGAAAGGGGATTCGTTGGAGGTCTTGGCGGAAACTAGATTAGTGTAAGTTTAAAGCTACTTACAGTCCGCATTACAATTTTTCGTTTCCAGACTCCTCGCGGACCCAAAAAAAGAAGAAACTTCTAGCGCCACGACACCTTTCTGCGACTACGAACCCTCGCGTATGGAGCAAGCCTACTTCAATCAACTCCCACCTTTCACCCATCACCCGTGCCGTGGCGACGGTGTTATCGAATGTATCAAGGCATTCGATTATGTTCGCTGGAAGTACATATCATTCCAACACAAATTGAACCAAAACAACGTCTACGAGATCGCCGAGCACACGTGCGACTTCTGCACCCCGAATGTCGCTCAAGAATCAGTGCTACATCCAAAGTATGCGGAGGAGCATCACGGAAGAGTCGTCTTTCATATGTACAATACATTCTATTTGGCCATGGAGCAGTACGTTTATGATCCAGTGACATTGGGCTTTGAGCAAGTCTTTTATCCGGAATTGAAGTACGACGTGAATAAGAATTCGGATGGAATTGTCGTCTATTCGGGAGAGTTCAATGGGGTGCCAACGGTGATTTTGAAGGGTGCCCAAGGAAGTGTTTACAAGGAGCACTATTCGGTTACGAGGTAAGCCAGGAATGCGCTTTTACCCCACGCGTCCCTTCAGTACAGTACGATCGAAATCCGAGACACAAATTTTCGGGCCCAAAATCGCCTGATTCTCGATTTGGGCCCATAGTTTTTAGACCGAGTTTTGATCTATTCTGATCAAGTAGACTAAGAGAAACCCAAAAAAACTTAGTCCTAAGTCACAAAAACGATTTTGAAGGCCGATATAGGTCGGAATAGTTCGTGGGCCAAACATGAAAACTTTACTTTACAACATTGATCATAACTCACTTGAAAATGATTTTCATGACTTAGGACTATCTTTTTCGGATTTCTCGTAGTCTATTTAGTACAATTTAATCAAAAAGTGCAAAAAAAAACTTTGGGCCCAAAATCGAAAGGAAGGCCCAACAACTTTTTTTTTGCAGATTTTGATCCAAATGTACTAAATAGACTACGAGAAATCCAAAAAACGTAGTCTTAAACCATGGAAACTATTTTCAAGGGAGTTATGCTCAGTTTTCAAAATCGATTTTTCCGATCTGGACGACGGCCTAAGACGGCTCGGTCTATATCTCGCTTCAAAATCATTTTTGTGACTTAGGATTAACTTTTTCGGACTTCTCGTAGCCTAATTCATACAACAAAACCAAAATCTGCAAAAAAAAGTTTTGGGCCCAAAATCGAAAAAAGCCACCGTTGGCCCAGTATTTTTTTTGCAGATTTCGATTTTATTGTATTAATTAGACCATAAGAAGCTCAAAAAACTTAATCCCAAGTCACAGAAACCATTTTGAAGCGAGATGTAGCCTTGATACAACACAAAATTTCGTTATTCCAGAAAGAAGTATATCATCATCCCACCATCGCCCGTCCTCACATTTTTCATCAGAAGAGAACAAGGCCGATCCGCACCCGAACCATCTAAATCTCCGGATATCATCCATCTCGGATTCAAGAATCCGTTAGCCGACGAGAATGGTGTCGTTCCCGAATCGGCTTTACCCTTTGCAAGAATATGGAGCCGAATTTTTGAGAGGGCCCGCCAGGAGCGAACGACTTCTGGATGTGGAGAATCCACATCGGCTTCGTCTTCTTCTTCAACCGTGACACCTTCAATGGCTAATTCTGGGCCTCCGGAGGTGGCCGAGAAGTTGACGAAGAATCAGAAGAAGAAGCTGAAGAAGAAGAACAAGAAGGAACGAGAGAAGGAGGCTTCGGGGGAGGCAAAGTAGGCCGGACATTATGGGGCCTTTATCTCGCTTCAAAATTGTTTTTGTGACTTAGGACTAAGTTTTTTGGGTTCCTCGTGGTCTAATTAGTACAAAACGACCAAAACTAGGCATTAAAAATGTTTGGCCTAAAATTCAATTTTGGGCTTTTTTTTTTGGGCCCAACAAATTGTTTTCCTAATTTTGATCGCATTATACTAATTCGACTACGGGAAATTCAAAGAACTCAGTCCGAAGTCACAAAAACAATTTTGAAGCGAGATATCGACCGTAATTGTAATATTGCTCATCATAAAATTCCACACATTCAAATTTGGTTCTTTCCATTTTTCCTGTCTGCCTTTTCTTTTAATTGTAAAATTTCGAATTTCGGCCTAATTTTCGATTTGTTCACTTTTTTTTCAAATTTCCCGCCATTACTACTGTATTTCTCAACGGAGCGCATTTATGCATTCCACACCACATCACCTCAACTTTCTTGTCTCTGGAGTTCTTTCGGTTCAAAATATTTCAAATTCCCTCCAATAAATCCTAAAGCGACAAAAATAGATTTTTTTGTTCATTGGTGGCCTAGAAATCCAAAATTGGAGAAAGTTAGTCCCTCATTTTTGGGAAGACGATATCTCGACTCCTAGTGGATGGATTTCGATGAAAATTGGACAGGATTCTTGAAAATTGCGGCTATTTATAGTACTGTCTCTTTGGTGGACTAGAAATGTCGCTGGTGGCCTAGAAATCAAAAATTCGAGAAAGTTAGTCCCCGGGCTGTAACTCGAGAACCAATAAATGGATTTTAATGAAAATCGGAGAGATTTGTGAGGAAATAAAGCTGACCCGAATGAAATGACTTTGGTGGCCTAGAAATCCAAAATTGGAGAAAGTTAGTCCCTCAATTTGAGACAACGATATCTCGACTCCCAGTGGATGGTTTTTGATGAAAATTGGAGAGATTAATAAGAAAACAAAGCTGAACCGAATGAAATAATTTTAATGGCCTAGAATTCCAAATTCGAAGAAAGTTAGTCCCCCACATTGTAATAGGTATATCTTGACTTCTACTGGATGGATTTCGATGAAATTTAGACAGTATTCTTGAAAATTTCGGCTATTTTTAGTACTGTCTTTTTGGTGACCTAGGAATGACGCTAGTGGCCTAGAAACCCAAATTTAGAAAAAGTTCGTCCCTGGGCTGTAACTCAAGAACCCCTGTATGGATTTTGATGAAAATTAGAGAGATTCGTAAGGGAATAAAGCTGAACCGAATGAAATAAATTTGGTGGCCTAGAATCCCAAATTTAGAGAAAGTTGGTCCCTCATTTTGAGACAGCGATATCTAAGTTCCTAGTTGTGAATTCAGCTAAAATTAGTTAGATCTATAGAGAAATATAATTTTTGGATGTCAAGTTCCCGAAAATGTTCAAATTGCAAGAAAAAAATGTGTTATTAAATTTTTTTATTTTTCCAATAAAGAAAATTAATTATTTTTTTCAAAAAGCAACAAATTTCAATTCAGAATCATAGGGAGAGTGGTGGGGGGAGAAAACGCAATTGAAAAATACCTGCACAAATTTTGGGTCGATAAAAAAAACAATTTTGATTTTTGAAAAATTAAGAAAGAAAAATACTCGTTTTGAATTTGGAGGAGGGATTGGTGGCCTAGAAACCCGCGGTGTTTTTTTTTTCGGTGGTGGTGGCCTAGTTTTCGACGGCGGAGATTTCTAGGCCATCAGAGCAAACAGAGGAAGGAGAGATCTAGGCGAGTCGGAGGGTGTGTCCGTTGATATTATTGTTGTTGACACGATTCGAGTTGTGGGTACGTTCGTGTTTCGTCAAATGGTCACTTCGCATGAACTTCTTGCCGCAGTGATTGCACGCGAAACGCTTCTCGCCGGTATGGGTACGACGATGACGTTGAAGTTCGTCGCTTCTGGAAAAAAAAAAGATATTTTATAGGAGGAAAACTTGAATTATTTGAGCCGAGGCGAAAAAGAGGAAATTTGCGCCGAAAAAAATGCAAAAAATTTGATCAAAATTGGTTGATTTTGAGCCAAGAAAACTGAAAATCAAAAATTTCCTTGGTGGCCTAGAAATCCAATGTTAGTCCCCGGGGCTGTAACTCGAGAACTAGTGGTCGGGTTTTGATGAAAATTAGACAGACTTATAGGGAATTTTAGCTAGTCGGAAAAAATGACTTTGGTGGCCTAGAAATCCAAAAATTGGAGAAAGTCCGTCCCTCATTTTTAAACGCCTATAGCTCAGCTCCTAGTGGATGGATTTTGATGAAAATTAGATAGATTTGTAGGGAATTTTTCGTAGAATTTAGATTTTTAGAATTTGAAAGTTTCGGATTCTTACAGAATCGTAAAGATTCGAAAATTTGGACTTTTCTGGGCTATATACTAACTTTTCATGATTTAGGGCTCATTTTTAAGGATATTTTTTAAGTTTTTGGGTCATTTTTAATTACTTTTCTCATTTGTTATGTATTTTTCTATTTTTCAGAAACTTCCAGGATGCTAAGAAGTCGAAAATTATGACTTTCTAGACTTTTCTTGCTCATTTTTCATGACTTATGGATCTTTTTTGATTCTAGCTTTTCATTTTTGTGTCATTTTTAAGCAAAATTTCTCATTTTTAGATATTTTAAATTTTGCAGAATCTTCCAAAATCCTCAGAACTCAATCAAAAGTTTTGATTTTTCTGGAGAGTTTTTTAAAAATCCTACAAAATTGAGAAAATTTGAATTTTTTTGGATTATTTTTTAAAAATAATTTTTCGTAAATTAGGGGTCATTTTCTACCAATTTTTCCTAAATTTTGGATTACTTTTGAGCTTTTTTCTGATTTTCTATCATTCAGGGGCCATTTTTATAGTTTAAGGCTCATTTCCAGCACTTTTTCACAGTTTAGGGGTCATTTTTCGAATTTCTAAGTCATTTAAAGCGATTTTTTTCATTTTCGATGTTTTCCTTACCTCGTGAATCTCTTCATACAGTGTTGCCAGTCGCACGCGAACGGCTTGTTTCCGGCGTGTCCGCGGAGATGAGCACGCAAGTGAGACGTCTTTCCGTACGTCTTTTGGCACAGATGGCAAATGTGGATACGCGATTTTCCGTCGCCTCTGCAAAAAAAAATTGGACTTTGGTGGCCTAGAAATCCAAAGTTAGTCCCCGGGCTATAACTTGAGAACCAATGGACGGATTTTGATGAAAATTAGATAGATTTGTAGGGAATTCAATTTTTTTCGAATAAGACGACTTTGGTGGCCTAAAAATCCAAATTTGGGGAAAACTAGTCCCTGGGCTGTAAAACCCAAAAATTAACTTTCTCGGCTCCAAATTTCGCAATTTTTCCACTTTTTTGGGTTAAAATTTCATGATTTTTCTAATTTTTTCAATGTTAGAGCTCTAAAAATGCTCCAAGCCTCTAGAAAAAAAAGAAAATTGGACTTTGGTGGCCTAGAATCCCAAAGTTAGTCCCCGGGCTGTAACTTGGGAACATGTGGACGGATTTTTATGAAAATTGGATAGATTTATAGGAAATTTAATCTTATTCGGATAAGACGACTTTGGTGGCCTAGTAATCCAAATTTGGGAGAAGTTAGTCCCCCAATTCGAAATGAGGATATCTTAGCTCCGAATGGACGGACTTTGATGAAAATTGGATAGATTTGTAGGGTATTCAAGATAGTTCGAATGAAATGGCTTTGGTGGCCTAGAAATCCAAGTTCGGGGAAAATTAGTCCCTGGGCTGTAAAAACCCAAAAATCAACTTTCTGGGCCCCAAATTTCGTATTTTTTTCACTTTTCTGAGTCAAAATTATTTCGCATTTTTTTCTCATTTTTACAATTTTAGAGCTCTCAAAATGCTCCAAACCTCTGAAAAACAAAAAAAATCGGACTTCGGTGGCCTAGAATCCTAAGGTTAGTCCCTGGGCTATAACTTGAGAACCAGTGGACGGATTTCGATGAAAATAGGATAGATTTATAGGACATTCAATTTTTTTTTTGAATAAGACGACTTTGGTGGCCTAGAAATCCAAAGTTAGTCCCCGGGCTATAAAAACCCAAAAATCAACTTTTTGGGCTCCAAATTTCGTCATTTTTCCACTTTTCTGGGTCAAAATTTCGCAGTTTTTTTTCTCATTTTTACAATTTTAGAGCTCTAAAAATTCTCTGGGCTCCAAATTTCTTTGTTTATCACATCTTTTGGCTCAAAATTCCATGATTTTTCTAATTTTTTCAATTTCAAAGCTCTCAGAGCCCTCAAAATGCTCCAAATCTCACTCACTGCCTGGTATTCTGTACACAATTCGGACATGTGCACGCGCAACGCTTCGGCGCTTCTCCGCCAAGGCCCGGCGAGTTCACATCGTAATCGGTCGACATTGACATCATCGAATCGTCGTTCATCTGATGTTGCATCTGTTGTTGTTGGGGACGGTGGACCGGTGGATTCTGAAGGGAAAAAAATTTGAAAAAAATTTTTTTTTGGCTCAAAAGCGCTCGTTTTTACCCCCAATTTTTTTCACTCAAAATTCAAATTTCGCGGGTCTCAAAAATTCAAAAATCCGGCGATTTTTCTAAACAGATAATAGCCGCCGCTTACCCTTCTCGTCTGCGCCGCCGGCGTTGGCGGGCCCTCGTTGGTGATTATCCATTTTTGCGGATCGTTTGGGTCTTGTTGGAAGTGGAGGTTTCCTGAAATGATAAATTTTGTATATTGGTGGCCTAGAAATCCAAATTTAGGGAGAGTTAGTCCCCGGGGTGTAACTTGAGAACCGGTAGTCCGATTTCGATGAAAATTGGATAGATTTATAGGGAATTGAAACTAATCCAAAAGGAAGAACTTTGGTGGCCTAGAAATCTAATTTTTGGGAAAGTTAGGCCACGAATTTGAAATGGGGATATCTCGATTCCCAGTGGACCGATTTTGATGAAAATTGGGCCGATTTATAGGGAATTCGAGTTTGTCTGAATAAGATAATTTTGTTGGCCTAGAAATCCAATTTTTGGGAAAGTTAGTCCCTGTGCTTTAACTTTAGAACCAATGAATGGATTTCCATGAAAATTGGATAGAATTGTTAGGAATCAAAGCCGATCCGAATGAAATGACGCTAGTGGCCTAGAAATCCAAATTTGGAGAAAGTTGGTCCGCCATATTGCAATGGGGTTATCTCAACTTCTAGTTGATGGATTTCGATAAAAATTGGATAGATTTGTAGAAAATTTTGAGGAGATAATCGTGCGATTTTGAGTTTTTGGAAAATTTCAGATTCTGAAGTTTTCCAGAATCCTTCTAGCTCCAAAATTGCAACGTTCTGGGCTCAAAATGCTCCAAATTTGGTCATTTTTTCACTTTCCAGAGTCAAAATTTCACGATTTTCCCAAATTTCGACTTCAAATCCTCACCCAATGTAATCCTTTGCTGTCCACCCATCGGAGCCATTCCACCGCCGCCGCCGCTTCCTCCGCCACTCGACGTCGACGCTCCGCCCCCATTGTTCATTCTCTGTTGTTGCTGTTGCTGTCCACCGTTCACCGGACCAGCCGGCGCAATCGGAATCGGTGCCGCCCGTTGTTGGGGTACTTGTTGTTGTTGCTGTTGTTGTTGGGAGCCTCCCTGGCCAATGATTCCAGCTCCGACCTGATCGATGACCTGGAATTAGCAAGATATGGGCAAAAACTCGTTTCTAGACTGAAAATTGGCAAAAATTCGGATTTTGACGTCAATTTCGACCTAAAATCCATGTAAAATTAACTCAAAAAAAAATTTTTCGAAAAAAAAAAATTTTTTTTCGACTTTTTCTAATTTTCAAAAATTCCAATTTTGACATTCCTAGACTAAAAAACCTCGAAAATTTTGATTTTTACATAGATTTTAACAAAAGAATCACGAAAAACCGGTGAAAAATTCAAAAAAAAATTCGAAAAAACAATTTTTTTTTCGATTTTTTCAACCGATTTTCGATGCTCAAAAATTCCAATTTCCACTTTTCTCGACTAAAAAAACTGGAAAATTCTGATTTTCACATAGACTTTCCCTCTAAAACCCTAAAAATTGATTCAAAACTCAAAAAAAAAAATTCAAGAAATTTTTTTTTTCGATTTTTCGCCAATTTTCGATTCTCAAAAATCCCAATTTTGGGTTTTCTAGACCAAAAAATCGTTATTTTTTCGATTTTCACATAGATTCTGACTCAAAAACCCATCAAAATTAGTAAGAACTCAAAAAAAAAGTTTTCGAAAAAATTTTTTTTTCGTTTTTTTCACTAATTTTCAGTCAATTTTCAACTTTTCCAAACCAAAAAATTGCGATTTTTCCAAATTTCTTATCCATTTTCCTACCTGATCAATCGATTCCATTTGCCGATGCTGTTGTTGTTGCTGCTGATGGTGTTGTTGTTGCTGTTGAGACGATCCCGGCTGCTGTTGCTGCATCATCTGATTCATCATTATCGTCTGCGGTTTGTTCTTGTCGCCGGCTTGCAGTTGGACGGGCACGAATTGTACCTGAAACTATGGAAACGGTCAGAATTGAAGGGAAAATGAGTGAAAAATTGTGAAAATTCACTAATTTTGAGCTAAAATAAGCTAAAAATGGCTGAAATTGATCATTTCTAGCCTAAAAAGCCTAAAATAGTCAAATGTAACCGGAACCCGATATTTTCGGCTCAAAATTCTATAAAATTAGTGTAGAAGCTCAAATAACTGCTAAAACCGTCCGAATTGACCAATTTTCACCTAAAATGAGCAAAAAATCGTCAAAATTTACCAATTCAAGCCTAAAATGGGCCAAAAATTCGCCTAAAATAAGAAAATTCGGTCCAAACCCAAATTTTTTAACTAAAAATCCATTAGAAATAGTGTAAAAACTTTAAAAATCGCGAAAAAACTGCCAAAATTGACCTATTTTCGTTTCAGTGCATTTGAGCAACTTTTTGTGGGCGGAGCCAAAAAAGTGCTGACAAATCTGAAATTTTCGAAATTTGAAGCCATTTTTTCTCATTCTTTCCCCCCTTATCAGTAACTTTTAAGCAGAGCCACGCCCATTTTTTCGTTCATTTTTTTTCCATTTTTGTGTCTAAACTTTGAACGAATAAGTATCGAAAACTGCTCTACTGATAAGGAGAGGAAAATTTGAAAAAAAATTGCGAGAAAAAAAAGAAAAATGGAAAGTGTGGGAAGCGAAATTTCAGAACTTCAAATTTTTCAGGAAAAAAATGAGAGAGTACGGGAAATCGAGAGACGAAGAGAAATTCTGGAGGAATTTTTGAACTTCTTGAAAAATTATTAGTGGGTGACCAGGGCAAATTTATAGGGTTTTGGAGCAATTTTCAGGGTTTTAGGGTCTTTTTCTGGGTTTCTAGGGTATTTTTCACAGTACAAACGGGGTTTTTATGTAAAATTGGCTGAAAATTCGATTTTCTAGCTAACTTTTTGTCTGTGAAACTTTCTAGACGTCCAGGACGATTCCAGTCATTTCTAGACCAATTTCAAAGATTTTATGTTATTTTTGAGCGTTTAGACAAATTTTCGCGATTTTAAATCAATTTTCTGTAGTTTTCGCTTGAAAATTCGATTTTCTAGCTCATTTTTCAATATTTTCGGACTCATATTTTCTCAAAACGGTGCTGAGGGCTTTGTGACGATCTCAGACGTCTTTGAAGAGATTTGGGCTGTTTCTAATGATTCTGGAGCAATTTTCTCAATTCAAACTTGATTTTTCTGTAGTTTTCGCTTGAAAATTTGATTTTCTAGTTTATTTTCATTTTTTTCAGGCAAATTTTTGGCCTAAAGGTGTCACAAGGGGTTTCGGACGAGGATAGTCATTTCAAGACAAAATTTATGGGTTTAGAGCGATTTTTAAAGATTCTGGAGCAATTTTCTAGAGTTTAAAGCCATTTATAGACATCGTTGTGTAATTTTTGCGGTTCAAACTCGATTTTTCTGTAGTTTTCTGTAAAAAATTCAATTTTTCAGCTAATTTTTTTGTCTATAAATCTAGCTAGACGTCTAGGACGATTCCGTCATTTCTAGACCAATTTTATGGATTTCATGCTGTTTTCAAGGTTTTTATACTAATTTTCCCAATTTTAAATAAATTTCATGTAGTTTTCGCTCAAAAATTCGATTTGGCTCTTTGACGATTCTGGCCGTTTCTAGATGGTTTTAAGACGATTTTCAATGTTTCTATACCAATTTTTCAATTAAAACTCCATTTTTTTCGCTATTCCAACCCGTACCTGTCTCCCATTGCCCTGATTCGGCTGCAACAAGTAGACTTGTGATCCATCGGACGTCGTCGCTCTCGTATGATTCACCATCATCAGTTTATTCTGTTGTTGTTGCTGTTGTTGAGGATGTTGTTGCTGCATTTGTTGCTGTTGCTGTTGTGGACCCGGCTTCGACATTTCAACTCGACGTCGTCGTCGTCGAGCTCTCCTGGAGATTCAGAAGTCGTTGTGAATGCGTTCAGTGGGGACGTCTTGGCGGTTGGGAAGACGTCCGAAGATGGTGGTATTGTTGACTAGAATCAGAAGGGAATGAGGATCTGAAATATTGGAGGATTGGAAATGGGAAATTTTGAAATTTGAAGAAAATCGCGGAAAATCGAGAAATAGAGATTGAAAGAGGTGAAAAACGGATCGAAAATTGTGAAAAAAAAAACCTGAGAAAGTGGAAGAAAAAGAGGCGGGAAATTTGAAAAATTTTGAAAATCGAAAAAAAAATTTTTGGAATTTTTTTGATCTACAGATTCAAAATTTCGGATTTTTCGAGCAAAACTTTGAAATTAATTTTCATTGATGAAAATCTCGATTTTGGACCTTTTTTCCGATGAAAGGGATCAATTTTAGAAAAAATCGAAAAAATAATTTTTTTTTCAAAATTTTCGAAAATTTCAAATTCCCTATTTTCAGGTCAATTTCTGCATTTTTCTGCTCAAAAAACTCCTGAAAATCACCTAAAAATCACATCGAAAACTAAAGAGTGCCTTACAATTCAAATCGCGTCCCGCCTCCCCCGTGGCCTAGGATTCTCCAAGGCCCCGCCTTTGAAAATTTCTAGGTCAAAAGGGGCGTGGTTTGCAAGACTAAACAAATTGCGATAAGAATTGAATTATCTAATCTCATCTAGTTAACTGAACTTACTATTAGAGAGAATATGGTGCTCCATAAAAAAGATAAAACGAAGACAACTAATGCAAAAAAATCATTCAAACTTCAGAGAGCCTAGGCTCCGCCCACTTCAACCCTAAGCCCCGCCCCTTTTCTCAGGAGCTCTGAAAATCACCGATTTTTTTTTTCGCTAGAAAGACCAACCTAACCAATGAAAAAAAATAACGAATCAAAGTTATTATAGTAATACATAGTTCTCTCAATTGTGTTGTTTTGTTATTGATGCTGGCTGATTGAGAGAGAATAGGAGATCAAAAAAGTGGGCGTGGCCTTGAAATTTAGTGAAAAAAAAGCGAAGAAGAAGATGTCAGAAAACTGGTCTATCACGTGGACGAAAAGGGGGATGGACATGGAGAAAACAACGAAGAGAGAGGGGGGGGGGGCCCTCTCTCTCGTTCTCTAGGGGGGAGGAGTGTGTGTGTCGGGCCGGAGGGGGAGGGGACTGGTCATAAGGGGTGGAGAGAAGAAGAAGAAAAGAAATCGATTGAATTTGGAGAAAGAAGAAGACGAAGACGTCTTCTTCGTCTTCTGTCGCTGTGACAAGCTGTTGTTGTCAGTAGCTATGGGGGAGGAAGAGATGACCTTGCAGGGAAAAAGTGGGCGGAGCTTTGAGAATCCCGATAAAAGTTGAAATATATTACTCTAATAGTAGTAATAATCTTTGTTATGAATTCAAATCCTGAGAAGGTTTTTAAAGCGGGAAATTTGAATCCGAAGAAGCTGTTCTCAAAAAATCCTTCTTTCTCAAAAATGCCTTCACTTTTGGGCGGGAAATTTGAAAATCCACGATAGAAAAAATCGGATTTTCAAAAGGTCATAACCTTCGGATCTTCCTTTACATTCAAATTCCCGCCATTTTTCCATTTTCGGCAATAATAAGCATACTACCTCAGCTATCAATCGGCAGAGCGTTCCCCATATCTCTGCTAGATAGTAGGCGGAGCTTATTGGAATGGAAAAATATGCGATATCCAGTTACGATGCTTTATGGGGTGTGTCTAATTGCTAGCTAGAAAATTAGCTAGAAAACTTTTTCCAGAAGTGTTGTATCACAGGAATTACAATTCGCAGTATCCATGGATGTATTTATTAGCAAAAAATGTAAAATTATTTTCTCGAAAACTGATTTTCAAAGTTGCTGTATCACAATATAATGAATTACTTTAATTTTCGATATGAGCTCGGTTTCTTAGCGAATTCGCTAGCTTCCATTTGCAGTATTCTTGCTTGTTCGGAATCGCTGTATCACAATGCAATGTATTACTTCAATTTACAGCACAAACGAGAGTTCTTAGCGAACTCGCTAGCTTGACTTCCTCGAAATTTCAAAAAAAAAACCCTGTGCCACAAGACCTAAGGGCGTGGCTTGTTTTGAATTCTTCAAAAATTGTTGTATCACAGGTTATACTATTCGCAATATCCATGCTGTATCATCACTGTGAAATATCTCATTTCGAAATTGTTGTATCACACTATAGTGAATTTTTGAGAATCATCGTCTTATCAAAAAAAGAAAACTGGATTCCTTGAAATCTCAGAATTTTCAAAATTAGAAATTTGAAAATATTCTGTATCCTGTAGGCGTGGCTTGTTATCTTTCAAATTGCTCTATCACAGCTTATAAAACCAAAAATCGAAGCAAAACCAGAAAAGGGAGAAAAGGCGTGTCAATAGGGGAAAAGAGGTGGAGTGTGTGTGTCGACTGAATACACACAATCTGCATACCCCCTCTCTTTTGAAAAAGGAGAAATAGCACGTAAAATCAAGAGAGTGTGCAGAGAAAAAATCGCAAAGGGTGGGGCCTCTTTCCACTTTTCTTCTTCTAACAAAGAAGAAGAAGAAAATGGAGGCTGGCCGCGGGCCGATTGTGGGTGGAGACACAGAGAGGGGGCCTCCCTCTCTCCTCACCTGCCCTTTTCTCTCTTTGCTGATGAGAAGACAGACTGTCATGGGGAAATAGTATGGGGTAGTGGAGAGAGATCGCTAGAGACATTGCTATTAATTGATTGGAAATGGGCTGCGATGTCATTAGCTCTATTCAAATGGGCGTGGCTTAGAGAGTTTCGAAATTCTTTAAACCTTGAACCTCTAGATGGCCTACAGCCCAAACGGTCTGGATCATTTAAAAAAAAACTCCAGAGAAAATGGGCGTGGCTTGGGAACACCAAACGATCCACCTTTCTTTATGGTATTAACAGAACTTGTTCAAAGTTGCGAAACTAAACTTTGTCAAAAAGTTGAAGTGGGAGGAGGCACTAATCTCCCGAGGCGTGTCTGTTTCGAAACATTCGAAACGTATTGATTTATTAGGGGAGGGGAAGGCGGGAACTTCGAAATTGGATGGCCTAGTTTTCCTCAGGGCAAAGCTGGGCCGTTTGAATTGATACTTCATGGGAAGGAGCTTCCAGAAGTATGTGTGACTTGATCTTCCCTTAAATACCGGAATTTGGAGTAGCGATCCCAAAAAACTGGCAAATATAGACCGTAGGCAAAGCTTGTCCGTCAACTCAGTCCTATCGAGCACTCAAGCTCGAAGCGACTCATGGGCGAGGTAAGCTTCAAATGCTAGAAACCTAGGCCGTCAGTTCGTCTCGAATGTGGTCTAGCTCTCTCTAACAAAACTAGCTAATCCATTTACTGAAGCACAGAAACGTATGGAGCCTCGGAGATCTTGTGGGCGTGGCCATCTAAAACTAGGCCACGAGTTCTCCATCAAGCTTCATTACATCCTCTCTCCTCCTCCATTTCCGCTTGACTTTCCACTATTTTCCGAAAAACAACCTCCACCTCCAGTGAGGCGGAGCCTTCCCTCATTAGGGCGTTTCGAAGAATGAACAATTCAAAAACTCGCCAGAGGAGCAAAAAGAAAAAGTGGGTGTGTGCTCTGTTGCTCTTCGACAGTGTGTGTTTGTCTCCACCTCTCTGTCAAGTGAGGAGTGCTCGTTATCATTCTCCCTCCCATTTTTTTTTGTGTCTTTCGGGGGTTGTTAGCTGATGACTCGTTACTTTTGAGATGGTGATGAGAGTTGGGGAAATGTGACAATAATTATTTTCTTTTTTATTTGTTCATAGAGCCAAAATGACCTCCAATAATTCGTAGGTTTTATGGCACCATTGAATATGGGATTCTGTCTTGCTTAATTGGGTATGATCATCATACTATGGTTCGGCTTCTGTTTACAGTATGACTCATTACCACTCGTGGTTTTGAGGTGTTCCGATTACTGTACCGTCACTTGTTCGAATTTCTAGATAAACTGCAATTCAAAAGGCCATTTGGATATCGAAATTTCTAGAATCGTAGATTCCAGATTCTGAGCGTCTTTGGTACCCGGTCTTAAGGATACAGAATCCAAAAGATTTTCAGATGCCAGGGTTCTGATACACAGACTTCCAATCCTTGGGATCCGCTGGTTCCATAGATCCAACGAAGTTCGCAAGGATCGGGGGAAATCCGAACTTCTGGGATCTTCAAACTTCAGATGCACTCTGGCAATTCTTCTGACTTCTGAGCCATCGGAAGATGAAATAGTGTCCCTAGGCTAAAGAACGTCTCCCACGAGTAAGAGTGGGCGAAGCCGTTGGACAGTGAATTCCAAAGAATCTGAGGGCCCATGTTTCCTATACTGTATTGCGGCTCTTCAAATTTCGGGGCTTTATGACGCCTATTCTAGTGATGGAGGCCATCCGCCTTCCTTCAAAAGATTAGAGTAGGCGGAGTCTTGAAAAATGGGCGGAGCTTGTTCGAAACTCCTATTACCTTCAGATCAACGCTATCCATTTCTTCAGATTCCACATCAATCTTCTTCGTTAGATCCTCCTTCTAATCATACATAGTACAAAACCGTTTCCGTATTGCGTCCGCCCCCGAAGTACCTTCTCCCTATCCAAAAAAAAGTGTGTAACTAGTGTAAGTACCTGACACTGTTTGTTTCGTTTCGTTTTTGAAAACCGACAAATGACAAAAAAAAGTACGTGATGCGATGCTGATGGGAGGTAGGTGGTTGGGGTTGGAAAGAGGAGGAGAAAAATAGAAAATGGGGGGAGGCGGGTGTGGAAATGAGAGGAGGGGAATACACACACATGAGAGAGAGAGAAGCGAAACGAGAAGAGAGAAGAGCGCAAACAAAGAAGCCTCTCCCACTTCTCCTCCCCTCATGATCGGGCCGCCCGCCCGCCGTCGACGCCGCGCCCCAAGATGGAGACATCATTTCTTGTCTTCTTCTTCTTCTTGTCCCTATTGACAGTTTTTTCCCCATCGATGGCCTAGAAAACTCCTTGGAGGATGTGTCAGGTGACCCTGACCCGTCGGCACAAGGCGGAGAGAAGACCAGAGCGGAACTGATAGGGGTGGAGTGAGAGAGATAGGGGGAGGAGGAGTAGCAAAAGTGAGAAGCCATATGACCTGTCAATGGAGGGAGAGAGAGAGAGAAATGATATGATAACTAATTTAGGGGGGAGAATAGGAGATCAAAAAGAGAGAAGACGAAACAGAACATCTATCACTTGCTGATGGTGATGATGATCTGCTTAGTATGGTTGCTTGATTGGGGGTACTGCAAAATGTGTCATTGAGTGATTGATACAGCAATTTCTGAGAACCACCATCCCATGATTGAAACTTCACCGTTCTTGACCTCCGAATAGCCGAAACCACCGAACTTCACTGGCTCTGCCTAGCTCGAGAACATCTTGTTTCAGAATTCCAGGGATCTACTGAACAAGGAACTCCGGGCCCTGAGGGTTTCTGAATCACAGAATTTCAGGATTCATGGGGAGTCAGGTTCCAACGGCATAGAACTCCAGGCCGTAGAATCCGAGGAAGCAAGAACCTAGGCCACGGAAGCTGCTGAAGGACAATGATTCTCTACACAGGATTCCGAAGAGGATCTAAGCTGGAAACCTGACAATAGGGCAATATTATATTTCCATATACATGTTCTTTCTTGTTTTCAGGATTGGATTAGTACACCTTATAAAGAAAAGCCTCGGTGAGATGGGCGGAGCCGTTCAGAACCTGGACGCTCTCGAGATTCCAAGACTCTTCAAGATCATAGGCTCATGGAAGCTAGCGAGAGATTTCAAAATTGTGGAATTCGAGAATCCTGAAGCCGATTTCAGATCCAGGACACTTGTGAGATCCCAAGTCTCCTACGATCCTTGAAAATGTTCGAAATCTAGGACTACTGTAGATGCTCAGAATCATCAAAAGCAACCTCGTCATCAACCATACAAAAAGATAAATTCCAGATCATTGAGCTCCTCAATCCAAATTTAGTTCATCCTATAAACTCCAATGCTCTACGAATACTTCGGGATCATCCGGATTCCACTGACTTGTGAGGGGCGTATCATTTCCAGGTCACATCCAAGTATACACTGAGATCTGGAATCCTTTTTCTAGAGCTTATGTCCTTGAGCTCATGGATAGTATCGGATAATCCCAGTCCAACATCGACCCACTTCCAGGTCAATCCTAAAACATTTGGAATCGCTCTAATTTTGGAAAAAAAGGTGGGAAGGATTTGGAAAGTGATAAGAACTCTAGCTGAGCCTAAAATCATCTCAAAAGCTTTTGGAGTACAGTAGGAATTTTCAGGATCTTCTGAATTTCCAGAACCTTCTTCTGATCTTCTTCGACACTTTTCGGACTTATAGGATCTTCAGAAATTTTTTCAGGATCTTCAGAATCTTCGTCAGGATCTTTTCGACCTTCAGGAACTTCAGGAGCTTCTTCAGATCTTCAGGATCTTCAGGACCTTCAGAATCTTCATCTGACCAACAAGATCATAAGAATTTTCTTGTGATCTTCTGGATCTTCAGAATCTTTAAGGTCTTCTTCTGATCTTTAGGATCATTGGGATCTTCTTCTGATCTTCAGAATCTTCTTCTGATTCTCAGAATTTGTTTCTGATCTTCAGTTTCTTCAGAATTATTTTTCAGGATCTTCAGAATCTTGTTGAGAATCTTCAGACCTTTTCTGATCCTCAAAATCTCCCAAACTTTTGAGTTAGGCTCCATTTTGCTCTTCAGATACTCCATTTTGCCTCCACACAACCTGGGGGGTGTGTGTATACCGTACCGATTTTGTCGTACTATTCTCCCCACCATCACTGTCTCTTATTTCGTGCTCCGTTTTTCGAACACACAAATACACCGGGGAGGGACGGGGGATGGGAGGAGAGAAAGAAGAAAGGAGGGATTGCTCACCGCCCAGTTTTGTATGTATGTGTGTCGTTGTTTGCCCACCTCCTCCTCCTCCTTCTCCGCCTCGAAAAATCTTTTCGGGCCGGGAGGACCGCCTCATGATGATGATGATGAGTGCTGGGCTGTGTGAGAAAGCAAGAGCGAGAGAACGCGAACGCGAAAGAAGGATTTGGGCGGAGGCAAAAAAAACAACGGGCGAGGAGAGACGAAAGACCGAGGAAAACAGGAACACCTGGCCGAGAAGAGAAAAGCGAAAAAAAAATGAAAAAAGAAACCAAATGTCTTGTGGACACACAGAGCAAAAAAATTCCACAGAATTTTGTGCCAAATTGGGGAAAAGGAGTGGGCGGAGAATAAAGAGCCTATGGGGATCCGGAAGGTCTAGAAGCGATAGAATTGATACATAGGCGAACTGGATGGTTCTATGGATCCATAAGTCCATGCCGGCGTCTGAAGGCCTAGAGGCTTATAGCGAAGCCTAGAGGGATACAGCGAGGCCTAGATGCCAATAGCGAGGCTAGAGATCCGTAGCAATATCTAGAAGCTCAAAACGAGCCTGACGGCCCATAGCAAAGCCTAGGGGCTCACAGCGAGGCCAAGAAGCCCATAGAGTCACGATGAAGCCAAAGCCTTAAGAATGATCCCTAGAAGGCTTACGGTACCCATAGAATTCTTAGGCTTATGGGCGGGGACTAGGGATCCTGTGGAACATCGATGGAATCCATAGATGCTCTCGGAGCACTACCGGATATTTATATCTTTAGCCAATGGATTCCTGACCACCAGGCCCGAAATTTCGAAATTCAAAAACTTCTGACTGCTTCTGCTTCGGAGGCTGGGCTTAGCGCCCTTGAGCCTGGGAACATAGTATCAAACTCCGCCTCTTTTCGATGAGCCTTGATAACTGTTGTTGAAGCGTTTTGAAGTGAAGTTTAGCGCGAAATTCGAAGGAAACTTGGAAAGTCACCAATTCGATAGTACTTGCGCCAAAATTTGAATAGTCAAACTTCAAATTCCACTATTTTTTTCAAAGCCAAAACAATTTGGCGCGCCAAATTCTAGTCTCCTCCTTCTCTTTCTCTCCTTCTGTCCTGATAAGAAGACAAATGTGTTATTCTTCTTCTCCTTTTCTCTATTTTCCATAACTGAAATAAGAAAAGAAAATGGGAGGAGAAGGAAGTGACCATAAACTAGAAAAGTGATATCATTTCTAGAATCTTCTGGAATCTTCTAGAAGTACACTATGTAGTTAGCCGCTAGAATTTCCAAATCCAATCAATTTTCCTTATTATCCTTTTGATTTTTTCACTCACGCCTCCAGAAATATCCTCCAGAACATAAGAAGGCGAAGAAGGGGTGGGACTGGTGGGTGGGTGGGGACTCGCACACAAAAAGGCGGTGTCAAATGGAAGGGAATAGAAAAAGGGGGCTGGCTGTGGGCATTCCTTTTCTCTTCCTCCCTTTTTCTTTTTTCCATTCCCCTGCGTCTCCATGATCTCCACACTGTCTCTCGCTCCCAGCCTCTCACACCCGCCTCTTGATCTATCATCAGTGTCTGGGCGCACTCGGCAGTTTTCCATACTATTTCCGTCGCGTTTCGGGGTGCTGGTGGGAGGAGTGAGAGGAGGAGGCGGCCCGGCTTGTGTCGTGTGTGTGTTGGGGAAGACAGAGAGAAGCGAATATATATATTTATGTAGGACACACACACCGAGAGAGGGGTGGAGATAGATGTATGTACAATGTGAATGTGTGTGGAATTTTAGATCAAACCCCACAGAGGATTTCATAAATTTCAAATTTAGATTAGTTGGGTGATTCGTCATCATCACAAAGACAAAATTCTGGAAGAGCTTGGAGGCTTACTGGGAATGTGGCATACTGTAGCCAAAAAAACTTCCAGCAGACTTAATGGGCTCTGGAGTGCATCGGAAGTTATTAGAGCAAGGACTTTCATCCAGAATGGCTTTACAGGACTTCCAGAAGCTTCTCCGAGTTCGCCATGGCTTCGCGGGCATACTGTAGACCCAATATTCTTCCTGTACTGTTAGCAAGTATTCAAGGCTCCTGGCGTCTCCAAGGCTCACTGGGTGTACTGAAGATCGCAGTAGACAAACGATAACTGTTCAGTGACGCTAAGACACTAATTAAGCTACAGGCTCAGTGAATGGAGCCTAATTTGCTTCAGGACCTTCTATGCCAAACAATGTTGCTCTAGGACATCTTCCAGTGTTCTTGAAATCGTCAGAGCATAGCTAATAAACCCAGCTGAAGGCCCAAGCTTCCGTGACTACAATACCTTCTAGGTCAGACCCCGGTATGCCTAATATGATCTTTTAAACTCTCTTATTTTGAGAAGACGATAATCGACAGTTCCATATTTTTCCGAAGAGTACCTTTGGCTCACCAAGCTTGAGCCTACCCTCGGCTCATATGTTAATTTATAGAGGACAACCGGACAGGAGGTGTCTGTACCGAAAAAGGCTCCAGGGCCTTCTAGACCGCGCCCCGAATAGGCTCTTTCAAACTTGCTAATTCTGAGAAGATGATAACCGCCAGTTTCAAATTTCTCCGAAGTCTGCGTCTGGCTCGCTACGCATAGGCCTACCCTCGGGCTCGGCTCATATGTTGTTAATTTCTAGAAAACAACCGGATTGAAAGTGTCTGTGCCCTAGACGCTAGACTTTTCGAAGAAGACGTTTCTCCTTGGCAACAAGTCAAGGCAAGGACTCTTGAAGATTCAAGTTCTTCCAAGACAGACAAAAAATGACGAGTATTGCAGGGGCACTAAATCATCTTCCAAAAGAACACTGCTTATTTTCGAAGAAAAAACTTTGTTGCTCACCGACTGCTCACAGGTGCTCACAGTAAGTAGATTGCTCCAGTTGGATCGAAATAAGTGTATGCATGCTGTCTTCTTGATAAGCCCAGGTCCTATAGGGTCATTGGAATGAGCTTGGCTCAAGATCATCCGGGTGAAAATTATACAGATCGATTGGGAATTTTCAGATTTTTTCCGGGCACCCAGCAACGGTGTTCTCTTCACCATTATCTCAGAAACCAGTGAAGCGAATTCAATGAAAATTGTACAGATCGATAGGGAATTTTGAGGAGATCCAGGGAGCTGCTTGAAACAGTCTGATTCCATGGATCTCGGACGTTTTTTTCAGGTATTTAACCCTAGACAACCGAATCATGGTAGTTGGCCTTCTGGTTCTCACTGATGATGTTCGGAGATGAGGCAAATCTTCAGATTCCACCGGTCAACGTAAGAATTACGTCACTGCTCTCTTCATCATTATCTCAGGAACCAGTACTGCGAATTTGATGAAAATTGTACAGATCGATAGGGAATTTTCCGGATTGAGTGGTTTGAAACAGTCCAAAGGCTTGGGTTTTCAGATACAAAACTTTGGCTAATCTCATTAGGGACGTCGGTTGTTCTGGTTCTCGCTGACAATCTTGCTTCGACTCTTGAAGAAAATTTTCCAAACCTTTGGTGTAAAGAGATTCATAAGGAGCTGGGCTTTTTTGTTGAAAATATCTCGATTCACAGTCAAAACCCACACGTTTTTGGATTCAGTACCAAGGCTGTCGCGCGGCCGGCCGCGGCATTTTGGTTAGGGTACTTCTGATCATGGAAACCTACGGCGGCCGCGCGGCCCTGAGCTTTTTCGATCCCAAGAGCTTGTTTTTGAAAGGGCGGCCGGACTCAACCACGGCAACCTACCCACGGCCGAGGCCGCCTATGTGGCAGCCTTGTTCAGTACAGTTTCAGATACAAAACTTTGAACAATTGTATGAAGGTTGTTGGGTCTTCTGGTTCTCACTGATGATCGTTCTTAATCTCTTGTCGAAGAATCTTGAAGAAAACCTGCCAAACTTTTAAAAGTCCAGAGTTTATTGTGAACTGGATTTTTTTCCAAAATGTGTCAATTCGATACCCTCAGATTATTCCATCTCTAGAGACGAGGAATCTTCATAAAAACTATCCACCTTCCAAATCAAGGAGTTCACCCAAAATCCAATGTTTGATGTGTCTCCTTCTGAATCCCAAGTCATCTTCTGGTCTTAAAAGTTACACCAACTTTCCTCTTCTTCTTCTCCTTTTCCTTCTTCGCCTACTTTTTCCTCCTCCCGCGCGAAAACCATGTAATTGGGGCGTGTCATTCTTCAATTTCTCCTCCCTTTCTGGGCGTCTTCTTCGTCTTCTTCTTCTTCGTCTACATGGTGTCGTCGCGTGTGTAGAAGAAGCAGAAATAACAGGGATAGAAGGAGGAGGAGTGTAATATAGGGAGGGTGGGGACAACAACAACGAAGAGGAAGAAGCCGAAACGACGACGAAGTGAAAACTCCTCCCTTCTTTTTTCCTTTCTAAATTCCACACCATCAGATATGGAAGAAGGAGAAGGATAGGGGGGAGGAAATGAAGAAGCGAAGAGGGAGGTGGGGGGGGGGGGGGGGGGTGTCCAAATTCTTCTTGAAGGATTTGAAAGATCCATTAACAGTTGAACAGTAAAATACAGTTATAAAAACAGAAAACATTTGAAAAATTGAAAGAAAAAAATAAGTGAAAAAGTTGCCATTCAAATTTTCTGCATTTTTATATGTTATACAGTAGACTACGGTAATTCCAACGCACTATCTCGCTTAGCTCAAAACGGTCTGGAACGTTAGCTATGAATTTTTGAAGTTTACGATCTCCTAATATTATTGGTAAAAATTCCCGGCTCCGCGACGTTTCGAAAGTATGACGCTTCGAAAGTGTGACGTTTCGAAAGTGTGACGTTTCGCAAGTGTGACATTTCGCAAGTGTGACATTTCGAAAGTGTGACGTTTCGCAAGTGTGACATTTCGAAAATGTGCCATTTCAAAGGTAAAACGATGCACTCGTGAAATATCACACTTTCGAAATGTCACACTTGCGAAACGTCATACTTGCGAAACGTCACACTTTCGAAACGTCACACTTCCGAAACGTCACACTTTCGAAACGTCATACTTGCGAAGCGTCACACTTACGAAACGTCACACTTTCGAAACGTCACACTTACGAAACGTCACACTTTCGAAACGTCATACTTGCGAAACGTCACACTTTCGAAACGTCACTGAGCCAAATTCCCAATTTTCGACATTTTTCAAAAAGTTGTCATTCTAATTTTCTCATAGCTTATGGTGATTCTAACGCGCTATCTCGCTTCGCTCAAAACATGTTTTTTTGTTATTTCCCACCTTCAGATAGCACTTTTTTTCGTATTTTTCAACAACTCAAAACTTTCAAAAAAAAAACCTAATTTTGTACCGACAGAAAAAATTCATCATTATTTCCAATTGGAAGAACTTGAAAAAGTCTATAATATGGATAATTGATGGTGGTGGTGCTAACAGGGGGGCGCGAGAGAGCATGGACAATGTGAATCATTATGAGTATTTAGAAAAAAATGGATTCAAATAAAAAGGGGGCGGAGCCTTGGAAAAAATGGCTTAAAATGGATTCAGGGGGCGGAGCTTACTATTAGGAAGTAAGAAAATGGTTTACAGAGAAAAAGGGGGCGGAGCCTATAGAAAGAAGGGAAACGAGGGAAAAAATGAACGAGAAGGGATACTGTATTTAGAAGTTTTTTTAGAGGAAGACTCCAGAGTTGTTATGGTTGTTGTTGTCGTAACCCTGAAAAAATAGAGGATTTTTTGGCGGGAAATTTGAATTTTTGAAATTTTTTGGCTTGAAAAACCACTTCTGGACCAAAATTTGGACTCCGTGACGTTTCGAAGGTGTGACATTTCGCAAGTGCGACATTTCGAAAGCGGACATTTCGAAAATGGGAAATCGCGTTTTTGCCCAATTTCTTAAACTTTTCATACATTTTTTGCGCAAATTTATACGAAAAGTTCAAAAAATTGGACAAAAACGCGATTTCTCACTTTCGAAATGTCCACTTTCGAGATGTCTTACTTTCGAAACGTCACACTTTCGAAATGTCCCGAAGCCGGAGCCGTTTTTTTTGGCGGGAAATTCGAATTTTTGGCTTGGAAAACCACTTCTAGGCTCAAATTTTGCAGATTTTCTCGATTTTTGGCTCTTTTTTCTTCATTTTTGGCTAATTTTTTCGATTTTTGGATTATTTTCTCGATTTACCTCCTTCTGAATAGTCAAATCCTTCTCCTCCTCCTCCTCCTCGCCTTGATCATCATCCACATTGTAGTCTCCTCTGTCCATAACCTCGTCGTCCTCGTCCTCTCCAACATCCGACATGACATGCTCTGGGAGTTGTGGCTCGCCGTTCTGTAAAGATGGGAGTTTTAGGAGTGAAAATGAGAAAAAATTGAGCTTTTTGAGCCGGAATTGAGTATTTTTCAGTCAAAAATGATTTATTTTGAGCCGAAAATCGTGAAAATCGGTTCAGAAGGACTTGTTGAGGTTCTGAGCGTTTTAAGCAAGAAAATAGCAAAATTGGAGCATTTCGAGCCGAGAATGAACAAAATTGATCAATTTTGATGGATTTAAAGCTAAAATTCGGCTGAAAAGAAACAATTTTAAGCCAAAAATTGTGAAAATCGTTCCAAAGTCGAAAAACAAGAAAATTTGGAGCAGTTTGAGCCAAAAATCGTGAAAATCTTTCCAACATGACTCATTCAGCTTCTGAGTTTTTGAGCCAAAAATGAGCGAAAATTGAGCTTTTTGAGCCGAGAGTGAGCAAAATTTACGAGTTTTGATGAATTTAAAGCAAAATGCGGCTAAAAAGAAGCAATTTTGAGCCAAAAATCGTGAAAATCTTTCCAACATGACTCATTCAGCTTCTGAGCAGTTTGAACCAAAAATGAGCAAACTTGGAGCATTTTGAGCCGAGAATAAGAAAAAATGACTGATTTTGATGGATTTCGAGCACAAAAAAGTAAGTTTTACAGTCAAAAATCGAGACAATCGGTCCAAAAGAACTCATCCGGTTTCTGAGCATTTTGAGCGAGAAAATAGAAAAATTGGAGCATTTTGAGTAAAAAATGAGCAGAAGTGGAGCATTTTGAGCCAAAAATGAGCTTAAAATATGAGTTTTAAGCCAAAAACGAGAGAATTTGGGCTCAAAATGGCACATTGAGCCTCGGATTGTTTTCAGTCGTAAACGAGCTAAATTGGAGCATTTTAAGCCGAGGATGTAGATTTTTAAGTGAAAAATGAGGCAATTTTGAGCTGAAATTCAGGGAAAATGGCTGAAAATCATAGATTTTCACTGAAAAATTTGAGATCTTGAGATTTTTATGTAGAAATTGATTATAAAATTGATCAGACTCAAATTTCGGATTTTTCAGTCATTTTTCCATGAGTTTTGATTATTTTTTCAGATGGTTTCATTTTTTCAATTCAATTTTTTCAAGATTTTTAAATTTTAAAACAGTAATTTTCATCTCCTTACCATCTCCTCATCATCCACACCCATTTCAGCTGCTGCTCCATTAGCAACAGTGTGCTCCGTCTCGACATGCTTCAAGAGAGCAACTCTCGACATAAAGAAGCGAGTGCATCCGACGTGCTCACAATACTGTCTCTTTCCGCCTTGCGAACGTCTTCTGGAAACGGTGGAAACTGACGAACGACGTCTTCTGATGACGGGCTCTTGGACTTTTGGAGCGCGGACTCTCTGAAAAAATTGAAGGATTTTGAGCCAAAAATAAGCAAAATTGGAGCATTTTAAGGGAAAAATAGCCAAAATTTGAGCATTTTGAGCCAAAAATAGGCAAAATTGGAGCATTTTAAGCCAAAACAAGCAAAATTTGAGCATTTCGGGGCAAAACCCGTGAAAATTGGTCCAACATGACTCATCGAGCTTCTGAGCATTTTGAGCCAACAATAATCAGAATTGGAGAATTTTGAGCAAAAAATGAGGAAAAATGGAGCATTTTGAGTCAAAATTGAGCTTAAAATAAAAATTTTATGCCAAAAAAGACGGTATTTCGGCTCAAAATGGTACATTGAGCCTCGGATTGTTTTTAGTCGTCAATAAGCAAAAATGGAGCATTTTTATCCGAAAAGAAGCAAAATTGGAGCATTTTGAGTGCAAATTTGATGGTTTTTATGCTAAAAAAGGGTATTTTAAGTCAAAATCTATCTAAATTTCGGTCAAAACTAGATCCCAAGCTTCCAGAGGCCGTTTCAGCCAAAAATCCTTCGTTTCTAGGCTCAAAATTTTCACATTTTTTTGTCCAATTTCCAGTGCTCTCTCACCTCACTATTATTATTCTCATCGTGCATCGAGATGTAGTGATGACGGGCGGCGCCGGCGTGATTGAATTCGGCTCTGCAGTTCGGCATGCTGCACAGATAGCTCATCTGAAATAAAGAGAAAATTGGTCTAACAGACTCATTCAGCTTCTGAGCATTTTGAGCCGAAAATAAGCAAAATTGGAGCATTATGAGCCAAAATGGAAGATTTTGAATGCAAATTTGATGGTTTTTATACTAAAAATCGTGATTTTGAGGCGGAAATTCGAATTTTCCTGGTTTTGGTAGGCTTTTTTCAGGTTTTTAGGCGATTTTTCGGCTTCAGGGGGACTTAGAATTCTCCAAAATTCTTCAGAGGGCTCCAGAATCCGTCCGAAGCGTCAAAAAGCTCCTAAACACTTCAAAGGCCTTCAGAAGACTTCAGAATCCTCCGAAATTCTTTAGAGGCCGTCAGAAGGCTCCAGAATCCTCTGGAATTCTCCAGAATCCTTCAGAAGCTTCTAAAAGATTCCGGAGTCATTCTAGGCAATTTTAGATCAAAATTTGGCCGATTTTCATGATTTTTTCGCTATTTTTTGGATTTGGAGGCTTCAAAATGGCTCCGTGATCTCCAGATGATTCCAGAAGGCTCCTGGAGCCTCCAGAAGGCCACTTTCTAGCTCAAAAAACCGTCAATTTTCATGATTTTCGGGTAATTTTCATCGAAATTTTCCAATTTTCTCTTCAAAATGGCTTCAAAATCCCACCTGACTAGTATACGTCCAATATTTGGAGTGAAAATTTCGAGTCTTCTTCTCGACACTTGCGCCACCACCGACAGAGACAGCGGCGGCGCGTTGCTGACGAGCCGACGACGAAGATGGAGCTGCTGGAGCAGAATTCAGAACGAGTGCTCCGGATGTTGGAACGGCGTCGGTGGACTGAAAAATATACATTTTTGGGGGAAAAAAGTGCTCCAGAATCCGTCCAACCCTTTCTAGACCAAAATTCAACCAATTCTCATAATTTTGGGGTAGTTTTTCAGGTTTTTAGACGATTTTTCGGCTTAAAAAATCTCAAAAACTCTCGAAATTTTCAATGTTTCCTCCTGAAGATCCGCGTGGCATCATAGATCTAAAATGGAGCAATTTTAGTGCTCCAAATGTGAATTTTTCAATTTTTCAGGCGGTGTTTGCTCTAAAATTCTGAGACGCCTCCAGACGCCTCCAGACGCCTCCAGAATCCTCCAGAATCCTTCAGAACCCTTTTGGCTTAAAAAGCTCCAATTTTGCACATTTTCGGCTCAAAATGCTCCAATTTTGCTTATTTTTGGCTTAAAATGCTCAGAAGCCGAATGACTCTTGTGAGACGCCTTCAGAAACCTTCAAAATCCTCTAGAATCCTCCAGAATCCTCCAAAATCATTCCAGCCACTTCTAGATCAAAATTTGGCCGATTTTCATGATTTTTTCACCATTTTTTCCGGATTTTTTCCCTACCTTCTGAAGAATCTGTTGCTCCTCTCCAATCTCATTTCCAATCTCTTGCTCTTCCTCCTCCACCTCCTCCTGCTCCACATCGATCATCACCACCTCCGTTTCAATTTTTGCTCGGCGAGCCGATGAGCCCATCGGGTCGGGATACGGTGCCAATTGTGGAGCCGTATGGAAAGGGCCGCTCAACGGCATTGGCGAATATGGTTCTTGGAGTGGAGTTTGTGAAGTGGTGTTTGCTGATTGGGTCATCACTTCTTCTGAAATTAAGTAATTTCGAGCTGGAAAAATAGCTCGGGAAGTAGAAAAATAGCTTTCTAGTGGAAAATTTGACCCCAAAAACTTTTTTTTCGAAAAAAATCGGAGGAAATTGGCTCAAAAATGCACAGAGAGCAAAATAAGCAAAAATTGAGCATTTTGAGTCAAAATTGAGCATAAAATAGGGATTTTAAGCCAAAAACTAGAGAATTTGGGCTCAAAATGGCACATTGAGCCTCGGATTGTTTTGAGTTGTAAATGGGCTAAATTGGAGCATTTTGAGCCAAGAATGTGGAAATTTCAGTGAAAGATTGGGTATTTTTGAGCCAAAAGTGAAGGAAAATGACTGAAAATCATGGATTTTCACTGAAAAATTTGAGACTTTGAAAATGGTTGAAATATGAGATTTTAGTCAAAAATCGCAATTTTTGAGCGAATTTTTATAATTTTAGAGGCAATTTTCCAGATTTTCTATCTGAAATTTAGGGTTTTAGGGCTGAAATTTCAGATTTTTAGTTTGACTTTTGAATATTTTCTGGACGAAAATTCGGAAATTCGTAGACAAAATTTTGAGGTTTTTGAGCCGATTTTCATGATTTTGGAGCCGATTTTTCAGGATTTTTAGGACGAAATCACTAATTTTTTGGTTAATTTTTGGATATTTTATGATACAAAATTCGAGATTTCAGAGCTTGAAAAGAACATTTTTTTAGTGTATTTTCATGATTTTTGGGCCAATTTTTCAGGATTTGGATTCGAAATTTAGGTTTTTTAAGGTGAAATTAATGATTTTCAAGCTCAAATTTCCAGTTTTTTAGCCTGTTTTCCCTAAACTTCGACTCGAAATCTTGAAAATCGCCCAAAAAAACTCAAATTCAGGCCACAGAAACTCGGATTTTGTTCCATAAAATATCCAAAACTCATTCTAAAAATCATGAAAATTGGCTCCAAAATAATGAAAATCGACTAAAAATGCTCTTTTTAGACATTTTAAGGCCGAAATTTATGAATTTCAAGCTCAAATTTTCAGTTTTTTAGCCTATTTTCTCTATTTTGGAGCCATTTTTCCTCTATTTTCTCTCGATATCCTCCTCACCCTTCATCTCCCGATGTGGTGCACGTTGACCACTGTAACCCGACGTGACGACATTCGTGGGTCCCTGATACTCGGTCTGCACGAGTACACGATAGACCATATGGTCGGCCTGAACATGAACATTCATTCCCTCCACTGAGGGGAATGAGTTGCCGCAGCCCTTCCAGCCACAGTCGACCTGGAATCGAGAAAATTCAGTTTTTGGGCTTTTTAAAGGGAAAATTGGGGATTTTGAGCATGAAAAATGGATTTTTCAGGGTTTCTTGACGATAAAACTTCAATTTTAGACAGTTTTTGATAAGAAAATTGGTTTTTTTTCGACTCCAAATCTACCTTTTGTTGCTCCATTGCTTGGGGTGCTTTTTGAAGATGATTGGATATTATGAGGTTATATTATGCTGGAAAAATAATATTTTAATGATTTGAAGAGGGAAAAAATGGCAAAAAAGTGGATAAAATAAGCTGAAATATAGAAAATTGTTCAAAAAAATTATTTTTAAGAAATTGTGGCTGAAAATTGAAGAATTTTCAGGGTTTTGAGCTAGAAATTGAAGGAAAACTTGATTTTTTTTTGGATTTCAAAAATCGAGATTTTCAAAAAAATTTTTGGGTGAAAAAATTCTGAAATTTTTTACTCAAAAAACTTCGAAATTTTGAGACTTTTGCTGTAATTTTTTGGCATTTTTTGACAATTTTTTGGTAAAATCATCAAAAATCGTATTTTGAAGCTGAAAAAATTACAAATTTCAACAAAAAAAATGGTTTTTTTCCGAAAAATCTCACTTTTCAAGGTTTTCAACCAGCTTTTTGCGGTTTAAATAATCTAAAAATGAGCCAAAAATTAGTTCTGAAAAATCTATTTTTTGAAAATTTTGTGTTTTTTTAAAACTTTTTCGAAAATCGTTCATTTTTTTTAATTTTCGGTTCTGAAAACTTGATTTAGATCAATTTTTCACGATTTTTCACCATTTTCACAAGAAAAATCATGAAATTTCGATGTATTTTCACCCAAAAATCACCAAAATTCATTAAAAAAAATCAAAAAATTGAATGCAAAATTTTTTGGGAAACGAAAAAAATTTGAATTTTTTTTTCGCGGTGAGACCCATTTAAGTGAATTTGGCGCGTTTTCGGGGAAGTTTGATACTCAGTTTGGAAATTCGCTGTTTGAATAAAATGAGAAAAATCAAAGTGTACAATGGAGCGCATTTGCAGATGGGAGAAATTCAAAAATTTAGTGGGAAAACAAAGATTTATTCAATGAATAATAATAAGGAAAAACAAAGGAAATTTTTGAGAATTTTATTATCAGGAAATGGGGCATTTTGAGCCAAAACAAAAAATTTTGAAAAAAAATTTGAACTCCCGCCTGACCCCGCCCCCAAATCTTTCCACGTTTCAAAACATTTCCATTCAAAAATTCAAACTCCCGCCAGACCAAATAAAAAACAGCAAAGAAATCCAATTCTCGACAACATTCCCGTTCAGTGGTGAATTTCAATCTCCGGCCGAATATCGTAGTGTTTTTGTCCGGAAAATTCGACGAAAGCACCCGAGAGAGAAATAAAAAACTATGATGAAGACGATCAACGCTAACGGCGCAAAGGTACGGTATCGGGAAATGCGTCAAGGCACTGAAATTGCGTCAAAGAACTAGACCTGCGTTAAGGTACGAGAAGTGTGTCAAGGGCACTAGAAATGCGTCAAGGGCGCATTTTTTGCGTCTGGGCATACTTTCGGTCCTTGTCGCATCCTTGTCGCATTACGGTATCGGAAAATGCGTCAAGAGCACGAAAAATGCGTCAAAGCACTGTGGATGCGTCAAGGAACCGAAGGTGCGCAAAGGCCACCTTTGTTGTCTAGACGAATTTCTATTACCCTTGACGCATTTCTGGTGCCTTGACGCATTTCTAGATCCTTGGCGCATATTTAGAATCTTGACTCGCTTTTTGTGCCTTTGACGCATTTCTAGATCCTTGACGCGTTTCTAGTGCCTTGACGCATTTCTAGTGCCCTTGACGCATTTCTAGTGACTTGACGCATTTTTGGGCCCTTGAAACAATTTTAGGACCTTGGCGCGCTTTTTGTGCCGTTGACGCATTTTCAGTGCTCTTGACGCATTTCTAGTGCTTTAACGCATTTATAGTTCCTTGACGCGTTTCTAGTGCCCATGGCGCCTTTCTAGTGCCTTGACACATTTCTGGTGCCTTGACGCATTTCTAGTTCCTTGACGCATTTTTAGAGCCCTTGACGCATTTCTAGTTCCTTGACGCATTTCAAGTGTCCTTGACGCAGTTTTAGCGCATTGTCGCATTTCTAGTGCCTTGACGCATTTCTAGTGCCTTGACGCATTTCTAGTGCCTTGACGCATTCTCCGTGCCTTGACGCATTTCTCGATCCTTTCAGCTTTTCTTCCTCCTGTTGCTTGTTTCCGCCTGCACCGCCGATGACACTTCAACTACGGACGTAACTACAGAAGCCTCGACAGTAACCGATGCACCAACTACAGTAACCGATGAGCCAACCACAACCCCTCCTCCCCCACCACCGCCGACCAAATTTGAGCATTACGATTTCAAGGGACCCCTCAACGAGTTGCGCGGATCCTACACAATCAAAAACTCAAAACAGTAAGAAATTTTTTTTGAAAAACTTTTTTTTCATTTTTTTTCTCCAGCAACGAAGACCGTCCGGGATGGGCATCGGTTTGGACTGTGAACGAGCACGAGAGAAGTTTCGGAGTCTATTTCTGGCCGCCCAAATACTGTCATGCGTGAGTATCCGGAAATGCGCCAAGGGCACCAAAAGCGCGTCAACAATGTTTTTTTTTAGAATCTACTTGTGTGCAGTCAAGGCCAAGACATATGATGGCTTGAATAAGTTTGACCAATTCGACTGTGATAGTTCCTATGTCAAGTTCTATCCACATATTAGGAAGATTCATTTTAGTAAGTTGGGTCACGGAAAGTGCGCCAAGGCACTAGAAAAGCGTCAAGGCATAAAAAATATGCTCGAACAAGGCCTAAACACCTCGAAAAACCGTGGCACCAAAAATGCGCCAAGGCACCAAAAGTGCGCCAAGGCACCAAAAACGCGTCAAGGCTCAAATTTTTTGCATTTTCTTCCAGAGGCCGACGCCCAGGCCGTCGAGGTCGAGAAATTCTATGTGGAAGGCTCGCTGGAGTTCCAACAAGGTAGCGACAAGTCAAAGTACAATATTCGAGTCTTCAACGAGGAACCCGTCGACGAGGCTCAATGGGCAAAAATGTTGAATGATCCGGCCAAGTATACGGATTTGGAATGGGATTTGAAGGACAAGGACTTGTTGATTTTGACGAATAGGTGAGCCTGGGGTGTCTGCACGAGAAACGCGTCAAGTCACCGAAAATGCGTCAATGCGCCAAAAGTGTGTCAAGGGTCTCTAAATCGCGTCCACACTTCATCCTTTACGCTTTTGGGCCCTTGGCGCACTTTTGGTGCCTTGGCGCATTTCTCGTGCCTTGGCGCATTTCTCGATACCTGCATCAAAATCGCGCAAACAAGTCCCAATTTTTTCTCATTTTCTTTAGCCGAATGTGTGAAGTCAACAAGCCAGGAATGGGAGGCTTTGCGCCAATTTTCAACGCGGAAAACTCGGCGACCCATGCGGCTGAATGGCCCAAATGGTTGCCAGATACAAAGCAAGCAAAGCAGGCAAAACCAACATTGACCCTGGCGGCAACAGCGAACTCGAAGAAGACTGTGGATCTTTTGGCGGTAAATTTGAAAAATTTTCAAAAATCCAAAAAATTTCAAACTTTTTTCAGTTCCTCAAAAACATGAAGCCCCAGAAGCAATTGGCCAAGATTAACCAGCAGTGTTCGAATTTCGAAAAAGTCGGCGTTTTCGGGGCCCGTAAGCCTGTCCACGAGCACTCTCCGCACATCTCGACGGCTAGCTATTACCTCTTCCAACCTCAGGTCAACGTTCAGGGAGCCGCCTATGAGCAGAGGATCGAGTTTGAGATGAGCAATTGTCAATGGTAGGGTTGGGCACGAAAAGTGCGCCAAGGCACTGAAAATGCGTCAAGGCACCAAAAAATTGTCAAGTCATCGAAAAGTGCGCCAAGGCAATGAAAATGCGGCAAGGCACCGAAAATGCGTCAAGGCACCAAAAGTGTGCCAAGGCACCAAAAGTGCGTCAAGGCACCAATAATGCGTCAAAAGATCCAACAATGCGCCTAGGACTCCGCTGACACGTTTTTGGTCCATTGACGCAGCTCTCGTGTCCTGACGCATTTTTGGAGACTTGACGCACTTTCGGATGCCGTTCCTCTGGGCCAAGGCACCGAAAACGGATCAAGACACTAGAAACGCGTCAAGAGATCCAAAAACGCGCCTTGGACTCGTTTGACGCATTTGACGTTTCCTGACGCATTTCTCGTGCCCTTGACGCTTTTCTCGTTCTCACCACCCAAAATGCGCCTCTATGACCCTTCGACGCATTTGATTTTTCTTGTTGCATTTTTAATGTCTTGACATACTTCTCGTGCCTTTACGCATTTCTCGTACCTTGACGCACTTCTCGTGCCTTTACGCATTTCTCGTACCTTGACGCACTTCTCGTGCCTTGACGCGTTTCTTACCACTTGACGCATTTCAGGATCCGTTTCTGGGCCTCCGAGGAGCCCATCGACAACTATGCCACTGCGATGAAACCAGAAGACACCCTCGACGTCTTCATTCAAGAAGGATTCTACATTCCACCAGATTCCAACGAGCCAGTGCCACTTCCAGACATTCAACTGATGAATAAGTTGAAGTTGACGATTCTGCAAGAGCCCGGTGTCTCGACTCTCGACGAGCATGAATTGGTGAGCAATTTTTTTATGACGAGCAATTTTAAAATGAGCAATGTTTTCTTTTTTAGATTGAAATCGCCTTCGGATATGTCAATGAGAAGTACTTGTTCCATCAATTTTTCCGCTCTAAGCCATTTGGAAAGAAGACCTTTAAACTTCACATGATTCGCTCGCCGAGATGTGAATCCAATATTGTCATTGTAAGTTGCACGGGAAATGCGTCAAGGCACCAGAAATGCGTCAATTAACAAAAAAGACGTCGAGGGGCCCTCGGGGATCCCTTGGCGCATTTTTGGTGCCCTTGACGTACTTTTGGTGCCTTGACGCACTTTTCGTGCCTTGACGCACTTTCGGTGCCCTTGCCGCATTTCTCGATACCTCGATACAGTACCCCCTAACTTTGAAGATGCGTCAAGGAACAAGAAAGGCGTCAGGGACACTAAAACGCGATAAGGGAAACCGGTTTTGTAGTTGGCGCACTTTTTGTGCCTTGGCGCACTTCCGGTGCCCTTGACGCATTTCTCGATACAGTACCCCTCGACTCTTTCTTTTTCAGGATGGTACCTATCGCCAAGACGCAAGTACGGAACTAGTCAATTTGAAGGATGTGCAACAGTGTGAATTCCATTATTTGACGGATTCTTGAATTTTCTTGAAAATGGAAGCACACTACTTGAGATAAATAACGAACGATTGAAAAATGCTGTCTTTTTATTGAAATGTATTGTATTGTATTTAAATTTGAGAATGAATGAAGTGGTTTTAAGATTTATTTGCGGTTTTTTGGTGGGCTTGACGCACTTCTGGTGCCTTGGCACATTTTTGGAGACTTGACGCAGTTTTGACTGTAGCTCACTTGAAAATCGTTTTCGTGACTTGGGACCTATTTTTTTGGATTTCTCGTAACCTAATTAGTACAATAGGGTAAAAATCTGAAAAATAAATTTTTGGGCCCAAAATCGAAAAAAGTACATTTTTTCGATTTTGGGCCCAAAATTTTTTTTCAGATGTTTTATTAAATTGTACTAATTAGGCTATGAGAAGTTCAAAAAATCAGGTTTCAATACACAGAACTCATTTTGAAGCGAGATATAGTTGGACGCCTTACTAGGCCGCCGCCCGAGTCTGAATAATGGATTTCACAAAAAAGACTATAACTCGCTTCAAAATCATTTCTGCGACTCGGGACTAAGTTTTTTGATTTCTCATAGTCTAATTAGTCAAATAATACAATTTGTCTTGGCGCATTTCTGGTGCAAAAAAAGCTAACATGTAACAAATTCATTTGAACGATTGAACGTCTTCCTTCGTTTTCGGGCATAACATTTTTTTTTTGGTTTTTTTTTGAAGATATAAGCTGAATAAAGTGGGGGCAGATTTGTAAAAAAAATAAAAATATCAACATTTTTCTGAATGGATAATAGCGCAAAAATAGGACAATCAGTTAATAGAGAAGATAGGAAAGTTTTTTAGCACAAAAACCGATACAACACTTTTTTTGGAAAATAAAGAATACTGTAACTGATGAAATAAGAGTTCTTGCTGTTTCGAATAAGTGGTTGGGTTTTGAAAAAAAAGATTTTCGTTGGAAAATTTGGGTGCATGGAATGATAGTACTGTAACAGGTGGTCATGGCGGGAAATTCGAAAATTTCCTCATTTTCGTCCCCAGAGTCCGTTGGCGCGTTGCCATTGAGCTGGTGATCTGGAAAATTGAAACTTGGAAAAAACTTTTGAAATTGAAAATGCTAAATTTGCAAAAAGTTTGAACTGAGGATAAGCTTATAGGCAAAAAATCGAAAAAGAAAATTCAAAAAACAAAATTTCTATACTTTTTTGTCACTTTTGAAAATATTCTGCCAGCCAGAAATCTTGGAGTTATCCTGCCTCTGAAAAGGTTTTTTTTTGGGAAATTTTGAATTTGGGCGTCAGATTTGGGGTTTGCAGACAAAGCATTACTTCTTACGACAAAGTGCACAAAACATTTGAAATTGCGCGTCATATTTGGTGTTTACGGACAGTGTGCCATATCTAACGACAAAAATATGAACTTTCAAATTTTGGTGTAAAATTCGGTGTTTGCACACAATGCACCATATTTTACGACAGAATGCAGAAAAAATTCCAAAAATTTTGAATTTCGCGCCAACCTCTTCAAGACCAACGCGACGTCGTCTCCGGTGTTATCCATAGTGTAGTCGTCGTCGAAAGAAGCCGATGACCGTTTTCCCCACAAACTATTCAGTTTGTTCCAGTTTTGAGGGGTCCGTTTGTCTTGCTGCAAAAAAATTGAACTTGGGGGACTAACTTTTCATTTCTCAGCCACCAAATTTTTTTTTGAAGTTTGAACCATTTGCTCAAACCTCCTACATTTAAAAAGTTGTTCATGGCCTAGAAATCCAAATGAGGAGGTTTCTAGGCCACGGCGCACACACACTTACCGATGCCTCCTGAACCGACCGTTTTCCCCAAAGTCCGTGCGCCTTGTTCCATCCCATTGTACGCTCGTCGGCGGATGCGGACAGACACACGGAGATGAGAAGTGCCAAACCTAAAAAAATGCATCGAATTCGACGACAAAATGCAGAAAATTTGGGGATTGTGTCGTAAGATATGATTTATTGTCCGCAAACAACAAATCTGACGGTCAAATTTAAATTTTTGTGAATTTTTTTCGTAAGATATAGGGTTTTGTCTGCAAACATCACATCTTACGGCAAAGTTTAGAAATTTCTGCGTTCTGTCGTAAGTTACGATGTAATGTCCGCATGCACACAATTTGACGACAAATTTCGAATTTCTGTGCATTTTGCCGTAAAATACAATGTAATGTACGCAAGCACCACATTTTAGGACAAAATTCGAAAATTGTCCGCAAACCTCATATTTGACGCGCAAATTCAAATTTCAAATAAAAAAATGCACGCGTTTTGTCGTAAAATGTGTTGTTTGATCCGTAATGCATCAAATTTTACGACAAAAGCCAAAAAATCTAATTCCATCCCACACACCCTCGTATTCCCATGGGTACGGTCACTACTCATATGACCATTGGTTCCTTTTTTTTTGGGAAATTTTTTTCCGAAAATTGAAAAAAAAGTTTAGAGAAGGAACAAACAAAATCGGATACATCATTTTTTTCCCAATGGAATTTTTTTTTTCGAAAAAAGAATCACTCACCAACAGCGCAGTGTAGGAGTTGCATTGTGACCCTGAAATTTTGAAAAAAAATTGAAAAACACAGGCAAAAACTAATTTTTTAAACAAAACTTCGTCATTGCTCATCATAAAAAAGTAGTACTAGTTTCTGGATTGTTTTCCAGAATTTTTTTCCCCCTGTTTTTTTCTGGTTTAATTCCAGTTAATTCCCTTCAAGGGGGGCCCAATAGTGGTCAGTTTTAATGGAAATGTTTTTTGTTGTTTTCTTGAAGAAAAAAGTGAAAAAAAACAGCTGAGGATTTTTGATGTTTTATCAAAATTTGGGGAAAAATTTTTTATGCTGAGCAATGTCGAAAATAGCAATTTAGGGAAAGTAGTACTGTAATTATGAATTTTTAGATTCTGAAAGAGAGGAAAATCTGAAATTCTGTGATTTCAGAATTCAAAATTTAGAATACTAAATGGATTCGAGCTTTGATTTTCTTCTTGTTGTTTTTCAGATTTTTGGAATCTTGAATTTTTGAATTTTTGAATAACCAATATTTTTTTTTGGGAGAAGGGTTGCCAGACGTTTCGCAACCAAGACATTTCGCAACCGGGACACTTTACAACTACGCCATTTTGCAACCGGGACGTTTCGCAACCAAGACATTTTGGAACTAGGTCATTTCGCAACTGGGACATTTCGCAACCGGGACACTTTGTAACTACAATGTTTCGCAACTATGACACTTCGCAACTAGTACATTTCGCAACCGGTACACTTCGAAACTGTTCTATTTTGAAATCAGTCATTTGGCAACCGGTAAACTTCGCAACTAGGCCATTTCGTAACTATGCCATTTCGCAACTAGGACATTTCGCAACTAGGACATTTTGAAACTGGTGCAACATTATGATCCCTGGTTGCGAAATGTCTCAGTTGCGAAATGCCCTAGTTTCAAAACGTCTCGGCTCTGAAATGTCACGATTGCAAAAAGCCGAGGAACCTTTTTCCAAAAAAAAGTTTAAAATCAGAACCCTCCAAAATCTTGGAAGCACAAGCTCTCTCAAAATCAAATTTGGTTCCAAAATTTGAAATTCCAAAAAAAAACCAAAAATAGAAAAGAGGGATCCCCCCAAAAAGTGTATGCATGACCAAAACTGAAAGCTCAAAGTAACGAGAATTTTTGGTCACAAAAAGGTGCTAGAACTTTCTTTATGACTAAAAATGAGAAAACTTATTAGAAGAAGACGGGTCTCATTTTCACAACGAGCTAATGAGGGGGGACCCCTCATTTAGGCTCCGCCCACTTTTTGTAGTCCCCCGGCTTTTTGTGAAGGAGCCGACGTCAGGAGCCCCTGGGGAGGTACTAGATGGAATATGGAGATAAACGGGGGGCACAAAAAGGAAACAAGATTTATAGAGGGAAGAAATCTTGATAGTTGTTGCAAAAGGGGCTAAAAAAGGGGAGAAAGGTGACCCTTGGTTAGTGGTCAAAAATAAGAAAAAAAATAGTGACCGATTTTGAAGGTCTAGAAATCCAAAATTTGAGTTTCTAGGCCACAATTCGTTTTTATACTTCGATTTGGCATATTTTGCGCTTTTCAAAACTATTTTCAATATTCAAAACAAACAAGTTTGAGCCAAGTTAAAGCTGTTAAAAGTTGGTGGCCTAGAAATCCAAAATTTGGGTTTCTAGGCCACGTGATTCATTAAAAATACAAAAAACCTTAAATCTAGAATTTTTTTGCACAGAATTATTTTTTTAAGGAAATTGGATCATTTTTAATTTTAAATTCCAAATTCCTGGTTCCTCATTTTTTTTCGAGACCACCGGATTCAGAATCCTAATGAATTCCTTTGTGTTTTCTTTGTCGAATTTCCGTATTTTCGTGTTTTTCAAAAAAAAAAGAAGAAGAATGATTAATGGATTTTTTTGGATTAAAAATTTTTTTTTCTGAAAAAAAATCGAACAAAAACTGAAAAGAATTTGTCATGGAAATAAGAGTACAAAGTTTCGGAAGATGTGCCTAATTAACACCCCCGCACAGATGCATAACGCCTCCGATTCTGAAGGATTCTGAATCAAATTTCAGAATCGGATTCGTGGGGGGTCAGTTTTCTTCTGTCTCCGAGAGTGTAGGGGTGGTAATGAGTCGGAGGGGACTTGCAGAAAAATGTGACGATTTTTCAGCTTTTTATGGACAAATAGGCCACGAAAACTCCAAAAAATTTAGTCCCATGTCTCAAAAATGAGTTTGGAACGAGTTATGCTCAATTTTGTAAAGTCCATTTCTCAGGCTCAGGTGGCGGCCTATTACGGCAAATGACTATATCTCGCTTCAAAATCATTTCCGTGACTTGGAATCTAAGTTTTTGGACTTTTCATAGCTTAATTAATAAAATAGGATCAAAATCTGCAAAAAAAATTATTTTTCTCGTTTTTGGGCCCAAAATTTTTTTTGCAGATTTTGATCCTACTGTACTAATTCGGCTACGAGAAGTCCAATAAACTAACTTTCGAGTCACAAAAATAATTTTTAAGCGAGTTATGCTCAATTTTCTGAAGTCCATTTCTTAGGCTCAGGCGGCGGCCTGTTACGGCGGATGATTATATCTCGCTTCAAAATGGTTTCTGTGACTTCAGATTAAGAGATTAAGTTTTCTGGACTTTTCATAGCTTAATTAGTCTACTAGGATCAAAATGTACAAAAAATGTTTTGGCCCAATTTTGACCTTTTTTCGATTTTGGGCCCAAAAAAATTTTTTTTGCAGATTTATATGCTATTGTAAACTAATTAGGCTACGAGAAGTACAAAAAACATAGTCCCGAGTCACAGAATTGATTCTAAGCCGAGATATAGGCCTTTTTCTGGACCCAAGTACCGTAACCCTCCAAATAAAAGTTCATAATAAAAATCCATTCATTTCTTTTACAATAAATAAGGAAAGTAAGTGCCGAGTTGTTTGAAAACGAGATGTGTGAGTGAGTGAGTGTCCTTTACTTTGGCGCAAAGTATGCCGACGTGGCTCCGCCTCCGCCACCGCCTCCACCTCCACCGGCTCCCATATACACAGATTGTCCGGGGATGCCTCCGCCGCAACCTAAAAATAGCAAAGATTGATACTGCAATCTTTCGGGTTACTGTACCTCCACTTCTGGCTCCACCACCGCCACCACCACTTGGCGCTCCTCCACCAACTCCAAAGTACGCCGACTGTGCGCCGCCAGTGCCCATGGATCCACCGCTGACTCCAAAGTAGGCCGACGTGGCTCCGCCTCCTCCGCAACCTCCCGATGATGGCATTGGTGGTGCTGGTGCGCCTCCGAACGCCGATTGTCCTCCGGCTCCACCTCCGACTGCGGTCATCGTAGAAGCTCCACGTGGTGCGCCGCCCACAGCGGTCATGGTAGATGAGCCGCCCATCGGTGCCCCTCCAACTGCGGTCATCGTTGAGCTTCCTCCCATTGGGGCTCCTCCGACAGCCGTCATAGTGGAGGCTCCGCGTGGGGCTCCGCCGACCGCGGTCATCGTCGACGCTCCTCCCATCGGTGCTCCTCCCACTGCAGTCATAGTCGATGAGCCTCCCATTGGTGCGCCTCCAACAGCGGTCATCGTAGATGCGCCACGTGGCGCTCCACCAACAGCGGTCATGGTCGATGAGCCGCCCATTGGGGCCCCGCCGACAGCAGTCATCGTCGAGCTTCCTCCCATCGGGGCTCCGCCCACCGCGGTCATAGTCGAGGCTCCGCGAGGTGCCGCACCGCCGACAGCGGTCATAGTGGATGAACCAGTGGCAGGGGGTGCTGAAAAAAAGAAAAATTGGTCGATTTTTTTGGCTCAAGGTGGGTCAAACTCACGTGGCGTAAAGTAGGATCCAGCGCTAGACGGTGGTGGGATCATCGAAGGTGCAGCGGCAGGTGCCGGGGCCCCTCCTCCACATCCTCCAACCGAGAAGTACGCGGATTGGGCTCCACCGCCGCCGGCCGGTCCACCGGCTCCCGCTCCAAGATAACACGATACTCCAGGCTGTTGGGCTCCTCCGCCTCCAAATGACTTTGGTGCTCCTCCACCGCCGCCCGCGGGCCCTCCTCCGACTCCGAAATAGGCTGATTGTGCACCAGCATTACCTCCACCAGCGACTCCGAAATAAGCAGACGTCATTTTCGAGGCTTTGTCGAATATATGATTGTGAGGGTCTAACGGGAAGCGTCGGGCTTTTATGCGCCCATATTTAGGCTAGGGGAGCAAAGGGCGGGCGCGTTCCGGCCGGGATGTCACGCCAATTTTTCTCTATATAACTCTGAGAAAGTTTTACTTTTCGTATTATTTCGACTAAAACTCTAGACGACTAAAACCAATTCCCAAAAAATGTTCGGACGTCTGAAGCAGAAGGTCAAGGAGAAGACGGGACGTGCGAAGGCGACTAGGTAGGCCAAGGCAAAAAAGAACAAAAGAGATTGCCCTGAACCAGGATCGAACTGGTGACCTTTAGATCTTCAGTCTAACGCTCTCCCAACTGAGCTATCAAGGCGCACACCGCCCCCAAGAGGGGGAGGGCGTATAAGAGTGCGCCGATTCTCTCTTCCAGGCGGCAGCCTTCTCCCAAGGGCTGTGCGGCACAGAGTTTCGGCAACCGATTCAAATGTGAATAACTTTTTTCAGGAGGGTCGGGTAAAAATATGGCCAACAAAAAAATGTTTCTTCTTAAAAAAGCTATCGATTGGTATAAAAATCGTCAAATTTCGTCGAAAAGTAACGAAAATTTCCCAATTTTGGCAGTTTTGTTAACGTAACTCTGTTAATTCTCTATGAAATTTGACGTTTTTTTAACCGATCGATAGCTTTTTTAATAAGGAACATTTTTTCTGTTGACCATATTTTTACCCGACCCCCCTGAAAAAAGTTATTCACACTTGAATGCGCCGCTTCTCTCCACCCGGCGGCAGACCTCTCCCCTTCTTTCAGCCTGCCCATCGAGGTGGACGAGTCGGTGACGTACTTCAAGAATCTGCAGCCACGTATCAAGGATCTCCATAAGCATATGAGCGATCTCAATGACGTGTACAAGTGGCAGAGGAAGGCCAACTTTACGGCATCACTGGAAAACTACGCGCGTCTTGGCGACAAGGTCAACGTTCAGCCGTTCATCGAAGCCGTGAACGCGAGAGTTGCTGCGGAGGCTGAATCGCAGAAAGGGGTATGTTATAGAGACCACGCCCCTTAAATTAGGGTTACAGTCATTTTTTTATTATCTCAAATGATCATTACGAAAATAACAATACTTCTGCACAAAAATCGTTAAAAATCGATTTTCACCTGAAATTTTTTCTAACCTATCTAAAGTAGGATTACACTCATTTTCTCAATTGACCGCCCCAATTCCATTATTTACGAAAATAACAATATTTTTCCACAAAGATTTTCACCTGAAATTTTTTCTAATCTATTTCAATAAATGTAGAATTTTTCGCTGATTCGAATGCACCTAATATCGCTGCTCAAAACGCATTTTGAAGCGAGTTATGAGCGTTTGAAGTTTCGGTGAAAGAGACGCAGAGAAACGAGACAGTGTCTGCGTCTCTCAATAAAACTTCAAACGCTCATAACTCGATTTAAAATGCGTTTTGAGCAGCGATATTAGGTGCGTTCGAATCAGCGAAAAATTCTACATTTATTGAAATAGATTAGAAAATATTTCAGGTGAAAATCTTTGTGGAAAAATATTGTTATTTTCGTAAATAATGGAATTGGGGCGGTCAATTGAGAAAATGAGTGTAATCCTACTTTAAAGCCCCGCCCATTTTTCAAGTTCCGCTTTCAGGTCCAAAACGAGTGCGAAAAGTACAAGGCGTACTTTCAAAACGAGTGCCGTCTTCACTCGGAGAACATTAACTATCTCCAGAAGACGCGTTTAGATATGGATGGTGCCGCCGACAAGTACGCCACTACGGAGACCGATGCCAACAAGATGCGCCTGGATACCTGTACCAAGGAGTTTGAATCGGCGTGTGGAAAGTAAGCCTAAATTTAACTAAAAATTTGAACGCGGGGACTAGTTTTTTGCATGTTGGAAAGTTAGTCTGCGATTTTTTGCAAATTTGAATTTTTCAAAAGCGCTCCCATTCCTCCTCCTGGCGCCTTGCCGCCCCCCGCGCCTCACCACAATCATATACGCCTTCCACCCTCATCCTTCCAGAGTGCGCGCGCGGCCTAGTAGTTCAAAGCGCCGGTAGAAATCTGGTACCTTTTGGGTCGCTGGTTCGACTCCCCTCTCCTCCAAATGGTTTTTTTCTTTTTCAGAATGCGCGATTTGGCGGCCCAAATCAAGGAAATCGAGTCGAGTCACTCGGCGTGGCAGGACAAGCTGATGACGGAGATGAAGGTGGCGTTCCGCAAATAGTGAAAACAAAAGACATTTACGATATAGAAATAAAGTGTATTTATTTGAATTCTAAATCTACAACAAAAACAAAAATATGGAAATCAACAGATACTCTGATTTCCCTTGGCCACGGGTCGTCGAGCCACCTCTTCCGCTTCTCTGCGCTCTCTCGCCTCTCGTTCTCGCTTGTAGACGGCTTCAACGTCGTCGGTTTCCTTCAGAAGTTGGACCATTTTTTTCTGGAAAAAAACTTGAATTTTTAAAAAAATTTGGCGCCAAATTCGACTCACAGCGAGACGAATCTGATCGAGTTTGTAGTCGAGCTGCTTCTGCGACGTCACGTGTACGGTACGGCCGTCTTTGAACGAGAAATCCGGAGATTGTTCGAAGATGTGTTGGTGGGGAGCTGTGTAGACTCTGGAAATGGAGTTGAATAATTTTTGGACCATTTTGAGCCAATTTTGATCAGTTTTGACCAAATTTGAGAGGATAATTGCAATTTTTTGATAATTTTCGGCTAATTTATAAGAATTTTGAGTCATTTTTGAGCCGAAATCGATGAAGTTGGATCATTTTTGAGTAAAAATTGCAATTTGGAAATAATTTTTGGTAATTTTGACTAATTTTGGTATTTTTTGTTTAAAATTTCAGCGTTTTTGAGCTCCAAATTTCTTAGTGAAAAATAGAGCATTTCGGACCATTTTGAGCCTTTTTGTTTAAAATTGATCAACATTGGCTCAAAATGGTTCAAAAAAATGCTCTATTTTTCGCAATTAGGGACATTTGAAGCTCAAAAACACTGAAATTTTCGACTATACCAAAATACCGAAGTTAGCCAAAAATTATCAAAAAATGAGCAAAAATTCCAATTATTCAGGCTTCGGGATCCTTCAGAATCCTCCAGAATCGTTCGGGAGCGTTCAGAATCGTTCAGAATCGTTCTGGAGCCTTCTGGAGCTTTCAGAATCCTCCTGGCTCTTCCTGAAGTCTTCTGGAGCATTCTGGAGTCTTCTCGAGTCTTCTGGATCCTTCAGAATCCTCCAGAAACCTCCAGAATCGTTCGGAATCGCTCGGAACCATTCAGAATCGTTCTGGCTCCTTCTGGAGCATTCAGAATCCTCCTGGCTCTTCCTGAAGTCTTCTGGAGCCTTTGGAATCTTTCAGAATCCGTCCGGAACAAATTCTGGCTCATTTCTTCGCTCAAAATCGCTTTAAAATTTCAATTTTTCAGCGCTTTTAGATTTTTCAAAATTTTCAAAACCCCCACGGTTTTCTCCAACTCTGCACTCGTCCTCTCTTCGGCTCCGCCGCTTTTCGAGCCACCAACGCGTCGGCTTGATCCTTGATTGGGTCTTCTGCAAAAAAAATTGTTTTTGTCACACCTGCGAAACGTCCTTTTTTTAGAAAAACATTTGTTTTTTCTTCAATTTTGCCTCCGCGACGTTTCGAAAGTGTGACAATTCGAAAGTACAGTATTCCACAAGTGCAAAGTTTTGCTTTCGAAACCTCACACCTGCGAAACGTCACACTTTCGAAACGTCACTTTTTAGAAAAGAAACTCACTGAATTCGGTTACCGTCGAAAACGACACTCCTACAGTAGTCCGAAGGCTTTGTCGAAGAGCCGGGAGCATCTGAATAACTCAATTTTTAAAAAATCAAATTCTAGAAAATTCGGGTCAACATTAGATATAAAAGCAAAGTCTCAAACTTTGAAATTATTTTAAAAAATCGAAAAAAAAACAATTTTTTCATTAAAAAAATGCATTATGGCAGATGGGGGTGATGGTGGTCATGATATGAAGTGAAATTTGAAAGAAATTGGAAATCATTGAAAAAAAATGAAAAAAAATCTAGTGAAATTGATATTGAGGACCCGATTGGTTGACTTGTTTGACGAGTTGCGTGTGCGTGGTTCTGAAAAAATGGGAAATTTTTTGAGCTGGATTCTGGAGCATTCTGGAGGGTTCTAAAGCATTCAGAAGCCTTCAGAATTCTTGAAAACCCTTCAGAATACAGTAGGAGCATTCTGAATTCTCCTAGATCTTCCTGAATCCTTCTAAAGGCATCAGCATCCTTCACAATCTAAGAAAACCTTTCAGAATCAATTAGGAGCCTTCAGAAGGCTTCTGGATGATTCTGAACCTTTCAGAATAGTTCTGGCCAATTCTGGATCCTTCTGAAGTTTTCTGGAGTTTTTAGAATTCTTCAAAAGCGTTTAGAACTGTTCAGAATCTTTCGAAATCCTTCAGAATTTTTCAAAATCCTTGAAAACCCTTCAGAATCCAGAAGGAGCCTTCTGAAGCCTTCTGGAGCATCATAAACCTTTCTGGATTCTTCTAGTGCTTCCTGAAGTCTTCTGAATCCTTCTGGAGTTTTTTGGAGCGTTCAGAGTCTTTCAGAATTCTTCTGAAGCTATCAGAACCTTTCAAAATCCTTCAAAGTCCATTAAGAGCCTATGGATCCTGCTGAAGGCTTCAAAATCTTTAAGAATCCTTCAGAACTTCTGAATGATTCTGAACCTTCCTGGATCTATCTAGGTCTTCCTGAAGCCTTCTGAAGTCAATAAAACCTTCAAAATCCTTGAAAACCCTTCAGAACTCTTTTGAATCATTCTGAACCCTTTTGGATCCTCCTAGCTCTTCATGAAGTCTTCTGAGGTCTTCTGGACCCTTCTGAAGTCCTCTAAATCCTTCTGGATTTCTGGAGCCTTCAAAATCCTTCAGAAATCTTCATCATTTCTAAGAATTCTGGGGTCTTCTGAAGCCTTCTGGGCCCTTTTGGATCTTTCGGACGTCTTCTAAAGTCTTCTAAAGCCTTCAGAATCCTTCAGAATCCTTTAGAACCTTTCAAAATCCTTCAAAGTCCATTAAGAGCATTCTGAAGCGTTCTGGTTCTTCTAGTTCTCCTCCAAAGCCTTGAGAACCCTTCAGAATCCAGTAGGAGCCTTCTGAAGCCTTCTGGAGCATTCTGGACTCTTTTCGATCTTCCTAGCTCTTCCTGGAGCTTTCTGAAGTCTTCTTAAGTTTTCTGGCATCTTCAGAATCCTTCTGAAGCCTTCTTAAGCCTTTTGGACCCTCCTAACTCTCCCCGAATCCTACCTCGCCTGCGTCAACGCTCTCGTCAACTCGCGCTTCTCCTCCAACGCTTCCCTCTGTTTCTGCTTCGCCTCCATCCATACCATATTAATCGATTCGAATCGCCGATGGCTCGTCTCGTACGCCTTCTTCATCTCGTCGTTCGTCTTCTTCAGCGCGTTGATCTCCGTTTGAATCCGTTTCATCACTTGCGCGTCCTCCATCATCGTCTCCATCTCGTCGGCGCTCATTATGGTATGCGTTCGTTTCAGGGCTCGTTTGTTGGCGCAGCGGGCCAGCGGCTCAACGGAGTATTGCTGGAAAGAGGGAAGATGCGTCAAAGGTGCTCCATGGTGCTGTATTTGGAGTTTCTGGCGTTTTTACAGTTCAAAACTTGAAAAACGCGCCCAAGGCGCATCAGACATCCTTTTTTTTTGGGCTCTTTCGGACAGTTTGAAGTATCAGAAATGCGCCAAAAGTGCACCAAAAAGGGCCCAAGAGTCCAAGACTCATCTGGAGCCCCTCTGACGGTTTTAGCTCATTTGCTATGTCTTTGGCGTGCCTTCGACGCTTTTTTTTTTACTAAAAAGGCGTCAAATGAGCTCCAGAAGAGGCCTAAGACGCTTTTAGCTCATTTTTTTGGGTTCTGGCGTTTTATTTTACGCGTTTTCTTCTCGTTTTTTAGCTGCCTTACGGTCTGAAAATGCACAGGTCCATAGGGAACGCCTCCAATCTGCCGAGAACCACCTCCGCCAATGCCACGATTCTTCCGAATGAAGTACGTTGGAGAATTCTGCTGCTCCTGTGCCGGAATCTGATATCGAATGAGGCCTCGCTGGTGGGCCTGGAAGTGTGTGGGTGGTCTTTGGGGGGACCCTTGGGGTTCAACAGAAGACGTTGATGGAATGGAAGAGGACGTAGAGGGTCCGGGGATACTTGAAGACGTGGAGGGGCCTTCAGAAGACGTCACGTCTTCTATATCTTCTTCTTCTAGGTATTCGTAGTGGTCGTTGGTGATTTGGTGAATTTGGGAGGTGTCCTGGAATAATTTAGCAGAAATAATACGGTTTTGAGCATCTGGAGCAATTTTAGTGAATTTTAAGTCGTTTTTTGTCTATTTTTTGCAATTTTAGTGAATTTTGAATAATTTTTCAGCATCTTTGGCGAATTTTGAGTCATTTCAAGCAAATTTTGAGTCAAATACAGTGAAAATTGAGACTATTTCCTTTGACGCGTTTTTTTTCTTCATATTCCAACCTCATCGAACAGAAAAACACTGTTCGGATCGACAATTCCGACATCCTCGACCTCTACATCTTCCTCAAAATATTGGTGATGATGATGGTATCCACTGGTGCCGGGAACGCCGTCTGAAAAAAAAGAGCGAGTTTTTTGGGCGGGAAATTTGAATTTAGGTGGGAAAATTGAGGAAAATGGGCTAGAGATGAAGTTTCGGTTCATTTTTATCCATTTTTCTCTAAACTTTATACTCAAAAACTCAAAAAACAGAATCTAGAGCTTAGAGATCTGAAAAATCTAAAAATCTTCGTAAAAAACCACTTTTTTTCGAAAAAAAAAACAAGTTTTCAGCTGTTTTAGCTCATTTTTACTCAATTTTCCTCATTTTTTGGATAAGTTTTTTCACATTTTTTGCTCAAAAAATTAAATATCATGATTTAGAGAAAATTTGAATAATTTAAAAATCCTTTCGGAAAAAAACTTTTCCGGTTTATTTTTTGCAGAAATAATTATTTGAAGGTTGAGGACTTGAAAAATCCCAAAAACTTCAAAATCCTTTTTTTGCTCAAATTTTCTATAGGTTGGCTTATTTTTGCTCAAATTTTCTCAATTTTCGGCTCATTTTGCTCCAAATCTTTTCCTGAATCTCACCATTCGAATTCTGAATCTCTCCATCTTCTTCTCCTTCTTTAAAACTTTCAATTTCCCTATCAAAAGTGTCGACTTCAATCTCACACGCCACCACCTGCTCGTCGAATGTCATCATTTCAGGTGGTGGCTCCGGCGATTTCTGATAAGCCATCTGAAAATTGGGGCTCAAAATTGGGGCTCAAAGTGCAAAATGGGCTAAAAATATCGAAAATTTGGCTCAAAAAACCACCAAAAATCGGTAGAAACCCCTTAAAAAGGTTAAAAAATCCTTTATAATCAAAATTTCAGGAGAAAAAAAAAGAGATACAAGATAAAGTGAGGAACACAGGAGATGGTTTAAACAGATAGAAATTGCTCCGAGAGCAATTTTTTTTGAATAATATCAAAAATTAATTCCACATTTTGATGAGTCCATCCCATCCGGCGGTTATCATTCGGCTCTTTTCGTGTGGATGCCAGAGAGCAGCGATGCATGTGTTGTCGTGGGCTTTCCATCTGAAAATGGGGAAATTTTGAAGGGTTTGGGGTGAATTTTGGGGCATTTTGAGTCATTTTTGAGCAATTTTAGTGGATTTAGAGTCATTTTGGGCTAATTTCGGGTCTTTTGGAGCAATTTTAGTGAATTTAAAGTCAGTTTAAGCTACTTTTGAGTCATTTTGAGCCAATTTGAAGAAGTTTGAGTCATTTTCGAGAAATTTTGAGACATTTTAGTGGATTTTGGAGAAATTTGAGACAACTTGTGAACATTTTGAATCATTTTTAGTCTATTTCAGGTAATTTTTTAGCGTTTTTCGCCAATTTTGTGCAATTTCAGTGAATTGTGAGTCATTTTTCAGCATTTTCAATGAGTTATTATTCATTTTTCGCGAATTTTCAGTCGAATTCAGTGAAAATTGAACCCATTTCTTTAAGAATGGCTGGGGAGAATTTTTCAGAGTTTTGAGTCCTTTTAGTCTATTTTAAGTAATTTTAGTGGATTTTTTCATTATTTTTGCGCTTTTTGAGCAATTTTGAGCCATTTTTTGCAGCAACCTTCAGAATCCTTCTAGATCAATTTCTAATGCTTTTAGTCAATATTTTAGTGGACTTCGATTCACTTTTTAGCTTTTTAGTAAATTGAGGGTCATTTTTAAGTCGATTTGCAAAAATTTTGAGTCATTTTAGTCTATATTAGGTAATTTTGAGTGATTTTTCAGTTATTTTTAAACATTTTAGTGGATTTTTAACTATTTTAAAGCTTCTTCTGAGCATCTTTACTCACTTTCCAACAATCTTATGCGTTCTCCAATCCCAAATGAACAGCTTTCCATCGGCGTCTCCCGAGATGATGAACGATTGATCGGGCGAGAAATCGATATTGCACGCGTAGCCAGCGGCGTTGTGTCCACGGAACGCCTTCTTTTTCGAGAATCGAAGCTTATCGTCGACGAGTTGGAAGAGCACGATTCGATTGTCCATGCACTGTCCGACTACCCATTTGTCTGGAAAAAAGATGAGGGAGATTATTCAGAACCTTCAGAATCGTCTAGATTCCTTTAGACTCTTCTGGGATGCTCCAGAAGGCTCTAGGATGCTCAAGGATTCTTCAGAATCTTTAAGACTCCTCTGGGATGCTCCAGGATGCTCCGGAAAGCTCTAGGATGCTTCAGGACGGTCTAGGATGCTCCAGAATCCTCAAGGAGAGCCCAGAAACGTTCGAAAGCATTCAAAATCGTCCAGAATCTTTATTAATCATTCAGAATCCTCTAAAACACTCTAAAATTCATTAGAATCCTCTAAAATCCTCCAGAAGCCTCTAGGATGTCTAGAATGCTCCAGAACACTTCAGATTGCTCCGGGATGGCCCAAGACACTTTAGGATGTTTCAGGATGCTCTAGAACCCTCTAGAATGCTCTAGAATGCTCCAGAATGCTCCAGAATCCCTCAGACCTCTTCCGGCTCATTTTCAGTCAAAATTCTCGATTTCTCTTCGATTTTTCCGCGATTTTTCCAACCAAGGAGCTCTGGAAACCTCTAGAATGCACTAGATTGCTCCAGGACTCCTCAGAATCGTTCAGAATCCTTTAGACTCTTCTAGGATGCTCTAGAAAACTCTGGAATGATCTAGGATCCACCATTAATCTTACCATTCGGACTCTTGGTCATCGTCGGTATCGCATGAAGTCCCACGTTCTGAATGAGTTTCGTGTCCACGGGGATCTCCCATTCCCAGATACGGACGCTCTTGTCGTCGGAAGTCGACGCGAAACGGCGATTCTTGTCGAAGAATGTGATCGAGTTGACGGCCTGGAAAAAATGAGGGGTTTTGAGAGTTTTAACTGGTTTAGGGTCCTTCTGGATGCTTCTGGATGCTTCTGGATCTCTCTGGATGCTTCTGGATCCTCCTGGATCTTCCTAAAGCATCCTGGAGCATCCTGAAGCATCCTGGACTCTTCTGGGTGGTTCCGGACCCTTCTGGATACTCCTAGAGCTTCCTGAAGCTCTCTGGATCCTTCTGGATTCTTCTAGACCCTTCAGGATCCTCCTAGAGCATACTGAAGCGTCGTGAAGCATCCTGAAGCATCATAGAGCATCCTAAGCATCCTGAAGACTTCTGGGCACTTCTAGAGCATCATGAAGCCTTCTAGATGCTCCTGGACTCTTTTGGATCCTTCTATATGCTCCTGGATCCTTCTGGACCCTTCTTAATTCTTCAGAATCCTTCTAGAGCATCCTGAAGCATCCTGGACCCTTCTGGACCCTTCTAGACCCTCCTAGAGCATCCTGAAGCATCCTGAAGCTCTCTGTATCCTTCTAGACACCCCATGGCTCACCTGCAAGTGCCGATCGTACTCCTGCACAATTTCTCCACTCCTCGAGTCCCATTGAATGATCTTCTTATTCTGCATTCCCACCAGGAACATGTGATTCTTATCCTCATCGGGATGGTATTTCAAACAGTACGGCACGTGTCCCGTATGGAATCTCTGCTTCACCTGTCCCGTCTCCGTGTCCCACAACTTCACATATCGATCAAACGATGCCGACAGGAACTCCACGCCTTCGTTATTAAAAGCAACTTCTCGAACGGGAAGCTTGTGTCCAGAATACGTTCGGACCACCCGCTGACGATCGTACACTTCCCAGAGCTTGATTTTCGTGTCCATGGAGCACGAGAGGAAGAGATGTGCACTTTTGGGGAACCATTGGAGGAAGTTAACGCCTTTGTTGTGACCGCGATACGTGTGCACGAGCTTCTTGGGGACGAAACAACGATCGGGGACGTAGTCTTCGCGAAGGTTGACACCGGTAAAGGACGGGGGAACGAGGAACGAACGACCTTGGTAGTCCTCGGCTTCGCGTACTGAAAAATAGAGAAAATGGATTGGTTGGGAAGAAAAAAGGATTTTTTGGTCATTTTGGAGCTCTAGAGTCGTCAGGAACCTTTATAATTTCTTCAGATTTTTTCTGAAGGATCCTAGATGGTCCTGAAGTTTTCTGAAGTCTTCAGGGTCCTTCAGAAACCTTTAGCACTCCTTCAAAATCGTCGAAACCTTCCCAGAATCTTCAAAAATCTCCTGAACTCGGGAAATTGGTCTTTGGAGGATCATTGGAATTCTGGAGCATTCAGAAGTATTTTGGAGGATTCTGGAGGATTCTAAGGGATTTTGAAGCGTTCTGAAGAATCCTGGAGGATACTGGAGTCTTCTGGAGTCTTCTTGAGCCTTCTGGAGTCTCCAGGAGTCTTCAAAACCCTTCAGAATACTTCAAAAATCTTCAAAACCCTCTAGAACCAATTATTTTGGTCTGAAGAGAATCCTGATAATTTTTAATCATTCTAGAGTATTTTTAAGGGTTTTAGAGCATTTTTAGTGGATTTCGAGTCATTTTGGAGCCAATTTGGTTAATATCCGAAGAATAAGGATCGTTTTTCGCAAAATTTTGAGCGAGAATCAGTCCGTTTTGGATTAATTATGGTGAAAATTTGAGTTCACTTCTTCAAGGAATTTTTAAAGCGAATTTTGTAGAGTTTAGGAACATTTTCATAATTTTTAGGTAAATTTTCCTTCTTCAGAGTCATTCAGAATCCTCCAGAACTCTTCCTGAAGCCTTCTAGAGTCATCTGGAGTCTTCAGAATATTCCAGAGTTCTTCAGAATCCTCAGGGAACCTTCAGAATCATCCAGGAATCTTCTGAATCCTTCTAGATTTTCTGGGCTCTTCCAAAAGTGTTATGGAGCATCCTAAAGTTTTTTTTTGGAATACTCTGGGGTCTTTTAAAGTCTTCTGAATCCTTCAGAGTCTTCCAGAGTCCTCCAGGAACCTCCAGAACCCTTCAAAAGCCTCCAGAACTCTTCAAAACCCTTCAGAATCCTCCAGAACGCTCCAGATTAGTTTTGAAGCATATGTTATTTTTTTTGTTTTTTTCTGGGATCTTCCTTAAGTCTTCTAGAGCTATCCGGAGTCTTCTGGAGGTTTCTAGAGTATTCTAGAGTATTCTGAAGTCTTCTGCGGTCTCCCAGATCCTTCAGGAAACCATAGGAGTCTTCAAGAACCACCAGAATTCTCCAAGAACTTTCAGTCTTCTTCCGGATTCTTCAGTAACCTCTAGGAGACTCCAGAAACCTCCAGAAGCCTTCCGACTCTAATTTTTCCGCTTCAAAAAACTCACAATGCAGCGTAGTGCTCTCCTCGGCCATCTGTTCATTATCCTCCTTCTCCTTCTTAAATCTCCTGCTCTTCTCCTGCCGCTTCTTCGTAATCTCATCCATCTGTTTCTGTAATTCTGGCGACGGCTTCGCCACCGTCTTCTCATCCGCAAATCTGCTCCACGGCCCCGTATATCCATCCACATCCGCCGAATCATCGTTTCTCACTCGTTTCCTCTTCTCTCCGCCAGTTTTCTTCGATTCAAAAAGCGATACTCCTTTCTCGGTTTCCGCTTTTTTGACGTCTCCAACAAAATGAGAGGATCCGGTTTCTGCCGTGGGATTCTGGGCGTATCCCAACGTGTCGAAGCTTCGAATTTGACGATTAAAGTGGAATTCGTTGAGATGGGCGGGCTCGACGAAGCCGGTAAGCGTGTTCTTTTGGGATCGTTGTTGTTCGGATTTGAACGGGTTCACTGGTCCAGACTGGAAAAAAATGGAGGGTTTTTGATATTAAAAACCCTAGAAGTTGGCAATTTTTGCTATTGGGAGATTCTGAAGATTCTCGAAGACTCTTGGAGCATTCAGGAGAGCCTAAAATTCTTCAGAATGCTCGAAAATGGCCTGGAATGCTCCAAAACAGTCTATGATGCTTCAAAATCCTCCAGAATCCTTTAACGTCCTTCAGAAGCATCTAGAATGCTCCAGGATTGTCCAAAAGCTTTCAAAACCATTCTAACGCCTCTAAAAGACTTCAGAAGCGTCCAGAAGTCTTCAGAATCCTTCGGACCTCTTCTGGCTCATTTTTAGTCAAGATTCTTCATTTTTCTTCGATTTTTCTCAATTTTTCACAAAAAAAAACGGTCTAGAATGCTCCAGAATCGTCCATGAGTCTTTTGAATCGTTCAGAATCTTTTAGAACCCTCTAAAATCCATTAGAATCCCTCAAATCCTCTAGAAGAATTTGAAACCATTCCGAAGCCTCTAGGATGCTCCAGAAACTTCATGATCCGTTGGACTCCTTCAGAATCCTCTAGAACCCTTTCTGAATTTTCAGACTGCTCTAGAATGCTCCAGAATGCTCCAGAACCCTCTAGAAGCCTTCAGAAACGTTCAGAAGTCTTCAGAAGGAAGCCTTCAGAATCCTTCAGACCTCTTCTGGCTCATTTTTCTTCGATTTTCTTCGTTTTTTTCTCAATTTTCCAACAAATCTCACCTCTGCCTTGAACAACTGCTCAAACTTCGGGTTCGACTTGATCTCCTTCGTCTTCGGATCCACTATAGCGACTTCCTTAATAACACTCTTCGACTGCACATCTGGCGCCATCACTATGGCTCGTTCCGCACCTAAAGTCGTCGTTTTTCCCCGAGAAACGCTCTCCATCACAATATCATCGTCTGATTGTTCACTGTCGCTGGCTCCGTATGCTTGTAGAGCATCCATTTTGCTGAAACGTGGAGTTTTGAATTGGCGAACGTCATTTCTCAAAAATTCCGCGAAAATGGACAAATATCAAGTTTATCACTACTACCAACACCTGAAACCCGACAATTCGGATCTCTATTGGTCGTATTTCGGGCTCGCCGTCATCTTCATTTGCTCATTATCGATTCCTATATACCTACAGTATACTGCCACTGGAGATGTGCCCACCGGAGAGGCACTATGCGGCGAGAATTATGTACAGTGGCATTTGGAGCAAGAAATTGCACAAATTAAGGCAAAAACTAGAGCAAGGAAGGGGAGAAAGAAGAAGAGAAAGGGATCGGTACATTATTTTTTGAATATTCCGGGTTAAGATTGATTTTTTTTCAGATTTCCACCGAGGAGGATTGAATTGAACTATTTTTCATGATTTTTACTCCATTAAATGAAAATTAATTATAGACTGAATCGTAAAAAATACTTGCAAAAATTCAAAAAAATATTTTCCATGTTTTCAGGCAAAAATCCAGCCTTGAACCTGAATTTTGGATGGAAATATATAATTTTTATGATTTTTAAACGATTTTTTACACTTAGAACATCGAAAAACCCACAGAAAAACCTCAAAAATTAAGAAAAAATCAATGGAAATCAAAAAAATAATGGCAAAAATTTGATTCGAAAACTGGGTGTGCGGTGGAGCGCACTTGCATACCATCGAAAGTTTCCATCATTTTTCCACGAATTTTTCGCGTTTTTCAAAGATTTTGAAGTTAATTTTGGGTTTTTAAAGTCGAAGTTAGGTTGACAAAAATCAGAAAAAGATTCTGAATCGATTGATATGCAATTTATTCTAAAAAAATCTGCCGAAATTGAAAAATCTGAGGTTGAAATTTCCAAGGAAATTTTTAGTGAAAAATAATTATCCAGTCAAGTTTCCTGAGAGTTTTTGTTGTTTAAAATACAAAAATCTACTGTATTGATGAGCGGAACTATCGAAATTTTTAAAATTGCTCAAAAATCAGATATTTTTCGCATTCTGGATTTATAGGCTCAAAAATTATTTAAAATCTATTTTTTAGTTTTTCTTTTGTAATTTAGAATTTTCAGGGCTTGCAAACCTGATATTAACTCATTTTTCTTCTGAAAACTTGATTTTTTGAGTTTTTGAATTTTCAAAATTCTGAAATAAAGTTTTAAAAAATTTCCCATCATTCCATTGTGTTAAAATCTCCATTGAAATCGCTATTTCCTTGAAAAACGCATGAAAAGCATCGCTTTTCGCTTGAAAAACCAAAAAATAAACAAAGTCACGAGTCTGATTCATCATAATGCATCACATGTATAAAAACATCCGGTTTTTATATTTTTCGCTCTAAAAATTTGATTTTTTCCATTTTAAAACCCCAATTTTTCGTTTTTCAGCACTATGGACCCTCCAAAGCCCTTCTGCATCAAACTAGTGGCCACTCAAATGAAGAAGTTGTCCACTGAGAAGCCAGAAGCCGTCACAATCATAGTAGCCAGTCAAAAACTCGATTCAAACGATGAAAATTCGCCGGTGGAGACTCCAGAAGACCATCCAGAAGACGTGGAACTTCTGACGTTCGTTGAAGTCTACGAGGAGCTGTGCAAATTCATTAAAATGTTGGGAAAGATTTTCGAATTCGTTGAAAAAGATGTTCGCGAGAAAATCGACTTGCTCAAAGAGCTCCATTCGGCGAATCCCGAGGGTTATAAGACGGTTATTAAAATGGTTCATAGCGAGAAATCGCTGGATAAGAAGGAGAAGGAGAGTGGAGCAATCGCTATCTTGCATTTGAATCGGTGAGCTAAAAATCGCTTCAAAATGCATTAAAAGGGCTATTTTTGAGCTAAAAACATGATTTTTAGAGAGAAATTCCTATAAAATGCGTTAAAAATGCTATAGTGCCTCGAAAATTGCTCCAGAAATCGTTAAATTTAAACCATTAGTTTCAGAACTTCGAGGATCGAAATCGAAGCATTTTGGTCGATTTTTGAGCTATTTTGACTCAAAAATGTGCATTTTTAGCTGAAAAATCGTTATTTCTGTTCAAAATTGCTCCAGAAATCGTCAAATTCAAACCAGTAGTTTCAGAACTTCGAGGATCGATGTTGAAGCATTTTGGACGATTTTCGACCATTTTCGGCCTATGTTAACTGAAAAATTGTGATTTTTGGCCAATTTCAGGCTATTTTGAGCCAAAAAAAGTTCAAAATTGCTCCAAATCCCGTAGAATTCGAGCTAGAGGCGTTGAAACCTTTTGAATAAAATTTCAGAGGTCTATAGTGGATTTTAAGTTAATTTTAACAATTTCACACTAAAAAAACCGTAATTTTCGAACTAAAATCATCGAAATAGAAAGTTTTTCGATCATTTTTGGACTATTTTGACTCAAAAATCAGAATTTTCAACGTATATTCACTCAAATTCTTCATTTTCAGCGCTCTCGAGTTCATTGTCGAGTTCATGTACGCCGCTGTCGCGGCAAGCAACGACGACAGTATTCCGAAGATTTGCAAGGAGTGCTACGATGGAACATTGGCCAAGTGAGGATTTTGGAGCCGAAAATTGGAGCCAAATGAGCTGAAAATCATGAAAATTGGACCAAAATGAGCTGAAAATTTTGGAAATTGAGCATTTTTTTTAATCTAAAATAGTGAATTTGGAGCTGAAATTCACTTTGCTAGATAAAAAATTTCTACGATGGAGCTGAAACTGCTCATTTTCGTGCTAAACGTATGAAAATTGGACCAAAATAAGCTAAAAATCATGAAATTTTGGGCCGAAATCAGTGAAAAATATGGAAATCGGGCAATTTTTCATCTAAAATAGTGAATTTTGAGCTGAAAATCACTTTGCTAGATGGAAAATTGCCAGAATTTCAGAATTTCTGGCTCAGTTTTCTCAAATTTTCATGATTTTTAGCTCATTTTTCCCCTAATTTCCAGCTAAAAATATGAGAATTGAAGCACAATGAGCTAGAAATTATGAAAATTGAGTTTTTAAAAATCTAAAAGACTGAATTTTTTGAGTTAAAATTCACTTTTCTAGATTAAAAATGACCTAATTTCTATAATTTCTGACTCATTTTACTCAAATTTCCATTAATTGTAGCTCACTTTACTCACATTTTCATGATTTTTCGCTCATTTTCCTTCAATTTTTTTGATTTTTGGCTCATTTTTCTCCAATTTTCATAATTTTTGGCTAATTTCCCTCTAATTTCCAGACACCACCCATGGATCATTCGTGCCGCCGTCAAAGTCGCCGTCTACACACTTCCATCTCGCGACAAAATGCTCGAATACATTCGAGGATCGGCTCCAGATGAGACCCACGTCCGTTCGCACATCGACGACGTTGTTAGTCATGGAAAAGTGGTCCATGCGAGAATTAATACGATCTACACGGTTCATGAGCTCCACAAGATCGCCTAGAGCTGGAAATTCCGATTTTTGAGCTAAAAATGCTCAATTTTCCCCTGAAATCCCGTTGTTTTAGCCAAAATTACGCTATTTTAACTGAAAAATCTTGAATTTTCACCTGAAAGTCACCTATTTTATCCATTTTTCCACCTAAAATCCCCCTATTTGTTCATATGTATCAAAAAATCCCCATTTTTTTCTCTGTGATCCTTTTTACGCATAATTATGTGCCTTTTTCTTCCCAACCTGCATTTCATTTTACTTGCCTTAAATCACTAAAAATTCCTTTTTTTTTCTTTATTTTTCAATTTTTTTCGTTGATTTTGAGGTCTTCAAGCCTTCATTCACTATTTTTCCCACCTTTTTCAGCCCTAAAATCAAAAATTCCACCGATTTTCAGATGGAAAACCCTTCAAACATCGAGGTGACACTCGTCGGACAGCCCTATTCGAATTTGGTCATTTCGCCGAATAATAGGTGAAAAAATGAAAAAAATTTTAAAAATCGACCTAAAAACCTGAAAAAGTAGCTTAAAATTTGAATTTTCGGCTCAAAACCTTCAAAATTAAAAAAAAAGATAAAAAAATGGTATTTTTGGCTACAAAGGTAGACTTTTAGCCTGAAAACCGTAATTCCTGACCAAAATTCACCTGAAAAAAACTGAAAAAGAGCTCAAAGATTTAGATTTTCAGCTCAAAAAGCTCCACAGTTGTCCAGAAATAGCTTCTATGGGTTTTGAGCTAAAAAAGCTAAAAAATTGCATTTCTGTGCTATTTTGAGCCAAAAAATGTGAAAAAAAACCTGAAAAATCTCGATTTTCGACTCAAAATCCTTCAAAATCTAAAAAAAATGCGTTTAAAATTATTTTGCGCTAAAAATAGCTTCAAAAATGATAATTCTGGCCGATTTTTCAGTGTGAAAACAGTGATTTTTGAGCCAAATCGACCTTAAAAATCTAAAAAATAGCTAAAAATTTTCGATTTCTGACTTAAAATGCTCCAAAATTGTCCAGAAATCATATCAAAGGGTTTTGAGCTAAAATAGCTTAAAAATTGCATTTTCAGTCGAATTTTTGCTTTAAAAATACTCAAAAACTTGTAAAGGAGAATTACTGGACGATTTTAAGCCTGAAAAGTGCAATTTCTAAGCAAAAATTACCTGAAAACCAAAAAAAAAAGTTCAAGAATTGAACTTTTGACTCAAAATTATCCAAAAAGCACATCTATGGGTTTTAAGCTCAAATAACTTAAACTTTGCATTTCTGTGCGATTTTAAGCTTGAAACTGCAATCTTACCTTAAAATTCATCTCAAAATCTCGATTTTTGACTCGAAATGCTTCAAATTGAGCTGAAATGGTCTTAAAACTATCATTTTTGATCTGAAAAATCCCAAAAATTGCTCAAAAACTCAAATTTCATCCCCACACCTTCCAGAATCGTCGCCGCATCCACTGGCTCCACCTGCCTGGTTTTCTACACAGAGAAGAAGGGAAGCGCCTCTCGCTACGCTCTTAAACACGATTCGGACGTCGTCGCCATCTTCTTTCAGACGAATGACCGTCTGATTACTGTAACTGAGAATGGAGAGGTTACGGAGTACGAAGCAAAGGAGAAAGGCTTCGAGAAGACAGTGTCAAGACGGGTCACTGCTTTTCCTGTTGTGTAAGTTGGCTTTAATTGGCTTAAAATTTATAAAAAAGTTGATAAAAATGGCCCAGAAGGATTCAGAAGGATCAAATAGGCTGGCTTCAGAAAGCTCTGGGAGGATTCTGAAGGAATTTGAAGGGGTCTGGAGCATTCTGGACGGTTCTCGCCGATTTTGGAAGTTCCAGAAGGCTTCAGGATGGTCCAGAATCCTTCAGAGTCGCTTAGAATGCTCTAGACGGCTTCAGGATGCTCTAAAAAGATCCAAAAGGATCTAGAAGGAATCTGGAGCATTTCGGAGGGTTCTCGCCGAATTTTGAGCTCAAAATGGCTTATTTTTGACCTAAAAAAATTCAAATGACTTAATTTTGATCCGAAAAAGCCAAAAACTATCGAAAATGGCTTAATTGTGGTCTAAAATAGCTCAAAATGTGTCAGAAAAGCTCAATTGGTCTAAAATAGTTCGAAACGCTTCAGAATGCTCTAGAACGATCCAGGGGCCTCCAGAATCCTTCAGAAAGCTTCAGGATGCTCTAGACGGATTCTGAAGAGATCTGGAGCATTCTGGAGGGTTCTAGCCGATTTCGGAGGATCCAGAAGGCTTCAGAAAGCTCCAGGAGCGTCCAGAATCCTCCAGATTGCTCTAAAAGTCTCCCGACTCAGTATTAACCATTTTCAGCTGCGTATGCTCAAAAATGCTCAGAATCCACTGAAATAGCTCAGAAATTACAGAAAAAAAAGCCCCGAAAGTGCTCAAAATTCACTAAAATTGCTTCAAAGTGACCCAACATTCACTAAAAATGTTCAAAAATAACTCAAAATTCTTTGAATTGGCCCAAAAATGACTCAAAATCTTTCCAATCGGCCCAAAAATGACTCGAAAACCTTAAAATTGGCCCAAGAATGATTCAAAATCCTGACTCAACATAGATCATTTTCAGCTGCGCCTTCGCCGAAAAACCCAACGTCTTCTCCCCGGAAGCCTCCAAAGAACCACTCGAACTCTGGCTCGTCGTTCAAAAATCCACAAAATCCAAAAAAGAGAAATTCTACGATGTCTGTGTGACCGGAGCCAACGGATCCATCGAAAAAGTGCTCGAAATCCCGGCCGAGTGCCGGAAAGAGCAAATTTCGATTGGAAATCGATGCGTCTCGTATTGTCACGGATTGGATGTGCACGCGATTGTGCTCAAGGACGACGACTATACGGTGGTGGAGAGCGAGACGAAGTATACGGCGAAGAACTCGGGAGCCGCCGGGGGATATGGTGAGAAAAATCGGGAAAAAATGAAGGAAAAAGCTAAAAAATAGCTCAAAATCCTTTAAAATGGCTCGAAAATCACTCAAAATCCACTAAAATTGCTTCAAAACAACCCAAAATCCACTAAAACTGACTCAAAATCCTTCAATTTGGCTAAAAATGCTCCAACATCCACTAAAACTGTTCCAAAACAACCCAAAATCCTTTAAATTGACCCAAAAATGGCTCGAAATTATCCAGGAGTCCAGAAAGGATCCAAAAGCAGAAAAACTTCCAAAAAAATAGGAATACAATCCAAATCTCTACAAAACTTGCTCCAAGCTTTCTTGAAAAAAATTGCGCTCAAAATCGACTGAATTTGATTCGAAATTCGTGAAAAATACTCAAAAATTCACAAGAATAGCTGAAATTGCTCAAAAATCTGCTAAAAATTCCCAAAACTGATCTAAAATTTCTCAAAATTGACTAAAAATGCTCAAAAGCCTCTCGGAATTCTTCAATTTTGCTCAAAAATGAATTCAAATTCTTCAAATTGGCCCAAAAGTCCCTCTAAATCCTTCAAATTGGCCCAAAAATGTCCTAAAAGTGCTCAAAATTCACTAAAATTGCTTTAAAATGGTACAAAATTCACGAAAAATGCTCAATAATGACTCTAAATCCTTTAATTTGGCCCAAAAATGACTCAAAATTCTCCAGGAGTCTAGAAGAATTCAGAATGGAACCGAAAGCAGAAAAACTAATAAAAAAAAGATATGAATACTGTCCCAAACTCTGCAAAACTTGCTCCGAGCTTTCTTGAAAAATCAGATGAAAAATCGGCTGATTTTGACTCAAAATTCGCAAAAAACTGACTCAAAAATGGCTCAAAATGTTCCAAAATCCACTAAAACTGCTCAAAATGCTCAAAAATGACTCAAAGCTCTTAAAAATTGCCCAAAAATGTTCTAAAAGTGCTCAAAATCAACTAAAACTGCTCCAAAATTCACTAAAATTGCTCAAAAATGACTCAAAATCCTTCAATTTGTCCCAAAAATGGCTCAAAATTTAGTGCATTTTGAGCCGAAAATCATGAATTTTGGCCAAAAATGCCCCAAAACTCACGGTTTATGACTTAAAATGCTCCAAAATCCACTGATTTCGCCTCAAAATGCTTCAAAATCCACTAAAAATGCTCAAAAATGGCTCGAAATGCTCCAAAACTCACCCCCGAATTTTCCAGACGACGAGCCGACGCACCACATCGAACGCATCGCCCAGAACGGAAACTACCTCATCATCTCCATCAGCGACGGTCGAATCCATCAATGGTCGAATCTACGCACGGCGGGCGTCTCCGACACCTACCACCGTATCCATTGGAACAAAGTCGGCGCCCATGTGGCCGTCACTCAATTCGGAAACGTCTTATCCGCTGGAGCCGAGTGTGTGCTCGCTCGTCATTCGATGGCTCAACAGTATCCAACACTTCTGCCGAGGCTTGTGGCACCGGTCACTGGTCTGGTATTGTCGGAGGATTCGTCGCTGTGTGCTCTTGTTATGGGTGAGGATTTGCAATTGAAAAATTGAACAAAATGAACAAAAAGAGTGTCAGAAATCTCGAAAGAAGGAGTTGAAAATTAAAAAATTGAACAAAAAGAAAGTCAGAAATCTCAGAAAAAAACGAATTGAAAACCTTGAAAAAGCCTAGAAGAAGCTGTGGTGGATTCTAGAAGTGTTCTGAAGGATTCAGGAGACTTCAGAAGACTCTATAACACTTTTGGAGGATCCTGAAGGCTCTAGAAGACATCAGAAAGATTCAGAAGGCTCCAGAGTGAGCTAGAACGATCCAGAAGCATCCAGTAAGATTCTGGAGGATTCTAAAAGGTTCTAAAGGATCCAGGAGTATTCTAAAGGATTCTAATGGATTCTAATGGATTCTGGAGGATTCTGAACGCTTCTAAAGGATTCTGAACACGGCGGGGCTGCGACGACCCCTGGAAGAGTTTTTTCTGCGTTTGCTACTCAGTCGACAAAAGTCCGCAAACATACGATGGTGAACACCTGACAGTAACCCAAAAATCAGTTTCGCTGATAGCATGCTCGCGAAATATGCGTTTTTCTAGCTCCTGATTGCATTTTAGAGAAAACAAAAAATTGGAAAACGTTCAGAGAGAGTTTTAGAGTCTTTTGATCGTTTCAGAATTTTAATTTTTCTGCGATTTAATGCATTTTTGAGGAGGTTTCTGAAGAAGTTCGTGTTTTCTTCGTTTCAAGGAACGCAACGTGCCTAATAGGCTTCTAAAAATGTAACCAAGCATCATGAAATGGTCCTCCTATAATTTCAGAAAATTTGAGAGTTCAGTTTTCGAGAAAAGTTCAAAAGTCTGATTTTTTAGACACTTTTTCGCACTGATTTTGATTTTTCGTAAAAACCAAAATAGCAACCGAAAAAATCGAACAGTCAAGTTTTTGCCCTGTACTCTGGCAACGTTCTGGCAAAATTTCAGAAAATTTGAGAGTTCGGTTTTTGAGATAGCAGCCAAATAAGTTTGTCATATTACACCAGCCGTTTCACGGGTCAGGAGTTGCCACATATTGAGACATTGAACTCGATTAATCTCTAAATGTGGTGTTTAATCATATTCAATCGAAAAATTCCGAAAAAACTTCTCTGAAAGTGGTTTTGGTAACAATTTTGCTAACGTTCGAGAATGAAATTCAAACTTGGCGCCGCCGCAGCAGAGGGACTAGAAATTTCATTTTCTAGGCCACGGGTCCTCGCAGCCCCGCCGTGTGAAGGATTCTGGAGGATTCTAGAAATTTCAGAAGGATTCTGAAGTGTTCTGAAAAATTCTGAAGCTTCCTGGAAGATCTTAAAGGATTCTGAATAATCTATTTTTCACTCAAAATTCGAAAATTCAACCAGTAATTCCAATTTCAGGCTCAAGACTCTTATGATCTTCTGAACCCTCTAGATTATCGTTTTCAGGTTCTCTGGTTCTAGAAAACTCCAGAAGACTTCAAAAGGCTCCAGAATAAGATGAAGGGATTCAGAAGAGCTCAGAAGAGTTCAGAAGAATTTTGAAAGATTCCGGAGGATTCTGAAGGATTCTAAACGATGCTCCATGGTCGAGAAGACTTCAGAAGGTTCCAAGGCGATTTTTTAGCGTTCCTAAGGGTTCTGAAGGCTTTTCGACCATTTTTGGAGCTTCCAATAATCGATTTTTCACTCGATCCCGTTATCGATCCCCTTATGATCTTCTGAACTCTCTAGATTCTTATTTTCTCCAAAACTCTAAAAAATGACGAATTTCCAATGATCATAGATCAACTATAGGATTTTTCTGATTCTCACGAACAAGTAGTTGGAACTCTTCCGAACAATACAGAGATAGTGATGAGCAAACAAAGAAATGGGATATACCCTCTATATCATACAAATAGTGATGTTCGATGGGTTAGATGAGGAAAAATGGTTCCTGGAATCGAAAAAATGGCAAAAAAAATCGAAAAAAAAAGGCTAAAAATCGAAATTTCGGGTTAAAAATGGCTCCCTAGAATCGAAAAAAAGGATAAAAATCGAAGTTTCGGATTAAAAATCTCAAGTTTTCACCTCTGGGGAAGAAAAGGTTCTAAAAATCAAAAAAAGCTAAAAATTTGAATTTTTGGGTTAAAAATCTCGAAATCGGCCAGTTAGGACGAAAAAAAATCCCCAAAATTTCAAAAATCAGATAAAAATTCGAATTTCCGTCTCAAAAATCTCAATTTTCACCTCTAAACAATTCCAGAAGACAACTCCATTCACACAGTGCTTCTCGCCACAATGGCCATCAAATCGTCGCTAATCACTCTCGAGTATTGTCCGAGATCGCTGAATACGGTATTCACAAGGTAATCGAGGAAAGAAAGGGATTTTGAAGTTTTGGGAGCCGAAATTGAGCGATTTTGGATGGAAATCGAGCCATTCCAATCGAATTCCCGTCAAAATCGCTCCATTTTCAGCTAAATGTCTTTAAAGTGCTCAAAAACCTCTCCAAATGAAATCTGACAGTCTGGGACAGTTTTTCACCTTAAAATTCAGATTTTTAGGTGAAAAACTGTCCCAGACTGTCAGATTCCAATTGGACAGGTTTTTGAGTATTAACGATTTTGACAGGAATTAGATTGGAATGGCTCAATTTCCAGCCGAAATTGCTCATTTTCGAGCCCAGAAACCTTTCTAAACCCTCAAAAATCCATTTCCAGCGATCCTCTCCGTCAAAAAAACGTCGTCATGAACGCGAAACCCGGCCACCTCCAATGGTTCTGCCCAATTGCCGCGAAAACCCGATCCAAAATGCACGTAACCCTCGAGAATACCATCGACGGCGACATGACATCGCGAGGAATTCGCTCGGCGTTCCGCGACGTTCTCAACGTTTCGTTCACCGAGAAGATCGCGGCGACGATCGAGCGATTCGTCGCCTACGATGGAGAGAATCAGTTGAGATTCTGGCAGCGTAACGAGGAGAAGAACCGTTTGGTGGCCGCGATTTCAGTGCCCAAGGATGTGGTGTTTGTGGCGACGTGTCAGACGAGTGCCGCGTCGAAGTTTGTGGTAAGGATGGAAAATGGAGCAAAATGAGCCACTTTAAACCACAAATGAGCCATTTTTGAGCTATTCTAGACTGAAATTTCACTTCCAGAACACCATCGTCACCGCCTCGACATCAGGAACCATCACCGTCTGGGATTACACCGACAAGGACGTCCGCGAGGACATTGGAAGATCCAGAAATTGGCAGGAAGCCGAGATTCGAGACATTTCGATGATTCAGTCCGACGGGAAGTTGGTCACCGCGCACGGACAGCACGCCGTGCTTTGGAACGTGAAAAATGTAAGAGTTTTCAGGAAAAATGTGCCCAAAATAGCAAAAATACATGGACAAATGAGCCTAAAACACTAAAAAAACGAGTCAAAAGCACCTCAAACACTAGAAAAGAGCCCGAAATGCCCCAAAAAATTAAAAATGCGTCCAAGACACCCCAGATTCGATAAAAAAGCGTACAAGGCACCCCAGACACTGGAAAAGGCGCCTAAGACGCTCCAAAACATTCAAAAAAGAGCCAAAACGCCCTAGAAAATCAAAAATGCGTCCACAACAGCAAAAAAAATGGAAAAACGCGCCGAAGACATCCCAGACACTGAAAATACGCCAAATATATCTTTTCTTTACTAATAACATTTGAAAACTTTGTATGTTCGTTTATGTGTTGCAAGCTGTAACTCAGCTCAAACTGGACGGATTTAGGTGAAAATTTTACAGAAAGATCAGAATTTTTTATTACTTGATGCCCGTATGTTCAGATTTTTGATATCTCAAAAATGGAGCAAGTTACGGCTCTTTTCGTGAATTTTCAGTACAAGTCATAACTCGCTTCAAGATTAACCGATTCTTTTGAGATTTTCACAATTGGTTCCTGATTACCTGAGGATGATGCACGACATTTTTGTTTTTCGAAATTCTATTTTTGAAGCCTTTCGGAGCACTTTTTCTGAGCAACTAGGTTCATTTTCGCATGCGCAGCGACAGAGAAGCAGAGACATTTTCGCATGCGGCGGCGGCAGAGAGGCAGCGCACACACAAAGTATAGTGGCCGACGCGGACCTCGATTGATGTCGGCTGCTTGATTTCATCACCCTCGCCGACACGAGAGGAAGGGCGGTTCAGTTACCCAAGTTTGGGTTGAGATTCGAGAGGGAAAGAGATAGATGGGTCGAATTTTATATCATTCTGTTCGTCTCGACGTTAGGAGACAGAATATGTAAGAAAGTTTTGCAAAAGTTGAATTTGAAGCAATGTTATCAGGGTTTGAAGTTCGAAAATGACCATGTTCTGATTTTAAAGGCCTCATACTTCGTCGCGTTGCTTTTTTACTGCTGAAATCATAATCCGAATCTTTCGAAATAGGAAATTCTACCTAGAAGGGCTCTAACGGATGAAATTCAGGAAAAAGATAAGACGCCAAAGGTTTCAAGTTTTCAAAAAAAAAACAAATGATCGAAGGTTCCCAGCTAAAGAAAAAGAGCCGATAGCTATGAAAATGGAACCGAAGTTTCCCAGTTTTGAGAAAAAGAGCCGAAGGCTCTGAAAATGGAATCAAAAGTTCAACACCTAACGTAAGCGAAGGCCAGGTGGATGAGCCCCGGAGGGGCGACAGCCACCTGGTCCACAGACATTTAAAAAAGCCCCCAAGACACAGAAAAATGCGCTGAGAACACCCCAAATACTTAAAACGCGCCAAAGACACCCCAGACAGTGACGATGTCCCAAAAACAGCGAAAAAATTGGAAAACGCGCTCAAAGTGCCCCAGCCACTGAAAAGTGCGTCCAAAAACAGTAAAAATACTGGAAAAAGTGCCTAAGACACCCCAGACACTGAATAAAGCGCTAAAAACACTCCAGACACCCTAAAATTCGTCGAAGACACCCCAAGCTCCTTTTTTTTCCAGATGAAAATTATCGACGTGCTCAGCTGTGACGACGTCATCCAAAAGGTCTCATTCGCCGCCGACGAACGCCACCTCATCATCTCAACGAAGCGCGGCGTCGTCTGCTGGGACACCCTTTGCCTTCTCGTCGTCTGGAAGATTCAACAAGCCGTCGGAATTCTGGTGAACACCGCCGGATGCTTCGCGTTCGACGGTCCACAAGTGATGCGTTTCGATGCGGAGACAGGAAGGGTTCTGGAGACGTTGCAGTTCTCGGCCAGTGTGGAAGCGTTGATGGTTATTGTGCAGAAGAAGGGAGTGTTGATCTATGTGGCGAAGACGGCCAAGGTAAGGCTTACAGGCTTTTAGGGCTCTGGGAAGCTCAAAAGGCGCCAGAGGCATTCCAAAAGATCCTGGACCCCTAAAAATGCGCCAAAGGCACCCCAGACAGCCTTTAGGCCTCTGGAAGCCTAAAAACGCTCCAAATGAACTCCAACTGATCCTGGAGGCTTAAAAACGCGCCCAAGGCACTCCTGGCAGACTCTTAGGTCTCTGGAAGTCTAAAAACATGCCAATAGCACTCCAGACAGGATTTAGGGTCCTGGGAAGCTCAAAAACGCGCTCAAAGAACCCCAGATCTCTCTCAAAATCTAAATTTCCAGGGAATCCTGTGCAATCGTCCGCCACAAGTCCGAACCAGCGGTGATGGTAGCGGAAAGCAAGCCGACCCGAAGCCCACCCCATTCCAACAGTTGGCTCGTCAGACATCGGAAGTCCCCGCTGCCACGTCTTCTGAATCCACAGATCAAGCATACGTCGTTCAGCCGCGTCCCGAAGCGGCTCGGCTGTTCGCCGGACCCGTCCATCAACTGCCACCGATCTCGTTCATCGCGCCGTTGTTCATTGAGAAATCGTTGTTGCCGCCGCCGATGAGGGTTTAGGGGGGCCCCCTGTTTTCCAAATTCCTCTGGATTCTGAGTCATCGTCGAAATGCCACCATCGTCACCATCTCCTCCTCCTCCGTTCCTTTTCGCTTTCTTTGTTATTCTCTTTTTGTTACAATTGTTTCTTTTTATTGTTTTTTTTGCTCCTCGATTCTTCCCCTCCATCTTCCCTATTGTTACTATTACGATTTTGTTCTGAAAAACTCTTCTTGTTGCTTTTTTGTTGATTTTTATGTTATTCCCCATTTTTTTGACTCCAAATTCAACCTCACCTCCATTACATCTCCATACATGAATTGTTACTTTTTTTTTTTATTTTCATAGTTTTTAGCAGATTCACGTCGGCTTGCGAGCGCGACAGCAGGTTCAAGTCGGCAGCGGTCGGCGCGACAAAGTGCAATTTTGTTCATAAAAATGTTTCTATTGCGTTTCGAGCAGCGATATTAGGTGCATTCGAATCAGCGCAAAATTCTACATTCACTGAAATTGGTTAGAAATAATTGAGTTTTGACGATTTTTGTGCATCATTTTTTGAAAATTTTCGAAATCCGTTCCATTGCTCACCGAGCTCACAGACCCTCGGCTCAAAAGTTTAGGTGTTGCAAAGCGAAAAACCGAGTCAATAGGTCAACAAGACAGGTTTTTCTCGAATTTTCCATATCCCTCTCTCTCTCTCTCTTCCAAAGAGTGTCAATAGTCTCAAACTACCATTCAAAAAAACATTCTGGAATGTTCTGTGCTCTAGCCTCTGAGCCCCCGAGCCTCCAGTTTCGAAATCCCCAAGCTCCGCCCACTTTTTTCTCGGTGCGATGACTACTCGTCCACCCACACTCGCGCAGAAAATCAACACTAAATCAGCGGGGAAATAGTGTGGGTGGGATGAGAGAGCGGAGAGATGGGAAAACAAACCGAGATATTTAAGGGGGGTGTGCTTCGAACAGATCCCAACAGGTCTTCAAGAACAAATATCTTATTGTTGCCTTTCAAATTTGCAGTATCACCTTTGCATTGCTACGCAGCCAAATGACATTTAAACTGTGAGCCAAAATTCCCTGCGTAGCAACGATGAAGTGATACTGCAAAGTTTTTTCTATGATTCTTCCACTTTTTTTTCCCGATTTTTATACAGTATCCCTTATTACAGTACCTATCTAGCCATGTCGCAATCCTACCACCGCCCAAGACCCGCCGGTATGGCCGGAGCCATTATGGACAAGCAGGCCAACAAGTTCAACGATGTTGAGGCTGGATATCTTTTGGAGTGGATTAAGGTTGGTTTTTAGGGAGGTCAAGGCCAAAAAAGTCTAGAAGCTAACCGTTTTTGGGTACTGTACATAGGTGAGATGAGAAACCTTCATTTGCCGAGGTAGCAGACTCAAATTTGGGAATACCATGTTCTTAGACCCTTAGGATCTTCATATGATGCCTTCGACGTGTTTTTGTGTTCCAAAATTTAAGGCGTCCATTCGGACAAATTTTCCGGTATCTCGGTACGCGAATTCATTTTAATTGACGAAAAATCAGTTTTTCGTTGCATTTTTTCGGGCTCTGCCTTTTTTCACTACGGTAGGCAACGCACACTGACGCAATATTGCGTACCACAGTCGAGCGAGTCGGTCGAAAGTCGGACGGACGACGGACGGACGACAGGGGTCCGAATGGAAGCCTTACCAAAATTGTATAAGCTGTGCTGTATCATCTTCACACGGCTAGCGAAAACATTGTGACCGTTGCCTGACTATCAAACTTGTGTTACAGTAGCCAAATTTCTGCCCAAATTGCCAATTAGACAACAGTTTGATAGTCAGCCAACAATGGCTGACTATTTAACGCATTTGCCTACCTCACTGCTCAAATCCAGTACATACCCACTATAAAGTGATACTACGCAGTTTCCATTGGGTACGCTACGCAGCAATCAAAAATTCGCTGCGTAGCCATGTCAAGGTGATACTGCACACAAAGCATAACTAGGCTAGATTTAGCGGTGCACTTGATAAAATATCCGTATGATATCATTGATCTGTATTTACTTAATGCAATGTAATAAGTTACGGTCTTAGGAGCCGTAACTGTTGGGCCCGAGGCTGGGACATCATTTTCTAGTGATGAGGGAACCTTTTTTGTATGTTACATACATTTTTCCATACTTGACGCCAATTTCGGACCCATTGGCCCAAGTTCTGTGAAGTATGTTTACAGCGACATTAGCTTACCAGGGAATCCCCAAAACTCAAGTAGCCTTTCTATGGCAAACCAATGTCAAACGAAAACTGGTAGCCTGAGAAACGGGTTGCTCAGGTTGCCAGCCTTCGATTGACATAGGTTTGGCCTAGAAAGGCCCCTTTGAGCCGTGGGGATTCTCTAGTTAGGCCTAAGCTTAGGCATAAGCTCAAGCATAATCTTAGACCGAGTTAAGACTCAATTAAAGAGTAAATTTCCATCTATCAGGGTTACGATTACTGTGTTCCCATATGGCTCATGATCCAATTTTTTGGCCCAAAATTTTTGGGGGTTTAAGGATCGTGTACATGGATCTTCGACCCCCAAAATATCTCTTCTTGCGCCCAAATATTAAAAAATCAATAAATAAACAAACTTGTTTGCAGGATCTGACAAAGGAAGAGTTCGACTGCGAACCATCGCGCGACAACTTTCGTGAGCAGCTCAAAGACGGCTCAAAACTGTGCAAGTGAGTCGGATAAAGTAAACAAAACGAGAAATAAGGAACGGCTTAGAGGGATTTTGATGTTTGGGATATGACACGTAGGGGATTGTGTACTTCTTTTGGACAATGAGATGGGTCAACTTTGAAGCGCTGTATCTCACCTGAAACTTGAGCTAGAAACATGGTTTCTAGCTTGAAATTTTTGCCTTTTAAAATTAAATAATTTACGAAAAAGTTGAAGTTTCTAGCTCAATTTTAAGCCGAGATACAGCGCTTTGAAGTTTACGCTTAGAGAGAACGGAGACGCAGACACTCTCGTCGTCGGCGTCTCTCCCCTTCCCACACTATTCTGCAACCAAACTTTGAAGTTGCGTAACTCGGCTCAGAATAGAGCTAGAGACTTGATTTTAGGCTCAAAAAATTTGCAATCAAATTTTCATTCAGATTAGTGAACGCGATTCAAGAAGGATCGGTGAAGAAGATCATGAAGCCAATTTCAAACTTCAACTGTCTCGAGAATATCAACCAATTCACGAATGCCGCCAGAAAGTTGGGTGTCAAGGATGAGGAGGTACTGTAGATGAGACCCTAAAACTTTTTTTTCAAAATTTCAAAATTTGTAGACCTTCCAATCCGTGGACTTGTTCGACGGACGCGACCTCTTCTCCGTTACCGTAACCCTTCAGAGTTTGGCAAGAAAGGTAATAATGCAAATACGCTCCATTGAAAAAAAAAAGAGTTTTAGGTTGAAAAACTCGGCATTACACCACCAAAACAAGTGTCCAAGGATCAAATCGTCAATATGTAAAATTTTTCGAAAAAATTTTAATTTTTTAAAAAATTAAAATTTTTCTTATTTTTCGCTACTGGCTGCCTTCAATTTTCTCAAGTGTTTTTTCTTAATGAATTTCAAAAAGTGGAGTAAATAAAGGTTTATTTATTTTCAAACAGATAATAAGGGGTACAGTATCTTGGCTGAAAATCGAGCTAGAAACTTGATTTTAGCGCCGAAAAATTTTAAACAAAAAATTACAGATTAAACAAAAAAAATTAAACTTTTTATCTCAATTTTGAGGCGAGATACTGTAGATCAAAGTTCGAAGACTAAAAACTCTCTAGTCTCTGAACTTCAAACTACCGTATCCTAGCTCACAATTAAGTTAGAAATATGATTATTACCTCGAAAAATTGCAAATCAAAAATTACACATTACACAAAAAAGTTACACTTTTTAGCTCAATTTTAAGCCGAGATACAGCGCTTCAAAGTTTACACTTACCGATCAGTGGCGCGAGAGACGCAGACACACTCGTCGTCTGCGTCTCTCGCCTCCCAACAGTCTCTCGTCCACTCAAACTTCAAACTACCGTATCTCTGCTCAAAATTGAGCTAGAAACTTGATTTTTTCACACAATAGGAGGGAATTCATTAGGGTTTTCGACCAGGGCAAGTCGAAATGTCACCGAGTCTACTTGAAGTGATGCGTGAACGCCGGACTTTGACTGGATCTGGTAGCCCGCTCGATATCTGGAAATAAACCTTTGAGATGTTGTATTGCGGTTTGAAATTGACGAAAACGTAATTTTGGGGCTCAATTTTGAGCAAAGTTACTGTAGTTTGAAGTTGAAGATCGTATCCTGGGGGCAAGTTATAATTCAAACTACCGTATCTCGGCTCGAAATTGAGCTAGCAATTTAATTTTTAAACGAAAAGATTTGAAATTCAAAACCACATATTTCTCAAAAAAGTTTATGGCTTTAGCTAAATTTTGAATCAAGATACTGTAGTTTGAAGCTCAACGGCTAGGGTGAGCTTCCGCCTGCAAACTGCTGTATCTCAGCTCAAAATTGAGCTACAAAAATGATTTTTAAACAACAAAAATTGAAATAAAATCTAAACATTTTCAGAAAAAGTTCATTGCTCAAACTAGATTTTAAGCCAAGATACTGTAGTTAGAAGTTCAAGATTATCTCCTGACAACAAGTTGGACTTCAAACTACCGTATCTCGGCTGAAAATTGAGCTAGGAACTTAATTGTTACAAAAAAATATTTTAAATCAAAAAATAAACATTTTCAAAAAAAAAACTGATATCATAGCTAATTTTTGAGCTACGATACTGTAGTTTGAATTTCAACTCCTTATCCGGATCTGACCACTAACTTCAAACTACCGTATCTCGGCTCCAAATTGAGATAGAAACTTAATTTTTATACCAAAAAAGGTGGAATTAAAAACTACGCATGCTTCAAAAAAGATTTACGTTTTATCTGAATTTTAAGCCAAGATACTGTAGTTTGAAGTTCAACTCCTTATCAGTCTAACTTCAAGCTACCGTATCTGGGCTCAAAATTGAGCTAGAAACTTAATTTTTATACCAAAAAAATTGCTCTCACAAATAATACAAATTTGTAGGAACTTCTCTTCCATGAATCCACACATTCTTTTGGAAATTGTAATGAGCTATACAAATCTCTTTCAATCCCGGGAACTCGTCGCTCATCCATCTCTCGATAAACCCATTCAATTCCGTATTGGTAATTTTCGTCCCTTTCACTCGAATTTTTTCCGTTTTTCTCGATGCGGCCATCTCAATGATATTGTCCATGGTAAGCCATAGAGAATTGGAAACATCCAGGAATTTGGGAAAGTGTTGGATTTGAAAATCGAAATTCTCTGCGAAATCAACGATTTCCAGATGGTTTTGAACGTTTAGCGGGGCCATGAAGGTTTGGAAGTTTTCCAGCGAAATATGCTTGATTTCAAACTTCAAATTCTCAATGCTCATTTTACGATGAGCAATGATCTGAGCAATCCTCGAATTCACGTCATTGTACACCCCTCCAGTGCAAAAGTGTTGAATAATTTTCACATGAAAAGTATTCAATAACTTTTCGATGTTCTTCAAAGCCTTATTCGTGTCAATAGGGCCCCCACTGTAAACTCTTAGTTTAAGGGATTCCTCATTTCTTTCGATTGTCAGTACTTGATGAAAAGCAAAATGTAGATCAATCGATAATTTCACGTTCGGGACTTTGGCTAGGCGTACGATGTAGGAGGCTCGTTGGGAGCATTCCGAGAGCTCGTAGCTGGAAAAAATTTTGGTTGAAAAATTTTTTTTTTTGGATTTTTTTCGAATTCTGGGGGTAATGGTAGGGTAGTTTTGGATGGATCTTCTGATTTTTTTTAATCGTAATTTTTTTTAATTTTCAAAAAATTAAAAAAAAATTTTGGAACATCTTCAAAAAATTGAAAAAGCATTTTTTTGGAAACTTTTTTATGATTGAAGGGGATGATTAGAGGGCTTTAGACAATCGATTTTTGAGCTCCGCGACATTTCGAAAGTGTGAAATTGCATTTTTTCTCAATTTTTCAAATTTTTCGTATACAGTTGCTCAAAAAATATATGAAAAGTTTTAAAAGTTTTAAAAGTTGTGCAAAAACGCGATTTCACACTTTCGAAAAGGATTTTGGAAAATTTAAAAGTATGAATTTTTGGAATAGTTTTTTTGGAAAATTTTCAAAAAATCGGAAAAAAACATTTTTTTTGGAAAATTAAAAAAACATTTTTGGGAAAATGTTAAGGTAATTTTTTTTGTGAATTTTATGAGGATTCATGCAATTTTGAAGGAACCTGCCAATTTTTCTGTTTTGAAAAATAAATTTCAAACTTTTTCGAAAAAAATTTTTTTTGGAAAAATTTAGAAAACATCGAGAAAAAAAATTTGGAGAAAGTTTTGTGTGGGATTTTTGTTGTGAATTTTAGGAGGAATCATGCAGTTTTGAAGGAACCTGCTCAGATTTTTTTGTTTTGAAAAAAAACAGTTTTGAAAATTTTTTTCCGAAAAAAAATTTTCGAAAATTTTTTTTGGAAAATTAAAAAAAAAAATTCCAAACTTACAGCTCCAGCAGTTCCAACTGTTTTGCGATTTCCTCTTGGACTAGTTCCGGAAATTCCAAGATTTTAATAGTCATTTTTAGGCTCAAAACCTCAAAATTGGGGCCTTTCTGATTCAAATGTACTAATAATCGACAGTTCGTCAGCCCTCTAATGGTAATAGTGGTCCCCTGGGTGTCTAAAAAGGCGTCAACGATTTGGTTGACGCATTTTTCGATATTTTTTTCCCAGAGGCATTATTTTCTACAGTAAGAACTTCTATAGGGGTGTGCATTCAGAATCGATGGTAGTCCTCAGAAATTGATATCGATTTGGGGTTTTCGTGGATTCTGAGGGATTCTAGAAGATTCTAGAAGTTTCAAAGTTCAGATATTTCTATCTTTAGTCCTACTTCTGATAAATTTCCAGAACCTTCTTGAAGAATTTTGAAATTTTCGTTTTTTTTTTAATTATCGATTCCTATCAGTTTTTTTTTGCCATTTTTTTGGGGTTTTCTGTTTGTTTTGACTCTATTTTCTACAAAAAAAAGTTGTTCGGTTTAAAAGTTTTTCTACACGATCTTTTCCTTTAAGAATCTATAATTTTTGAGCCTCTCATTTCCCGCCCATTTTTCCCCGATTTTCCCTAACTTTTCTGCGATTTCCGTGTATTTCAAGCCTTCCTCTACTCAATTCCATCAAAATCCCCGCAAAAAATATTATATTTCCTATTAAAATAACCTAAAAACCTCAAATAACGATAAAACTCCAAACACTCGGCGAGAGAGTACACTCTCCAATGCTGTGGGCGTGGAGACGCAGAGAAACGCGCGCGCGTTTTCCAACAAATTCAAACGGCCGACAGACTCGTCGTTGCACTTTTCGCCCCATTTTCGGCCTATTTTTTCGGTTTTCAGTGATTTTTTCGCGAAATTAGTGAATTTTGAGTGAAAATTAATGTTAAAATCGTGATTTTCATCGATATTTTCGTCTAGAAACCCGAAAAAATGACCGGAAAATGGGTATTTTCTGTTTTTCAAGTTTTCAAGTGATTTTTCATGGAAATTACAGGATTTTCCGTGAAAAACAATTCAAAAATCGTGATTTTTATCGATTTTTTGGTCTAAAAACCATAAAAAATGACCAGAAAACGATCAAAAATCGAATTTTCTCATTTTTCAAGTTTTTGATTAATTTTTGGCGAATATAATAGTATTTTGAGTGGAAATCGATGATAAAATCAGAATTTTGAGCAAAATCTGCACCGAAAACCTATAAAAATCGACCAAAACATTTTTTCTTATTTTTCATTTTTTCGATAAATTTCAAGCAAAAATAAAGGATTTTTCAGGCAAAATTAATACGAAAATCGTAATTCTGAGGTTAAAAAAACGGTCTAGACGCCTTGAAAACTCTATTTTTCACCCAAAAATTCGCATTTTCACAAAAAAACTTAACTTAACGAATTTTTTTTACTCAAAAATCGCATTTTTCTACATTTTGGGCATTTTCGTTTTATTTTCATCTGAAAAATCGAATTTTGAGCACGAAATAATCAAAAATTCATAATCTTCGCCAAAAAATCACCCAAATTCATTTTTCCATGGAATTTTACCAATTTTTGGCCAAAAATATATTTTCGCTTCATTCCTTCATAATTTTAAGCCAATTTTTCGTCATTTCGACCCATTTTTCCTCAATTTTCCCTTCTGAAACCTATTTTCAGAGCCAGCTCTCCGACAACAATGTCCTCGGATACCGTATTCATCGGCAATCTGCCAGGAGACACCCGCGAGCGGGAGCTGGACGATTTGTTCCACAAATATGGAAAAATCGTCAAGATCGATGTGAAGTCGGGACGCGGTGGCGCCGGATTCGCCTTCGTTCAGTTCAATGATTCGAGGTAGGTTAAAAAATGAGAAAAATGAGTCAGAAACCATAAAAAATCGTCATTTTTACCGGATTACTTGCTTAAAATCGATCAAAAACCGAGAAAAACGATTCAGGAAGATTCAGAATCGCTTGGGAGAGCTCTGGATACTTCTAGAATTCAGAAGGCTCCAGGAGGATTCAAAGCCACTCAGGAGCATTTTGAACTTTCTAGATGATTTCTGAACCCCTTGTTACCCAAAATCTCCATTTCCAGCCGATAAAAACTGATAAAAATGGTCTACGACGGCTCAGAATCGCTTAGGACACCTCTGGATACTTCTAGAAGCGTGTGGAGCCTTCTAGAAGGGTTCAGAAGCTTCTGGGAGGATTCAGAAGCATCCAGGAAGATTCATGGCCACTCAGGAGCATTCTGATGCTCTCAGATTTGCTCTGATCCTTCTAGAAGAGTCTGGAATCTCTGGAATCTCTGAAATCGTCATTTTGACCGGATTTCTTGCTCAAAATCAAGTCAAAGCCGAGAAAAACGATTCAGGAAGATTCAGAATCGCTTGGGAGACCTCTAGAAGCGTTTGGAGCCTTCTAGAAGGAGCCAGAAGCTTCCGGGAGTGTTCAGAAGCATCCAGGAGCATTCTGAGCCCATTTTTACCCGGTATCTCACTTCTCTCCATTTCCAGAGACGCCGACGACGCGGTGCGCGGACGCGACGGCTACGATTTTGACGGCAAACGGATTCGCGTCGAGCTGACACGTGGCTCGGGACCACGCGGTCCAGGCGGTCGACCAATGCGCGACGGTGGAGATCGGTACGATCGGTACGATCGTGGAGGCGGTCGTGGTGGACCACCACGTCGCAGCGACTACAAGCTGATCGTCGAGGGACTTCCGAGCACCGGATCGTGGCAAGATTTGAAGGATCATCTGAAGTCGGCTGGGGAGATTTGTTTCGCCGATGTCAATCGAGATGGCACTGGAATTGTGGAGTTTGAGAGACAGGACGATCTGAAGTACGCCATCAAGAAGTACGATGATACCAAGTTCACTTCGCATAAGGTGAGATTTTTGAGTGGGGGAAAAATTGCGATGAATTGGATTCTGACGATTCTGAAGGATCCTGATGGATTCTCAAGGGTTCTGAAGGGTTCTGAACGCTTCTAGATGATCCTGAAAGACGCAGAAAGATTCTGAAGGTTTCTAGAGGATCTAGAAGAATTCTGAAGGTTCCTGCCGGATTCTGAATGATCCAGAAGGGTTTTGAAAAATTCTAAAGCATTCTGGAGGATTCTGAAGGATCCAGGAGGATCTATAAGGACCCAGAAGGATTCTAGGAGATTCTAAAGAAGTTTAGAGGATTCTGAAGGCTTCAGATGGATTCTGAATAATTCTAAAGGATTCTGGAGTATTCTAGGAGATTCCAATGGGTCTACAAGAATCCTGAAGGATTCGGAAGGCGTATGATGGATTCTGTAAGATTTTGAAAAATTCAGAGGCGTCCAGAGGCGTGCAGAAGGCTACAGAAAAATTCAGAAGACGTCTGAAGAATTCTAGAAGATTCTAAAGAAGTCTCGAAGAGTTTAGAGGATCCCGAAGGGGATTCTTGAGGTTTAGATAGGATTCATGAGGATTCTGGAGGGTTCTAGACGTTTCTGAAGTATCCAGAAGGCGTCCAGAGGCGCCCAGAAGGCTACAGTAAAATTCAGAAGACGTCTGAAGAATTCTAGAGGTTCCAGAAAAATTCAGAAACCAATATAGGTTTTTTAGAGCTCAAAGATGTTATTTTTCGGCTCAAAAATTCTCGAGGGTCTAAAAAACCTCAATAAGTTCATTTTTCCAGGGCGACACCGCATACATCCGTCTCAAAGAAGGCTCCGGCTCCTCCTACTCCCGCCGCGACAACGGCCGTGGTGGCGGTCGCGGTCGCGATCGTTCAGCGTCAAGAAGTCGCTCGAGAAGCCCAGTGGCTCGTCGTCGCGGCTCTCCATCTCGCTCACGTTCTCGCTCGGCCTCCAGAAGCCGCTCAGCATCACCACGGGGATCTCCATCGCCAAAGCGTGCCGCCGCCGGCCGTCGCTCCAGAAGCCCATCGTCGGAGGGGGGCTCCAGAAATCGCTCGCCGGCTCAAGCTCAAGAGAGAAGATCGCGCTCCGGATCGCCAGCGTCGCACGGATCCAGATCTCCGTCGCGTTAATCTTAAAATTCTTCTGTTTCCTATTATTATCCTCTTTCCTCCGTTCATCGAAATCTCATCTGCAAATTTTTATCTCTTGTTGAAATCGGAAAAACTCCAGAAATCGCTGATAATTTTCCGGGAAATTCAATAAAATTGAATTTTCTTGAGAAAACTTTACTAAAAAATTTGAAAAAAAATCATCTTCTATGGCGGGAAAATGCAAAATGCACAGACTAGGTACTTGGGACGGAAATTTGACAAGAATAGGTAAACAAATCTCATTGGGAATTCATTGTTGGGGGCTAATATGGCAATTTTTGAGGGACTGACTTAGAAAAAAAATTTCAGAAAATCGAAATATTTCAAAGGTTAGTACGGGGAAGGGTCTAATGGGTTAGAAAATGTACTAAAAAATCTAAAATAATCGAAGTGAAAAATTGGGGGTTTAAGCTGCTTAGGAAATAAAAGGGGGCGTGGCCTAGACATCTACAGTAATCCACTGGCTCTATTCAAAACGCTGATGCGACTCCTCGGCGCCTCGCTCGATTTGATATCTCATCATTTCGGAAATCTTGCGTGCTCGCTCCTCGGCTTCCTCTTTCTCCGCCTCGATCTCCAGAAGACGTCGTTCTTCGGCTTCTGCTGCTTTTTTGGCTTGCGTTTCTGGAAAATAGGGATTATAAAGGGATTCGGGACTCAAAATTGCCATTTTTGGCTCGAAAAGTACCCTAGGGGCTCTGGGAGAGCTCTAAATGCTCTAAAAGCGCTAAAATTAGCTCAAAATCGAAATTTTTGTCTAGAACTTCTTCTAGAGATAAAAAATTCTTATGAGCTTATTTCCAGCTCTTCGAGAGCTCAAAGGTGTCATTTTTTGGCTCCAAAACTATCCAGGGCTAAAAAACCCAAGCGAGCTCATTTCCGGCTCGTCCAGATCTCCAAATTGTGCTCTTTTCGCTCAAAAACCCTACCCAAATCCTTCAATCTCTTCTCCTCCTCTCGTTTCACTCTCGAGACAATCGCGGCAATCAACGCGGCTCCACGACCCGATCCATCACCGGTTTGGACGATTTTGAACTGAAAAATGATCAATTTCGGTTAATTTTTGCGATTTTTTGACTAAAAATGAGCCATCTTTGCTCAAAAAATCAGTTTTTCAGCGCTTTTTTCCCCATTTTCCATGTAAATTCAGATTTTTTTTTTGCGTTTTTTTCCCAATTTTTAATCCCAAATTCAACTCACATCAAGTCCGGGATCCAGGAGCTCACGAATCTTCTCACACACCCAATGGTTGAAGAATGGATGATATTTGTAGGTGGACCCGTCGATGGCGACGAGCATATTCGGTCGACGGACTCGGTTTAAGACACAGGCGATGGCTGGAAATTGGATTTCTTCGGAAAAAAGAGTAGTTTTGGAGATTCCGAATCGCCTAGGATGCTCCAGAAGAATCTAGAAGGCTCCAGAAAGATTCTGAAGGATCATAGAGGCTCCAGAAGTCGTCACAGTTCTTTAGAATCCTTCGGAACCATACAGAAGGCTCATTACGGGCTCTGTAGAATTCAGAAGCATTCTAGAGGATTCCAGACAGTTTTTGAGCCAGAAAAATACATTTTTGAGAAAATGTCGAAATTGAGCTCAGGAGACATTGTTCTCGAAAACGAGTTCTAGACAAAAATCTCGATTTTGAGCTCATTTTTTGCACTTTTAAACATTCTGGAGCTTTTTCAGAGCCCTGAAATACTATACATCAATTTTGAATTCGAAAATTGAGATTTCAAAGGTTTTTAACCTTGAAAAAAAATGGAACTTTTGTTATTTTTTTTTGCCTGAAAATCTTTATTTTTGGATTACTCTGATAAAATTCGGAGAGTTTTGGACCAATTTTTCTCATTTTTGAGTAGATTTTGATCAATTTTGAGAAAAAAATCGAAAATTTAAAGTATTTTTACTCCAAAAAACGTAAAAATCAGAGATTTTCGAACGATTTTGGATCATTGTAACTCTGTTCGATTTTCAGTGATTTCGGATTATTTTTCTCTAATTTTCCAATTTTTTTTGGATTACTGTAGCTCTGATGAAATTCGGACTATTTTCAAGCTATTTTCAGTAATTTTGAACCATTTTTACTCAATTTTTCAAATTTTTACATCATTTTTTGTTTATTTTTCATGTTTTCAAGCTCAATTTTCGCTTTTACCAGCAGCTGCCAAATTAGCACTCCTCCTCGACACCACCACACAGACTTCTCTCAACAACAACATATCGCTGAAAGTGGCTCCCTCGATGCCCAATTCATCCATAATCTGTCGAGTATTACTGTACACACCGCAATCATCGCTGAAAAATGAAAAATATGGATTTTTGAGCGGGAAATTTGAAAAAAAGTCTCAAAAACTAACTGCAAAATTTCAGAGATATATTTCGTTGGAAAAGTGTTTCGTGTTCGCAACATTTTCGATCCGACACCATTGAAGAGGACCTTATTCTCGCAGAGACGTTCCAAAACGAGCCGAACGAGTTCTCCCATGCACATTCCGGCGATCAGCTTGTCGAGGCTGGAAATTGGGAAAATTGGGGGAAAAATAGCAAAAAAATTGAGAAAAAATGACTAAAAATCACCGAAAATCCGGCAAAAATGATCCAAATTGGTCTAAAAAGGTCGAAATTTTATCAGAACTGCAGTAATCCGAAAATTGAACTTTCTAGGCTAAAAAATCGTGATAAATTCACTTTTTTGGGTCAGAAACACTCAAAAATTTATTAAAATTGGTCAAAAATGATCCAAATTGTATAAGAGCTACAGTAATCCAAAAATGAACATTTCTGGAGCAAAAAATCGCAAAACTTTCATTTTTTGAGTTAGAGGACCTCAAAAATTCAATTTTCACTTCAAAATTGATTACTATTGATTAAAAATAAACCAAATTGGTCTAAAAAGGTCCAAATGTCATCAAAACTACAGTAATCCGAAAATGAACATTTCTGAATCAAAAAATCGCGAAGTTACCATTTTTTTAGGTAAAAAGTAGTCTGAATCTCATGAAAATCGGTCAAAAATAAACCAAATCGGTCCAAAACTGTCCAATTTTTTTCCGAGCTACAGTACCCCAAAATCATCCAAAATCCCCCCAAAAATGACCGTTTCAGACCAAAAAACATCAAATTTTCACATTTTTAGACTAAAAAATCGTCAAAATCTCAATTTTCCGCTCAAAAATGAGCTCAAAACTCACGAATTGACACCAGGATGGTCGGATTTCGAGTCGACAATCTTGTCGTATCTCGTGAAAATATAGTCGGCTTCTCCATTGTCGCCGAATCCTCCCCATTCCGTATCGATGATCATCTGAAAATTGAAAGTTGGCTTAAAATCCCTCAAAACTCAAATTTTGAGCTCAAAATCGCTCATTTTGAGCCTAAAAAGTCGAAATTTGGCTCAAAATCCTTCATTTTTGGCGCAAAATTGAAATTCGGAAATCAAAATCGCTCATTTTAAGCCTAAAAACTCCATTTTTGGCTTAAAATCCTCCATTTTGAACCAAAAATTGTTAATTTTGACTTGAAATCCTTCATTTCAACCCAAAAACTTTATTTTCGGCTCAAAATCCTTCATTTTGAATCAAAAATTGTGATTTTTCACTTAAAATCATTCAATTTGAACCAAAAATTGTTAATTTTGACCTGAAATCCTTCATTTTGGACCAAAGTTTGTGGTTTTTGACTTAAAATCCTTCATTTTTGGCGCAGAATTGATATTCGGAGCTCAAAATCGCTCATTTTGAGCCTAAAAACTCAAATTTTGGCTCAAAATCCTTCATTTTAACTCTAAAAACTCTCTTTTTAGCTCAAAATCCTTCATTTTTCCCTCCAAAAACTCGCCGTCTTATGATTATACTCCTCTGTGGCGTTGGCGAGTCCGTGCACAATTTTCTTCGACGATTCCATGTAGGAGGCGTTCGTTCCGGTTCCTGGAAGAAAAATTGAGACTTTAGGGTGAAAAATTGGATTTTTGAGGGAAAAATTGGGTTAAAATGACTCCAAATGGTCTAAAATGGTTTAAAATAACTTCAAATCATTTCGAGACCATTTTTGACAAAAAAAAAAACGGATTTTTCAGTGAAAAATTGACTTAAAATCCTACTTGAACTGTTTTGAACCGAAAAAATCGAATTTTCAGTGAAAAAAAAGCTCAAAATGATCCAAAATACTCAAATAACTTAAAATCATTTCGAGACCATTTTTAACAAAAAAACTGATTTTTCAGTGAAAAATTGATTTAAAAAAAAGTCTAAAAATGGCCAAAAACGATAAAAAAAATTACTCAAAATCATTTTTAGACAATTTTGAACCGAAAATTCGAATTTTAGTGGAAAATTGGTTCAAAATGGCCTAAAAATGCTGAAAAATGACTCAATATAGTTTTAGACCAATTTTTCGATTTTTTTGCTCATTTTTAATGTAAAAAATCATATTCTGGATCATTTTTTGGTCCATTTTTCACTCCTACCAATAATAACTCCAATATCACAGTGTCCACCGGCTTCATACGCCGCCGCTACCATCGTTCCTACTGTATCATTAATCAGCGCCACAATGTTGACTTTGACACGTCCATCTCTCTTGATAGCGTCCTCCAGAAGCTGAACGACGTCTTCGCCAACGCATCCGGTCGCTGTTACTCCTTTTGTCCATCTGGAAATCGGATTTTGAGCATTTTGAGGGGAAATTGAGCAAATTTGGAGGATTTTGAGCCAAACATCGTGAATTTTGGAGGTTTTTGAGCCGAAATTTGTGCATTTTGGAGTATTTTAAGCCAAAATAGAGCAAATTTGGAGCATTTCGATTCAGAAATCATGAATTTTGGAGTATTTTGTGGCGAAATAGAGCAAATTTAGAGCATTTTAAGCCGAAATATAGCAAACTTGGAGCATTTTGAGTGATTTTGGGCTCAAAATTCATGTTTTTTGGTTTAAAATTCATGATTTTCGCCTAAAAATTTGTGTTTTTTGCTCAAGATTCATGCTTTTTGGCTCAAATTTTCTGATTTTTGGCTCAAAATTCATGATTTTTGGCTCAAAATTTATGATTTTTGGCTCAAAATGCTCCAAATTTTGAGCTCTTACCTCAGCAATGTCGCAGATCTCAATCCAGTCTGATCACACGGATAGGAGAAGGTGAAACCGACGGGAAGGCACTCGTCGGCGAGCTCTCGCTCGATAAGGAAATCGCAAAGGGCTTTGGCGATGTAGTCGAAGAGCTGGAAATTGAAAATTTGAAATTTTAAAGCTTTTTCGAGTCAAAAACTATGAAAAATCGTCATTTTTGGATAATTTTGAGCCATTTTTCATGAATTATTGACTATTTTAACGTATTTTTTGGTCGAAATTTATGGTTTTTGAGCGATTTTAGACTATTTTAGGTCATTTTTCGTTCATTTTGGGTCATTTTTTGTGATTTTTCAGCCTATTTCCGCCATTTTACCTTCTCCCCGGTTCCGTGCATCGCCGCATTCGGCATTCTCGTATTGAACTGTTTCGTACGCATCGGCTCGCCGGGCTCGAGCTCCATGAGCATTACACGCAAATTTGTACCTCCCAAATCCATGGCGACGAATTTTCCGCGTTCTGGAATTGGGAAAATTGGAGATTTTGAGCCGGAAATGAGGAAAAAGACGGGATTTTGAGGATCTAGACTCAATTTTTGGCTGAAAATGAGCCCTGGGAGCATTTTTTATGAGTTGAGAGCAAAGTTATCATAATTTTCAGCTAAAAAAAACTATTTTGAGCCGAAAAGATGAACTTCTGGGCCATTTTAAGATGTTTTTATGGCTTTGGGGTCAATTTTGACGGTTTTTTGAGCTAGAAATGAGCCCTGAGAGCATTTTTTAAGAATTATTAGTCAAAAAATTACCCCGAAATGTATTATTTTAGATCTGGAAGATTCCTGAGCCGATTTGAGCCATTTTTCACGATTCTTAGCTCATTTTTTCTCGATTTTCTCATTTTTTGGCTAATTTTTCTGGATTCTAGACCATTTTTGATGGATTTAGAGCAAAGTTTTCACTATTTTCAGACAAAAATAAGCTAATTTGAGCCAAAATTGACTATTTTAGAACTTGAAGAATCCTGGGTCAATTTATGCTGTTTTTCATGGTTTTAGGCTCATTTTTGACCGTTTTTCAGAATCTGGGCTTATTTTTGAGCTCAAAATGAGCCCTGGGTCAATTTGTGAGCATTTTTTATGCGTTTTTGAGCTCAATTATCACAATTTTCAGCCAGAATCGACTTTTTTAGATTTTGAAGATTCCTGGGTCAATTTAAGCCATTTTTCATGATTTCGGGCTCATTTTTTCTCGATTTTCCGTCTCCTAACCTTTTCCATTGGGCAATTCTGGCACAAACGACGGTAACATGGCGATGGTGGACTTTTCTAAGCCGGCTTCGAGTCCTCGATCCATATTATCCGACATGTGAGACATCATTCGTCGAAGTGTCGTGTTGGAGAGCTTGAATTCGGCCATTACGGATTCGAGCTGAAAAAAAAGAGGATTTTGGAGGGAAATTTGAAATTTTGGAGCTTGAAAATGTGGCCTAGAAATCTTGAAAATCCAAATTTTGGAGTTCTAGGCCTCCAATTTCGAAAAATTAGGATTCCTAGCTCATTTTTGCTCATTTTTTATCATTTTTTCGCTATTTTCAGCCATTTTTCATGTTTTTTTTTGAAAAAAAAATTAATTTTTTTTTGAAAAAAATTTTTCCCACCGAAATCGACTCCTCGTTCAACTGCTTGGCCATTTTCGCCAACGGCGTCGTCGGAGTCCTCGGGCTCTTTTTGCCACCATTTTTAGCCGTTTTTGAGCGCCATAATCTGAAAAAAAACCAATTTTTGGAGGGAAATTCAAAAAAAGAAATTTTTTTAAAAACTTTTTTTAAAAAACTCACCGATACTGAATGCCGAGTTCGATGATACCCAGCATTTCAAATTTAGGTTTAGATCTGAAAAAAAAATAGAAAAATCTAGATTAAAAAATAATTTTTATCATTTTTGTTTTTGAGTCCAAAACCACGAGATTTTTCTGCGTTTCAAAAGTCACAAACACAACAAAAAAGTTGTCAATATTTTTTTTTGACGAGTAGAATGACGGAGACGCAGACATCGTCTCCTAGTTGCTTCGGAAAATTGAAGATTTTTTCTTTTTCTCTAAAAAATAAGAAAAACCCAAACTCCCTGCCGCAGGATTGCAAAAACCGCGCGCCGCGGGTTGCCATTCCTTCGCTCCGCCCCTTTTTCTCTGCTTCTCTGCCGTCTCTCCCCTCGTTTTTACTCGAATTTCGTCGATTTTCTTGCGATTTTTTTCGATTTTTTCGCTAAAATTAGTGAAATTTATTGAAAAATCACAAGAATTAATGAGAATGAATCGGAAACGATTAGTAATTTTTAATTTTTTTGCAGCCGATGAGCTCGCAACCCTATCCACCCGCTCTTCATCAATCCAGCACACAGAGGTGAGTTATCGATGGAAATTGATGGAAAAGAGGGTTAAAAACGAAAAAATCAAGAAATTTCACCCCAAAAAGTGCGAAAAATTGGAAAAATTGACCCAGAATTGATAAAATATTTCAAAATCCAAAAAAAAAAAGGTTTTTTTTTCGAAAAATAGTTTAAAAACTTAGATTTTGAATTATTTCTTGTCAAAAATTCTAGAAAAACCCCTCTAAAATCGTAGTTTTCAACCCAGTATCTGTTTAAAAAATTTTCCAAAAAAAAAATTTTTTTTCAAAATTAAATTTTTTTTCCTACCTCATTTCTGCATCAAATTCTATGTTTCCCGGGTCAATTTTCATCGAAAAATTCATTTTTTCAGGGCCCTCATCGGTCAAAACGGTCAAAATACGCCGACGGGCGGCGGAACCCCAAATAGCGGCACAGGCGCGCCAGAAATCGACGTAAAACAGCAATTGCTCAATTATCAGAAGCTGTTCGATCAGGCGGCGTATCCGTTCATTAATGACGTTTCGGCGTACGAGAAGTTGAGCAAAATCGGACAGGGAACGTTCGGGTGAGGCTTTGGAGCGAGGAAAAATCAATTTTCTGGGCTAAAAACCTCAAAAAATGACGAAAAATTCATTTTCCGGGCTAAGAAAGCTCAAGAATTCATTTTCAATGTTTGAAAATAACAAAAATTCAATTTTGTGAACCAAAAAAGCTCGAAAATGTCAAAAAATCAGCTCTGAGCGAAAAAAATCCATTTTCACTGCAATAATGCTTAAAAATAGAAGAAAAAACTACTTTCTGTGCTAAAAAGCTCGAAAATACCGAAAATGTCAGTTTTCAGGGCTAAAAATGCTCCAAAATGGCAGAAAAATCCAATTTCAGGACTGAAGAAGCTTAAGATTCTATTTTCTGGGCTAAAAAAGCTTGCAAATGCCAAAAAAAACCATTTTCTGGGCTAAAAAAGCTCAAAAATCCACTTTCTGAGCGGAAAAAGGTAAAAAAATGCCGAAAATCCATTTTCGCTGTTGAAAAAGCTCCAAAATGCCAAAAAACCCATTTTCTGAGCTAGAAAAGCTTGAAAATTCCAAAAAACCACCTTTTCCGGGTAAAAAAGCTAAAAAAATGCTGAAAAATAGGTTTTCTGGGCTAAAAAATGCTCGAAAATGCCAAAAAATCCACTACGTATGCAAAATGCTAAAATCAATGCTAAGAAAGCTTATAAATGCCAAAAAATCCATTTTCGTAGCCAAAAAAGTTCGAAAACGCCGAAAAATCAGTTTTCTGAGCTAAAAAAGCTCAAAAATACCAAAAAAATCCACTATTTATGCAAAAAGTCCATCTTCTCGGTTAAAATAGCTCAAAATTCATTTTTTTTTGTGGCTAAACAGCCTAAGAATATAGAAAAATGCATTTTCTGGGCTAAAAATGCTCAAAAATTCATTTCCAGTGCTAAAAAAAGCCAAAAAATCCACTCCAAACCCTCCAAATTTGCAGAGAAGTCTTCAAAGCGCGATGTAAGTCGACGGGTCGAATGGTGGCGCTGAAGAAGATTCTAATGGAGAACGAGAAGGAGGGATTTCCGATTACCGCACTTCGAGAAGTCAAAATTTTGGAGCAATTGAAGCATGCGAACATCACAGATCTCATAGAGGTGTGCAGTGCGAAAGGTATGTGCTCCATGGCTCTTTTTCGCCATTTTCAAGCTTTTTTATCCTTGAAAAATGAGCTAAAACCACAAAAATTGGCTCAAAATCGATCCAGAACCGTCAAAATTGAAGCGGGCGGCCTAGAATCCCAATATTTGGGTCTTTGTCAGATTGGCTCTTTTTTGGCCGATTTTTGTGATTTTTGGCTCATTTTTTCACATTTTCGATCTGTTTAAATGAGTTTTTGGATTTTTATCCATTTTTTACATTTTTTACCCCTTAAAATTCGATTTCCAGGCAATACAGCGACTACAAAAGACCGCACAACGTTCTATCTCGTCTTCGCATTCTACGAACACGATCTAGCGGGTCTTCTATCGAATCCCAAAATTCGAATGTCACTGGTACATATTAAGACGATGATGAAGCATCTGGTGACGGGTTTGAATAAAATGCATCGGAGCAAAATTCTGCACAGAGATATGAAGGCGGCGAACGTGTTGATATCCAGAGAGGGAGTGCTGAAATTGGCGGATTTCGGTTTGGCGAGACCGTTTGTGCAGAGGGAAAGTGAGTTGGAGAGGAAAAAATGGATAGAAGAGTTGAAAAATGGAAGAAAAATGAGGAAAACATCGAAAATTAGAGTGAAAATGGTCCAAAATCACTGGAAATCCATCCAAGTTTCATCAGAGCTGCAGTAATCCAAATCTTCCAAACAGCTCGAATTTTTAAGTTTTTTCAAGTGAAAATCTGTGTTTTGAAGGATTTTAAAGGATTCTGGAGGATTTTGAAGAGTTCTAGAAGATTCAAGACAATTTCTAAGCCAGAAAAACAACATTTTTAACCTCAGAGAATGTGAAAATTCAGATTTTAGAGGTTTTTAACACAAAAATGTGAAAATTGGTGATTTTTTGGTCTTAAAATGGCCCATTCGAGATTACTGTAGCTCTAATGAAATTTTGACGATTTCCGACCATTTTGGATCATTTTTGAAGAAAAAATCGAAAATTTACAGTATTATTACCGTAAAAAACGTAAAAATTCGAGCGTCTTGGACAATTTGAAAATATGGAAAAAATTATCAAAAAAATTGAAAATTAGAGTAAAAATGGCCAAAAATCACTGAAAATCCGTCCAAAGTTTATCGGAGCTACAGTAATCCAAAAGAGCTCAAAAAGCTCGAATTTTCAAGTTTTTTAGAGTAAAAATCTGTATTTTGAAGGATTTTAGAGGTTTTTTTAGGATTCTGGGGGATTCTGAAGGATTCTGAAGAATATTGGAGGCTCAAAAATCCAACTAGAATCCTTAAAAATCCGCCAGAACCCTTGAAAACCTCCCAGAATTCTTTAGAAGTATTCAGAATCCTCAAGAACCCTCGAGAATCCTTTAGAATCCTCCAGAGCTCCATAGGAACATTCTGGAGCTTTCAGGATACACCGGAGCTCTTCAGAGATGTTCAGAACGCTCCAGACGCCTTCAGAATCTTCGAGAACCCTTCAGAAGCAGTTTCAGAGATTCTGAAGGATTCTCAATGACTTTGAAGCCTTTTGAATCTCCCAAAGCACAAAAAACCCCACTAAGCCCTCAATTTTTTACAGACTCCAACGTACCCCGCGCGCTCTACACGAATCGCGTCGTCACCCTCTGGTATCGTCCACCGGAACTTTTGCTCGGCGATCGCTCGTACGGCACAAAAATCGACGTCTGGGGTGCCGGATGCATTATGGCCGAGATGTGGACACGGCAACCGATTATGCAGGGAGACACTGAGCAGAGGCAGTTGCAGTTGATCTCGGCGTTGTGTGGATCCATTAATCAGGAGGTAAATGAGGGAAATCCATGAAAAATGAGCCGAAAATCGTGAAAATCGGTCTAGAAGGCTCAAAAATGCTCCAAAAAGTCTTCAGAGCGCTCCAGAACAAGTTTAAAGCGTTTCAAAGGATTCTAAAGGGTTTTCAAGGATTTTGAGAGCTTCAGAATTCTCAAAAATGCTCCAGAACGCTTCAGAGCTCTCCATAACGAGTTTAGAGCGTTTCGAAAGTCTCTGAAAGATTCTGAACGTTCCTGGAGATTTCTAGAGGATTCTAAAGGATTCTAATGACCAGATTTCTCTAGATTCTGTCCGAAACCTTCCGAATCTAGAAAAAAACGTCCTGAGAAAATTTTGAGCCTCTGAAGCTTATTTTGACTAAAAATCTCTCATTTTACCCCCTAAGAACCATAAAAAATCCAATTTTCTCTTTGGAAACGAGATAATTTTTGGCTTTTTGAGCCTATTTCGAATGAAAATCTCTCATTTTACATTCAAAAAACATGAAAATACTCAATTTTTACTCTAAAATTCACATTTTTTGACTATTCTACCCCAATTTTCACTCTTAAAACCCTATTTTTCCAAATTTCCAGGTCTGGCCGGGTTGTATAAAAATGCCGCTGTGGAGTGCAATGTCCGCCGAGCCGAACTCTGCCCTACCACAAGGAAAACCGCGTCTTTTACGCAACAAACTGAGGTGTCTCATGAAGTTTGACGGTCCCGATGGGAAGCCACAAGCGGTAGGCGAATTTATAGAAAAAAAAACCGAAAAAAAACCTATTTTTGGTTTCAGGATCCGTACGGAAAGAACAAGAATGATCATTTACCAACGGTGAGTATTAAGATTTGGAAGTGGGGGAAATTGCTGAAAAATGAAGCCAAAATTACAAAAAAACGCTCTAATTTGAGCTACAATTACTAAAAAAGCTCAAATTTGACCTAGAATAGCTCAAAAATTCTCAAATTTGTGATATAATTACTCCAAAATGATTGAATTTGACCTAAAATGGCTCAAAATGGTTTTTTCCTACCTAAGCTGGCTCAAAAATGCTCAAATTTGACCTAAAATAGTGCAAAAATTACCAAATTTGAGCTAGAACGGCTTAACATGACTAATTTTTAATCTAGAATGGCTCAAAATGGCTCATTTTTGGCTTAAAACTTCTCAAAAATGCAAAAATTTTACCTAAAATTGCTCAAAATCACCAAAAAATCATCTCCAATTTCAAGGACGACGACGCGATGAATCTACTCGAACTGTTGCTCGCCATCGATCCGGATAAGCGACCGACGGCCGACGAGGCCGAAGACGATTTGTGGTTTTTCAAAGAGCCATTCCCAAAGGATACGGTCGGCGATTTGATGGATACTATTCCGGTGAGGATTTTTTCGAATTTTTGAGGGAAAATTTGGAGAAAAATGCTCCAAAATTGGTCCAAACGGAGAAAAATGAGCAAAAATAGAAAAAAAATCGCAAAAATTGGACTGAAATCGATCAAGAACTGGCAAAATTGCATCATATGGTCTAGAATCCCAAATTTTGGGTTTCTAGGCCACTATATGCAAATTTGCCAGTTTTGGCTCAATTTTCACGGTTTGAGGCTCATTTTTCTACATTTTTCTTAATTTTAAACGAGTTTCTGAAACGTTTTTGGATTTAATAGTAAAAAAATTGCCTAGAATCCCAAAATTTGGGTTTCTAGGCCACCAGAAGCTGTTTTCTCAAATTGGCTCTGTTTGGGCCAATTTTCGTGATTTTTGGCTCATTCTTTCACATTTTGATCTTTTCAAACGACTTTTTGGATTTGATTATTAAAAATGACCTAGAACGCCCAAAATTTGGGTTTCTAGGTCATCAGACGAATTCTGCCAGCTCTGGCTCAATTTTGGCTTAATTTTCGTGGTTTTTGCTCGATTTTCGGTCAATTTTCCAGATTTTTTGCTCATTTTCCCCCTGAAAACTCAATTTTCAAACTTCCAGACATCCCAATTCGAGTACACGGTTGGCAAAGGCGCACACGCCGGACGCGGCCGCCACCACAACAATCATCAGCGGCCAGCGCAGGCGCCTCGTCAATCGAATGCGATTCCCGCGGGACAGTATCGTGATACGATTTTCTAGAAGAAAATCTAACCTTTTGCATATTTGTTTTCCCCCTTTTTCTTTGTGAGCCCTTTGAAATCTCTAATCCACTCCTTTTTCTTCTTTTTTTTCATCACTACAAACTACAAAAAAATGTCATTGATTTTGGTCCCTCTAGTTTTATTTTTAGTATTTTTTTGTTCATTTCCCCCCGGATACTCTCTTATCAAAATGTGAAACTCGTAGCGGTGTTATTATTGAGAGAAAAAAAAATTATTATTGAAAATTGGAAAATTAATAAAAACCGGTATCAGGGAGCATACTTTTGAGATCAAAATATCAAAAATTTACCAAAAAAAATCTTTAAAAGTATCTTCACCACACTGGCTCTTCCTTGGGCTCCATTAGAAAAAATATGAAAAATTGGGATACTTTGAGCCCAAAATGAGCTTTCTAGGTACTCGGGGAGTCGAGATATCAAGCTACAAAGTTTGAGCTTAGCTCTAAATTGAGCTAGAGACTCAATTTTTTGACCAGTCGATTTTGAACATTTTGAGCTCAAATTGAGGTTTCTAGCTCAATTTTGAGCCGAGATATCGCGCTTCAAAGTTGGAGCTAGCTAGCTTGATGTATCTTAGCTTAAAAAGTAAGCTAGAGATTCAATTTTTTGACCAATCGATTTGAAATTAAATTTCAAGTTTTTTAGCTAAAAACCACTTTTCTAGCGTCATTTCGAGCTGAGATACAGCGCTTCAAAGTTGGAGGCGAGAGAGTGAGAGACGCAGACAACCCTATCTTGGCTCAATTTTGAGCTATCGACATGATTTGTACGTAGATTGATTCCGAATTGAATTTCAAACTTTTTGAGCTAAAAATAAACGTTCTAGCTCAATTTTGAGCCGAGATACAGCGCTTCAAAGTTGGACGCCTAGAGAGTGTGAGACGCAGTCACACTCTCGTCGTCTGCGTCTCCTCCTTTCGCACACTCTCTGCGTCTAAACTTCAAATCGATGTATCTCGGCTCCCAGGTGGCCTAGAAAGCTCATTTTAAGCTCAAATGATGATCAAAAAAGTTCATTTTTCAAAAAAATTTTTATTCACAAAATTCAAAAAAGAATTAGGCATTGAGCTCGCACTTCTTCTGCACCGCCATCGTTCGTCGAAGTGTGTAAACGGTGAATACGGTAACCAGGGTGAGCATTAGAAATGATAAAATGAAGAATATTTGAATTCGCGATTGATTCAGGCAAATGACCGAAGCATTGGTGGAATGAGCACCTTGAACGATAGCCAAATGAGGGGTGTCTGGAAAATTAGACGAATTTCGGGGAGTTGAAAGTGAGAAATTTGAATTTGGCGCGCTGAGAGCTTTGCAATGAGTATAATCATGTCTTGGTTTTCAAATTTTCAAAAAACCGCGACGCGACCGCGACGCATGTCTCACCTTCCTCTCGATCCTGTTTCTCTTCCAACTCGAATACAGTAATCTTATTAGCGGCCAAGTCCATGGTATCGGCCAAATGGACCCAGTTAACGGTGGTTTTGTTGGATAACCGATCTCCAGATGCACGGCGGGCACGGCGGTTGTTGAATTGATTGTTGTTAGAGAGAGCGCTGAAGGATCCGGATGGACCGCAGCGTGGGGGCTGAAAAATATAGAAAAATATGATTAAAATGGTAAAAGTTTTGTGTTTCTAGGGTCCCTAGGAGCCGAGATATGAAGCAGAGTGTCTAGATGTCTGCGTCTCTCAAACGCGCTAATTTCAAAGAGCTCTAACTTTGCTCAAAATTTAGAAACTTGATTTTTAGCTAGAATTATTAGAAATTAGATTTGAAACATTTTGGTTGAAAAACTAGCTTCTTAGGCCGCCTGGGAGCCGAGATACAGCGCTCCAAAGTTTACGCCTAGAGAGTGTGCGAAGGAGAGAGACGCCGACGACGAGGCGCTCTGCGTCTCTCACTCTCTCGCCGTCAAACTTTGAAGCGCTGTATCTCGGCTTCTAGAGATCCTAGAAGGTTGATTTTGGGCTCAAATTTTCTATAATTTTTAGGAGAATCCAAAAATAATAAAACCTCCAACATACCATCAAACCTTAATGAGCTGTAAGTTTTCTTAAAATTGAGCTAGACACTTGATTTTTATCTAGAATTATTCACAATTTGATTTTAAACATTTTGGCTGAAAAACCAGTCTTTTAGGTCGCCTAGGAGCCGAGATACAGCGCTTCAAAATTTACGCTCAGAGAGTGTGCGAAGGGGAGAGACGCCGACGACGAGAGACTCTGCGTCTCTCACTCTCTAGCCCTCAAACTTTGAAGCGCTGTATCTCGGCTTCTAGACGTCCTAGAAGGTTGATTTTAGGCTCAAAACTTCCAGAATTTCTAAGAGAATACAAAAATAATAAACCTAAAACATATCATCAAATTTTAATGAGCTGTAAGTTTGCTCAAAACTGAGCTAGAAACTTGATTTTCAGCCTGAACTCTTCAAAATTTATTTTCAAATCTTTTGGTTAAAAAATCAGCTTTCTAGGCCGCCTAGGAGCCGAGATACAGCGCTTCAAAGTTTACGCTCAGAGAGTGTGCGTAGGAGAGAGACGCCGACGACGATGCGCTCTGCGTCTCTCACTCTCTAGCTCTCAAACTTTGAAGCGCTGTATGTCGGCTTCTAGACGTCCTAGAAGGTTGATTTTAAGCTCAAATTTTCCAGAATTTCTAGGAGAATCCAATGAACTCTAAAAAAAGAAATTTTGAAAATTTGAGCTAAAACAGATTATTTTGAGCCGAGATACAGATGTTTGAAAAAAAGAGCCTTGAACTTTGAACTTCAAATCCCCATATCTCGGCTTCTAGGAATCTTAGAAATTTGATTTTCAGCCAGAATTATTACAAATTGAATTTCCAACTTTTTGGTCTTTATTTCAGCTTTCTAGGCTTCCTAGAAGCCGAGAAACAGCGCTTCAAAGTTTGCGCCAAGAGAGTGTGCAAAGGGAAGAGAGGCCTACGACGAGACATTCTGCGTCTCTCACTCTCTAGCCGCCAAAGTTTGAAGCACCGTATCTCGGCTTCTAGACGTACTAGAAGATTGATTTTAGGCTCAAATTTTCCAGAATTTTCTCTAGAATCCAATGAACTTTTGAAAAAAGCAATTTTGAGAATTTGAGCCAAAACAGATTATTTTGAGCCGAGACACAGATTTTTGAAAAAAAGAGTGTTGAACCTTGAACTTCAAATCCCCATATCTCGGCTTCTAGATGTCCTAGAAGGCTGATTTTTGGCCTAAATTTTCTAGAATGTTTTGGAGAATAAGCCTACTTACCGTCTTTCCATCACACATTCCCTCGGTATTCATACACGTGCTCACTGCACATTGGAAATACGTCGATATTTTGTCAGCGAACTTGAACGTGTTCACTTGAGCATAAGCGATATTGTTGGCCTTGTTGTAGGTCAAATCGGGAAGAATCAGAGGGTCGATGGCGCAGCCGTGCTCGTCGAGCAACGGTTTTCGCTCATCGCCATTGCCGTCGTCCACGAAGCAAGAGTGGACCAGCATGGAGAACATGTCTGGAACATTGAAGGGTCAAAAAATGAGCTCTCTAGGCCTTCTGGGAGCCGAGATACAGCGCTTTGAAGTTTGGAAAAAAATAGTGTGAGAAGGAGAGAGACGCCGACGACGAGAGTCTCTGCGTCTCTCACTCTCTCGCCGCTAAACTTTAAAGCGTTGGATCTCGATTTCTAGAGTAGCTAGAAAGATGAAACTTTTTTCAAAATACTGGAAACTCAATTTCAAATCGATTGGTATAAAAACCGTATCTCTAGCTTCTCTATGAACTATAATAACTTACCACTCTCACAATTCCAGACATGATATACTGTCTCGCCAACCTTGGCGTACTCCACAATTGGTCCAGTGATACTGTCACGGCGGACAGAATAGGTGCACAAAGGCATACGAGCAGTGTCGATGAGATCCGTGGTTGGGAGCATACTGTGAATTTGTGGGTGGATTACGGTATTAAGCGAAAAATTTTAATAAAAAATTGAGAAAAATGAGCTCTCTAGGCCGCCTGGAAGCCGAGATACAGAGATTCAAAGTTTGCGCCGAGATAGTGTGCGAAGAGGAGAGACGCCGACGACGAAGCACTCTGCGTCTCTCACTCTCTAGCTGTCAAACTTTGAAGCACTGTATCTCGGCTTAAAATTGAGATAGCAAGCTCAAATTTTTTGTAAAATGTGCAGTTTTGAATTTTACGTTTTTAAAGCCTAAAATCGCGTGTCTAGCTCAATTTCAAGTTGAGATACATCGCTTCAAAGTTTTGGCGCAAAGAGTGTGGGGAGGGGAGAGGCGCAGACATCCTCGTCGTCGGCGTCTCTCCCCCTCCCACGCTGGCTAGCCGCCAAACTTTGAAGTGCTGTATCTCGGCTTCTAGACATCCTAGAGAGCTGGTTTTAGGCTCAAATTTTCTAGTTTGGATTACTGTACCTCACATCAAATCGATTCGTCACCACTTTATCGGCCTCCATGTAGAAGCAAGTACACCGGTACGCTCTATCCACTTTTGTGATGAAAGTTGAGTGGAATGAGATGATGATTGTCATGGACATTTCCATGCCACGTTTCTCGGGTCCCAACTGGAAATTTTTTTTTGATTTTTTGGGTTACTGTAGCTGTGCCCACCATTCTCTGCCGCCTCATATTACATGCACCGTTTTCCAGCTCAAATTGGACGTCTTTCGCTTGACTCGTGACAAAGTCGCGAACACAGTTTTGCTGGAAAATTTTTTGGATTACTGTAGGTTTATAAGGGATTACTGTACCTTGTCGACCATCCCTTTGACAAATATCCGCCCATGGAATGGCCGTTGTGTTTTGAATGTGAGCTTGACGCGGTCTTCCATACAATCGACGAGAGGGAGTTCTGAATACAGTAATCCGGGTATCTGTAGTTAGAATAAATAGACTACAGTGATCCTAAACTTTTTTAAATATTGCGGTACTGTATATAGAGGTACTGTAGATAAAAACAGAAATGTATACTGTAGTTCGGAATACTGTAGATAGGATTAATGTATCTAGGATTACTGTAGCTAGGATTACTGTGGTAAAGATTACTGTATAATTAATTTAAAAAATTTAAAAGATTACTGTAGCTGGGATTACTGTAGTAAAGATTATTGTCCAAAAAATCTCAGAATTTTGAAAGATTACTGTAGACAGGACTACTGTATGTATCTAGGATTACTGTATAATAACTTTCACAGTTTCAAAAGATTACTGTAGCTAGGATTACTGTAGTAACGATTAATGTATCATATATTTCAAAAAATTACTGTGTCTAGAGTTACTGTAGTTAAGATTACTGTATAATTAATTTCAAAATTTCAAAAGATTAAGTGTAGTTGGGATCACTGTATTTAGGATTACTGTATCTAGAATTACTGTAGTAACGATTAATGTATCGTTATTTCAAAAAACTTACTGTGGTTTTGACTACTTTAGTTAGGATTACTGTAGTAAAGATTACTGCATAATAATTTTCAAACTTTCGAAAAATTAATGTGGCTTGGATTACTGTAGTAAGGATTCCTGTATGACGAACTTTAAAATTTCAGCAAATGACTGTATCTAGGACTACTGTAGCAGGAGTTACTGTATAATAAACTGCATAGGATTACTGTAGTTAGGTTGTATAATAGATCTCAAAGGATTACTGTAGGTGAAAGTATTACTGTATCTAGGATAAGCTAGGATTACTGTAGTAAAGATTACCGTGTGATAAATTTCATAGGATTACTGTAGCAAGAATAACTGTATGATTACTGTACCTGCGATTCCATTATCCAATGTTGGCGGATCGGCGGCACGCGCCAATCTAATGAAGGCCACTAGTACTGACAATAAAATCATAACGGGATTACTGTAGAAATAAAATGAAGTATCGAAATGAACACCGTTTAACCCGTGTCTCATCTCATTTATATTCGACCCCCAAGACTCCGCCCACTTTTTTGTTCGAGATTCTTCCACTTCACCTTGAGCCATCCCGAAATACATATGATGATGATGAATGCACTTGTAATCGAGAATAGGGGGGGGGGGGGGGGGGGTTAAGGAGAAAAGTTTTGAAGGTTGAAGGATATTAGGTGAGGAGTATGACAAGGGTTATAATGTGTCTGGGAGATTTTGGATTTTGGAAAAAAATTTGAAAGAATTTTGAATTTTCGAGATTTTTTTGGTATTGAAAAGTTCCTAAATTTTTTTTTCGAAATTTTCAGTTTTTTGGATTCTAGGGATTCAGGGCTCCGCGACGTTTTGCAACCGGGACATTTCGCAACAGAGACATTTCTCAACCGCCAAATTTCGTGGCTAGCTACGGCTCTTCTAACACATCAACTGGGTCTTTTATGGTTGCGAAACGGCGTAGTTTCGAAATCGAAAAAAGTTGCAAAGTGTACTCTTGGCTTCGCGGCGTTTTGCAACCAGGACATTTGGCAACCAGGACGTTTCGCAACCAACAAATTTCAAATAGAAGTCGAACATTAGAAACATTAACTGAATATTATTTGGTCGCAAAACGCCGTGGTTGTGAAATTGGCAGAAGTTGCAGAATGTACTTCACGACGTTCCGCAACCAGGACATTTCGCAACTATGACATCTCGCAACCATCAATTTTCAACTAGAAACCGAAGATCGTCAACATAAACTAGATATGATTTGCTTGCGAAATGTCGTGGTTGCGAAATGTCGTGGTTGCGAAACGTCGTGGTTGCGGAATGGCCAGTTACTGAACGTCTCTGTTCACCTTAAAATGGCCAGTCTGAGAAAATGGGATTACTGTACGAGCTGATGAAAATCAAAACTAAGGTTCTTGGACAGCAAGGATTTCTGGATCCTTGGGATTTCTGGATTCTTGGATTCTATACCCAATTTTTTTGTACTTTCAAAATTTGATCCCCTAATTCTTATTGACCCCAATATTACCCGCAAACTCTTCATCTCCTGATCCCCCTCTCAAAAAATGAAATCATCTGTATTTACCTTTTTTTATAAGAAAAATGGAAAATCCGTGTTATTCAAATATGCACTTTTCTTTTCTCCCGGATTTGCAACACTTTCTCGAGTGAGATTTCTCTGACCTACTATGTATATGTACTGCAGCATCCATACAGGTACCCCCCCCCCCCCCCCTCCACAGGGGGTCCATGAGTAAGTAGGAAGAGGAAGAAGTGTCCTTCGTTTTTGTTTACTTTACCCGTGTCCCGGAGAAGACACTTTGGCCAAGGATAAGTAGAGAATAATATGTAAGATGAGGAAGAATTCTGAATTCTTGAAACTTGGTTGTTGGGGTTTGGGGATACAGTGTACTTTTGGAGGGCAAAAGAATCCATTAATTTATTCAAAATTATCAATATGGAATAACAGAAAGGTCTCTCAAATAATATCCTCCATTGTGGGTGTTATTGAGCTTGTAGAAACTTCTGACCAGAGTTGGGATGGCTTCTTCGAGCTGAAAATAGAAGAAAAACTGAGTAGTTCAGTCAAAAAACCAATCTTCTAGCTCAAAAATGAGCCGAGATACAGCGTTTCAAAGTTTAGGCGCAGAGAGTGTGCGAAAGGGAGAAACGCCGACGACGAGAGACTCTGCGTCTCTCACTCTCTCGCCGCCAAACTTTGAAGCGCCATATCTCGGCTCCCAGCAGAGCTAGAGAGATGAAATCAATTTAGCTTTCATCAGTTTCTTAGGCTTGTCATTTTAAGCATAAATAGTCACAGAACACAAAATAGTTTTACTTCCCAAAAGTTTTAGAATTTATCAGAATTTTTCACTCAAAATTAAGAACTATTGAAATTGAACAAAACTAGCTATTTTTCAGCTTTCTAGCTCATCTAGGAGCGGAGTTATATCACTTCAAAGTTTGGCAGCGAGAGAGCGTGGGAGGGGGACAGACGCCGACGACGAGGGTGTCTGCGTCTCTCACTCTCTCGCCGCCAAACTTTGAAGCGCTGTCTCTCGGCTTCTAAAAGTCCTAGAAGGACGATCTTGGGCTCAAATTTCAAAGAATTTTTTGGAGAATTCATTTTGTTTTCAATTTTCCTATATTCTCACCGTCAACTGCGCATTCGGTCCTCCCAGATCAGTCTTGATCCATCCAGGCTCAAAAGCCACTGTCAAAATGTGCTCATCCTTCATATCAATAGAGAATGTCTTGGTGAACTGATTGACTGCGGTTTTGCTCATAGAATAAGCCAAAAGTGGCATCAAATCCGACCCAAAGTTATTTTGGGATACTGAGGCTAGACCTGATGAGATGTTGATGACTGCAGAGCGGGAAATCGAAAGTTGAGGGCCTGAGCCTTTGGAGGCGGAGCTTCGAAGAACGGGGAGAAGTTTTTGGGTCAATAGAACCATGCTGATAGTATTGACATCGAATTGCTCCGCTAGGGTTGCTCGGTTGGGTTCCCCTTTAGTACTGTAGGGGAACAAGGCGCCAGAATTGTTGACTAACAAGTTGAGCCCATCGGATCCTACCAACTTTGTGACTTCTGCGACAAAAGAGTCCATGGATTTGTCGCAAGTGAGTTCCAGGGGAAGGATTTGAAGACGTTTGTCGTTGAGGGATTTGAGGTCCTGAAAAAGAATCAGGGTTCTAGGGCATATATTAGCCGAGATATAGCGATTTGAAGTTTTGCGCCGAATTAGTGTGGGAGGGGGAGAGACGCCGACGATGAGACGCTCTGCGTCTCTCACTCTCTCGCTCCCAAACTTTGAAGCATTGTAACTCGGCTTAAAATTGAGCTAGAAACTTGGTTTTGGGCTCAAATCTTAGGAAATTTTTAGAAGAATTCAAAACCCCAGAATACCGCCCAACTTTAAAATTTCGTGAGTCTGCTCAAAAGTGAGCTAGAAACTTGATTTTCAATTAGACTTGTTTAAAATCCAATTACAAACAATTTGGTTTAAAAATCTGCTTTCTAGGCAGCGTGGGAGCCGAGATACAACGATTTAAAGTTTGCGACCAGATAGTGTGGGAGGGCGAGAGACGCCGACAACGACAGTCTCTGCGTCTCTCACTCTCTGACAGCCAAAATTTGAAGCGATGTATCTCGGGTTCTAGACGTCCTAGAAACTTTGTTTTGGGCTCAAAACTTAGGCAATTTTCAGGAGAATTCAAAACCTCAGCATACCGCCCAACTTACAAATATTTTAAGTTTGCTCAAAATTAAGCTAGAAACTTGGTTTTTAGCTAGACTTATTTGAAATTCAATTACAAATATTTTGGTTCGAAAATCTGCCGTCTAGCTTGTTTTTCAGCAAAGATACATCGATTTAAAGTCGTGGACCGAAATAGTGTGGGAGGGGGAGAGACGCCGACGACGATGCACTCTGCGTCTCTCACTCTCTCGCTGCAAAACTTTGAAGCGATGTATCTTGGCTTAAAATTGAGCTAGAAACTTGGTTTTAGGCTCATTTTTTCTAAAATTTTTTAGAGAATTCAAAACATTTTTGAACATAAAAATTTAAAACCAAAAATTTTTTTTGAGCAGAACTTTGAAGCTTTGTATCTCGAGTTCTAGACGTTCTAGAACGTTGTTTTTAGACTCAAAATTTTCAGAATTTCTTCTATTCCTAAAACAAAAACTTACAGTAGCTTTTTCAACATTTCTCGCACTGGCAATGATCAGTTTGATATCTTTATCCTTGACCAATTCCTGAACAATAGCCAATCCAATACCACGATTTGCACCTGTGACCACAACGCTTTTGGGGGATGCTAACATTGTTCTGAATATTTGATCATTAGCTAAATACAAAAACTAATTGAAAATAAAAAGTCAAAATATAACTTTTTCCTCTCGCTTTTATACCCTTTCTGTCCACAGCCAGTAGAAGAGACGCAAAGGGAGAGAAAACAATTTTAGACACAAAAATTTCTGCTTATTTATTTTTTTTTGCCGGTGGACACAAAATTTCGTGGTGTTGACTAGAATTCGGAAACAAACACAAATAGAGTTTGAGACTTCCAAGACTTCGGACATAACTTTTTGTGACTCAATTTTTTCTTTCCATTTTTGAGGTTTGGATCTGAAAATATCATAGCTATACTCAGCTTGTTAAGAACTTCAAAATAATCCCAACCTCGACTATTTTAGCTACATTTTGAATTTTGACCATGCGTCGCGGTCGCGTCGCGGTTTTCACTCGAATTTCAAACCTGGGTATGTTTATACTCATTTTGAAGCTCTCAACATGGCAAATTCAAATATCAAATTAAAATTTTATTTGGATCAAATTTAAGTTCACAATCCTGAAATTAGATCTCCGTCTCTTCCCCATCCAAAGCGATCGATGTCTCTGTTAATTCTGGCATTGGGGTGACTTGTTTCGGATGATTTTTGGTTCTGGCTGCTTCGATACGGTCATTGAGATCCTTGGAGACGTTATTGATCTTTTTCACGACCATCGTGAAGAATTCTTGAATGTCGCGGAGGGTGGACTGAAAATCTTTTTGGTTGAATTTTTTGAATTGAAAGTTACATATTTAGATTCAGCTCATTCAGAGCTTTGAAATAAGTATAATCATGCCTAGTTTTGCCTAATTTTGAAAATTGAGCCGTAACCGCGCCGCGACCGCGACGCGCCCTCAAATTTCAAATTTCAGCTACCATGGGCATGATTATACTCATTTTGAAGCTCTCAGTGCGCTAAACCCATTTTTTCACAATTATTTGACGTAAAACTCACATCCAAATCGAAATTCTCATATTTGTCCTTGAGGATTTCCCAAAGTGAGAGAACGTATTCGTGGAGCTTGGCGTAGTGCTTAGAAGTTTGACAAGCCAAATCACATTCCTTAGTCGGGCGGAACAATTTTGGGACTTTTGAGATTTCAGTCATGTTTTTGAAGCAATCGGAGACGATTTTGATATGCTCATAGTTGTCGATGGTGGAGCAGTCAAAGTCCGGGTTGCGCTCGATGTCAATTACCTGGAATTTTACTGATTTTGATTGGTCGAAATTTGGGATTTAAAAAAAAAGAAGAAATTTCTAAAAATTTGAGCCTAAAATGAGCTTTCTAGGCCGCCTGGGAGCTAAGATGTATTTGAACCATCGGCAAAATTTCCGTTTGATGCATCTTGTTTTCCAGAAGCTCAAAAATTATAAAAATTTCTGAGCATTTAGCTAACTAATTCAAACTAATCTCCAGAAGATTTTCAGTTTTTTGAGGCTAAAATGAGCTTTCTAGGCCGCCTGGGAGCCAAGATATAGCGATTTGAAATTCTTGTCCGAAATTTCAAAACTATGTATCTTGGTTTTCAGAGGCTCAAACTTTACAAATTTTTCTGAGCGGTTAGCTAAAATGTTAAAAACAGTCTCCAGAAGATTTCCAATATTTTGCGCCTAAAATGAGTTTTCTATGCCTTCTGGGAGCCGAGATACTGCAATTCAAAAACTTTTAAAAAAAATCAATTTTACTTATCTCCGTTTCCAGAGGCTCAAAAATCATTAAAAATTCTAAATTATTAGTTACTATGTTCAAAGTAATCTCCAGAAAATTTCCAGCTTGAGTCTAAAATGAGCCCTCTAGGTCTTCTGGGAGCCGAGATACAACAATTCAAAAATTTGAGAAACAATTTCAAAGTGATTTATCTTGGTTTCCAGAGGCTCAAATTTTATCAACATTTCGGAGCAATTAGAAAACATGTTCAAAATAATCTCCAGACGATTTCCAATTTTTTGAGCCTAAAATGAGCCATCTAGGCCTTCTGGGAGCCCAGATACAGCGATTTGAAATTTTGAAAAAATTTATAAAAATAGTGTGGGCGGGGGAGAGACGCCGACGACGAGAGACTCTGCGTCTCTCACTCTCTCGCCGTCAAACTTTGAAGCGCCATATCTCGGCTCGAAATTGAGCTAGAAACTTGATTTCGGGCTCAAATTTTAGGAAATTTTACGCTTTACAATTTTAAAAATGTTTTACCTTCAAATCCGGGAACTTTGCCAACAAAGCCTCCTCATCTGGAAGGGTGACAATCTTGTTGTAAGTCAGTCCGATGACTGGGAATCCACGAAGGCGGGCTCCAGGCGGGAGACGGAGTTGGGTACGATCACCATTGTGGCAGTGGATTACTTCGTCTTCGGTATCGCATTCACAGTCGTCTAAGCAGTCGAAAACGTAGCCTAAATTCAAAATTTTGAAAAATAAGTACTGTAGCTAAACTCAGCTTGTTAAGAGCTTCAAAATGAGTATAATCATGACTAGGTTTGGGTCGAAAAGTTTAAAGGCGCATGGGCCCTCTACATTTGGAAAAATTCAAATTTTACGAATATAGGTCAAGATTATACTCATTTGGAAGCCTTTAACGAGCTGGATTCGATTTTTTAACTTTCAAGTTAAAATTTTGATTACTCACCTTGAGCCAAGTAGAAAATCGGGAATAGCCAGAGAGCTGAACGCATTTTTTGATGTTTTGAGATGAGCCTTCCCTCGGGGCCCCCATTTTAAAGAACCCAGTGACAGCTGTTTTGAGTTTTACACTATCATGCCAGGGATAATGGTGCCACTGGCGAAAAGAGAACAAAGAAAATGGAGAGGGATTAGAGAAACAAAGAGAAGAGTTCCAGGTGTATGAGTCATGGACTGTGGACCTATGGACCCCCTCACGTGAAATTGAGATGGTGTTTTTCTTGTTTTTGAGAACTTTTGAGTTCCAGGTACACACATACTTATGAGTCATTGATGATGCGAGATTTTTGAAATCTTGGAACTTTTAGAAAGTTCTTAAATTTGAAGGTAGAAAGAATCTTGGCATCCAAAAAACATAGATGGCGAAAACTCATTAAGAAAATTTGAATACATCTTGTTCTGTGAGTACAATCATTTGATGTAAGATTTTGGCTCATTTACTAATCTAAATCTCCTAGAAATTCCCTAAAATTTGAGCCCAAAACCAAGTTTCTAGCTCAACTTTGAGCCGAGATACAGCGCTCCAAATTTAGCGGCGAGAGAGTTAGAGACGCAGAGTGTTTCGTCGTCGGCGTCTCTCCCCCTCCCACACTCTCTCGCCTTAAAACTTTGAAGCGATGTATCTCGGCTCCCAAAAGGCCTAGAGAGCTAATTTTTAGCTCAAGTTGTTGGAAATTATTTGAGGTTTATTTTTAGTGGAAATTGTGAGGCTTTTTGTTTTAGTGTCAGTATTAGTATATACCCCTTTAATTTTTCTGGCATACTAACTAAAATATCCTAAAAATTCCCTAAAATCTGAGCCCAAAACCAAGTTTCTAGCTTAACTTGGAGCCGAGATACCGCGCTTCAAAGTTTGCCGGCGAGAGAATGAGAGACGCAGAGTGTATCGCCGTCGGCGTCTCTCCCCCTCCCACACTCTCTCGCCTCAAAACTTTGAAGCGATGTATCTCGGCTTCCAAAAGGCATAGAGAGCTCATTTTTAGCTCAAATTGTTGGAAATCTTTTGGCAAATTTTTTGAATACAAAATGTCTATTTTTTTAATTTTCTTAATTCATTCGAAGTCCATTTCAAAGTCAGGTGGCTATGTGTTGACGTCGAAAACTCATAAAAAATGAAAATAACTCAAAAACAACTGTTCTTGGGGACCTCAAACTCTTCCAGTTTTCTTCGTTTTCATTTCAAAAAATGACTCGAAATTTTCTATTTTTCTTCTTCCTCCTATTATCTGTTCAAGGTATATCTTATTTTATTCCAAATCTTCATAACTCTTTTAGGCCACGTTTTCGATTGTCTTGGAAAGTGCAAATGTTATCCGCTGCAAAAAATCATACATTGTCCCTTGGGGCTCACTTCGCAATCGGATATTGAGGGATACACCGTTAACGATTTGAAAAAGGTGAAAACTATTACTGTAGCTGAATCAGGCTCATCGAGAGCTTCAAAATGAGTATAAACACGGCCTAGTTTGGGAAAATAAATTTAAAGGCGCATGGTCCTCGAAAATTTCAAAAATTTCCAAACTAGGTCGTGTTCATACTCATTTTGAAGCTTTTGTTGAGCTGAATACAATGCCGTAAATTTCAGATCGAAAAACTCTATAATAAAAATTTTCAGACCCCCAATCCCGATATCAAAGAGTTCAAGGTGATTCCAGAAAGCACATTTAAGCCGGAAACCACCAGGGCTCCAAGAGCAAAATATGGGAAATCGAGGCCAAGAAGATTAGCGGAGGTATTTTGTAGTTTGTAGTCAAAAATCATAACTTTAAATTTTCAGGTCCCAATCCGTCAGAAGAGAGTTATCGAGGTACACATTTTGTAGTTTGTAGTTTATTTGTAGTTATTGATTTTTTGATTCCAGGATGACACTATTCATCGCTTCAAAATGTGGTTGATCGATATGATGAGACAGATTCGGAATACGAGTCGAAGGCATTGATATTTCAAAACAATTTTTTGTAAAAAATTTTATTAAAAATAAACCTCTGAAAATTTCAAACAATTTGAGCCAAAAATGAGCTCTCTAGGTCTTCTGGGAGTTGAGATACATCGCTTCAAAGTTTTAAGGCAAGAGAGTGTGCGGGGGGAAGAAACGCAGACGACGAGAGTGTCTGCGTCTCTCACTCTCTCGTCGTCAAACTTTGGAGCGCTGTATCTTGGCTCAAAATTGAGCTAGAAAGCTGATTTTTTTTGAAAAATGTTTGGTATTAAATTTCAAACAACTTCCAATTTATTTTAACTTTTAAGCTAGGCTAGAAGTCAAGATATTATCCGTTCGCCACCCCGTGAACCCTCGTCCAACGACACTCCGCTAAATTTCCGTGCGTTGTTGCGCGCTGTTGATCGAATTTGCACTAAAATTTTGCGGAGTGTCGTTGGACGAGGGTTCACGGGGTGGCGAATGAATAATATAGCGCTTTAAAAGCTCCTTGTTGTCTGCGTCTCTCACTCTCTCGTCCCCAACTTTGAAGCGCTGTATCTCGGTTCAAAATCGAGCTAGAAAAATAGTTCTTGGTTAGATTTTTTAAACTTTTTATTATCTTCAATAAAAAAGCAAAAAAAAAATCAAGAGACCGTTTGAATGTGATGATCAATAGTGTGCTTCAGAAGACTAATCTCTCGAGAAGAACATGGAGCGGGAAATCTGAAAAATTCAAATATTTTAAAGAAGTTTCAGATTACTGTACCTTCTCAAAGATTCCATACTTCTGATGCCCGACGACGTCATCTGAATCCATCTGAATACGGATCGCCTCGTCTTTCCCGCCATCAGCTCTCTCGGATTTTTTCATTGATTTTTTGGATTCAGATTTTTGTGATTTTTTGGATCCCGATTTCCCAGATTTTCTCGATTCCGGTTCATTTGAAGATCTTCGGGATCCTTCTCGCTTTTCTTCTTCTTTTCTCGATGATCTTTTAGATGATCTAGCGTTGGCTCCGGGAGGTGTCAATGGTTTTGGGTCGTTTTCCGGTGGTGGATCTTCTTTTTTCGGCGATGCCGCATTTTTCGGGGACTCGGCTTCTTTTTCGACGACGATGTGGACCGTGTGGGTGCACGGCTTTTCTTCTGGAAAAAAAACGAGAAATGTGTCAAGGCACCAAAAGTGCGTCAAGGCACCGAAAATGCGTCAAGGCACCAGAAGTGCGTCAAGGCACCAAAAGTGCGTCAAGGCACCAAAAGTGCGCCAAGGCACCGAAAATGCGTCAAGACACCAAAAGTGCGCCAAGATACCCAAAAATCGCTATATGAGTCTTTTGCCGCATTTCTCGTGCCTTGGAGCACTTTTGGTGTCATGACGCACTTTTGGTGCCTTGACACACTTTTGGTGCCTTGACGCATTTTTGTTACAGTAAGCTTTAGGGATCGAAAAAGTGTTAAGACCCTCCGAAGTCGTTATTGGCGTCTTCAGACCTATTTCTAGTATCTTGACGTACTTTTGGTGCCTTGGCGCACTTCTCGTGCCTTGAAGCATTTCTAGTGACACCGAAAATGCGTCAAGGCACCGAAAATGCGCCAAGGCACCAGAAATGCGTTAATATACTCAAAAACCGCTATATGAGTCTTGTGACGCATTCCTGGTGTCCTGACACATTTCTGGTGCCGTGACGCACTTCTGGTGCATTGGCGCATTTCTCGTTACGGTAAACTCTAGGCTCCGAAAGTGCGTCAAGACACTTCAAAGTCGTTTTTCGATTTTTTTCAGACCCATTCCTGGTGCCTTGACACCCTTCCCGTGCCTTGGCGCATTTCTCGTGACCTACTTCTCAAAAAGAGCAACGAGGACACAATCCAGACCAAACAACTCAAACAGCACAACACACTGGCGATGACCATCAGCCACAGAAACCACTGCAAAAAGTTCATTGTTGACGCATTTCCGGTGCAAACTACCGTACCATTGGATAATTGACAGTTGACTGCTGGTTGATGTGGATGTTTTTGCCGATAATATGTTTGAGCAAAGTATCATTGTAAGCGGTATTATTTGCCGCCAATGACATTTTTCGAATTGAAGGAAATGAATTTAAAAATTTCGAGGATTTTCAAAAGTTTATTTGAAAAAAATAAAAGCGTGAACTTTGATTTTTTGATTTCAAATTTTTGAGGAGCTGGAAAAAAACAAAAAAAACTGCCAGCTGGCAAATGACAGCTGGAAAGACAACTAGGAAAACGCAAATTCAAATTAGTTCAAAATCAGTCCCCTGCTTTGAAGATGACTTCCGAGCTTACAGTAAGCTGTCTTAGTAAGTTGGAACATTGCCCAATGAAAAGTGAAATTTCCCAACTTTTTGAGCCAAAAATGAGCTCACTAGGCCATCTGAAGGCCGAGATATGTCCTTTTGAAGTTTTGGCATATAGTGTGTGGGAAGGGGAGAGACGCCGACGATGAGAAACTCTGCGTCTCTCACTCTCTCACCTCCAACTTTGAAGGGCTGTAACTCGGCTTGAAATTGAGCTGGAATATTGATTCTTCTTGGAAAATATTTTTCATAAAATTTCACATTTTTGGAGCCCAAAATGAGCTCTCTAGGCCATCTGAGAGCCGAGATATGGTTCTTCAAAGCTTTGCGGCGAGAGAGCGTGAGAAAGAGACACCGACGACAAGGGTGTCTGCGTCTCTCACTCTCTCGTCGCAAACTTTGGAGCGCTGTATCTCGGCTTAAAATTAAGCTAGAAAGAAGATTCTTTTTGGAAAATATAAAAATAACTTTTGATGCCTCTTGTTCTGCCTAAAAATTATAAATTGTATCTTATTTATGTGGCTTTTGGGGGCAGTAGGACAAGGATTACTGTAGCTGAATGGAAAGATTTCCAGCGTGGTTTTTTTGACACGATTTTTTTTCAATTCAAAAAAAAATATTCAAAAAAATTCGCATCTATGTGGGTCCCCATGAAAGAAGTCAGTGAAGAAGAAACACGCCTTCTTTTCGAATATGAGCCAGAAGATGTTAAGAGAAGTGAGAAAACACGCTCCATTGATAATTTCTTGAAGCTTTTCAGAATTTTCAAAATCCAGATCTCGTCGTTTTTCAAAATCTTTATTCTACACACTTTTCATTGCTTCGGTGTTGGTTTTTATCGTTTTGTATGGAGTTTTTTGTCGGCAGGAAATAAGTTAGTAAAGTCTTTGGCTCCCAAGTACAGTAATCCTATTCAGAAATCCCCAAAACCCTTCTCAATCTACACTATGAGAAAAATTGCACATTGCAAGTGTTTGATCCATGGGATGAAGCTATTAAACCGTTCATGGAGGACAAGGATAAGACAAAATATTGTGATAGGAATTGGAGGCCGTATACGGAATTAGTGAATGGAACATGGAGAGTGGTCAAGGAGAAGGAAGGAAGGACGTGTAGAGCTAGGTGGGCTCTGGGTGCAAATTTTAGCTGACAAATATAGGATATTTGGATTCCTGAGTTTTTGAGCTTCAAAATGAGCCTTATCACGACTAGGTTTGCTTAAAAACGAAAAGCGGCGACGCGACCGCGTCGCGTGGGCCAAAGTTTTGAAAAAATGCATCTAGAGCCGTCGTGTTTGGGCTCATTTTAAAGCTCACAGAGTACAGAATTTGAATTCCCCAGATGTAGAGCATTAAAATGAGCCTAAACACGACTAGGTTTGTTTTGAAACAAAAAACCGCAACGCGACCGCGCCGCGTAGGTCAAAATTTGAAATGCATCTAGAGCCGTTGTGTTTGGGGTCATTTTGAAGCTCAAAACGTGATAAATTCGAATTTGTCAAGGTCTTAGCTTCAAAATAAGCCTAAACACGACTAAGTTTGCTGTAAAAAGAAAAACCGCGCCGCGTGGGCCAAAATTCAAAATGCATCTAGAGCCGTCGTGTTTGGGTTCATTTTGAAGCTCACAAAGTACTAAATTTTAATTCATCAAGGTTTTAGCTTCAAAATAAGGCTAAACACGACTAGGTTTGCTCGAAAACGAAAAACCGCGACGCGACCGCGCCGCATAGACCAAAATTCAAAATGCAGCTAGAACAGCCGAGTTTGGGCTCATTTTGAAGCTCTCAATCTCCCAATTTCAAATGTCCAGATGCCACTTGAATTTCGATCTTGTTTCGCCCTCAAACATCTCGGATTGGTTCCCGCCGGGGCCGACCGACTGTGAATTCCTGGAAGCGGTGTGTTGGGAAAACGACGAAGAGGTTTACGGATACATTCATACTCAAATAATTCCGATGTAACGGTAAATTTTGAGTATATAAAAAATTCGGAATAAATTTTAGGGATTCGGGGTCTTCTAGGATCAACAAAGAGGAGCATCCAGATGTTTTTGTGATTTTGGTGGATTCTCTGTCTTCTGGAATGGCGAAACGGTAAGAAATTTCAATTTTAGAGCTCGAGAGCTTAAAAAAGAGCCCAAACACGACTAGTTTGGTTTCATTTTCCATTTTGAGACGCGCGACGCGGACGCGCTGCGGTTTTGAAAAAAAATCGATTATATTCTAGATCCCTCCCAAAATCCGTGGATTTCTTCATGACCCAACTTCAAGCAGTCGAATTCCCATTTTTGAGCCCTGTCGGTGCTCGGAGCCAAGCTAACGCTGTACCTCTCTGGTTTGGTAGGTTGGAAACACGCTCCAATGAGAATCCAAAAAAAAAAAATTTAGGAAAACAAACCGAGGCGGGAACTTTGAAAGGTGGAAAAGAGTTACCCGCGGATTGGAGTGCCGAGGAGTACTGTAGAAATTATCTCGACGATAAGCCAAACTTGTTTAGAGATTTTGAAGAGGCTGGGTATACGGTGGGTATTTGAAAATAGCGGAATCAAATTTAGCCTGCAAAGAGCTTTGAAATGAGCCCAAACACAACTAGTTTTGCTCCATTTTCAGGTGTAAGCTATGCGACGCGGTCGCGTCGTGGTTTTGTATTTTGGAGCAATCCTAGTCGTGTTTAGGCTCATTTCAAAGCTCGCAAATTGTCAAATTCAAGTTTAGCATTTTCTGAGCTTTAAAATAAGCCCAAACACGACTAGATTTGCTCCATTTTCAGATGTGAGTCATGCGGAGCGGTCGCGTCGCGGTTTTCCATTTTTGAGTAAACCTAGTCGTGATTAGGCTCATTTTAAAGCTCTTGAGATCCCAAATTCAAATTTCCATATTTCAGACAGTTTACACTGACGATTGGTTCTACCAGACTCTCACAAACCATCCGGATTGCAATGGATTCAAGAATTTCTACACCAATCACACATTCTTCCCATTCACCAAAATTTGGGAACAAGATGGAACAGAAATCACTAAAAAACATTTAGCTGGAGACAAGTTGTGTAGAGAGGTTCACTTGGCAGCTATGGAATATTCAGATCAGTTTTTCGAGGCTTATAAAGGTTTGCAATTTTGTACTCCACGTGGACAAAATATTTTTAGATCGCCCGAAATTTGTGTGGAATTGGTTTGTTCACTTGGCACATAACTTTTTGGCTGAAGCGAATCGATTAGACGCACCAATGCTAACTTATTTGGAAAGGAATTTTGATATGGTAAGGCCCCGCGAAATTCAAAATTTCAAAATTTCAAAAACTATTTTCAGTTCAACAATGCGTTTGTCATCTTCACAGCTGATCATGGATTCCAATATGGGCCCTCGGGTCTCTATGAGACAGCGATTGGACAAATGGAGAAGAATAATCCATTTCTGGCGATTTCAGTGCCCAAGAAATATCGGGAAAATGGGATTCTGGAGGTGATGAAGGGGAATGCAAAGAGTTTACAGTCACAGTATGATACGAGGGCAACGTTGCTGGATATTTTAAAGGTAAGAATCTCCTGAAAATTTTGAGCCTAAAATCATTAAGATTAGACGCCTGACAACAGAGATACAAGCGTTTAAAAGTTTTGGGAGGTTAGAGTGCAGACGGCGAGAGTGTCTGCGTCCCTCGCCCAAACTTTGAAGCGCTGTATCTCAACTTCCAGGCGAGCTTAAAATTTGAAACTTGAATAAAAATATTCCATCTTTTATGAACATTATTTTGAAAAAAGAATGAAGTTTCTAGCTCGATTTTGAGCCAAGTTGCCGCCTCTCAAAGTTTGCGGCCGAGAGAGTGTGCCGGAGGGAGAGACGCCGACGGCGAGACACTCTGCGTATCTCGGTCTCTCGCAGACAAACTTTGAAGCGCTATATCTCTACTCAAAATTAAGCTAATAACTTGATTCTTAGCTCAAATTTTAGGAAATTTGCAGGAGTTTTCAGTTCGTATAAAAACACAACAAAAACAGCGCATATAATTAAAACTACCAAACCAAGAAGTATTGAAATTTAAACAAGGAATAAACCGCAGAAAGTTTTCAACAATTTGAGCGAAAAAGAAGCTTTCTAGGCCTTCTGGGAGCAGAGATACATCGGTTTGAAGTTTGGCAGCGAAAGAGTGTGGGTAAGCGAGAGACGCCGGCGACGAGAGTTTCTGCGTCTCTCGCTCTCTAGCCATCCAATTTTGAAGCGCTGTATCTCGGCTTCTAGGCGTTTTAAATAGTTGATTTTGAGCTTGTTTTGTCTATAATTTTTCGGAGAATTTAATAACACTTTGGAATACAAAAAAAAATTGCATGAATTTTAATCGCTTATATCTCGAAAACCAATGAAGCAGCAAAAAAGGTGTCAACTACAAAAATGTGTAAAATTTAAAGGCAATTTTTTCAGTACCAACCCTCTTCCAACTTTGCCGATCGTGAGACCGTCAACGCTCCCGACGAAAAAGGACACTCTTATCTTCGCCATCAACCATCCACACCTCGAAACTGCGAGAACCTTCCCATCCCACAGCAGTACTGTCTTTGTCAGTCGAATTTTAAGGATATGACATCAGAGTAAGGGCATCTGGACAAACAGATATACAGATAGACGAAAATTTCTTTATTTAGCATTGAATTGAGCCAACGATTGGCCAAGGCTGTCATTGATCATGTTCACAAGACATTGGATACCTATAATTTGACTTCGATTTGTCATAGATTTAAAGTCGAGAAAGTGACCCATCTAGACCTCGATTCATCGTCAACTACAGTAACCTCCGAATCGTATCACATTTCCGTGAAGAGTCAACATCCGGCACACTTTGATACTCTGGTTACGGTGGATAAGAATTCTGGAGAGGTGAAAGTGGATGAGATTTTAAGATTGGATAGATATGGAACAACTGCACAGTGCTCGAAGGAAGTTTTTTTTAGTCAACTTTGCTACTGTAAAAATTAATAATAGTGATAAAAATTTTCCTGAAAAACAATTTTTTAAAACTTTCCTTCACGTCTAAAACTCTTCAAGCCTCTCCCCTTTCCTCCACGTTTCCAACTTCCCAAAAAATTCTCAATCCCCAAATTCCTCTTATTTCTCCAAATGAGTAATCCAAAAGCACCAAAGGTGCCGCCCATCGCCACGACTACTGTCCAAAATGTACGCAGTGCTACGAAGATCGCCATGACGTATGTTTTTGGAAGTAATATTGAAGTCAACGAAGGTGGATACACCAATTATCCGGAGGTGGGTAGAATGGACGAGAAATGCGCAAAGGGATCCTGAAATGCGCCAATGGACCTTGAAATGCGCCAACGATCCCATTTTCTATCGATGATCACGAATCGCGTCAACTCACCGAAAATGCGCCAGCAACCTTCACTTTTTTTTCAGTGGTTCTGGTGGACGATCATCGTCGGATGTTTCATATGCTGTATCAGTTGTCTTGCATGGGTCGTTTGTGCCCTGTTCTTCTTCAAAAGTGAGTGTAACGAGAAATGCGTCAAGGCACCGAAAATGCGTCAAGGCACCGAAAGTGCGTCAAGGCACCGAAAGTGCGTCAAGGCACTAGAAGACTCAAACAGCGATTTTTAGGAATCTTGACGCAATTTCCGTGCCTTGACGCGTTGTCGGTGACTTGACGCTTTGTCGGTGCCTTGACGCGTTTTCGGTGCCTTGACGCACTTTCGCTGCCTTGACGCATTTTTGGTGCCTTGGCACACTTTTTAATGTCTTGGCTCATTTTTGGTGCCTTAGCGCTTTTTCGGTGCCTTGGCGCATTTTCGGTGCCTTGGCGCATTCTGAGTCAAATTTTGCCAGGAGAAAAGCCGTGCACCCACACGGTCCACGTCACCCTCGAGAAAAAAGAAGCCTGGTCCCCGAAAAAGGCGACATCGCCGAAAAAAGAAGACGACCCTCCAAGACAAGAAGTATCGGACACCTTCACGAAACCATTGACACCTCCTGGAGCCAACGCTAGATCATCCAAGCGATCGTCGAGAAAAGAAGAAGAAAAGCGAGAAGGATCCCGAAGATCTTCCAATGAGCCGGACTCGAGAAAATCGTCGAAAAAATCGGGAAAATCGGGATCGAAAAAATCCCAAAAATCTGGATCCAAAAAATCGGGAAAATCGTCGAGAAAATCGTCGAAAATATCCGAGCGAGCTGATGGCGGGAAAGACGAGATGATCCGTATTCAGATGGATTCAGATGACGTCGTCGGTCATCAGAAGTATGGAATCTTTGAGAAGGTACCGTAATCCAAAACTTCTTTGAAATATTTGAATTTCCAGATTTCCCGCTCATTGTTCTCAAGAGATTAGTCTTCTGAAGCACACTATGGATCATCATTCAAAAAAAACTGTCTCTCTTATTGATGTGAATAAAATTTTTTGTAAAGATTTTTTATTTGTTGAATCTGAAAATTCAGAAAAATTCGTATCGATCTTTGAAAAAATGAAGTCTCTAGCTCAATTTTGAGCCAAGTTGCCGGCTCTCAAAGTTAGAGGCGAGAGAGTGTGTAGGAGGGGGAGAGTGCAGACGGTGAGAGACTCTGCGTCTCTCACTCTCTCGTCGTAACTTTGAAGCGCAATATCTCGGCTTCTGGAAGGCCTAGAAAGCTCATTCTTTTTGAGTATTATTTGAAATCGTATGACAAATATTTTGAAAAAAGAATTGAAGTTTTAGAGCGATTTTGAGCCGAGATACCGTAGTTTGAAGTTGAGTGCTGTATCTCGACTCCTAGTAGGCACAGAAACGTCATTTTAAGCATAAATTTTTTGCTTTTTTCTCTCGTTTTCTTCCTTCTTATAGTTAACTAGAGTTTTCAAATTAAAGGTTACATTACTTCCTCTAACATTTACTATTAGTACCGCCTTTTACACGTCACACTGATACCAGATCATCAATATAAAAACGATACTACAAACAGGTTCCCTTATCACCCCCCAACTCCCCAACTCGTCAGTTCCCCCGAAAAAAACACACACACACACATAGATAGGCTAATCAAAACCAATTTCAGAGCCAAGGCACTTTCAAATTTCAAATAGTTTCAATTTTTTTCAGATTACTGTACCTCATCATCGCCACGGACTTATCTCTATGCATACTCGACTGATATTGCTCCGGAAACTTTTGCAAACATTTTCACAAAAGTGAAGTCTTATTTGATAACTCCTTCATTCTACGCCAATGTGAGGTTGGACATGAAGCAGTCGGAAAATATCAACTATCATTCGGATATAAGGTCAGTTGTCCTCGAGGAGTACAAGGAGTTAGAAAAAAAATTTCAAAACGTTTGAGCCAAAAATCACTTTTCTAGGGCAATGGGGAGCCGAGATACAACGCTTCAAAGTTTGGGCGAGAGAGTGAGAGACGCAGACACTTTCGTCGTCTGCACTCTCCCCTCCGGCACACTCTCTCGCCTCCAAACTTTGAAGCGATGTATCTCGACTCACAGACGGCGTAGAATGCTTATTTTTGGCTCAAAATGTTGGAAATTATTTGAGGTTCACAGTTAGTCATAGATTTTGTTCTGGTGTTAAAATTCGTGTGTACTGTATTACTTTTTCTTGTACACTAATTGAAAACTCCTTTGAATTTCCTGAAATTTGAGCCCAAAATCACTTTTCTAGGGCGATGGGGAGCCGAAATACCCGCTTCAAAGTTTAGGCGAGAGAGTGAGAGACGCAGAGTGTCTCGTCGTCTGTACTCTCCCCCTAGCTCGCAACTTTAAAGCTCTGTAACTTGGTTCAGAATTGAGCTTAAAAGTTGATTCTTTTTTTTTGAAATATGTGTCATTTAGTTTTAAATATTTTTATGTAAGTTTCAAATTTCTAGCTTGTTTGGAAGATGAGATACAGCGCTTCAAAGTTTAGGGGTGAGAGACGCAGACACTCTCGTTAATCTTAAAGGGCTTGTATCTCTGCTCCCCGACGTCCAAACCTAATGATTTTGGGCTCAAATTTTAGAAAATTTTTACAGCTCCTGGAACAATTCCGTCTACTCCCACTGGCCCGATTCATCCCTAGGCTATTCCAATTCTAACACCGGGAGTGATGTCTTAAAAATCATCGAACAATTTTTGGACAACACTCAAGTCCCCATATGTGGAGCCATAATCCATATCAGTTTGAAGAGATGGCCGAATGAAAGAAATATTGAAAGTTTGGTATCTAGAATTCGCGAGAATCACGGAACGGTCACTGTAGTAATACCGACGAATCCTTCTGGTGGTTTGTATTATCAGACGATGTATGAGTTGGCAACAAAGACCAATGGACTTGGCTTTTTTGCGGCGGAGGATCAAGGGTATTCTGATGTAAGGCCTAAATCTATCTCCAAAATGATATTTGAGCTTTCGGACTATGTTTTTTGGGTTTTCGATGGTTTGTTTAGTAAGAATAGATCAAAATTAGGTCTGAAATTTTTAAAGGAATTTTTTTTCGATTTTGGGCCCAAATTTCTTTGGGTCTAATTTTGATTTATTGTGATCAATTAAACTACGGAAAACCCGAAAAACATAGTCTTAAATCACAAAAATGCTTCCTAAGCTAGATATAGGCCCAAATAGACCGTCCCCTGAGCCTGACAATTTCTTTTATAAAAATGACTATAACTCGCTTCAAAATTGTTTCTGTGAGGTGAGATTAAATTTTTTGAGCTTCTCGTAGTCTGTTTAGTATAATAGGATCAAAATCTGCAATAAAAATTTTTGGGCCTAAGGCGGCTTTTTTCGATTTTGGGCCCAAAGTTGTTTTTCTATGTTTCAATCCTACTATACTGATTAGACTACGGAAAACCCGAAAAACATAGTCCTAAATCACAAAAATGCTTCCTAAGCTAGATATAGGCCGAAATAGGCCCTTGTCTGAGCCTGGAAATAGATTTTATAAAAATGACTATAACTCGCTTCAAAATCGTTTCTGAGACTTAGGATTATGTTTTTGGGATGTCCATAATCTATTTTATTGGATCACATCTAAATTAGTCGTAATCTGATTTGGGCCGAATTTGGCCTAACTTTAAGGCCTAATTTTTAAGGCCTAATTTGGACACTACTATACTAAATCGGCTACAAAAACCCCAAAAACTTAGTCCTAACTCACAAAAAAAGCTTCCAAAGTCAGATATACCCTTTCAGGCCTCATTCTTCATAAATAACTGGGACAGATGGCCACTATTTGTCTACTCAGTCAACGTCAATGTATCCCAATCCGGATCCATAACTCTTCCATCGTTGTCCATGCCATTTGCATCGTGGAATTATTTCCTGGTCACTTTTCAAGATTCCGGTTTGTTTGAAATTTCATCACTTTTCTTATTAACATATTTTCAGGGGTATTGTCAACTTTCCAAAGTATGAACCTTACACTCAAAGGGTCCGTCGACTCGTATTCGTTGACTGAGAGTGCTCAGACAGTGAATGTGAGAGTTGAAACTCGAAAAATTGAAATTTCAACGGATTTTTTTTCAGAAATTGAGCAACTTTATCATTGGGACTCACTATTTTAATGACACCGCTTACGATGTCACTCTTGATTACAATTTCTCGGATTCCAGACAACAAACATTGCAAATTCGACTCTCCGACTTGAAGTGAGAAATAACTCCAGACTTTGCTCAAGAATTTGAACTTTCAGCGCAATCAACTACTGGATTCCATATGCGGATTGAGCTCGATGAATGGGCTATTTTCTATTGAAATAAACATTTTATGGTTCATTTTTAATATTGCTTGATGAAATAGACTGTGAGAAGTCTAAAAAATTAGTCTCAAGTCATAAGAATGATTTTGAAGGGAGTTGTGCTCATTTTTGTGAAGTTGGCTTTTCAGGCTCATAGGACGGCCTACTTCGGCCTATATCTATCTTCAAAATGATTTTTGAGCTTTCGGACCAAGTTTTTTGGGCATCTGGTAATCTGTTTGATCAAAATAGATCAAAATTCGGTCTAAAATTTTTTCGGCCAAAATGACCGTTTTTTTTTTCGATTTTGGGCCGAAAAATTTTTAGACCTAATTTTGACGTTACTAGACTAAATTAGCCACAAGAAAACCGAAAAACGTAATCCTAACTCACAAAAACGCTTCTAACAAGGGAAGTGTTTTCAGAGGGGCTTTGAGAATTTTCTGAAAATTGGTACACTAGTACTTTCGACCATGCTGAGAAACGTGGTAAATTTATTTTTTGCCCCTTGCCCCCGTGGGACGAGATATCAGCCGACAAAGCTGTCCCCGGTACAAAAAAGGGGATTTTTTGAGAGTCTGTAATTTTGCTTCTAGGCGGTTTTAGAAGGTTTCGTTTTTTGTTTTGGACTCAGAATTGATTGTATAACAATTTTCGGTACTTTCTGGAAAAAAAAATTTTTGAGCCAAAATTCGAAATTTTGCCACCATTTGGGTGCGAAATTTTTTGAAGTACGTGGATTTTCAAAACTGTTTTTCCAATCTGGCAGTTCTTGGCTGGAAACGATAGATGGAGGTTTGTAGAACAGTTCTTGAAAGTTTCATGTACTTTTTCACTAATTAGGGTGCTTTTTATAGGTCAAATTATGGTTGAATTTTTTTCAAGGTTTTTGGCGCATAACTGATCTAATTTTTTGAAAAAGTGACAAGTATTGTTACGAAAATATGGAGGAGGGCTGTACAAATATCCATCTATCGTTTCCAACCATAATCTGGAAGGTTGAATTTTTTTTTTGAAAATCCAAAAAACTTGGAAAAATTTTGCACCCAAATGGTCGAAAATTTTCAAGTTTTGGCTCAGAATTTTTTCTCTCCAAAAAGCGTCGTTGTTATACAATCAATTGTGAGTCCAAAACAAGAAAATAGACCTTTGGGAAGTGCCTAGAAGCAAAGTTATGGGCCCTCAAAAATCGGCAATTTTTGTACTGGATTTTGCTTTTTCAGCTGATATCTCGGCCCACGGGGGCAAGGGGCAAAAAATAAATTTACCACGTTTCTCAGCATGGTCGAAAGTACTAGTGTACCAATTTTCAGAAAATTCTCAAAGCCACTCCGAAAACACTTCCCTTGTAAAATGAGATAGGCCCAAGTAGACCGTGGTCTGAGCCTGGAAATAGATTTTATAAAAATGACTATATCTTGCTTAAGAATCATTTCTGAGGTTTGAAACCATGTTTTTCGAGTTTTCCGTAACCTAATTAGTATAATAACATTGAGATCTTGAAAAAAAATGTTGAGCCTGAAATCGACAAAAATGTCATTTTTCGATTCGGCTCAAATTTTTTGAGCCTAATTTTGACCTATTCTTATTATATAGACCACGAGAAGCTCGAAAAACGTAGTTTGAAGTTACAAAAACAACTTTGAAGCGAGTTGTAGACCTTTTTCTTATCCTCAAAATTTGACAAATAATATGATACATCAGTTACAAAACCAAAGAGTCTAAGTCAAGTTATCCTCATTTAGAAATCATTGAACCTGAAATTCCTCTCCCCTTGTTATTATTCTTTGCTTTTGAGATTTCTGTAACTGATCTTCTTCCTAATTAAAAAAAAAAACAGAAAATTTTCAGATCCAAAACTTCACCCATATTAAAATTTTCCATTAGAGAATAAAACTATAAATTTTTTTCAATTTCAACGATCCTCTTGAAACTAAAAACAACAATAAAAAGGAAAGCGAAGAGTCCATATTCATTGAATTTTTAATGAGCTCTCAAGTCTCTATTTTCTCACACATGAAAGAATCCTGAAAAAAAGGAAAATAAAATTTTCTAGAATGTTTTTTGGCATTATGCCAAGAAAAAACGGATGCGGAAATGATCTCATTAGTAGTCTCAAAACGACAAAAAACTGCTCAAAAAAAACAAAAGTTACTGTTTTTGGGGTCCAGTTTCAGATTTTCTAAAAATAAAAACATAATATTTTCAGAAATTTTTTTTTTGATTTTTTCTTCCTTGTTTTTCTAGAAGTTCAGGAAGAACATCCTTCTCAAAGTTCATAAATTTCCAGCATCTTCCAGAATCCTTGCTGACGTCATCATCATTATCGTGAGTGTCTTCAGAATCCACCCCCTCCATGCCTCTAATTATCGCCATCCGTTTGAGCCACGTCTTCAGAAGACATCAGAATGTCTAACGGGGAAGACCTTTTCTTGGATTCTTACTTTTTCGAAAATCTGAATATTTTCAGAAGACGTGACTTCCTTCTATCTAGTATGAGCAATGGGACGACCAATGTATGGGTGAGTGAATATCGTTTTGAATTTTGAGCTCTTTGATTCTGAGAATGTCTCAGAATATCTTCAGATGAGTGATCAGTCGAAACCATACTTCCGGCTACAAATTTTGAGTCATTTTTTGGAAAGGGGTGGAGTCTAGAAGTCTTTAAAAAAATTTGACTCTTTTAGCACTTCGTAGAGTTGAGATACAGCGCTTCAAATCCATGCGAGAAAGTGAGAGACGCAGAGTATCTAGTTTTCTGCACACTCTCTAGCTCGCAACTTTGAAATGCCGTATCACGGCTCAAAATTGCGCTAAAATTTCGATTATTTTTTGAAAATATTCTCCATAGAATTTCAAACATTTGAAAAAAGAACGACGTTTCTAGGACTATTGGGAGCCGAGATACAACGCTTCAAAGTTTGGCAGCGAGAGAGTGAGACGCAGAGTGTCTCGCCGTCGGCGTCTCTCCCCCTTCTACACACTCTCTCAATATCAAACTTTGAGAGGCGGTAACTTGGCTTAAAATTGAGCTAGGAACTTCATTTTTTGAAGGATTTCTCTAAATGAAAAAAAAAAATTATCAGAGCCAAGAAATTAAAAACTAAAAACATATTTTCTCAAATAGCTTTAACTTTGCTCAAAATTCAGTTAGAAGTGGGATTCATTCAACAAATTGTTGGAAATTCAACGACAAATATTTTTATACTAATTTCAAGTTTCTAATTTTGAGCCTAGATACATTGCTTCAAAGTTAGAGAGTAGGAGACCCAGACGGTCTCGTCGTCTGCACTCTCTCCCTCCCTCACACTCTCTAGCATCCCAACTTCAAAGCGTTGTATCTCGACTCTCAGAGCCCCTAAAAACTTTCAATTTTCAGCATGGACATTCACAATCGCTCCGAGTACATCTCCTATCAATTCGACTGGTCTCTATTCTCTTTCCCTAATATTACCGTATTCCTTGGTCCCTTCTACCTTCTTCCAACGTTCTGGATCGTTGGAAAAACAGCGAAAATTTTCTATGAGACCAGCCGAAAGACAACAGCAGTGTCCATACAGAGACATTTGTTCCTGTCGTTTTTGTTGATGCAGATAGGGGTGAGTTGAAAAATTGAAAGTTGAAATTTTGTATTGAAAAAAATTGCCGAAAACTTTCCTAAATTTTCCTAAAATTTGAGCTAAAAATGAGCTCTCTAAGCCTTCTGGGAGACGAGATACATCGCTTCAAATTTTGCGCCGAGACAGTGTAGAAAGGGGAGAGACGCTGACGACGAGAGACTCTGCGTCTCTCACTCTCTCGCCGCCAAACTTTGGAACGCTGTATCTCGGCTCAGAATTGAGCTAGAAACTTGGTTTTGGGCTCAAATTTCAGGAAATTTCAGGAACTTCAACATTGTTTATTTGACGCACCTAAATATTTTTTCCAGAACTTCTCCTACATATTAACCGACTTCCTTGTTGTCCGCATCCCAGCCACCGGTGTCTTCACCTCTACATGTGCTCAAACGGAGCCAAATCAATTGCTCAAAATGCCCTATCTAGTGGCTTTTATCTCTAGTTACCTGTCCATGCTATTCCCAGTGATTTTCTGTACAAATAGAGCAATAATCGTGTTTTTCCCAAAGAATCATAATGAGGTTTGCAAATTTTTAAAATGAGCAATCCTCTACTATTCAAAGTTTTAGGTCTGCTCAAGGTTCATGAAGCTATCCCTTCCATTTACCGTAATCCTTCCATGTTGCTTCACATTTTTTATGGTACCCGCTGTGGGCCATTGTACCCAGCTAACGGCTCCGTATCCCATGGGAGCAGTTATGTTCACTTTGGATTTGAAAGTGGTAGGTCAAAAGGGATACGGTAGTAAAGTACACTTAAGCTGAGCAATCCAATTTTTTTTTAAATCAAGTTTTTTCAAATCGCTATAAAACCATTTCTCAACCACTTCCAGGGTTCAAATTAGGCTCATTCGAATCCCCATAAAATTCTGAAACTTTCCTAGATTTCAGATTTTTCAAATTTTCAGCCAATCAACGAGTACACCCATCTATTAACGTCCTTTTTCTGCACGCTGTTCACACTGACCATAAATATTACGATGCTCATCAAAGTCCGTCATATCTTCTTTTATAAAAAGTGAGTTTTGAAAATTGCTTGACTGCTCATCTTAAAATTGCTCAGCCTAAAAATTCGATTGTTCAGAATAAAGTTGCTGAGTCTAAAAATGTGATTGCTCATCTTAAAATTGCTCAGCTTAAAAATTTGATTGATCATCTTAAAATTGCTCTGCCTAAAAGTTTGATTGCTCATCTTAAAATTGCTCAGCCTAAAAAAGTGATTGCACATCTTAAAATTGTTCTTTGTCAGGCCAAAGACTTTGAAGCAGCTTTTATTGTTCAACTTATTGCTCATCTTAAAATTGCTCAGTCTCCCCATTGCTCATCCTTCAAATTTCTCTCAGATCCCTCAATCGAAATGCCAATAAAAACTACAAGGCGGAACTATCGCTAACCATCACCATGATTTCCCTATTCGTGCCATTTTTGATCAACGGAATGATTGTGGTGAGTTTTTTTCAGCCATTGCTCATGTTAAGATTGCTCAGGGTTCAAAAGCCTTTGAAGCGGAAAAAATTGACTTTCAGACTTTGTAGGCTAGAAATTGGGCTAAAATTGGACTTTTAAAACTTTCGAAAAGTCAGGTTTTCTTGAAATTTTGGATTCTTGAACTTTCTCACGGCCCAAGCCGCGGCTGACCGCGGCCGCCGTCTAGACCGGACTAAACTCACAAACCCTAATTTTTCAGCTCTTCTCCCTCCGCAACCCCTCCCTAATTGGCTATATCCTCTCCATCCGTCCCATCTTCATCGACACTGCTACCGTATTCGAGCCATGGGCATTCTACTACACACATCCAATGTTCGTACGGTACAAACGAAAAACTACAGTATCCAGTAGTCCGTTTGCGATGGTCGTGTCGAGTTCTGGCGCGGAGAAATATTGAGAACATGTTTTGTGTAAATAAATTGGTTCATTTTTGACATTGAATTTGAGTATACTGTAACGAGAAATGCGTCAAGGCACCGAAAGTGCGTCAAGGCACCGAAAGTGCGTCAAAACTCTCTAACATCGAAATTTAAGCCTTCTGATGCAATTTGGGTGCCTTGACGCATTTCTGGTGCCTTGACGCATTTTTGGTGCCTTGGCGCATCGCTAGTGCCTTTGCGCATTTTTGATGCCTTGGCGCATTTCTGGTACCTTGACGCATTTCCGGTGCCTTGGCGCACTTTCGGTACCTTGACGCATTTCTGATGCTTTGACGCATTTTTGGTGCATTGACGTATTTCTGGTGCCTTGACGCATTTTTGGTGCTTTGACGCATTTTTGGTGCATTGGCGCATTTTTGGTGCATTGACGCATTTTTGGTGCATTGACGCATTTCTCGCTGCTCACTATTGAAGAAGAACAGAGCACAAACGACCCACTTCTTGTATATCTGAAAACATAGAACATAATAACAGGTTTTGGCGTCTCCTGGGGAAACGCTTTTCTTGAGCACAAACCCTCATATATTCTCGATGAAAATTTTGTCTCCGATTTTAAGATTCAAAATCGGAAGATGTGGTCTAACAAACAATTCCAGTACATTATGGATCATGTGAGTTGATTCTAGTTTTACGATGAGCAATATTCAAAATCCCTGTGAAATTTTATGATGAGCAATATTTTAGGATTCTGATCTTCAGGAGTCTGTAGACTCAGCTGATGATGGAGAGCAGTGGATTCATGGGCTTTTGGATATGACCGAGGAAAAGGAATGGATAAAATTTCAACATTTCACAAGTTTGGGAGATCATTGGGTAATTTTATGATGAGCAACATTCAAGTCGAAATTTTCCATTCTCTTCAAAAGCGTTTGGGTGACGAATTCCAGAAATTTCCCAAAATTTGAACCCAAAACCAAGTTTCTAGCTCAATTTTGAGCCGAGATACAACGTTTCAAAGTTTGACTGCAAGAGAGTGAGAGACGCAGAGTGTCTCGTCGTCGGCGTCGCTCCCCCTTCCACACTATTTTGGCGCAAACTTTGAAGTACTGTATCTCGGCTTCTAGGAAAGCTGGAGAACTCATTTTTGGCTCAAATTGTTGAAAATTTCATGGGGTTTATTTCTAGTCAAAATTTTTAAAGATTTTTGTTTTGGTTTGAATATTTATATTTACCGTTTCAGTGTATCCTTTCATTGACTGAAAACCCCGGAAAAATCCTGAAATTTGAGTCTAAAACCATGTTTCTAGCTCAATTTTGAGCCGAGATACAGCGTTTCAAAGTTTGACTGCGAGAGAGCGAGAGACGCAGAGTCTCTCGTTGTCGGCGTCTCTTCTCCTTCCACACTATTTCGGCGCAAACTTTGAAGTACTGTATCTCGGCTTCTAGGAAAGCTGGAGAACTCATTTTTGGCTCAAATTGTTGAAAATTTCATGGGGTTTATTTCTAGTCAAAATTTTTAAAGATTTTTGTTTTGGTTTGAATATTTATATTTACCGTTTCAGTGTATCCTTTCATTGACTGAAAACCCCGGAAAAATCCTGAAATTTGAGTCTAAAACCATGTTTCTAGCTCAATTTTGAGCCGAGATACAGCGTTTCAAAGTTTGACTGCGAGAGAGCGAGAGACGCAGAGTCTCTCGTTGTCGGCGTCTCTTCTCCTTCCACACTATTTCGGCGCAAACTTTGAAGTACTGTATCTCGGCTTCTAGGAGGCCTAAAGTGCTCATTTTTGGCTCAAACTATGGGAAATTTTTGGGGTTCATTTCTAGTTAAATTTTGAGTGTCAAAATTAGTATCATTTTTCACTTTCTTTTTTTTTAGATTAAAATACCAAATACTTCCAAGAATTCGAGAAACTCATTCTGAAGCTTTTCCCATCGCCGAAAACTTTACGATCATTATATAACACCTGCATCGGGGGGCCCCGCCACCCGTTCCATTCCCTTTGCCTTTTTCTCCATCCCTCTCCTCCCACAATACACACATAATCATCAAAGATGAAATATAATGTACATAAAGTGAAAACACGGGCGGGCCCCAGCCAGCCCGCTTCTCTCAAACAAAACGCGGAGAAATAGTGCTGAGCAATGCGATACGACAAAGAAAGACGTCGCGAAACGGCGAGAGAGCGCGGCGTGCGACGAGACGCAGACAGCGACGACGCGTCGCGCTGTCGCGCGTCGCGGTCGCCGACCAGCACCCATCGCAGCCGGTTTTCGCCGCGTTTTGCCACGTTTCCTCAATGTTTCTCGGCTTTTTCATTATCTCTGGCTTCCCGGGGCCCTTTTTTATGTACTTTTCATTCAAACTGGGCCTAAATATCTGGGTAGATCTAAAAAATAGGCCCTTTCGCAAAACAGTGAAAATTGCGATTTTTCTTTGGAAAGGTCTAGAATTATTATTTGCCAACCAATTTTTTAGATACTAGGCTCATTTTAAAGCCCGTTTTTTGGGCTTCAAAGTGATATATAATTCATTGATTTTGTTAAAGGAAATGTTATTCTATTTCAACCCCAATGTTCCAGTACATTCCCTGGCCTGATGGCCTAGGTCGCAGTGGCAACTCGACCGGGGGACTTGGCATAGTACTAGAAAAAGTTAAGAATCTAGCGGATAATTGAATAATTATTAGATAATGAGAGTTCAGGAAGAGTATTCGAAAAAAAGTTGGAAAAATTTTGGGTCCAAAAAAATTTTTCTTCAAATTTTTTTGGAAATTCTCAAACTTTCCTAGAATCCTAAAAACTTTCCTTTTAGGTCAACTTTTGATGGGGAATTCGATTTTTTATGTTTTAAAACCTAGAAATCCCCCATTCCTCTGAAAAATCCTCCTAGTTTTCCCGCGAGTTTGGCCCACGGCCGAGCTCGCGGAGAAACTTAGGCCATGCGATTTTTCGGGGTCCCGAGGGGTAGGAAAAACAGGAAAAGATACAGAAAAGATAAATAAAACAAGGAATGAGCTCTAAAAAACAAAATAACCGGAAAAACCTGAAGAAAATCCGCCGAAATTCGAAGATTTCCAAAAAAATCCGAAAAATTCGAATTTTCAAACTTGAATTTGTTCATTTTTTTACACCTTAGTTCAATCTAATCTCGAATTCCATTCAATTTCCTTTCCAGAAAATGGCCTCCTGGACGGATCCCACCCGTCAATTGCTCATCAATGAGATTCGAAATCGACCAGTTATTTGGAATAAGGACTACATCGGGGAGACTAATTATCGAACGATGAAAGTGAGGATTTGAGGGTTTTGGGGTTACATTAGTACTATCATCAGATTCAGCTTACCGAGATCTTCAAAATGAGTATAAACATGACCCACTTTAGGCTCCGCCTCTTCCAGGGCCACCGCTTTTTGTAGATTTCTTTTGACTGCACTGTTATTGATGTTTCGAGAGGTTCATGCGCCTTTAAACGTGGATTATTTATTACAAATAATGTTTTTATATTCACCATGCTAAGAGCTTCAAAATGAGTATAAACATGACCCACGAGGCTCCGCCCCTTTTGGCTCCACCCCTTTTAAGATTCTCCCGGTTTCGATTTTGCCGGCTAATCCGGGGATACTCTAATTCTAGCAAAACCTAAGCATATTTATACTCATTTTGAAGCTCTCTCTGAGCCAAGTCCATCTACAATAACCAAAATTGCAGATCTCCGCATTCGACGAAGTTACGCGGGCCCTAAACACCACCTACCCGACCAAGTTCACATGGGAAGACGTGCGTGCGCAATGGAAGAATCTCAAGGACACTTTCGTCCGAAAACTACGATGGGTTCATGAGGGAAAGTACTCGGAGGACGCCATGAAAGAGCCCACGTGGAAATTCTACCGTATGCTCTCGTTTTTGGATGATAAGGAGGCGAAGAGACTGGGCGACTCGTGTGATCATACCTATGAGTTGGCACCAACGACGCCGTCGGGCAATTGTGGGCCGGTAGCGGGGCAGAGGTGAGAAAAACGTTAAATTTGATGACGGATCATTGCTCAGCATAAAATAGGCTTTAAAATGAGTATAAACATGACCTACTTTAGGCTCCGCCCCTTTAAGGCTCCACTTCTTTTGAAACTTTCTGCTCTTTGATGTTTCAAGAACCCCATGCGCCTTTAAATGTGGGTTACTGTAGTAGAAAACACAATTTTCATATTTAGCAAGTTAAGAGCTTCAAAATGGGTATAAACATGACCCACTTTAGGCTCCGCCCCCTTTAAGCTCCGCCCCTTTTCCCCATCCATGCCAAAATTTTGAGTCTAGGCTTGTTTATACTAATTTTAAAGCTCTTTTCAAGCTGAATCTAACTACAGTAACCACATTTGAGCAATCTTTGATTCCAGACCCCCGCCCTGCCAACAAATGTCCTATGAGCCGACGTCTTCCGAGGAGCAAATGCTCCAAATGTTCCAAACATCAAAGCCTCAAAGTTTCACTCAACAACCCGGAGGCATCATGACGAACAGTTCACAAATGCTTCCAACGTCTTCTGGAACCACGACGTCATCTTCTGGAAAACGAGAAATCCGGTATAGCCCCGCGGAGAGTAATAACGCGTCGCCGAGCAGCGGGGTGGAGGAGGAGTTGGATGAAATTGATGATGGGCAGCCGGAGAGGAAGAAGGTGAGGTTTTGGGGCTCGAAAAGTAAGGAATTCAAATTCAGCGCAAAAAATTGGTCTAGAAAAAGTTTTTGGACAAAAATTTTGAAAAAAAAATTTTTTCGAATTAAAAATTTTTTTTCTAAATTTTCAAAATTTTTAAATTCCGCCCATTTTCGCCCACTTTTGCCCATTTCTAGATCAAAATTTTGCGCTGAATCCGAATTTCTCATTCATTTTTGTCTATCTCAACGATTTTCAGCCCTACCGAGTCCAAATGTCTTCCATACCTCCAATGCAATTGATAACCGCCACTACCTCGCCTTCCCAACAAGACGAGTTTGACCACTTTGGAGGGATGGTTGCGGCGAGTTTACGGAGGTAATATTGCCTTTTGTAATTTTTGAGCCGTATATTATTGCTCAGCATGAAAAGAGCTTCAAGATGAGTATAAATATGTCTAGGTTTGAAGGGTTCGCCTAAAGTAGGTCATGTTTGGGCTCATTTTGAAGCTCTTGGCGAGCTTAACATGAATACGGTCATTATTCACTCTGTAATATTATCATATTTGAATTCTGCTCGCCGAGAGCTTCAAAATGAGTATAAACATGACCTAGTTTTTAAACTTTGAAATTTTTGAACATTTAGGCTCCGCCCCCCTAGACATGTTTAGGCTCATTTTGAAGCTCTCAACGAGCTCTTTTCAAATTTCCCGCCCAAATTTGATTACTTTCAGAATGTCCGCCGAACGAGGCCATATGAATGCTCTGCGAGTACAACGACGTCTTTACGATGCACTTTTTATAGAGGAATAACTTTTTTTTTGAATAATTTAGGATTTTCACTCTTTTTCTGTGCTAAAAATTTATTTTGTGATCGCCCCCACCCCCGTAACAATGTCCAAATCTCCGAAACACAGCCATTATCGATTTTTGAATTTTTAAATTTTCCAAAAAAAATTTTTTTTCGAAAAAAAAAAATTTTGTTATATTTTTTTTGCTACTTGGTCTCCAACCACTGTTATACCTTTATATATCATTTTTTGAGCTTTACATTCTCTAATTTCTGTTTAGGATCTCAAAAAATGGCCAACAAGTACGCCACCGCATGGACCGACGATGTGGAGGATGGGCTCGTCGAGCTTGCCGCCCAATCTCGGCCTCTTTGGACTATTCGAAAGCAAGAGGAGATTGGGGATGGAGAGATGGTAAGAAATGGACTAGAAATTGGAATTCAGAGCGAAAAATCGGTTTAGAAAAGTCCAGAAACTGAAAAAACCCAAAAATTGAAAAATTTGAAAATTCCTCAAAAAAATTCTAAAATTTTCAGATGGAATTCTTGCGCATCATGGGTCCACTCAACACCAAGTACAATCGTCAGTTCACTGGTAAGAGTTTAAATTTAAAATTTGAAAATTTTGGCGCGAAATTCCCTTTTAAAGGCGCATGGGCCCAAAACCATGGGGAAATCTAAAAAGGGACGGAGCCTAAAGGGGCGGAGCCTAAAGTAGGGCATGTTTATACTCATTTTGAAGCTCTTGGCATGGCAAGTATGAAAGTATAGTTTTCAACTACAGTAATCCGATTTTAAATGCGCATGGGGCCCTTGAAACATCGAAAACAATGGAAATCTAAAAAGGGCGGAGCCTAAAGGGGCGGAGCTTAAAGTGGGTCATGTTTATACTCATTTTGAAGCTCTTGGAATGGCAAGCACGAAAATCGTATTTTCCGCTTTGAAAATCTCAAAAAATGCCTTGTTTTCAGCCGAAATGATCATGAAGAAGTGGCTCGAAATCCGATTGCTCTTCGACATCAAGTACGCGATGAACGGCTACAGTATGGCGGACCGTGGGGTAATTTTTGATGGCTAAAACGACGGAAACCCCTAAAATTTCCTATTTCCAGCACGAATGCCATCGAGACGGATCGCTCAAAGACGACCTGACCCAAAGCTGGAGACACTTCAACAAGTTGACGTTCCTTGTGGACCCAGAGGCCGGAAAGCACAAGAAAGTTGTGAAGAAATGAGGATTACTGTATCATGGATGTATTTCTACTATATCAAACAAATTGTGCAATCTCATATTATTTTTCATTCTCAATTGTGATTCAGATCTCTTGTGAAATTTCCGAAATTCCAAAAAAAAAATTTTTTCATATAAATATTTTGGCATACTGTAACTTGGTTGATTTTTAAGGTACAAAAAAGATAATTGCAGATTTGGAATTCTTGTAAAAAACTAAACTGAATGATAACATATTCTCAATGAATATGTTACGACTTAGTTTTCAAAAAGCGCTTAGAAAAGTACCTATAATATCGCTGGTTTTCCTGTTTGCGGGCTAGAGTAATGAAGACCTCTAGAAAACGTCAAAATTAAAATTTTTCAAAAATTCAAAATGTTAAAATAATCTCCAGATAATTTCCTATCGATTGGTATAATTTTCATACAAATCCGTCAACTGGCTGGCGTGCTGTGTGCGCTAGCAGGAAAACCTCTGAGGCGCGCCAGCGAGCCAACCGATTTTTATGAAAATTACACCAATCGAAAGGAAATTTTTCGGAAATTGTTTCACATCTCGATCTTTGCTGTATAATCTTTAATCGCTAAGCTTTTCGTATTTTAAAGTCTCCATAGAAAAACGTTTTCAATAAACCCATGAGAAGGCTTCAATTTCCATGACAATACCGTGAGATCCCCTTTCAGAGGGCATTATTCTTATAAAATGGCCTTTAACTCATAAAAAGAGTTGAAAACTTTCTGCAAAATGAAACCCCTCTTCGTCTTCCTCCTCCTAATCCCTATTGCTCAGTTTTGGAGCATTTCAGAGGTAAGGCTCTAAATTTTGAAATTGTCTTTCAGAATCTAAAATTTTGTATTTCAGATCCTGGACTACATAAGAGAATTCAATGCTGCGATGGACCAGGAACTCGAGGGACCCCGGACATGTACTTCTAATGAAGTGAGCCAACTTATGAGCCTAAAAGTTCGAATTTTCTTCAACCTCCTGACATCCAGTATGCAAGCTCTCGTGGATATCAAGAATGCTATGGATCCACTTTGGACACCGGAAGGTATGGTCCATACAGTATGGGGTATCATTTTGAAGCAGAAATCATGGGGGTTCCAAATATATGGTTTTTATTTGCCCGTGATGCCTATGAGCCGAAATATAGGCTTCAGAAGCCTTGGTATCAAAAAAAAGACGCTGATCTAAAAATGAGTATATCTCAGCTCATAAGGCTTATGATGAAGTCTAGTTTGTTGCATGTTGTAGGTACTTAAAAGCACAATAATTTGTAGGTAACCAATTTGTTCTAGCGTACTTGTGAGCCAAGATACAAGGCTTTGAAGTTCCAGGTCTTTTCAAGGTAGCGAAGACGACATAGATAGGCTTTCGGAGGGCATGGATAGGCTCACAGACTAAACTGCTTAGACTTTATGCAACGCTACATAAGCGTTTCGTTCGGTCGAAAAATTTAGCCGACCGCCCGCAGGCCGACAGACAGCTGAGCCGACCAACCGACCGCTGAGCCGACCAACTGGCAGTTAGGCCGACCAACAGACCGCTGAGCCGACAAACCCACCGCTGAGCCTACCAACCAACAGTTAGGCTGACCAACCGACCGCTGAGCCGACCAACAGACCGCTGAGCCGACCAACCAGCCGCTGAGCCGGCCAACCGGCCGCTGAGCCGACCAACCGATAGTTAGGCCGACCAACCGCCCACTGACCCTGACCAACCGACCGCTGAGCCGACCGACCGACCGCTGAGCCGACCAACCAACAGCTGAGCCTACCAACCAACAGTTAGGACGATCAACCGACAGCTAGGTCGACCAATCGACCGCTGAGCCTACGAACCGACCGCTGAGCCGACAGGCTGACCCTTGGCTCAGGATCGGTCGGCGCGCGCCGACGATTTGTTTGGCTATCGGTCCACTGGGTCTACTAAGTCGGCGGTTGGCTAAATTTTCCGGCAAAATGGTACCCGTTATAGAGCGCTTTATAAAATTTCTGCCATTGACAGCTTTATGGTTTGTGAGCCTCTGAAAAATAGTCATTACACATCTTGTAAAAGACCTAGAAGGCAACTCCTAAACTACACCCCTATACCACCCTATATTCCAGGAGACCCTCTCGTTTCCATGAAGCTCGTTGCCACTAGCATCCAAACTGCAACCACTGACTATGCCATCGGCTTCCTTCAAGTCTACAATGGTACCGCGTACGCTATCTACAACACCAACAACGTCTGCTTCAATGGAACCAACCCATTGGTGTTCTATGCGAATGCACTCAATGCCAGTTATTATAAATTGAGTGCCTAAGGTTCTTGTGTTGTTGTTAATGAAAGTTTCATAGCATTGGTACAGTATCCCAAAAGTTTAGTTACAAAAAAACAGGCATACTGTCCTTACACCGGATGAGCAACCTACGTCAAACCAATTTCCTCTGACGACACCTTCTGTAGTTTGTGTTCAACATAATTAACTAATTTCCGGTGCGCCCACCTCCTCAAAATGTGTCTTATAAAAGTTGACCATCTTCCTTCCCTTTTTTGAAAAACAATGAACAAGATACTCGAGTATGGTTCGATAGCTGATATTCCGCTGTATAATTGCAGGTATGTTGAAGTTGCTGGCCTAGCTTTTGCAGATATGGAATTTCTAGGCCAGCAATACAAATTTCAATAGAACATTATCAAGGTCTTGACGAAATTTTAATGCTGTAGCTTCATTTTAGGCAATGTTACAGCGATTTGAAATTGATGACCTAACTTTTGCAGGTATGAAATTTCAAGGCCATTAATATAAATTTCAAAAGAACAAGTTATCGCCAAGATTCCGTCGAAGGTTCAATGTTTTAGCTTTATTTTTAGCAAAGTTACATCGATTTGAATTTGGTGGCCTAACTTTTTCAACTATGAAAATTTTAGGCCATCAGTAAACAAAATTGAAGAGTGTGGTATTATTAAGGTGCTGTCAAAGTTTCAATGATCTAGCTTTATTTTTAGCAAAGTTACAGCGATTTGAAGTGGGTGGCCTAACTTTTTCAGACATGAAATTTCTAGGCCACCAACATAAATTTCAAAAGAACAAGTTATTGCTAAGATTTCGTCAAAGTTTCATCGCTTTAGCCTTATTTTGCGAGATGTTACAGCGATTTAAAGTAGGTGGCCTAGTTTGCAAAAACTCGGCCACAGCAATAACTTGGCTTCCAGGGGCCCTAGAACTCTAAAATTTTGTGTAGAGCATTGCAAGACCAAACTACACCGGTTTTATAGAAAAATTTTCTTGATGGCCTAGTTTTGGATTCCTAGGCCACCAACTTTAAACCCTTATAACTTGGCTCCCAGTAGACTTTAGCTAACCAAGCTTTCAGCGCTCACAATCCCTCAGAATGGTCCAAACTTCGTGGAGTCAAACACCCCTATCTAGGATGGTTCGATATTATATTCGGTGTTGTAACCAATGTAAGTTCCCTCGACCGTGGTGGTCGACCATGCGGTCCGAATTTTCCAGCTCCTCTACATCCCAATCATCGCCGTAATGTTCCAAGCAGAATGCTACAAAATGTCTTGCTTCAAAATTATGATTTGTCTTGGAATCGTGGATATGTTGGCCCTATGTATCAACTCTGTTATCACAGGGGTACTGGCCTTAGATGGTGCCGTCTGGTGTACCTACCCGAAATTCAATTATATTACCGGGATGATCATTCTGGCACTCTGGTGTGGCTCGTGTATAATTGTGATGATTTTGGTGGCCAATCGATTGTTGGACTTGAGTGGGCACAGTCTTGGGAAGATTTTGTTTCAAGGGTAAGGCGGACTAACTTTTGCAGTTATGAAATTTCTCGGCCTCCTATACAATATTCAATAGAGAATTTTATCATTAAGGTTTTGTCAAAGTTTCATTACTATAGCTTTATTTTAAGGAAAGTTAAAGCGATTTGAAGCTGGTGGCCTAACTTTTTCAGACATGAAATTTCTAGGCCACCACTTCAATTTTCAATAGAACATATTATTATCAAGGTATTGTCAAAGTTTCATCGTTCTAGCTTTATTTTAAGCAAAGTTACAGCGATTAGAAGTTGGTGGCCTAGTTTGCGAAAACTCGGCCACATCAATAACTCGGCTTCCAGGAGCCCTAGAACTCTGAAATTTTGTGCACAGCATTGCAAGATCAAGCTACACAGACCCTATGGAACGATTTCTTGGTGGCCTAGTTTTCGCGACCATAGCAAAAGTTAGGCCATTGTTCCAGAAACCGTACCTATCTCGTTATGCTCGTTCCTCTCCTCTATGGTCTGTACTTTGCGATCTTCACTAATCCAGTCGGCTTCAATTCCAAGCTATACACATGGCACTTCAATCCAATGATAAGTGACAATAAGACTAATCAGGTGAGCTCAAGCTTATGCGCCTTTAAATTTGAGCTCTTACAGTATGTCAACATTCCCCATTGCATTAACAACGTGGCGATTGTCGCAGTGACATGTATACTGTACATTTGGTTGTATAGAGAGGTGATGGAGAAACTGTCAGCTATTGGGTGGGAGGATCGAAAGCGTGACTTGGTGAGCGAGGATTTGTAGCTAGCGAATTCGATTTTTTTAGCTAAAAAACTGAGCTTTTAAACTAGCGCATTGATTTCGTAGCTAGCGTGTAGCTAGCAAATCAACTTATGTAGCTAGTAAATTAAGTTTTGTAGCTAGCAAATAGAGCTTTGTAACTAACTAATTGAATTTTGTAGCTAGTGAGTCTAGTTTCGTAGCTAGAAAATTGAAATTTTGTAGCTAGCGAATTGAGCTTTGTAGCTAGCGAATTGAGCTTTGAAGCTAGCGAATTGAGCTTTGTAGCTAGCGAATTGAGTTATTAGCTAGCAAATTGAATTTTGTTTCTAGCGAATTCAGTCTTGTATTTAGCAAATTGAGCTTTGTAGCTAGCAAGTAGAGTTTTGTAGCTAGCGAATTGATTTTTGTAGCTAGTAAGTTGAGCTTTTTAGCTAGCGAATTACGTTTTAGCTAACGAACAGAGTTTTGTACCTAGCGAATCGAGTTTTGTAGCTAACGAATTGTGATTTATAGCTAGCGAATCATGTTTTGTAGCTAGCGAATCGAGTATCTAGCTAGTGAATTTAATTTTGTAGCTAGTGATGAGAGTTTTTTAGCTAATGAGGTGAATTTTGTAGCTAGCGAATAGAGTTTTGTCGCTAGCGAACTCCAATTTGTAGCTAGCGAATTTTTTCAGAGCTTCCAAATCCTCGTCCAATCCGTTATGATATGTTCCATCAATCTTGTCGCCTCGATCATTTTCGTCCTCATGAACCTATTCGATCTCCCCATCTGGATAGTAATAGTGGCTCAAAAAATGTGGCAAGCGATTCATGGAGTGCCAGTTTTTATATATCTCGTGCTCAATAAGACAATCAGGAAGGGATTTGTACGAATTTTCGTGGCCGCGAAGAAAATGTATAATATTTCTTATGTCACCACAGCAGTGGTGGCTCCACAGCAAAGAAGTCTTTTTTGTGGCCTAACTTTTGCAGAAATTGGATTTCTAGACCAGAAATAAAAATTTTAATAGAAAATTCTATCATCAAGATGCTGGCAAAGTTTCAATGCTCTAGCTTCATTTTAAGCAAAGTTATAGCGATTTGAAATTGATGGCCTAACTTTTGCAGATATGAAATTTCTCGGCCACCATTATAAATTTCAATAGAACATTCTATCATCTAGATGTTCACAAAGTTTCATTGCTCTAGCTTCATTTTGAGCGAAGTTACAGCGATTTGAAGTTAGTGGCCTAGTTTGCAAAAACTCGGCCACGGCAATAACTCGGCTTCTAGGAGCCCTAGAGCTCTGATTTTTGTGTACATCATTGCGAGACCCAACTGCACAGTTCTAATGGAACAATTTTCTTGGTGGCCTAGTTTGCAAAAGTTAGGCCACGGCTCAAAAAAGCTCATTGTGTGGACCATAGGCCCTCCATCAAGGTATTATTTTTGTTTGTCTCTCCTTCTCCTCCTCCCCTCTACTGATATAATTATAGGATACATACGGCCAGAAAGAGATTAGCGAAGAGTGCGGTAAGGGAAGACCTAAAAGGTGCATTCATATAATTGTAGATAGCACCAGTTTGTGTTATTGCTCAGCATAAAATTGAAAAGGGGCGGGGGATTAAGATTAATATATAGGGGGGGGGGGGGGGGGGGGGGGTAATGGACCACCGATCTTATTTTGTTTCCCGCTAGAAGCATGGAATCCGTCAAGCCTTCAAGCGCTTCAGAAATCTTCGAGAACGCTGATCTTCCCAGAATTCGAATCATCGTTCGCACATTCTGCGCCCTTTGCATCGTTTGCTGGGCCCTATACCATGTTTCTGTTTTTTATGGCCTCTACGGTTTCCTTATTTTCGTAAGTCAATTTTTATTGTTTTCAGCTCATCGAGAGCTTCAAAATGAGTATAATCATGACTAGGTTTGCTAGAAAAGTTGGGTCCCGCCACGAAGACTACAGTAATCCTACAGTAGCCCATTTTCGTGGTGGGACCCAACTTCTTCACCGAACCTGGTCACGATTATACTCATTTTGAAGCTCTCGTTGAGCTGAATTCATTGGTGATCTCAAAACTACAGTAATCCTGTTCCAGCTCGTCCTACTTCTCATCACTTACTATCTGGCCGAGGAAAACGTCTGCCACGAAAAGCTTGTCTATGGAGAGCGAATTCTAATCGTTGTTGGCACACTAATCTGCACATTATATCACGGTGGACTTATCATGATTCCCTTGGTAAGTTTTGTGCGTGGCCTAACTTTTGCAAACATGAGATTTCTAAGCCGCCGGTCTCCCAATTTGTTGAACATAATATCACTAAGAGGCTGTCAAAGTTTCAAAGCGCCAGCTCCATTTTAAGAGTAGTTACAGCGGTTTGAAGTTGGTGACCTAACTTTTGCAGATGTGAGATTTCTAGGCCACCAGTATCAAAATTAGCAGAGTGCAGTATTGTTGAGTATCTCTCAAAGTTTCAAAGCAATAGCTTAATTTTGAGAGTAGTTACAGTGGTTTGGAGTTGGTGGCCTAGTTTGCGAAAACTCGGCCACAGCAATAACTCGTCTTCCAGGAGCCCTAAGACTCTAAAATTTCGCGTGCAGCATTGCAGAACTAAACTACACAGGTTTTGGAGAACAAATTTTTGGCCACTTAGGTCCATGACCTAATTTTGGATTCCTAGTCCACCAACTTCAAACCCCTATAACTTTGCTCCCAGTAGACGTAAGGCTTTGAAATTAGTCTCAAAATGCTCCATTTTTCCAGGTCATTCTTCTACTGGCTACTCTGATCACAATTGAGTTTTTGTACAAGACTGTCCAAGAGTTGAAGGAGAGAATGGAGAGAGTGGAGTGCGATGTGAGCTATCTATTTGATGAGAACGCAGCCGATGAGTATGGAGGAGAAGAGGATGAGCCGGTTGCACAGGGGATCACGAGGAACCAAAGGAACTGATTTAACGTTTTCCACGAATTCGTAATCCTTAATTCAACAATAAAAATCTTGAAGTTTTGAACCATGGTGTCCCATGAGAGGGTCAAAATTGACACAAGAGAAAAAAAAGAGAAGAAAAGATCAAGAAATTAAGATCAGTTTTTTTAAGGATCATGATGCGTTAGGGTAAATAATGCTGCACCATACGAATTATTCCCGTATTTTCAAATGGTGGAACCAATATCAACTCTGATTATCTCTATCAGTTTGAATTTTTTGAAAAAAGTTGGAGTCGAAAAATCGGTGGTGTTTTCGTCGGTGCTTGTATTCTCCTCGCTTACAAGCTGCTCGATGGATTACGATGAGCAATTGCCAATGTATTTGGTCGATGGAGCGCCGGATTTCGAGATGGAAAATGTGGCTGAGCAATTGGCAAGGATTTTGGATGATGGCGCTCGGGATACGGTAGGACTCCGAGAATCTCTAGCGATGTTTTGAGATCAATTTCAGAGTTACAAAGATTTGAAGGCGGTGGCCTAGGAATCTAAAACTAGACCGAAAACTCAATTGTGATCAGTGTAGCTAGTTTTAGAATCACTTGAAAAAACGGAGCATTTTGAGACTAATTCTAGAACCGTATGTCTACTGAGGGCCAAGTTAAAGGGGTTTGAAGTTGGTGGCCTAGAAATCCAAAACTAGGCCACCAAACAAAAATCAAAAACTGTGTAGTTTAGTCAAGCAATGCTGCACACAAAATATTAGAGTTTTTGGGCTCCTAGAAGCCAAGTTATTGCTGTGGCCGAGTTTTCGCAAACTAGGCCACTAACTTCTAATCGATGTAACTACTCTCAAAAAAAAGATAGTGCGTTGAAACTTTGATAGCACTTTAATCATATCATGTTCTACATATTTTGATACTGATGGCCTAGAAATCGTAATATCTGCAAAAGTTAGGCCACCACCTTTAAATCGCTGTTCGAAACGTTATCTTCCTTTTTTCACTCCTTCAACGTTTTTTTCCCAAAATGAGCATTTGGAGCATGAAATTGGAGCAACACCTATAATCAACTATGGGAAAAACAAGCAACGTACATGTCATAGTTTATTTTTGGAGGGTACAAATTTAGGGAATTTTATGATGAGCAATCCTAATCGTCGTTGTTATTGCTTCCCGACTTCCCGATGTCCTTGCTCTCCAGCTCTTCAATTTTCGCATTCGTTTCCATATTGTCCTTCTCGATTTCATGAAGAATGAAAAGGTCATTTGGGCTTGGGGCTCCGCCGAGCAACCGTTGGCGAAGGAGTCGTTGGCTGATGATTAGGTGTTGGTGGGTAATGGCTTCTTGTTTGCGGTAGAGCGCGGTTACTGAAAAATGAAGAATAGCTAAAGGTCGTTTCGCAACTAGGACATTTCGCAACCATGCCATTTCGCAACTGTTAAATTCCGCGACAATAACGCCCCATAAGACTTAGTTGTGAAATGTCGTAGTTGAGAAATGTCGAGGTTGCAAGATTTCAAAGTTGCGAAATGGCGTGGTTGCGAAATGGCGTGGTCGCGAAATGGCACGGTTATGAAATGGTATGGTTGCGAAATGGCGTGGTTGTGTCAGAGACCTGTGACATTTCACAACCATGTCCTTTTGCAAACATGCGATTTCGCAACCATGCCATTTCGCAAACACGCCGTTTTGCAACTAGGTCGTCCCTCAACTAGATCATTTCGCAACTTGTCTTCTTACATCTATGACATTTCGCAACCATCCCAGTTCGCAACCACGCCGTTTTGCAACTATTCCATCTTGCAACTACGCCATTTCGCAACCATGCTATTTCAAAACTATTCCATCTTGTAACTATGCCATTTCGCAACCACGCCATTTCGCAACTCACATTGTTTGTCCTCCGCATCCGTGAGCCCATGAACTGGAGTGCTCCGTTCTTGCTCCATACGTGGCACTTTTTCGGCTGAAAAAAAGTCAAACAGATTTCCAGATGTCTTCTTACCTCCAAAACCTTCCTGACCATCGTTATTAGTGCGCTTCATAATTTCTCAAAATTTTCAGCCAAGAAAAATTTATTCAGAAAAAAAGTACTTGTTCTGACTCTGGATAGCTCCACGGAGTAAATGCAAAAGTGGGCGGAGTCTCAGAAATTCTGATGAGAAAATGGAGAGAGAGTAGACAGGAAATAGGGTAAAGGAGGGAAAAAATAATAATAATGGGTTTGTGGGAAATTGAAGAAATTAATCATTGGAGAAAAAGGAGAAGGGATGGAAAAAATAGGAAATTGAATTAAAAAAATTTTTTAGTTGCGAAATGGCATGGTTGCGAAATGCAAAAGTTGCGAAATGGCATGGTTGCGAAATGGAATAGTTGCCAAATGACTGGTTACAAAAAGACCGGTTGCAGAATGGCAAAGTTCTAAAATATCCGGTTGCGAAATATCCAGTTCCGAAGTTATCAGTTGCGAAATATCCGGTTGCAAAGTGGGCGGTTGCAAAATGTCATAGTTGCGAAATGTACGGTTGCGAAATGTTTGGTTGCGAAATGTCAAGTTACAAAATGTCCGGTTGCGAAACGTCCAAATTACACTTCTTCTGCGATTCGTTTTTTTCAGAGGGTCGAAGATTCTCATTTTGGCAAAAATTTATTATTTTTTCAAATTGCTCATCATAAAATTGCACAGTTATTTTCAAACATTTCTATTAATAATTAGAGACCTATTATTTATTATTATTAATAATTTGAAGCTCTCAAGGCCCAAGGAAAAAAAAATTATCAATATTTTTTGGAAAACACATCAAATTTTGCTTAGGGTTCTAAAATATGGAACATGAGGAATCAGGAATCACAAAAATAGTAACAATAATGTAATTATCGATGGAGCGCATTTTCAGAGGGTCAGAGTGGCAGTAATTATCGATGCAAAATAAATTATCAATGGAGCACACTTTCAGCGTCCGGATCTCGCAGCTTTCGCCATCTGTTGAGCTTGTGCCGCCTGTTGGGTTTCGTTGAGGCTGAAAACTATGTAGTTCGAACTTTCTAGCGAATCCCAACTTACAAAGTCATCGTTTGCAAAATGTGCAATTGCTCGTCCTGTCCCAGCGTTTTCAGGTACGCTGCAAAAGTTTTCCGTCTATCTGTGTGCCTAGATATCCAAAACTCACCTTGCAATCCTCCATATAGCTCAGCCTTGATCATGACGGCTGACATGAGTCGCTCACCATACGTAACTCGCTCGAAGTGCGCCTGTTCTTGCTGTTGTTGGGCTGAAAAATGACATTCTGTGCCTCTGACCCAGTGACCCAGTGACCCCATGACCCAGTGACCCAGTAACCGAGTGACCCACTGACCCATTGAGCCTCTGAGCCTCTAAGCTTCTGAGCCCCTGAGCCTGTGAGCTTCTGAGCCTCTGAGCCTCTGAGCTTCTGAGCCGCTGACCCAGTAACCCCGTGACCCAGTGACCTACTGAGCCTTTGAGCCTCTGTGCCTCTGAGCTTCTGAGCCTCTGACCCAGTAACCCCGTGACCCCGTGACCCCGTGACCCACTGACCCACTGAGCCTCTGACCCACTGCCCCTTACCCTTGATCCGCTCGGTCTTCTCGATGAATCGCCGATTCTCCCGGGCAGCGTCGAGCTTCGGCGTATTCTTGACATCCAGCATCCATGGACAAGGCCCAAAATCGAAAAACATTGGAGTCGTTGAGTTCTTCGGTGTGCTCGTCTCATAAATTGGTCCTATCTTTCGGCGAAGCTCAAGCGATTGGCGAGCTCGTCTCGCTAGCTTGGACATTGTTGCTGGAAAGAGATTGTAGTTTGTAGTTTTTGTAGTTTGTAGTCTTTGTAGTTTGTAGTTTGTAGTTTATAGTTTGTAGTTTTTGTAGTTTGTAGTTTGTAGTTTGTAGTTTGTAGTTTGTAATCTCTCCAAAAACTCACGTCGCTGGGGCTCGTGGATGAAGAACTTTTGAAAGTATGGAATCTGAAGTCCGTAACTGGCTTGGACGATTTCGTCGTGGCTGAAAATTTTGCTATTTTTAAAAATCTGATCTATACAATTTGTTTAGAATTTTTCAAGCTTTGTTTTACTGTAAAAACGGTCTTCAAACCATTAAAAGTAACACAGTTATTCAGCTTTGAAAATTTTGTACTGAAGACAAGAGTTTTTCCCAAAAAAAATGTTTTGAAAAATTTTTTTTCGAAAATCGCTTTAATACATTTTGTAGCCCCTAAAAATAGCTACATTTTCATATACTTTTCTTAAAATTTGAACAAGTTTAAGTCGAGTTATTTAGATTTGAATTATTTGTACTCCTCTTGGACAATGGTGCAATCTGAACAAAGGTGAAATTTTTGAGACTTTTAGAGGATATTGAGGCTTTAAAGTTTGAAAGAGGTTAGACACCAGACAGCCAGACACTCTTACTGTCTGCGTCTCTGAGAGAGACTCAGACAGCGAGAGTCTCTCGTCGTCTGCGTCTTCGCTCAACTTTGAAGCGTTGTATCTCAACTTCCAGCTGAGCTACAGTAATGAAACTTTCATCATTCGAAAGGAAATTTTTCGCTCTATCGTTTGATATCAAAATCTCACCTCATAATATGCCGTCTCGTCTTATCCGGTCGAATCGACTCGTCCTCTTCTACACTCCAATTTGTATCCTCTAGTTTTCTCTTCTTTGGAGTCTCCTTGGGAACCAAAAATCCAAACGCAGATGGGAGAGAGGTTTTCGGAAGCTCCAGAAGAGCCTGAAGTAGCGACATTTTTGGCATTTCCATTGGCTCAGAAGCCAGTTCCATGGGCCCAGAAGATGTAGACGGAGGGTTGAATGTGGAGACCATCATTTTGAGATCTGAAAATTGACCTGAAATAGTCCAATAAATTAAGAGAATCAGAGAAATTCACAAGAGAAATCCAAAGGCACAAATGGGCAGGAGAGAAGAATTGGAAATTTCGACAAGAGAAGAGAAAAGGAGATATGAATGAATGTGTATATGGATTAGAAATGAATAAGAAGAGGAAAAAGGTGAAGAGAATAGAGTCATGAGACAATTTGTAGTTGAAATAAGAAAGACAGGGGCCCTCTTGGATACATGGGTTGATAGAATGGATTTGGGATTAGTTGAGAGAATGAGAAATGCCGAGATTTTTGAGTATAGCGGAAAGGTACTAGTAGGAAAGAAAATTTGAGATTGTAGAACAAGAAGAAGAAAAAAAAAGAAATAGAAGGAAAAAAGTCTTGAAATTTTATGTGGAATTTTTGAGAGTTTTTTTGAGATTCTAGAACTGAGATTTGAAATATTGACATTCAGAGATTTCGAGATTGTGAGATACTGAAATTTTGAAATTTCGAGATTTTGAGATTTTTAAGATTCTGAATTTTTTCTTGATTTTAAATTTTGATATTTAGAGATTCTGAGATTCTGAAAATCCGAAATTTGAGATTCCAGAATTTGGAAATTTTGAGATTGAGAGATTCTAAGGATTAGAGATTCTAGAGAATTTAGAGATTCTCTGAAATTCTGAGATTTTATAATTCTGAGAATCTAAAATTCTGAGATTTTAAAAAATGGAGATTTTGAGATATTTTGAGATTCTGAAAATTTGGAAATTTTGAGATTTAGAGATTCGAAAAATTTTAGAGATTCTAAGGATTAGAGATTCTAGAGAATTTAGATATTCCGAATTTCTGATTTCTATAATTCTGAAATTCTAAGATTTTGAGATTTTGAAGTTTTCGGGATTTTAAAATATTGACATTCAGAGATTTCGAGATTTTGAGATTCCAAAACTTGGAAATTTTGAGATTTTTAAGATTCTGATGTTTTTGGGATTTTAGATTTTGAGATTCCAAGACTATAATAGGCTGAAAAAAGGACGGAAAATTCCAGTTTCCAGTTAAAAAAAAACTTTCAAAAAACGATATCTACCAATTTTCATAAAGTCGCATTTTCATTTTCAGCTTGAGGCCTAAATTGGCCTATATCTGGCTCAAAAATTGTTTTCATGGAGTATGACTAAGTTTTTTGTTTGGATTTTCCGTGGTCAATTTGGTACAATACAATCAAAATTTGACCAAAAATTTTTTGGCCCAAAATCGGAAAAAAAATCCCATGGCCTATTTTCGGCCCATAACTTGCTTTAAAATTGTTTCCGTGCGTTAGGATTAAGTTTTTTGAACTTCCGGGAGTTTATTATGTCAGATAACATCTTAATTAGACATAAAAAAATTTGGGCCCAAAATCGAAGGCATTTTTTTCGATTTTGGGCCAAACACTTTTTTGTCGATTCTAACTACACTATCCTAATTAATTTACAAGCAACTTATAAAACTTAATTTCGAGTAAAAAATGATTTTGAAGCCAGATTTAGACTTTTGTCCAAACTTCGAGACCTCGAGATTCAAAAATTTTCCAACTCTTTAAAATTGCATTTTTTAAAAATTAAAAACTATCAAAACAACACATCTACACCCCAAAAAACCAAAAAACAATCAAAAATTCTTTAGAAAAAATGAGAAAATCACAATTGAAGCCAGGAGAGACGCAGCTACATTAGCAAAAATAGGAAAAGAGAGTGTAGAAGATGATATTAAAACAAAAAAAAAACACTAAAATTTTCTTATGAAAAAAAGAAGAGGAGAAGATATCGAAAGAGAACATACAGAACACATACATATATAACCTTGATGAGACGAAAACTAATGGAAAAATGAGACGAAAAAATTTTTTTTGGGTTGAAGGTCAAAAAATACTAATAACAAGAAGGGTGTGGCTATTTTTAACGGAAGTAAGAAAATAACGAAAAAACTCATTTTTTGTACTCCTCGTGGACAACACCCACGAGGAGTACAAGGCTCTGTGGAAAATGTTCTAAAAGCAAAAAGTTTCCGACAAAAATTCAGTTAAAACTTCATTGAAGGTTTATGTGTACTCCTCGTGGACAATAGGAGTACACTACACCTTGGTACCCAATTTTTTGTTGTAAAATGTAACAAAAGAGGACCCCACTATGGTGAGTCATCATACTTTTTATATGTATAAAAATGTTTTTTCTGGTTGTAAAAAATGCGGAATCAAAAAAATTTTTTTTTTGATTTTCACTCTTTTCCCCTTTTTTCAAAAAGTTGGAAGCTAAATTTTCTGCTTTTTGGATGTGTTTTTAATCAATTATTGCGGTTCGAATGAGCTTACGTGCAAGTTTTTCTAACTTCTGGGAGTTTAGTTATGGAATTTTGAAGTTTGCGATCTCCTAATTTTTTCGGTAAAAATTCCCAATTTTCGAAATTTTTCAAAAAGTTACAATTCAAATTTTCTGCATTTTGTATATGTTATAGATTAGCTAATTGCAACTCCAACGCGTTATCTCGCTTGGCTCAAAACGGTCTGGAACGCTAGCTATGAATTTTTGAAGTTAACGATTTCCTAATTTTTTTCGGAAAAAACTCAATTTTCGACATTTTTCAAAAAGTTGTAATTCAAATTTCTTGTATTTTGGATATGTTATAGAATCGATTATTGCGGTTCAATTAGGCTTACTTGCAAGTTTCTCCAACTTCTGAAACTTAAGATATGAAATTTTGAAATTGGCAATCTCTCTTAATATGTGAGAGATTTTCATTCTTTTCCACTTTTTTTCAAAAAGTTGACAGAGAAATTTTCTGCATTTTTTATATGTTGTAGAGTCGATTATTGCGGTTCAAATAAGCTCACTTGCAAGTTTCTCCAACTTCTGGAACTTCAGATATGAAATTTTGAAGTTAGCGATTTCTCCTAAAATTTTCAGTAAAAATCCCGATTTTCGACATTTCTTAAACATTTGTCATTCAAAATTTTTGCATTTTTTATACAGTATAGATTAGCTTATGGCAATTCCAACGCGTTATTTCACTCTGCTCAAAACGATCTAGCACGTTAGTTATGAAATTTTTTGAAGTAAAACATTTTTCAACATGCCCAAACTTTTATTATTTTAAAAGTCAAACCAATAGAAAAATGGATGTTCAAGGTAGTACAAAAAATATCACATTTTTCCATGGATGGATTACTGTAGGATTACTGTAAAAGGTAGCGGAGGCAATTTCAAAATGTCAAGGGTTCAAAATTAAAAAAAAAATGAACAGGGGACACTTTGAAAATGTAAGTCAAATGAGAGTAGGTGAAAAAATTTCAAAATGTCAGATATTCAAAAAATATTTGTACCAAAAAGTGGTAGAAAAATGAACAGGGAACATTTTGAAAATTTCGGTTTGGGAAGTCTGAACAAACAGATAATTGTCGTTGGAGCGCAGTTGCAGACACTGGTTACAACATTTTTGATGGTTTGATGCGCAGAAGTATGGATGAGCTGAAAATCTTAATATTTTGTTAATGACAGTTGCAAAATGGCCAGTTGCGGAACGACCGGTTGCAAAATGTCAAAGTTGCGAAATGGCCAGTTGCGAAACGATCGGTTGCGAAATGTCACAGTTGCGACTTGAAGTGGTTGCAAGGCGTCCGGTTGCGAAATGACTGGGCATTTCATAACCGGACGTTTCAAAACCCGGACGTTTCATATGCGGACATTCCAAAACCCGGACATTTCATAACCGGGCGTTTCATAACCGGACATTTCGAAACCCGGACGTTTCACAACCGGACATTTACAACCGCGCCATTCTAGTATGAAAAAGTTACGAAATGGCCAGTTCCGAAACAGTCGGTTACGAAATGACTGGTTGCCGGAAATTTCAGAACCCGGACGTTTCATAACCGGAAATTTCGAAATCCTGACTTTTTATAACCGGGCATTTCAAACCCCGGACGTTTCATAACCGGACACTTTAGAACCGTAGAGCTCCATTTCGAACCGAAACAAGGTCATTTCACAACTGTTCCATTTCGCAACTATGAGTTTTGACCATCGGCCATTTCGCAACCAGTCATTCTGCAACTTTTTTTTCACTAACCTCGTTTCAATAGGCTTGCTCAGATCTTATGTTTTTACATTCCGGTTTTGGTCCAAAAATCCCCAGATTTTTCCCCAAGATTGAGAAGACGATGGTGGTCTTATATCTTCATTGTTCTGAAAATTTCCTTTAGTGACAAAAACAAAATTCAAATTCTATTGAAGCTAAAAAATATAAAAGGATTAGTGTGAAACAACAAAACACTACTATGTTGTGTGCATATCACGGAAATGAGGAATGAGCAAAAAAAGTGGGCGGAGCTTGTTGGAGATTGAAAAATGAAGCGGAAAGGGAGTGTGGGAAAAAGTGCACAATGTGATTTTGAAATTCTGAAAAAGGTTAGGATGACGTGAAGAAGAAGAAGGTTAGAAACTTTAGGAATCTGAAATTTCCAGATTTCGGAAGCTAGCGAATGTTCGCTAGCTAATCTTCGCTAACTCGGACTTCAATTTTCGCTAGCTTAGTTTCTTTTGTTAGCTACATAGCTTGGGTTATTATGTTTGCTAGCTTGATCTAATACCTTCGCTAGCTTAGTCTTTGTTCGCTCGGTGTTCACTAGCTCATGTATAATTTTGCTAGCTTGGTCTATCATATTTGCTAGCTCACCTTCGCTAGCTAATCTTCGCTCGCTTACTACAATTTCATGGACACGGATATGGACAGAGATAATAATGAACAATGTGTGCATTTTTATTCAAGCGAATTTATTTCGAAAAGGTTTGAAGGGAGAGGGATTTTCGTACTTTTAAATCATCGTGCAGTATTTCAAAAAGTACACATCTTGTTTTCATAAAATTCATGAAAAATTACTCATTATCATTGTCTATATACTCCTTAGAGAAGTAAGTGCAATGAGCTCTAATCTTGGCTGAAATTTAGTCATGTAAAAGAGATTGCATTGTTGCTTGCTAGTAAAAATAATGAATTTCGAACGTCTGAGCCTAATAACTTTCGTAGCGAACTTGTAGCTGAACATATTTAGAATTCCGAGGCCCACACATATAAAGCTCGAAGTTAGCTCATGATGCTGGCTCAAAAAACTTCAAGTTCGCTCCAAATACTACCTAGGTATACCTCAAAAAGCTCAAAATTAGCCGACAATATTACCTCAAAAAGCTCAGAGTTAGCTCAAAATACTCAATATCTCTAAACGGCCACCCGACCTCCGACCGCCGACCGACCACCGAACTCCGACCGCGGACCGCCGACAAAACTTGCATTTTTGCTGCAAGCTACCAAATAAGCTAGCGTTAACGCTACATACTATCTTAAGCTTCTGATTACTGTAGTTTCTTACGGTACCTTCAAGTTACTTTACTTTAGCTTTAAGTTACCGAAATTTCCCATAAGCTCACAAGAGCGTGGGAAGACGTAATGATACCTTTTTTTTTATACTTTAAAATTGTGTGAAAATAAAGGTGTACTTTTCTAGAAATATTAAAGCCTTCTTTTTGAAAAATGATGTGATCCTCTAGCCATCAAAACAAAACTAAAGATGTATTCTGGGTTGTTAAGAGGGAAAAGGACAAGAAACGGAAATTAGGTATAAGCATACATACTTTTTGGCGGAAAATTCGAATAACTCAAAACAATGTAATCAATCTGAAATGTCTAGACTTCCAAAAAAAAATCTCATAAAATTTTATTTGAGATTAGAAAATGAATTATTGAGAAAAGTTAATCAAACAAGAGAAAAAGTATAGCATACAAAAAAATAACTATAACAACGTGAAGTCACAGCAAAGTTTTTGTCCTTGGACCAAGGGGTACAGCTTGGGGTCGAATTAGAGTTCCGAATCGAATATCGGCATTTTTGATAAAGTGATAAAATGACGAAAATGATGTTCAAAATTATCATTTCTTCCAGGAATGACGAAACGTGATAATCAAAATTAGTCATTTTAGTCAAAGCTTGACGAAAAAAAAAGAAATGCTTAGGGAGATCCTTCATTTGACACGTTTCCTTGCCACGAAAAATTCTATGCCTAGGCTTTTTAATTTATTTTGACCACGTTTGATGACGAAAATGACAAAAAAATGATGAAGATGACGAAAACGACTAAAATTATAGTCAATTTTATCTCAAATGATATCTTTTGACAAAAAATGATAGTCGACGAAATTGTTTACGAAATTGTTGTTCGACCACGTCAATTCGGAACCCTAGGTCGAATGAACATTCTCCTGTGTATTGTTTAATGGTACCAAGGATTTTTTGTCCCCATGGCTTTAAGTGTTCCTGAAAATTTTTTGAAATTTTTCTTGGAAAGACACATGTTATTACAACTATTTCGATGAACAGTTATAAGCGATCTCTACTCACCTTCCGATTCTTGGAAACTGTTTGCATTCTGTCCGATTTTCACTCGTCCAAAACAGTTTAGGAATTCTCTTCCACACCTATGCGTGCGCACCCATTCACAATTCTTAATTTAATCAAAAGTTTTTAGAGATTAAAGTAGGATTACAGTCATTGTTTTTTTTAATCAAATGATCGTCCCAACTCCATTATTTACGAAAACAAAAATATTTTTCCACAAAAATCGCTAAAACTCGAGAAAATCGATTTTCAAAACGCCAACTTACATTTTTTCTTATCTATTTCAATGAATGTAGAATTTTTTACTGATTCGAACGCATCTAATATCGCTTCTCAAAACTCATTTTGAAGCGATTTATGAGCGTTTGAACACTTCGTGAGAGACGTAGACACTGTCTCATTTCTCTGCGTCTCTACGACAACGAGAGCGTCTGCTTTCTCTGCGTCTCTCTTACTAAAACTTCAAACGCTCACAACTCGCTTCAAAATGAGTTTTGAGCAGCGACATTGAAGTAGGTTAGAAAAAATTGAGGCTTGAAAATCGATTTTTTAACGATTTTTGTGCAAAAATATTGTTATTTTCGTAAATATCTGAATTGAGATGATCATTTGAGAAAATAACAAAACAATGACTGTAATCCTACTTCAAAGCGACTTGGACTATTCAAAGTATTTTCCAATCTTTACTTACTTCTTTAATAAGTCGTACTCCTCCCGAGCGATCCATTTGCAGAATTTCAGAAAAAAAAAAAGAATTTTTCCGACCCCATTATTCAGTTAGGAATCATGGAAAGTTCTGGAATATTTTATAGAAAATCAATTCTAGGAAGATGTTTAATTTGCTTTACTTTATTTAAAAAAAGAGGTCAAAAAGTTGCATTGGGAAACGACGGAGGAATTGATGATTCATTCGATGAATATATACCACAGAATAGAAACAAAACAACGGGAAAATTGAAGCGGACGTTGACTCGAAGACAAAACATCCCGTCCCATTTCATTCGATGTTTAACGTTCAACGATAGACAATAAAAATGTTACTTTTTTATTTATTCGCAAGGCAATACTGAAGTAAACGGACAAAAACAACAAAAATCTTTCATAATTACTTGGATTTAGCAGTGAAGCATTGGTCTCAAGGCAGTGGGAATGCCAGGGCTAAGAAGATATTCGAAGAACTCCTCGTAAGATCTTGAGCTAAGAGAATGTTGAGCCACATTGCACCATAGTTGTCTCCGCTTACACATTTCACCCCGTTCAGCGTTGTTCGCGATTATAAACGTATTCAGAGGATGACGAAGCTGCAAAGTTTCTTTTGGTTTATTCCTTCTGGCCCATTTTAGGAGATAATAAAGCTATACAGGACACGGTCTCCTATGTCTAATTTATAGGGACAGATAACATCACAAGATGTGGATTTTCCAGAAAAATTGAGAAATTACAGCGTGAAGTATATTCTGGCTTGAAAATCAGGTTGATAGTCGTTTTCTCTCGGAGAAAAAATCGTTTCCATATTTTTCACCAATAAATTTCTTCAAAACAGCGAAATTACGTACTGCCAATCTGAAGTTATTAAACGATTCAGTGTATTTTCCCTGCATTTTCGTTAATAACTTCAAATTGACAGTACGTAAAGAAAATTATTTGGGAAAATTTTGGAAAATGATTTCTCTCCGAGAGAAAACTACTATTAACCTGATTTCCAAGCCAAAATATGCTTCACGCTGAAATTTTTCAATTTTTCTGGAAAAATCCACATTATCTGATGTCATCTGTCCCTAAATTAGACGCAGAAGACCGTGGGAAGCCTATCTCTACTAATATCTCTACCCGAATGAGAAGATCGTCATCTGAACGATAATCATCTTTAAGCACGGTGTATTCCCTTGTTCATTAACAGAGAGGATCCACCACACCAACCCACTATCTTATCAAATGTATAATCCGACTCTCGTCTTTTCTTATTGTTGCAATCCATATCTCCCCTTTCGATAGAGAATGAGGGCAAGGTCAATCGGTGAAAGAAAAAGAAATTTGCTCCGCCTAGATGTATATAGATGTCGATCATACAAAGGCCAGAGTGTGATGATGGTAGGTCTATTGCTGTTGCTGTTGCTTCTTACTCTTTCACTTCCTTCTTTTTCCGCCGTTCCATCTCCTCTTCAACTCGTACTCATGGATGTTTCTAACTGCGTCAACCTGCGATGCGAGTGGCGAGGAGTAGGAGAGCAATGCAAATCGGCCACGGTCCTGGTCAGCGAACCAACGTTTTAATTATCATATCAACATAAATATTTAAGGATGGCTATGGAGATTATTTCGACTTTCTTAAAGACGACGAGTCAGATGACGATCTTCTCACTCGGCTGAAGGTTAGTAGAAATAGTAGAGATCCTGCTTTATTATCTCCAAAAATGGAATGACTCAGAAGGAATAAACCAAAAGAAACTTTGCAGCTTCGTCATCCTCTGAATACGTTTATAATCCTGAACAACGATGAACGGGGTGAAATGTGTAAGAAGAGACGACTATGGTGCAATGTGGCTCAACATTCTCTTAGCTCAAGAGCTTACGAGGAGTTCTTCGAGTATCTTCTTAGCCCTGGCATTCCCAGCGCCCTGAGACCAAAGCTTCACTGCTAAATCCAAGTAATTATGAAAGATTTTTGTTGTTTTTGTCCGTTTACTTCAGTATTGCCTTGCGAATAAATAAAAAAGTAACATTTTTATTGTCTATCGTTGAACGTTAAACATCGAATGAAATGGGACGGGATGTTTTGTCTTTGAGTCAACGTCCGCTTCAATTTTCCCGTTGTTTTGTTTCTATTCTGTGGTATACAGGGTGGCTAATAAGTATGCAACGTTTTGAGTTGTCCGAAATTTTTCTAACGTTCAATATTTTTCTGAAATCAAAGAGTGTTAAGATGAAAAATTATCCAAAATTTGTGTTATTTGTTGCTCCGGCATCTCGAGGCTTCTGTATCTTCTCAAAAGGTTCAAAACATGGAACTTTTTTAAGGGCACTGCGCCGCGGCTCTTGTTCAGGATAAAATAAAAGTTTGATGTTGACGGAGAAAACAAACGTCATAAATATGATCTCCAGATCATTTTCCACCACTGTTCAAAATTTCATCAAAATTGATCACTGTTCCAAGGAGTTATGATTCGAAATATGACTCGGATTTGCCCAAAAACGCAAAAATCGACTTTTCAGTACTAATTGAAATGAGCATGTCTTGACTGAAATCACTTCGCAAACATTCGGATGAGTTGAATAACCTTCAAGTGCCATAGAAAAACTCGAAAAAGCTAAATTCGGTCATCTAACAAATTCTATGGTGTCGCTATGGAGGGAAGAAAAACCTGACCTTGACTTGCGGCGCACTATAAACCTCCAAACTAATTGGAGCCATTTTTTAAACTATTTGGCCGTCGTAACTGATAAGTTTTAGCCTAAATCAATGAAAACAACTAGAAGAACATTATAAACAACAACTTTTTGATTCAAAGCGTGTCGGGTCTGTTTTCTGAGCCGTCAAAGTGACCCGATTTTGCACTGAAAAAGGCACGATTTTTGAAAAATAGCTCCAATTTTTATCTATGAACCCGAAAATGATGATGGAATTCAAAAACCAATCAGAAATTGGATAACATTTAAGATTCTTATTGTCGGATAAACCACCTCCCGATAGTTTACAAGAAAATCTGTCTCAAAGTAGCGTTGCACACTTTTTAGCCACCCTGTATATTCATCGAATGAATCATCAATTCTTCCGTCGTTTCCCAATGCAACTTTTTGTCCTCTTTTTTTTGTAAAGTAAGGCAAATTGAACATCTTCCTAGAATTGATTTTCTATAAAATATTCCAGAACTTTCCATGATTCCTAACTGTATAATGGGGTCGGAAAAATTCTTTATTTTTCGGAAATTCTGCAAATGGATCGCTCGGGAGGAGTACGACTATATATTCATATATATATATATATTCATGGAAAGAATCACCAATTCCTCCATCGTCTACCAATATGGGAACAATCCAATTTTTTGTCCTCTTGTGTTTGACACAAATTTGTTCATTGTCCGCAAACTATAAGGTAAGCCAATGTTCACTTGCTTCTTTCACACTCATTTCACCGCTTATAACTGTTCATATGTAGTTGAAATAATATGTGTTTTTCCAAGAAAAATTTTCAGGGAGACTTAAAGCCTTGGGGACAAAAAATCCTTGAAAAAATACACAGGAGAATGTTCATTCGAGCCCAAGCTGTAGCCCTTGGTCCAAGGACAAAAACTTTGCTGTGACTTAACGTCTTAAATGTCTGTTCTCATATTGAATAAAAAATCTATCCATGTACTATACAGCAACAGGTCTAAAGAAAAGGTTCTCAAAGCCCTGAAAGCAAGAAAAAAACAACAAAAGGAATTAAATGATATACAAATTCCAATCATATAGACCAACTGAACATCTTGTCCATTTTCACCACTTCAATCTTTTCTAAGAATCAAAATTATTAGTTGCATATAATATGCTTTTTGGTTGATTTCCCATAAGCTCACCAGAGCGTGGGAAGACGTAATGATACCTTTTTCTTGATACTTTGAAATTATGTGAAAATAAGGGTGTACTTTTCTAGAAATATCAAAGCCTTCGATTAAAAAATGATGTGATCCTCTAGCCATCAAAACAAAGCCAAGGGAAAAGGACAAAAAACGGAAATTAGATATATGCATACATATTTTTTTGGCGGGGAATTCAAAAGACTCAAAACAATGTAATTAATCTGAAATGTCTAGACTCCGAGAGTCTCATAAATTTTTATTTGAGGTTAGAAAAGGAATAATTGAGTATAGTTAACCAAACAAGAGAGAAAAGAATACCCGAAAAAATCCAACAAAAATCAAAGGAACTATGATACAAATTGAGACCAGAATCTTAAGAAAAAGAATATTAGACTCAAAATTAAGTCGGAAAAACTCAATCCTCCTCAGCGAACTTTATCAAACTCTCAAACTTCCTTTTCTCATCCGAAACTGGTTGAAAAGTCGAATACAATGTGACCAGAGCACAAAACTTCTCATAGGTACTTCCAATGACTCGATGTAATCCGTATAATTCTCCTAATCGAGACGGCCAAATGTTCCCATTGTACTCCGTTTGACAGTACTTGAGAAGTGCGGAGGCATAGTAGTCGCGGTGGATGGTAAGCAGTTGCTGGCCAGATGGGGAGAGGGGAATGCCTGAAAAAGTTGAAATAAAGCATTTTTATGAAGGAAAGCTATGTTTTTTGCACTCTTATAAGTTTAGTACAAGAATCGGCAAAAAACTGACAAAAATTAAAAAAACCGAAAAAGACCGAAAAAAGATTTTTTTTCTGATTTTGAGCCCAACAATTTTTAGGCCTAATTTTGATCTATTCTGACCAAAAAGGCTACGGTAAGTTCAAAAAACATAGTAATAAATCATGAAAATGATTTTGAAGCGAGTTATAGACATTTTTACACGTCGAATTTTCAGGCTCCGACCCGGACCTATTTCGGTCTATATCTTGCTTGAAAATCGTTTCCGTGACTTGAAACTAATGGGCCTTTTTTTTCGATTATGGGCCTGAAAATTTTTGTATCTAATTTTAACGCCTCCTGACTAAATCAGCTACAAGAAAACCGAAAAACTTAGTCCGAAGTCACAAAAATGATTTTGAAGCGAGTTATAGGCCGAAATAGGGAGTTATAGTCCCAAAGGCATTTTTTTCGATTTTGAGCCGAACTTTTTTTCTCGCAAATTTAAATTGTATTATATTAATTAGGCTACGAGAAATCCGAAAAAATTAGTCCTAAGTCACGAAAATGATTTTGAAGCGAGATATATCCAATTTTAAGAATGGCCTACCTGCCGGATCCATGGCAAAAATCGCTGCCAACAACAAGTACTCCTCCTGTTTCAACTCGATTCCTTTCATCGCTCGGATGATTTTCGTTCGAATATCTTTCTTCAAATCTTCCCCAATACTTTGATTCGCATTGACTTCATCAGAAAACACATCGACTTCACCGGGAAACTTCAATTCCCCTTCATTCTGTTGGAAATTCCTCCAAGCCGTAGAGAACAGCATATTCTTAAAGTAGGTAATTTTTCTTAATTCTCTCAAATGACCATCCCAATTTCATTATTTACGAAAATAACAATATTTTTGCACAAAATCGTTAAAAAATCGATTTTCACCTGAAATTTTTTCTAGCCTACATATTTCAATGAAAGCAGAAATTTTTGCTGATTCGAATGCACTTATTATCGCTGCTCAAAACGCATTTTGAAGCGAGTTATGAACAATTTTTCAATTGTCGCGCCGACCGCTGCCGACTTGAATCTGCTGTCGCGCTCGCCGCTGCCGGCTCATACGTCGGCAGCGGTCGGCGCGACAATTGAAAATTTGTTCATAACTCGCTTCAAAATGCGTTTTGAGCAGCGATATTAGGTGCGTTCGAATCAGCGAAAAATTCTGCATTCATTGAAATAGGTTAGAGAAAATTTCAAGTGAAAATCGATTTTTAACGATTTTTGTGCAAAAATATTGTTATTTTCGTAAATACTGGAATTGTGACGATCATTTTTACCTTAATGTAAGCTCCCTTGAGGAACTTTTCCGAATCTTCTGTAGTTAGAAATCCTTTTCGAACAATTTCAAACTTTTTCAGGTAATCCAAAGATGTTATTTGGTTCAGCAAACTCCACTGAACACAGCTCATTTGAGCCCCCACGGGTTTATGGGTGTATTGAATTGGATTCCGGAAGTTTTCGATGGCTTCAGCGGGAGTGATGCAAGATACATTGCACCACTCGAATTTGTTGGTTCTGAAACAAAATGTCACTTTAAAAACTACAAAGGATTACTGTACCTGTACCACTCGATGATTCCCAGATGCTTTACAACCCGGTCCAAAAACTTTTCCGACGTAACATCCATTTTATAATGGGCTGTTAGTAGGCCGGAACTCAGAATACTTTGGAGCCTTTCAAACTTTCCAGCGTCCAATTTGGAGATTGTTTTCTTTTGGTCAATGTCTTGGTAGTTTTTGTAGAGTCTGATATTCCTTCGGAGGAACACGTCGCAGCTGTTGCAGCATGGCATCTAAAGCTTTGGAAAATTAGGGAGAAATCCTGTTAGTGAGTGAAAAAATCAAGTTTCTAGCTCAATTTTGAGCCGAGATATGGCGCTTTTAAGGTCAAAAGGAGTTAGACGCCAGACGAGCAGACCCTCTCACTGTCTGCGTCTCTCGCGCATGAGAGACGCAGACAGCGAGAGACTCTCGTCGTCTGCGTCGTCGCTCATGTTTGAAGCCTTGTATCTCAAGTTCCAGGTGAGCTATTGCGATAGAAAAAATATCATTCGATGAGAAATTTTAAGCTCTATTTTTTGATATAATAATTGAGTTTCAATTCTCAATAAAACTATGTGAAACTTTGATTTTGCGCTTCAAAGTTTATGATTGCGCTTCAAAGTTTATGAATGCGTTTTCGTTGTCTGCGTCTCTCGTGCATGAGAGTTGCAGACAGCGCGACTCTCTCGTAGTCTGTCGTCGCTCATCTTTGAAGAGTTGTATCTCAATTTCCAGATGAGATTTTGCGATGAAACTTTTATCATTCGATGGGGAATTTTGAGTTCTATCCTTTGATATTATTTTCAAACATTGATTTACAACAAACCACTGTGAAATTTTTATTTTAAATATATCTAATAGTAAAAAGAATAAACAGTCTTGAATTTCTTTATTTTCCGTCCAAGGTTCAACTTTCTAACTTAATTTTGAGCCGAGATATTGCGCTTCGAAGTTTGCGGAGAGACGCAGACAACGAGAGTCTCTCGCGCATGAGAGACGCAGACAGCGAGAGTGTCACGTCGTCTGCGTCATCGCTCAACTTTGAAGCGTTGTATCTCCACTTGGAGATGAGCTATAGAGATGAAACTTATACCATTCGATGGGGAATTTTAAACTCTATCTTTTGATATAAAACTCAAATTTTGAATTTTTACAAAAATATATGAAAATTGGATTCTAAAAATTTCACTTTTTTCTGCGTCATCGCTCAAATTTGAAGCTTGGTATCTCAAGTGCCAGAAGAGCTAGAAATTTCAAATTTTTACCGAAAACTTTCGCTTTACCTCAAAAATTTTAAACACTTACCCCAAAGGATCTCTTAAGCGAATCGGTTCCATTACAAACGACACAAGGAGCTCTTTGAGGAACAACAATTTCAACTTCTTCCTCGGCGTCTAAGTTGGTATCCATAGTGTCGAGGAGATAAAAGGATTAGGACAGAAAACGAATAATAAAGAAGAAGTGAAAAAATAGAGGAAAAAAAGGGAAGAAAAAAGGTGTATGTGCTTGATGTAGACACACACTGAGCACTAATCATGGAGAGATCAGAGAGTGCAGAATTGATAGATTTTTTAATGTTGGGAGGGGGGGGGGGGGGGGGTTTAAAATTGGATTACTGTAGCTTAGGATTACTGTAATAGAAAACGCCTGAAATTGGGGAAGTTTGAAACTATAAAATTGGAGATTTGGTTTTTGTTCTGAATTCCAAGATTTTGAAATCTTCAGAGTATCAGAAATTTTCAGAATTTCAGAATCTCAAAATCTGAGAATTGGATTTTTGCTAAATTCTGAATCATAGATCTTCAAAATTCTGCGAATTTCAAGATTCCGAAAATATTTAGAATCTGAAATTCCCATAATTTTCAAAATCTAACAAATCCAATTTTCAGATTCTGAAATTCTGAAAATTCTGATACTCTGAAAATTTCCAAATCTTGAAATTCAGAACAATTGAGGAAAAATTCCATCAGAATTTTTTGATCAGTAAAATTTCTAGTATTCGGAAATTCTGAAATTCTGAAAATCTGGAATTTCGAAGTTCCTGAAAAACTGACGTCTTCTGAACTGGAAAATCGGGAAATTTCACATCTGATTTTTTTGGAAGTCAGAATTTCTGAATTCTGGAGGTTCTGGAACTTTTCGATTAAAATTTTCAGGTTTTCAGATTCCGAATTACTGACGTCTTCTGAATTAGAAAATCTATTCTAAAAAATCTGAAAATCTGGAACTCTGAAGATTCTGAAATTCTGAAATCCTGTGTTTCTGATATCCTGAGATTCAAGGATTCTGAAGTCTGTAGGTTCTGAAATTCTCGAATTCAGAGATTTAGAGATTCTGGGATTCTGAAATTCTGAAATTCTGAAACCCTCGGTTTCTGTGTTTTGTGTTTCTTGTGTTTTGTGTTCTGTGTTTCGTGTTCTCCTGAAATTTCCACGTCTTCCGAATCCAGAAGACGTCAGAATTTTGAAAAATCTTCAGCTAGTCTAGTTGTTTTTCTGGTTCTCACATCATCTGAAATCTCAATTTCTATAATTTTCTATTTTCACCCTTTATAATACATATAATTACAGATTACCTACTCTTCAGAAGACGTCAAACTCCAAATATCATTTCCAACATATAATCTTCTTTGATAATCAAAAAAAATAATCAGAAGCGGTCACGTCTTCTGAAGACGTCAATGTATTCTAAAGTTAAAAATAAAAAAAGATGTTGGGAAAGGGTACAAATGGTCATGTGATATGGGAATTGCTGACGTCTTCTGAGAATCAGAAGTGGTGAGAAAAATTTCTGGAAGATTTTGGAAACAAATAATAGGGGTGAACTTTTCTTCGGAGATTACGGTAGTTCTGGAGGTACTGTAGGCTTTGAATTAGGATTACTGTAGTTTTAGAATTACTGTAGTTATTTTGTTACCTTCTTGGAAGTACTGTAGCTTCGAATTAGGATTACTGTAGTATTTCGTTACTTTCTTGGAAGTAGTGTAGCTTCACAGATACTGTAGTAATAAATTGAGGTTACTGTAGATTTACAGGTACTGTAATTTCAAAGGTGCTGAAGAGAAGATGCAGTATTACTGTAGTTTGAATGCGGATTACTGTAGTTTCAAAATTAGATTACTGTTGTCTTAATGTGGATTACTGTAGTTTCAAAATTGGATAACTGTATAAGTGGAGCTACTGTAGTTTTAAAGTGAGGCTACTGTAGTTTTGAAGCTACAGTATTTTTGGAAGTTTTTGGAACTCTTTGGGTCTATATTTCACAGCTACAGTAATCTAGGGATACTGTGATTCATGATTCATATGACATGGGTACCAGGCACCAAAAAAATAGGGAGGGGGGGGGGGGGGGGATAATCCAAAGATTTATTGCCCCATAAATATACACATGTATGTGCAGTTTTAGAGATCTTTTAAAAATTGGAAAAAATCATCTGGAAAGACGTTGGATTTTGAGCAATAAGATTATGACAGAAATTTGATGTTGGTTTTTTTTTTGAAAAAAAAAACTAAAAATGAAAGAATCTTAGAGAATCGAAAGAGTCATAACAACTGTATCCAGAAGAACTACAGTAATCGTACATCGAAACCACAGTATTTCTAGAACTACAGTAATCCTACACGTTTGACTACAGTACCTTCAAAACTACAGTAATCCAATGTTGAAGCTACAGCGTTTCTCCAAATCTACAGTAATCCTAAGAAGCTACAGTAATTTTTCATTTTTTACTGCAGTAACTCCAGAAATACAGTGACCTAACATTGAGATTAAATTATTCCCCCAAAATTACAGTAGTAGACAATTCCACTACAGTACCCCAGAACTACAGTAATCCAACATGGGAACTACCGTATCTCCGGAACTACAGTAATCTTACATTGGAACTAGAATACTTTCAAAACTACAGTAACCCTAAATTCGAACTAAAATACCTCAAAAACTACAGTATTCTTACGCTTAAATTACAATATTTTCAAAACTACAATACCTCCGAAACTTCAGTAATATTAAAATTCAACTACATTACCTCAAAACTACAGTAATCCAATATTGAAGCTACAGCATTTCTCCGAACCTACAGTAATCTTAAAAATCTACAGTAATCCCTCATTTTTTACTACAGTAATCTAACATTGAGATGGAATTTTTTCTCCAAAATTACAGTAGTAGACAATTTAACTACAGTACCCCCAGAACTACAGTATTCCTAGGTTACTGTAGCTGTGAAAAAGACCCCCAAAAAACTTTCCAACAAAAACTTTTCCCCCATTTTCGTCAGCACCAAATCCAAAAGGCTTATCTTCTAAATCCTACAAACTTTTATCGCTGACATTTTTTGCCATTTTCAGAACGACACTTTCAGTATAATCCTTTCCAGGGATCTTCGCATGTTTATCGATGAATAAATAATCCTTTTTGAGAAGGATTTATGTCTCTAAACAAAAAAAAAAAGGAAATGTCAAAGATTTCGGAATCCTTGGGATAATCTTTTGCCTTTTGGTGCCGGGTGTCATCGATGGTTAGAGTGCAGACATCTACCGTAATCCTACATTGAAACTACAGTAATCCTAGATAGAAACTACAATACCTCTAGAACTACAGTAATCCTAACTTTTAACTACAGTAACTTGAAGACTACAGCAATTCTACTTTGAAACTACAGTACCTCCAGAACTACAGTATTCCTTGGCTGTAAAATACGGTATCTACAGTAATCCTAAATTCTAACCACAGTAACTTCAAGTCTACAGTAATTTTCAATTTGTAACTACAGTAATATTTTGTTTGTAATTACAGTAATCTTCTATTTGTAACTACAATAATCTTCAATTTGTAACTACAGTAATCCAGCATTGAAACTACGGTACCTCGAGAACTACAGTAATCTTACATTGTAACTACAGTACTTAGAAAACTACAGTAATCCTGCAAAACTAAAATATCCCCTAATCTACAGCAATTCTACAGTTCAACTACAGTAACTCCAAAACTACAGTAATCCGTTTTTATAAATACAGTACCCTCGGAAATACAGTATTCCTTAGCTCCAAAATACAGTATCTACAGTACCGTACAACTTTACGTTTTCTGAATCTTCCAAATTTCAAAAACCGAAAAATGCCAGGTTGCTGTTGTTACTGTATTCTCATCGTCATTTGTCCGGTGAGTTTTTTTTGGGACGTTCTAGAACTTTAGGACACTCTAGAACTCCGAAATTTTTAGACAAGTTTCAGGACATTTCAGAACTTTTTAGACCTTGAGCGATGCTTTAGGACATTCTAGAACTTTCAAAAGCTTGTAGTTGATCCTTAGGACGTTTTAGAACTTTTTGAAAGCCTTAGGGCGCTCTAAAATTTTTAAAAGCCTTTAGTTAAGCCTTAGAACATTCTAGAACTGTTTTGAGGTCTTCAGAGCATTTTAGAACTTTCTGAAACATTTGGGACGTTCTAAAACTTTCAGAAATCTTTAGGACATTCTAGAACTTTCTTTATTGAAGTCTTGGGACGTTCTAGAACTTTGAAAAGCCTTCAGTTGAGCCTTAGGACGTTCTAGAACTTTCTGAAATCTTCTAGAACCTTCCCAATCATTCCTAGATCAATTCCTGCCATTTTAGATCTCCAAAAATCAATTCTAAGCTCTTCAAAAATCCTCGATTTTTCCAAATTTCAGCCCATCGCCGTGTACGTAAAAAACAACAACCAGTGTACGGGACAAGTCTGGCTGAATCTTCTGCTCTGTTATCTCTTCTTTTTTCCCGGACTAATTCATGCAATCGTCATATGTTGTTGCAGAGGCAGATGAGATTACTGTAGGGCTTCTTCTATGAGTAATAAATGATTGGTGTTTGGCATTTTTTGGGAATATGTTTCAGGGTTTCAGATATTGCAAAAAATAAAGTGCGTTGGGAAGCCTTTTTCCAGGGAAAATGAGTTTTTTTGGAATCCAAGATATTGAGATAATCCGGTCCATATTTTTGGCCAAGTTTCCCGAAGATTTGGGTTTCTAGGCCATGGAAATTGAAAAAATTGAAGTTTCCCAATTCTAGTCGTATTTGGGCTCATTCGAAAGCTCTCCTCGAGACAAATCGATTGGTGTAATTTTCGATGAATTTGGAGCAAAATTGACAGAGTTACAGTGGTGGCCTAGGTTCGGGTTACTAGGCCACCAATGACAAAATTTTGAAATGCTCCGATTCTAGTCGTGTTTGGGCTCATTCGAAAGCTCTTCTCACGCCAAATCGATTGGTGTAATTTTCTATAAATTTGGATCAAAACTAACCGAGATACCGTGGTGGCCTAGTTTCGGGTTTCTAGGCCACCAGTGTACAAATTTTCAAACTCTCCGATTCTAGTAGTGTTTAGGCTCATTCGAGAGCTCTCCTCGAGACAAATCGATTGGTGTAACTTTCATTAGAATCGAAGCAAAACTGACGGAGATACAGTTGTGGCCTAGTTTTGGGTTTCTAGGCCACCAATGACAAAATTTTAAAATGCTCCGATTCTAGTAGTGTTTAGGCTCATTTGAAAGCTCTCCTCGAGACAAATTGATTGATAATATTTTCAAGAGGAAATTTTTTCAATTTTTTATTAACAGTCTTGCAATAGTCACCCAACTCGGGGAGATGATCGGTCATAAAAATGGAAAAGGATCTCATTGAATGGATTAAATAGTGAGGGGGGAATAAAATGTCAATAGTTTCTTTCAGTACAATAAATATATGAATGATTATAAAACGTTTTTGTGTGATTATTATATGGGTTAACAGAGTGTATGCGGCCCTTGTTGGTCTCTTCAAAGAATCTTTTGTGTCTGGTGGTTTGGCTTAGCTTCCTTTAGAAGACAAAGTGCTTCGGAAGAGCTTCGCGTGGTGAGTGTGGGCAGCAATGGGCAATGAGGTCCGAGTCAGTGAGGCCCTCGGCGCAGGATTGGGTGGAGATGTCTGGAAAATTTTTTTAATGAAGCTTGTAACTTCGCTCAAACTCAAGCTAAAAAATTGAAAAATAGCTCGTTTTAAAAAAAATTATAAGCTCTCTAGGAGTGTATGACAAAATTTTCGAAAACAGACAATTTGTCGTACAGTCATTTGAAAGAGAGTTATGATTATTAGATGTATAACTTGTAGTCTAGCTTATAACCCTAATAACTCCGCTCAAACTCAAGCTACTAAGATGAAAAATAGCTCATTTTGAAGAGAATGTTTTGTTCTACACACTCTCAAAAGTAAATATTCGAAAATAAGTCATTTTTTATGTTTCTAGGTGGATCTTGAAACAAGTTATAACTGTAATTAATTTGTAGCTTGAAGTCTAGTCAATAGCGCTTATAACTCCGCTCAAACTCAAGCTAGAAGAATGAAAAATAGCTCATTTTAAAAATAATTTCTAGCTCTACAAGTTCTCTAGACAACATTTTTGAAGTCCACTTTTTTACGCTTATAACTTTGCTCAAACTTAAGCTAGAAAAATTAAAAATAGCTAATTTTGAAGGACATTCTCTATTCTCCATTTTCTCTAGACGACAATTTTTGTAGACCACTTTTGTGACGGTTATAACTTCTTTCAAACTCAACCTAGAAAAATAAAAAATTGCTCATTTTAAAGCGAATTTTCCGCTCTACAAGTTCTCGAGACAAAATTTTTTGAAACCATTTTTTAAACGCTCATAACTTTTCTCAAACCCAAGCTAAAAAGCTGTAAAATAGCTCATTTTAAAGAGAATTTTCCGCTCTACAATTCCTCCAAGAAATTTTTCAAAAACCAACCTTCCATTCCGGTACACGTCCCAATGCACAAGCGTGCCAGCTTATCTGCCAACTTTTTTCCACACGCCCGTCTATCCTCCTGCTCAATGTCCATATCGAACACCTCCTGATTGTCCCGCCCGACAAGCTCGGCCAACTGGCCCATGAGGCCAGTGTTCTTGAGTTTGCGAATCGCGACCATCAGATTACGGTACTCTTGAATACCCTTCTCCATCGTTTCGGCCATGTGTTGTTGCTCCTTCAGCTCGGCGGCCGTGGTTGGAGGCTCACGGAGCAAATATGCTCCGGATGGAGCTGCCATGAAGATAGTGAAGATCAGAAGGTGGACCAGGGCAGGCATGACACTCGGGAAGCAAACGTTAGGGAGAGAGCTTTTCGTTGAAGGAAAAGCTGAAAACTGAAGATTTTTGGGACGGTGAGCCGCGAGTTTTAAGCGATTGTGGGCGGAGCCTGTGGCGGCTTAGGACAGTGGGTGGGGTTTAGGAATGAAGGGGGGCTTAGAGCGAGATTAAAAAGGTGTTTTAGGCTCCGCCCATTTTCTTCTAGAAGTTTCCATTAAGTACAAAATCAACAGAAGTCAGAATTGAAGGTGTGGGAAGGAGAAAATTGAAAATTGGGAATGTCTGGAATTCAAATTCTGAATTCAAAACACAGAATTCAGAATATGTGACGAAGAATTCAGAATTCAGAATTCAGAATACATTTTCAAGGGAACTGAAACATAGTTGCAGAGACTCCCAGGATCATAAATTCAAATGCACATTTTTTCGGAGAAAATTGAATTCTGACGTCTTCTGAATCTTCTATTTTAGATTTGGGATTCAGAAATAGTTTCAGAACCCTTCCACGTCTTCTAACATAGATTCAGAATCACGGGAATTTTCCGGTACAAGAAAAAGTTTGAAAGGTTCCCACGAGGTATCAGATTTCAATTTTTTCCATGTAGACGTCAGAATTGAAAATATTTTTCAAATTTGGGTCTTCTGAATCATCAACGTCTTCTGAATTCCAGTTTTTCGAAAAAGTGATGTTAGAATTTTTTTTTGAGAAAGTTTTCAAATTCTAGAAGTTTTCAGAAGAAGTGATTTCATAATTGGAGTTGGATTTTGTTGCTCATTTTCCAAATTCTCATGATTCTGAATCATAGTTAGAAGACGTGGAAAGATTCAAAATTGAATTTTTTCCGATTTCAATTTTTTCAGATTTTTTCAGATTTTTTCAGACTTTTCAGGTTTTTTTTCAGACTGTTCAGATTTTTTCAGATTTTTTTTTCAGATTTTTCAGTTTTTTTTTTCATTTTTTTTCAGATTTTTCAGATTTTTGCAGATTTTTTCAGATTTTTTAGACTTTTCAGATTTTTTTCAGATTTTTCAGATTTTTGCAGATTTTTTCAGATTTTTTAGACTTTTCAGATTTTTTTCAGATTTTTTCAGATTTTTCAGATTTTTTTAGATTTTTCAGGTTTTTTCTGGTTTTTAAAGACTTTTCAGATTTTCAAAGATTTTTTTCAGATATTTTACAGTTTTTTTTTTCAATTTTTTTTTCAGATTTTTCCAGATATTTTTTCAGGTATTTTTTTCAGGTATTTTTTCAAATTTTTTTCTGATTTTTTCTAATTTTTTGAGACAGCTTTGCTGGGAATCTTGATTTCAGATTCAGAGAGATTCTGAATTTCATTTTCCGTTTCTAACATTTTTTGAAAATTGATGTTTTGTTAGTACTTTTTTCCCTTTTTTTCAGATTCTGAATCGTCTCACGTTTACTGGATTCAGAATCATCTCCCATTTTTTTCCGGTCCGAAAACCTTTTTCAATACTTTTTTATTATCGGAAGTATTCTCAATTTCCGAAATTTGAAAAATTTTGGTGTTCAATTATTTTGAAAATGAGCACCAAACTCCAACTCCAATTATGAAATCACCTTCTGAAATCTGTAAACTTCTAGAATTTGAAAACCTCATAATTTGGGTCACATTTTCAAGACAATTATAACATCACTTTTTAAAAAAGTGGAATTTAAAAGACGTGGGAGGATTCAGAAGTGCTTTTAAGGTTAAAACCTTTTAAGGTTAAAACCTTTACCTTTTAGGTTAAAACCTTTAGGAAGTTAAAAAACTGAGTGCAGTGAGAACTACAGTAATCCACGTCTTCATAAACACAAATTAAAAGAAAATTCTAGAGATAAAAAGAATTTTCTCGAATCTCATAGTCAAACCCTATAATTTTCCAGCGATTTTGAGTGGGTTGATATTACGACGTCACAATGATATATCGAAATTTGAGTAGAAATGTCAGAAGAAGACGTGGGAGGAATCAGAAGACGTTAGATTCAGAATCGTATGAGAAAAATTGTACTCTGCTATCTCGTGGGAATCCTAATAACCTTCCAATCTTATTTTTGAATTGGAAAATAGAAAAGTCTTGTGATTCTGAATTAGAAGACGTGGGAGGATTCTGAAACTTGTTGGAGGATCAGAACAGAAGATTTAGAAGACGTCAGGATACAACTTTCTAGAAAACAGAAGAATCTCAGAATTCCCAGATAAATTCTGAGTCAGTGACATCGTCTGAATAAATGTCATTGATCGAGAAGAAAATTGGAAATTGGAAAAGTCTGGAATTCAGAATTCAGAATTCAGAAGACGTGGGGATAAATTCAGAATCCATTTCCAATTCTAAGGGAACTGAAACATAGTTGCAGAGATTCCCATGATCATAAATTCAATTGCACATCTATTTTCTTCCAGCAAATTAAACTCCGACGTCTTCTGAATCTTCTATTTCAGATTTGCGATTTAGAAGAAATTTCAGAATCCTCCCACGTCTTCCAACCATGATTCAGAATCACGAGAGTTTTCCATTACAAAAATAAGTTTTGAAAAGTTCCCACGAGGTGGCAGATTACAATTATTGCCATGTAGACGTCAGAAAAATGTCATTTTTCAGATTTGAAAAATTCTGAGTTTTTTTCTGAATCATCAACGTCTTCTGAATTCCAAAAGTGATGTTAGAATTATCTTGAAAATGTTACTGGGCCCTAATTATAAGGTTGTCAATCAAATTCTAGAAATTTCAGAATTCAGAAGAAGTGATTTCATAATTGAAACTGGACTTTGATGCTCATTTTCAAAAAATTTGAAGTTCAAATTCCGAAAATTGAGAGTACTTCCGATTATGAAAAAGTTTTGGAAAAGGTTTCAGGACCGGAAACAAGAGAAAAAATTGTTCTGAATTCCGAGGACGTGAGAGGATTCAGAATCTGAAAGAAAGTGAAAAAAGTTACTAACAAAACATCAATTTTCAGAACTAATTAAAACTGGAAACAAAAATTCAGAATCTCTATAAGTCTGAAATCGAGATTCCCAGCAAAGATGCCTGAAAAAAAACCGAAAAGTCTGGAAAAAAATCTGAAAAAATTTGAAAAGTCTGAAAAAAAACCTGAAAAATCTTTTAAAATCTGGAAAAATCTGAAAAAAAATCTGAAAAAAAAACCGGAAAAGTCTGAAAAAAATCTGAAAAAAAAACCTGAAAAGTCTGAAAAAAGCAGAAAAAAATCTGAAAAGTCTGAAAAAAACTGAAAAAAATCTGAAAAATCTTTTAAAATCTGGAAAAATCTGAAAAAAATCTGAAAAAAACCTGAAAAGTCTGAAAAAATCTGAAAAAATTCAATTCAGAATCTTCCCACGTCTTCTAACTATGATTCAGAATCATGAGAATTTTTAAAATTAGCATCAATTTTAAACGTCAATTATGAAATCACTTCTTCTGAAAACTTTTAGAAAAACCTTTTCCAAGACATTTTCAAATTAATTCTAACATCACTTTTTCAAAAAGTGGAATTCAGAAGACGTGGGAGATTTAGAAGCATTAATTTTTCTAATCTTGGGAATCCTCATAAACTTATTTTTGTACTGGAAAATTCTTGTGATTCTAAACCATTGATAGAAGACGTGGGAGAATTCTGAAACTTTTTCTGAAACTGAAATTTAAAATAGAAGATTCAGAAGACGTCAGAATTCAATTCTCTTAGAAAAAATATGTGCAGTTGATTTATGATCTTGGGAGTCTCTGCAACTATGTTTCAGTTTTCTTAGATTTGAAAATGTATTCTGAATCCATCGTCAAATCTTCTGAATTCTGAATTCTCAGTTCCAGATTCTGAAATAGATATGAATTTATCATCCTGGGAACCTCTTGAAACATAATTTTTTCTCATGACGTCTTCTGAATCTCTGAGATTCTATCATCGTCACTTTTTCAGAGTCTCTCTATTTTTATCAACGTCTTCTGACTTTTCAACAATCTCACGTCAACTTGAAGCTCATAACCTGGACCCCTGGGAGCTTTGACGTCTTCTAAAGTTTTAATCTTTCCAAATTTGGAAATTGTACTTTGCTACCTCGTGAGACCCCTTGATTAGGTGGGCGGAGTCAAGGCTCCGCCCACTTATTCAAACTTTTCCTATAAAAGCCTATTCCCTTCTCTTGAAACTTCACTTTTCGAGTTTTCTTTCGCCCAGAAAACTCCAACCCTTCTCAATGCATATTAAGCTACTGTTCCTGGTCTTCGCGGCTCTCCAAGGGCTCCATGGGCTCCATTTCCCATTGCCTGGGCTCTTCAAGGATCAGAAGTCCTCCTCTTCTGAAGTCGACGAGCACTTCATGGCAAATCAAATGGGAATCCCGAGCGTGAAAGGCCCACGTCGCTTGTGCGGTCGGATTTTGGTCGACAAGATTGCCGTGCTCTGTATGGATGGGTGTACTACACCATGGGGTGAGTTTTGAGAATTTCAAGATTCCGGAATTTATACAGTGCGGTCAATATCGATAGGACCACCCCCTTTTTTGGTTTTTTTGGAAAAACCAAAAAAAATATCGATAATCTGTAAATGTCATTCGATTCAGAATACAAAGAAACCCCAGGGGCCAAATATTCAGGTTTCTAGCACTTTCCAAGACCCCGTACTAACTTAAGGGGCCATCTGCAGGCGGTCAATATCGATAGGACCACCTGAAAATTTCGGGTTTTCTACTAAATTTTTGATCAGATTTTTGAAGCAGCCATCCGTAATCGTATTTCTTTTGTAGTTTTTCATAGTTTTCGAAACATTTCCATACCAACTTCCATGTTTCCACGACCCTTCACAATGTTTTGTACTTTCACCTTCCTGAAATTTGAAGAATCCGAGTTTTTAGTGTCCGGATTGTTTGTAGTGGTTGGAAAATGACAAGGTAAGAACATTAACAATGTCGTCATTTTATAATACACCATATTGAGCTATTTGGAGCTTTAGGAAACCTTCTGGACCAGTCCAACCGACTCCAGAATCGAACCAAGATACCCCAAGTTGGAGGCATTGGGGGTTTTTGAGCCCCTGGATTGACAGTAGTATTTTGCAATGAGCAAAACAGCATCAGAATAGATGCACAATATCTTCAGTAATCAAAAACTACCCATTTCGGACTCCCTGCCCTCTTGATAACAATTTTAATCTGGCTAGAACCACTCTCACCTACTCTTAAATACACTCATTCATCAACGATGAATTGATTCGTTCAGAATCTATTCCTGCTTCAGAAAATTAGATGGTTCTACATAAAATTGCTGCTTGGACAATTTTTAGATCAATTTTACTATGAATAAATTGATCTCAGCCTCTGAACACATCTATAATTACGAATTAGCACTTAAAGTCAAAAATGTCATTACATTTGTTTTCTAGTCTAATTAAAATTGTTATCAAGAGGGCAGGGACTCAGAAATGGGTAGTTTTTGATTACTGAAGATATTGTGCATCTATTCTGATGCTGTTTTGCTCATTGCAGAATACTACTGTCAATCCAGGGGCTTGAAAACCACCAATGCCTCCAACTTGGGGTATCTTGGTTCGATTCTGGAGTCGGTTGGACTGGTCCAGAAGGTTTCCTAAAGCTCCAAATAGCTCAATATGGTGTATTATAAAATGATGACATTGTTAATGTTCTTACCTTGTCATTTTCCAACCACTACAAACAATCCGGACACTAAAAACTCGGATTCTTCAAATTTCAGGAAGGTGAAAGTACAAAACATTGTGAAGGGTCGTGGAAACATGGAAGTTGGTATGGAAATGTTTCGAAAACTATGAAAAACTACAAAAGAAATACGATTACGGATGGCTGCTTCAAAAATCTGATCAAAAATTTAGTAGAAAACCCGAAATTTTCAGGTGGTCCTATCGATATTGACCGCCTGCAGATGGCCCCTTAAGTTAGTACGGGGCCTTGGAAAGTGCTAGAAACCTGAATATTTGGCCCCTGGGGTTTCTTTGTATTCTGAATCGAATGGCATTTACAGATTTTCGATATCTTTTTTAGTTTTTCCAAAAAAACCAAAAAAGGGGGTGGTCCTATCGATATTAACCGCACTGTAGAACTTGAAATTTTCTTCAAAATGATATATTTTTCATAATTCTTGGTTAAGTTTGAGCGAAGTTATAAGCGTTATAAGCTAGACTACCAAATACAGAGATAATCACAGTTATAACTCGCTTCAAAATTGAGCTACAAACATGAAAAATAGCTTATTTTGAAAAAATAAAATCAAAATCTTATAGAGCTTTTAATTTTCTTCAAAATGAACTATTTTTCATATTTCTTGATAAAGTTTGAGCGGAGTTATAAGCGTTATAAGCTGGACTATTAACTACAAAATTATTTAGTTGTTATCTGCTTCAAAATCCACATAGAAACATGGAAAATTACTCATTTTTGAACATTTACTTTTCAGAGTGTATAGAACAATTAATTCTCTTTAAAATGAGCTACTTTTCATTCTTTTTGCTGAACTTTGAGCCGAGTTATAAGCGTTATAAGCTAGACTACAAACTACAAAATTAATTACAGTTATAACTCGCTTCAAAATCGAGCTACAAACATGGAAAATAGCTCATTTTGAAGGAAATTTTAAGCTCATTCTAAAGGAAAGTATTTTACAGCAAATTTTTGCAGACATCACCACCTACGCGTGCTCCGTAGGTTTCAACGACTCGGACCTCATTGAAGCATGCTGTCCGACGTCCTTCCGCGACCCAAGCCTTACGAAGACTTTTGTCTTCTAGCCGGACAAGCTATATGCATGCTTTGGATCTCGATATTTTGAGGTCCCCTGTTAACTCAAAAAAAAATCAACATGAAAATTTCCTGCTTTTATTATCCTGAACACTTTTTTTTCACTCACAGACTGTCTGACTCGGTGGACGTCAAGTTTATCTCTTATTCTCTCTCTCTCATAATTTATTGGAACCCCCTTATATTTTAGCCGGTTTTTTGGATGGAAGGAGCCGCTAAAATTTGTTAATAAAAAATTCGAAAAAAAGTGTTTTGATTGGTTTCAGATCTTCAAATTTCAGGTTTTTTAGAGATCCCAAAGTTAGAAGGGGATTCAGAAGTCGTTCTGACTTCAGATGGAGCTACAAAGATTCAGAAGACGTTCTGGAACTTCAGAAGAATCCACAAGAATTTGAATTTCTAGAAACCTGAATCTGAAGACGAAGTTGTGTCTGTTTTTCTTGATGTCCAATCTTTTGAATTCTGAAAACTTCTAGAATCTGAAAACCTTTTCCAAGACATTTTCAAGACAATTCTAACATAACTTTTTCCAAAATTGAAATTCAGAAGACGTTGATAATTCAGAAGTTCAAAAATCCAAAAAATTGTACTTTGCTTCCTCGTGGGAATCCTAACAAACTTATTTTTGTACTGCAAAAATTCTCATGATTCTGAAGTAATTGATAGAAGACGTGGGAGGATTCTGAATTTCTGATCTTTTTGATTTCCCAATTGTCACGTCTTCTGATTCCTATAGAATCTAACATTTCAAATTTCACATTTTCATCAGAAGTCCAAAATCTCATATGACAAGGTGTAAACACAGCAATCATCGGCTCAAAGGTTCAGAAAATTTCTTGTTTTTCTGATAAATAATCAAATTTTTTTAAGATTGTCACGTCTTCTGATATGGGGAATCAGAAGACGTCGAAAATCTGAAAAAAAAGGAAACAAGAAGGGGTCGAAGTTCTGAAGACGTTGAGGTAAGATCCCCAGAGCACAATTTGTAGAGTTTGAAAAAGTTGAGAACTTCTGAATTCCACTTTTTGAAAAAGTGATGTTAGAATTGTCTTGAAAATGTCTTGGGAAAGGTTTTCAGATTCTACAAGTTTTCAAAATTCAGAAGATTCAGAAGAGGGCCACTGAAGTAATTTCATAATTGGTGTAGGAAATCTGAACAAACAGGCACACTTTTATTTCCAAATCCTGATTTCTAGAAGTTCAGGCTTTTGTAGATCTTTAGATAAATCTTCTCCAAGTGTTCTGAAGTTCTAGAACGTCTTCTGAATCTTAGAAGCTTCATTTGAAGTCTTCTGCTTCAGTCTCAAGTACCCCTTTTCCAGATAACACTTCACATTTCGAACAATGACCAATATGTTTACAACTTTCTCCTCCTCCCCTCTTATCAGTACTCGAATTCCAAGAGACTACCTTTGGAATTTGCTATAGGTATAGTATAGGGCAGAACATTTTGCAAGTGTGCAAAAATATGCTGAAGTAGGCTGTTTCGGAAGAAAATTGAAGGTTATGGGTTAGGGGCTAATGATGGGGTAGCTCCGCCTGGCATTGGTACAGTATGCCTAAGAACAGGTTTGGGAGCCTTGGAATATTGCAAGACCTTTCAAATGTGTTTTAAAACTGTCCAAGGGGGTTTCAAATCCTTAGGATAAAAATTCTGGGTCACAGAAAAACTGTGAATTCTGTAGAAGACCTGGGAACTTTTTGAAATCCTTCCATAGTTTTTTCAACTTTTTTAAAACTTTGAGTCAGTCAAAACTAACTTCTAGGCATCTTAGAATCTTTCAGAAGTTTGTTGAGTCATTTCAAGAACGAGAAACTATTCTGACCACGCTTTTTCTGCCTTTTTTCAACTCCAAGTTACACATTTCCATAAGTTTTTGACTCTTCTGAATCAGAAAACTTCTTTTGACTTTGATTTCCCGTTCTTCTGTCAATTTCAAGTTACCAAACTTCCATAACCTTCTGACTCTTCTGAATCAGAAGACTCCTCACTTCTGACTTCTTCTGACTTTCCCTCTTTCTTCTTTACTTTTTGGAGATCGAACGATTTTAACAAGCCACCGTTTGATCAACGTCTTCTGATTCTTCTGCCATCTTCTGACTCTTTTTTGTTTGTTTTTAGATTCGTTTGATCAATTGTATTACTCACTCAACTGTTGCTTCTGATTATTAAGAGATTCTTGATGAGGTAACGATCTCAGAAACCTCTGAGAAATTTAATACAAGAAATTCGGTTTGGAAACACTCTACCCCTCTACAGCCATCTTCGTTTCATCATTTCCACACTATCATTTTCTTTCGTTCAAAGCACAATTGAAATCAAACAACCAAAATGTGTAACTATGTAGTACTGTAGATGTACCCCATTTTCTATTCTTCTTATCACCATTTTCCCTCCTGTCAATCGAATCGAGACCGCAAAAGACAAACAAACAAAATGCAACATATACTTGGACAAAAATGATGATCAATTTGTTCTCGCGGCACTTTTCGGCACTCCGACCGGTCAGACTCTAAAAAGTGTGATTCGTTGTCTTATCTAGAAGAAAATGGGTTGACTGTTCAAAAAATCGGGTTTTGACACAGATTTTAAGCAAGCTTATCTTGTTTTAAACTGGAGATTAGAGTACAAAATTTATATAAAAATTTAGAGCTTAATGAGATCTACAAAATGGTGTATAAACCAATAAATTTAAAAATATGGAGTTTTTGATAGAAGCCGTACTTGCATAGAAACAATGGGGATCAAGGAGCCACACGAGTAAGCCTATATTTTCCTTTAGAATAAAGTTATTAAAATGAACATTATACCGAAATGTAGATCTTAATAAGGTCTACAAAATGGTGTATAAAACAATACATTTGAAGTTAAAAACTTTTAGATAGAAGCCGTCAAACTAGCTTGAAGCTGGGTCTATTCGCAACCAACAGATATGGACTTGGGGTCGACGCGGGAAAGCAATTATCTTCCTTAAAATTAATGTTTTCTAAGCAAAATGTATACCAAAATGTAGACCTTAATAAGATCTACAAAACGGTAGACATACCAACACCATTTAAGTTGAGAGTAGTTTGCTGGAAGCCGGTGAAATTCAGAACAGGGAATGTCAATGAACTATACATTTGATGACTTCCCATTGGAACCCTCTTGCTTAAATTGCAAACTTTTGTATACCATTTTGTAGATCTTCTTAAGATCTATATTTTTTTATAATTTTTGTCTAGAAATCTTCAATTTGAAGGAAGTTATCTGCTTGTAAGCTGCAAACTTTCACACTCTCTTAAACTGTCTTTCTGAAATCGGTTTGTCCAGATGTCCGTCCAGGCTACAATCGGCTTATAAAAAAGCCTAAAACCGGTAAAACCCCATACATTCCCCAAACTGTGACCGCCCTTTGATAAGACCTCTCTATAAAAGGGGGTGCACTGTGTTAGTTTCAGTGAAACCCTCTAGAACAATGTCTCCATTCCGATTCTTCCTCTTCTTCGTCTTTGTTCTGGCCCTCCAAGCGTCCACAGCTCACCGAGCCCAGCGTAATTGCTACAAAAGATTGTTAAGCATTGCTCACAATTCGTGCGGTGAGCCTTGCTACGAGGAGAGTCAATGGGGTAAGGAGTTTGGATTACTGTAGTTGTATAAAAAGAGAAAGTTTCAGAACTGGAGAGAATATGCAAAAATCGAGATTCCGTATCCGAGGATCAGATTATGGATATTTGTTGTCCGGAGGATTAAGAACTTGTTGGAGGGAAGACCTCCGAGGGATAATCCGAGGGATAATTATTGTTTTTGTGAATTATGACTTGGTTCTGTTTGAGAATGAATATATTGTTTCCTCATCTGTATACTATCCAAAATTTGAGATAAAATTGTTTTAGAAAACCGTTCTTTTTTAATGGAAACATTTAGCCGTCAGTTTGTTAAAGGCGTCTAATATGAAGAGACCACAAAAAATTATGATCCAATAGTTTTTAACAAGAAATTTATTCAACAATTTCAACATAACCAGAAAATGAGAAATCGTTCAATCCATTTGTTTTGGACAGCAAAGCTCTTTGACCATTTCATTAGTAAGTTTACTTTGTCCATGGCAACCTAAGCGATGCATATCTGAAAATAGAGTCTAGTCTCAGCATACATATCTTGTTTGCTGTCTCAAATGGCTTGAAGACAAGGGGACATAATAAGGGACAATTTTCATGGCTCATGGCTAGTGGCTCGGCACCAAAAGCCTAGCAAAGCAGAGCTGAAATCCAAGCTTACCTTTTTTCTAATTATTAATTCTAATTATTCAAAAAAAACTCACCATGTTCTCCTTGACACGTTTCTCCGCATACTGAGAAGATGAATGCATCTAGCTTCTTCTTGCAGGCTCTGTGAGAGTGTGGAGCATTTTGAACAGTGCTCAGGAGCACAAAAGCGATGATAATGAAGCTGAAGAAATAGTGACGAGGGAAGAACATTTTCTGAAAAGAAAAAAGGTGATATTTTTAGTGGGAAAAATTAGAACTGAAAAAAACAGCAGCTAACATTGATAAAGATTGCTGTTTACAAGGATCTAAATATTGGAGTTTCGCAGGCCTCAGACATTCTAGAAAAGTAGGCGGAGCTTGACTAGCGAGGAAACTATGTACATTCCAACGCAAAGATACAAAATACGGAGAACAGTGAGTGGGCACAAAATACGATGCAAAAATAAAACTTTTTGAAACCAAAAAGAAGCAATGGAGGACTTCAAGAATTAGAATGTGACCTCAGCACGTAAAATATGAAGCACCTTGTGACCCAACTTTTCCTTCAAGGGGGGGGGGGGTGGTCTCGGGGAGCCAAGGGACAAGTGAAATAGCAGACTCGCTATGAAGAGAAATAGAGCGTTAGATGAAAGTGCAAACGCGTGGTGTGTGGGGAACCTGAAGCTTCCAGGGATTTCTCTAGGGTCTGGTAGGAATTTAAGTTGCTAACTGTCTATCAAACTATTTTTTCATTGATTACGGTAGCCAAATTGCTCATCATAAAAGTTATATAATGAGTCAACTACGTGCACACTTATGTAGCTCAAGAAACTATGGGGTCCTTGGGGTCTTAGTTAGTCTTCACATGAACTCTATGTCCACTTGAAGTTGGGATGGTCTGTCTCTGTTTACAGTGATTTGTGTCTGTTGTCTGTGTATGAGTACTGTAGTTGGGAAAACATAAGTTAAGCTCACTGTCTGAAAGGTTGCTTTGCGGCAGAATTGCCGTCTGATAGTCAACAAAATTGTAACCTCCATCTTACTGCATTTTCAGAAGAACTCAAATTGTCCTCGAATCTTAAAGCTCCCCCGTATTTTCGAAAAGAACACAGTATCATACATGTGAACGGTTTTTTCTCGATTTCTCCACTTCAAAATATGATTTTTCAATAAATTTTCATACCTAAATGTAGAGCTCAATAAGACCTACAAAATGGTGCAAAAATCAACAGAATTTCGGAATCCCAACAATTTAAAATCCAAAAAAAAATGTTCCCCAAACTTTTTCATACAAAAAAGTTCATTTTCAACCACCGCCCCAAAGTGAGCTCCCTTATCAATTTCGAAGAACTTTCTCTAATTTCTCTAACTCTCTCTAGCTAGCTCCGCCCTTTTTTTGGACGAAACCAAAAACGGACGGTTCTAGGAAACCCTATAAATACAGAGGGGTTGGAAAGGAATAGTCATTCCTGCTTTTTCGAGAAATTCCTATTTTCTGCAATGTCTTCTGGCCAACGTCTTGTTCTTCTTTTCCTCACTGTTCTTCTGCTTTCCACTGTCTCAGCGGCACATTCTAAGCATAAGTGCGCTAGCAAGTTGAGCGCATATGTTCTAACGATCTGTGGATCAGAATGTCCTAAAGAAATTGGTGAGTTTTTAGATATTCTTGCTTCTCAGACGTTCAAATTTCAGAAATATTGAAGATCGGGTGTTCAGGATATAAGCGGCTCGAGGTGGAAGAGGTCAGAGATCTCTGCTGTCCGGAGATGTAGATGGTTAAGATGCTCGTTGATTTGATTTTTTTGTTATCAGAATGTTAGTTGAGAATAAATGTTCGTTGGTTACTGTAGTTTTTGAGGATGGAAAAGTTTCAGAATCTTCTAGCAGTGTTTTTTTTTTCAATTTTTATGTTTGCTCTTATCAGAGTGGTCTTATTGACACCTAGACAGACATGTTGTCATTTTTTTCAGATTTTCAGAATAACAAGATTTTAGATTCGCAGAACTTTTCAGGTTTAGGATCTCAAGGAATTCCAGAATCTCAAAGAATTTAATAACCTCTGAATCTCTGAATCTAAAAATCTCAAAATTTCAGAGTTCCAGAACTTCAGAATCTCGTAAATTCAGAATCCTGGTAACTCAGAAAAGTTGAAAATTGAAACACTCCACATTTTGTAATTTCAAAACCCTGAGAATCAGAATCTCCAAATCTCGGAGCCTTGAAAGTACGGTATCTCTAATTGTACGGTACATGGTATACGGTATTTAACTGTCCGCCAAGAACTCACAAAAAATGTTTCTCCGAACCAATTCTATACTCTTGTTTTTGTAATTTTTGCTGATATTGATTTACAGTACCTCTATTATTAAAATACAGTATCTAACTGTCTAAAAAATACAGTATCCAAATTTTCTACAGTAATCAACTGTCTGCAGCATCCTACTATCTAAAACTGCCTTTTAAAAATTGACCCTTTTTTTCCTCCCCTCCAAAACCTGCCACAAACAACCCCTCATTCTATGCTCTCTTTCCCTATAACTTTTTATTTGTATAAGTCTATACAAAATAATCACTTTTACAACAACTGATAAGGGGCGCCCCCAAAAACGATGCGTTCAGCACTTCTAGACTCGGTTGCGACCGGTCATGATGTTCTTATCAAGAAATAGTTATAAATCTTTTCTTGTATACAAAACCAAAAACCAAGTGATCTTTTGACCTGAAAAGCTGTATTTTTTAAAATACAATAGTACAGTAATCCAACAAAATACTTAATTGGAATAGTTTCGAATAGTATTTTCGTACTATACGAAACCAAAGATCAAGTTATCTTTTCATCTGAAAAAAAGTACAGTAAGACAGTATTTTGTACAGTAAGAAAGTATTTTGCACAGTGAGACAGTTTTGTACAGTATACAGTAAGACATTTCGAAGGTTCCTAGATACCCTAATTTTTTGGGCCTCACCCCAAGGCCCACCCCCTCTTCTCTAAATACCGAACTTTGTGTTCCCCGCGATAAAAAAAACCGCAACATTTTTTTTTGTTTGTCTCACAAACAAAAGAAAAAAGAACTCTAGAGCCAAGGTAACCAGAAAAATAATAGTGTTACCTTAGTTTAGACAGACACTCGACACCCCATAAGAGAAGCCAATTGGCAACTTTTTTGGTGGAAAAAAAAGAGCACAGACTCTGGGTCACAGCAAGAGGAGCAAGAGTTCAGCGGCAGAGTTGGATGGGCGTTCAAAGAAGTATTTAGATGGGGGAGTGTTTGGGTCAACAAAAAAGATCGAAGAGGAGCAGAAAAAGTTGATTTTCAAACCCTACAGTAACCAATGTCAAAATCTGGCACAAAACCTGGCACATGAGAGTTTAGGTTAAAGAGCTTGGGAACATCTGGTACTGCAAAATTGGGGAGATATGACACCTTATATTTTCGCCTAAACTTCCATGTGCCTGACGTTTTCTGCCTACGGTCTTGAGCCTTACCCTCAAAGTTTTTTTTTTTAGCCTAAGCTTTCATTTGCCTAAGCTTTTGAATCTTGGCCTCAAGGCTATTTCGAGCCTCAGCTTTCATGTGCCTGGTACATGAAAGTTTGCCTAATCTATGTGCCTAAGATTTGATGTGCCTTGGCTTCAATTCTTTCCTAACTTTTTGATCCTTAACTTTCATGAGCCTAAACATGCTCCACGGCTGTTCTATGATCCAAGACTTCGGAAGAAGCAAACGTGTGTTTTGCACCACATGGCACAATTAGGAGAGACACGCAGAGTCGTCAGCAAAAAAAAATGGAAATAGTGTACGGGGCATGAAGAGAATTAGATGAACTTACAAATAGTGCAAACGCGTGGTGGTCAGTAGAGCCAAGGCCTCGTGTGTAAGAAACAGGGAGAAGGCCCCGGGCAGCCATGAAAGCTTTCAGATTTTTCGAGAAAAAGAGCTCTACATACTCCTGGACCTTGTACAAAATTCTGAGTGCACCAACTACCTCCAACTACCCATTTGCTCCCTAAGCTCAGACATATCAAAGTTTAGGTACATTAAAGCCTAGGCACAACAACACACTGAGGCCTAGGCTTAAAAATTCAACATTATCCAAGTTACAGTATCCCAAATTGTTTGTAGAAACCGTCCAATGCGCCTTTAAATGGTACTGAAAGCTGAAATTGTGAAATTCAAATCCTTCGGTTCCTAAAAAGTGCCATCTAATTTTTTTTCAAAATCTCGTTCAATTTCATTTTTTATTAACAATCTTTATCAGGAAGACTCATTTTCAAGAAATTTGCTGTATCAAGAGGGAGGGGAATGAAAAAAATAGAAGCCAGTGAAGTATCGAATGGAATGAGGAAACAGCTCGAAAATATATGAAGATCGGGTACAGAAAAGTGAACAAAAAACAGAAAAAAGGGTTCAAAATTAGATAACTATAACAAAAGACAACTATTACAAAACTGAATACAAAAAGTGAGCCTTCCTGGAGTTTGCTTCCTTATGGACAACAGATTCTGGCAACATCTTTCTGAGTCGCAGAAAAAACGTTTGTTCCGCAGGCGAATTGTCTCATTTCTGAAATTTTAAGTATTTTATTTAAAACTGACAACAATTCTACTCACCTGCTGCGTTTTCCGAAGGACAGGAGTCCCCGCAGGTATTCAAAATCATTGTCATCAATTTTTTGCCGCAATTTCGATCCAGGGCTCCTGGAGCCGCTGAAGACGGCATCGCAAGGAGAAGGAACATAGCGATGAAAACGAAAAGATTGAAGAATTTCATAATTTCTGAAAAAATCCAGATTAATCATTTAAAATATGTTGCAAAAACATAAGAAATATGCTTCAGGAGCTTCTCTTTTATTCTGAGCCCGGTGGACTTGTGGCTCCGCCCCCTCTAGACTCATCGAGGAGGGCGCCAGAGTCTGTGCCAAGGGGTTAGGCGCAGGTGTCCGTGGGGCGGGGCGTCTGGAATGGAGGGAAAGGGGAGGGGGTGAATTAGATAAATTATTGGAGGAAAACGAAGGAATTGCTGGAGGAAGGAAAAGAGAGAGAGAGAGAGAGAGAGAGAGAGAGAGAGAGAGGCGCAGAGAGTAGAGACTGTCTCGTTGTCTGCGTCTCTTCTAACTTTGAAGCGATGTATCTCGCTTTCTAGATAAGTTAGAAACTTGATTTTTGGCTAGATTAGTTGGCAATTGAATTTCAATCATTTTCATAAAAAAGTATACTATTCTAGAACATCTACAGAAAAGATACAGCTATTCAAAATTTGTCATTCCTCCTCATTCCTCCTGCACACTTCAAACTACTGTATCTCCGCTCAAAAAAGTCCAAATTTTATGATTTTATTACAGAATTAATTGAAATTCAATTCTAAACAGATTACTTAAAAAACCAAGTTTTTAGCTAAATCTTGAGCCGAGATACAGTGCTTCAAAGTTTGAAGCCAAGAGAGTAGGAGACGCAGACAGTAGAGAGCGTCTCGTTGTCTGCGTTTCTTCTAACTTTGAAGCGATGTATCTTACTTCTCAGTTAAGACAGAAACTTAGTTTTCAGCTAGATATATTGAAAATTGAATTTCAATTATTTTTTTTTTCAATTTTGCGATTCTCAGGCGCCTATGAACAAAGATACAGCAGCCAACTTCAAACTACTGTATCTTCTTTCAAACCTGACCAAATTTCATGATTTTTATACAGAACTATTTAAAATTCAATTTCAAACAATTTACATTAAAAACCAAATTTCTAGCTCAATTTTGAGCCGAGATACAATGCTCCAAAGTTGGAAACATAGAGAGTGAGAGACGCAGGCAGTATCGTCGTCTGTGTCTCTCACTCTCTTGCCCCCAGTTTCAAAGGTACCGTACCTTTTCTCTCAAGCTAGCCAGAATCTTGAATCAAAAATAAATCTCAAAATTACCTTGCAAATACGCTCCATTGAGAATGCATGGTTTGTGCTCTCATAATTATTGTGTCTATATTGTTTACACATTTCCATCCTTATCTATAAATTTTTCAGAGTTGAAAAGGTCATTGCCAACAAATGATCAGACCACATTTCCAAATTTTGATTATTGAATTAGTTCACTATTCAAAGTTTCCGAAATTTCATGAAAAATTCATTTTTTATTCTTTTGGAAGTGACATGTATTCTTTAAAATTCAAAGAATCTCTATTCTCCGGAAATGTCATTGGAATTTCCGGCTTTTAGCTGGTTCCACTATCAGATTTAAGGTCGTGAAATGGATACTACATTTTGATATGATGTTTACATTTCCGGATTGAAGGCCAAGTAAATAAGATAACAGGAAGGAAACTTTCATGGGGAACATGATTTTTTAAAGGTGAAGAGTTTTGAAGACTATAATTCGAATTAACTACGGTGGCTTTGGATTATTTTAGTCTAAAGAAGTGTTTTCGAGATTTAGGAAAAAGTTATTTGGGATTCTCGTGGTCTATTCGATCTGAATAGGTCGAAATTAAGCCTTGATTTTTTGACTTTTGAAGCGAGTTACAGTCTTTTTGAAGCGAGTTACAGTCATTTTTAGAAAACGGGTTTTTCCGCGTTGGGCCGCGGCATATTTCGGCCTATATCTGGCTTAAAAGTCGTTTTTGTGACTTAGGACTAAGGTTTTTGGACTTTTCGTAGTCTAATTAGTATAATAAAACCAAAATCTGCTCAAAAAATTGTTGGGCCCATAATCGAAAAAACGCCGCCTTTGGCCCAAAAAATTTTATTACAGATTTTGATCCTTTTATACTAATTAGGCTACAAGAAGTCCGAAAAAATTAGTCCAAAGTCACAGAAATTATTTTGAAGCGAGTTATACTCATTTTTCCCAAGTCAATTTTTCGAGTTTGGGCCGCGGCCTATTTCGGCCTATATCTGGCTTTAAAATCGGTTTTATGAATTCGGACTATATTTTTTGAATTTTTCGTTGTCTAATTAGTATAATCGAACCAAAATCTGTTTTTAAAAAAGTTTGGCCCAAAATCGAAAAAACGACCATTTTTTCGATTTTGGGCCAAGAAAGTTTTGTTGTATTTTTTGAATATATAGTACTAATTAGGCTACGAGGAATCCAAAAAACGTAATCCGAAATCACGAAAACGATTTTGAAGCGAGATATAGAGCTTAATATGATATAATTGCGTTTTAAGCCTGTGCCGCTCTAGAAGCCTATTTTTTTGGAATTTGGCCGAAATATTTTTGCTACAGATTTTGATCCTAGTACACCAATTAAGCTGTGAGAAATCTGAAAAACCAAGTCCCACCTTATGAAAATGATTTTGAAGCGAGTTATAGTCATTTTTGATTCATAATGTTCTCTCTTTTGCAGTTCCTGGATTACTGTACTTCAACAAGCATAATTTATTCAATTTTTTTGGAGAACAGGGTTTCGAAACAAAACATCTACAATGTATTCTAACCGGGGAGAGGAAAAGAAAAAATAATTTAAAATATAAATAATACAAAGAATGAGGTAAAGTAGAAGAAATTAGAGGTCATATTGAGAAAAAATGAAAGTGAAAAAGGAAACAAGAAAAAAAAGGTAGGGGATCAAAATTTCCTCAAAAAAAGACTACTCAAAAAATACAAAAAGCTACTTGGAAGATAAACCAACTAAACATGAAACAGTCTCAAGGATTACTGTAGCTCTGGCTCCGCCTCCTCCTCTGGCTCCGGGGTCTCGATCTTTACCCATGGGGGGCAGCACATGTACTTGATTGTGTCCGATTTGAGCTCAGTTGGTCCACATCCAGCCACTGGGAACCCTGAAAAAGCAACTTTTTTAAAAGGAATCTGAGCAATTTTAAGATGAGCAATGGGGCCAAAAAACGGAGGATTTGAGAGCCACAGAAGCTCAAGACTCTGAGGCTTAGGCACAAAAGCTGAGGCACAGGAAAGTTTTGAAACCTGAGCAATTTTAAGATGAGCAATAGGCTCAGAATCTGGCTATGGAAACTATAGAGCCTCGGAATCTCAGGTTTTAGGGGCTCAAATTTACAGGGGAATTTCAAGACCGACCTGAGCAATTTTACGATGAGCAACCTGTCAAAAACTCACAATCATCAAAATCAAAGATACACCGAATCGGGCAAATCTCAACTCTTCTGGCCTTCTGTTCCTTGATACAATCCGTTCCATTGGGTCCCCCATGGGTCTTACTCGGAATCCCTGCCTTCAGATTCTCATGATACTGAATTAGAAGACCAGCCTGATAGGAGAATAGCAGGGCCTCGAACTGTTTCTGTGGAGGCACACGGCGGAGGTACTCATCGCCTGAGGATAGTGTTGGCTCAGGGGTAATTCCGTCGGCCAAAATCGGAATCGAAGTGGTGGTCATGGGCTCATCGATATGGTTTTCTGAGAGGTCATAGTACGGATAGAATTCTTCCATGGAATTGGAGTTTGGCTGATTGTGGTTGAAGTTTGGATACCCGTTGGCGAGAGGGAGGAAAGGCAGTAGAATGAGGTAGATGATCATGGCGCTGAAAAAAATAATGGGAAATAGAAAAAAGTATTGAATAAGAGTAGAGATAATAGATAGATGTAAATCAAATTCATGATTCTTGAAAGGAAGAAAAACTTTCTGTGTCCTCGGAGGGCCTATGAACTTTTTTGAGCCTCAAAACTACTGTGTGCCTGGAAACTATTGGATTAAGTTTAGAAACTACTGTGAGCGTCAGAAATTCATGTGAGACTAGAAACTACTGTACGCCTATATTTACTGTGAGCCTAGGAATTATTTTGAGCCTAGCAACTTCAATGAGCCTAGAAACTACTGTAAGCCTAAAACTACTGTGAGCCTAGGAACCATTGTGAGCCTAGGGACTATTCTGAGCCTATGAACTACTGTGGGCCAAGGAACTGTTATAGGCTTAGGAACTACTTTGGGCCTAGAAACTTCACTCGCCCAGGAAATATTGCCTGCCTAGCAATTACTTCAAGCCCAGCAACAATTTTAAGCCTAAACATTAACACTGTGGCCTTAACAAGTTCTCTAGGTCTAAGGATTACTGTAAGCCTGAAAACTGCTGCGAGCCTAGGCTTACAGTAATCCTAGAGACTATTGTAAGCCCAGCAACTATTGTAAGCCTAAAAACTACTGTAAACCTAGGCTTACTATAGGCCTAGAAACTATTGTGAGCCTAGCGAATAAAGCCAAGGAAAACCTCAATCGAACGTTCAGCTATAGGTCCGATTGTATTAAGCTATTTGCCTCGTAACTAGACGACAAGAACGGATATAAATAAGAAGAAAAAGAAAAAATGTTGCATCAAGGACAAAAACGGGCCAAGCGTCCCTCTTCTTGTAGCCGCGTTCCCGTAACCAAGGTCAGTTTTTGTCAAGCCGCCAAAAAATTTTGAAGAGGGGTCAACTTTTGCAAAAATTTGCCCCTGTACAAGGTTACATTTTTCGACAAAAAGGAACAGAAAGATCTCTGCTGAAACTAGAGGATTACAATAAAGATGGATACTCAGACTCAGACGCCAAACTTTGGGACTGGGTCCACGGACATCTGGAGCCGCGGAGCAGATGGCTCCGAGGCTCTTTAGTGTACGGCAAAGAAAAGAAGGATGGCGCCAGGGGTCCCCCGGACTCCTAGTCCAGTACACACAGCAGACATTCATACAACAAACTAAAAAAAAGGGGGTCCCCCTTCTTCTCAAATTCATGGCGCCCAAGGAGCCACCCCGCCTTAATAATGCATGCGTATGAACCCTTCAAAGTATGAATGTTTGAAAAAGAAACCTTTGGTGTCTCGGTGCAAAAAAAGTAGTAGTAAAAAGGGGGCGCCCGGGCCCCCGCTGGGTGACCACTTGTCAATCATTTGCAAGTGTCTCTGGGAAACAGGGAAACTCTGGATGATTGATTAATAGGGGGTGTCTAGGGGAGTCCAGAACAGCAAAAGTATAGATGGACGGTAGTTCAGGCTCAAAACTCAAAAAGCAAAATAGTTATTACAAAACTTTCAAGAAGCTACAGTAACCCAGCAAGCTAAAGATAGAACAAAAGATCCTGCAAAATATTGGTCATGGCTATGTTTCTGACAGCCGAGGCAACTTAGCCGAGGCTCATAAAAGTCTGACCTGCTAGAAGAAAAAAAAACTAATATAATCTTATGCAAATTGTATACATAGTCATACATCAGTGGCAAAAAAAGTGACTAGAAGAAAAAAAGGAGAAAAATCTAATATAAGCGATTATGGAAATGACATGATTCTGAAAGTGATGTTTCTAAAAAAGTGATGATGATGATGCTATTTTAGATTAGAAAGAATACTGTAGGTATTGCTCATCTTTAATTTGAAGGCTATTTTTTATGAGATTTTTCATGTTTAAGACTACTGTTGGACAACGTTTTGACATTGCTCATCTTAAATTTGATTACTACTTTTTGACAAGAATGGTCATACGACTTGATGACACTACGATGGATAAGATTGCTCATCCTTAACTCGATGGCATTGCTCATCCCTAATTTGAATTCAGTTTTTGATCAGATTGCTTCTAACTATTGGAGACTACTGTAGGCAGGTTGAAAGCAAGATTGCTCATCCTTAACTTGACAGTTGTCTGAAAATTCGAATATGTGTACTCTCTGTGGACAATAAAACTTTCTTGACTCTAGTTGTCCACGAGGAGTACACGAATTCTTTTTTCTTTTTTTCCATGGAACATTTGTACAACAGTTGTTCAGAAACTGGGAAAGATCGAAAGGGAGATAACTAACCTCTTTCATTGGAATCTTTTTTGAACCCTGGAATTGAAGAAAAAAAGGAAATTTGTTTTTGATACAACAATTCCTTATTATATCTAACTTGAGGCGGATTTTGAAGGAATTGTGAAATTTTCAGAATCGAAATAAGTCAAGAACACACAAAATTCAATTGGGGAAGATTTGGAGGGAATTTCAGAACAGAAAGAACAATCAAATTAGACGAATCAGAAAAGCGAAGAATTTCAGAGTTTCCGGATCGGAAAAATCAAGAAAATTTGAAATCCAAAACATTACAAAAGTAAAGTCTACAATTCTATAAATTGAAAGCTATCAAAAAACATTTGCTTAGAAATTTTAGCATGAGCAATCATTCATTCTGAAGGTTCCCTTGGTGGGCAGCAAGCTAAAATAATCGTCCTCTGACTGATGCGCAATCCGTGATTCATTCCGTAAGCTAAGACTGAAAATGAAAAGGAACTTTATAGGTAAAAAAGACAAGTTGACTGTACTTACATTCAAGGCTATTTGAGTCTCGACACGATTCTCCACAAACAGTGAGAATAGAAGCCATGGCCTTCTTGGTAAAAGATCTCTTTCCGTTCCCTTTCCTTTTCTGTTCCTCCAGGAATTTCCGGGCTCTCGACGGACTCCAAAGTTTTACAAAGGCATCGGCTTCTGCGGGCTGGTTTTTCTCGAGTGCGAACACGAAATTCACCATCTGATTGATATAAACCTGATTTTTTGGATCATCGAATTCATTGGTCTCAGTGAGGGAAGTGGTCGGGATTGCTTCGTGGTTCAGGTTGATTGAGACGGTTGGAACCGTAGGGATTACGGTAGAAGCTGGGGAGTCTTTGTTGTTGATTGTGGAGAGACTTGAGGGTTCGGTCGGCACTGGAAGATCGACAGGGGCACAATAAGCGAGGGTGGCACATAGGCACAGTAACCAGAAACGGCCCATTTTTCTGAAAAACTGTAAAGAGTATAGGAGGATCAGGAAAAAAGCAAAGAGAGCAAAAAATGTTGGCCGACTAAATCTGAACCCCCTCTCAAAAGTTTCGGGCTCATCCTGAGAGAAGCCCAGCCCAGGGCTCCCAGAGGTGTTACACAAAACGTTCCTTGGAGAATGAAATAGTGTATGGGGCCATAAGGAATTAGAAATAATGTGGTTTTGGTGTAAAAAAGTTCATAAAGTCAAAGAGAATGATTTTGGAAGAGCTCACAATTTTAAAAACAAAGAAATTATTCATTATCGAAAGTTATTACTGTAACAAAAAAATCTTTGAAAAATCACAGGAGAACAAAAAACAATGAAGAAGAGAAAATGCACATAAAAAACGTATAAGTCTTCAGAATCCTATTCAATTCACTCCTTCAGGTTTTGGACCATCACAACAGATGAATCTAATGTGCTCCGAGTTAATGGGCCCTTTGTCTTGGCATCCTTGTTGCATGGCCGCTGAAAAAACTTAGTTTAGAATTCTTCAGAATCTTCTAGAATGCTTCAGAATCTTCTAGAAGACTTCAGAATCCTTCAGAATCCTCCAGAATCCTATAAAACGATTTAGAATTACTCAGAATCCTCCAGAATCCTATAAAACGATTTAGAATTATTCAGAATCCCTTCAATACTTTTTGGAATCCTTTAGAAGCTTTCAGGATCATTCTTAATCCTTCTGACTGTTCCTGGGCCCTTCAGAACTCTTCTGAATTCGTTAGAAGTCCTCAGAATTCTTTTGAATTCCTTAGATTAATTCAAAAACTCTTAAGAGCCTCCAGAATTCATTTGGGCCTTTCCGAACTTTTCAGAATCTTTCAGTTCTTTTTCTGAATCCTTTAGAATCTTTTAGAATCTTTCAATTCCTTAAAATCCTCAAAAATATCAAGAATCCTTCAGAAGCTCTTAGGACCATTCTGAATCCTTCTAGCTGTCCCTAAAGCTTTCTGTAGTCTTCTAGAGACTTTAGAAGCCTTCAGATTCTCTTAGAAGCCCCAAGGATCTTCTAGAATCCCCTTGAACCCAAAAACCCACCATCTTCATTATTCCTATTTCCACAAGCCTTCTTACAATGCTGATGAATGAACTTGTACATTTCCATTCTACAAGAAAACATATTTCCTTCTGGAGCCAAAAACCACACAATTGGCATTCTCTTCCTGTCTTCTTCATCTCCGTTCAGCTCAATCTTGTTTCTCTCCGCCACCTCGAGAAACTCCTTGTGCATCGGAGACTCATATGTAGTTTGAAGATGTTCTGGGATTACTGTAGTTGTGGTGGTGGTTGGTTGGTCGGTGGTGAAGGAGACGGCGTCTCGGATAGCCACTTCAAGGAATTCTTGATGGAGGCGAGAGAGCTCTGTGGTGGTAGAGGATACCTTGAGGAAAAGGAAGGGAAGAAGAATCCAAGGAACTCTCATCTGAAAATTTGTTAGACTTTTTGAGGGAGGAATGAATCTGAAAAAAGAAAATAATGAGATAGCAGAGAAAAATGTAGGGCCAAGAAACCCATTCGCCAGTTAGAATGACTAGTAATACAATATTATTGAATCTACATAGAAGAGTTTTATTAGTCCAAAAACTATGCCCATGGGGAAGAAAATAAATTTACAGTAGGCTTGTAAAATGAGCAACAAAGGAATAGGGTACCGTATTTTATCTAATAGTGGGGCCCTAATATGGATATGTAGCGAGTTCGAAAATGTGTTGTATCGCCTCCCTGTTGCTACGCAGCGAATTTGAAAATGTGTTGTATCAATTCTCTGTTGCTACGCAGCGAATTTAATTTTTGTTGTATCAATTCCATATGGCTACACAGCGAATTCCAAAATTTGTTGTATCAATTCTCTGTTGCTACGCAGCGAATTCCAAAATTTGTTGTATCAATTCTCTGTTGCTACGCAGCGAATTCCAAAATTTGTTGTATCAATTCTCTGTTGCTACGCAGCGAATTTGAAATTTTGTTGTATCAATTCTATTGTTCAACCTCTTCAAAATTGATTTTCGAGTTTCACAAAAATATCCCAGACTCATTTTTTGTACTGTACATATTCAATTTTTGACAAGGAATCGATTGAGACTACTTTCAGCCACACAGAGCTCCAAGAAGTTTCTCTTTTTGGGCTCATTTAGGGACCCTAGGTGCTCCGCCATTACAGAGTGAATACGGTATTTGAATTTCTATAATAGAACAACTTTCTTACAATCAATTTTATTCTTTTAAAAAAGAGCGAAGATTATGAAGTTTCAAACGAATAGAAAATTTTAAAATCTTGGTCTTCTTGGCCGCTCCGTGGTGAGCCCCCGGATGAAACTTTCATGGGTGAGGCTCCGGAAGGTCGTGGGGCGGACTGACGAGCTTGGAGCCGATGCTCCCATGGAGAGAAGGGTGGCAAGGACGAGCACAAAGATCAAGATGGATGGATTCATTTTTTGAAAGAAAAAGTAATAAGTGGAAAAATTTATAGCAAAGTCCATCAGAAGATAAATTTGGAGTGAAGAAAATACCATAATAAATCTGTACTAAATCTGTACTAAAATCTGTACTTTTTTAAACTTTTATTTTGATTTTATCAGAATTTCTATATAAATTTCAGAAGTGCAAAAAAATCTGGAAAAGTTTACAGATTTTCTTGGATTTTTGTAATTTTCTCAGTAAAAAAAAGAAATTTTGAAATTCATAGCTTCTTATATTTACTCTGATGAAAGGGCACTAAAGTGAGCTCGAAAAAATCACTTTCTTGGACTTTTGTCTAGCTGAAAGTAGTCTCTATAGGTTCCTTATCAAAAGTAGACTAGGCTCAAAACAAAAAGTATAAAGAATTGCTCATCATAAAAGAGTTATGGATACTTTTGGGAAAAAGTCGTTTCAAGAAGGTTGAAGGGCTCCTGAGGCTCAACTTAGCTAATAGGATTAGGCTTAACTTAGCTTATAGGCTCAAGCTCAACTTAGTTTATATGCTCAGGCTCAACTTAGCTTATAGGCTCAGGCTCAACTTAGCTAATAGGCTCAGGCTTTAGCTAGTTTATAGGCTCAGGCTCAACCTAGCTCAGAGGCTCAGGCTCAACTCAAACTCCTATGCTCTATTAGGAGTCTCGGCCCCGTCAAAACTTCTAAAGGCTTATTGACAACTGTTTCAAAAGTGAGTGTTTTTTAAACCCCTCGCTGGCTCTCGCCGGGGGCCAAAAGTTCGGGAGGGGTCTCAAGAAAAAAGCACATAAAGAAAACGACAAGTGACTATTTGTTACAAAAACAAGACTCGATGGGGTCCCCACCGAGTTGAAAAAAGAGATAAGAATGTGTATGAGTTTGTAGGTGGGTACCATTTGGCGCCAGGAGCGAAGAAAAGAGGAAGCGAATTGGAATCTTGGAGCAAAAAGAAACTGGGGGGACATTCTGGAAGACAAATCTTGACATCTAAAGACTGAGCCTAGAAACTTAGCTAAGCCTAAGCCTGTTACTTAGGTTAAGCCTAAGATTCTACAAACTAAATGAAGACTGAGCCTATAGATTAAGTTGAGCCTGAGCTTGAGCCTTTATGTGAGATCCTAATGCCGGAAAATCTTTTGAAATCGACATAAAACTTCAACAACTTTCAAAATGTGATTTTTCACCTACATGTCACCTCAATTTCTACTTGATCTTTCGTTTTTTTCAAAACTAACACAAAAAAACAAAAGGGACCTCTCATCCCAGAACCTCAATCCACAATCACGTGATTTCGGCTATAGCGATGATCAATTTCTTCTCTCCCCACCCGTAAATTTTTACACAAATTTTTGTTCGCATTGAAATTGTGTCATCATCATGAACGGAGAGAAGCTTACACATCAAATTTATATAGAGAAGATTTTTTATAATCTAGCTGAAACCTAAGTTTCCATAAGCTAGCTAAAATATGTCTTCTTTTTTCATTGTGTTGTATAAATGAACAATAAGAACATAGAACAATTAGTCTGACGCTTTTATGGTCATTGTATAGATACACGATATGAAGCCCAGGTTCATATATTTTTTAACCTGGTGAATTCGGATAAAATTCCAATTAAATTTATAAAATATTCAAGCATAAAAAGAAATAATTAAAAGTCACTCAACACTCATTAAAAACTTCACAATTTTTAGTAGAGAAACGTCAACTTAAAGAACCCAAAATTGGAAAAAAATTAGACTAATAAAACTCCAAATGTAGTGTTATATAATCAAACAGATCGCCGAAACCCCGAAAAACTTAGTTCCTGAAGCGAGTTATGATCAGTTTTTGGCTCAATTTTTTTCAATTTGAGACATGCTACAGTCCGGGAGAAGCCGATTATAAACAAGACATCAGAACTCCGATTAAAATATCAATATTAAGAAAACAATCTTTATTCAGATAAAACGTAGTAAGCAAAAAAAATCAGTGAAATCCAAGACTCCAAGAATCCTCAGAATCCAAAAACTGCAGAATCTCACAATTACAGTAGAGTTCCCTAGGCCAGTCGTCACTGGCCTAGAAACCTCCAATGGAAAAGTTTGGCCACCAGACACTATTTTCTGTCAGTACTTTCTAATTTTGCAAATAAAAAGTTTACAACACATTCACATCACAACGTTTCACTTATTATTATTTGCCACAAGAAAACAAGTCTCCAGAAAATTTCAGACTCCGGAAATTGGAACTTTCTTGACCTCTTATCCTTCATTTTGTTCAAATTTGAATTCAACCACAAAATTCAAACTCCAAAAAATCGATAAATCAAATCTTAAAGAATCGTCGACATTCTCCCTATCTGGAATCTTGAAGGTGGTGGAAAATAGTATACGGTATTAAAAAAGGAACTTTTTAAACTCTCAAAAAAAGTTTCAAAAATCAATGAAAGATAGAAGCAAACGAGCGAAAGGAACGGTTCAACTTTTGTGAGTTTTTTGCCCTGTACTAGGCCTACCGTAGTCCTACCGTAACCCTACAGTATTCCTACAGTAGTCCAACAGCATGGAAGATCATAGAAGGTTCTAAATGACTTAAAAACAGTCAGAAGGTGTTCTGAATAGTTTAGAATATTCTACAAACTCGGAAACATTTTTGATAGTTCAGTTCTAAACAACTTTTCAAACTTTAATTTATTATCAGAAGGCTCTAGGGGAATTTGGAAGATTCTAAATGATCCAAAATTAGTCGAAAGGTGTTCTGAAAGGTGTATAGACTATTCTAAAATGTCGCGAAACAGTTCTAGTAGACTCAGAAAAGTTTGGAAAACTTTCAATTGATTTTGTAGAGTTCTTGATGACTACAGTTCTAGAAAATTCAAAGAAATCCTGAAGCATTATTAAGGTCGCTGGAAAAATTTTGAGAAACATATAGGAAAGTTTCATATCAAAAAGATTCGACATAACAGTCGAATACTTTCTGGGAACATATTTCTGCTCATTTTCTCACTTTTTACCGATTCTTCGATTCTATACTCTCTTAAAATTGAATTTCATACTCAAATTCATATTTCTCACCTTATTAGCTTTCGAATGATACCCATAACACGCAACAACACCCAAAATACCGCAAAGTCTACAATCCTTGCTATTCCCTCTCAAATTCAAATTTCCCTCCAAATTTTTCTCCTGGGGGGAGGGGCTCCAATGGGGCGCACTTGCATCCTACCTTTTATGTTAGCGTGGCTCTCTTTCTACTCTTTCCTTGCAGGGGGGCTAATCTGAATAGAGACAGAAGGGGGAAGGGAAGAGGTCGCTAATCCGAATGCGCGGCAATTCAAATTATAAAGAGCACCTTGGGGGGCTTGTAGGGTATCATTCGAAAGCCCATGAAATGGCGGTTATGATTTTAAAGTTTAGTCTTGAATTTTTAGTCTTCGAATCGAGAAATTAAGGCTTAAAGTTACCCACAATGTCTGGGTTAGCTAAACGGACTATCTAAGGCTTATATCACTTCTTATCGTCGGGATAGCCATCTGTGTGCCCCTAAATTTGAATCCAGATGCCCACACCCCCAGCAACTTACTTTTCCACCATTTCGGAAAATCTGATCAAAAATCCCCTCGATCAACATCTCAAGCTAAAAGAAATGACGCGATTCTGTGATCAGATTTGTGCGATTTTAGTTTGTGGGTGGAGCCTATCTTGTGTGATATGTCCCACTTCTCTTCGACTACGGTAGTTTACTCCGTTTTGTTGCCAGTTGTTGTCATTTTCGCCATTCATTTTGGAGCCCATGACTAAGAATGAGAGATTTTGAGAGAGTGGAGGTTTGAGAGAACGAGAAGGAAATGAGGGGGCGGAGCCAAGAGAAAGAAGTGGGCGGAGCTTAGAGGCACATAGATGGAAATGGGCGGAGTTCAATTAAGGATGAGCAATGGTAAGAAAATGTACAGTGTAATGAATGGAAAGTCCAGGCATGTCGAAACTTTGATAATTTTAATATTGAAAAACTGTTCATTTTAAGATGAGCAATCGCTCCCAAGTTCACCAAAATTAAGGATGAGCAATCGCTCTCAATTTGACTAATATTAAGGATGAGAAACACCACTTTTTTAAAGGAAATTCTGAAAAATTCTCACTTAAGTTTTAATAACTTGATAACATATATTATAATTGAAAACTATTGAAAAGATACCCAAAGCTTGAGCAATCTTGAAGTCAAAAAAGTTAATTTTAAGCTGAGCAATCACTGCTTTAACAAACTGCCGAATTGACCAGAGTTATGGTTGAGCAATATGACATTTTACTTGAAATTTTTGATTTAAAGATCCCTATGGATAATATACTAATGATTTTGAGCATATCTTATAAAAGTTTTTCACCAAAATAAGTACTTTTTTGAAAATTTTATGAACAAAGCCAATAGAACATGTGACCCCTCCAAGGGGTCAGACCTACAGCAAAGTAAACGACAGTGACAGCTGACACTTATTTCTATTCCGATATTCCAAAAAATTCATTTTTGAAGCGAGAATATAACTCAAATGAAGTAAAAATAAGAATTTTAACCTGAAATTACTTTTTTACCCCTTCAAATGGCTTTCAAACCACTTTAAACCCTTAAAAAACGACCCAAAAAAATTTCCGAAAAAAATTCAAAATTTGAATTTCCCGCGAGTTTTTCCTATTCGACCCCCCTGACCGAAAAGATCTTTTCGTAAATCATGAATGGAGGACCTAATTACGGTGGTTGTGCCTCTGGCGGATTGGGCCGAGGCCGGGCATGCAGATCCCGCCCACTTTTTCGTGGCCAACATTTTGGTGAACAATTTGCTATAGATCACAAAAATTGGTCCAATGGGAAGTTTTTTGTTCAAATTACCTCAAAATTCTCGTTCTGGGAACATTATTAAACTCTAGAAACTTCTAGTTTGAAACGGAAAAAATTTTCAACAAGATTTTGATGGAGCTCTGAAAACAGCCAATTTTCAATCTGAGAACTTTTTTTTTTAGACAATTTTTATTTCATTTTAAAGCTCTTGAAATTTTCTATAAGATCAATTATATCAGTTTGTGAAATTTTGATTTTGAGCAGAAATACATCGTCTCAAAATGGGGCTCCAAGATGGCAACAAGAAAGTTCAATGTAGCCTTAAATATGGCTCATTCTCTGTAACAATTTTACAACACATTTTTATAACTGTATACTTCTGAAAGACAGTCCATTAAATTCTAAATCCAATACTATTTTCAAACCGCAAGTATCTTTATTTTGAGCCCAGATATGGCTCTTTGAAAAAAAAGTTGAGAGAAAATTATTTTTTTACAAATAAATTTTACAGATCACAAACTACAAAGTTACAATGAAAACAAAGTAATATTACAATAATTATGAGGTTCCCATGTCGCGGTACAGTTGTGCCAGAGGTGCTCATTGAAGTGGCATAGTGTCTGAAAAATGTTTTCAAAATCATGGACATTTCAAAAATTTGGTATCATTCGAAAGCTTACAATTTGAGGAATACAAATCTGTGATAATTTGTTCTGGAATAGGTAAACACACTGTGTTATCACAGAAAACATAAGGTATCGATCGGTTAATCTTCATCGCTTGGAATCTGAGCGAGAGAAAGATAGAGAGAGCACTGAAGAGCGAGAGAGGATAGACAGAAGCTGGGTTGTCCGAAAAGCCCACGCAAAATTTCTTTCCGACCAATGATAATGAAAATTATATCATTCGAAAGCTGAGAAGATTTCCAGTTTAGCATAGTTTTCAGATTCAAAATTGGACAATTTTCAGCAAATATACACAGGTTTGAAAGTCGAGGGACCTGAAGAAAAAGGAGATGGAAAGGAGGCCCAGACCGATTATAAAAGGACCACCCGGGATAATTAGGCCCTGGGTGAAAAAGGCCCTGTGTCAAATGGGAAAACGGTGTACACAACGAAAAACAAAGTTTCAGACATTTACAGGAGTTTCGTAGCCATCAGAGAGTCGGAAAATAGAAATGATCAGGGAATGTAGCAAAGAGGGTTCGGAAACCTTGCATAACTTTTCAAATTATGCTTGGATTCTCTTCATGTTTTGGGTGTTTATCAACTAAGATATGAGCTATATTCTGACAAAATTTCAAATCATAAGACATTTTGGTACTTAAGTTACAAACAGTCGAAAGTGAAGCGCGTTGCCAAAAAAGGGGAATGACCTGAAGATTGCATAGGGATTTGAATATTTTGCATAACTTTTCAAATGTTCATCTAATTATTTTTATTTTTTGGGTACTGATTTATAAAGATATAAACTATATTCTTACAAAATTTCAAATCATAAGACATTTTGGTACTTAAGATACAAACAGTCGAAAGTGGAGAATGTTGAGGGTCGTCAGAAAGGGTACTACAGTGCGTTCCGGAAGCGCATAACTTCCAGAAGCGCATACGTTTTCAATTTATCACCTTAATTTTTTGGGCACTTTTTGATGAAGATATAAACTATAACGTGGCGAAATTTTACATTACAAAACCTCTTGGAACTTGAGATACAAGCAGGGGAAATTGGAGAATGCTGAGAGTCGTCATAAAGGATGCTATGGTGCGTCCCAGGAAGTCGTGCATAACTTTTGATGTTTTTAACCAATCTTTTTCATTTTTAGGGTACTTATTGATGAATATATAAACTATAACTGAACAAAATTGCAACCCATAGGACACCTTGGCACTTGAGATACAATCAAGTGAAGTGAGAGGACCAAAAGGTGCCATGTTGGGAAACATGAAGAAGATTTTAGAGGTACGGCGAATGTCATTTTAGAACTTTTTGAGTGACTTTTGAGCCGGGAAAGTGAGCTCATGATACATGAAATGCAAAAAATGAAGCTGAGGGGGTCAGAGGATCACAGGGGTATCAGGAATTTAATGGGGACCTTAATGGGGACCTACAGCCCTATAGGGCCGGAGGGGTCATTGTGTAATTCTGTGTGATGTAACAAATGAGACAATCGTTTGGCAATATGAGGAAGTTAACTAACACTTCGGTCTCATAAACGGAGCTCATGGACTCTCGGACGCTCAAAAGCTCCCCTGAAAACTTCTAGACCAAAGAGTTAGGCCATGGCTGAAAGCTAGGTCATGTTGACTAGCTAACACCCCTTTGGATACATACGCTGTGCTCTAGAGCCGCCCGTTTTCTGCCTAGTATTCAATCCAGCTCACACTCTCCCCCCTGCTTCACATTCACCCCTTTCCATTTCCTTTTCTGATTACTAATATATCTGGCTGCTTAGATTTGAGAGCTGAGGGCTAGCTTGAGATCTGGGAGGTCCATTTTATTCTCAAGTAGATAGAGTACTGTATCAAGACTTTTCAAGGGTCTAGTTGCACATTGAGCTTCGCTATCATTGCTATACATTTAGCTATGGTTTTGCTTACTGAAATTCGATCTTTCTGGATTCAATAATACCAAAATCCCAAAAATATTCCTCTAGGCATCAAAATAGTGACCGTGTTGTTGTTTTCGCCTCCAGTTGCTTGGCTCACACGAACGGCTCACATCAATTTTTCTAACATTACGTCATCTTATTTTGATAGAGAGGTATCGATATTTCTCTAAACTTGTCTTTTTGAGTCTTGACTTTTCGTGCGTTTTGAAATGTCGTGGTTTCAAAACGTCTCGGTTCCATTCGTTTGCCCAAATTTGTCTTTTTGAGTCTTCTGGGCCTTGTCACAACTTCCAGGCACTTCTAGAACTCTCGAATAGCTTCTAGACTCCATCTACCGTACCCAGAACCTTCCGGAGCTCCAGCGGCCCTGCCCATATCCTAGTCATATGACCATGAGAAGTCCCGCCTCCTTGTTATCCATATAAAAGCCACACATGTCATGTGCATATTTCATCTGCCCCTGCGCATATATCGAGGTAAGGGAAGCAGCTTTCTTTCTACTCCCTTCTCAGCTAAGACTTAACCCTCCCCCCTTCTAGGTAGGCAAGCTTGCTTGTTTTGCAGGGGGCCGAGCTTCTTGAAGATTCTGAAGACTTGAAATTCTAAAGACTTTCGAGAAGATTCTAAAGGCTTCTAGAAGATTCTAAAGGCTTCTAGAAGATTCTAAAGGCTTCTAGAAGATTCTAAAGGCCTCTAGAAGATTCTAAAGACTTTCGAGAAGATTCTAAAGGCTTCTAAACAATTTCGGAGGTTTCTATAAGATTCTAAAGGCTTCTAAAAGATTCTAAAAGCTTCTAAACAATTTCGGAGGTTTCTAGAAGATTTTGAAAGGATCTAGAGGGTCTTAAGGCTTCTAGATAATTCTGAAAATTTTTGAAAGTTTCTGAAAGTGACTAAATAGGTCCCAAAGAGTCCTAAAGTATTCTAGAAAGTTCCAAAAGCTGCTAGCAGATTCTGAAAGCCGCTGGACAATTTTGAAGTCTTCCAGGAAATTTAAACAGGATCCTGATAGGTCCTAACGGATTCAGAAGGCGTTCATAATGTTACGGAAAACTCCAAACAGGTCTTTTTTATGTTCCTCTCTTTCTCACAATCTCCCTCCCAATATTTTCCTACAGTAATCCTGGGAGTCCTAGCAGCTCGCCACCCTCTTGATCTTTCTCAATTTCATTCAATTTCTGTGTAATGTTATCATCTCTGTTATAAACTAAATATCTCTCCTTCCGATATCTCATTTCAGCTACCGTAATCCCATCCGGCCACCTACTCTGACACTCTGTAGAATCTTCTCTACTTTCTCAGCCTAGATTGAAATTACAAAAATCTTATTTGATACGTATATAAGGAGGCACCTCAGAAGATAGGAAGCAGATCTATGACACCTCTAATTCCATTTACTCTCGAAAGCATTAAAAATTCTTTAGTTTGAAAAATTCAATCATGATTTCACTCTCCAAAAGAGCATCTTTCAAATGGTATAGTTTTCATGAAATTTGGTCTGCCAGGCCAAAAATTATAGAGCCTTGATTATGTTACTGTATTGTATATGGTATTAAACGTAATATTTTTAAGCCTCAACGTTTTAGAAATCAAATGTTCTAGGAAGTGCAGATAAATAAAGTGTTCTGGATTACTGTACCTTCTATACTCCAGCTACAGTAACCCTATTTTGAGCCTTCCATTAGGAAGAAAGATTAAATGCAACTTCATCAATAGTCGGTATAAAAGAAATAACTGTTGAACTCCTAGGCCCACCAAAGTTTAAAAGCTAGTGGAACAACTGACGCTGCGATATGGGTGGTCCAGAAAATGGGGAAGGCCCCCCTCCTGAAGAATTGTAATCGAATTGTAAGCAAATGGTGAGAAGAGGGAAATACATACTATTCCGGACCTAGGGGGCTCAGGGAAAATGGGGAAAAATAATTTTTGGAGCATAGTAAGTACAGTGACTTTGTAAGTGCATTAATTTTGTAAGTACAGTAACTTTGTAACTACAGAAACTTTGTAAGTACAGTAACTTTGTAAGTACAGTAGTTTTGGAAGTACAGTAACTTTGTAAGTCCTGTAGTAGGTAAGATAAGTACAGTAACCTTGGATGGAAAATTTGAACTAATTCACAGAAGACTAGCTCACAAAAAAAGTCCAAATAGCTCACACAAAAACAAGTCGGGCTACCTTAAAGAAAGTCGGACTAGCTCACAGAAAACTAGCTCACAGAGACTATTTCTAGCTTTAATATTGTCTAAAAAATTGGAATGAGATGTCTCCATAGGTTTTTTTTGTCATGAAATGTCCAGAAAGTCCCCAAAAAGTCCCCATAGTCCACCTATCCAGATGTTTTCACCCATCAATCCGTGACGCATAGGGGTCCTTGTGTTATTCAATAAACCCCATCATTGTCCCTGAATTTTCTTTCTCCTGGACATCTGTTCATCGTAATCGAAAAACTATACGCAATATTTCTCCTCATTGTAAGACACACAGACATAGATTTTACACAACATCACCTGTCAAAAGGACCACCCGTATTGTTTTATTGATTATTGGGGAGACCAATAGGGCTTAGAAGATCGCAAAACTAGAAAGTCGAGATACTATAGCCTTTAGTATTCAAAAGGTTTAATTATCAGGGTTTCAATTTTTCAAGGCAGATATGATATATTGTTCCTATTATCCCGACTCCATAACTTTTTATCTAGCTTATCAACCTTTATGAAAGTTACACCAATTTAAAGGAAATCTTCTGTAGATCAACTTCCATTTTTGAACTTTTCCGAAAATTTCTAGGTTCAAGGTTTTGAGGCTCAATTAAAGTCCTTCTCGTATACATTAGATATGATACATGGTCCCCATTTTCAAGGCTCCATAAATTTAACCTAGAGGATCAAATTGTTTGAAAATCACACCAATTTAAAGGAAATCTTCTGTAGATTATGCTCCGTTTTTAAACTTTTAAGAAATTTCTATTTTCAATGTTTTGAGGCTCAAATAACGGCAGTTTCGCATACAACAGTAGACATGCATTGCCCCTATGTTCAAGGTCCCATAACTTTTGACCTAGCGGTCCAATTTTTATAAAAATTACACCAATTTAAAGAAAATCTTCTGTAGATTATGCTCCGTTTTTGAACTTTTTTGAAATTTCTATTTTCTATGTTTTGAGGCTTAAATAACGGCAGTTTCGCATACAACAGTAGATATGATACATGGTCCCCATTTTCAACGCTCCATAACTTTTGACCTAGAGGATCAAATTTTATGAAAGTTAGACCGATTTGAAGGAAATTTTTTGTAGATCAAGAAACGTTTTTGAACTGTTTTGAAATTTCTATTTTCTATGTTTTGAGGCTTAAATAACGGCAGTTTCGCATACAACAGTAGATATGATACATGGTCCCCATTTTCAACGCTCCATAACTTTTGACCTAGCGGTCCAATTTTTATAAAAGTTACACCAATTTAAAGAAAATCTTCTGTAAATTAGGCTCCGTTTTTAAATTTTTAAGAAATCTATAATTTCAAGGTTTTGAGGCTCAAATAACGTCAGTCTCGTGTATAACAGTAGACATGCATTGCCCCATGTTCTAGGCTTTATAACTTTTGACCTAGCGGATCAAACTTTATGAAAGTTACACCAATTTAAAGGATAACTTCTGTAGATTAGGCTCTGTTTTTAAACTTTTAAGAAACTTCTATTTTCAAGGTTTTGAGGCTTAAATAACGGCAGTCTCGCATACAACAGTAGATATGATACACTGTTCCCATGTTCAAGGCTCCATAACTTTTAACCTAGCGGATCAAACTTTATGAAAATCAGACCGATTCAAAGGAAATCTTCTGTAAATTATGCTCCGTTTTTGAATTTTTCTGAAATTTCGATTTTCAAGATTTTGAGGCTCAATTAAAGTCCGTCTCGTATTCAACAGTAGAAATGATACACTGTTCCCATGTTCAAGGCTCAATAAATTTTGATCTAGCCAACCAATTTTTATGGTAATTATACCAATAAATTGGAAATTATTTGTAAACTAGAATTACTTTTAGAACTTTCTGAAAATGTGCATTTTGACAATTTCTAGACCCCTTGATACATATACCTTCATTTTTTAAAGTCTAGTTGCCATTTGACCTGAAAATTTGGCTTACCGTATTTCAATAACCCTTCAACCAATTTTTATGAATTTGGTACCAGTGGATGGAAAATTTTCTCGACAATCTATTCATATTTAAATTTTCCAAAAAGTAATTTTTTAGTCTTCCCTGGAACTGATTTTGAAGCCTATCAAATGTCAAAAATTGGTACCTCATTTTTTCGTGACTATTAGTCCTGTCTCCGGTTCAATAGTTTATCACATTTTTTAATTGTTTATCAGCGTCTTTCTGTTTTTTAAAATCTTCCACTTGATTACATATTTCTAGCGAAACCTTTGTTTTTTTCTAAAATTTTTGACTAAATTTCAGATGTCACGAAACCTGACCAAACAAAAATAATGATGGTTGATGATGATGTATGATATGTCGAGACAATTCGAAGATATATTATTTATAGAAAATTTTCAAATACTATAAATCAAGAATGATGATAGTCAGAGAGCATGAAGATCAGAGAGGATTAGAGATGGAGGTGAGGGAAGAAAATAGGCTGAACTTTGAAAGCATGTATCTCTAGAACCAGCAGATATATCGAAAAAGTAAGTACAGAAAAAATGTGTAAAATTAAATTTTACACATTTTTATAGTTGTAAATTTTTGAATAGCTCAAGCGGTTCTCGAGATACACGCGCTTGAAGATTGTGAAATGGAAAAACACAAGGAAAAATGGGAGAGAGGGAAGAGGGCCTTCTAACGCTTATATCATAAGAACCAAAACAACTTTAACAGTTTGTTTAACTTAAAAACTGTAGAATATTAAATGCTGAACATTTTAATAGTTAAAAATTTTTTGATAGCTCAATCGGTTCTTGAGATACAGACGCTTGAAGATTGCACATGGAAAGAAAGAGTAATGAACAGGAGGTGGCATAACCTTTGAGGGCTCATATCTTGAAAACCAAAAAAAGCTGTAAAACATTGGTTAACAACAAAAATATAGGAAATTTAATTTTAAACATTTTTGTAATTGTGGACTTTTTGTTAGCTCAATCGGTTCTTGAGATACAAGCTCTGGAAAATTGCACATGTAAAGAAAGAGAGAGAAAGGGGAGAGATCAAGGGAGACGAACGGTAATGAAGAGGAAGTGGCATTACTTTGAGGGTCCATATAAGAAAATGCAAATTTCAAAAGTTTTTGAAAATTATTTTGTTTGAAAAATTCTTCTTATTTTCCGTACCAACTCCAGCATTTTTTCGTCTCCATTATCCCGATGTAAAATATGTCTCATTCGGAATCTCATTCGTCTCATTCATTGGTCCCATTCGGAATGGGTCATTCCTCGTCCTTTTTCTGTTCTTTTTTTTCCGAACACAGAAATTTCGTTTCAGAAAATCTGTGTCTTCGTGGCAAAGGTACAGAAATTTTGTCTAAAAAAATCTGTGTTTATTTGCCACGAATATACAGAAATTTTGAGACAAAAAATCTGTAGTTGAGCGGAAAATAGAAAAACGTGAAAATATACAGAAAAATGACCAAGATTTTCTGTACTTTTTTAGAAGGTGATGTGGATTATTGTTGAAAACAAACCCATTTGAATGATCAAAAAGAAACCACAACTGCATTCGGATCAATTTAAAACATTCGGGTGAGATCTTTAACATCATTAAAGGGGGCGAGTGCTAATTCTAAGCTTATGGGTTTTTACATGGATCGATGCAGAAAAACAGTTAGAAGGAAAATTCTCTTGCACAATGTCACAAAAATCGATCAATCAAAATATATAGGTCAAAACAGCTCAAAAAAGTGAACTTATGAACAAAAAAGTGAACACCCGAGTAGACCGATCACTTTTGCAAAACATGAAGAAAAGTTGAAAATGTGATCGGTCTAAGTTCACTTTTTTGAGCTGTTTTGACCTATATATTTTGATTGATCGCTTTTCGTGACATTGTGCAAGAGAATTTTCCTTCTAACTGTTTTTCTGCATCGATCCATGTAAAAACCCATAAGCTTAGAATTAGCACTCGCCCCCTTTAATGATGTTAAAGATCTCACCCGAATATTTTAAATTGATCCGAATGCAGTTGTGGTTTCTTTTTGATCATTCAAATGGGTTTGTTTTCAACAATAATCCACATCACCTTCTAAAAAAGTACAGAAAATCTTGGTCATTTTTCTGTATATTTTCACGTTTTTCTATTTTCCGCTCAACTACAGATTTTTTGTCTCAAAATTTCTGTATATTCGTGGCAAATAAACACAGATTTTTTGAGACAAAATTTCTGTACCTTTGCCACGAAGACACAGATTTTCTGAAACGAAATGTCTGTACCTTTGCCACGAAAACACAGATTTTTTGAGACGAAATTTCTGTGTTCGGAAAAAAAAAGAACAGAAAAAAGAAGATAAGTTTGCTGGATATTCAACGCTAACAAAAAAATAAGTACACGAATTCCTGTTTGATGGCAGCGATTCTAAAAAACTGTATAAAAATCGGTGTTTATGGCATTATAACTAACTTCGATGAAAATCTGTTAAAAAAGTACACAATCTATATAAAACTGACGATTCCGGCTACAAATCAAAAACTTTTGAAATTCAACCTTTCTTATATCTTGGAAACCAAAACAGCTATAAAACATTGTTTAACAGCAAAAATATAGGAAATTTAATTATAAACATTTTTGTAATTGTGGACTTTTTGATAGCTCAATCGGTTCTTGAGATACAGACGCTTGAAGATTGCACATGGAAAGAAAGAGTAATGAACAGGAGGTGGCATAACCTTTGAGGGCTCATATCTTGAAAACCAAAACAGCTATAAAACATTGTTTAACAGCAAAAATATAGGAAATTTAATTATAAACATTTTTGTAATTGTGGACTTTTTGATAGCTCAATCGATTCTTGAGATACAGACGTTTGAAGATTGTACAAGGAATAAAAGAGAAAGAGGGGCTGAAATAACTTCAAACAGTTATATCTCAAGAATCAAAGAATACATTTAAAAAACTTAAATTATAAAAATGTGTAGAATTCAATTCTGAACAACTTTGTAGTTGTAAATTTTTTGATAGCTCTATTGGTTCTTGAGATATAAGCTTCGGAGCCTCAACCATCAGCGTTACAACAGATCTCCATAATGGTGGATGGCAGCAACTCATAGCCTTTCTTGCATAGACGGTAGAGAGCTGAAAATTGTAATTTTAAAGTTTCGAGTTATGCTCAAATGCTCCAAAAACTCACTTCTAACCTTCACCGGATCCACATGCTCTCCACAGGCTCTTTTTGCACTTGAATCCAATCCAGCACATCCGAATTCAATTCCATTATAATAGTAGTCTTCGAAAGCGACAAAAATCCAATAATCCGGAACATCGGGAGCCAGAATGAACATCGCAGCAGCCATTATCATAAGGTACATTTTTTTGGTTGGCTCAAAGTTTTTTAAATCGGATTTTGAGCCTAATGAAAAAGGAAAAGTGCATATGCATTCATGGGTGGTAATTTTTTTGCCGCTAATCATATGGATCTAAGCTCCGCCCACTTTAAATAACTTTTTTTGGAACTGGAAAATCTAAAAAAAAAACGAAAATTTCTTTATTGCTCTTCGATCATTAACACAGTACAAAGTTTATTATGAGGAATTATGAGTTTCAGAATCTTCACATCGGCGTAAAATAATTCGAATCGGAAATCTTCGATGTATTTGAACCCTGGATGGTTGACGAATTTCCCCAAGAAGTTTTACGAGCTCCCGATGGTGGTGGAATGTTGTCACAATGACAGTATTTCATATGGAAGCACAAACCGTCGCGGAAGCATTGTCGCATTGCTGAAAAAAAATTGAAAGAAGAATGAGTTGGTACAATTTGAAAAAAACCATTTTGAGCCTTGAGCCTAAGCCGGGAGAATCCGCCTTGAGCCTAACCTCAAGCCTGGGTATTTTTTCTTGAGCTTAACCTTGAGCCTGGAGAATTCGTTCTAAGCTGAACCTTAAGCCTTGAGCCTAACCTTAAGCCTTACCTTAAGCCTGAAAAATTCGCCGTGAGCCTAACCTTACGCCTGGAGAATCCGCCATTAGCCTAAGCCTAAGACAGGAAAATTTGCCTTGAGCCTAACCTTAAGCCGGGGGAATTGTCCTTGAGCCTAAACTTAAGCCTTGAGCCTTACCTTAAACCTTGAGCCTAACCCTAAGCCTGGAGAATTTCGCCCTGAGCCTAACCTTAAGCCTGGAAAATCCGCCTTGAGCCTAAGGTAAGCATGGAGAATTTCATGGCAGTTTTTTTTTCGTTTTTGAACCAAAAGATCGAGTTCAGAAAAACGAGCATAACTCGCTTTGAAATCATTACTGTAACTTGAGACTAACTTTTTTGGACATCTTGTAGTCTATTTGATCAGAATATATCAAAATTAAGAAAAAACATTTTGGCCAAAAATCGAGAAAATTTTTTCTCCCAGTTTTAGGCCGAAAAATCTAAGGTTTAAGTTTAATTTTATCTATTCTAATCAAAAAAGCTACAAGAAGTCTAAAAAACATAATTTCAAGTCACAGAAGTTATTTTTAAGTCAGATATAGGCCGAATAGGCCGCGGCCGGATCTTGAATTCTTGAAAAAATGAATTTCACAAAAATTACCATAACTCGCTTCAAAATTATTTTTGTGACTGGAAATTATGTTTTTCGGACTTCTCTTTGTCTATTCAACCAGTATAAATTAAAATTAGGCTCTAAAAATTATTTTTTATTAACTTTTTTTTCAGACCCCCTATCCCATCCCCCCTTACCTTCCTTCGCCTCCTCACTAATCTCAATCCGAATCGGCACTATCATCAACCGTACTCCATCCGCACACGGACAACTGTACAAATAATAGTGATCCAGCGATTGAAGCAAATTGATATAAGGCTGGTAACCAATGGCTCCCATCCAGTACTGAGTGACGGGTGGCTTGGAGAGGAGCATCAAAAATAGGATGCAATTTTTGGGGAACATCTGAAATTCGTGAGTTTTTTGTTTTTAAAAATTGAAATTTGAGCTCAAAGGAGCCAAAAAAGTGCAAGCTTTCCAAAAAAAGTATCCATCATGAAAAAAACGAAGAAAACACGCTAATCCTCGGTTATAATGCTCATGTAAGTTTTTCACATTTTCCTATCAGTCTGCGTCTCTTTTCTCAGGTGAAAAATATGTGTAAGGAGGACAACAAGTTATGTAATACTGGAGGTTTTGAGATATCTGCTTATAGAAACGTAGAAGAAGAATGGATAAAAGAGATTGTGGTATCAAAGAAGTGATTTTGAAACTCACAGATTCTGAGATCTTCTGAACTTTCGACTAGCTCCAGGGCCAAAGAAATTACTCAAATTCTATTGAACTTGGTATCATTTTGAAGCTCTTTTTAAGTTCTACATTTTGGTATATTTAACAATACATGATGCTTATTTTAACAGAATTCAGTGGCCCATAGATCTTCTGGAAGTTATATGAGCTACCTTTGCATACATCTGAGGTTTGAAACTTGTTCCAGGGCCTCAAAATTTAGTAAAATTTTATTGAATTTTGTATTAATTTGAAGCTCCTTCAAAACTCTACTTTTTGATGTACTTTTCAATATAGAAGACCAATTTCCAGAGCACCTAGAAAACCAAAGAATCTCGTAGCAAATAACTCTCTGACATCGAATTTTTAAAACTTGCTCCACGACTCCAAAAAATAATTATTGCATCCTGTTGAATTAGGTATCATTTTGAAGCTCTTTTCAAGCTCTACATTTTGATGTATTTTTCAATACAGAATGTTTATTTTAACAGCATTTAGATACCCAAAAACTTTTTGGAATTCATATGAGATACCTTTGCATTCATCTGAGGTTTGAAACTTGTTCCAGGGCCTCAAAATTTAGTCAAATATTATTGAATTTTGTATTAATTTGAAGCTCTTTTCAAGCTCTACATTTTGATGTATTTTTCAATACAGAAGAAAAATTTCCAGAGCATCTAGAGACCCAAGAATCTCGTAGCAAATAACTTTCTGACATTGAATGTTTAAAACTTGTTCCACGACTCGAAAAAATACCTGCATCCTGTTGCATTTGGCATAATTTTGAAGCTCTTTTTAAGCTCTACATTTTAGGATATTCAACAATACAGGATGCTCATTTTAACAGCATTTAGATACCCAAAAACTTTTTGGAATTCATATGAGATACCTTTGCATACATCTGACGTTTGAAACTTGTTCCATGACCTCAGAGATACATCAAACTTTATTGAGTTGGGTATCAATTTGAAGCTCCTTCAAAACTCTACATTTCGATGTATTTTTCGATACAAAAGACTCATTTCCATAGAACCTAGATACCCAAAAACTTTCTGGAAGTCAAATAAGATACCTTTGGTCATATCTTATGTTTAAAACTTCTTCCATAGATACATCAAATTCTATTTAATTTAATATCATTTTGAAGCTCTTTTTATGCTCTATCTACTGATATAGTGTACAATCTAGAATACCAGATTTTTAGTGCACCTGAGAACCCTAAAGTTATGTAAGATCATTTTCTTACATCTGACGGATGTTTGATGTTACAATAATAACTTCGATACCCAATTTTTCACGGATCAGAAAATTTTATAAACTAGAAAAATTCACTTTTCACATGATTGCTCATTTATTTTGTAAAAAATATAGTCTAGTGGTTGCAAGGTCCACTTTTATAGCATAGAAGGAATAGGAAATAGTGTTGAGTCATTGTTGATAGAAGTGAATTTGTAAGCTTGGTTACAGTAATCTACAGACAGTTAGCTTGGCTACAGTAATCTACAGACAGTCAGCTTGGCTACAGTAATTTACAGACAGTTAGCTTGGCTACACTAATTTACAGACAGTAAGCTTGGCTACAGTAATCTACAGACAGTTAGCTTGGCTACAGTAATCTACAGACAGTTAGCTTGGCTACAGTAATCTACAGACACTAAGCTTGGCTACAGTAATCTACAGACAGTAAGCTTGACTACAGTAATCTACAGACAGTAAGCTTGGCTACAGTAATCTACAGTACCTTCTATTGGAGTTATATACTTGCACACCATAAAAGTCTTTGTCTAACTTCCTTGAACCCAGTCCTATCAAAATTTTGTCAACTAGAAAAACTGAGTTTTAGAGTTGCTCTATACATCCGCCAATTTTCAGAAAAATCGAATACCTGTAATCCACCTTCATACCCTCAACGTTTCCTTTTTCGGCCATCTGTTTCAACTTTTTCAAAAACTGATCAAACGATTCTTGACGACTTCTGATTCACACTTGTTGATTTTCGCTCCTGATACGAAAAATTCAATTAAAAAAACAATACTTCTGACTAACATCGACCCTTGGTTTGTAGCATAGTATCCTCTCCGAGATGGTCGTTTCTTGTAAACAGATTACTTCTGACTTGATCCCAGTTTATATGTAGTTTGTTCTCGTTTGGCGTACCTTGGGTGCAACTATCCCCTGCAACTGAAATTTCAGTTTTATGAAGACTAAAGATCCTAGCTAATCGGAATGAACTTCTCATGTTGAGAACAATAGATTTATAACCCATTTATTGATGAACAATACATTCCATAGAAGAGGATTTCAAAAATAGTATTTGAAGACAATAGGATTGCTTATCCTAAAGCTGTGCAACCCCTAAAACCAAAAGTTGTCGTATCAAAATTAATACGTCATATTTGCTTAAAACTGGCGCGTTTTTGACGCTTTTTTTGACAAATTTGCATATGATATAACAAGAAATATCAGTCTTACTCCATACGCCATATTTGTCTTCAAACTGGAGCTCTTTTGGCGCGTTTTCCCTGGTACCTATAGTTTTATTCCTTCTCCAAAATCCAAACCCCGAAAATTTACATAATTTACCTTATAAGAAGGACTACACTGTACTCCCCCAATGATATCCGAGCAAATTCATATATGCAAATCTCCCCGTAATAAGAAGTACATATTCTAAGACCCCTGCATATGCACTTTCAATCTCGAATTTCCCGCCCATACTCATTAGTGCATATGAGCCTTTAAAAAGGCTCAATCCGGAGGGTGGCAGTCTCATTTTTCTTTGGATTTTGATACCAAGTTTTTGGCGGAAATTTGCAAGTTTTCTAGATTGTTTTGGCTTTTCTATATCACTAGAGTTCACAACATCTTGTTTATTCTTATATGAAAGTACAAGCGATAAAGTTTTCGCTAGTTAGTTGCTCAATGAGCACAAAACATTTTGCAAAATTTCTTGGAATTCGTAGTTACCTAGAATAAGGGTACTCTAGCAGATGTCATGATGATTTTTGAAGTTTCATAATTTGTTGTTGATCAGTGATCAAAAATTGTCTGAAAATCGCGTCAATGATGTCCCAAATAAGGTTTTTTTGACAATCTAGAAGTTCCCCAATATCTCCAAGTAGAATTTTCTAAAAAAATTAGTAAACAAAATTCCAAAGAGACCACTTTCCCACACCTCTCCGTCATAATCCATGATTCTGGGAAACTTTCAGATTTGTCATTTTTATAAATTGTTCACACATATTTTGTGTCCAAGAACAAGAAAAGACAAGATATCTGTAGATGTGTTGTGTTCCAGAAAAAGAAGAGATGTCAGCGAGAATTTCGAATTGTGAGAGTTTAGTCAAGATATTAATAGAGAAGATAATAAGAATAAGCAAAATAAGTAGGCTCGTTGGTTCTTATCGGCTCAAAATCGCTGTGAGTTAGACTTATAATCCTGTAAGCTAGGCTTATGACTCTGTAAGTTAGGCTCATAATTCCGTGAGTTCGGCTCAAGATCCTGCAAATCAGCCTCGTGATCCTGTTAGTTGGGCTTATGTCCCTGTGAGTCATTGAGCTCTACAGTACCTACGACTCCCAGATCATGACTCTATCGTCCCAAAGCCGTGATTTTCTCATGTCCAAGAACCCCATTGTATTTGTCCAGAAACTTGTCTTCTAAGAATTCTACAGTATACTATTTTTACATTATCCAAAACGACTCCATGGTCTTGAAGACAAAAGACGTCAGAGATTTTCCTTCCAAAAATTCTACAGTATCCGAAGACCTCAAGACACTATTAGCCATAGTCCGAAGTCCCTTGTCCTTTCGCCAGAGGCTTCCCTCCCATGTTTTCTACAGTATCCAAAGACTCCATAGATACGATTTCCAAAGTCACATTGTCCATTGTCCAAAGACGCTTGCTCTTCTACCAGAATCTTAAAAGCAAGCAGAAACCAGAAGCTGTCCAACTGTATACTACTACACTATCCAAAGACACCTTGGCAATCTTATGGCCCATTATTTGAAGACCCCTGGCCAAGAGTTCAAAGTTCTCATTATCCGAAGACCCGACTCCCAACGAAGAAGTTCTCAACCGGCAACCAGAGGACTCTGAAACTTTCTCAAGCCAATAGAACACGGGTTTTTTTCAAAATTGTTGCTTTTATTATCCTGAAACTTATTGAAAAGAGATAGAAAAAAAAATCGACGGTAGATATCAAAAGAGTTAGTAGAAATGGAGGTGTTAAAGAACGGAGAAATCTGCATGTTCCTATGGGCAACATTCCCTTTTGACATCTTCTCTGGAGACGCGTTTGTTTGAATTGCAAGCAGTTTTGAGGGCTGTAATAAGGTCAAGATTATTGGGAACTCTATCAGGGTCTTTACCTTGGGCCCCGGTTCCTGCGCAAGGTTCCGAGCAAATGTGGAGCGCAAAAGTATGGATGCTGCGCGCGCAGGATCTTTCACTGGAAACCTTTCCTCCAAATTTTGTATTGAAGGTTTCTTCCGTGGAATTATCCTCGATAGAATACAAGCTGTCCTTTGGGCAACAATGGCTGGAAATCTCTTCTGAGGATAGTTGACGACCAGAGGCGCAAGATTGGACAAGTGCTGAAAAGAAGAAGACATTTATAGACTAGATGAATTTGGCTTACCTTTGCTTCCAGTTTGGCCGCATGGTCCTCCGCAGTGACTTATTGCGTCGACATGGATCTTTCGGGTACATTCACGCTCGGAGACTTTGCCTCCGAAGGACGATGCCTGCTGGATCTTGAAGTCCTTGGGGCTCTGGGTTGTAGTGGGGCAGCAGAGTGTCCTGAGTTCCGACTCGGAGAGAAGATTGCCAGTGGAACAAGCGTGGTCCAGAGCTAAAATGAAGACTATTTTCATGCCGTGGATTTGACGAATTCACCTTTTGCCTGCTCCGGGGCACATAGTGCACCGCATGCGGAGAGGGTCACGGCCTTGAGCCGGGAGAGGCATTTGGATTGGTGGTGTTGGCCGTGATGGTGGTGGTGGTGAGTTGAATGATGTTGAATATCGAACCTCTTGCCTCCGGCTTCAACAGAAGCGATGATGGCCATCGCGGCCAGGAGGAACTTGATCGAAAAGAGTTGCATAGTTCTGAAAGCCAAGAAGATTTAGTAAGATTAGAAAGTCTAGTAGCGGAGTAGAGGCAAACGAAGAACGAAGGCTCAGGAGAGTCCAAGAGAGCTTCTAGAGGCTCCGAGGGCTCCAGAGAGTTTCTAGAGCTTCCCGAGGTTCCAAAAAGTTCCAAAGAGCTTCCAGCGACCAACACGACAACGATACGGCAACCATCGACTTCCCTGTATTTCGGCTCCCCTTTTAAGGGAGCCCGCTCCAGGCGCCCTAACCCCGCCCACTTTTTCTCGATGTTTCCAAGTTTGCGGTGACCACGCCCACTTTATCTTATTATCACGTCTGCCTCGTTATGTCTCGTTTTCGGCGAGTTTAGGAGGATAATGATGATGGGAGGGGGCGGCGCCAAGGTGCATGAGGAGCTGACGCGCCGGTTGGATGAGATTTTGGAGAGCAAAAAGGAGTGGAGGATGCTAGGATAACAGAGAATTGTGGATACTGCAAATTTTAAAGTGGAAGATCGAAAATCGAGGAGGATACTGCAACATGGGAAAAATTGTGGACACTGTAATTCTGGAGAACTGCTGATACTGCAAATGGAGAAATCGCGGAGAGCTCAAATTTAGGGAATCGCGGACACTTCAAGTTTTGAGGAAATTGTGGATACTGCAGTTTTTAAAAGAGTTTAGGTTAAAGGATACTGTAGCTTGAGAAAACCCTTGGAATCAATTTTGGAGAAGATTCGACGATTTTTTAGATTTCAAAAATAATCTAAATCTGGATCTACAGTTTTTCAGGAGGATATTTAGATTATTATGGATTTCGAAGCCCTCACAAGAAATTTTTATGAATTTTGGAGCACAGACTTTTCTGGGATTTTGGAGAGTCGTGGATACTGCATTTTTGAAGAAAATATAGGATACTGTAGTTTGAATTGACCCCTGAAATTGCTTTTGAAACAAAGTCTGTATCTGTCATCTATTTTAGAAGGATATTAGGTTCTTGGAGTGGTGGAGTGGACTTGGAGAGTATTTTCTAGGCTTTCTAGGGTAATCCGGGCCAATTTTGTGGGATCTTCTGAAGTTCGGGTGGATTCAGGATTTCTAGTCAAGTTTTACAGTTAATTTTCGACCGATTTTCAGAAAAATTTGAACTCTAGAATCAATTTCTAGCTGTTTATTTTTTCTTCCAAGTTTTCAACTATTTTTTGCCTTTAAAGTAGGATTACAGTCTTTTTTTAAATTTCTCAAATAATCTTCCCAATTCCATTATTTACAGAAATAACAATATTTTTGCACAAAAATCGTTAAAACTCGAGAAATTCGATTTTCAAAACGCCAACTTACATTTTTTCTAACCTATTTCAGTGAATGTAGAATTTTTCGCTGATTCGAATGCACCTAATATCGCTGTTCAAAACGCATTTTGAAGCGAGTTATGTGCGTTTGAAGTTTCAGTAAGAGAGACGCAGAGAAAGCAGACGCTTTTGTTGTCGTAGAGACACAGAGAAACGAGGCAACGCTCATTAATCGCTTCAAAATGGGGTTTGAGCAGCTATATTAGATGCGTTCGAATCAGCGAAAAATTCTAGATTCATTGAAATAGGTGAGAAAAAATTTCAGGTGAAAATAGATTTTTTAACAATTTCTGTGCAAAAATATTATTGTTTTCGTAAATAATAGAATTGGGACGATTATTTGAGAAATTAAAAAAATGACTGTAATCCTACTTTAAGCGAATGTCCTGACCACTTTTCGACCACTTTTTGTCCGTATAGTTCTTGTTCTGATGTGCTCACACCCACGACTTCTTATTTTCCAATCATCCAGCATTATGATTTCGTGACGGGTTTATGGTTTTAGTTTCTTGGTTCTTTTTCGTTTGGTCTATTGGTGCTAGATATGATTTGATCGGTTGGTTCAGATAGAGAGGATTGCTGTTACAATCCTAGAGAAATTTCTTGGGAGGATTTGTTGGAAGAACGTTTTTTTTTATTTGATGGGTGGGTTTTTGGTAGGGATATTCTGTAAAGTATGTTCTGAAAAATTCGAATTTCAAAGAGATGTATGGAGTCGTTTCTTTTTTGGATGCTGCAAATGTTTGATCGGTTTAGCTTATTGTAGTTTAGAAGAATCTGCGAAACATTTTTTGGATATTGCGAACTTTTATTTTTCTGTTAAAATTACTGTAGATCGCCTCAAATTACTGTAGTTCTATTCATATTACTGTAGAAATAGCGCTACGAGTCTTTTTGTATACTGCAAAGTTTTGATTTCCAACTATTTCTTTCCAACTATTTCTTCGGAATACTGTAGTTCACTACTAGACAAACCCATTATCGTCATAAGTTTGTTTATAAGCAATTATTTTTCGAAATTTCCTAATAACCCATTTCAACAAACTTTTACTGACGTTTCCAGATAGAGTTCTCAGAAAATTTGAAAAGTATAGTCTGTGTAGATCACGAAGAAAATTGGTAGTTTACTTACTAATGTACATCGAGAAGAAAATTGCAAAATTTTGAAAGTGAAATGGAGCAGAAAAGAGTGTTGGGAAGCTGGGAAAAGATAGGAGATTACTGTATCTCTATTCGAGATTACTGTAGTTTCCTCTAATAACGTAGGGCTTTTATAAGGGTATCAGAACGAGCTCATAAAACGTATCATAAACCAGAAAAGACTTGTTTTTAGAGCCCTTGAGTTGGCTTACATTTGTCGATTAAAAAATCTGTGCAAACTTCAATATCTTGGGACCCTTCTATAACAGTTTTACAGCACCTACAGTATCCCTACAGCATCTTTATTAGAAATCCTGTTCAAAACACACCGAGCCCCGATGTGATGTTTCAATCTTTTCCTTTTGGATTACACTTCCGTTTATCTCTTCCAAAAAATCTCCTTTTAAAACTATAAAGGTTAGTCTTGTTAGGATTATACGTATCTGTGTCTGGAGCATAAGTCGTTTTTGCAATCTGATAGTGAGCAGAAACTCCAAAACACATGGAAGTCTTCAGGGAGTACTGTAGATTACGGTATTTCAGTCAGGACCCATAAATAATAAGCTCAAGGGTACTGTATTCAGTCATTACCCATTGGATTACGGTAGCTTGTAACCAAATCGCTAACTTCTTTCTAAAATACAGTAATCCCAGCAAACTTTCAAGATTACTGTAGTTCCCTTTTTGTTCACTTAAAAGTACCGTATACCAGTCAAGATTCCCATGGAATTACTGTAGCTCGTTACCATCCCTCTAACTTCTTTCAAAAACACAGTAATTCAACAAACTTTCAAGATTACTGTAGTTCCTCTTCTGTACCCTCAAGGGTACTGTATTCCAGTCAAGATTCTCATGGGATTACGGTAGCTCGTTACCATCCCGCTAATTTCTTTCTAAAACACAGTAATTCAGCAAACTTTCAAGAGTACTGTAGTTTTCCCTCTGTGGCCTAGAGTACTGTATTCCAGTCAAAATTCCCATGGGATTACGGTACCTTTTAAATTTCATAATTAATAAAGGGAAGAGGGCTCCAAACTACAATAGAGTTCACTTGACTGAATTTTGAATCTCAAAAAATAGTAAAATTGTATGATCACTTTTTTTTCGGTCTAAAAGATACATAACAAGCCCACGCATTCTGGGTTCAAACTATACAAAACTTTTTATTTTTTGGAAATCTAAAAATCTGGGAACACAGACTAGCTTCTTAGTTTTTTTGAAGCGAGCATTTCATTTCCGGGATCAGCGAAACAAAATGGGGGAAAAGTCATAAACAAAATTTTTTTTAGAAAAAAAATTTTGAAATTTTTTTTGCTCAAAACTTTGACACATCACTCTGAGGAGATCATACACTTCAAAATTTCCAATTTTCAGAATTCCCACGTCTTCTAAACAACTGATGATGGGATTTTGAATTTCACACCTATTCCGGGATTCGGAAATACAATTTGACGAGATTCTGAATTCTGAAGACGTGACTTTGGGAGGATCCAAAAGATGATGTGATAATCTGTATGTTTTGATATTTTTGGAATTTCGAATATATGATTTAATTTTTTGGTTTTTCGACTACAAAACTACGAAGGAAGGGAATCTTCCACTTGATTAGCCTTTGGCTGAAATTCTGGAAATCTGGAAGTTTATAGAAGCGTATAATCTGAAATTTGATTTCCGAGTTTGATCTGGTCAAAGTCCTCAAACTGGACATCTGGATATCTTATATGGCTTCTTATGTTTCAAAGTTTCCGGACGATACATCAGTTCGACTTTTGATGCTTCCAATTTTCGAAAAAAATTCTTTTTTTTTTCAAAAATTTTCTAAATTTCTGGCTTCTCCTATGGCTTCTTTGTATGTTTCTTTGGATTGGCTTCCAAAATAGTATCCAAAAAGGGAAATCCTTGACTTATGGACTAGAGACTAATTTCTTGGTATTATAACATCGCCCTTCGGATTACGGATTGAGAAGCCGATCCTTTGAAGATTTGGGATTCAGATGAGAAGGTTGAAGATTGAAGATGTGCGTCAGAAGAATGGGCAATGTTTGTCCGGATGTCCAACACATCAATTTCTAAACCAAAAAAATTATTATTTCGACATTTTTTGAGTTTTGGGAAATATTGAAGCGTAGGTACGGTAACTCATTGATGTTGACTGCACCAAAAATCGGAATCCAAAACTTATAATTATTTCGAAATTATTCGAGCAAGTTGTGATACATACATGTAACCTTAATCACTCAGGCTTCTCAAAAACAAACAAAAATTACAGAATATTTTAAATCAGGAATGAATCATATATATGTAATTACACTTGAAACATGTTGTTGAGAGGTCTAGCAGTGTTGTAAATGCTGGAAAATTTAGAAATCCTCAGAACTTTATTAAAAATTCAGATTTCTACACAAAATTATACCAAAATGTAGCGCTTGAAAAGATCTACAAAATGGTATACAAAACGATAATATATTGGTTCACAGTTCTGAAAAATAAGAGCTCAACATTTGAGGGAAATTGTTCCTATAACAGCTGCCTATTTCGGTCTATATCTTTTTACAAAATTGTTTCTGAGTTTCAGGAATACGTTTTTCAAATTTTTCATAGTCGAATTAGTATGATCAAATTTAAATCTGCAAAAAAATTGTACCGAAAATTGAAAAAAGTACAGTAATCATGGTAGCTTTTTCAATTCCGGGTCCAAAAAATTCTTCGGAAAATTTTGAAACTATTAAACTAATTAGACCACGACAAATCCGAAAAAAATTACTCTCAAGTCACAAAAACAATTTTGAAGCGAGATATAGACCAAAATAGGCCGTCGTTCGAGCCTGAAAATCCACACCCATCAAACTACACATACAACTTCTGAGTGTTTCTGATTGACGTCTTCTGAACCAGTAGTGTTACCTATAATTTAGATAATAACTTTGTGTATTAGATGATTTCAAATATTATGTAAGATTTCAGATAATATCCAGTACATGTCTTATAGTTTGCTGAGAAATAACGTCATCGGAATCTGAAAATCTGAATATTTTATAGGAGATTTGAAATTTTGAAATTTTGAATTTCCAGGCTCCTAGACCCATAAAAAGAAACTCTTTGAAAACTCTTTGTAAAATTCTGAAAACTGAAAACTATAAAGTTTTAACTTTCCAGGCTCCCATATCCTTAAAAAAGCTTCTAGAAGATTCAGAAGAAAAGTTCTGAACTCTGATAACTGACTCCTCAGGATAGAAGAATTATACTAATCCAGTTACTGTATACTAATTCTAATCCAGATTATGTTGTATCATCATTTTTAATAAATAAATAAAGCCTGCCAGATAATCTTGTTATCTAAATATCACCAATCAAGTTGAGTGCCTCTCTTAATCTCATTTTCAGAATCTCCAATATACTAATGTCATTAATCTGATGGATTTTTCATTTCTTAAACAATGGAACCATGGATAGTCTGATTTTGGATAGAACGCCCTCGGAAACATTATTTTGATCTTCGTAAAATCACTCAAATCAAAAATACACAGAGTTCAAGAAATCGAAGCCTAATCTCTTCCTCATCATGTATTTTCGAAAATGTATTCGAAAAAGTCACGCGATTTTGGAGGAAGATCCATGTGATGGAACACATTCGGAATGATCGTACGGATTCTGAAGATCAAGCTCGGTTCAGAAGATCAAAGATAGTTTTGGGAAATAGTGATGAGCAACAAAGAATTGGGGGCCAAACTTTCTCCATGCGCCTTTAAAGTAATACAGTGCTGGCCATAATTCTATCAAATTTTGGTTTTTTTGGGATAACTTTTTTTTGAGAACAGGTACGAACCTCAAATTTTGACACAATAATTTTGGCATGGTCAGGTACATTTCTGCCAATTTTAATGCTGATATCTAAAAGCTGATAATTTTGTGAATGAAAAGGTGACTTGGCGAAAAACTGGTTTTCAGAAATTTTCAGGAAAACATTCATATCTTCATAAAAACAAGGTATTATAATTTGATTAGCCTCAATTTCATAAAATAATCCTTGTTTCTGGGAATATATGAATGTTTTACCGAAATTTTTTGAGAATTAAATTTTTTTCAGATCACCTTTTCGGTCACAAAATCATCAATTTTCTAGAGACGTGCCTAAAAATTGGCGGACATGTTTTTGGTTATGCCAGATATGTTGTGGTAAAACTTGAAGTTTATACCTTTTCTCAAAAAAAAAGTTATCCACCTCGAACCACCAAAATTTGATAGAATTATGGCCATGATTGTATTACAGTCATTTTTTATTTCCTCAAACGATTGTTCCAATTCCGGAATTCACGAAAACAACAATATTTAAAACTCGAGAGAATCAATTTTCAAAACGGCAACTTACATTTTTTCTAACCTATTTCAATGAATGCAGAATTGAATGCAGAAACTGATTCAAACGCACCTAATATCGCTGCTCAAAACGCATTTTGAAGCGAGTTATGAGCGTTTGAAGTTTCAGTAAGAGAGACGCAGAGAAAGCAGACGATCTCGTTGTCGTAGAGACGCAGAGAAACGAGACAGTGTCTGCGTCTCTCACGAAATGTTTAAACGCTCATAAATCGCTTTCAAATGCGTTTTGAGCAGCGAAATTAGGTGCATTCGAATCAGCAAAGAATTCTACATTCATTGAAATAGGTTGGAAAAAATGCGAGCTTGAAAATCGATTTTTTAACGATTTTTGTGAAAAAATATTGTTGTTTCCGAAAATAATGGAATTGGGACGGTAATTTGAGAAAAAAAAAATGACTGTAATCCTACTTTAAACTTTTTCCAAGTACTAAATTTTTGAAGAAATTATTTTAGTAGACAGGAAGTTTTTGCAGATTTTCCCACTGCCTTGAGTCACCGATTTGTTTTCTGAAATTCACGTGATTTTCAGGGTATCCAACTTCTCGAAGCAAAAGTAATTAGTTTCCCATTAGATTTCCAGATCACAAATTTATTTCAGGTTCATTGATTTTATTCTGAGAAATATCGCTAATTAGTAGCACAAATCACGGATTCTGTGACGTCTGCTGATTCTGAGAAATTGGAGATATTTTCAGAGTTTTTGAGCATCCGAGCAGAAGGGATATCTAAATTTGCAGGAATCTACAAAGAGTTGAGTTTTGAACAGAGGAACGTCACAGAAATTTGGAAGAAATACACAGGAAGGGAATTGGGAAAATTTTGAAATAGGGATTCAGAATCTTTGGAATCTCAGAATCGTTCTTTCAAAACCAAAGTATCGGTGTTTCAGAATTTCAGAATTTCAGAACCCTACAATTCCAAATTTGCATTGGTGCTCATCATTGATTCTGAAAATTTTGATTCTGAAAAATTTTTCTTCATCTTCAGGATGTTCTTCATATTCTGAAGAAATAATTGTTTTTTTTTTGTAAAAATTTAACTTTTTTGTCTTTCAATGCTCCAAATTCTCAATTTTTATTCAAACTAGTTTCTGAATCTTCTAATTCCTTTTATATCTTCTAATTATGAATCCACTGACGTCTTCTAAATCATCTCCAATTTCTCTATTTTAGATCCTAGTTGTTGTCCATGACTAATAAAGGTGTCATTTTCAGGAAGAATTGGATCCAAAAGTTGCAGAATTGTCATTTTTGTCATTCTTTTTATTCTCATTTTTCTGAATCTGAGAACATTCTAGAAATGGCTAATTGGATATTGGAGATGTGTCTTTTTCCTGGAAAACAGAAATTTGAGAAGACTCATGTCATTTGCAGATGACGTAAGGGATACTGTAGCTGGAGAGGATCATAGACCATCGCGGTCGATTTTGGTCTGAGCCGTGGAAACCGTCATCATAAAAAGCCTGAAAAAAAAACAAACCTCTTCTCTTCAGATGATAGAAAATACAGAGATTGTGGATCTTTTTAATCGGTTTGTATTCTACAGGAGCCGCTGAATGAATGTCAATATCTGGAGTTTCCAGAATACAAATCATCAAAATTCAAAACGATATGCGGAGAAGCATTTCTAGGAATCTGTGCTTGAAACTGATGCGAAATTCAGATATTTTCATATGTTCAGATGGGCCAAAAGTTATTCAATTAGAATTTTTCAAAAATTCAAACAATATCTTGTTGTTCTTGAAATTTCCTATCGATCTGTATAGTTTTCATAAAAATCGGTTCAGTTAATCTTGAGATAAAAGACTATGGATTTTCAATGTTTTAATTCCAATGGTTTTTGCAATTTTTTTAAAATTTGTGCTTATTTGGAGAATTTGAACTTCAGAATCTTTTGCAGACGTCAAAACCCTGAAAATTTCCCGATCACCTGCTGTATTCTAAAAAACTTCTGCAAAACAATATTCCAAATGAAATTCCCTAAATTAACTAGATTTAGATTTCTCAACCAGGTGTTATTATTTGTTTTTCCCTTTTTCCATCGAAACCAAATTCCTCAAATTCAATTATTTTTATCACATAATACCACTTGGGAATACAGGTGGCTAATTCAATAGATTACTGTAGATTACACAACTGGATTACTGTACCTCAATCTTTTAGCTCAAATTCCAAAAACAAACACAAAAACACCTGCCCACCACATAACTCGATTTCCCTTCTTATTTTTGAATTCATAATAGATTACTGTAGATTAGAGCCACCTGTTAAGACCAACACCTAATCTGTGTTAATGGAATTTTTTCTAGAATATTTGTTGTAAGTTTTGAATCACGATTTTACCTGGAGAGCACTTTTTAGGCACTAGTTTGATATCATGTTGATGTATGTTGCAAGGTTTCAGATGAGTTCTATTTTCAGTTGTCTCTATCTCTGAAACCAATACCCCAATTTTAATGAATACTATACCATTGGATTGGAAATTTCAAGGACAACAAGATGTGTTTTTGAATTTTTCAAAAATTTCAACTTTGACCTTTTATGAGCTACTTTTCAATGCGACCAGAGTTGTCCACGAGGAGTACACGATGGCTCCAAGTATATGAGTCATAACTTCGCTCAAATCCAGAAATAATCCACATTACTCAAGAAATCAAAGTTTAAAACCAAATGCGATTATTCTCTGGTTGGTCAGAAGAAAATCAGAAGAATCAGAAGACGTCGACACTTCGGATGACTAATCCTATGGATTGGTCTATGACTTTTGGGATAAATAGGAAATCAGAAGAATCAGAAGAATCAGAATCGGTTGGTTCGGATTTGGGATGAGCAATTTTGTCATGAGCAATCCGAAAATTAGATTTGAAGTCATTGGGATGAGCAATTCTGTAGTAAATGGTCCATAGTTTTTGGAATTAGCAATCTGGGGATCAAAAGGCATCGGTCATTAGTTTCCGGATTTTATGATGAGCAATCTCAGAGTGAATCCAATGCCAGACTTTCTAACAATTTATAAGGTATGTTTCAATTAGTGCTCCATAGTTTTTCATAATCAGAAATCTGAGAAATCCGGAAGCATATCAGTTTCCGGATTAAGGATGAGCAATCTAACATTTCCTTCTTATTTATGTGCATAAGTCATCTGCAACTAACAACCACATATGAAATGTGTCCTAATCTGTTGTTCACACGACTCTTATCATTATTTTTTGAACTCTGTTTGGATTAGTGTAATCTGGAAATGCTGAAAATCACGTATTCATATGCAAAAAGTGGTAAACAAAATAAGGAAGTTGCAGACATAAAAGTGATCAAACGGATTTTCATAGTTTCTAGGAGTGATCAAACGATGAAGATTTAAAAGTGATTAAAACGATTTTTTAAGATCTGGCGCTCCTCGCGGATAACTCGACGACATGGCGTTTCAAACTAGAGACCCTTCAGAAGGCGTCAAAATTGATAATTTTAAGAAATTCAAAAACACATCTTGTTGTCCTTGAAATTTCCAATCCATTGGTATAACTTTCATAAAAATTGATTCATTGGTTCTGGAGATAGAGAAATCTAAAAATTAGACTCATCCGAACACTTGTGATACACATAAAAATAAAACTACTCTTATAAAGTGCTCTCCAGGTGCAATTATAATTCAAAACTGACAACAAACATTCTAGAAAGAATTATATTAGCACAGATTAGTCGTTGGTCTTAACAGGTGGCTCTAATCTACAGTAATCTATTATGCATTCAAAAAAAAGAAGGGGAAATTGAGTTATGCGGTGGGCAGGTGTTTTTTTGTGTATTACTTTCGGAATTTGAGCTCAAAGATTGAAATTACAGTAATCCAGTGAGCAATTTCAGAATTTTCAACATTGCAGGATTTCACGTCTTTTGAATCTAAACGTCATCTGAAGATTGGAATTTCCTGTTGAAAAAGAAACAAGAAATATATGTAAATTCCTTCAGATTCTTTAGTTGATTTGTAAACATCTGAAAATGACACTTCCTGAATAGAAAATCGGAACCATTGCTCATCATAAAAATATATCTGAATAATTTGAAAATTTTCGAATTAAAAATAACTTGGTCGAAAAATGAATGTATTTTTAGCAAAAAACTGAAATTTATAGGATCTGAGATTGTTAGTAGGTAAAAATCTGAAAATTGTATAAAAAGCCTACTTGATGGGCAATTTGTGGGACCTGGTTAAGCCTAACCCGGCCTAAGCCGGCCTAGCCAGTCTAAGTTTGCCTAGCCCGGCCTGAGCCGGCGTAGATTGGCCTGAGTTGGCCTAGCCTTGACTGAGTCGGCACAGCCCGGCCTAAGCCGACCTAGCCGGGCCTAAGCTGGCCTAGCCTAGCCTGAGTTGGCCTGGCACGTCCTGAGTGGACCTAGAATAGAATAAGCTGGTATAGCCCGACCTAGGCCGACCAAGCCTGATCTGAGTCCGTAAAAGCTCCCCCTGTTCTACTTTGCTCCAGGAATAACCATCCATCAGTTTTTCATTTGGCTCAAAATTCAACTGATAACAAAACTTTTTTTACAAACCAAAGTTTTTGAATTTTGTGGCAACTTCTTATCACTATTCACACACTCTTAGTTTACATGTAATTTTGTCATATTTTTTCGCTGAAGTTTGCGGTTTTTAAGAAGCTTAGCGTACTTGATTTTGTAGCAGTTTGTACTTTGAACTTTGGATTTTGTGTTTCGACCAATTTGGTTTAAAATTTGTCATTATTACCGTATACCACACCGCTAATTATTTACCCAAAATGTTACAAGAAAAGGCTTTTTTTCCAAAAATAATGGTCATTAGCATAAAAATAATGAGATGATTTTTGGAATCTCACAGAATCTGTGAATCAGAAAATTGGCCCTGGGAAAATGGAGATCTGGAACTTTTTCAAGATTCTCAATCCAAAAAACATATAATTAGTTCCCAAGTATTCAGAATCCACTGACGTCTTCTGAAGGAAAGTAGGATACTGTAAATCCAAGATATTCATTTTAGGATGAGCAATCTCTTGGATTCTGATGTTCTTTACTTTAGAAGGGGTAAGGATCATCTTGTCATCCTCCAGTGATCTAACATTCTTCAGAAGATTGCTCATTCTTATTTTTAGAATAATTTTCAAGTCCTGGCATCTGGAGAAGTCAAGAAGCTCATCTTTTTTGGTATCTTCTGAATCTGAAAAATCTAAATTTAGAACTTTTAACTCACTCAGAATACGTTGGAATCCAAATCTTTGATTCTGAAGTCTAGAAGATTACAAAATTAGTCAACTAAAGACCAGAACATTGTCAAAAAAACACACACAGTTAATTATTTACCCATGTTATTACGAAAAGTTACAAAAAATTTTTACCAAAAACATCTAGACGACAAAAATAATGAGAAGGTTCTTGGTGTCTGAAAATTGATCTAGGTGGTTTTGGAAGGCACTAGAAGATTCTGATTGAGGAATTTATGACTCTAGATTCTGTAGAATCGACGTCATCAAATTTGGGAAGGATCCTTAAGAAAACTGGAATTCCAAAAGGTTGAGAAGACGTTGGAAGGATTTTGAAAGGATTCTGAAGGAAATTGGATAGATCGAGGAAAAGGACGAAGGTTTCTGGAGAATCTGAAAGGTTTTTGAAGGGGTTAGAAAATGATGGAAGAGTCTTTAAGGGGATGAGAAAGTTTCAGAGAATTCTGAAGGTTTCCAAAAGATACTGAACAAATTTAAATGTTTCTAGACAAATTCTGAAGAGTTTGGGAGACGTCAGAATGATTCTGAAAAGACCTAGATGCTTTCCCACGATTCCGAAAGTTTCTAGAAGATTGTGAAGGATTCTCGAAACCCTAAATTCTCAAGAATATGTTCCCGATTGCCTCTGCTATTTTTACAACCAATTTTCTTTTTTTTTCCTCCACAAAAACATCCTCCTCCTCCACTTGTTGTGTGTAAGAATGCGATGTGCCATTACACATCTGGAGGAACCTGAAGATTCCTCACTTTTTTCTATTTTTCCCGAAGATGAGTAATTTTTGTTTAGGGTTTCTTGATTGGGATCCAATAGATGGAGAGTCACGGTTTTTGGGAGATTCCAGTTACTTTTGATTGGTCTGGAAATTTTCATGGCATTCTAAAAGATCTTGTAAGATTCGGGAGGCTTCTGGAAACTTCAGGAATCTTCAGGAGATTTTCAACGGCTTCATAAGGCTTCGATAGGCTTATGGAGACTTCTGAAGTAATCTTAAAAATCCCGGAAGACTTCAGAAGATCTTTGAATGATTCTCAAATAATCTAACGTCTTCTACAACATTTTTCAGTATCCCAGAAACTTTCAGAATTCTAAACAACTTTCTGATGACACATCTTCTTTTCTCCTCAAAAAAAAGTCTCAATTTTTTGTTTTCTTTTTTCCTTCATTACAAATTCCTCGAGATTTCATCGTCGTCATTAACATGTATCGTAGAATGTTTGGTTATATTTAGAAAAAAGAGATGACACTCTTGCTAATTTAATATTCATAAACTTTTTTGCAAGGAAACAATGAATATGAATAAATGAGGAAATTTTCGATCTACAGTATTTCAGTAATAATACTTCGTTTAAAGGCGCATATAGCAACAGCACACTACGGTTTATCCTGCTTAAAGGCGCATATTACAGAAAGGACTACGGTAGCCTTGCAAAACTGCAGGCTGTGTAAAGGTGTATACAGTACTGCATTGGCTTCAAGGTTACTGTAGTTTTAATCACAGTAGTGTTTATAAGCACCGTAGTATTTTGTATATGGAGTATACGTTAACTTTATATCAGTTTTATGTTCAGAGGCTTATACTTAATATTAGAAGCGAAAGAACTACAGTAGTCTTACAGAACCTTTTTTTTCAGAAGTCTCTTTATCATTGGTCTTACGTCTTCTAATCTTGAAACCTTGATTCTTTGATTTTTAGGGGGCGTGGCCCCTTGCCTGCTTCTGATAGGCCTCAAATATGCCGAAAAAATACCGTGAATTCCCAGAGATTCTGAAAGTGAAAGAGAGGTATTGGGGCGTGGCGTGTTTACCAATAAAAAAGGGGCGGAGCTTGAGAGAGGGGGTCGTATTAAAGCAAAAAGTTTATCAGTGGAAACATTCATTCTGGGAAATGAATGTTTCCTTTTGGAAGTTGAATTTTTGGAGTTTTTGGAATCTGAGAAGTTTCCGAGAAGCCTCTGGAAAGTTATAGAAACTCCTGGAAGTTCCTGAACAACTCTGACAGTTTCTGAAAGCTTCTGGAAACCCCTATAACCTACTAGAAACAACTAGGAGTTTTTGAAATCTCTTCGTTGCTTCAGAGAGCTTCTGAAAATTTCTAGGGAATTCAGGGAGCCTCTGGAGCTTTCTAGAAACTTCCCAAAAGCTTATGAAACTTCTGAAGCTTTTCAAAAGATCACGAGATCTACTAGAAACTTCTGAAATCTTCTAGAATCTCACCAAGTCGACTGCCACTTTCCCAGGACGTCCTGGCTCACACAATGTTCCCCTTTTCTCTTTTCTTCTCTGGCCTCTTTTTCTATTCAAACTCACTTGCTCTTCCATTTCCTTTCTTCTCTATTTCTCTCACTCTCAAATTTTTTCAGGAATCTACTTGGTCGCTTGTTTTCCTCACACTTTCTGCTCCGTTTTGTGCTCATCGTTCCAATTTTCAATTTCAAGGTGAGTAGAAAGGCTAAACCTTCTCAGATAAGCCTACAATACTCTTTCGCAGATAAGCCTGGCCCAGTCTCCAAGGGTACAATGAAAAAGGGTACAACGGGCTTTTAGGGTACATTGACTCAAGTGGTACAATGACTCTTGGGGTACAATCAGGTAGTCGGCTCATAGGGTACATCTGGCCGAGTCTCAAAGGGTACAATGAGGATATGCTCAGAGGGTACAATAATTGGCTCAAAGGGTACAATAAAATAAAATGTTTCTCTGTAGATACAACCAGTTTTATTTCTTGTTTTTGAACTTTTTTCCTGTTTTTCATGTCCCTATATGAACTGATTCAAATAGCAACAGTGTTGATTCAAATAGCAGCAGATAGCTGAAGAACAGTCTTAAGAACAATTTTTTCACTTCTGTATTGGCGACAAATGGTCCCAAACCTTCAGGCTTAGTCTTATGCTTACAGGCTTATTAAAATCCCAGAGAGTCTCAAAACAGATGTTGCAACCTCAACCGGTGCAAAAGTTTGTAACTAATATTTAGCATTATTTTTGAGATTTTTAATAAGCCAGAATGGGAACGGTTCACAACATTGAAGTCCTTTCTTTAACAATTGTGAGGCTATTCTTTGGGCGATTAAGGCCGATTTTTGCTCCAACACTGTTGCTATTTGAATCAGTTCATATAGGGACATGAAAAACAGGAAAAAAGTTCAAAAACAAGAAATAAAACTGGTTGTATCTACAGAGAAACATTTCATTTTATTGTACCCTTTGAGCCAATTATTGTACCCTTTGAGCATTTCCTCAATGTACCCTTTGAGACTCGACCAGATGTACCCTATGAGCCGACTACCTGATTGTACCCCGAGAGTCATTGTACCACTTGAGTCAATGTACCCAAAAAGCCCGTTGTACCCTCGTTGTACCCTATTTCATTGTACCCTTGGAGGCTGGGCCGATAAACCTACAGTACTCTTTCTCAGATAAGCCTACAGTAATTTTTCGATAAAACCTACAGTATATTTTTTGTTATGTCTACAGTACTCTTCCCCAGATTAGCTTACAGTACTCTCTCTCTCAGTTAAGCCTACAGTACCCTCTCTCCCTTTTCCAGATGAACACCTTCATCTCCACCGCCCTCCTCCTGCTCCTCACCATCACCTCAGTCGCCTCCCAAACCCCAACATCCTCCGAAGAGGACGAGGAGCCCACAGTCATGGCATTCCGCTCCGATATCTTCCAAAACTTCATGGCTCCCTATGGCCTTCCCCAAAGAGGAATTCCTCAGTATCTCAATAAAGAAGGTTGCGAGGAGAGAACCCGTGTCTATTCGTACCTAGCGTGCGACGACAAATGCCTAAATCTTGAGCGTAAGTTGCTAGACTTTATGGGATCGTAATAAGACTAAATTTTTAAAGAGCTTCAATCCAAGATCTGTAACATCAAGAACCGTCCACGCGAATACCCGGATCACATCGCGATTCTGAGTGTTTGCTGCCCAAAGAGACTCAGAAAGAAGACCGAGGAGGAGTTCCTTCGAAGTCTGTTGGAGAGGAAGACGGTCGTCAAGGGGGGACAATAGATTTTGGATTCTTGTAATGTCTTTTACCTCCTGAGCTCTTCGCTAATCTGTATCTCATATCTCTGTCCTTTTACACACTCTAATTAGATACCTTCCCTTGGATTCCTGTCTAAAAAACCTAACTCCATCGATCGCTACCTCCAAATTTTGGATCTCCTTAAACTTATGAATAAGTCAGTTTTTTGGGTCCCTTGTTTTTATATAATTTTGTTTCCGTTTGAATTTCGCGGTTGAATTTGAATGATAAGCTGAAATAAATGGGAATACAGTTGAAAAAAGGATCGTCTTAACAAGTTCAAGTTTATTTTTAGGAATTTCCAGAAAAAATTAAAACAAATTTTTCGATACTTTGAAAAGATTCTGAATGCTTGGAATACTGTAGATTTCAGAGGCAAAAAAGTGTAAAAAATAGGAAAGGAATCAAGAAAGGAAGGAAGAATCAGAAGACGTCAAAAGTTCAGAATTACAGTGGTAAAAGACAGTGAAATCTGTGAGACAATGGAAGTACAGTAATCTCTAAAGGCCTTGGTACAGTAACTTTTAGAAACCTTAGTACAGTAGCTTCTAGATGCCTTAGTACAGTAACCTTCAGAAGCCTTAGTACAGTAACCTCTAGCGAGCTCAGTACAGTAATCTCTAGAAATATTAGTACAGTAACCCCTAGAGATCTTGGTACAGTAACCTCAAGAAGCCTTGGTAAAGTAACTTCTAGAAAATCACAAAAAAGCGTACAAAAATATGAAAAAAATGGTTCCGAAGACATGAAAAGTTCAGAATTCAGTATCAGAGTTACAGTAGTAAGGAACAGTAATATTTATGAGACAAATGAAAGTACAGTAACCTCTAGAGGCCTTTGTACAGTAATCTTTAGAAGCCTTAGTACAGTAACCTCTAGCGAGCTTAGTACAGTAACTTCTAGAAGCCTCAGTACAGTAACCTCTAGAAATATTAGTACAGTAACCCCTAGAGGCCTTGGTACAGTAACCTCTAAAAACTTTAGTACAGTAACCCCTAGAGGCCTTGGTACAGTAACCTCTAAAGGCCTTGATACAGTAACCTCTGGAAGCCTTAGTACAGTAACCTCTAAAGGCCTTGGTACAGTAACCTCTAGAAATATTAGTACAGTAACCTCTAGAGGCCTTGATACAGTAACCTCTAAAGGCCTTGGTACAGTAACCTCTAGAAATATTAGTACAGTAACCCCTAGAGGCCTTGGTACAGTAACCGCAAGAAGCCTTGGTAAAGTAACTTCTAGAAAATCACAAAAAAGCGTACAAAAATATGAAAAAAATGGTTCCGAAGACATGAAAAGTTCAGAATTCAGTATCAGAGTTACAGTAGTAAGGAACAGTAATATCTGTGAGACAAACGAAAGTACAGTAATCTCTAAAGGCCTTGGTACAGTAACCTTTAGAAACCTTAGTACAGTAACCGTTAGAAATATTAGTACAATAACCCCTAGAGGCCTTGGTACAGTAACCTCTGGAAGCCTTAGTACAGTAACCTCTAGGAACTCAAAAAGCAAAGCAAAAGTACAATAGGAAAAAAGATTCAGAAGATATTAGAAGGTGATGCTCTCGGAGCACCTTAGATGGTATCATCCTTCAGCTTGTTCTTGCAACACGCCGTGTACAGGTATGGAAGGTTAATGGCATCGGTGTCTCCCTCACAAACCAATTCGAGAAGATCTGTGACAATTACAAATACAGTAACCTCAAAAGTACAAAAACTCACAAGCAAAATCCTGGCACGGCGCATTACAGGCCATGTAGGAGTAGGCGAAGGCTCTCCATCCGCACTCTTGGGGTGTCAATTGGATGGGACGGTACTCGGGTAGACGGACCTTTGGAATCCAGGCCTGGAAGTGGTCCACCGGGAAGCGGTAGACGGTGTCCGAGTTGTTGGAAATGTGCTCACGGATACGGTCGAAGCCAGTGGGCTGGGCCGTCTTGGCAAGGGTTACGGTAGCCAGGAGAACGAGGATTAGAAGACGGAAGGTCATCTGGAAGACTTTTTTCAATTTCAGAGTCAAAATTAAGGATGAGCAATGAGCGGATGATTGAGTCTTAAAAAGGGATAGTGTAATGAGGCCCAAATTTTAGTACTAGATTTTGAAACCCAAAGAACAATGGAATGAAAAATGAGATATATTTTGACTCCCGAAAAAAAATAGGGGCGGAGCTTGAGGATCTTCTATTGTCATTGTCACCGCACCCTATTTAGGCTCCGCCCACTTTTTTTTGAGCCTTGAGCCGAGGAAGATCAAGAGGGGATAAAAAGTACAAAATAAGGGGAATATGGGCTTCAGATTCTTGGGATCTGGAGACGTCATAAGCTCAGAATCACAAAAATTTGTGAGATTCTTGAGAAGGAATTCAGAAGACGTTAGCTTGATAGTACAAATTGACGGGATTTCAGAACTGATTTTGGCGATTCGGGAATGGAATTGGATGATGTGATATAGATGCCACAATCTGACATCGGGAATTCAAGGCTTCTAGAAAGTTAGAAACCGTCACTTTGCGTCGATTCAGAAGTCAGTCAAAGGCTTCCATACGGACAAAAGTACTAGCGAATGGAGATTAGCGACTAGCGATTTCTAGCGACTAGCGGTGTCTAGCGACTACAGACTAGCGATTTCTAGCGAATTCTAGAGATTTGCGATTAGATCCTAGCGAATAGCGGCTAGCGATTTTCTAGCGACCAGCTATTGCCAACTAGAATTTTTAGCGAGTAGCGATTTCTAGGGACTTGCGATTTCTAGCGACTAGCGATTTCTAGCGAGCAGAAATTTCAGCGACCAGCGATTTTTAGAGAATAGCGACTTGTAGCGCCTAGCTATATTTCTAGCGAGCAGAGACTGAGCCTAGCGATTTCTAACAGCTAGCGACTATAGATTAGCGATTTCTAGCGATTTCTAGGGGCTTTTTTAGCGACTAGCGAATAGCGGCTAGCGATTTCTAGAGGCTAGCGATTTCTAGCGACTAGAGACTAGCGATCGCTAGCAACTAGACACTAACGATTAGATATTAGCTATTTCTAGCGGCTAGCGATTTCGAGGGGCTAGCAAAAAGAGACTAGCGATTTCTAGCGAGCAGAAGTTTCAACGACCAATGATTTCGAGCGAGTAGAGCCAAGCGATTTCTAGAGATTAGCGACTAGCGATCACTGATTTTCTACCATATGAATTTGGTCATGGAAGCTTCCAGACACCGCGAATTCGTCAGTAATACTCAGACATAATTTCCGATCGGAAATTATGTCCAGGTTTTTGAATAAACGAGGAAATTAAACCCTATATACTGGGAGTCTGGAAAAATGGATTTGGAGTTTTCACCCAAGGTTCTATTGCATCTTAGGGGTCCCTTCTAAAAAAATCTTTAAAAATGAGAGCCTCTAGAAACTTATATACATTCTACTGTAAATGAGCTCAGGGAATCTCAAAAGTCTAGGCTTTTTTGAATGCAGTACAATCTGAGCCTTAGTTTATGGGTCGCTAATGGAAAAAATCCCTAAACTGAAATAGAGCCCTTTTTTAATTTAGAGGTTTAAAGGATCTATATGGGGTCAATGCTCCAAGAATGCTCCTTAACTAATAATATCCCAAAAAATATTCCTAATGTGAGACTGCGATGTCAAAAATATCAGACTACGTAATGCACATGTCTGTCTAGACGAAAAATGTATTATACGAAAGGTTATGAGAAAAAGAGAGTGAATTGACATTAGATTAGTATTTGAAACAGAAAAAGAAGAAGAAGACAGAAGACATTATCTATTTTGAGATCCTTGAGAATCGAGTTTGGGAAATTTTGGAGCTCAAAAACAGTGCCAATAGAATAGTGTCCATGAAAAAACACAAGACTAAATATAAGCTGAAAATAAGCAGTTTTTCCAACGATTTTTCAGGAAAAAGACTACGATTTTAAGGCTAGACTAGACTCCGTTAGTCATTAGTAATAATACAGGTGGTTTCCAAAAAAAAGCGAAAAATCACCTGTCATTTTTTAGTATCTTATATTTTGGGGTGTTCGATGTCTAGCTAGGATTTGTTATTGCTCATTATTAAAGGGATAATTTTGGAATTTGAATAGTGTACTCCTCGTATACAACAAAACTACCAGGGGTACGGTGTGCTTGAAGCGCTTTACTACGGGATATGCTATGTCTTTACGGTTTTTGGGGATTTTGCTTCAAATTCGTTACCACTTGGAGTAGTCCACGAGGAGTACAAACTACCTATCGAAAAAATCCGACTACGTCAAAAACTTTGGGCTTATTACGCTTTTGTACTCAAAACCTCAAAATATGGGATTAAGATTATGACGATTCTAGTCCACACTAATAATAGTAGTCTTATTTTCAAGACCAAGTAAATTTACTCCCAAATTTCCGAGGTGGGGGCCCCCAGGACCCTGTCACTTGAAGAGAGGAAGGAACGGATGATAAGAATGATAATGATGGTGAAAAAGAGCATGATGATAACAAGGAGAGGAACAATAAATGTGTGATACTAAAATTCGCTGCGTAGCCATGTGAACTTGATACTGCACCGTCCTCTTGAAGGCTCAATACATAGTGGCTTACGATTCGCTGCGTAGTCTTGTCTCTTTGATACAGCACAGTTTCTTTAGTGGTCCGCAGATCTCACTTCAAAATCAGGAGACTCAAAATTCGGATTCGTTTCAATTTTTTCAATTCGATTCAGATTTTTGAAACCTACGAAAATTTCTTCGCCAAATTCTTTTCTAAACAGTATAATTTTCATAGCTGTGGCTTAACTGGTTCTTAAGTTATTCTGTATATTAAAAACTGCCTTTGGCGCGTTCTGACTATTCATATTCAATTCTGTATACCAGTCTAGCTCCCCCCTCTAATTACATTTTTCTGCACTCTTCTATATAATTCCAAAAAAAGTACGAAAATAATCATCTCCGTACATTTCTCATGAATAACGCATCGAAATTTCAAGAAACTCATTTTTCTAAACATGCACATTTTAGACACGCAAAGTGACAAATGATGTATGGGTTCAGAATGACGATATATGGGGGATTTTTGAGCTTTGGTAAATCAAAAATTTGGAAATCGACCTACTGACCCACTGATCCTCTGACCCAGTGAGCCAGTGATCCACTGGCCAGTGAGCCTGTGACCCCGTGACCCGGTAACCCCGTGACCTAGTGACCCAGTGACCCACTGACCTACTTCTCCACTGACCCATTGATCCACTGACCCAGTGACCCACCGACCCTCCGAACCTCCGACCCGCTGACCCACTGACCTACATCCACTGACCCAGTGACCTTGTCATGGCATACGCTCTGCGTCTCCCATGATCTCTATCTCTCTGCTATCAGTTTACACTGTGTTTCTACTCGGGCCACGTGTATAGTGAATGGTGAGGAGGAAAGGGGGAGAGACACACCACCAGACGTGATTCTTTTCACTCCTTCCGCACTTGCGGACACCGAGAGGTCGTGTTATCTAGCACCTCTCAATCTGAATAAAAGATGATGCATCATAGACTGGTATTTTTCCTACTTTAGCACAAGATATAGGCACAATATCTTGCCATGTTAAAGACCTAGTGACCCACTGACCCACTGACCTACGGACACCCTGACCCATTCACCTACTTATCTGCCCCCTGAGCAACATTCGTCATGTTAACACTTCTGCAAATTCAAAATCCATCAATTTCCTCTTGGAAATTCTTCTTCAAACCGGAAGCATAATATCAGTGAACAACATTATTTCATTTCCTGATCCAGATTCCAAAACTTCCGTAGCACTTTCCAGAAGATTAGTTCCACTATTCTGCCCAAACTTTGTACTCCTCGTGGAGTACACTGCATGCAAAAGTCCCTGGTTCTTGTACATTTTTGATGAGTATCCGTTTTCCAGAGAACTTTGTTGTCTATTTTTTCTCTTTGCAACTGACATGTATGCATGTTACATTCCGAAAAATTTTTAATTGAATTTCTTAAAATAGAAATGTTTGCATCCAGAAAGAGGGTGACTCAGCAGATTTTTTGGAAATGTTATAGTTCTTTGAAATCCAAAAAAGCTTTTCAAAGAAGTTTTGAAAAATACAAGATTACTGTAGTCTTGAATATCTTACTGTCATACTGTAGTCTTACTGTAGTCTGGCTGTCTTACTGTAGTCTCACTGGCTTACTGTAGCCTTACTGGCTTACTGTAGATTCCTTACTGGCTTACTGTAGTCTTACTGTCTTACTGTAGTCCTGAAGATCTTACTGACTTACTGTAGTCTTACTGTCCTACTGTAGTCTTACTGTAGTGTTACCGTAGTCTTACTGTCTTACTGTAGTTTTACTGTAGTTTTGAATATTTTACTGATTTTGTAGTCTCACTGTCTTACTGTATTATTGTCCTACTGTGGTCCTGTAGATCTTGCTGTCTTACTGTCTTACTGTAGTCTTACTGGCTTTCTATATTCCTTTTTTACTGCAGTTTTGAAAAATCTTACTGTCTTACTGTAGTCTTGAATATCTTACTGTCTTACTGTAGTTTTAAAGATCCTACTGTCTTACTGTAGTATTACTGTATTTTTACCGTAATCTTACTGTCTTACTGTAGTATTGAAAAATCTTTGTGTCTTACTGTAGTAATGAAATTTCCCCTGTCTTACGTAATCTTACTGTGGTTTTGAACATCTTACTCTCTTACTGTAGGCGGGCCAGTAGCCCAAAGTCTGGAAAATTTGAAACTTTTTCATCTGATAAGAATCACAAGACCCATTCTAGAAAGCATGTTTTTATTGTTCGAAAATCCAAAAAAATCCAAAAAATTCGAGGGAACAGATCTCAAGATAAGGTATCAGTTGGAGCCAATGGAGAAGGTCGGAGAACAAGAAAACAAAAAAAAGCGAGAGAAAAGCACAAGATAAAAGCCAATGGACTAATAGAAAGTATGGAGCCTTGTGGCCAGAATGGGCTACTGTTTTATTTAGTCTAGGATAGATAGATGGGGGTCTAGAGCAGAGAAATATGATTTTGAAAAGAACAGAGCACGAAATACAATTTAAAAAAATCAGATGTCATTCGAAGAGGTTCCACGAGTCCTTGGAAATCCTACTGAACCGGACAGCAAGCCTGCTTGATCTTTTCTTGGGACCATTTGTGAAAGCAGGCCTTTGAGTTGATGTCTGAAACTATTTGAATTGAACAATTCAGGATCCCGGAGGCACATTTTGGCAAAAGGAAAACTTTTCTTGAGCCTTCCTACGTTTTTAAAGAGCTTCAGACTCCTCATAGTCAAAAAATGTCTACATACACCTAGATAAATATATAATTCTACTCACCATATTGTCCTCCATGACACCCGGACGGGCAGGTCTCGAGGATGAGTTCTAGGAGCTGCCGCCCGCATTTTGCTTCCACTGAGGTGTGGAGGGAGATGGCCAGTACGATGGCAACGAAAACGAAGGTGAGCAGTTTGGACATCACTACGACCTGAAAAAAAAACAAGTTGGAGAATGAATTTGAGTCCAAAAGGTACAGTAGGGGACCCTAATAATCCAAGCCAAAGCTATAGGGACCCCAAGAATCCAAAAAAACTTCGAGATAAAAGTACCCTCGGAGCCGTCCGCCAAGCCACACTGACTCCCCCATCCATTCTCCTCGGCAGAACGGAGGCGGTGCCAAGCTCGAACTTTTTTTTCTAGTGTTCTTCTTCTCTCAGATTCCTAATGGTCCCTCTATCTCCATTTCTCTTTTGCTCTTTGCAAAAGAGCAAAAAAACAAGAGTGCCAGGCACTCTTGGGAGTACGAAGAATGTGCCGTTGTAAGACGTTTTTTTTTTTTGAGGAAGAGAAATGGAGAATGAAGTGTTCCGGCTGAGTCTGTCACGCTTTTCGTATAGTCTGGTGCACTTTTTGGCGCGTTTTGGAGTTTTAAAATCCCTTGGGAGCATTGTGGGTCATTTTTTCCTGACTGGCGCAGTTTTGGCGCAGTTTTTCAGGTAGAATCTCTGTGTGTGGGTCTGTTTGTCCAAAACCTTGCTCTGAGCTTCCGGTTGGCGTTGTTTTGACCCGTTTTTTTATATAAAAAATTGCAATTAATTGTTCCAATACTCGAATAATTAAGACTGTGAAGATCTGGTGCATTTTTTGGCGCATTTTTTCAGGTAGAATTTATGTCTGTGTGTCTGTTTATAAAAAAAAAGCGATTTACGTTACTGTCTGGCGTTCTTTCGGCGCTTTTTATATAGTTTTTTTTTCAGGAGGCACATCTAGTTGGTCCAAGAGCTATATAATTGGGATTTTGAAGAATTGACGCTTTTTTGGCGCGTTTTTTCAAGTTGTATGAATCCTAGACACTACTTTCTTCAGGAACAATAAACGAGACCCGTCCTTTTGTTTCTCTCTTTTCTTCTGGGGCCCTCTTGGAAGTTTCCAGAATATCAAGTTTCCTTGAAACAGAACCATAGTTCATTGTGAGGTCCCCTCTTATTTTTTTAAATGTGAAATTTGACTCTAAATTTGTTTACTTTTTTTCTGAAATTTGAGCTTTTCAGGAAATGAACTGCATTCTGAATAGTATATGGTAGAGATTTTGGGATTTAAAGAACTTTTGAGGATAAAAAATTTTAAGACGGATTTTTGAATACTTTAATTTCTTCATAAATTTTTTGTGATTAGTACCTGGTACGGAGACTTTTTCTAGATTAATTCTTGGGCTTCTGCAAAAGATTTTAAGCTTAAAAAGTGATGATTAATGTTCAGAACATCAAAAGTTCTCGAGCTTTGAAAGTCAAGAAAAACGCGTCAAAAGGTGTGCCAGCTCAAAGAAAAAGGACATACGTATGGACAAAGGCGCAGACGGATATCAAGGGCAAATGGGCCCTCTAATAGAAGACCCTCTGAATTATCAGCATTTCCTGGAAATAGCGTCAAATGTGCGCCAGATTCACTCGTAGAACCCCAAAGAAGCCTTTTCGCGCCAAAGGTGCCCCAGACAATCAAAGATATGAAGCCATCTGAGCCCAATGGGAAGCTTCTGGAACCTCAATTAAGTGTTAATGTGAACGAGCCAAATGAACCAAAGATGCGCCAGCCAATTTTTTTTGCCATTTTCCGGAACCATCTTATACCCTTTTATCCTTTTACCTCTTTTTTCCATCTCAGAATCTGACGATGTGCCCACATCATTAGAAGCGAGAGAGAAGGAGAAATCACAGAAAAAAGCCGAGCCTCCTAAGCCACGCCCCTTTTTGAGGGGCGGCTCCTCGGGGGGAGGGAGCCGAAGGGACGGCCTAGGGAGTTACTTCTCTCATTTCTTCATCGGTTTTTGCTTTAATACTAACTATTCTATTTCCAGGCCTTCCATTTTGCTCTCGAAATGGCCAGAAATCTCGCTGTCGTCCTTTTGGCCGTCCTTCTGGCCGCTATGGCTTTCCAGGCCGAGGCGAAGGCCACCGGTGGAAGTCTGGCGTGTGGACGCAAGCTTATCCAGTTTTTGTTTGCCATTTGCCCAGATGGTTGTGAAGCAGATCTCGATGGTAAGTCTTAGTGGAAAAGATTCCTAAAATTTTGGGTCTCCGGGTTTGCCCTGGGCTTCCAATTTCGGAATAGAGCCTCTAAAGTTATATGGAAATTTTCGTTTTCAGAGGTGATCACCTCACTTTGCCACACCGCCTTCTCCATGGAGGAAATACAGAATAAGTGTTGTCCAACCCAATAGCGCTCTTCCATCAGGGTCCATGAGAAAATCAGAGCAATCTACAGTAATCCCATCCTTTTTTTTGTTCCTTGAACCATTTTTTGTCCATTTTCTGAATCGCTGTCCCTTTTGTTTGTCACTAGAGTATTTCATTCCTTTTCCGTTGATTTTGAATAGTTTTTTTTTGATTTCCCGCTCATTTTTTCTTTCAAATTTTTTGGATTATTTTCTCTCATGGACCACCTCTTTCTGGATTCTTTTATTCTTCTGAATGGAAGGACTCTTTGTTGAATAAATTGTGTAGAAAAAATGTTCCAGTTTTTTTTTAAGTTTCGGGAAAGAAAAGAGGATCGAAATATAAGAACGAATTTTCAGACTTAAAATTTCAGGATTTTCAGATTTTCAGACTTCTAGTTCTAGAGTTTCCAGAATTTCTAGATTTTCAGATTTCCAATTTTCAGAATTTCCGCAATTTCAAGAATTCTGATTTTCTAGTTTTCAAATTTAGAAGAAAATCCGGATTTGAAATTTTCAGATCCCAGGACTTTGAAATTCTCAGCTTCTTGGATTCTCGGATTCTTCAACTCCCATAATTTTTTATTAGATGGCCTAACTTTTAAAAAAATGGTCTAACTTTTTCATAAATGGTCTAACTTTTTCATAGATGGCCAAACTTTTTTAAAAATGGGCTAACTTTTTTATAGATGGCCTAACATTTTCATAGATGGCCTAACTTTTTAAAAGATGGCCTAAAATTTTCATATAGGTGGACTAACTTCTTCATCCATGGCCGAACTTCTATTCCATAGATAACCTAATTTTCTTTTAGGTGGCCTAACTTTTTCTTAGATTACCTAACTTTTTTAAAAGATGACCTAACTTTTTAAAAGATTGCCTAACTTTTTAAAAGTTAGGCCTAACTTTTTTATAGATGGCCTAATTTTCTGATAGGTGGCCTAACTTTTTCTTAGATTACCTAACTTTTTTGAAAAATGGCCTAAATTTTTTAAAGATGACCTAAATTTTTCTCAAGGGTCCTAGGTTACTCCAGGAAAGCCTAGCTTTCACTGTATTTTAGATTAGACGGATACCATTGAGCTTTTCATACTTTGTTAGAAGTTGGCCTAACTTTTTCATAGATGGCCTAACTTTTCCCACCGTGGCCTAGGTTTCCTCATAACTTTGTCTTCAAATCTACCGTAATCGAAAACCTCTACGAATTTTCTGATTTCCGATTCTTCAGATTCCTTCAACATCGTCACCCTAAACGAAAATATGTGAATCTCAAATTTCTCCAGAGATTTATTCTCGTTGACATCGTCATATGCGAAATTTGAGTAATTTTTTTTCTTGTGCCAGTAAACAAGTTTCCGATCACACGCCTTCTTCTCCTCAGACAATACAAAAAATAATAATTTGTCACTCATGTTTTCATTTATTCCCTGGGAATTCTGAATCACACGGAAGACGTCATGGCTGGGGTGTCTTTATCGCGTTTCAGATTATTCTTGTTGCTAGAAAGTCCGGGGCTCTTTTGGCTCATTTTGGGCCTAGATTTTTGGGCCGAAACATGGAGCGTTTTTCCAAAAATAGAACGTTTTAGAAATTGGATTTCTAAACAATTTGTGAAACAAATTTGTCACTCTTTGTCCGGAACATAAACCAATTTCTTCTTCGTTCTTTTTATTGTTAGAATTTTGGGGCCCCTAAAAGAGCCGGAGAGTAGCGGGAGCACAAAGAGCACCACAAAGTGTAGGAAAAGTAAAGAACGGGTTTATAAAATGGAGAAAAAGAAGAGTGGGAGTTGGGTACTTAAAAAATGTTGTATCAACTTTTAATGCGGAAATTTTGAGCCTTTCAACATTTTTGGATTAAGAATTTTGAATTCGCTTTATTTTGAGCCCAAGCCCAGCATTCTAGCTCAAAAATGAAGCGAGTTATAGATTTTCGAAAATTTTCGAAAATCGGAAATTTTACAATTTCAGTCATATCTTGGTCAGTTTTGCTCCAAAATCTTCGAAAATTGTATCAATCGATTCGCTTCAAAAAGAGCTTTCAAATGAGCCTGAACACGACTAGATTGGGTTAGTTTAAAATTTTGAGTATTGGTGACCTAGAAATCCAAAGTTAGGCCACCACTTTCATTCGTCTGTATCTCTGTCCGTTTTTGTTCAAGTTTTATGAAATTAGTACCAATCAACTCAGCTCAACAAGAGCTTCCTCCTGATAGCAATGATGGCCTAGAAACCCGAATTCGGGAAATCCTAGGCCATCACTTTCAATCGTTTGTATCTTAAATAGTATTGGCTCAAATTTCAGGAAATTTATACCAATCGACTCAACTTAAGGAGATCTTCAAAATGGTGTGTAGATTGCCCTAGAAATCCAAAAGCTGAAAACCTAGGCCACCCTTGTTTCAACTGGGGTCCCATTTTTCCGTTTTTCTTCTTCTTGACCACAGCTAGCCGACTCTTCTTCTTTTTTTTTTCCAACACATGGTTCTTCTTCTGCTTTTTTTCCTCTCTGTTTCTCTTCTAGCCGCAAGGAGTCCCAACACACATTGAGCCAAGAAAACGGGAAAAGTGTGAAGGAACTTTTCTCTCCGTTTTTTTTTTGCATTCCGCGGACTTTTCTCTCGGAGACACTCACATAAACATTCGCATAGTTTAGAGAATTGGTTAGAGGGAAGGGACAAAGGGAAGATAGGGAAAATGGGAAAGAGATAGAAGGAAAAAAGTTCAGAAAATCTCGGACCGTCGAATAGCCGCTGAGTAATCGCAAAGTCTGGGACAAAGGAGGCCTCAAAATAAAAACTTCGCAATTCAAATGACCAATATGGCCCGCCCGATATCTTTTTTGAAACCACAGGTTTTTAGGCATATTTTATACCAAAATATACACCTTTATAAGATCTACAAAATAGTATAAGGAACTTCAAAATGTGACTGTTTAGTTTTCAGCTAGGCGCTCTCAAAGAACCTCAACTTTCTGCCGATTTACATGGGATTCCACGGCCTTTCATCTGAACCCTTTTTATTTTGATATTATTCATTTATATACAATTTTATAGATCTTCTTAAGAGCTACATTTTGGTATAATTTTTGTTTGAAAATCTCAACTTTTCAGGGAGATACGCCTTTAACACTTCGACCATTCATTGGGTCTTTACACACTTTTTTATAAGCGTTTTATTGGTACTGTAACATCATCCTTCAATTAAGCATATTTAATTTTAACAGTATTGGTTCATATACCATTTTGTAGATCTTTTCAAGAGCTACATTTTGATATAAGTTTCGTCTAAAAATCTTCACTTTCAAACGAGATGCAGCCTTTAACAGATTGACTAATCATTAGGCACTTGAATATTTTTAAAGGGCTTTTTATTAGTACTGTAGTATAGTTCAAAATGAAGAACAAAAAAGAGCACAAAAAGAATGTAGTTGTCAATCAAAAGAAATGGGGCCTATGAATTTCAAATGAATGTGTCAAAAAAAATGGGAAGAACTTTTAATGAATCCATAACGATTGTCATTTCTGCTCACAGCAGGCGTTCATGATGGTGTGCTCATCGACTTGAGTCTCGCAGGCGTTTTTGATAATATCTGGAAGAAAAATGGAAATTTCAGGTCAAGAGGGGGAAAGTTAGGCCACCAATTAACTAGGAGACAGCAGAGCGAAATTGAAAACTAATACAGTAGCTCTGAGCAATTAGAGCCTCTGAATTAGTTAGTTAGAGACTTAGGTAGCTAGCTAGATCCTTAGCTACTCTCAGGAAGCTAAAGCATTCACTTCTGAGGCACAACTAGATCAGTTCAGGCCCAAAAAATTGAGCTTATCTCCTAAACTAATTTAGTTAGCTAGCTAGCTAATAAGCTCACCTTGAAATCCGTTCTTACACTCGCTGGTACAAAACGACTTGGCGAACTCGGCCAATTGCTCAACACAAGCTTTCGGCTCCTTGGGAACTTCAAATGCCGGACGAATCGGTTCGAATCCGTGGCACATTGAGACCACGACGAGAAGGACGAGAAGGAAGAATCTTGGGGACATTGTAGGGGATTCTGAATGGAAAAAAGTCGAAGAAATGAATGAGGAGTGTAGATGTTTAGAGGAGAAGGGACCACTGTTCACTTCTTTGTTCTTGGCCACGCCCACATTGGGGGCGCAGAAGGGGACCCGGTGAGGCTTATGAGGTCAAGGAACGGGAGAAGGCCATAGGGCTCAAGAGAAGACTAAAAATGTTTATAGAAGATTTCAGAAACGTTCTAATGGTAAACCAGAATGTGTGGACTCTGAATCCAAGAAAAAAAATTTTGGCTCAATTTTCAAACAAATTTTTCTAAACATCCAGTGAACCGATTTTAATGATTCATATACCATTGAATAGAAAATTTAATGAGAAATAGTTTAACTTTTTAAATTTTCAAAAAATACCGATTTTGAAACTTTCGAGGCCCCATAAACCACTAACACTCTCAGACTCTGATGACTCAAGAATTCGTTGTTTTCTGCGCACTGTATCTTAAGGCACAATTGACTAACTTTAATGAATATTACACCATTTGATAGGAAATTTAATGACAAATAGTTTAATTTTTTGAATTTCAAAAAAATATAAGTTTTGAGGTTTTCGAGGACCTCTGAGCCCTCTGAGCGTAGACCATTTCTACTTTTTGAATTTCCGAAAAATGCTAATTTTAACGTCTTCGATGCCTTTAGAATCATGCACCCTTTTTTTGCAGTATCACACTTCCTTTTTTTCAGCGATCTTTTCAGCAGTACACTTTCCGTTCTTCTCCCATTTTCAACATCCCCAGAACATCATTTTGATCTCTAACTTTTCTCCGGATATTACACGGATAATATGGTTTTTGAGATCCAAAAAAAAAGGATACATGTATACATAAATTGCTGTAAGTACGTCAGGAGTACGTACACAAATTTTTGGTTTCATCAAAAATCAGCGGATGCAAATGAGATAAGATGTACGGATTCCCGGCCTTCTAATTTTTGAAGAAGAAGATAGAGGAAAACGGAAGGAAAGATTACTCATTGGATGGTCGATCGAAAATCAGATGGAAAAATGGCTGGAAATTTGCAGCCGACTTGAACAAGAATGAAAATGCATCAATTTTTGAGCCTGTGGGCCTGGATGGCCTAGGGCCGTTATTAGCCTACGGGCCTTCTTGAGCCTGCAAACATTTATAAGCCTACGGGGATTCGTGAACCTATATACGTACCCCGTAAGCCTACGGGCCTTCATGAGCCCTAGGAGCCTTTGTGAGCCTGCAGGCCTGTACGGGCTTCAGACCGTTTTGAGCCTGTGGGCTTTTATAAGCCTACAGGTATTCATGAGCCTGCAGGCCTGGAACTAACGGGAATTTCTGAGCCTATTGACCTTTATAAGCCTACGGGCCTTCATGATTCCTAGGAGCCTTTATGAGCCTTCGGACTTTTCTGAGCCTTAGGGCCTTTACGGCCCATGGGCTTATACACGCCTACGGGCTTATGTGTGCCTACGGAAATGGACGGCCTACAGGACTTTTTGAGGGACCGTTGTGAGCCTACGATACTTTACGGCCTACGGACTTTTATTAGCCTACGGGCCTGGACAAACCTGGACAGCCTGCGGGTTTTTACGAGTCGAAGATCTTTTGTGAGCCTACGGGCTTTTTTGAGCCTTCGACTAGCCTAGACGGCCTATTGTGCCTAGGGCTCCCTTCTTCTTATACTGCTATCTAAATCCAATACGTTTATGTTTCCTCTGTCCCTAGGCTTTTTTCTCTTTTTTTAGTACTCCGACTCTGTTCCCCCAACAAGCTGATATACATGTGCATGTTTCTCACTTACATATAAAGTAAGTTTATGCCCTCATTTTTTCTTCTCATTTTTCCCACACCACACAAAGTTATTCCGTTTTACACGTTTCCCCTCGAGCCTTCTCTCAGGCTCGGGGCACACGACAAAAAATAAGAGACGCAGACGCGGTGGCCCCGTCCGTCCTCTAATCGGACACTTTCTCTGCGCCATGGCTTATGTCGGGGTGTCCATCTCGGCTCCTCTATTCACGCGTGCTCCTCATGTTCTTGCTTGCTTGATGTGTTTCTGCTCGGTGAGCCGTGCGCGGCACACGGAGCCGCCATATAGAGTGTTGGGCATGTATGTGTGTGTGTGCGTGAGGAAAGAAGAAAAAAGGAGAAGCAAGAAGAAGAGACGGAACGAAGGTTTCTGCAACAAACAAACATCTGGAATAACAGAGTGCAAAGAGACAGATATAGGACACAAGATAGCAAAGGGTCCGGATTGAGCCTGCAGATTGTTATAAGCCTACGGGCCTTTATGAGTCTTCGGGTTTTTGTGAGCCTACGGGCCTTTGTGAGCCTACAGGACTTTATGAGCCTAAGGATCTTCATGAGAATAGGGCATTTTTGAGCCTCAGGATCATTCTGAGCCTACCGGACTTTTATGAGCCACCTGTGGGCCTGGCTGGCCTACGGGCTTTTGCAAGCCAACGGGCCTTTGTGAGCCTACTGACCGTTTTGAGCCTCTGGGCTTTTTTTGAGCTTACGGCCCCTTGGAAGCCTACGAGATTTTGTGAGCCTATGGTGATGTTTTAAGCCCTGTTTGTGCAGTATCAACTTTGTGGTGACTTGAACCCAAAAAAAAAAATGAACTGTGATCTTATAAACCTATAAACCTGCAAGAAATACTTGGATGCGTCATGATGTTGACTTCGTATCACTTCCAAAAAATATCCCTAAGACTTTTTGGAAGGCCTAATAAATTCAAAGCTGCAAAACTAAGACGTCTACATATTACTCATCGTCTGGCTGGCGTGTTTTTGACGCGTTTTTGGAGTTGAGATGCGTTATTTGGGATCCTACGCCACCAATACCAAAAATTTCAAACTCTGGTATTCCTGTCGTGTTTAGGCTCATTTGAAAACTCATTTTAAGACAAATCGATTAGTATAATTTTCATAAAAATCCAACCAAAACTAATGGAGTTACAGTCAAAATTGTAAATTTTCAGATTTCGAAATTTTTCGAAAATCCATAACTTGGCTCATTTTGGAGCTACAGAGTAGGTTTTTGGCACAAAATAGTCCTGGAAATCTGAATTTTCGTTGAAAAATACTTTAGGACGCTTTCAACCTTCTAGAACTTCCCGAATCTGAAAATATGAACTCTTGTGCTTTATGACTACTAATCTTCCCACACCTTCGTTGCTCCTGTGGGAATATTCCGCATCACATGATTATATAACAACTACGGAAACTACGAAAGATAACATTCGAAAATATTTATAACTTATGACCGACAATTACACATGGGATACATTTCTAGCCATGTATACGTCAATAGAGTCAAAATGATCACTAATCAAGATAGACCGGAAATGGGGAAAAGTCATGGTCTAGGAAATCTTAAAATGGAAACCTCACAAAGATTTTTGATCTTGGAATTCTAGGCCATCGCATGCAAAAGTTAGGCCATAAGTGACTCAGCTAGAAGCTCACTGGTGCAGAACCTGCATAGTAAAGACAATTCAACCAGAACGGAAGCAACAATCTTAATTTTCCAGCATTGCAATATTTTTGGATTTAGAAGGGGAGAAATCTAAAATTTTGAGCCCAAAACCAGCTTTCTAGCGCCAAAATAAGCCAAGTTATGGTTTTTCGAAAAGTTTCGAAAATCTGAAGTTTTATATTTTCAGCCATATCTCCGTTAGTTTTGCTCCAAACTATTCGAAACTTATACTAATCGATTTGCTTTGAAAAGGGCTTTCAAATAAGCCTAAGCATCGCTACAATCGGCAAGCTTTGAAATTTTCCGTTTGGTGGCCTAGGACTCCAAAGTTAGGCCACCACTTTAAATTACTGTATTTCTGTCTATTTTGGTTCAAATTTTATGAAAATAACGGCATCCTACTCAGCTCAGTGAGAGCTTTCGGAAATGGCCTAGAAATCCAAATTTGAAATCCTAGGCCACCAATTTCTGTTGTCTGTATCTCTCTCTCTCTCTAATTGGTAACCTAGTCCAACCCCTTTTTCCCTCTAGATGACGCACCCCTGTGCAAAAATCTCTCGAAATCTAAAAATGGGCGGAGCCCTCTTCTTCTCAATCTAAAATTACTCACCGTGAGAGACGTAGAGACATCCGGCAGGCAGCGCCATGGCACCAGGCACAGCAAAACGAAAAGTGGGCGGAGCCTGGGCGTATATAATCAAGGTGTCCGAGGTATGTGCAGTGTTCATTCGGAACATAAAATGGCTTGCTCCAAAACCCTTCTTGTCTTCGTCCTCATCGTGGCTCTCATTGCCACCACCACTCAGGCCTCTTCTGGAGCCTCGACGACTTCTGGCAACACTAAGGCCTGTCTTCGCAAGATGGCCTCGTACGTCAACGCGATCTGCGACGGCAGAGAGTTCACTAAAAACGCTGAGGGTTAGTTTTTGTCGGATCCTAAGCCATCAAAATCCTAATTTCCAATTTTCCAGAGCTCATCGTATCCGCCTGCTCCAATCACGTCAACATCGAACAATTCATCAACGAGATTTGTCCAGATGTCTAAAGCTGATTCTCCGCCCACCGTGTCCATCCATCAACTTAATCTTCGATCTCAATTAATTCTAATAATGATATTGTACCATTTTTCTACCGTAATCCCATCATTCAGTCTGTGAATCATTAAATCCCCCCGCAAAAAAAGTATCAAATTCAGATAATAAAGCAGTGAACACTTGTGAACCGACTTGTTTTTTTGTTGAGAAAAAAAGAAAGGAATTTCAGACTTTTCAGAAGTTTCGAAAACTTTCGAAGGCCATTGTGCTGTTTAGGGTCTTCTAGGCCTGCCGGTCGTCCAGGTCTTTTAGCCGTCTATGACTGTACAGGGCCTTAGGTCGTTTAGGCTCAAAGACTCGTATGCCGGCTAGGCGCGGGGGTTTTAGGCTCAAAATGAGACAAGTATTCCGGCTAGGCGCATAGGCTTGGTCATGTTAGTAGGCCGTCCAGGCACAAAGGCCTTCCAAGACCGTGAGCCTTCCAGGCATTTCCAGCAGTTTTTCAGACCCGTAGGCCTTCTAGGCTTTTCCATTTTCAAGATCACCTAGGCCCATAGGTTGTCCATACTCTCATATACCCGCAGACCGCCCTTAAAGTAAGACTACAGTCATTTTTTAAATTTTCTCAAATGATCGTCCCAATTCCATTATTTACGAAAATAACAATATCTTTGCACAAAAATCGATTTTCAAAACGTCAACTTACATTTTTTCTAATCTATTTCATTGAATGTAGAATTTTTCGCTGATTCGAACGCACCTAATATCGCTGCTCAAAACGCATTTTGAAGCGAGTTATGAGCGTTTGAAGTTTCAGTAAAAGAGACGCAGAGAAAGCAGACGCTCTCGTTCTCGTAGAGACGCAGAGAAACGAGGCAGTGTCTGCGTCTCTCACGAAATGTTCAAACGCTCATAACTCGCTTCAAAATGGGGTTTGAGCAGCGATATTAGGTGCGTTCGAATCAGCGAAAAATTCTACATTTAGTGAAATAGGTTAGAAAAAATTGAGGCTTGAAAATGGTTTTTAGACGATTTTTGTGCAAAACTATTGTTATTTTCGTAAATTTTATGAGCCTACGGCCTTATGTGCCTTGAAGCCTGGATGGCCTACGGGATTTTATTAGCCTGGACGGTTCCAGAGATTCCTGAAATCCCGATTCTTCTTGAATTGAGCCATCTGTTTTCGTCATCCTCCGCACTACAAAATACAAAATACCGAATCCGAATTCTGATTCTGATTCTGACGCATAACTTATTTTTTTTCGTTGTACATTATTGTGTTCCCTTTGTTTTTGAAAACAACCAGAATCAAAAATTATTGAATTTCGTCGCAGGCTAAAACGTCTGGGCCTCCAGTTTTCGGTTTGCTAAATCCATTCTTCGATCTTTTAGAACATCAAATCTTTGTATACATATTATTAATCTCGTTATCTTCTTTTTATTCCAATTTTCTAAACACTTTTCTAATCCATAAATAATCTTGTTAGGATTACTGAAGAAAATGTAAGATCATCTGAAATTTTGCATTCTGGATAATTCTAGAACCCTTTGGGGTCCATAGTACATTCTTACAAATCCAAAAGTTTGTACTTTTCTGAATTTCAAATCCCAAAAAAAGATTTTCTAGACAGTGAAGAACTTTTTTCTGGAAAAATTTTTTTTTTTGGGAATTTTTGATTTTTTGGAATTCTTCTGGGATCTGTCTAGTCACTGTCTAAGAATCCTATTTTTGAGTTTTTGAGTCAATTTTTGTACTTTTTGTAGTATCCATGACTAAAGTACATTGGACTTTTGGAAAAACCGAAAATGGAACTTTTGGGAAGCAACTAGACTCTATTTTATTCCAACCAAAAAAATATCAAAACTTTTCGTACTTCCGTTCCCAAGTAGCCTGATAGATTACTTCCGTTTCCCGAAAATGTACGAATGATATCAATTTGAAACTGAAGTTGGGCTCAAAACAGCGGGAAAATTTTAGGTTGTGGAAAATCTCACTGAAAATAACGATATACTATAAAATGACAAATTTAGAGTATTTTTCAGATTCTCCGCTTCATTTTGAGATCAAAACAAGCATTGTAGCTCAAAAATGAGCAAAGATATGGATTTTCGAAAAATTTCGAAAATCTTAAAATTTCTATTTTTGACTGTAACTACTTTGATTTTTGCAAAAAATCGCTGAAAACACCATCAATCGATTGCGCTTGAAAAGAGCTTTAAAATGAGCCTAATCATGGCTAAGTTCGGCTAATTTTGAATTTTTAGTTTTGGTGGCCTAGAAGTCCGATTCTAGGCCACCACATTCAATCGTCTGTTTCTTGGTTAATTTAGGCCTAAATTTTATGAAAATAGTATTAATCGACTCAGCTCAATGCGAGCTTTCTAATGATAACTAACATGACCTAGAAATCTAAAAATGGAGAATCCTAGGCCATGGACTTCCCCCCAATTCAAAACATATTTCACCTGAAATATATAATTTTTGCACAAAATTTTTTCCAGTTTTCTTTTTTCAGTCAGTCTAGTGTAATTGATGTGAGCAACAGAACTGAAAAAAATTAAAGTTTGGTCTCTCTCGAAAAAGAGCAAAAAAAGTTGGAGCATTGCTCGCGGAGCACAAAAAAATGTATATAATTATTGGAGCGTGTGCACATGAAAAAATTATACTTTTTTGAGAAATAAATAAACTTCTATGACTAGACGACTAACCAGGAAGTGCATTAGAACATGGGTGGCCTAGGTTTTCGGGATTCTAGGCCACCAAAATCCAAAATTTCAAAATTGTCTAATTCTAGCCATGGTTAGGTTCATTCGAAAGCTCTTCTTAAGCCGAATCTAATGGTATAATTTTTATGAAAATTAAAATAAAATCAACTGAGCTAGGATCAAAAATAAAATTTTCGAAATTTTTTGAAAATCCATAACTTGGCTCATTTTTAAGCTTTAAAGCTGGTTTTGAGCTTAAATTAATTCTCAAAACCTACTAAAGTTTCAAAAATAGACAAATCCAGAGCATGAAAACTCTTCCCGTCTAGACTCTAACCCGGAACTCGGGAGGTACCTGGCACCGCCATCCCTAAGGGATAATCGGATTCATTTTTTTCTTCTCATCTTTTTTATTTGCAAAGGATAATCTCCGGAGAAGGTATTAGAGGAGAGGAAAAGTTTATGAGAAGTCCAAGGGCTTCAAAGTTTTAGATTTCAGATTCTAAATATGAAATTTTATATTCTAGAAGCGAGAGAGTACAGGAAAAGGAGAGATTTAGAGAAAAAAATAGTTTCTAAAAATTAAAATGGAATTGGATTGGCACATCGCTCCTGTCCCGGCTCGTAGCAAGTGCAGCAGTCCATGAGTGGTTTGGAGAAGAGGTTGTTGAGTTGGCACTCTTCGAAGACGAATTCTGGAAGAGAAAAGGGTTTCTAGACCATGAATTTTAGATTGTAAGGAAGCTCTCGGGGAGCTGAATCGAATGGTTTTTATATCGTAAAATTTGAAGCAAAATGGACAGAGTTATAGACGATTGAAAATTGTGGCCTAGGTTTCCCCAAAATTGGATTTCTAGGCCATGATAGTTATGATTGGAAAGCTCTCACGGAGCTGAGTCGATTAGTATAATTTTCATAAAATTTGAACAGAAATGAACCAAGATACAAACATTTGAAAGTGGTGGCCTAGGTTTTTCCAAATTTGGATTTCTAGGCCATATTGCATATCATTGGGAAGATCTTATTAAGCTGAGTCGATTGATATAGTTTTCATAAAAACCGGACTAAAATAGACGGAGATACTGGCATTTGGCCTAGTTTTGGGTTTCCAGGCCACCAAAACTCAAAATTTCAAACTAACTTCTTCTATTCGATATTAGGCTCATTTGAAAGCTCTTTTCAAGCGCAATCGATTGGTATAATTTTCAACAAAATCTAACAAAAACTGAAAGAGTTATAGTCGAAAATAGTCCAAAAATTTTCGAAATTCCATAACTCGGCGCATTTTGAGCTAGAAATTAGATTTTGGGCTCAAAATAATCCGAAATACTTACCCTTCACTTTTTCCACTCCCGGACATCCATTCTTCCCCATCTTCTTGCTCTGCGTGCACAACAAGGTCCAGTTTCCGATGCAATCAAAATCCTTGTCACGAGGCAATTCTTGTTGGGATTCAGAAGATGGCCCGGTGGCGAAGAGGGACTCTTCGGTGTCATAGTTTGGATACTGTGGCTCGGCGACAGTTATGGAGCTCGTAACGGCGGCGACGAGGAGAAGTGTGAAGATTTTGAACATTTTCTGGAAAAAATTGGCAAAAATGGAAAAATATGGGGGTTCAAAAGAGGTTGGGCGATTCAAGGCTGCAGAAGACGTTGGAATGAGCTCAGAGCTAAGCCTATGAGCTAAGCTTTTGTTATTTTGGTCTGAAATCTTTTTGAAGCATTTTAGGGGGTCTTCTGGAGGTTGTTCGAATGCTCATGGGCTTAGCTCATAAGAATATGAGCTAAGCTATTCCAACATCTTCTAGAAGAACATAAAAACATCCCGCAGAGCTTGTAGAGGAGGAACATTTTGAGCAAGAATAAGCTTACGACTGAGCTCATGAGCTCATGAGCTAAGCTATCCCAATATGTTTCAAAAGTAGCCTTAAAAAAAGGAAAAGAGCCCAAGTTTATGATACCTTTGGCTCGCTTGACTCCAGGCCAGTCAAGCGAGACATAATTATAAGTGTCTACTAAAGCGTAAGTCAAAGTATTTGGTGAAGCTCCGCCCACAAAATTTTTTTCGCCGTAAGAATTTTATAAGGATTTGATAAGGACAGGCAGAAATGTGGATTTCGCGGAAATCCCAAGAAATCCGAGGAGTACAATATCTGAAGGAAGAAAATGTAGTGGATTTGGTGGGCGTTTTTTGGCTCGATTTTGAGCCTAAAAATAAAGAATAACAGGACAGAAAAATCTAAAACAGTTGGAACTTTAAAAAATTGAAAAAGGAACCAATAAAAGGAAGAAAATAGACTAATGGGAAAGAGCATAAAAAAGAGCCCTATTTTTTCGATTGATCATCAAGTGTAATCAGATTTTGGTCAAATTAGGCCTGCGGAAAAAACGGAAAAAAATTTGGTTAGACTTTGGCAAAATTTTTTTTCGAAATATTGGAATTTCTCAGTTTTTGGAGAGATCTGGGGTTTGCTTTTTTGAATGAAGGGGGATGGAGGAGTAAAACAAGGATCGTGGAAGATTCAACATTTGAATTTTTAAGTTTTTAACAATTCAGTCTAATTATTGAAAAAACTTCCTATCGATTGGTATAATTTTTATCAAAATCGAGTCACCAGGAGTCAAAATAATGCGAGAAATGTTTCCTGTGATTTTATTTTTTGGAGCAAGGGGTACTGTAACAATCGTAACTTGATTAGATTTTAATCAAAAATTTTGAAATTGTTATTATTTTAAAAGACACATTAAGAGCTTCAAAATGGTTTGTTTTTCATGAAAATCGGTTTACTGGATGTTGAGATAGAGAGCAAGACAAAAAATTAGTAAGCTGTCAGTTGAATGTTCTTAGGACCGGGCTACTGTAACTACTGTAACTTGGTTAGTTGTTAGTAAAAAATTTCTAAGTTGTTATTATTGCAAAGATAATATTAAGAGCTTTAAAATGGTATAATTTTCATCTAAATCGAGTCCCCAGGAGTAAAGATAAAGCGAGGAGTCTTTTGGGTAATTATATTTTCGAAGTACGGAATACTGTAACTAATGTAACTTGGTTAATTTTTAAACAAAATTTTTAACATTTATATCATTTCAAAGAGCACATTAAGAGCTACAAAATGGTGTATTACTCATCAAAATCGGTTTACTGGTTGTTGAGATATCACTGAAAATAAGAACTTGAAAAAAATGTTAGCTAGTTTTCAAACTTCCAAAGTCCCTTCGTTCCTATCTCTGGAAAAATCTTAAACTGCTCTTTTGAGCTCAGAGCTCTTTTCCTGAGTCTAATTAGTTCATATTTTTAATAAGGACACAGTCATCAAATCAAGAAAGAATACATGTAGGTGTGGAAGTAGTGACGAATCCGGAAGTGCTGAAAATGTTGGAGTTTGTGCTTTTGGGACTTAAAATTTGATATTTTAATCGGCTTGTTTTGAAAAGACTTTTAAAATAAGCTTATTGTACAAAATTTGAGTTTCCAATATTGGTGGCCTAGAAATCCAAAATCCAGGAAATCTAAGCCATAATTTCAAATGTCTGTATCTCTGTCTATTTTGACCCAAAATTCATGAAAAAAGCACAAATCGGCTCACCTCAATAAGAGCTTCCTAATGGTATATATGATGGCCTAGAAATCCAAATTTAGAAAATTCTAGGCCACCACTTTCAATTGTCTGTATCTCCGTCCATTTTAGTCCAAAATTCATAAAAATAGTACCAATCGACTCACCAGGGAAAGGTCTAAACTCAATGTGGAGTTTCGAATCGTGACTTATATCATCTGAAAGCTGACAAAATGATGATATCAAACGTGAAATCAGTTTTTGCGGCGGATTTCGAATAACCTAGAAGTTTTTGGAAACACATGAAAAATAGGCACAAAATGCAGTTAATTTTTATGAATATTTTGAATTTTAGAATTTTAATTTTTTACGTGAAAAATTCAGTGCTAAAACTGTACTGAATTTAGGTTTCAATCAATTTTTCTTCGTTATTTTGAGTCCGCCGCAAAAACTGAATACAGTTTTGGATTCAGTTGCTCATGAGCTTTCAGATGATATAGGTCTCGTTTCAAAACTCCACATCTTCCGTGAGTCATTCCCTAGTCAGCTAAATGAGACCATTCCATTGATATGTATGATGGCCCAGAAATCCAAATTTAGGAAATCTAGGCCATCACTTTTAATTCTTTATTTTGGCCCGAAATTCTTGAGAAATAAACCAGAGCTCAAATTGGTAAACCTGTTCTATTATTCATGGGAGATTACTCATAGGCGTGGGAACAAAATTGGAATTGTTTTGTTCTGGAAATTTTTAGGTTTTTTTCTCTCTTTTTTTCTTAGGGGCCCCTTACTTTTAGGCTCACTATCCATTCACCACATTCAAATTGTTCCCTTCTAATCCATTCGCTTCTTTTTTGTTTACAACGTCCTCATTTTGTCCGCATTTTTTCATTTCCCTCAAAGTGCCTTGGTTTGTGCTCTTTTTAAACGAATCCATCCCCGTCTCTGCAAAATGTGCCCCGGAGGCCAAGGACCACCAGAGAGAGGCTCCTAGTGCTCTTTTTTCTGGACGGAGTTCAATCGACCAGTGTGCTTGCCCAGCCCACACACATTCATTCTCGGAGCCCTTTTTTCTCGCTTCTCTACACTTTGGCTTAGTTTAATATATGTGTGTGAAGCATTAGTGTGAACCGATGGCACACTCTGGGAAGACTGGGAAGAGAAGGGAAAAAAAGGAGAAGGTGCATTTATCTGGAGCTCTGAAGATGTGCTAGAAACACTGACTATGAAAAGGAGGGGAAAACAGCAGATGAGGTATTGCTATAGGCTCAAACGTTAGGTCGTAGGCTCAGATGTTACGATCAAGGCACACATGTTAGGCCCAAGGCCCACATCTTAGGCCATAGGCTCACGAGTTAGCCTTCAGAGGCTGGCAAAATCGAGGCCGCGGCCGCCCTATCAGAAAAAAGTTCATTGGATCAAAAAATCTCGAGTGAGGAAACATGGCCCCTTGGACTCAAGTCCACTGACAAAAAAACTTGTTCGGGTACTTATTACACTTAAAAAAAGGGAGCATTGATACGAGGGCACAAAGAACCACGGAAGAACAGATTTCAAAGAGTCCCGGAAAAAACTGAGAGATATGAAGCATCTTATTTTTAGTATTACACAAATTGTGTTCCATTGCGGGCCCCTTTCTGAAGTGTACTTTGTGTACTCCTCTCGGACAATCAAGCCAAGGAATTAACTCGAGGAATCCACGAGGAGTACACAACTTTTCTGCCCTTTTTCTGTAGGAACATCTTCAAGTCCCTCTGTATATCCAGATGTCCAAAAAATACCAATAACATCCCCCTTTTATGGACTACTGTATATCATAGTCTACTGATACAGAATTTCAGTCCCTCACAATTAGATCCTGAAATACCCCACTCTCCCTCAATATCCTGATATTTGATACAACATTTCCTAATTAGACAAAAATACTTATTTTTAGAGAAAAAACAAGAGTGTCAAATAGCTACAGTATACCCATTAGAAACATGATACATATGTATATCTGGAAATTTGACATGTTTTTTTCTATTTTCAGGCATTTGGTTGGAATTAGCCAACAAATGTCAATGAGATTAGCGTTGATGTTAGAATTGGTGGAATATGTAGAGTTTTTTTTAAACATATGATTATAGCAAGAACAACAAATATTAACAAGGAAGTTGGCTCTGGCCTGGGATTCTAGGCCTGGAAATTGAGATTACTGTAAGTGGCATGTACTACTAAACGGCCTAGTCTGGTCCAACTAAGTGGCCTAGGAATTCAACAAAGGCCTAAATTTTTAAACGATTTTTTTAAAAGGAATTTCACCTAACTATAAGAACCTTACTGTTATGGTCTTTAAACTTAAGGAGGGATGACCTAACTTTATGAAGGCCTAGAATTCCTACTAAGTAGCCTAGAAGAATCCCAACTGAAATCTAGTGGCCTAACTTTTTCATATCCCTTTCTAGTCCCTCCTGATTTTCTCTTTTTCCAGTTTCCTAGTCTTTGATATTTTGGGAATCTGCTTTCTCATTTTTCTTTGTTTTTTCCCTTTCTTTATATTTTTCTCAGTTCTAATTGGGAAATTTGAGACAATCTGAATGCTAGAAAACCCCCTAGAAATATCTTCTCCCTATCATTTTTTTTTCGTCGTTTCTTCTTTTTCTCTTTCTCTGTCACTCTGCCCGGTGTCCTATCGGTGCCGGGGCACCGACGGGCACCGGTGGCGGCCGGCTTAAAAGAGTGTGGAATTTCTAAACATATGCACACATACTAAGACGGAAAGAGGAGATTTTAGATGTGCATGGATGATCTTTTGGGGAATTAGAAAAAGGATTTTTTCAGCGAGAAGGCTTAGTCTTTGATTGGAGGTAGAAGGCTTAAGGATGTTAGAACTCAAAATTTGGAATATAGAATTCTTTTGCTTCTGATAGGAGGCAGAAGAATTGGGAGACGTCAGGAATTGGAATTCAGAATCTAGAATCCAGAATCCTTCTGGAACAGGGAATCTTAAATTGAGCCCAGAGGCCCTAGAGGTTCAGAAGCTAATAATGGAATTAGCAGACCAAATTTCTACCTGAAATTCTAAGATACTGAAGGCTTCTTGTGACGTCTTCTGTTTTTCACCCCCTTTTTCATGGTTACGTCTTCTTCTGAATCCCAAGAATCGAACGTCTGAAATTCTGAAAAATCGTAATCCTACAATTTCCCATTGTTATTGCCAAGCGGTTCTGTTATTTACTGTCTGTCAGTGAGTAATTGTATTTTAGATTTTTAAATTATAGGGGAAGACGAAATGGGAAAACATATTATTCAGAAAAATAGGGAGAAGAAGAAGACGTCAGATGAATTTTTGGTTCATTCACATTCAGATAGGGGCCCGAGGCTTAGAAGTTCCAAGATTCAGGGTCTCAGAATCCAGAGAAATTTGCAGTATCGAGTTATGTTGGCTGACTATCAAACTTCTGCGTAGTTAAATTACGGTAGCCAAATTGCTCATCATAAAGTTCACAATCTCAGAATCCAGAAGAATTTGCAGTATCAAATTTTTTTACGCTTGAAAAGAGCTTGAGCTATGCGGTATGAAAGAGCGCTCAAATTAAATCGTCGTTGGCTGACTATCAAACTTTTGTATTATTTGATTACGGTAACCAAATTGCTCATCATAAAAACGTTTGATAGTCAGTCAACAGTGACGGCTCACACGGCGGCTCAGGCTCCGGCTCGGTGGCGGCCTTCAAATCCTAACTAAACGGCTCAAATCTAGTAACGGCTCAAAATCAAATCCAACCTAGTCTTCTATTTTCAGCCATACTTATAATAACTATACAATTTTGATTGAATGTATTGAAAATCAAGAGAAACCCTCTGAAACATTTTTTTCTGTATGTGCCCTGATAATGTACTCTGTAGAGGAGCCTAATGTTGAATAGCACTTTTACTTTCAGATTTGAGGCTAGTTTTTGAACTTCAAGAAGGTTAGACCCTCTAAAAGCATTTCTATGGGCCCCCGTGGCAAAATTGGCTAAAATTGAGCCACAGGACCCCATATGAGCCGAGACATATAGGAGAAGGCTATGGCTCCCAGATTCCAGATTTTAGGGCTGTTTATGACTTTCAAAAAGGTTAGGCCCTCTAGGGGCATTTCTATGGGCCCCCGTGGCAAAATTGGCTGAACTTGAGCCACAGGACCCCATATGAGCCGAGGCACACATTGGAGCCTAAGGTTCCCAGTACCCAGATTCCCAGCCCCCCCCCCTCCTTTGTTGCCAAATTATCACTCCATTGAGAACCCGATGTGTTGGGTCATACCTCTCGTCTACGTAAAAAAAGTGGGCGGAGTCGGTATTTTTCGGAGCAGTATAAGAAGGCCTGTGTGTGTTCCTCCTCAACTTCAGTTTCTCAGTTTTCTTTCTTCCCTTTTTTCTTGCTTTAGCTCTTCAGAAGTCTTTGGATTTTCAGTATCCACATCCAATGTTCCGCTTCAATCTCAACGTTTTCTTCTTCCTTGCCATGATTCTGGGCGCCCTCGTCTCCATGGGCTCGGCTAAGCCCCAGGAGATCCCGCACCGCTCGTGCGGTGCCTACATGGCCAGCCGCGTCATGTCGGTCTGCGGACCCACCAAGTGCGATGGAGCCGAGTTGCGAGGTAAGTAGAGAATGAGAAAATTGCCAGTAATTAGCGATACAGTATGTATACAGTATGCGCCCCCGGACTATAATGACCCTGAAAACCTAGGATTTGCTACGAGAAAAAGCCTACAGCTCACCTAACTTGAGATATGAGCCCTTAAAGTTGGACTACTTTAAAGGCCCATATCTCGGCTTAGAATAACTTTTAGAAAGGAGGGTTTTTTGTGTTCGACTCAGAATTAGATGCATAACAAGACACTTGAAGACCTAAATTTCAAAATAAATTTTGCAGCCAGGCAGTTATAATTCCTGTTAGCTTACATGTATTTTTTTCCAGACTTCGTCGCTATCGGATGCTCTATTGGGTGGTCGGACCTCCAAATCATGGAGGTCTGCTGTCCCCAGTAAAGAGTCCGTCATCGTCTCCATCTTTTTCAATGGCCCTCAGTCCACACAAATGTTTTTTTTTGTCAACACCAACATCAAACGCATCATTGAATTGAAATTTTCGTAGTCTACAGTAATACTTTCCAGATTTTCAGCTCTTCCAAATTTCCCTCCTCTTTCTTTGTCTTCATCTGATTTTCACAGTTTCCCTGTTCTGTTCAATGTGTTTTCTTTTGGATTCTCGGATTTCCATTTCATTTCTTCTTGAAAACTCAATAAACGGAACTTGTTAACAAAAAAACTGTACTTGAAAATTACAGATTTTCAGAGTATCTCAAAAACATGAATTAGCGATTCTAGAAGATTCCGAAAATAAAAAAAAGATTTGACTCATACATAGAGATTTTTGATCCTTCTAGAGTATTCTGCGATTCGGGAGCTCATGAATATTTATTGCAGGATCTTTTGCGTCAAAAATGGATGGCCTAGGTTTTGGAAAATGGTGGCCTAGAATTTTCCAGAATCTAAGACAGTGGCCTAGGTTTTTCCAGATTCTAAAACGATGGCCTAGAACTTTCTTTTCCAGATTTCCTGATCTCTATTGCACCCTCCTATGTCATTATCTGGAAGTTTCTGAAAATAGAAACTTTTTGAAATTCTGGATATTTTTCAGATGTAAACAACTCATTAGTTAGTACATGTACTCTGGATTTTAATTGGGACAAAAATTTCCTGGAATTTGAATCAGAATACTTCAATCTTGAACGACGTCATCTTAAAACTGAGAGTATGCTCTAGAAATTGCTCCATATCTGAAAATCTAGAAAAGCTAGAAGGAAAATTTCAACTACAATAATATAGTGCGTTCAATTTTTTATGCAGTGGTAAAGAATCTCAAAAAGTTTTAGTAGAAAATATGTTCGAAATTTGGAGTTCAAAAAATGTTTTCAAAAAAAGTTTTTTTTTTGCAATTTGTTTTGCTCCAGAAAATGCTCCATATCTGAAAATCTAGAAAGACTAGAAGGAAACTTTTAACTACAAATATATAGAGCGTTAAGTTTTCTTTAAAATAAAATAAAAATCTCAAAAAATACCAGTAGAAAATATGCTCGAAATTTTTAGTTTTAAAAAAATTTCTGAAAAATTTTTTTTTTGCCATTTTTGGTCCAGAAAATGCTCCAAATCTGAAAATCTAGAAGAGCTCGAAAGAAACTTTTAACTACAAAAATGTGTATCGTTTAATTTTCTATAAAATGATATAAAAACCTCAAAAGGTTACAATAAACATTTTTCGAAATTTTGAGTTAAAAAAAATTTTTTTAACTTTTTTGAAAGTTGTTTTTACTTCTATCTCAACTTCCAATAATCCCATTTTTATAAAAACTATACCAATCAATAGCGAATTATTTTCAGATAGTTTTTCATCGCCAATAACGCGCCAAAGGTGCTCCAAACCCCTCTCATCTTACATGTAAACAAGTATGACTCATTGGCTCTCGTAGGGACTTTTTAGGTTAATGGGCGGAGCCTAGAAGGACCGCCTATTTTTAAGTAGATTCTCTTTGAATTAACAAGGGCTGTCGCATTTCATTTTTGTTCTTTTTTTTGCTCCTTTTTTCCTTCCATAAATCTCAATTTTTCAGAAATATACACAATGTCTCGTGTTCAATTTTTGTCCTTCATCATGCTCTTTTTGGCTGTGCTTACTGTAGCCACCGCCTTGGCGGGCCACCATAAGGAACGTCGTGTGAAAATCTGCGGAGCACACCGCTCGTTAGCTTATCTACAAAATGTGTGTGGTCCGTTTCCGAGTTGCACGGAAACTGCATTTGGTGGGTTTAAAAAGATGACTGTAACTTGAAAAATAGAGAAGATAGAACGAAATTAGTAACTATAAAAATGTAGAGCTTGAAATTTGCTACAAAGTGGTATAAATTTTGTTGAGGAAAATTTTAAATTAAAAGGGAGAAACTGGGCTCCAAAAATAAACAAAAAAAATTTTTGGAATTTTTTTTACAAATTCCTTCAAGATCATTTTTTTCTTTTAAAACCCTATTTTTTCAGATTTCGCGACAACAATGTGCTCCGATGGAATGACACCCAGTGAAGTTCGAAGAGTTTGCTGTCCGCAATAATTTTTGGGTTACTGTAGCACCACCTCCATTTTTTCCACAGAGCGATGTTTGTTGTTTCAGAATCAGTCAATAAAGTTTACTGAATTATTTGTTAAAGTATTGGATTTTCAGATTTTCAAAAAAAGTGACCTAGATTTTTCTCTTCCAGATTTAGAGAAATACCAGAATTTATAAGTGTGACCTTCTTTAGAGATTCTTATTCTCAAATATTAATTTTTTGATGGCAAAATTATTTTCGTAAAACTGAATGGCCTAAGTTTTGCAAAATAATGGCCTAGGTTTCTCTAGTTGTGGCCTAGAATTTCCTTTTCCAGATATCCATGACGCATCTCTATTGCACCCCCTTGATTTTCTGGAAGTTTCTGAAAATAGAAACTTTTGAAATTCTGAAAATATTTCAGATGTAAACAACTCATTAGTTAGTACATGTACTTTGGATTTTAATTGGAAAGAGATTTACTGAGAATACTTGGATTTTAATTGGGAAGAGATTTACAAACGAAATCATCTTGAAAAATGAAGTTTGATCCAAAAAATGCTCCATATCTGAAAATCTAGAAGAGTTTGAAGAAAATTTGTAACTACAAAAATGTAGAGCGTAAAATTTCCTTTGAAGTGATATTAAAGTTATACAACATTTTAGTTGGAACTATGCTCGAAAATTTTAGTTTTAAAAAAGTTCAAAAAAAAAAATGTTTTTTCAGTGACTTGCCAGCTTTCAGTGATCGTATTCTCATAAAAATTATATCTTTTAACAGTTAAATCCTTATTAAAATTGTAGAGCGTAAAATTTTCTTTAAAATGATATTAAAATCATAAATAGAAAGTATGCTCGAAATTTTTAGTTTAATAAAAATAATTGAAAATTTTTTTGTAATTTTTTAATGCTCCAGAAAATGCTCCATATCTGAAAAGCTGAAAGAGCTAAAGGGAAATTTTCAACTACGAAAATGTAGAGCGTTTAATTTTCTATAAAATGGTTAAAAAACTTTTCAAAATTTCAGTAGAAAATGTTTTCGAAAATTCCAGTTCAAAAAAGTTTACTGAAAAATGTTTTTTCTCAGAAAAATTTTTTTCCCATTTTTTTGGTTTCCTTGTAAATCAGCTTCCTGTAAACCAATTTTTATAATTTTTACACCATTCGATAGCAACTTTATTCTAGACTGTTTTCCACTTTAATTTCGGTAAAAAATTACATTTCAAAGCTCCCACTTCTCAAAACAAACTCTCCTGCAAATCCATGTTCGTAATCCCATTCCATAATCCTTCAACCTCCCAGTAAATCATCATTAGATGTATATCGCTTACATCTAGCTCCGCCCTTTTTATCTGAAAGAGATACTCCTTGAAAAAGTGGGCGTGGCTTGGAGCATAGAATGCTGTTCAAAAATTCAGTATAAAAGATAGAATTGAGAAGTAGTTTCTCAGTTTTCCGCCATAAAACTTCAAATATTCGAAATGTCTCGAGTCATCCTTGCTCTTTTCCTCATCACTTTCTGCTTGGCCTCCATGGCCTCCGGAGCCACCGACGTCCAAAAACGGGCCTGCGGAAAGACCCTGATGGTTCGTCTCCTCTCCATCTGCGGAGAATTGACTTGCCAAGGATCGGAACGTAAGTCAAGTTGAAGAACACCAAATAAGGATGAGCAATTTTCCAGAATTCGCCGTTCAAGCTTGCGCCATGGGAGTATCCGATGCGGCTCTCGCCTCGATTTGTTGTCCTCAATAACTATGTTCTCACTGGCTCTCTGGATTTGGACTTTTTGGCTCTGCTTTGGAATTGATACGTATTCTTTGGTGTTCCTGTTAATTTATCTGATGCTTCTTAATCTTTTTTACTCAAAAATAATAAAATATTGTCACTTGTTAATAAAGGAAACTGTGTTTTGGAAATTTCCGAGGAAAATGAGCCGGAGCTTGAGCCTGAGCCTGAGCCTGAGCCTGAGATTATGCCTCGGTCTGAGGTTGACCTGCGCCTTTCCAGAGCGTCTGTGAAAAAATTTGAGCTTTTCCAGAACATCCTTGAAAGCTACAGTAATCCTTCCTGGGCCTTGAACGCTACAGTAGCCTCAATTGCAAAGTTTGTTTCGCTCTTGGCTCTTCTGTTAGTTCTCTTGCAGATATATTTCTCAAGACTTCTGTTCTCTAATTTCTAAATCTTCTGATTTCCGATGTGTTGTATCATCATAATCCAATCTGAAAAATAATCGGAAAGTCTTTGGCCTTCAGTTTCCTATCTAATCTCAATATTTTTAGAGCAGAAAATCTCTTTAAGAAATAGTTATGCTAACATTAACATTATCAAGGCTAAAAATTCTTCTTGAAGAAAGTCTAGGAGAGCCGTGCTGATGAGATTACATGTTTTTGTTTCAAAATTTGCAGTTGTAATCATATCTGAAGAAAACTGAAGCTGAAAAATGGAAAATAGAAGGTAAAAATATAAAAAAAATGATCACTGAAAAATTTCCTTTCCAACGGTAAAATTTTCATGAAAATTGGTCCATTGATTATTGAGATACAGTATCCCCAAGAAAAATCACAATTCACTAGAGGTCCACCAACTTCAGAAGCCCAAAAAATATTCAAAAATAGTCGGATTTATTCAAAATTTTGTGAGTACTTTCAACAAGACTAGAACCACATTTTTGTAAGACAATTTTTAGAGATTTTGATTTTTAAGTCAATTTCTAGAAGCTAGAAGCTACCTTGGTTTCATTTCCAATTCTAGACCCTTCTATATGTACATCCGTTTGTTTTCAAAACTTTTGTGAATTCTATTCCAGACTATTTTCAATTTTCAGAAAATCATAAGTTCTTTCAATTTTAATTTCCGCTAACGACCGAAACACTGGAACTTTATTCAAGTGCCAACCTGAATCAAGTTCCCAAAAGCCTTCAATTTCCGGTTTTCAAAACACTTTTTTTCGGAAGTATTAGGATCATTTGGACCTCATGACTTGAATTATTTCATTTCCGGTCTAGACACTAGATCGGAACTTCCATGATAATAATTATGCTGGGATCAAAATTATTGCTTCGATCCGAAAGCATTTTTGATATTTCAAAAAAAAAGGGAGTCAGGGACCAGTTATGGCCAGCTGAAACAGTTTTTGGAACCATAGAACATAAACGGAGCAAAATGTTAACGGAGCCCTGAGTCTGACTCATGAGCCCAATCAAAATTCGACACATCTCTTCCAGATTATCCCCTTCGTACACAAAATGTTCTTAATCGGATTGTTGTGTGTCCTTGAAAATCGGATTATCCTTGTTTACTGGTGTATGTATGTAGATGTGTTTTGTTTTTTTTCAAGCTGAAACTAAAAATACACAAAAAGTCATATTGGGGGCACATGAACATCTTAATAGAAATAAACAATATCTAGCCTTCAAATTTCGAGCAATCATATCTTCCTTCAAAATCTACCCTGAAACTTGATGTTTATTTCATCTTATTCCTTAAGAAAAATTACACATTTCTGTTTTAGTTTCAACTTTTTAGCTCATCTACAAGCCGAGATACGACGCTTCAAAGTTTGGCGGCGAGAGAGTGAGAGACGCAGACACGTCTCGTCGTCGGCGTCTCTCCCCCTCGCACACTGTCTCGCTGTAAAACTTCAAATTGCTGTATCTTGGCTCAAAGTTGAGCTAAAAGCATGGTTTTCGAATGTGTTTAGTCGAAAAAATTTGCTTTATCGTCTTTTGAACCATCAAAACTTCAAACAACCATAACTTCCTTCAAAATCTACTCTAAAACTCGATGTTTAAATAATCTTATTCCTTAAGAAAAATTCTACATTTTTGTCTAAATTTCAACTTTCTAGCTCATTTTCAAGCCGAGATACAGCGCTTCAAAGTTCAAGCGAGAGAGTGAGAGACGCAGAGTGTCTCGTCGTCGGCGTCTCTCCCCCTCCCACACTATCTCGCTGTGAGACTTGAAATTGCGGTAGCTAGGCTCAAAGTAGAGCTAGAAACTTGATTTTCAGCTAAATATTGTGCTCATCTTGTGCTCATTAGTACTATTTCAGAGTTTGCCTATTTTCAGAATTTGAAGCACATTTGTATTCGACGAGTTATTATTCATCAACACTTCCTGTTTAAGTCCAAACCACTAGTTTCTATTTCTAACTCTTAATCCCACACCAGCGAGCACTTTTCAGCAGAGAAGAAATTGTAAACAACCTTTATCCTTTTCTTCCAGATTTAGAATGAGCAATTTGTATTCTATTTCTTGAGAGCAGGCACGTATGCAGAACACCAAGAGTTCAAGAATTCAGAGCCAAGAGATCTCGACCATTTTCAGAAGTTCTAGAACATTTTTTTCAGACTATTGGGTACATGCGGAAAACAAGAGCGCAATTGGCCGCCTGAGCCTGAGCCTGAGCCTGAGCTTGAGCCTGAGCATGAGCCTGAGCCTGAGCCTGAGCCTGAGCCTGAGCCTGAGCCTGAGCCTGAGCCTGAGCCTGAGCCTGAGCCTGAGCCTGAGCCTGAGCCTGAGCCTGAGCCTGAGCCTGAGCCTGAGCCTGAGCCTGAGCCTGAGCCTGAGCCTGAGCCTGAGCCTGAGCCTGAGCCTGAGCCTACTTCCTGGTCTCCTTTTTCAGTGATTTCTGCTCCTTCTAAAACTTCTCCTTTTCATGTGAATATAATGTGAGCCCTTGGTTTCTGGGCTCCAGCTGGGGCACGTAAAAAGAGCACAAAGAACGATAAGAAATCTAAAATCGCATGAAGTTTGCAGAAAGAGATCTAACATCAGATTAAAGATTTTGTAAGATCTGAAAATGAATATGTAACATCTAACGGATTAAAGACTAGAATTTAGTTTAAAGGCGCATATGTAGTATTTCAATTTTATTACAATCGAACAAAAAATCACACTGGCAAAAAACGTCTCACAGAAAAATAATAAATTAATATATAATCTTCTCTTATCCATTCCTAGACATACAATTATTCAACGCTTGTCGCAGCTGTCCACTATGATGCATGTTGAAAAGATCCGAGGACCCACCAATAAACTGTCCACATACAAAGACATAAGGAAAAGTGGCCTGCCGGGTGACTTTCAGAAGGTCCACTTGGAGTTGTCGTTGCCAGTCCTCGTCGCCTACTAGTTCTGAAAAACGCGGGATTGCTCATTGTAAGATTGCTCAGGTTTGTAGGCTCAGGTTCGGGGCCAGGCTCAAGGCCTAAGGCTCAAGGCCAAACGTTCAAGACCTAAGGCTCAAGGCCTAAGTCTCAAGGCCTAAGGCTCAAGGCCTTAGGCTCAAGGCCTTAGGCTCAAGGCCTTAGGCTCAAGGCCTAAGGCTCAAGGCCTAAGGCTCAAGGCCTAAGGCTCAAGGCCTAAGGCTCAAGGCCTAAGGCTCAAGGCCTAAGGCTCAAGGCCTAAGGCTCAAGGCCTAAGGCTCAAGGCCTAAGGCTCAAGACCTAAGGCTCAATGCCTAAGGCTAAGGCTCAAGGCCTAAGGCTCAAAGCCTAAGGCTCAAGGCCTAAGGCTCAAGGCCTAAGGCTCAAGGCCTAAGGCTCAAGGCCTAAGGCTCAAGGCCTAAGGCTCAAGGCCTAAGGCTCAAGGCCTAAGGCTCAAGGCCTAAGGCTCAAGGCCTAAGGCTCAAGGCCTAAGGCTCAAAGCCTAAGGCTCAAGGCCTAAGGCTCAAGGCCTAAGGCTCAAGGCCTAAGGCTCAAGGCCTAAGGCTCAAGGCCTAAGGCTCAAGGCCTAAGGCTCAAGGCCTAAGGCTCAAGGCCTAAGGCTCAAGGCCTAAGGCTCAAGGCCTAAGGCTCAAGGCCTAAGGCTCAAGGCCTAAGGCTCAAGGCCTAAGGCTCAAGGCCTAAGGCTCAAGGCCTAAGGCTCAAGGCCTAAGGCTCAAGGCCTAAGGCTCAAGGCCTAAGGCTCAAGGCCTAAGGCTCAAGGCCTAAGGCTCAAGGCCTAAGGCTCAAGGCCTAAGGCTCAAGGCCTAAGGCTCAAGGCCTAAGGCTCAAGGCCTAAGGCTCAAGGCCTAAGGCTCAAGGCCTAAGGCTCAAGGCCTAAGGCTCAAGGCCTAAGGCTCACGGCCTAAGGCTCAAGGCCTAAGGCTCAAGGCCTAAGGCTCAAGGCCTAAGGCTCAAGGCCTAAGGCTCAAGGCCTAAGGCTCAAGGCCTAAGGCTCAAGGCCTAAAGCTCAAGGCCTAAGGCTCAAGGCCTAAGGCTCAAGGCCTAAGGCTCAAGGCCTAAGGCTCAAGGCCTAAGACTCAAGGCCTAAGGCTCAAGGCCTAAGGCTCAAGGCCTAAGGCTCAAGGCCTAAGGCTCAAGGCCTAAGGCTCAAGGCCTAAGGCTCAAGGCCTAAGGCTCAAGGCCTAAGGCTCAAGGCCTAAGGCTCAAGGCCTAAGGCTCAAGGCCTAAGGCTCAAGGCCTAAGGCTCAAGGCCTAAGGCTCAAGGCCTAAGGCTCAAGGCCTAAGGCTCAAGGCCTAAGGCTCAAGGCCTAAGGCTCAAGGCCTAAGGCTCAAGGCCTAAGGCTCAAGGCCTAAGGCTCAAGGCCTAAGGCTCAAGGCCTAAGGCTCAAGGCCTAAGGCTCAAGGCCTAAGGCTCAAGGCCTAAGGCTCAAGGCCTAAGGCTCAAGGTCTAAGGCTCAAGGCCTAAGGCTCAAGGCCTAAGGCTCAAGGCCTAAGGCTCAAGGCCTAAGGCTCAAGGCCTAAGGCTCAAGGCCTAAGGCTCAGGCTCACTTACCCAAAAAATGCGACGGAACATCTCCATAGGTGGTTGCCAAGAGATGCTTGGCTCGCTGACAAGGCACACATTGGATGAGGGTGTACATCATGACGGGATACCGGCGGGCCTGGAATAAAAACAAAATTTTATAGCCCGCTAAATTCAAAATCACCTGTCGATTAATATAGCCCACATACGAGTACCCAAAAGGCTGTGGATTCGGATTCGGCCGATATCCACCGTAGCCGCCGTAGTTGCCCTGCGGCCGAGGGTAGTACTGTGGCTTGGCGGCCTTCTGAAGTGCATACATCTCATCGTCGACGTCTTCTAAACTCGGATGTGAATTCTGAAGACGTGATGTCGTTGTGAAGTCGGTGTTTGTGCCTCCACCAAAGTAGTCACCGGTGGAGGGTTCGGATTGGAAAATTGCGCCTGGAAATGAGCAAATTAGGAAATGGCCTAGGATACATGTGGTTGGAAAAAGTTAGGCCACGAAAACAGTAATTGCGGTAGTGGCCTAGAAATCCGAATGTTAGGCCACGTATAACTTGTTTTTTGAACACTAATCCGCCTTTTCCCATTCCGTACAGACTCTATTTCATTTTCGTGACCCTCTGAGAAATCGGATACTTTTTGGTAAATAGGAACATCAGTATCTACAATAAATCTCATAATAAGAGAGTGTGAAAAAGAAGACATTATTTGTGTACTTAGCTAAGCCTAGGGGATACACTATTTGACCATACATTGTGACCACTGCTATGGTGGCCTAGGATTAGTTACGGTGGCCTAGGATTTTCAATTTCGGCCTAGGATTTCTTATGATGGACTAGGATTTCCTATGGTAGCTTAGGATTTCCTTTGGTAATCTAGGATTTCCTATGGTAGCCTAGGATCCCATAGTAGCCTAGGATTTTCTATGACCCAGAATTTGTCATGGTGGCCTAGTATCCTAAAATGGTCTGAGGTTGCCTATGTCGGCCTAGGATTTTCAATTTTGGCCTAGGATTTTCTATGGTGGCATAGAAGGCAATATGGTGGCCTAGGATTTCCTATGGTAGCATATGGTTTACTATGGTAGCCTAGGATTTTTTATGTCTGCCGAGAATCCAATTTTGGCCTAGGAACCTCTTGTGGCCTAGGAATCCCTATAGTGACCTACGATCCTATAGTGGCTTAGGGTTTCCTATAGTTTCCTAGAATCTCTTATGGTGGCCTAGGATTCCCTTTAGTGGCCTAGGATTTCCTATGGTGGCCTAGGATCCGATTGTGGCCTAGTAACCTTCAATTGATTTTGAAAGGGCGGGCGGATTCAACCAGGGCAACCTACGGTCGGGACTGCGGCCTTCCACGGCCTAGACTGCGGCCGGCCGCGGCAGTGTTCGCGACAGCCTTTCCAAGGCTTTCTCATGGTGGCCTAGGACTTCCTATGGCCGCCTAGGCCAAACTTTTCTCAAACTTTTGTACCTTGGGTTTTCAACCCCGCTGAATCCGAAAATCAAATTCTCCATTTTCGAAAAATCCAAAGAAAAAACAAACCTATCGCCGACGTCGGCCCTGCGTTTGAATTTGTTAAGTCTGAGCTGAGAAGACTGTTGGCAAGGGTTGGTAATAATAATAGCGATGTGAATAGGATGTGATGGTGCATCTGAAAATTTCGAAGATCACAGATGGACAAGGGCCGAGGAAAGCCGGCGAAATGTGCCATGAGCCAGAATAACAAAAAAAGGACAAAAAGACGCACAGATAAAGTAACCACAATATCTACCCCAATCCAGGAAACCCCAAAAATGGCTCACAGGAAATGAACCAAGGCGAAATGTGCCATTTCGAAGACTTCCCCGTTAGCCCCTGGGTTTCGGAAACGGATATGTCAAAACGAGCGTAAACATACAAACACATCCGATCTCCCGACAAGACACTCCGAAAAGAAAAGGAAACTCCGCCCATAATTAATTTGAACTTTTTTCTCTTAAGAGAGACGCAGGGGCACAAAAACAACAAATGGGTCTACGGAAAGGAAAAAACACGGGAAATTTTGGAATCGGTTTGGAGAGATTTTTGAAGGGGGCACAAAAAAAACTTGATCTTTTCTCTCGAGGCCTTGGAGGTAGAACAGAGTCTTTTATATAATAGCAAAGGGGAGGGGGGATGTTCTTGTTGTATGGCGTATAGTACACACACAAACACGTTCCAATCGGACTGGTTGCCCTGCCCCTGGTTGGGGGGAGAGAGTGAGCAATTGAAGTGAGCAATACTAGTGATGATTCAATGTATACTACTTGAACATTGCTTCTATGATTCTGGAAAAGGGGGGGGGGGATGATGTGTACTTGATCTTTTAGAAGAGGAAATTTATGGGGTAAATATTCTATCAAAAAGTAATAAATAGAACCAGATAAAATCATAATTCTGGGTCTCAGCTTTTAGAAGCATAAAAATGGCTTTAAAACTTGTTGTCCTACCTTATAAGCCGTATGTTGTTTGTTTGGCTCGCCTCTTTAATTATTAGTATTCAATTGTGCATTATTATGCACGATGTATTGCTTTATTAAAAAAATAAATTTATTAACAAGTAAAGGTTATTAGAATAAGACTAATACCGATTCATATTGGTATTGGTCTCCCCTGGTTGAGTACCAGTACCGCATGTAGTAGGGGTTCCTGTTCCGGTACCATTTTTTGCAGTATCCGTAGATATTGTACCCGTCGCAGCCGTGACTCCAGACGCCCGACGGAGCTTCTTCACTTTTCGACGATAGACGAAAATGAAGACGACGGTGAGGAGAAGAGCGACAACGAGCGATCCGATGCCGGCACCAATGAGTGCCGAGTTGAGGTTCCAGATGAATGCAGCGCTAGTCGTAGCTTTCGTGAGATAATCGCAAGCTTTGGCTAAAAATAGAGGAATTCTGGGGATTCTGGGGCTCATTTCGTGCCAAACATCATCTTCTTAGGTTCAATATGAGCGGAGTTTTGAGGCTTTTAAGATTTGAACAGTTTCGTATTAGCATGTCCCCAACAATAAAATCACAATCGGTATTTTCCACACAGTACACTTCAATAATCCCTCGAGTAAATCCCTCGCACACCTTTCCATCTATTTTCCCATCACACGCTTTCTGAATCTCTATTGGAGCTGGAGCGCACACGGTTGCATTTTGCTTGTCACAGGACGCTTTCAGATACGTATTACTGAAAAAAGGTTCGGAAACAAATCGGTAGAGAAAAAGCCAATGCTTACGCATTTATGGTATTGAAATGTTTCTTCAAATTCCTGAAAAGTCAATTATTTTTAGCCCAAAATCTTGTTTTGCTTACTCCAAAAAATACTCAGAGATTGGAATAGGCATTCTTCAAATTTTATAATAATTTCACAAATCCAAGCATATTAAACCTTGAATTGAAGTTCGCCGGGTAACCTTTGAAAAAAAGGGCACCGGGTGCCCCTCAAATGCAAAGTTCAATATGCTTAAGGCCTTTAACACCCGGTAATTAAATAAAAAATATCACTTTTCGTCTAGAGATGAATTTGCCTACACAGGATCTGCCAATGCCGGGATTGCCACCACGACCGCGTCCACCGCCGGCCATAGCACCTGATTTGTTTATGGAGTAAGAGATGTGGTTTTGTATCCGAAAAAACCATTTTATTTTCAGCATGTTGAAGAACGGTCCCTTTAAAACCGATTATGCGTAAGTCATGTCCCCCCTTGCCCTCTTTAGTTTCCAAACTTTTTTTTTCAGTGCTGGTTATCTTGATTCGTCTTGTTTCCAACGAAATGCGACACTGTGCGAGCCAGCTCCGGAAAATATCCAGAAGGTGTGCGAGGGGAACATGGATAAAAAGATGTGTGAGAGAGCAACTCGGACAATCGTCGAAGTGTACTGTGTGGAAAATAAAGATGGTGAGTTTAACAGAGTCTAATAAACTCAAATAGGCATGTGGAAGCTAACTCAAAATCTTATTCTGAACCACAACGTTCGCTATAATATTTATAATGAAACACTAAAACTGACGGAGATACAGTAGAAAGAACAAACGACCTAGTTTTACAACTATTCGGCTCTCTAGACCGGCAAATCGGGCTAAATTTGTCCGAGATATTCCTCTCCTCTAACTCCCCTTACTTTGCTCAAACTAAACTTAGAAAATCAATTTTTCGCTTGAAATAAGCCCCAATATCCTTACAATCTCTCCATTTTCAGCTCAAGCATGCGACTATCTCACATTCTTCTGGGACCTCAACTCGGTGCTCATTGGCGCCGGCATCGGATCGCTCGTTGTCGCTTTACTCCTCACCGTCGTCTTCATTTTCGTGTACCGTCGAAAAGTGAAGAAACTACAGCAGGCTTCTGGGACCACTACGGCTACGGTTGCAATGCCTACAGGTACTGCAACAAATGGTACAGGAACAGGAACCCCGACTACAGGCGGTACTGGTACCCCACCAGGGGTGACCACTACCAATATGAATCGGTATTAGACTTGTTCTGATAATGTTTACTTGTGATGCCTTCTCATTTTTGTTCTCATTCAATAAATGTGTTAAAATAACGCAATAATAATAATGCACAATTGAACACGAATAATCAATGATTTTCCATAGGATTTTGAATATGTCACGCAGAAGTTTTTCTAGTGCACATGATGGCTTAAGTTTGTTCTAGGAAACCCAAATCGCTGGAATACTTGGTCATCTTGGTCATCGCTTCGGAATCCAAACCAAAATGCTATGAGTTGCTAGTAAACGATCTAAATCTCGACGTATTACCTCTACGATTGATCAACATCTACCGACCACCCTCCTGCTCTCATAGAGAAACAACTAGGCTCCTGAGCAAAGTAGCTGATCTTATAAATTATGAAGGAAAAGTTGTAATAGTGGGTGATTTCAACATTAACGGCATAGATTGGGATTGCAAAAAAGCCAGCACACCTTCAGGAACCCTATTACTTGATTTTTGTAATTCAAATAAGCTCACCCAATACGCTACTCAAGCAACTAGAAAAGGAAATATTCTAGATTTGATCATATCCAACACTGTAATAACTAAAATAAAAAACCTCGCCCCTATAGGCAATAGCGACCACAATAGGCTAGAGTTTCTCTTAGATATCATTCAATCTAACCCGCTGCCTAAAATAGAAATCTATGACTTCAAAAACACAAACTTAACCCTCTGCGCAGACTATTTCAACCACTTAGATTGGGGAAGAATCTTAAATTCTGACTTATCTGTAGATGATATGTACAACTCCCTATTAGGTCACATTCGCTACATATTCGAAAAGTCAGTGAGAAAAAACCTAATAACTTCTAGCTCTAGGCGACCGGCATATTTGGTCTCTTTTGAAACTATAGTCGAAAGTGCCTACGAACGCGCAGTAATCTCGAGGAATCCAGCTGATTTCAATCAATACGTCAATCTAGCCCGGCGATATAGAAAAAAACTTAAAAAATTCCAGAGCAATGCTGAGTTGAAGATTCTAGAAAAAAAAGGCCACAGTAAATTCTCAAAGTTTTCAAAAACTCTCTTGAAACCGAAGAACAATGAGATTCCCAGTATTACAGATAGCGTAGGGAGACTACTTAAATCAGACACAGAGAAAGCCTGTACCATTGCTGAAAATTTCGAATCCCAATATATAAATAGGAGAACTTGCGCTTTTGAATTCCCTGAAGATTTCTCATCTTGCCAACCATTCATTTGGGTAACAGACGATGAAATTCGCCGAAAAATAGGAAAATGCAAAAATTCTTGTTCTCAGACCAGTGATCTTGTGCCTTTCACATTCATCAAAATTTTATCTCCATTTATAAGCAGTGCACTAGCACAAATTTGCAACGTGTCTATGATGAGATCCGAAGTACCTTCAGCGTGGAAAGACTCTGTAGTGATCCCACTAGCAAAAACCAGTAAACCAAATTCACCTAAAGACTTCCGACCGATTAGTCTAACTTCCCATTTATGTAGAGTATATGAGCGTTGCATTCTAAATCAACTTGTTCCATACCTAGATTATTCAAATTTCTGGAGCAAGAACCAACATGGCTTCCGCCCCAAAAAGTCAACAGTAACTAATATGTTAGAAGCACTAAACGACTGGACTCATTCCCTAGATAATGGAGAGCAAGTTGATATTGTATATCTAGACTTTGCGAAGGCATTTGACCGCATACCACATGACTTACTAATACAGAAACTTATTGATCTAAAACTTAATAAACACCTAATATTATGGATAAACGCGTTTTTGGAGTCTAGAAAATTTAGAGTAAAAGTTGGCTCAACCTTGTCTAGCTATAAAGAAGCTTGTTGTGGAGTGCCGCAAGGAGCGGTACTCTCTCCAATACTATTTGGGATCTATGTGAATTCTTTGTCCTCAATACTTCCTAGAAATGTAGGCGTAAAACAATTTGCTGATGACACTAAGCTGTACGCCTCAATTAGCAAAGGTTGTAGTTCCAGTCCATTGCAAGAAGCATTAAATAGTGTTTTAGACTGGGCTAATAAAGCGAAATTGGACTTGAATCATTCAAAATCTGTAACTCTGACTCTAGGAAAGTGCAGAAAACGATTTGATTATGAGATTAATGGTGACGTCATTAAACGAGAAGAAATGACACGCGATCTAGGATTTCTAATTTCTAGCAAACTTGATTTTAAAGTTCACTGGGAAAAGGCAATAAACAAGGCTAAGTTTATAACCTCTCAAATCTTCAATCAATTCAGCAGTAAAAAACCACGTCTTATGCTACTACTTTACAAAACTTTTGTTCGACCCGTGCACGGTCTCCTCAATTCAAAATTCGAACTGCAAGAAAACGTGAAAAAAATTAAATAAAAATTTTCACGTTTTTATTCAATTCTTTTATTTTTTGTACTGAAATTCTTGGTTTTTGAGGTTTTCAGCCGACTGGTCAGATCAAATTTTGATGTCTGTTATACACTTTGTAGAAAATTCAAATCTCTATCTAATGATCTACGACTCGAAAATTTTGACTCAAAACTGAAGGACCTGATTGAAAATAACTGAATTTCAGAAAAATAGTTCTACTTCTAATACCAATCATTTTTTGAGGCTGAAATTTTTTATATATGCGCAAGAACTGATTCTGAATCTGTCTTCCAATTTCCAGTCTTAAAAAATGATTGGTGTTAGAAGTAGAACTATTTTTCTGAAATTCAGTTATTGTCAATCAGGTCCTTCAGTTTTGAGTCAAAATTTTCGAGTCGTAGATCATTAGATAGAGATTTGAATTTTCTATAAAGTGTATAACAGACATAGAAATTTCATCTGACCCGTCGCCTGAAAACCTTAAAAACCAAGAATTTCAGTACAAAAAAAAATAATTGAATAAAAACGTGAAAATTTTTATTTAATTTTTTCACGTTTTTTTTGCAGTTTGAATTTTGAATTGAGGAGACCGTGCCGTGTTAGAATATGGTACTTCAATCACTGAGCCGCCACGTAAAGCTGAAGTTAAAGGCATAGAATCTATCCAAAATGCATTCACTAGACGATTATACAGTAGAAAAATGGGGAGATACATAACTCCAACTGATCGCGATTACAAAACAGCCAGTGATCGGAACCTTCTTTATGGTCTGTCCTCCTTACAACAAAGAAGAGAAATAATTGACAAAAAAATGATAGCCAAAATGATGTTAGGAAAAATAGACCTTAACCAATCCGAGTTCTTTAGTGTGATTGAAAATAATCGAACTAGACAAAAAACAAGATTTCTCTGGAGTAGAGCCAAAACAAAGATAAGAAAACACTTTTTCACTAATAGAACACTGAGCAAACTCTCCTAGCAAATTAGCCTAACCGAAGTTCAATACTATTAAGCTTTGCAGACCTTCTTACTTGTAACGTTATTGTCATCTCAACCTTTACCAAGTTTATTTTAATGTCAACCCAATTTAATACTTATGTTTATGTCTCCCTCCCTCCTACATGCATTTCCCTTATCCTTTTTTTTTCAATTCAAATGTATTATCACTTATTTTATCAATTGTCTTTTACCGTTTGTTTCTACTTTCTCCACGATTCTCGAAATCGTATGAATAAATTAAATTAAATTAAATCTTTCTGTAATTCAGTTTTGAAATCAAGAATTTTCTGAGACTTTGAAAATTTCGAATTGAAACTAGGGAATTTCAAAATAAATGAGGTATTTTAGAAGAAAAAAACTATGGGGTTATGGTGAGATTTTTAGTGTATAGAAAAGTGAGACAAAGTGTGTCTCAAAGATTCATAGTTTTAAGCCTACGGATTTCTTTTTGAACCATGTTTTTTGTGCCGAATTTAAAAAAAACGAATTTATTGACCGAGAGAAAAAAATGGATAGCGTCACAAGTAGAGGTAATTAGGTGAATGAGACTAATACCGATTCATAGTTGTCCCTCCTGGGCGGGTACCAGTACCGCCTGTAGTAGGGGTTCTTGTTCCTGTAACATTTGTTGCCGTATCCGTAGACATTGTACCCGTTGCAGTGGTGGCGCCAGAAGCCCGACGGAGCTTCTTCACTATTCGACAGTAGACGAAAATGAAAACGCCGGTGAGGAGAAGAGCGGCAACAAGAAATCCGATGCCTGCGCCAATGAGTGTCGACTTGAGGTCCCAGAAGAAAGTGAGGTAGTCGCAGGCTTGAGCTGGAAATTATGAAACTATGGGGATTCGGGGGCTCATTTTTAGCCCATTATGAGCTTCCTAGGTGTGGTATGAGAGAAGTTCGGGTGGAATTGAAATTGTTATTATCCTATTTCAGAAAACTTTAGTCTTATTATCATAAAAATTATACCAAACGATTCAGCTTGAAATGAGCTTTTGAATGAGCATATTATCAGTAAACTAAAGAACAATAATTAAACCAAATGTTGGAAACCTAGATCTTTTTTTCACTACATCTCAGTCTGCTTCAGTCCAAATTTTCTTTATAGACTTCGAATTGGCTGATAATGAACTTTTGAATGATCTTAAGAAGCACAAATAGAAATCTCACCATCTTTATTCAACACACAGTACATTTCGACGATCGTCCGAGTGGATCTCTCGCACAACATTTTATCCATTTTCCATTCGCACACCTTCTGGATATCTTCTGGAGCCGGCGCGCATAGTGTTGCATTTCGGTCAGAACAAGACGACTCCAGATACGTACTACTGGAAAAAAAAAGTTTGGAAACAAAGTGGGCAAGAGGTGCATGACTTACGCATCTTCTATTTTAAACGTCCGTTCTTTCAAAAAGCTAAAATTGATGATTTTTTGCATACATAACCACTTATCTCTTACTGCAAATGCTGATCCGGGGTGTAGACCGGCGGTGCAGGCGGTGGAGGACACGGAAGCGGGGGCAGCTGCGGACAAATATTGGCGACGAGTGGTGAATACATATGTAGACGAAAAGTGATATGTTTATTGAATACCCTTAATACTGAATCTTGCATTTGAGGGGCACCCGGTGCCCTGTCTTTCAGAGGTTACCCGGTGCACCCCCCCCCCCCCTTACTATATCATTATGATTTTAATATAAACACATCACTTTCGTCTGGAATTTTTATGAAAAATCTAGAATGAGCCGCGGATTCAAACCGAGCGTGAGCGACAGGGATCCTCTTCTAAAATACCTATTTCATTTTGAAATGCCCTAGTTTCAATTCGAAATTTTAAAAGTCTCAGAAAATTCTTGATTTCAAAACTGAATTACAGAGAAATGACCGAGTTTTCTAGCGGTTTTGGTTTCCCAGAACAAGGTTAAACCATTATCTACACTAGAAAAACTTCTGGGTGACATATTCAAAATCCTATTGAAAATCATTGATTATTCGTGTTCAATTGTGCATTATTATTATTGCGTTATTTCTAACACATTTATTGAATGAGAACAAAAATGAGAAGGCATCACAAGTAAACATTATCAGAACAAGTCTAATACCGATTCATATTGGTATTGGTCACCCCTGGTTGGGTACCAGTACCGCCTGTAGTAGGGGTTCTTGTTCCTGTACCATTTGTTGCCGTATCCGTAGACATTGTACCCGTTGCAGTGGTGGAGCCAGAAGCCCGACAGAGCTTCTTCACTTTTCGACAGTAGACGAAAATGAAAACGCCGGTGAGGAGAAGAGCGGCAACAAGAAATCCGATGCCTGCGCCAATGAGTGTCGACTTGAGGTCCCAGAAGAAAGTGAGGTAGTCGCAGGCTTGAGCTGGAAATGATGAAACTACGGGGATTCGGGGGCTCATTATGAGAGAAGTTCGGGTGGAATTGAAATGGTTATTATCCTACTTCAGAAAACTTTAGTCTTATTATCATGAAAATTATACCAAACGATTCAGCTTGAAATGAGCTTCCGAATGAGCATATTATCAGTAAATTAAAGAATTAAACCAAATGTTGGAAACCTAGATCTTTTTTTCCACTATATCTCAGTCTGCTTCAGTCCAAGTTTTCTTGAAATTATAGTCTTCGAATTGGCTGATCATGAACTTTTGAATGAACGTAAAAAGCACAAATAGAAATCTCACCATCTTTATTTAACACACAGTACATTTCGACGACCGTCCGAGTGGATCTCTCGCACAACGTTTTATCCATTTTCCCTTCGCACACCTTCTGGATATCTTCTGGAGCCGGTGCGCATAGTGTTGCGTTTCGGTCAGAACAGGACGACTCCAAATACTTACTACTGAAAAAATAAAAGTTTGGAAAGAAAGTGGGAAAGAGGTGCATGACTTACGCATGTCCGATTTTAAACGTCCGTTCTTTCAACCAGCTAAATTTGATGATTTTTTTGCATACATAACCACTTATCTCTTACTGCAAATGCTGATCCGGGGTGTAGACCGGCGGTGCAGGCGGTGGAGGCGGTGGAGGACACGGAAGCTTGGGCGGCGGCGGACAATTGGGGCCCACGAGAAGTGAATTCGGAGGGTATAGTGCAAACATATCTAGACGAAAAGTGATATGTTAATTGAATACCCTTAATACTGAATCTTGAATTTGAGCGGCACCCGGTGCCCTGTCTTTCAGAGGTTACCCGGTGCACCCCCCCCCCCTTTCTTATGAGTTTTATATAAACACATCACTTTCGTCTGGAATTTTTATGAAAAATCTAGAATGAGGCGCAAATTCATAGCGAGCATGAACTACACGGAGCGCTATTTAGGGTGAGCGAACAATGGCTTTGTGGTAAGAATAAATTGATTTTTCAGGCGTATGAAGGCTCAAATCAGAACCACAGATGCGTAAGTGATTTTCTTCCCCACGACTTGTTGCCGAACATTTGTTTCAGTGTTGAGTATCTGAGCAGCGTTTGTGGCAGATCCGATGAAACGACAGATTGTGCAGAAGAATTTCTCAAAGTGTGCAAAGCGCAAATGGATGAAAAATTGTGCGAGAGATTCGCTCGGGCAGTTGCCGAACTATTGTGTTGGGAACATAGTGATGGTAAGTTCACCCGAGTCGAATGAGTCTATTGTTCAAAGCATGCTTCATCACATCCAAAAGTTTCCAAACCAAATCAATCACTATCATTTGCATAGAAATCGGACTAAAAATTTCCGAGATTCGCCAAGAAGAAATAATCCAAATGTTGCGCACTTTGAAGGCCTGTAACTCGGCGGAGGACCAGCCAATTTTTATAAAATATAGTCTCGTTATGTATTCGGATGCGTAGATTTCGAAAATCATACTAGTTTTTCATGAAAACATGTCGTTTTCGTGAAAATGTGAAAAACGCGGATCGCTTGCAGAAAAACTCGTTTCCCGGCTCGGTAGTACCCAGTTACGGTCAATTTTATTTATGATTCTTAAAGCCAATTAAATTACGAATTATATGGTATACTTGAATTTTCATGGAGAGTTGTCGGAAAACGGAAATATTTAGTCAAACTTGCAGTAAAAATAACAAAAAAATTTCAGCGATGACACCTAGTTTATTTGTTTTTGTTTGATAGAAAAAATCTTAAACTACTTGTATACCAAATTTCAGAGCATTTCTTAATATATAAATTATTTCTATTTTCAATTGAAGTAACCATGTTTCTAAATTCAGGTGGTTTTTCGTAGATTTCACCTAGTGAAAGGTATAGTTACGCTTGTTTTGATTATGTAATCGAAAAATACTATAAATTTCGAAACGCACGAATATTTTTGAATGAAATTTTGGGAAATTACTATTTTCGACAAGAGGAACACATTCATATACAAAAAAAAGTGAAGTACGACCAGTTTGAAATTTTTGCTGCGGTCTCTAAATTTATTCATTTCCAGCCAAAGCTTGTAACTATCTCACGAAAACTGCGACTACCCCTAACACTTCCTGGGATCTCAAGTCGACACTCATTGGCGCCGGCATCGGATCGCTCGTTGTCGCTCTTCTCCTCACCGTCGTCTTCATTTTCGTCTATCGTCGAAAAATGAAGAAGCTCCGTCGGGCTTCTGGAGCCACAACGGCGACAGGTACAATTTCTGCGGATACTGCAACCAATGGTACAGGAACAAGAACCCCTACTGCAGGCGGTACTGGTACCCGCCCAGGGGGGACCACTAATCGGTATTAGTGTTCTTCTAATAACCTCTACTTGTGATGCTCTCTCATTGGATTATACAACTTCTACTTGTGACTCTCTCTCTCTCATTTTTGTTCTCAATCAATAAATTAATTTTCTTAATAACGCAATACTGCATAATAATGCACAATTGGAAGCGAATAATCAAGGGGGTGCAGAGCCAACAAACAAAAAAGGAGCTAGGGCTTATAAAGGTAGGACACAAATCCGAAATAAATAAGTGATATTTTTTAATGGACTTTCGATAAAAATTCTGAATCTTTGAAGGTTTATATTTCAAAGTAGGACATTTCAAAATAAGCTGACCCTGGCCATTTCTTATTTCAGAGGGAACTCGGTGCCTCCGTAAATGGTGGGGTGGGATACCGGGTAACCTCTGAAAGACAGGGCACCGGGTGCCCCTCAAATGCAAGGTTCAATATGCATAACTTCTTTACATAGACACATCACTTTTTGTCTGGAACTATCAAGAGAAATTGGAAATGGCATCCTATAAACTGGAGTATTATATGGGGTAAGCGAAAAGTTGTTGTGTATGAAAAAATAGTTCATTATTTAGTAAAATGAAGAACGACTTCTATACCCAGCATTCGTAAGTGGTTTTCTCCATTCCGATCTGTTACCGAACTTGTTTTTTTTTCAGCGAGTTTTATTTGATTCATTCTTGTTCGCAAAAAAATGCAACAGTGTGCGCGCAAGCTCCAGAGAAAATCCAGACGGCGTGCGAATCGAATAAGGAGGAAACGTTTTGCCTTAGAGCCACTCGGGCAACTGTCCAAATACCAGGTGGACTCCGCCCCCTTCGGGGGCTTCACCACCTGGCCTTTGCTAGCTTTTTTGTTTTGGAGCCCCATCGGCTCCATTCCACAGGGCCTATGGCCCTTTTCACTTAAAAACGGGGAAACTACGGCTCAATTCCGTAGGGCCTGCGGCCCTCTCCCAAAAGTGGGGAGCCTTCGGCTCCATTTCGTAGGGCCTGCGGCGCTTATTTCTCAAAAGTGAGGAGCCTTCGGCTCCATTTCTCAAAAGTGGGGACCCTTCGGCTCCATTTCGTAGGCCTGCGGACCTCTTTTCTCGAAAGTGGGGAGCCTTCGGCTCCAGTCCTCAGGGCCTGCGGCCCTCTAAACTCAAACGTGAGGAACTTTCGGCTCCATTCCTCAGTGCCTGTTGCTCCATTTTTTATTGTCTAAATTACAGATAATCCACTATCGTAGCCTTCGATAAAATGAAATAGAAAATGAATAAAGAAATCGCTGTAGGTGCTTCGCACCTATAACAGTTTCTTTATTCATTTTCTATTCCATTTAATCCAAACGCAATCTGATGCGCGTTCCGCGCATAGTGAAGTTCGAAAACTGTAGTTCACTTTTGGCCAACGGGAGATTTTCAAAATTAAGAATTTCACATATTTTTGGAAAAAAGTTGGAATAATTCCGTCACTCTTTCTTCTTATAGAATGAAAAATCGGAATAGCACCTCTTCAAACTTCTAACCCCGATAAACATCTTTCAAATTCAACTTTTCTGAAATTTTCTTACATATTCTGTCTCCTCGTATCGAGACGAACAGAATGGTATAAAATTCGACCCATCTATCTTTCTCCATCGCTGATCTCACCCCAAACTTGGGTAATTGAACCGGCGCCTCGTCTCGTGTCGGCGGGGATGATGAAATCAAGCAGCCGACATCAATCGAGGTCCGCGTCGGCCACTATACTTTGTGTGTGCGCTGCCTCTCTGCCGCCGCGCATGCGAAAATGAACCTAGTTGCTCAGGAAAAATGCTCCAGAAGGCTTCAAAATTGGAATTTTCAAAAACAAAAAAGTCGTGCATCATCCTCAGATAATCACGAACAAACTGCGAAAATCTCGAAAGAATCGGTCAACTCTGAAGCGAGTTATGACTTGCAACACATTTTCGATACCTAAATTAGTACTGAAAATTCACTAAAAGAGCCGTAACTTGCTCAATTTTCGAGATATTAAAAATCTAAACATATGGGCATCAACGTAACGCCAAGCCTGATCTTTCTGAAAAAGTTTCATCCAAATCGGTTAAGCTTGGGCTGAGTTACAGCTGGCGACATACAGACGGACATACAAAGTTTTCAAATGTTATTAGTAAAGATGGTGTTTGGAACATTCTGATTGTGAGTTTACGCTAGTCTAATGGTACCGGTTTGTTTAAAATTGGACTGACATTTACAAAAGTTTTCCAACGATTTGGATACCTAACCAATAAATTCAAAAAGACATGATCAAGATAACTCGTATGACAACCAGCCCCACAATCTCCACAATTTCTTCATTTTTAGCCTCATCTTGCGACTATCTCAAAACTGCGACCAGCTCTAACACCTCCTGGGGCACGGCACTCATTGGCGCCGGCATCGGATCGCTCGTTGTCGCTCTTCTCCTCACCGTCGTCTTCATTTTCGTCTATCGTCTGAAGGTAAAGAATCTCCGTGGGGCTTCTGGATCCACCACTGCGACGGGTACAATTTCTATGGATACGGCAACAAATGGTGCCGCCACTGGAACCACTACTGCAGGCGGTACTGCTGTGAATCGGTATTAGACGTGTTCTAATAACCTCTACTTGTGACGCTCTCTCTTTTTTGTTCTTATTCAATGCATTTATTATTTTAGTAACTACAAATCACTGAAGTAAAGTAGTTCGCAAACAAATCGGAAAGGAGATAACTGTTTACGCATTCGTATTAGAGAAATGTTTCTTCAAGCTCCTGAAAAATCAAATATTTTAACCGCAGAACCAATTTTTGCTTACTCCAAAATCCGCTCCGGGGTTAAGGCCGTCGGTGCCCTGGATAACCACCGGGTGACCTCTAAAATTGAGAACTTGTCGACATGGTTCATTTGTCTTGATGAGTCCGGAGAGGCCAGTTTTTATCCGACTTTCAAAAAAATTATACCAGTCGGTTTAGCTTGAAATGCCCTTCTGAATGAGTATATCATTATCATACGAAATCGCAGCAATTGGTGGCCTAGAAACCCGAATGGGTATACATTTAGGTCATCTGTTTTTTCTAATGTATCTCAGTCAGTTTTTGTCCGATTTCCATGAAAAGTCGACGGAGCCCAAAATGTGCTTTGAAGTGGTCAAAGACCTGGCTATCTCAATTGTTGTCTCTCATATTTCAAACAATTTGGATTCTTAGGTTTGCATAGGAAATCACATCGTCAAAAACTCGGTCATTTCATTATGATACAGTTTGTAAAGACTCGGACATAGAGAATTTTCCAAAACAGTGAATTTTAAAATTTAAACTATGTGGAGCACTGTGGAGCACTGTAGGACATTAAAAAACTAATTGACCCGGACAAGTTCTGAATTCAGAGGTTACCCGGCCACCGGGTGCCACTCAAATGCAAGATTCAATATGCTTAAGAGTATTAAGAACGAATAACACTTTTCGTCTGGAGTTTTCGAGAGAAATTTGAAATGCTTTTGGAGTAAGCGAAACGGTTTTATGTATACAAAACAGTTAATTTTCAGTAGTATGAAGAAAAAATTCGCTGTCCGTGTTGCGTAAGTGGTTTACTCTCTTCCAATTTGTTTTTGAACTTGTTTTTTCAGTCGGGATTATTTCCGTTTTACTTGTTATAAAACAGATCCAAAAGAGTGCGCGAAAGCTCCAGAAGAAGTCCAGAAGGCGTGCGAAGCGCAGAAGGAGAAAAAGTATTGCCTTGAAGCCACTCGGGCAATTGTCGACCTATGGTGTGTGGAAGAAACTGATTGTAAGTTTATTCCAGTCTAATGGTACCTGTTTGATGAAAATCGGACTGACACTGACAGAAGTTCTCTAATTCCATTTTCTATGAGTAAATCCCGTTTGCTACCGATAACTCCCAAATTTCTTCATGTTTAGCCTCATCTTGCGACTATCTCAAGGAAACTGCGATTGGGACCTCAACACTCTCCTGGGACCTCAACACATGCCTACGGATACTGCAACAAATGGTGCCGCCACTGGAACCACTACTACAGGCGGTACTGGTGTGAATCGGTATTAGTGTTCTTCTAATGACCTCTACTTGTGACGCTCTCTCTTTCCCTTTTTTGTTGTCAATCAATTAATTCATTTTCTTAATAACGCAATACTGCATAATAATGCACAATTGAACACGAATAATCAAGGGGGGGGGGGGGGCGCAGAGCCTACAAACAAAAAAGGAGATAGGGCTTATAAAGGTAGGGCACAAATCCGAAATAAATAAGTGATATTTTTGAACGGAAATTTTTTGGGGAAGGGGGGACCCAGAGCAGAAAGAGCAAGTAATGAAAAAAGGAGCCTAGAAGTCTATTCCTCATCAGAATCATCGTCTTCTGTGTAGTCGTCCTCGCTGGATACCACGGCCTCGTCGTCGTCCTCGTCAACGTAGTCGTCGTGCTTGATCTCGACGAATTTCGCCTCCTTGACGTCGATCTGAAAAAATATTGGGAGTAATCTGAATTCTTCAGGAGCTGTCTGGATCCTCCTGAATCCCTCTGGAACCTTCTGGGCTCTTCTGGGACCATGGAAATCTTTCTGGGTCCATCGGAATCCTCCAGAAGCTTTCAGAATTCGTCTGGATCCTTCTCGTTCTTTCTAAATCCTTCAGAAGCTGCCTGAATCCTTCTGGCTTCTTCAGAAGGCGCTAGACCTCTTTGGCCACCTCAGAGTTCTCCAGGACCCCTTCTGGACTCTTCTAGACTATTGTGGATCCTTCAGAATCCGTCTGGATCCTCCTGAGCCCCTCAGAATCCTTCCAAGCTCATTTTTTGGCCTACTGAGCAGCTTACCTTGAAATCCACACTATACTCAGCGTCCATATACGAATCGGATTTCACTGACAGATTGTAGGTGTAGATTCCTTTGTGTTGCGGGGCGGCGAAGCGAATGTCGATCTGAAAATCGGGGCCGATTTTCATGAATTTTGAGCCCTTTTCTTACCGTTTGCTCATCGACCAACGTCTTCACCAACTGCGGGAACGTCAACAACTGCCTCGTCTTCTCCTTCTTGTCCACATACGCCACCGTCACCCACCACCACTCGAACTTCTCCACGGGGTAGTACGGCGCGTGTACCGTGTGCGTTTGCGTGTTCTTCGTCTCGAAAATCGACTTCTTCTTGTTCGCCACATCGTCCTCCCACTCGGAATCCGTATCGTCTCCTCCCTCCTTCTTCGGCTCCTTCTCCGAATCCGATCCTCCCGAGGCCTCCTCGTCGTCGGAGCCACCATCAGACGCTTCCGAGTTCTTCTCCACATCGTCGTCCTCCTCCTCGGCGGCCTTCAGAAGAGCCTGCTCGTCCGACGGAGACGATGAAGGGGATCCTGGAGCCGCTGCCTTCTTCTGGAACTTCTTCTGCCCTGGCGCGGTGGCTTTCTTCTTCTTCTTATTCTGCTTATTCTTTGTCCACATCTTTTTGTTCACCTTCTTCACCTCTTCTTCTGGATTCTCGCCTTCTGGAGCATCGTCAACGTCGTCTTTCTCGTCGTCATCATCCCCAGCTCTGTAGGCTTTGTATTGATCGTCAAGACCAGCTTCCTGTGGGTCGATTAGGCTGCTTCTCTTCATCGTGACCTAGAAATCAAGAAATCAATATTTTTCGGCTCGAAATTTGAATTTTTGATTGAAAATAGGTTGAAAATCAAGAAAATTGGACAAAAATTGAGTCAGAAGGATTCTAAATGGTTTTCGACTATTTTAGATCGATTTTTCATGAAAATGCCGAATTTTCGCACATTTTTTTCCTTATTTGCAGCTCCAGAATCCTCCCTACCTTCAAAGTAACCACACATCCGGCAGTGAGCTCATGCTTATCGTCTTCTCCCTCCACAACTGTCTTGGTTTCAATTCGAAGCCGTGGCATCATTGATAAAACTACCATAACGTCTCTGTACTCTTCATTGGAGAGGGTTCGGAGCACGCCGCGGCGAGTTTCAGCATCCATGATGGCCAGATCGTGACAGGAGTAGATTTTCTTCTGGAAACGGGAAAAAATAATCAATGGGCCGAATTTGGAGCATTTTGAGCCAATTTTGGAGCATTTTGGACCAATTTTGGAGCATTTTGAGCTAATTTGAAGCTTTTTGAGCCAATTTGGACTATTTTGGAGCATTTTGTGTCAATTTGGACTATTTTGCCCAATTTTGAAATTTTTTGAGTCAGTTTTGATTATTCTGGATCAATTTAGGAACAAAAAAAAACAGCCGTTTTCAGCCAAAAAATCAGAGCACTTTGAGCTAATTTGGACCAATCTGGGAGAATTTTGAGCCAATTTTGGACCATTTTGGACCAATTTTAAAGCTTTTTGAGCTAATTTGGACCATTCTGGACCACTTTTAGACCATTTTGGACCAATTTTGAAGCTTTTTGAGCCAAATTGGACCATTTCGGACCAATTTTGAAGCATTTTGAGTCAATTTGGACCACGAAAAATAGCTGTTTTCAGCAAAAAAAATCCCGCTAACCTTTCTCAAATGCTGCAAATTATAGTCGGTGAGATGTGGAAGTTGGAGAAGAGGACTGTTCTTCTGCCACAAGGCTTGAACGAACATTGGCTGAAGTCGGAGCAAGTTGTCAAATGTCTCAATGGTGATTTTCGTGTGCTGAGAGTAGCTCATCAGATTCTGAGAGCAATTGACCATCTCTTCAACGAATCGCAGGATTCTTGTGATGATGTAGCTGGAAAATAGGGGCGTTTTAAGCTTGAAAACTTCGCTATCACTTACTCTTGATCCTGATCCAACGCATTTTCAGCGGATTCCAAGGGGAGTCGAGATAGATAGGCGTGGAGAAGAACACGAGCTTTGAGAGCATACGGTTGGCTCAGCGGTTGCTCTTTTCCCTTATCGGTGACGCCGGTGAGGAATTTCATGAGCCGTGGGACTTCGACGTCGTCGGATTCACGCTCGATGATTTCCTTGTTGTAGGCTTTGGAGAATTCGAATGAGCCGGATAGGACGGCGATCATTCCTGGAAAAATAGAATTTTGGGTAAAAATTTCTGTGATTTTCCTCACTTCCAATCTCCATTCTCGGCGTCCGATTAATGAAATAGTAGAACATTCGGGTGGTGTCGAGGAGGACCTTATCCGCGCTGTATTTGATCGAGCTGTACCACCACATACCCTGAAATTTCGATTTTTAGACTATTTTGAGTAAAAAAAATCTGTTTTTCATCGATTTTTCCCACCAAAAAACTCACCACAGTGACCGGCATGATGACCATGAAAATGAGCCCATAGAACGCGAGCACCCATAGACCGTACTCTTTGCTGACGAGCCATTTTGGCAGAGCAATTCCGAAGGTGGTGGCAGTTGGACCGTCTGGATTACCGTACTTCTCCCAGTTCTCGCGGGCCTCCTTGTCGGTGAGCGCTTGGTGAGCCTTGGCGATTTTGTCGAAGAATTGAGCGTCTCCTCCACGATCCGGATGGTGAACCTGGAAAAATAAAGGAGATTTGAAGAGTCGGGAGTGTTCTGGATGCTTCAGAAGGGTCCAGGAGTCTCCAGAAAGCTTCAGGAGCTCCCAGAAACCAGAAAAATCGACCAGAAAGCTTCAGAAGCCTCCAGACAGCTTTAAAAGCGACAAAACAGTCCCCGGAGCCTCCAAAAACCTTCAAAATCGATAAAACTGCTTCAGGAGCCTCCAGACGATTTCAGATTTGACGAAAAAGCGTCAGCAGAGTTCAGAATGGTCCAGGAGGGTTCAGAAGTCTTTAAAAGCGACTAAAAGCCTTCAGAAAGCTTTAGATTCTTTAAAAGCGAGTTTTTGTCGATTAAAACGCTTCGAAATACTTCAGAAGTGATCAGAAAACTTCAGGAGCCTTCAGAAGTCTCCAAATATGTTTAGAAGTAGTAAAATAGCTTCAGGAGCCTCCAGAAACCTTCAAAAGCAATTAAAACGCTCTAGAAGGCTTTTGGAGCATCCAGAAGCCTTCAGATAACTTCTAAAGCAACCAAGATGCTCCAGACGCCGTCAAAAACGATAAGAACGCTCCAGAAGCCTCTCGGAACCTTCAAAAGTAGAAAAACAGCTCCAGAAGCCTCCAGAAACCTCCAAAAGCAAGAAAAAACCCATTTTTCTACGTCCAAAACCAAAAATTTCTCACTTTCGACAAATCTCTCCACGCCTTCTTGATAGCCTTCTCGTCAGCACCCTGATCCAGTCCCAAAATTTGATACGGATCATAATCCTTGTGCGTTTGTTCGATTTCCGTGGTCTTTTTGACGATGATGATGAAAATTGCCCATGCGATGACGAGAGTCTGGAAAAATAGTGATTTTGAGCGATTTTTGAAGGAAAATCGATGATTAAGGGGTTTAAAACAGCGTTTAGTTCGATTTTGTTGCTCTTTTTAGCCCTAGAAAACGATTTTAACTGAGAAAAGTTGAAATTGATTTTTTTTGAGTTTGGAGGAATAGTGATTTTGAGCAATTTTTAAACGAAAATCGATGCTCTAGAGGTTTCAAACAGCGTTGAATACGATTTTTTGGCTATTTTTTCACCCTAGAACTCGATTTGAATGGAGAAAAATCGGAAATTGATATTTTTTTGCTAAAAAAATTGTTTTTGGCGATTTTTCACTCACCGCAAAAGTGATAATCTTCTTGGTACGTCTCCATGGCTTATTCGCGGCCTTTTTCCTCCGCTTTTTATCGCAACCATCGCATTGGCACTCGTGTTCGTTGATTACATGGACGGCTTCTGAAAAAATTAATTTTTTTGGAAAAAAGTTAAAAAAAAAAATTTTTCAAACAAAAATTACCATTCTTAGTACCGCCTGGAAGACAGAACCATGTCGCCGGGAACAAAATAATCGCATAAAACGCGACGAGCACATAGTAGAACGTGTTGCCGACCTCGTCGTACTCGAACGAGGCACGAGCCATTTTTGAGAGTAATTACTGCAAAAATTTGTGATTATTTGGGTTTTAAAATGTAGAATTTACTAGAAAATATGAGATTTTTGATGAAAAACGGACCAAAAACGCTGAAAATCCGACGCGATGACGTGCCAACTAGGCTTGCAGTATGGAGGCGAAAACCGTGCGGCGCGGTTGCAAAAACTCTGCGCAGGCCTTGCAAAAGTGGGCGTTTTATCGATTTTTGGGGGTTTTTGGCTATTTTTGCGCGGATTTCTTGCTTAAAATTGTTGAAAAATCAGTAAAAATTAAGGGAAAATAATATTCTCAGCAAAAATCTTCAATTTTCAGTATAATTTTCAGTAAAAGTTTGATGGCTCCCTTTAAATCTGGAAATAGAAAGTGCCTGCGGCACTTTTGCAAAAACTGCGCGCCGCGGGTTGCAAAAAGGGGCGGGGCTACCGCCTTTCGTTTATTTTTATGTTTTTTCAGTCAAAATTGCTGATTTTTTATGGTTTTTTCACCTTTTTTCTCGCAATTTTTTGATTTTCAGATGTCCGTTCGTCTCGCCGGCACCGCTCTCCGCGAGATTCGCATCCACGTGTGCCAGAAAAGCCCGGCGTCGGCCGGAGTCCGCGCGTTCATCGAAAACGACTATGTGAGCATCAAGAAGGCGAATCCACAGTTTCCGATTTTGATCCGCGAGGCGTCTGGCATCGTGCCAAGGTGAGATTTTGCTAATTTTTCAAAATTTATAAAATTTTTGGGGGAAAAATCGATTAAAAACCGATTTTTAGACCCTAAATAGTCTAAAAATCATGCAAAAACCGAGTTTTTTTACCTAAAACAGTCTAAAAATCGATTAAAACCGATTTTTTGACCCAAATTAGTCTAAAATTAAGAATTTCTTTCAGAGTTTTCGCCAGATACGAGCATGGAGTCGAAGGAGTCGCCACTTTGGAGGACTTGTCAAGAGAAAATGTATATTTTAAAATACCGGGAAATTCAAAAAAATTTTAATTTTCAGGTCAAATCCACAATCGCTCAATTGGCCAGCCAGAAGTGAAAAATCAGCAATAGAAACTTTTATTTTTGGATTTTTGTGTAGAAAAAAGTCAAATAAATCATTTTTAGCTTTTGATTCTTGATTTTCCATGCTTCGACCCGTTTTCACGACTAAAACTATTGATTTTTCTATTTTTTAGGAAAATCTCAATTTTTCAAGGTAGATTTAAATGCGAGACTTGGCGGACCTTCTCGGCGATGTACCGGCCAAAATTTTATGGGTAAGAATTTTTCAAAACCGTGAAAATAAAAAAAATCGGATCAAAAACTCGAAAAAAAACTGCGAAAATTGCTCATTTTCCACTGGGAAGATGGAAAAATCGTCAATTTCTAGTAGAGGTGAAAATTCGATAAAATTTATCATTTTTCAATGTTTAATAGTGAGTTTTGAGCAAAAATGCTTCATTTTAAACACAAAATTTATTTTTTTAACGCAAAAATCCTCTTTTTTTGAACAAAGGTCTTCATTTTAACAGAAAAATCCTCATTTTAACCCAAAAATCCTCAATTTTAACCCAAAAATCCTCATTTTAACCAAAAATCTCTCATTTTAACCCAAAAATCCTTATTTTTTAACTCAAAATCTTCCAGGTCGTCATCTCATTCGGCTTCTTCCGCGCCCTTCAATTCATCGTTCGTTGGTATTTGTTCGGGAAGTGGACATGGCCGAATTTCAACTTTTTCGGACTACGCCATCGAATTCGACGGAATCGCGGAGGCGCTGAAGTCGTCGAGACGGGCACGACGACCGCTGAAACCGCCGAGGAGGCAGAAGTCGTCGTGGAGAACGAGCCGGAGCCGGATAGTCGAGATTTGTCGGTGAGGAGGGTGAAAATGGGTAGAAAAAGCGTGAAAATAAGTGAAAAATGACCTAAAATTCATAAAAATGAGCAAAAAGCGGCCAAAGCATGTCCAGGATGCTCAAAATGCCCCAAAAAAGCGCCAAAGTCACGCCAGACTCTTTTCAGTGAATTTCTAGGCTAAAAGCATGAAATTAGGCTATAAAGCATGCCCAGGAGCTTCAAAATGGCTCAAAAATCGATCAAATCATCAAAAATTGCTCTCAAAAATCGCTTTTAAGCCTAAAAACTCGTTTCCAGGCGATTCCACCCAACAAAAAATGGCGAATCTCCAACGAGTGCGTCTCACTGATCCACTCGGTTATCTCGGGACTATGGGCCGCCTACGCCCTACTGTACTACAAGGAACTCATTCAGGATCTCACGTATTTCCGCTGTGAAGCCGGTGTTAATTTGGTAAGTCTTCTTGATACTTCTGGGTCTTTTTTAGCTAAAAAACCTCCAATTTTGAGCCCAAAAAGCCCCAAAACTTCAATTTTCCCATCTTTTTCGTCCCCAGAACTAAAATTTTCAGATTCTCATGTCCACCGGTTACCTTCTTCACGATCTCATCGATTTGCTCGTCAACGAGCAGTCCGCCCGTATCATCGAGCTCCTCTTCCATCACGTCGTCGTACTGTCAGCGTTTGGAGTCACCATGGTAATTTTATATTCAAAAAAATGAGATCCTGACCTCAAAAATGAGCCAAAATCGATGAAAAATGAGCCATTTTAAGACAAATTTCAATAAAAATGAGCTATTCAAAATTGAAGCAGAATTCATAAAAATGAGCAATTTAAACCGAAAATCTATCAAAAATGAGCCAATTTAAGCCAGAATCTATCAGAAATGAGCAATTTCAAGCCAAATTTCATGAAAAATGAGCTATTTCAAGCAAAAATCCATGAAAAAAAGAGGTATTCAAAAATGAAGCAAAATCCATAATAGTTAGTTATTTTATGCCAAAATCTATCAAAAACTAGCCATTTAAGCCAGAACTCAATAAAAATGATCTATTTTGAGCTGAAATCCATCAAAAATAAGTCATTTTAAGCCAAATTTTATTTGAAACTAGCAAATTTTCAGTTCATGAATCGATTCTTTGGCGTCGTCATCTTTGGTCTGCTCATGGAGCTCAACTCAATTTTCCTCCACTCGAGAAGTTTGTTGAATTTGTGAGTTTTTCAAGCGATAAAATTAGGTTTTTGACCCTAAAAAGCGATTTTTACGGTTTCCTGACCTAAAAATAACAATTTTTGATCCTGGAAACATTTGGAAAGCTATTTTAAAGGTTTTCTGACCTAAAAATCGTAATTTTTGACCCCAGAAACCGCAAAAATTCAAATTTTCAGATATGGAGTCGACAAAAAGAGCCCATCCTTCCGTATTATCGCTCTGCTCAACATGGTGACCCTCTTCGCGTTCCGTATCTGTGTCTCCGCGTATTTGCTCTACTTTGTTGTAAGTTTTGACCGAAAAATGTGAATTTTGAGCATTTTTACCCCGAAAAAATGAATTCTCGAGGTTTTTTAACCCGAAAAAATGGACTTTTGAGCTAAAAATGAGCCATATTCACTTCCAGTTCACCTCGATCCCCGACGTCCCTTGGTGGCAATCGCTTATCAACGGAATCGTCATCCTCTCACTCGCTTCTACGAATACCGTACTCACCTATCGATTGTTGGCCGCTGACGGGCTCTTGGGTGAGTTTTTTAGAGCATTTTAAGGTTAAAAATTGGATTTTTAGAGCATTTTGAGGCTAAAATTGGATAGAAATAAGCCAAAATCTATCTGACAAGTTTTCAGATCCTCATCTAATTTTTGGCGATCTCCAGAAAGCGTCAGAGACAGTTTGAACTCATTTTTTCGCTCAAATAAACCTTTTTTATAGTAGATTTTTATATACATTTTCAGGCTCACGACGGCAACGGCGAACTCCGGCGGCAACCGCGGAGACTCGAATTGATACGATTGAAAGTGGACCTTTGAGGACGGCAGGGCACGCTGGGCAGGTGGAAGATGAGGTGGGGAATTGGAAATTGAGATTTTTAAGCGAAAAAAGTTAGGAAAAAATGGAGCAATTTTAAGCCAGGGAACATGGAAAAATGAGCTGAGAGGATTCTGAAGGATCCTGGAGAGTTCTGAACGATTTTGGAGGCTTCTGGAGGTTCCTGAATACTCCAGAACGATTCCGAATGTCCTAGGATGCTCTATGAAGATTCTGAAGGATTTTGAAAGATTCTCAGGCATTCTGGAAGCTCCAGAAGAAAAAGCCAAGAGGGTTCAGAGAGATTCTAAAGAATTCTGAAGGCTTCTAAAGGATTTCTGATGGCTTCAAAAGGGTCTCAAAGGATTCTGGACGATACGTAAAGATTCTTAAGGTCTCTGAAGCCTTCTGAATGATTCTGGATGCTCCAGAAGACAACAGAAAATTATTGAAGACTCCAGAAGGCGTCAGAAAGAAGCCAAGATGGTTCAGAAAGCCTCTAGATGATTCTAAAGGATTCTTAAAGATTCGAAAGGGTTTTGAAAGATTCAAAAGGATCCACAAGGATCCTGAAGGATTCAGAATACTCCCGAATGCCTCAGAATTCTCTAGGAGGATTCTGAAGGTTTCTGAAGAATTCTGAAAGGTCTCTGAAGGTCTCTGAATTTCTTCGCGCCCTTCAAAGCCACTCAGAATCCTCCTGAAAGCTCCAGAAATACCCTGAATGCTCCAGAAGTCCCCCAAACCTCCACTCATTCTTTTTTCCAGGACCACCATACGATCGGAGTTCAAACAACCGACGGAACGACGGCTACAGTACCCCTAGTGGAGGACGCCACTCAAACTGTCTAAAAATCTAAATTCTGCTTTTCTGTAATTTTGGACCCAGTTTTTGGGCGGGAAATTTGAATTTCCATATCTGTACCATTTTTTTCTCTGTTTTTAGCCCATTTTAGCCCCAAAAAATTCTCATTTTCTCAATTCAACCAAAGACATTCTGATATATTCCACGACACGATTCTTGCTGCTTTTTTTCACCTCCCCATGATATCAGTATTTATTATTAATTTATTATTATTATGCGCTTTTTGCCTCTGAAGAATTTTCAGCCAATTTTTGTTGTTGGATTACTACAGTAACCCGTTTTAATCGGAAGTTTTACCTAAAATTCAAATTTTCTGTCCTCAAAATCTTCAGGAAAAATTTTAGAGCACAACAAAATGAGCGGCCGAAGGAAACGCTCATCGCAAGGATCATTCTCGTCGGTGGATTCGGAAAAAGGGGGCGGAGCATCGGGCGACAGATCGTCGAGCAGCTCCAAATCGCGGTCGTCGTCGAGGGAGAAGGATTCGCAGGATTCGCAGGAAGAGAAGAGGATGAAGACGGAGAAGTTGCCACGGATTCTGGAGGATTTCGAATATTCTGGAGCGTCGAGTAGTAGTGGACCAGTGCTCAGAGCACCGAAACGGGCGGATTTGCCAGAAGTGCAGAAGAAGTATGTCGTCGAGAAGATATCGCCGGAGAAAACTGAGATGGTGAGGGTTTGATTTTGAGCAAAAAAGGGCTCCAGATCCTTAAAAATGCGCCAACAAAGCTCCAGACATGAAAAATCACATCAAAAACGCTCCAGGACCTTAAAAATTGCATAAAAAATAGATCAGTTTCTCGAAAACGCGCCAAAGGTGCTCAAAACTTCGAAAAAACTCGGAAAAAAAGCTCTCGATCCTCAAAAATGCGCTAAAAAAGCTCCAGATTATATAAAAACTCGTTGAAAGTGCTCCAGACATGAAAAATCGCGTAAAAACGCTCCGGAATCTTTAAAACGTGCCGAAAGAGCTTCACAAACTTGAGAACGCGCCAAAGGTGCCCCCGATTCTAAAAAATGCTCCAAAAAAGTTCCAGGTTCTTCAAAACGCGCCAAAAGTGCTCCAGACTTTTAAAAACGCGTCAAAAAAGGCTTTAGATCCTGAAAAACGCGCCAAATGTGCTCCAGACTCTCCTAGACGAGCCCAAGGTCCCTGGATACTAAAGAGCATTTGTGTGGCTTCTGGAGCTTTTTTGGTGCTCTTAACTTCATCTGGAGCACCTTTAGCGCGTTTTTAAGATCCCTGATTAATTTTTAGACTCTAAGCCTTCAAAAACCCTGAAATTTTCAGCAAATAGCCACAATAGTCCATATGGAAATGCGGCCGCAAGCGCCGCGTGTATGGCTCGACGAGTCGGAAGATGGCGATGGAATAGCGGAAGCAGGCGGCAAAGAGGCGGAGCAAGAAATGCTCCTTATGTGCTACGTTCACTACGACATGCTGGATCGAAGGAACGACGAATGGGTGCTTTTGGAGCAGTGAGTTAGAGGGGAAAAGAGCACAAAAATTGGAAAACAAATTTGAAACGATGATTTTGAGCATTTTGAGCCGGAAATCTTGCAAAATGGAGCATTCTGAGCCAAAAATGATGTAAAATGGAGCATTTTCTCGATTTCAGAGTCAAAATCCATGAGCCCATCCAACCGTACCTTGACATTCTGGCGGCGCTGCCCGATGAGGTAAAGCCCGGCGCGGGAATCACGACACGAAGTGCACAGAAGGCGATGGAGGAGTATCTACACATGCCGGCGAGCAAGAACGACGCGCAGACGGCGAGATTGGAGAAGGAGCATGAGGAGGTGAGCATTTTGAGCCAAAAATAAAGGGAAATGGAGAATTTTGAGCCAAAAATGATGTTAAAAAAAATAATTTTGAGCCGAAAATGAAGTGAAATGAAGCATTTTAAGCCAAAAATAATGTAAAATGGAGCATTTTGAGCCAAAAAATCATGTAAAAAGGAGCATTTTGAGCTAAAAATTATGTAAAAAGAAGCATTTTGAGTCAAAAATGATTCTGAAGGATTCTGAAGGATTCTCAGGGGTTCTGAAGCGTTCTCAAGGATCCTGGAAGATTCTAAAGGATCCATAATGATTCCGGAGGATTCTGGAGGGTCCAGAAGAAGCCAGAAGAATCGAGAAAAACTCTGAAGGATCTAAGAGGCTCCAGAAGGATCCTGGTGTATTCTGAAGGATTCTAAACCCTTCTGAAGGAATCTTAAGCTCCCTGAAGCTCTGCCAAGGATCAGTTGCCCTCAGAGAATCTTTTAAAACCCTCTAAAATCTTCTGGAATTCATCTGGATGCTCCAAACGTGAAATTTTCCTATCTGAAAGTTCCCATTTTCAGAGAACAAAAATCAAGAACATCCCGCGGATCACAATCGGCGCCCATACGATCAACTCTTGGTACTACTCGCCGTTTCCCAAGTTTTGCGAGAATCACGAGATATTCATGTGCGAGTACTGTCTCAACTATACACCACACAAATCGCGTGCCAAATCGCATCTAGAGGTGAGAAATCGGGCTCGGAAACGAAAAAATGCTCCAAACAGGCGCCAGATTTAAAAAAAAGGGTTTCAGGGGCTAAAAATGAGCTTTTTGGCTGAAAAATCTGATTTTTTGACCCAAAAATAGGTTTTTTTGGCTGAAAAATTCGATGTTTCGCTAGATACGCTCAAAATCCTCAAAAACGCGCCAAAGTGGCGCCAGGCGCTTTGGCGTGACTTTGGCGCGTTTTTAAGATAATATTGCTCATTTTCAGTAGATTATGACACATTTTCAGATCTGTAAAGTTCGCCAACCTCCCGGCAACGAGATCTATCGAAAGGATAATATATCGGTTTACGAGGTGGATGGAAGTGGACAGAAGGTGGGTTTTTGAAGCTAGAAATCCAGTTTTTAAGCTCAAAAATAGGTATTTTGACTGAAAATCTCAATTTTTGACCCAAAAATAGGGTTTCTGAGCCAAAATTGACCTATTTCAGCTCTACTGCCAATGTCTGTGCCTTCTATCGAAACTGTTCATGGATCACAAAACGCTGTACTTTGACGTCGACGACTTCATGTTCTACGTCCTTTGTGAGGTTCGGAGGATTTTCGATCCATCTAAAATCTAAAATTATCGCCCAATTTTCTTCCAGATAGACGCCAAAGGAGCCCACATCGTCGGCTATTTCTCGCGAGAAGTCGAATCGCAGAACAATCTGGCGTGCATAATGGTCTTCCCGCCGTTTCAGAAGCATGGATACGGGAAGCTGTTGATTCAGCTTAGTGAGTTTTTGGTTTGGAAGCGAAAAAATTGGCGAAAATTGAAGTTAGCAGGCTCAAGAACGCGCCAAAGGCGCTCCAGAAACTATAACAACATTCTGGACCCTAAAAACCTGTTTTGGATTTTAAAAAATCGAGTTTTCAGCTTAAAAAACCTATTTTTGGGTCAAACATGGGATTTTTTTAGTTGAAACACCGATTTTTGGGCAAAACCCAGATTTTCCAGCTAAAAACATGTTTCTGAGGCAAAAAATTAGCGAAAATTGAAGTTTAAAAGCTCAAGAACGCGTCAGAGGTGCTCCAGACAATAGAAAGCCTTCTGGATCCTTCTGGAACATTCTGGATCCTTCAAAAGCCTTCAGACACCTTAAGAATCTTTCCGTTTCGTCCAGAATCGTCCAGAATCCTTTGAGATCCTTCAGGATCCTTCAGGATTCTTCAGAATCCTCCTAGCGAATTCTGAGGCATTGGGGATCATTCCCGATCGTTCTAGAGTCTTCTGGAGTCTTCAGGACCCTCCAAAAGCCTTCAAAATCGTTCAGAACTCTCCAGGAGCTTCTGAAGTCTTCTGGAGCCTTCTGGAGCCTTCTGAACCCTCTAAAACCTCCCCAAATCCCTCCTATTTTTCCAGGCTACGAGCTCTCTCGCCGCGAAGGCTACATAGGCACACCCGAGAAGCCGCTCTCCGATCTCGGCAAAGTGTCGTATCGAAGCTACTGGTGGTGGGTGCTGATGAAGCAATTTCAACGGCACGTCGGGCATACGGTAACCGGAACGTTTCTGTCACAAGCGACAGGGCTCGCCGTGCCCGACATTGTGGTGACGTTGAGCGCGATGCGTTTGGGAAAACAGTATAAAGGTGAGTGTTTTGGGGAGGGATTCAGGAGGATTCTGGAGGGTCTAGAAGGCGTCGGAAGCATCCAGGAGGGTCCGGAAGCGTTCAGAAGGGTCCAGAAGGATCCATAAGGATCTAGAAGGACACATAAAGGCCCAAAAGCCTCTAGAAGGCTCCAGAACCCTCTAAAAGGTTCCGGAAGGATCCAGAAGAGTCCAGACAGCTCTAAAATGCTCCAGAACCCTCCAGAATCCTCTAGAATCCTCTATCCCTCCTCTCTTCAGAACCCGAATTCGACCCGAACGAGTACTACTTCCGACTGCACAAGAAAATCTACGATCACTGCGTCCACCACGGATACGGCAAGAAGCCCATTCTCATTCTCGACAAGAAGTGCGTTCGATGGGGCCCCGCAATGACGCGCATCGAGCACGAGGAACTTCAGAAGGCCACGATGCCGCCGGCGTCGGGACGACGAGCGTCGAAATCGCAAGCGGTCACACCGTTGGCCACACCGTTGGCCACGCCTCCAATTGATGTGTTGGAGAGGAAGGAGAGGGGTGAGTACGGGGGAAAAGTTGGGCCTAAGACGGGTCTAAGGCCTAAAAGTAGGTTTAAGATCTAAAAATGGCCGTAGAAGCCATGGAAATAGGTCCTGAAATGGGCCAAAGCTCAAAAAATGTGTCTAAAGCATAGAAGAAAGACCTGAAAGCGCAGAAACCTTTTTCTTTCGTCCACCATCAAGACTGTCACATGGTCGGCCCCTGAGCCGCGGCACGGGCCTTGGGAAGGCTGCCATGGTTGCATCGGGCTGTACTTTTGAAAATAAGCCTCCCTCGGCACGGGCCGGCCGTGTGACAGCCTTGGTGATCAGGGAAAAGTGGGGCTCAGAATGGGCCCAAGGCCTGAAAGTGCGCCTAAGGTCTAAAACCTGCCCTAAAAGCCTAGAAATGGGTCCAAAAAGGACCCTAGAAGCCTCGCCCTTTGCTCATCACTAATCCGTTGCCAAGATTTCCAGAATTCACCTCGACCACAAACGGTGGGACGTCCTCGCAAGCATCCTCGCCCCATCTCGATTGAGCTTCGCGGCGACTAATTATTTCCATTCTTTTTTTTTCAAATACATGTATTCATTTCCCCCTCTCTCACGATATCTCGGATCTCTTTTTAGTTAGCCCCGCCCACTTTTTTTTTCGTCCTAAAATTTTCACCAATTTTTACTCCCTCTCTTCCACATACGCCTAGCTTTATATATTAATAATTTTTGATACTTTTTTTGGATTTGGATTTCTTGGCACCTACTTATTCATATGCTCTCTAGATAAACACTTTCTTATCCCTTTTCTTGCTCGATTTAGAGGGTGCTCAATGAGCCGGAGCACATAGAGACATTGGGGGCTCATTGAGCACCTTGTGGGCTCTTCTCTCTAGAGAGCATTAGAGAAAGCCGCTGTTTCAGCAGAGTTTCAGCATTGAGCCCAAGGATAGAAGGAGAGGCAAAAAGAGCCTGGGGCTCAGAGAGCAGACTCACGGAGCACACAGCTGTGCACCTCTTATTTTCTTTTTTCGCTGTTTTTCAGCAACAGCGAGCCATGGAAACCAAAGCTGGCTCTAAGTGGCGGTCAGGGAATTGATTTTCTCTCTAGGCTTCTCCCTCCCTCGTGCCGGCTCAGCGAGCTCCTTCCTTTTCCAGACAATGGTCTATATCTCGGCTCAAAATCGTTTCTGTGACTTCGGATCAAGTTTTTCGGGCTTCTCCTAGCCTAATTAGTATAATAGGATCAAAATCTGTAATAAAATTTTTTAGGCCCATGGCGGTCGCTTCAAAATCATTTCTGTGACTTGGGACCAAGTTTTTCGGGTTTTTCGTAGACCAGTGTGTCGCCCCGGGACAAAAATCCCGGGAATCCCGGAATTTTAAATTTTTTTTTGTCCCGGGTTATCCCGGGTCGGGATTTTCCCGGGATCACGTGGCCCCGGGATCCCGGGATCCCGGGATTTGAGAAATGATATCCCGGGTCCCGGGATGACGCAATCCCGGGATTCCGCTTTTTTTTCTAAAAATATCCCGGGATATCCCGGGATTTTATGGTTTTTTTGGAGTTTTTCCCCGATCTATGTGGATTCAGTCAGAATCCACGATTTTTTTGTACTAAAAACACGCAATTTCACTGAAAAACTCAACGTGGTATTTTTTTTTTTTTCAAATCCCGGGATTTCATCATCCTCGAGTCCCGGGATGAATCCCGGGATGAAAAATTCAAAACACGTAATCCCGGGCTATCCCGGGAAATTAAAATTTCAAATTTCAAAATATCCCGGGATATCCCGGGATTTTCGTCCCGGGGCGACACACTGTCGTAGACTAATCAGTATAATAGCATCAAAATCGGTAATAAAATTTTTTGGGCCCAAAATCGAAAAAAAAGCCGCCTTGGGCCCAAATTTTTTTTTTGCAGATTTTGATCCTATCATACTAAACAGATCACGAAAAACTCAAAAAACTTTGTCTCCCCTCACAGAACCGATTTTGAGCCGAGAAATAGGCGTTTTTATGACGACTTATACATACTAGGCTATAATGTCACACCACCAACTCCCGGCTCGTCAACCATCACTCTCGGACATTGAAGAAGACGAGAAGGAAGACTTCTATTCAACACCTTCTGGGCCGAGTCGAGCCGCTACGCCGCCACCTGGAGACTCACAAGTAGCCATGGCCGGTGCATTGGCCCGGGGCACAACAGATTTGACGGATGTGGCAAGGGAAGAAGGTGAGTACTGTAGTTCCCCCTTTTTTAATGAAACACTTCCCTAATTTTCAGTGCCAATCGAAGACCTAAGCCCAGAAGAGCGTATGGACCGACTGTATGCCAGAATGAATAATCTCGTCGCTATTTTCGAGCGCAATCAAATGTGTGCCTTTGAGTTATATCGTGTGCTGAAGGAGCAGGAAGATGCGCGGAAGCGGAGAGATGAGGAAGATCGTGACAGAGATGATGGTGATGGTGGATGGGACCAGGGGATCTATGGAAGGATGGAGAGAGGATAAATGGCTTACTGTATCTCAATAACCTCTCGACTTCCTTTACAGTACTCCAAAATCCCAATAGAATCTTATTATCCAGTTGTGATTACTGTATTTCCTACTGTACCCCATTTAGAGTCCCCATACTTTTGTTCTTATGATCATTTTTGAGCCCTTTCCTATCCAGACCCTGTTTTGGCTACATCGCGATATCACTATTTTCCCCAAACTTATTGTCGTTATATTTATCTTTCTGGTAACCTTGTGATAATGAACAGAACATGAATACAACAATATTTGCTCTAGAAAACATAGATAAGATCTCCTGAAGACCTTTAAAGATGAAGGGGTCGTAACTGTTTGCCTACATAATAGTCTTCAAAGATTGGCTATGAAGGGTTGGTTGGCAGGTAAAAAAAATAAGGAAGACTGGACAGTTTGGATAGCTTATGGACTGGCACAAGAGCTCAAGGCTCAGGTTCCCGGTCTAAGTCCCCTATATTGGGTCCTGTAAGGATTCGGACTTTATTCCCAAGGCAAAAATTATTCTTGGGAATAGTCGTTATCAATGATGAAAGTTTTTAGGGCTCAAAACTTTAGGTTTCGTTTTGAAGGCTTTTTATTTCTCGAGGCTCAAACTCTTAAGGCTCAGGCTCCAGAGCTCACCGACCTTGGGGCCCACTTCCCCTTAACAAGGCATGCGGACAATTTCCCCTTTCCTAGACGATTTGTTTCCTGTTATTTGGGTTTCTGGTCACTGTGTTCTCTCCCTATCATATTGTTTTTGAGATCATGAATGAACTGACTATTTCTAGTTTGTGGCACAGTTATGTCTTGTGCTCAACTAAACTTTTTGAATTTATAGCTGACGAGTACATACTGGAGGCCTAGATTGTTCCCCTATTATTTTAAGGAACCAAAAAAATCTGGGCCTCTGATTCTGTCATGAGCCTCCAATTGTTTTGAACCTCCAATTTTTGGGCCTCCAGTTCTGTAATAGGCCTCTGGTTTTTTTCCGGCTTCCGAATTTTTCGGCTTCCGTTTTATTATGGGCCTCCGATTTTTTGGGCCTCCATTTTTTTGGGCCTTGGGTTCTGTTAAGGACCTCTGATTTCTTGGGCCTCCAATTCTATTATGGGCATCCGTTTTTTTACCCTTCAATTTTTCTGTGCCTGTTCATTGGTCTTATCACTCCCCAAAAAAAGATATACCTGTCCATCAACCAAGTGCTGGTTGGTGACACCATGTTCTCGAATGTTTACCATTCCCATTAACACAATATCATTGTATAGTCTATAGCGACATAAATACAGCATACAGAGACTGATAAGATATGTGTGCATTTCATGTGCTCCAAGTAAACAAAACGAAAGTCCAGGCGACCCCAACCAAGAAAACTACTGATAACAAAGGGAGACTGCTTACTTGCCACGTAATTGTGTTGGGAAATCGAGAGCATTTTTTGGTTGGAAATTTGAAGTGCTCAATGATGTGGACGATACATCATGTAGGCTATATCTCGGCTCAAAATCGTTTCTTTGATCCTAGTTTTTTGGACTTTTCGTAGCCATATTAGTATAGTAGCATCAAAATCTGAAATAAAAATTTTTGGGCCCAAGGCGGCTTTTTTTCGATTTTGGGCCCAGGAATTTTTTTTGCAGATTTTGATTGTACTATACTAATTAGACTACGGAAAAGCCGAAAAACTTGGTCTTAAATTTCAGAAACAATTTTGAAGCGAGTTATAGTCTTTTTTATAGTATCAATTTTTAGGCTCAGATGCCTATTTTGGCCTATATCTCGTTTCAAAATCATTTCTGTGACTTGGGACTAAGTTTTTTAGGTTTCTCGTAGCCTATTCAGTATAATAGGATCAAAAATGCAAAAAAAAAACATTTTTGGGCCCATGGCGGCTTTTTTTCGACTTTGAGCCTAAAGTTTTTTTTTTGTAGATTTTGATCCCGCTATACTAATTAGGCTACGGAAAGTCCAAAAGCGTAGTCCTAACTCACAAAAATGATTTTGAGCCGAGATATAGGCTATGGAGTTTCAAGGCACAAGGATCCTGGAACCTTCTAACCTTGCGCTCCAAACGTTCATTGCTCCTTTCCCCTTCCAACCAGTTTGAGCACACATAAACTGCTCATTTCTACGTGTTTGCTCTTTTGTTTCTCCCTCCTCCAGGGACCCCCATTTTTTTGGGATCTCTTTTTCTCCCTATTTCTCTCGATAACTTTCAAAAAGCACTGTTAGAGAAAGAGACGCAGGCAACTAGAGAACCCTCCAAAAAAATGAAGGCAAAAAATAAAAAGAGGAAATGTTTGTGCGTCGTTCGGTTTGGAGAAAGGGGAAGAAGAAGAAAAGAAGGGTACCCAAAGGAGAAAAAAGAATGTGCTCCAGTGCTCATTGATTTTGAAAGAGCTCGAGAGGATATCATATTTTTTATTGTTTGTTTTGTTTTTGGGTATAGGTTTGGATGTTTCGGAAATTGAAACTTTTTTTCATAGAGCAACTTGGAGCCAAATTTCGGAACTTGCAAAATGAGCCCTAACTTTCTCAATTTTGCTTTAAATTTGCTCCAAATATTGTGAAAATTTAATTTTCCGAATTAGGTGATCAAGGGCTTTAAAATGAGTGTAATCATGACTAGTTTTGAAATTTTTTGATTTTGGAGCCCATATGTTTGGACTACTGTAGTTTGCTCAATTTTACTCCAATTTCAATAAAAATTTGATTTTCAAAATTGGGAGTTTGAGAGCTTCGAAATGAGTATAAAATTGCCTAAAATTTTGAATTTTGGATTTTTGAGCCCAGGATTTTGGACTACTGTAACTTGCTCAATATTGCTCCAAATTGAATAAAATTTTAATTTTTGAATTTAAAAAGTTAAGGGCTTCAAAATGAGAATAAACGCGCCTAGAATTAAAAAATTTCGATTTTTGAGCCCACTGGCTCGGACTACTGTAACTTGCTCAATTTTGCTCAGAAACTAATAAAAACATGATTTTCAAAACTAGGAGCTCGAAAACTTTGAAATAAGTATAATCTTCCCTAGAGTTGACAATTTTCTATTTTTGAGCTCACTAGTTTGGATTACTGTAGCTTGCTCAATTTTGCTCCAAATTTGATGAAAATTAAAATTTTGAACTCAGGACACTAAGCGCTTTGAAATGAGTATAAACATGACTATTTTTGAAAATTTTTGATTTTTGTGCCCATGAATTTGGACTACTGTAACTTGTTCAGTTTTGCTCCAAACTCATTGAAATTTATGTAAACAAAATTAGTAACTTAAAAGCTCCAAAATGAGTATAATCAAGGCCTAATTCGAAAATTTTCGCTGTTCACAATTTCGAGGGCCCATGTGCCTTTAAACGGAATTTGGGCCTAAAAAGTGGCCGAGGCCTCAAATTTTTAAATTTTTGCCTATCAATAGTGCACACTGCATCAAACAATCACGCCATTATCATTTTTCCCGAAAAAATTCCTTTTTCCGATAACCGGACTCCAATAGACAATGGAAGGCATAAAATTCAAATTTTTCCAACAAATGTTGCCTCTTACCTTACAGTACTCCCAAGGCCCCGCCCATTCTCTCCCCCAAGCTCCGCCCCCTTTTGCAATCTTATCAGTACTCTTCGCCCCGTTCCATCGTCATTTCCACCTTTAGACTTTTGCAAGTTTGAGCATTTTCTGCCTCATTTCCTTCATTTTTTTCGGGTGCTCCGGGGCCCACCGGAAATTCTTCTCTGTTTTTCTCGGCCACTTTCTATCCATTTTTTTCAGGAACCTTCTAGAAGTTCATCTACTTGTCCCCGCTTGGACCCCAAACTCACCCCTTTCGAGCACTTTTTTGCTCCCCTATTTTAGACTTGTGGGTGCTGTGAGCCGCGTCCGAGCAAGCCGGGCCGCCGCAGCTAACTCAGGTAAGGAGGATTACTGTAGATTTGAATCCTACTGTACTTCTCTTTTAGGGTCACCTAACCCAGCCAAAATCCGACCAGTGAGCGCCATCCGCTTCTCTCCCGACGAGTCGCCGCCGCCGCGTCCACCTTCGGACATTTCTTTCGCCAGGTTGGTTTTTGGGGGCGCAACTACCGTAGTTTTAGGTTTTATACGAAGAAAACTAAATAGTTGAGCTCAGGAGGCCAAGAGCTTTGAAATAAGTATAATCATGACCAGATTCGGTGAATTTTGTTTTTTGACTTTTTGGGCCACGTTGGGCCAAAAATAAGCCTAAAATAAAATTAACCAAGTTTTGTCGTGTTTATACACATTTTAAAGCTCTTGAGCCGCAGAATTCAAAAATCCTAATTACAAGTTCAAAAAATCAGAAATAAGCATCTCACCTTCAATTTTGGAAAACCTAAATTTTCGAAAATATACGTTTGGAGCACTTTTTGGGCTCAATTTTGGTTTAATCTTGCTGAAATTAACTTAAATCAAGTTAGACACGTTGAGCGCTTCAAAATGAGCCCAAACATGACCAGATTTGGTGAATTTCGATTTTTGACGTTTTGGGCCCCCTTGGGCCTAAAATGAGCACCAAATCAAAAATGATCAAATTTAGTCGTTTTTATACTCATTTCAAAGCTTTCCATCCGGTGAGCTAAAAAACTTTAGTTACAAGTGGAAAAATTCAAAAATAAACGTATTACCTTCAATTCTGGAAAACCTCAATTTTGGGCAATTCAGGTTTGGAGCACTTATTGGGCTCAATTTTGGTTTAATCTTGTTGAAAAATTTTTTTTGAGTTTGATACACCGAGAGCTTCAAAATGAGCCGAAATATGACCGGATTTGATACATTTTGATTTTCGGCCTTTTGGGCCTCCCTTGGGCCCACAGGCCTGGAAATCAAAATTTTTTAAAATATAGGTTTAATTATATTCATTCTAAAGTTTTTGTTGAGGCAGAGCTGAAAAATTAAATTTCATAACGTTTGCTTGAATTTAAGGCCCAGACCGGCCTGTTAGGCCTAGAACGGTCTTCTAAAGACGGTATTCAAAAATAACAATGATTATACTCATTTTGAAGCTCTCGACCTCACAAATCTGAAAATCCTATCCCTACGTTCCAATTTCCAGAGACAACCCCTCCACCACCACCTCCTCATCCACCATCATCCTGTTCGCCGACAAGCGCTCGTCCGCGTTCCGCTGATACACTCCGATAAAGAGTGTATGGGTCCAGACCAGAAGACCCGAATTCTCTGCCTCTACCGTCGTCCTCCCTAGCGGGTCTATACCAAATTTCATTCCCTACCGTAGCCAAGCCTCCTTAGAAGACCAACCAACAAAGAAAAATGTCTGCCATCTGCGAGAACAACTTCGCCGTCCAAACCCATCCGGTCAAGGCCCCCGACGAGGAGTACTTCTTCGAGGGCGCCGAGAAGCTTCTGGAACTTTGGTTTTGTTCTAGCCAAGGCCCAGAGGGTTCCGGATCCCTGAGATCCATCCCGAGGCCTGAAATTGACGCTATGCTAGATATCGCAAGATGCAAGATTCTTCACTCAAAGCACAATGAGTCCATCGACTCTTACGTACTTTCCGAATCTTCCCTCTTCATCTCTGACAACCGTGTGATCCTCAAGACCTGCGGGACCACTCGTCTACTAGCCGCCTTGCCAGTTATCATGCAGCTCGCCGGCCAATACGCCGGCCTAGACCAAGTCCAATCGGTGTACTACTCTCGGAAGAACTTCCTGCGGCCAGAGCTACAGTATGGCCTTCACAAGAACTTTGACGCCGAAGTCGAGTACTTGGACTCGTTCTTCGAGGATGGCCACGCGTATTGTCTGGGCTCGTTGAAGCAGGACAGATGGTACTTGTACACTTTTCATCGGGAGGTACAGTACCCGGCGAATAAGCAACCGGATCATACTCTGGAGATTTTGATGTCGGATTTGGATGAGGAGGTGTTGCACAAGTTCACCAAGGATTTCGCGGTGGATGGCAAGGATTGTTTCATGGTTTGTGGTTTTGTGGTTTGAAGTTCGGGATTTAAAGTAGGATTACACTCACTTTTTTTATTTTCTCAAATGATCGTCCCAATTGCATTATTTACGAAAATAACAATATTTTTTGCACAAAAATCGTTTAAAAAATCGATTTTCACCTGGAATTTTTCCAAACCAATTTCAATGAATGTAGACTTTTTTGCTGATTCCAACGCACCTAATATGGCTGCTCAAAACACATTTTGAAGCGAGTTATGAGCGTTTAAAGTTTCAGTAAGAGAGACGCAGAGAAAGCAGACGCTCTCGTTGTCGTAGAGACGCAGAGAAACGAGGCAGTGTCTGCGTCTCTCACGAAATGTTCAAACGCTCATAACTCTCTTCAAAATGCAGTTTTAGTGGCGATATTGGGTGCGTTCGAATCAGCGAAAAAATTCTGCATTAATCGAAATTAATTAGAAAAAATTTCAGGTGAAAATCGATTTTTAACGATTTTTGTGCAAAAATATTGACGATCATTTGAGAAAAAAAACGACTGTAATCCTATTCTAATGTCCAGAACTTGAAAAAGTTTAAATTCGAGATTTTTTGAAATTTTCTGAAACTTCAAATTTTCAATGATTTGTATAGATTCCAAGGTCCTAAGGCCCCAATTCTTCACATTCCAATGTTTCCAGATTATTGCTCATTAAAAGATTGCTCAGCCCCTAGAATTGCTCATCCTTATTTTCCTTTTCCAGCGCGCCGGCATCGACAAGATCATCCCCGCCGGAGCAGACGTCCACGATGAACTTTTCGACCCGTGTGGCTACAGTATGAACGCCTACATGAACGATACGGATCAGTATGCGACCATCCATGTGACCCCGGAAAAGGAGTTCAGTTTTGCCTCTTTCGAGACCAACCAAGACTTGGTTTGCCTCTATTCGCAAACTAGGAAGGTTCTTCAGTGTTTTAGGTAGGTTTGAGGTTGCTAGAAGTTTTCAAATTTAAGTTACAAAGATTTAATAATTATTGAAAATTAAAATGAGCCTACATTCAAATCTACAACCCATCTTGAACTTATTTTATGAAAGTTTAAAAATTTTTGAAAAAAAATTTTGAACAAAAAATTCCAATTTTTGAAAATTTTCAAACCTTGATAAAAAATGTTCCAGGGCACCTAGAACAACAAATTTAGGCTCATTTTAATGCTCATAACTCCCTTAACATTTCTTATTGAACAAATTTCTAAAATTTCAGACCCAACAAGATTCTGATGACCGTATTCGCCAACGACGTCTCGGTGAAGGGGAAGGACGCACAACAGCAACTTTGGGATCGAGAGTTGCCGGGATACAGACGCACCAATGTGCAGTTTGTGAGACTTGAGGTGGGGAAGGGATTCAGAGTCTGGAATATGAAAAAAATTTGGCGGGAAATTTGAAAATTTGAAAAAAATGACTATTGGGGCAAAATTGGTCAAAATTGACGGATTTAGGCTCAAAATGGCTCAAATTTTTTGGATTTTTTTCTGAAACTAGTCGACTACAAACTACAGTATCCCAATATTGTTGTTTTCAGACGGAAACCCTGGTGTACGCACACTTTGTGCGCAAAGCGCCACACGACTCGACATCTTCGAGCGACGAGGACGACGGAGAGCGCTCCGATTAATAAAAAATTTCAAATTTTTTGGAACTTTTTTCTGAAATTGTAATGATTATAAGAATTTCTATAAGTTACCCTTTAACATCTGAAAATTTCAGCCAAAATTAAAAAAAAATTTTTTTTTGGTCAAAATTTTTTTCTCTCTAATTCTCTTATAATTTCTCTCTCTATTTTATGCTAATTCTTCTTATCTATTGTCCACCATCTATGTTTCTCTTTGTTCTTCTCTTTTTGGCCTGTTTTCACTATACACATAGACCAACCAACTGTATGTGTATGTACACTTTTTTTTTGAGAATCAAAAATCAATATTTTCGAAAAAAAAACACGAAGAAATTGAACTAATTTGATGTATCAGAAGTGTTTGTGTAAACAGTTTTACTTTATTTGGGCGTAGAAATTTTTTTGTAATTTTTTTAAAAAATAAATTTTAGATTTGGGATTCAAGTTTCATTTAATACGTAAACTTTTTCAAAAATTTCCAAAAAATTTGGTAATTCCACATGTCAATATTCTTCTCCTTCTATCCTTATCAAAAAAAAACTTTTTCCCGAAATTTTTCGATTTTTTGAAGACGAAAAAAAATGTTGCGAATTTTCGGTTTACTTCTGGTTTTTATCGCCTCTACACTCGTTTTGTTCGCCGTTTGGAGTTTTGGACCACTTCCGGAGGTAAGGGTTGCGAAATGACTGGTTGCGAAATGTCCCAGTTGCTAAATATCCCAAAACAAGTTTTTTTTTTAATTTTCAAATTTTGAGATTATTGAAATTTCGAAATTCAAGGAATCTGTAAATCGTAAATTTTGATGATCGGAAATTTCGGAGTTCAGAGACTTTTTATGGTTGCGAAATGACCGGTTGCAAAACGTCATAGTTGCGAAATGTCCCATTTGCGAAATTTCCCAGTTGCGAAATGTCCCAGTTGCTAAATCCCAAAACTAGGTTTTTGAATTTTCAAGTTTTGAGATTTTTGAAATTTCTAATTTCTGAGACTTTTTATTGTTGCGAAATGGCATAGTTGCAAAGTGTTCCAGTTGCGAAATGTCCTTGTTTCGAAACGTCCCAGTTTTGAAGCGTCACAGTTGCGAAACGTCCCAAAACCTGTTTTTTTAATTTTAAAATTTTGAGGTTTTTAGATGTCGAACTTTTTATGGTTGCGAATTGACTGGTTGCGAAGTGTCCCAGTTGCGAAACGTCACAGAACCAAAAATATCGAAATTTCCTAAAAATTCAAAATTTCCGAAAAATTCAAAATTCCCTAAAAATTCGAAATTTCCTAAAAATTCAAAATTTCCGAAAAATTCAAATTTTCCTAAAAATTTCTTGAAAATTTCCAGGGTGCTCAACGACCGCGATTTCCGCGAGATTTGGATGGGCTCAGAGATTTGAGCTCAAGTTTGGGACGATATGAGTGAGTTTGTAGTTTGTAGTCTTTGTAGTTTGTAGTCACTCCATATTTTCCAGAGAATCCCATGCCGCCTACACTCTCCTCCTCTTCTCTACCGCCTATCTCTACAAACAGACGTTTGCGATCCCTGGATCGTTTTTTATGGTAAGAATTCCAAACTTTTGAAAATTGGCGGGAAATTTGAAAATTTTCTAAAATTTTGAAATTTTGAGCCAAAATCGCTTCAAAATTACTCATTTTGAACCGATTTTCATCTAATTTTTTTGTAAAATAGTTCAAATTTCGCGCCGAATTCAAAAATATCAATTTCAATTTTCAGAATCTTCTAGCCGGTGCTCTATTTGGTACACTTCGTGGCGTCACTCTTGTCTGTACCCTCAATTCGATTGGAGCGTCGTTTTGCTTTTGTTTGTCGGCTCTTTTTGCAGCTCCAATAGTCGAGAGGTATCTGAAGACGAGAATTGAAAATTTGAGATGTATGGTGAGTGATTTAAAACTACAAATTGTAATAAAGATTCGAGCGGGAAATTTGAAATTTTTGAGCAAAAATGAGCCAAAATCGGTCAAAATTGATGGCTTTTGGCTTAAAATGTTTCAAAATTTCAGATTTTTTTTCTCAAATTTTTATTTTCTGAAACTACAAACTACAAAAAATACAGGTAAACGCCGAACGCGACCGCCTTTGGGTGTTCCTACTGTCGGCACGAGTGTTCCCGTTTACTCCTCATTGGTTGCTCAATATTTTGAGCCCATTTCTGGACGTACCTCTTCGTCATCATGCTAGTTCGGTTTTTGTCGGTGAGATTTTTTTGTAAATTAGCAGAAAAATAAAGGATTTTGAGCCATTTTTAGCCAAAAACGGTCAAAAATGGGCAATTTTGAGCCAGGTGAAAAATTCTTTGTTTTAAAAAATTCCTGATCTTAACATTTTTTTTTGTTTCAAAATATGCAATATTTTGCGCTGATTCTGAATATAACTATTAGAATTTTTGAAAGTGTCTTAAACGGTCTGAAAAACTGCTTTAAACCGGACCAAAATGTGAAAAGTTACCTTGGGTGGCCGTGGAAGAACTTCTCTTTTTTTCGTCCGATTTGAAGCGATTTTCACGGTTTGAGAGCCATTCTTACCCGTTTTTATTATGATATTCAAAATCACCGTAAAATTTTGCATATCTTAAAGCCAAAAATAATTTTTTTTCAGTGAGCGGAGTCAGCCACGGCCAGTCAAGGCACATTCCGGTTTTTTGGCTTTTTGGCCCGATTCTTAAGCAATTTCCGGGGTGTTAGAGCCATTTCAAGCGTTTTCAGTATGATATTTAAAATCAGCACAAAATTTTGCATATTTTAAAGCAAAAAAAAAATTTTTTTAGTGAGCAAAGTCAGCCATGGCCACCCACGGCACGTTTGGCTTTTTGGCTCTTTTGTCCATTTTTGGAGCGATTTTCAAGGTTTCAGAGTTTTTTTCAAGCGTTTTCAATGTGATATTTGGAATCAGCACAAAATTTTGCATATTTTGAAGCCAAAAATAATTGTTTTAGTGGGCGGAGTCGGCCGCGGCCACCCAAGCACATTCTGGGTTTTTTTTGGTTTTTGGGTCCCTTTTGAAGCAATTTTCCGGGGTTTCAGAGCTATTTCTAAGGGTTTTCATTATGATATTTGGAATCAACATAAAATTTTGCGTTTTTTGAAGTAAAAAATATTTTTTGTGAGCGGAATCAGCCACGGCAGCCCAAGGCACATTCTGGTTTTTTTTGGCTCTCTGGTCCGACTTTTTGAAGTGGTTTTTCAGGGTGTTACAGCTATTTTTAAGGGGTTTCATTATGATATTTAAAATTAACGTAAAATTTTGCTCATGAAAAGTTTTTGCCCGGAATTATCCGACGAGAAAATTTTCAATTTTTTAGGCTCAAAATCACTCATTTTTAACCAATTTCGGCTCAAAATGGCTCAAAATTCATCATTTTTCTTCTAGTTTTTTAAAATCAAACTAGAATTTTTTTTCAGGCCTCTTCCCGTACAATTTCCTGTGCGTTCGCGCCGGTACAGTACTCGCCGAAGTCCGATCAATGTCGGATGTTTTCGATGCGTGGACTCTAACGGAACTGTTCACCGTTTCCGTGATCCTTTTGATAGCGACAAGATTTTCGAAAAATCGAAAAACCGGGGATGGAATTGTGCGGAAGAACTCGGACCATAATGTGTTGCATGGTGTGAAGATGTCGTGATTTTTAAAAACCTTCTTTTATGTGTTTATTAAATTCGGGTCGATTTTCTTTCCTGTGATAAATGGTTTATTTTTCGAGATTATAATTAATAAATATCACATTAGAAGACAAAAATATGTGAGAGCGGGATGAATTGAGATTAGAATCACAGTTGAGTATCAAAAAATGAGAATGAAGAATAAAATGAAAGAGTTTTGTACTCCTCGTGGACAAGAGGAGATCTTATTTGGAGATCTCTTCCTCGCTGGGGTCCTCTGGAACCTTTGGAACCTCTGGATGCTCATTGAAGCTTTGGCACTCTTTGAGAGTCTCCTCGTGCTCGGCGGCGGCCAGGTTGAAGCTAGTCGTGAGCTCTTCGAAACGAGTGTTGAACTTCTTGTTGGAAGCTTCTTGCTCGCGACGGACTGGAAAGAGAATTTTGATTTTAAGATGAGCAATCTTGACCTGAGCAATTTATCCTGAGCAATTTGTACCTGAGCAGTCTTAACCTGCGCAATCATAATCTGAGCAATCTCGAACTGAGCAATTTTATGATGAGTAATCTAAAGCTGGGCGGTCCCAATCTGAGCAATCTTATGCTGATCAATATTAACCTGAGCAATACTATCCTGAGCAATCGTATGAGCAATAATCTTTAACCTGAGAAATCTCAACCGAGAATTTTGAACCTGAGAAATCTTGATCTGAGCAATTTGTACCTGAGCAATTTTATGATGAGTAATCTAAAGCTGGGCGGTCCTAATCTGAGCAATCTTAAGCTGACCAATATTAAACTGAGCAATACTATCCTGAGCAATTTTGAACTGAGCAATCGTATGAGCAGTAATCTTCAACCTGAGAAATCTCAACCGAGCATTCTTAAACTGAGCAATATTAACCTGACTAGTGAGTAATTTTATGATGAGTAATCTAAAGTTGGGTGGTCTTAAACTACGCAATCTAAAGCTGAGCAATCTTTACCGAATAAATTTCAGCCTGAGCAATCTTAAGCTGAGCAAATGTAGCCTGAGCAATTTTAATCTGAGCAATCCTAAGTTGAGTAATCTTAATTCTTAATCTGCGCAATTTTAAGCTGATGAATCTTGATCTGAGCAATTTTAATATAGGTAATCTTAGGCTGGGCAATCCTGACCTGTGGAATCTTGATCTGAGCAATCTTAATTCAATTAATCTTAACCTGAGCAATCTTAAGCTGAGCAATCTCGACCGAGCAATCTTAAACTGAGCAATCTTAACCTGAGCAATTCAAAAAACTCACGTCGCTCCAAGTACTCATCAAGACTTGGGTAGCCAGCCGAATCGACGATGGTCATTCTCGATGGCTTTGAGCCATTGACGCCGAACTCCTTTGGTGCTGAAAAATTGAGTTATTTTATGATGAGCAATTTTAAGCTGAGCAATCTAAAAAACTTACTTTGCTTGTAGTAGTCACCGAGTTTTGGCATTTTCGATGGTTTCGGCTGATCTTCTACTTTGAGCTCCTTCTCCAGCTGACGCTTGTTGGATGGAGCTGGAATAACGAGTTATTTTATGATGAGCAATCTAGAGTGATGATATATTGGACTTATGCTGAGCAATTTTAAGCTGAGCAATCCAAAAAAACTCACTCTGCTTGAAGTAGTCATCGAGTTTTGGCATTTTCGATGCTTTCGGTTCATCTTCTACTTTGAGCTCCTTCTCCAGCGGACGCTTGTTGGATGGAGCTGAAAAACCTGAGCAATATTAGAATGAGCAATCCTAGCCGGAGCAATCTTATTCGGAGTTATTTTAAAATGAGCAATCTTAACCTGAGTAATTTTAAGCTGAGCAATCTCAAACTGGGACAGTTTTAAACTGAGCAATCTTGTTACCCCTTGAGTAGTGAGAACGTGAAATGCGAAATCCAAACCTGAGCAACATTAGAATGAGCAATCCTATCCTGCGTAGTTTTAGAATGAGCAAACTTAGAATGAGCAATCCTATCTTGAGCAGAATTTTCAGAAAATCTCAAAATTTTCAAGCTCTCACTTTCTTCAGTAATCTGAGCAATTTTAACGTGAGCAATCTTCTTACCTCCTTGAGTACTAGTCTCCACTTTCTCCACAGCTGCTCCCGGAGCCTTCGCCCGATTGACGTAACCGAACTCTCCAGATGGTGACAACTTGTAGTCGCCATTCACCACCGCCATTTGAAACTCCCACTCGTCCTTGGTCAATAATCTACGGGCCATTTTTTGTTCGGCTGAAAAAATGATGAATTTTAGGTAAATTTTAGGTAGTATCTCAAAAAATGAAGAAGGAGCTCGCGGAGCACCGCCCGTCGCTAAGGGCAACATGTTGTCATCTCGAGAAGGTGGGTGTCGAGAGAGAAATATTCGAAAGAGACTTAGAAGGCTATGCTGAGCGCCTCTTGGCTTTTTACTTAAAAAAAGAGCCTCTTCTGCGCTCTCTCGTACTTGTGTACTCTCTCTGTATCTTGCTCAGGACGGCTTCTTTTTACTCTCTCATTTTCTCTTTCGAAGAAAAAAGTACCTCGTGAGGATTCAGAAGGCTTCAGGACTTTGGTAGATAAGGCCTTCAGAATCTTGAAAATATGAAAAAAATGAAATCTCGATATCTCATCAGTGTCTTACATTAAATTATTAGCCAGAATTTAAAATCCAGATAAGAGATCAACATTCGAGATAACAGATATCAAAATGAATGTCTCTATTTATAGTTTTTCAAGATATTAATCTGAAGGTTGAGATCAAGAAATTTTATCTTACGCTTATCACGCTTATCTGAAATATCTGACTTTGTGAGAGCTGGAAAACCATTAATACAAAAGTTTCAATTGAAAAAATGTTTCACCGCAATAAGTCTAATATAAATGAAGTTATAACGGTGACAAAAAGTTGTACATGACCAACCCATAATTTCCTATCTAATGATACAAAAATCATTAAAATAAGTTCATTATGAATGAAGTTATAAGTGTGCAAAAAATAGGCTCAAAACAGTTTTGATTTATTGAAAAACAAGGCTGTCACACGGCCGGCCCTTGGGCCGCGGCCCGGGCCGCGGCCTGGGCCGTGCGTAGGTTGCCATGGTTGAATCCGGTTGTACTTATGAAAATAAGCTTTTTGGATCGAAAAAGCTCTGGGCCGCCGGATTCAACCATGATAACCTATCCACAGACCGTGCCGCGGCCCTAGGGCCCGGCCGTGGGCCGTCGATTTGACAGCCTTGTTGAAAAACCAAACAAAATCAATTTTCAAAAGGAACGAGTTGCCTTTAAAACAAAAATATAAAGTCTACAAGTAAAACGTCTTCTACGGATAGCCCAACTCAGACAACGTCTTCTTCTTTGACACCGGGGCCTTGGTCGATGAAGCAGGTGTATTCATGGAGGACCCTCCAGAGGTCGTCTTCGCCCTCTTCGTCTTCTTCTTATGATGCTTCTTCTTCTTCCGCCGCTTGTTCACTGTCTGCGTGGTTCTCACGTTGACAGTAGACGCTGCGACTGGAGGTGGTGGTGGCGGTTTGGAGCCTTGCATACAGTAGCACATCAAACCGACGCCGACGACAAGGACCAGGACAACGGCAACGATGGCACCGATGAGCATCAAATTCTTCGAGCCCTTGGTGGCTGCTTCTTTGGCCGCTTCGGTGATGGCTGCGATGGGAGCGATTGGAGCAGCTGGGCCTGATGGAGCTGCTGGTGGTGGTGGGGGTTTGTTAATGGCTTCGTTTTTGCAGGCTCTCGCTTGAAAAAAAACAATGAAACAAGAATGAATAGATACTAGACTTACAGGATTTCTCCTTTCCACAATAAACCTTCATCACTTCATCGATCACATTCTCGCATCCTTCTAAAATTTATAGAGTAGAGGAGGGGAATACGAATTCGCTTACTCTTTGAAAATTGAGTTTTTCCGCAGGCCACCATCAACGCTTCTCGAGCACTTCCACAATACTCTGGTTTTCCGTTGCATAGCTTGTAGACAAATGTAACACTGCAAAAAATTGGATACGGTAGAGTTGAGGAAGTTGATTGCTTACGCATCATCCACGCCGAAATTTTTTTTGAGTCGCCTGAAAAATTATGGAGCTCTCTCTTTTTTCGATTTTCTATACATATTTTGCTAGTTGACTTACGCCAAAAACTGGTCGGCATTTTCGAACACTTTCAATAGGCTTTCCCAATCAATTGACATTGTCGCTTCACTTTGTCGTTGCTTTGGTCTCTCCCGCTCACTATTCCCAGTCTTTTATAACGAAATGTTTCGAGATTAGTAAACCATGCTGGGTTCATGAAACCAGAGCAAGGCTAGGCCAGTGGTCCAGCACTTGCCTGGAAACCTGCTTTACTGAACTTGACCGTTCTACTAACCTTTCTCGAGCGACCCCCCCCCCCCCTCCCTAAAATTCAAATAGTACCAAAAAAAATGGTTATCGACTGCTGGGATTATGACTATAATCATAGTACAATCCATGAACTGTTAGGTATATGTGTATTCCAAAAGTCGGATGCTACTATACTAGAGTGAGTCTAAAGAAACTTTTGAAAGCTGACCCCATGATTTTCTAGCGAACTTGGGTACAACTTCGATGTGGTAAAAGCGTGAGTGATTAATGCCTTCTCGGGTGTCGCCGGCAACTTTAGGTCGGAAGTTGGTCTGGTTCCGGACAAGATGGCTACAGAAGCCGACCAAGGTCCGACAAACTTCGAATTTGAACGGGTAGGAAGTTGCAACTTCAAAAACTGAGAAACGTGTGCGCTAAAGCCGACGAACGGTCAACGTCTAACCAAAAGCTGACGAAAGTCCGACCTAAAGCCGAACCCCCCTCAACTTCCGACCAAATGTTTAAGCTCGACACCTGAGTTGGCAACAAAAGACCTCAATTTTCCTTACAGTAAACGATACCTGCTCAAGTTGTGCAGGGACAATTCGAGTAAGTTATAAATCTTATTTTTAGCTTCAATCCAAATTTTTTCAGGTCACTGCGGAACTGGAGACGTGGCATTGACTGATGCGTGTGCAAGTAAGGGAAAAATGGAAAAGAGTAACTGTGAAAGTTTGGTGAAACCGATCGTCGACGATTTCTGCAAGAATAGCGATCAATGTGAGCTGGTCTGCAAAATCTACAAGCTAAGCTTTTTTCAGATGCTATTTGCAAGAAAACGGCACCCGCACCACCAGCTCAACAACAACCTCCACCGGCTCCACCACCTCCACTCCCAGTAGCCGTCACTCAGGCGATCGTTGAAGAGACAAAAAAGAAAGGAGGAATCCCTTTGATCTACATTGCCATCGGAGCTCTCGCGATCCTCATGATCTTCGGAGCCGGAGCATTTTTTTGCATCTGCATGAACTCATCGACTCCTCCGCCCCCACCGCAACCAGTGGTAAATGTGCGGACGAGTCAAACGATGCGAGCCAAGACTCATCGAAGAAAGAAGGGAAGGAAGGGGAAGAAGACGAAGAAGAAGAAGACGTCAGAAGTAAAGGAACCGGAATCGTCAAAGTCGAAGACGCCAGAAGTGAAGACGCCAGAAGCAAAGACGCCCAAATCTACAGTATCCAATGTGGAAGGTGTTAAAGTAAATGTTGTGAAGACTCCAGAAGAGATTGTCTGAATAGGATAGAGCATTCTAAATTTTTGTTTGAAATTTCTACTCGTAGCTTATTATAACTGAATAAACTAGATTTTGACAAAGATAGTGAACTTTTTTTGAGCCCTAGGCGGTCCGGCATACCAATAACAAGAAAAAAATCGAAATTGAATGAAAATTGCTAATTTTTCACGCTCTTTTTGAATATAAATTTCAAGAAAATTTTTTACGCCAAAAAAGTTAAATTTTTAGCCTCCAAACAAGCCTAGTTTCTTGACCATACTGACTGACCGTCCCAGTTCCAGTCCCCTCGGGATTACTGTACCAGAGCACCTAGCGAATGGTATAAAAGAATAGCGATTTACAATAATCAATCAGTTTGATTTCTTTCAAAATGATAATTGAATTGGCAGAAAAGTTGGAAGATACACTAATCGGTGATTTGAAAAGTGAGGAACAACTACTGGAGTGAGTTTCTTAAAAGAGTTTCATATCAAAATGTAGAGCTTAATAAGATTTTGAATTTCAGCGATTTGAAGTGGAGATTCGTTCCCGACAAAGCGTGAGGCAGTGATGTATCTATGGAGTTTCAGATTATCTTTTTCAGAGAAGCTTACTTGAAAAAACTATGCACGGACAGAAAAGGTGAGTCAGCATTTATGCAAATAACAATATTTTGCATATTTTTTCTCAGCTAGCTCAAAAAATACAGATTTTTTCGCTGATTCAAATGAGCCTAATATCGCCGCTCAAAACCGTGTAGAAACATTTTTATGAGCGTTTGAAGTTTCAGTAAGAGAGACGCAGAGAAAGCAGACGCTCTCGTTTCTGAAGAGACGCAGAGAAAGGAGACAGTGTCTGAGTCTCTCACAAAAACTTTGAACGCTTATATCTCACTTCAAAATAGTCTGTTTTGACTCGTTTTTAGTTAATTTTAGAGAGGAAATTGAGTATTATCAGATGCGATTCAAAATTTTTGTTAAAAAATACTTTAAAGAAAATATTTTGACCGATTTTTTTGAATTTTAAAGACATTTTTCACAGGTTTTTCAAATCAACAAAATATTCTGCATTTTTTGAAGTAGGTTAGAAAAAATTTGAGTTCGAAATAAATCGATTTTAGCAAAAATGAAAAATTTCATTTTTAGAGCACTGTGCATCTGGATCAACAGCTCTACAGGTAGCGTGTGAGGTGAAATCCAGTAAAGGTAAGTCCAATTTTTGTATTAAATCATTTTTCTTATCCTTCCAGACACTTGCACGACTTTTGTGGATGCTGTCATGAAGAGTCATTGCAAGGAATTCAAAGATTGTAAGAACTTTATCAATTTTCAAATTTCTACCTTCTAAAATTTCCAGCTGATGCTTGCACCAACTACAAACTCTTCACCACTACCGTACCCGATTCGAATACTCCGAAAACCACCACAGCCTTCTACATGAATCCTCTTATCATCGGAGGCGTCGTCGCCGGCGTGGCCATCATTTTCATTGGAATCGGCGTCTACTTTTTCTTCTTGAGATCTTCGTCCCCTCCGCCACCTCAGCCACGAATGGTTCCAGTGGCTCCTACAGTAACCCCGACTCAAAATGGAGGGCCTAAGAAGCACAAGAAAAAGAAGAAGAAGAAGCACCACAAGAAAACGACATCCAGAGAAGAGGAATCTGAGAAGAAGACGAAGACAAAGGTTCCTGACGTCGCTCCAGACACTAAGAAGTTCGACCCGGAATCCACTGCGATTCTTCCAGAGGCTCCAGAACCCAAGACCGCTTCCGAAGACATCCCAAAAGCCTCCGAGCCATCTCAACCACCAGAACCATCCTTCAAAATCACTCCACAAATCGTCAAGATCCCCGAGGACACTTTGAAATCCTCTGAGCCCACATCGCGGCCTCCAGAGGGCGATGAGAAGGCTCCAGAAGCTCCGAAAACCCCAGAAGCTCCTGAAGCCACAGCGAAAACGCCAGAAGTTACCGAGAAGGCTCCAGAATCCACACAAAAGTCGTTGAAGTTTCCAGAAGATGTTGTTTGATTTGAACTTTTTTGAATATATTACTTGTTACTTTAAACTAGATTCCATAGTTGTCAAGGCCCGGCCCGGCCCGGGCTTCCGGGCCTTGCTTAAGGCCCGAAGGCCCAGCGCCAAATTTCAAAATTCAAATTTTTGTATATTTTTTTTTGGGTTTTGTTGTTTTTTCGAACTAAAAACAATCAACAAAACTTATTTTAACAACATTATAACAATTGAACAATAAATTAAGAGGTAAGGTTCTCAACATTTTTATAACCTTCCAAGTTTCAGGTATTCCTCGGAGCCCTTTATGCTGAAAGAGCGTATGCAAGTGTTTCAAAACTTTGGGCTTATTTTGGTAAGAGGAATAAATAAACTTAAACTGAAAAGAAGAGACGTTTCAGCCAATGATTGTGCTCTTTACTGGGATTCGGACACTTTTGGTCCACGTTTTGTGAGCTCCGAATGTGCTAAAAAATTTCCTGCGGGTTTCGATGGACCACTAATTATCATTCTTCCTCTGATTTTTTTCATCGTAACTATTATTTTGAATTTGATGACATTCACGAAGATTTTGAGATTCTATTTTGTAGGGGTAAGTTTTAGAAGGCAATTCTTAAGAAATTAGTATTTCAGAGTCATAATTTGGATTCGGAAAGTATAGATTATATCAGAAATAATATATAGGGTTTTCGCTATTATGCTTCTTTTTTCCAGACAAAGCGCGCTCCGCTGCACTAGGCGGCGGACTAGCGTTTGGGGAAAGATATTCCACCGAAAAAGCCTGAATTTGGTGGAAGAGCTTTTCGCAAGCGCAAGTCCGCCGCCTAGTGCAGCGGATCGCGCTTTGTCTGGAAAAAGAACCCCAATATTTGTGTACTCCTCGTGGATAATTCAAGAATTTTCAGCTACCTGAGCACTCATCGAGCCTGGCTATTCATCAGTACTGTATTCGTTTGGGAATCTATTCATATGCTTGATGGGTTAGCACTTCTCACACTTTTACCAGAAAAAAAACTTCCGAATTTCCAGATTGATCATGCTTATCGAGCGGTCACGAATTCGCATACAATGCCCGATATCGGATGAAAATTTGCTATTTTCTATAGTTTCAGTTGTAAAAAAAGAGCTATTTGAATGAAATTTTGGATTTGAAATCAGTCTTTGGGGCAATTTTTGAATACCCGGAAACTCAGGCAAATCGTTTTTCGAACTACCCAGGATCTGAATCACACATTCGTGTAGGTATTTTTTCAGCCCGTTTTAAAATGAATTCTAGCGCACAATCCGGTGGAGCGCAATTGCTGCCTATCAGATAGGTTCAGCCTTCTCAGCCACAATTCCGTCACGGGGCCAAAATACGCTCGGTCGCATTCTCGTTGGAAGCGAGCCGAAAATAATTTTGAAAGTTTGGCAACACGTCCACCGACTCCTAAACTCAAGCCGCTTATCGCGTTGCTGTAAACATAGTCGCTTCGAAGCCAACCGCATCGCTCCGCTTCAAGTCGAGCCCATTCAAAAATGATAAATTGACCAGACACTATGCGACCCTGTGTGCGCGACAGAAGGTCTAGAATTTCCGTATCAGACCTCGCAGTAGAAAAAACATCCACGAAAACCCTCGGAGAACCAATGACAAGAAAACTGCCACGGTCGGAGAATTTCATGGTGCATCGCGGTCTTTTTCTTTTGACCACGGGGCACATTTCTCCGACCACTTGAAAAACTTAAGACAAAGATTGAAATAGACAGGTAGGACAAATTATCCAAATTCACAAGTGGCGAAAAAGTTGTTGAAGTCGAACACGTTTCGCATGAAAGAGCAGAGAAGAATCCAAGATACCCACGATACCGTCCTGAAAAAAATTTATGAATATTAGTCTGAATATAATACTCTATATATATATGTTCCCCCAGTTGCCTATCTCAATTTTGCAATGCGAGGTAAAAGCTCACATGTAGTAGTCAGTAGTCAGAGTTGTTGGTTGGAGAGAAATCCGACGACATGACTGAAAAAAACTTTATAATTATTGATTTTTTTTTCAATTTGCTTCTCACTAACCTCATCCAAATCCAATTAGTCCTCATCATTCCCCGATCCAGAAAATTCAAGAAAGGATCAACTACTACACTCTCGTGCATTGCAATCCGATCTACCTTCTCCTTCTCAGGTTCAGAATCAGAATTCATCATCCTAATCAAATAGGATCGACAAGAAAAGTGTTTTGCCAAACCAATCAACCCATCATCTATCCTATTGAGAAGAAAGCAAAGGATCAACTACTACACTTTCGTGCATTGCAATCCTATGTTTCCTCTCTTTTCCAGGTCAAGAATCAGAATCGAAAGGTCCAACATGAACACTTTTCAGTAACGTCAATCCCTCTCGAAAAAGACAGGAATCGAATAGTGAGCAAATGGGTTGAAAATCCAATTATCCTGCCATAACTGTTGTTGCTTCATTTGGATATATCCAATAACAACTTTGCCGAGATGAAGCATTCGGCACATGCTCTTCATCCTCTCTTGCGACGATACTTCTTTTTGATCTCCTGTTTTTTCCGGAAACAGCACTGAAAGTTATGATTAGTGATTTTTCCCGATTTGTTTCTCACTAACCGCATCCAATAGTTTCGAAACGGCCAATTCAAAAAATTGAAAGTTGACCAGACACTTTGCTCGAAGTAGGAACAACATGCGAGTTACTTTCTGGCAATCAGTGCCAAGAAAACTGTCACGGTCGGAGAATTTCATGGTGAACCGCGGTCTTTCTTTACCACGGGACACATTTCTCCGTCCTCTTGAACAAGTTAAGTCAAATAGATAGAAATAGACAAGTCAGACAAGTTATCCAAATTCACAAGTGGCGAAACACGTTTCAGGTGAAAGAGCAGTGAATCCAGATAAGAATCCAGAATTTAGAGAAGAATCCAAGAGTCCCGTTGCTGTTCTGAAAGAAAATAATGAATATTAGTCTGAATATAACACTCAATGTACATCTCCAATTTTTCCCTATAATTGACTACCTCATATTTGAAGTGCGATTTGAAAGCTTTTCAATCTTACAACCTACCATTTCTCCAGATTCTTCATTTTGAGTATTCCTCAGAATTGATATATTTTGCGCAAAGGCGACTCCAATTGTTTCCATTGACCTTCTCCATTTTGCACTACGAGGGAGGAGCTAATTGGTCGGAATTGTTGGATGTAGAGAATTCCGAGAACATGACTGAAAAAACTTTATAATTATTGATATTTTTCCAATTTCTCTCTCACTCACTTCATCCAAAATGAAATAATCCTCATCATTCCCCGATCCAGGAAATTCAAGAAAGGATCAACTACTACACTCTCGTGCATTGCAATCCGATCTACCTTCTCCTTCTCAGGTTCAGAATCAGAATTCATCATCCTTATCAAATAGGATCGACAAGAAAAGTGTTTTGCCAAACCAATCAACCCATCATCTATCCTATAGAGAAGAAAGCAAAGGATCAACTACTACACTTTCGTGCATTGCAATCCGATGTTTTCACTCCTTTCCAGGTCAAGAATCAGAGTTGAAAAGTTCAACTTGAACACTTTCCGGTAACGTCAATCCCATCCGAAAAACAGAGAAACTTTGGACATGTGCGGTATCTTATTGAGAGAAGTCATCATTGTTGCTCCTTCCGCTTTTCAACAGAAAATCCAACGACGTATTTTGAATCATACAAAGGCATCACATCGTTTTCGAAACAGGAAAAGTGACCTGTTCAATCTCATCCTTAGAAGCTATTGGAATGCAGACGAGTTTTCGGTTAGATTGTTTTTCTTGGACCACTCTAAAATACATAGGTATTTGTTTCTGAGAATGCATATCTTACTAACCTCATTCAAGTCAAATTATTTCTCATCATTCCCCAAATAGAGAGAAGAAACTGAAGGATCAACTATTACACTTCTAAAAAAGTGCATTGCAATCCGATAGTCCTCCTCTTTCTCAGGTTCAGAATCTATAACGGTGCTCCCCGAGAAGTCTTCTTTCGTTGAATACACTTCAACTGACTTATTCGACATGAGCGGCCACTTTCATCATTTCTCCTTCTGTTCTGAAAAAACGAAATATTTGAAAGAGTCAAAAGTCTCAAACTCACCAGAAGCTCCTCCTCTCTTGTTTTCTTTTGTCTCCTAATCAAAACATTGCACAGATTATGTATTGAGAGTCGTCGTCACCATCAAAGTCAGAATCCTTTCGGATCTTCAAGACTAGCTCATCTGGTGGCATCACATTGTTTACAGATATCAATGGCAACATCAGCCTTGGAACTCATTCAACGACACTTCTTGTAGCACCGAAAAACAACGATTATTGATTTTTTCCAATTTCTCTCTCACTCACCTCATCCAAAATGAAATAATCCTCATCATTCCCCGATCCAGAAAATTCAAGAAAGGATCAACTACTACACTCTCGTGCATTGCAATCCGATCTACCTTCTCCTTCAGGTTCAGAATCAGAATTCATTTCTTCGAGTCTACAAATAGGATCGATAAGAAAAGTGTTTTGTCGAACAGATCAACACATCATCTATCCTATAGAGAAGAATACAAAGGATCAGCTACTACACTTTCGTGCATTGCAATCCGATGTTTCCCCTTCTTTCCAGGTCAAGAATCAGAATCGAAAAGTTCAACTAGATCACTTTCCAATACCGTCAATCCCACTCGAAGAAGACAGGAATCGAAAAGTGAGCAAATGGGTTGAAAATCTAAATACCCCACGATCTCCAATCACTGGTAATTATTACACTTTGAAGATGTGCGGCGACTTTCATCGTTGCTCGTTCTATTCTGAAAAAAAAACATTTTTTTTTGGACAAGTCAGAAGTCTCAAACTCACCAGAAGCTCGTGTTCTCGTCAAAAAACTTCGTCTTCTGGTCAAAAAACTTCACGATAGATTAATTGAGAATTTGTCTTTTGATGTGAAGTATTCTCATCGTCATCATCAAATTCAGAATCCTGTCAGAACTTCGAGGTTGGCTCGTCCGGTGGCATCACATTGGCTACAGGATGGGAACATCAGTCTTGGAATTGATTTAACGACACTTCTTGTTGTTTTTCCTTCTTCCGGAAACATCACTGAAAAACAAGGATTATTGATTTTTTCCAATTTCTCTCTCACTCACCTCATCCAAAATGAAATAATCCTCATCATTCCCCGATCCAGAAAATTCAAGAAAGGATCAACTACTACACTCTCGTGCATTGCAATCCGATCTACCTTCTCCTTCTCAGGTTCAGAATCAGAATTCATCATCCTAATCAAATAGGATCGACAAGAAAAGTGTTTTGCCAAATCAATCAGCCCATCATCTATCCTATAGAGAAGAAAGCAAAGGATCAACTACTACACTTTCGTGCATTGCAATCCGATGTTTTCACTCCTTTCCAGGTCAAGAATCAGAGTTGAAAAGTTCAACTTGAACATTTTTCAGTACCGTCAATCCCATCCGAAAAACAAGAATCGGATAATGAAAAGAAGAGTAGAAAATCCAAGAATCCTGCGATTTCCAATCACTGTAGCTGCTTTTTCCATGGTACCACAGAAGATCCAATATCGTTTTTTGAACCATCTCGATACATCCAGTAACAACGTTGGCTCGATTTCGACCTCTTCTTCTCATCCTCGTGCTCTTCACCCTCTATTTTATTCTCGTCGTCATCATCAAATTCAGAATCCTGTCAGAACTTCGTGGTTGGCTCGTCCGGTGGCATCACATTAGCTACAGTATGGGAACATCAGTCTTGGAATTGATTTAACGACACTTCTTGTTGTTTTTCCTTCTTCCGGAAACATCACTGAAAAACAAGGATTATTGATTTTTTTCCAATTTGCTTCTCACTAACCTCATCCAAAATGAAATAATCCTCATCATTCCCCGATCCAGAAAATTCAAGAAAGGATCAACTACTACACTCTCGTGCATTGCAATCCGATCTACCTTCTCCTTCTCAGGTTCAGAATCAGAATTCATTTCTTCGAGTCTAATCAGATAGAATCGACAGGAAAAGTGCTTTGTCAAACAGATCAATTCTTCTTCTATCCTATAGAGAAAAAACAAAGGATTAACTATTACACTTCCCGGAAAAGTGCACTGCAATCCGATGTTTCCACTCCTTTCCAGGTCAAGAATCAGAATTGAAAGGCTCAACTTGAACACTTTTCGGTAACGTCAATCCCAACCGAAATAGGCAGGAATCAAATGGTGACGAGGTGAGTTGAAAATCCGAATATCCCTCGTCCAATCATATCCAATCACTATCGCTGCCTTTTCCACTATTCGACCATCGTAGATCCATCATCGTTTTTGAATCATCCGAAATCATCAAATGGTCTCCAAACTCGTCTCCGACTGACATGCTCTGAAAATGTTGAATCAGGTTTTTTTTCAAAAAGGTGTCTTCACTCACCTGCTCCTTGTTATACCATCCTTTCTCCCTTGGAAAATCACAGACGAAAAGCAGAAGGACACAAAAAACACAGAAAAAACGATGAAAAAACGACGAAACACAAAGGAACGACGACGACAACAACGACTCCAAAAAACAAAGAAAATGAATGAATAGTGAAAAATGATGACAAAAACAAAATATATAAAAAAATTTCGCAGTAGATCAAAAATTTTTTTTGCAAAAAAATTTTTATGAGGTTTGAATTTATGAAAATTAATTTATCGATTTTTCTGTTTTCGACTGTTATCAGAGTTTCGTCATTTTCCTTGAATTCTGAGATAAACAAGTTTCTGATTGTGAGATTCTGAAATATAGAACAATTAAAATTTCAATCTTTGATGTTCTTAGATTCACAATTTTCAAAGTTTTGAGATTTTGAAGTTCTCGATTCCATAGTTCTATGCTTTTCTAGTTTTCAGTTTCAGCAAATTTAGATATTTCAGATTTCATCCACGATAAACAATGTGCCCCGCATCTACCGCCGTGAGCTCACGCAAACTCACAAAAAAACAGCGCTACCGTCGCAATGCTGGATATCGAAAGCGAGCTCTCCGGAAGTCCGTCGAGGCTGCCCAGTCTGTCGAGGTGAGCATTTTCTTTTCAATTTTTTCGCATCCATATTACTAGTGTTCCGAACAAAGCTCAATTTTGAGCCTAACAAGGGAAGTGTTTTTAGACACCGCTTGGGAATTTTCTGAAAGTTTGCTCATAAGTACTATCAAGTATGCTGAAAACAGTGGTGCAATTTTTATCTGCCCAAATTTAGTTTCAGTGCCAAAAAATGACCCAGAAAGCGTTTTCAGTACTAAATTCCACATACAAACTTATTTTTTTCCACGACTGGATTACTTTTTGGAGAAAATTTTTGTACCAGTCTGCCTAAAAAATGTTTATCTATCGATTGACATACATTTCAAGCGAATTCTGAGAAAAAAATTTTTTGACAAAATTGAGCATGGGTACCCCCAGGCTCTTCAAGGGATTTTTTGAAGTTTTTCTAGAAATCCGAAAAAACAGTAGTATACTGTTTCTACAGTCAAAAAACATACACACAGCAATTTTAAAGGTGGTGTGCGGGTTTTTAACATAAGGGCTCACATGGGGTAAAAATATGTGAATTTTCATAATATCATGATGAAAACGCGCAAAAAAATTTCTTACGGCCGCAAAACGCCGTCAAAGTGCGATTTTTTGGTACGGTAGTGGTCCCTGATGGAAGAGCTGGCCTAGCTTTTTCCACTAGTCCGCGGGCCGCCGACGCGGCGAAATTCGCATATTTTCCCGAAATTTTCAATTTTTTAGCCAATTTGCGGATAAATTATCAGTTTTTCTGCATAATATGTTAGAAAATCACCTGACAATGCCGCCACAAATGAGTTTTCACTGTTTTTCGCTAAAAATAAGCGAAATTCGGTTCGCGAGAAAGGGACCACTACCGTAGTGCAAATCGCACTTTAACGGCGTGTTGCGGCCGTAAGAAATTTTTTTGCGCGTTTTCATCATGATATTATGAAAATACATGTATTTTTACCCCATTTGAGCCCTTATGTTAAAAACCCGCACACCACCTTTAATACAAAAAACTTGCCTTCGGACCCCAAAACAGTCAAATTCCAAAAAATGCTGAAATCCTCAAATTGGTCATGTTTCTTCAAAACGACCGAAAATGGTCAAAATATTGCGAGTTTGCCGGCTAATATTATAGTGCTGATTGTTTTATCAAGATTCCAGTCGAAAAAACTGAAAAAGGAGCCATGAATTATTTCGAAATCGTACGATCTCTGTTTGACGACCTAGCTTTTCGAGCCGCCATAAAAATTTTCTGGGTCAATATGGGCAGAAAAAAATTACGTCATTTTTTTCAGCATGTTCGATAGTACCTTTGGGCCAACTTTCAGAAAATTCCCAAGCGGTGTCTAAAAATACTTCCCTTGTAAGCTCACGAAAAATCTCTATGAGCCAGGCTCATGAGGCTCATTTTCATATCACGTTCAAGTTCAAAAAGGCTCATCATCAAAAATTTCATTTCTCATCGGATTCAGAAAGGCTCATAGGTCTCATTTCGAAATCAGCGTGAAATTAAAAAAAAGCTCATGAGGCTCATTTCAAAACCAAGCCCACGAGAAAAATTAAGGTTTAAAAAGGCTCATCATGAGCTTTCAGTTGCTCCAAAAACAAAAGTTTCCAAACGTGACCTTTTATTCCCAATGATTTATAAAGAAAATGAAAATGAAAGGCTCAAAAAAGGCACATTCGAGTTTTACGTTCAAAATTAAAATGAGCCTTTTTGAATCGCATGAGCCTTTTTAAACTTTTTGAATTTTCATTTCTAAGCCTCATGAGCTTTTTTTGAAGATTACGTGAGATTCAAAAAGGCTCAAGGCTCATTTCTGTCATTTTCAATCGGAACTCTACATATTACCTATTTCCAAAATTTTGGCATCTTTGACATTTTTAGTCCAAAAGGGTGAATTTTGAGAGTTTCAAGATGTAGTTTCCAGACATCCTATGTTTTGTTGTTGTCAACTTTTTTGTAGTACCACAATTATGTTAGTTTGGTTGCATGGAAGATCGAAATCAGCACTAAAATAAGACGAAATTTGAAATGTTTTAGAATTGCTTAAAGGGGGAATAAACTATTCTAGAAATGTTATTGTGTATATATGGATCGACTCAGAATTTCGAGATAATGTGGGTCTCAGTTGTAAAAAAATTTTGAAAATTTGTCCAAAAAGATATAGGCCGTCAAAGATACTAAAAACGGTCCGTACGGGTAGATGATTTTTTGATATTTGTACTGAAAAAAGACTTAAAAATCAATTTTTCAGTCGCTACCCGAAATCAAATTTGAATTTTTAAAAAAATGCAAAATCAGCTACCGAAAACAATACAGGCATTCATATTGTTTTAATCTCAACTTTCTGTCTTCAATTCGATTTCTCTTGTATCTCCATTCGAAATCAGATTTGTTCGCCTTCAAACATCAGAATACTTCTTCAATGCTTGATTCAAATCTTAAAAAACTAACTTTTTAATTTCTTGGTTTCCAAATTGGACAAAAAGAAACTGAAAATTGGACAAAATTTTTGTCTGTGAAGTTGCCCGATATGTGGATTTTTCAAACCCGAACTAAAAAACCCTAATCTGGATTCTTGGTTTCTTTAAAAAAAATACAAAGAACTTCTTTTGTAATCTTACTTATATATAATCCGCTAAAAAGTCTGTCCGTTTCTTGGTCACGATGTCCGCTTTAGTTTTCGAAAGAAAGAATTTTGCCGCACCACAAAATCGAACCCGCGACTATCGCGTGGCGGACCAGCGCGAAACCGACTGCGCTACGCGTGCAACAGTGAACTGAGGTGGCCGGTGGCGTATAAAAACGCGAGATTTCTAAGCAAAATTGAGCGGCAACGCCGCGAATTCAGCCTGCGGTGAGTAGGCTGGTTATATATAATTATGTATTTTTTCAGAAATTGCCCGAGTACCGAGACGTTTTGGATGGTTCGATTGGAGAAGAAGTGTTAATCGACACCGAAAAAATCTCCAAGGGAATCAAACAATGGTGTATTAGAAAATCAGTCTCGACAACGAAATTTGCACAGAGAGTACTTCGAATCAGCGGAATCCATTTTCTCATGCTCAGCACGGCTCCGAAAGACTGGCTGAAGCGGGATCGTAACGAACGGAACTACTTTGTGAAAATGTTCAATTTTTTGGAGGTGTCGGAGGACGAGAAGCACAAAATTTTGGAGATGGACTCTGAGCTCGGCAACCCAGATGAAACACCAATTCCGAAAGACGTACTTATCGATATTATTGAGGGAAATGGAGAAGGAGTGAGTTTCTAGAATCCAAATTAATTGAATTATCAATGTTTGACTCTTCAGTTGCTGACCCCGCTGCGGAAAAAATGGGAACTGTTTGGAACACCCGGGAACACTCCGGAATTCTCGAGTTCATCGGTACAGGAAGGATCGGCGATGGAACAACTGAAGACTCCAGAAATTTCCCGATCGCCAATTTTCCGTTTCGACACTCTTGATGGTCCCATTTTTGAAAAGAATTCGGATCTAAGATTCTGTTTCGATCTCGGCCAAAGATCACCAATCGATCGGAATCCATTTGAGTTCAACTGCATGGACAGCAGTCAGCCAGACTCTCAAGCGGCCGGTGTACGATTGGAGATCGAAACGACTCTCGAGAAACTACACGCGGCGCTAGAGGAGGGAGAAGCACTCAAGCGCAAATTGCAGGCGCTTTTGGATCAGAAGTCGGCCAATCAGAATCCAGAAGATTCCGGAGAGCTCGAAGTTGGAGAGGCCTCCATTGTTGTAGCCGGTGGAGGACGGCTCAGGAGAACTTGCCTTCTCCCACAGGCTCGAAGGGTGAGAAATTTACAATTTTCCAAAAAAAAATCAATTTTTAAAAGTTTTTTTTTGTCTGAAAGTGAATGTTTTCAGACGGATGCCCGACATCTTGGCCTCTTCCAGCCGCTGGCCAACTCGACGCCAATGCTCTCTCCGAATCATGAAGATGGCGCGAATGAGGGTCAAAAAGATAATGTGGACTCGGTGGAGAATAAAGAAGCGAGAAATGTTTCGAACTTATTTGATTATGTACATGTTTAGAAATCTCGAAAAAAATGTTAATCTTTTCTTGATTTTAGAGGTTTGGGAGAAAATTATCTGTAATTAGGATAGGAAGTTCTCAAATGTCCGATGAATTTTGATCTATGATTTTTTTTTTGGATTTTTTTGGTCGAGGACGTCTTCTACTTTTTCTTGATATCCTTCTCATTGATCTTCCCGTGCCCATGCCCACACACCTTCTCCTCTTGATATTCTTGAAGTTCCCGATTTTCATTTGCTGTCCCCGCTTCGTTCCCCCTTAGATAGTATCATCGTTCTAATTATCTTTGCTTTTCTTGTTGTTTCCCATGAGCCTCATTTGCCCACTAGAAAAGCTTCCTCACCACCCCAGCTTCTATTCCCTGTCCCAGCCAGATTCCCCCCTATCCCTTGATCTCGATGGCTGGAGGTTAACTAGTCCCATGTTGACCTACCCCCCCCCCCCCCTCCCTATTCTTATGAAGCAGCTTTTGTATATATTTTTTATAGCCAAACTAGACTCTCTGACAGTTTTATAAATAATACTTAGAAATCAAATTTGAAAGTTTTTCCACTTTCTGAACCCAATCTTTCAGATCAAAATTCAGCCGGGTGCATGTCTACCTAGAAATCAAATTTATGAAAGTCTTGTCTACGCAATCTCTAATTTTCCAGTCATACGTTGTCCAGTGAGTCAAGAAACACATTCGAAAAAAGTTAATACACAAATTGGCAGAATCTAATTACGGTAGTCTTGATTTCATATTGACGGAACAACGAAGAGTGTTGGCTATATTTACTTGTTATTTTTCAAAAATTTGCATGGTTTCATTGTGGTTTATCTGCTCTGAAACTAGTTAAATAAATTCGTTGTAAAGTCTCTAGCACAATCAGTAACATCCCCAAGAAATGTTTTCGTCGGAAGTCTCAATTTTCGCTGTCTTCAATTTGCAAAATCTGACACAGAATCTTTCGATATTCTCGGTATTCCATTTGAGACGCCCACACAAATGCATCATGTGTTTTTTTTTCCGCAGAAAAATCCTCCGCAAAAGTTCAAAAGATCAAAAACGTTATTCCTCAATGATTTATGACACAAAATTCTTATTTAAAAAATATACAAATTCAAATCATGACGGACGAATTCCACAAACATATCCTTTCCAGCAACCTGCGTTGTTTCCAGCCAATGGGGAGTTTCTGGAAACGAAAATTATTGAAAAAAATTAATGACTTTGGTCGGCTCAGGGGGCAGTACCTCAAAAATGTTTTGCTCTAATTTTGTCAAAATATGCCTCAGGCAGGCCCGAAGAGCCACGAAGGCACAAATTGGTTAAAATTATGCCAGCCGTCTTCCTCCCTTTAAAGAAGGTTGGACACATCAAAAAAGTATGTCAAAATGCGCCTCAGGTAGGCCACACGGGCACAAATAGGCTTAGGGCATAAAAATTGGCATAAGCTCGAATTCCGCCCTAAAATAACTTACGGTGTATCATCGATACCGTACTCCGTCTCACTGTTTAATCTCAACACCAACAGATTCGCCGGCGCCAGTGTGCCATCGGGCTCACCGGGGAGCCACGTGTACCCTTGAGGGGGAATGGTCAGTAGGGGGTCCGAGAAGTCAAAGGCCTGGAATATTTTTAAATTGCGAATTTTTAAATAGATTTTGGTACCGAAATCGAATTACAAGTTGTTGAAGTGACATTGATACATGTGGAAATTTTTGAGCCGTCGAGCCAGATTCCAGTGAATGTGTATTTTACAGTGTCCACAGTGTAGGCGGCGATGAATTGATAGATGGGAATAGCGAGGGCTGAAAAAGGAAGTATGAACAAAAAAAGTGCCAAGGGGACCCACCTGATATCCAATCATATTCTGCTTGATTCTCGATTCCACTCAAGATACTATTCGAGTATACGGTATCGCACATGATTTGCGCAATCGTCTGATTGCAGCATTGGGTGTGTTGTATCACCTAAAGTATTGTAACAGTAATCTAAAGTAATCCCATGGACCTTTGGCCCAAAAACATCGGAGGCCCTCAAAAAACCGAAGGCCCATAACGGAACCGCAGACCCGAAAAAATCGAAGCCCCAAAACAGAATCGAAGGCCCAAAACATAATCGGAGGCTTAAACAAGCGGAGGCCCAAAACATAATCGAAGGCCCAAACAGGCGGAGGCTCATGGCGGAATCGGAAACCCATAAGACAACCGGAAGCCCAAACAAGAGGAGGCCCCAAAAAATCGGAGGCTTATAATAAATTGGAAGCACAAACAAGCGAAGGCCCATGGAAGAATCGGAGACCCACAAAAATTGAAGGCCCATAGTATTGGAGGCCCATGGCGGAACCAGTGGCTCAAAACAGAATGGAATGCCCAAAAAATCGGAGGCTCAAATAAACGGAGGCCCAAAAAATCGAAGGCCCAAAAAATCGGAGGCTCCAAATAGAATCGTAGGCACCAACAACCGGAGACCCCCAAAAGTCGGAGGCCGAAAATATCGGAGGCCCAAAAAATCGGAGGCTCAAAAACAGAATCGAAGGCCCAAAACAAGATCGGAGGCCCAACAAGCGGAGGCCCATGGCGGAATTGGAGGCCCGAAACGGAATTGGAGGGTCAAAACAAAGTAGGAGGCCCAAAACAGAATCGAAGGCCCAAAGTAGAATCGGAGGCCCAAATAAGCGGAGGCCCATGGCGGAATCGAAGGCACAGTTATGGGCCTCCGGTTTTTTTGGGTCTGCGATTCCGCCCTGAGCCTCCAATTCCGCTTTGAGCCTCCGATTCCGCCATAGGCCTCCAATTCCAGAGCAAAGCCTAGTAATCTACAGTAATCCCTAACCTGCATACACCAAGGCCCTTTGGCCCTCACAAACAGGCTAAAGTTTGTCGGGCAATTGAGCGCATTCCCTGTGGAAAAAGTCCATGTGGGATCCGAATAGGAGACTGAGTAGTTTTGATAAGAGGTGTTGGTAGAGGTGTATCCCTGGAATGAAAATGGACTACAAATTACAAAAAATTTTGAGAAACCGATGCTATTCCGGAATCATCTAGTGGACAAGTGTCTGTCGTGGAAATTTTGAAGGCAAAAGTTTCGTCGTAGTTTCGAGTGGCCGTCTGGATTTGACCGATTTGGAAGAGTTGGCAATTCTCGTCGTAGACGGCCTGGAAAGTTACAGTCGGGCTTAGGCTCGGGCCGGACAAGTTTTCTATCAACCAAAGAGGATTTTGAGCCGCGGCTCGCGCCCGGCCCTTGGTCGGCTCAACACTATCTTACCACACACGCTGGCATACTGTAGCAATAATCGAGACACTCATCCCACGTGGCCCCGAGTGCTAATGGGTTACTGTAGTTTGTGAAGATCGACGGCTCACCATTAGTCACAATCATTTTGAATGTGGAGCGTGTCTGGAAGGTGCTCAATTTTGGGAACTCTCAGATTTTACCTACCATAGGTACCATCACTAATAACAGAGTTACAGTAGGAATAAAGGAAAATTTGCAGATTTTCATTTTGTTTTATGAAGATGTGTATGTTTGTGAAAAGTTGGAAAAAGTGTTTTTCCAAGAACATGCGACTTAATAAAACCATGGATACGGAGCATTTGATGAGGGCTCCGCGGGGGGCTCATCGCGGAGAAATAAAACATGGAAATTTTGCTTGTTTTGAAGAGAAAAAGATTTCGATGTTTGATTTGAAGGTCTTTTGGCGTCAGATTTGTTGTGAGATACGCAAACACTGAATCTTACGCGCAACTGTTTGAAAAAGAGCCCTACAGTAACCCTTGGACGTTTGGTTTATTTATTTTGGTCAAAACTTTAAAGATTCTCAGATTGTATTAATTCTTTGGATACTGAAATTTTCAATTCAGAATCCAAGAATTTTCCAAAAACAATAAAAACACGACTTACAGTAACCTTTAAAGGCACATGAACTTTTTTTTTTGATTTTTCGATACTTGTTTTTTTCCATGTCAATCTTACGTTCGCTATCTAGCGCTTTTTTAATTTCCGATACTGCAAATTTCCGGATGAGAGATTGATGTGACATGTGGAAATGAGGGCCCCCTATAAAAAAGGAACCTTGAAGATGACGTGATTCTGGAGATTCAGAAAATTTGGCTCCGCGAGGTTTCGAAAGGGTGACGTTTCGAAAGTGTAACGTTTCGCAAGTGTGACGTTTCGAAAGTGTGATATTTCGAAGGTGCGCAATTTCACGAGTGCAACGATTTGCTTTTGAAACGACAAACTTTCGAAATGTCACACTTGCGAAACGTCACACTTTCGAAACGTCACACTTGCGAAACGTCACACTTTCGAAACGTCGCGGAGCCTATTACTCAGTCACCGACCCTTGAGCCTTCAAAACAACGACACTCCGCAAAAATTGTGTGCGCGTTGTTTAGCGTAAATCGACACAAGTTTTCAAATATTTAGTTGTTGGTAAGGCAGCCGCGGCGGGCCGAGGAGGCTCAGGGGTCGGCGACCGAAAAAATTTTCTCTTTGAGACTTGGGATGCTGTAGATATCTTAGATTTTAATATTCCCCTCTATAAAAAATCGTATAGCTCATAAAAATTGGCCCTGCGCACACACCAATTACATGTAATAGAAAATCTCATAAAACGCCTAATGGGGGTCCCCTATTCCTCATTTTTCCATTCTTCCAGGCCTTCAATGCCCCCGACCACCTTGCTCCTGGCTCTTCTGCTCAACTACGCTCTTCAACAATTCCTACATACCGTAACCCCTCTCATCATGGACCCCCAAATGCTTCCGAATAAACCTCGAATCTTCTCTATCCTCGATTCCCTCTTTTTGCTCACTATTTGGGCTTGCTCTAGCTATGAGCCCAGCCGACAGAAGGCTCATGAGCTATTCTGCCTCGGGATGATAGGAATTGTACACGTGGCGTTTGCCTGGATTGTTGTTGGTGTGAGTTACAGTATGCCTCCTACAGTACCTCTAATTCAAATTGCAGACCAAATCTCTATTCTTCCTATTCTCCCTACCAGTCTTCATCGCCATTGGACCTCTTCACTCGATTTGCCTCATCATTGAAAAGGCTATACCGAAGACCAAGTTCTGCAACATCACCCTCTCCTATCTCGGCCTCGCTGCGGTTACGGTAGGTACCGTAATACCAAGATAATAGTCCAAAAAAAGCTTGTAGATCCATCAAATCCCACAAGCCAGTCAGTACGCTTTGATGATGTTTGGTACCGCTTACTGCATGCATTTGATTTTGGGGAAGTTCGAAGAGGAAGAAGTAGAGACCGAAGAAAATTGAACTTCTATTTTTGAGACCCATTTTTGAAAATGAATTGTTAACTTTATTATATGTATTTTACTACAATTGAAAATCAATAAGTCGGAAAATGTTTCTTAACAGTCGAAATCGAAATTGAATTTATATTTATGCCCCAATGTTTTTTTCCACGGGGGTGTGGTTTCCATAGAATTCCAAACTTAAAGTATGATTGCAATCATTTTTTTTATTTTCTCAAATGATCGATCATTAGAGAAAATAAAAAATGACTGTATCCTATGTACTTTAAGGATCACAAATTGGTTCATAAGTGAAATCAGCATAAAAGCTCTTACAACTCTTCACTTTGAAGTCATATCCCCAAATGGTATTCTAACATTAAAAAACTCCAAAATTCAACTGCAACCCTGCTCTACTAAACTTAGAAGCCTCTTATCACTAACATGCTCCACTGAACTCGATTCGTGTGCGCGGGTTTATAAAATATACGAAACAAACATCGAACCAATAAAATCTCAAATAGTTCGTTCGATTCTGGAATCAAGATGAGCAATGTTAACAGCGGGAGTGACGATGAGTAAGATAACAATGGTATACCAATAAGGTTTTTTTCTTGTTGCAGCTATAAGTCACTTAGGGGCACAAGTCGATTCCTGTAAGTCTGGGGCGGTTGCATTTCTACCAACATTCGGAAAGTTACAGTTTTGACTGGTTCAAAGACAACTGTGCATCGTCTGGTGAGATAAACTAGCATCTTTCGGCCCTTTATGATTTAACGGGGGTTTTAAGAATAGACAGGGGTTTTGAGAATTAGCGGGGGTTTTGGGTTTTTTTAATTTTTCAAACTGAGGACCCTAACTGAGCTTTTATACAACCCCTCAAGTGGATAATAACACATTTTTCTAAACACTAGAGATCATTCCGAAGATTGAACCATAAAAACAAAAATAACTAATTAGACTCGAAATATCAACTTAAAACAACTTAAGGACTAAAAACTAGATAAAATAAGACTAATTGAGATAAAACAATCATAGTTTGCTTTTAATTGATCAAAACCCCCGCTAATTCTCAAAACCCCTGCCTATTCTTAAAACCCCCGCTAATTCTTAAAACCCCCGTTAAATCATAAAGGGTCCATCTTTCTAACAAAGTATAATAGTATAATATAATATAAATATTATAAAATATTATAATATAATATAAAATGATTATAATGTATTAAAGTATAATATTTGTTATTTGCAGATCAGTGTGAAACTATTCCGCAAGACGCGATCAATTATTGTGAATATAGGAGTCGAAAACTAGTTGTAGGTGGTCCAATTGATGTGAGTTCGTGTACGACCAATAAGGATATAGCCTTCGAAGTATATTGCAAGACTGCGTGCAACGGTAGGTATCAAGACAAACTAGTTTTTTACTTTCTTTATGTCAGTGTCCGGATGCAAGAAATTCCACACCACCACTACAACCACCCCGTCTACCAATATGCTTCCCTTCATCATCGGAGGAATCGTTAGCGTCGTTGTCCTCCTTGCCATTGGAATCGGTATTTACTGTTATTGTCGCAAGAAGAAGGCAAAGGGACAATCAATGAGTGGAGTCACTGTCGGAGGGTCCACGGCAACTGGAACAACCAAAACTGGAGCAACGACGACTACCGGAGGGACCATTAACACTGGAGCAAGATATTAAGTGTGAACTGATATACTTATTCTATAACTCGTTTTGTGACTATAAATTTTTCTTGTTGAAATATTGGAAAACTGTTTTGTTTTTGCTAGGGACCAGGAGTGGTAGCTTTCCATTACAGTGTCACTACTATGACAAAAAAAAACAATGCTGAAAATGGAACACTGACTACTACCGGAAGAATGAAGTTGAGCCTCTAAAACCTAATCCATCAAAATATTCCATCACCAAATCCCAGTACCCCACTCTCCTGGCCCGTTGCCCTTGTTTTTAGAAAGTTCCAAATGCTCGATTTTCAATATAACCTTCAAAAAATGAGCCGAAGTTGGAGAGTTAGGCGTGAGCAACCAGAGTTAGTGTGAAATCTCGACTTCCCAGAAAATCATTCTTTCCAGTGTCGGCTCCTTGAACAAGTATGGGAAACAGATGTAAGTTTAGAGGTTGAGATTCTTTCCAATTTTCAGCCTTTTCAGCTATAAATGGTTCGAAACCAACTGTCCGTCCACACCCAAAAAATGCGATCCATTTGTCAAGGACGAGGTGCTCAGACATTGTCAAATCCAATTTACGATGGGCCACTATTTCAATGGACATTCAGGAGAGGATAGTCGTACAGAATGTCTTGCTGTAATGGACAAGACTTTCAGGGAGTACTGTAAGGGTGTCAAAAATAGTAAGTGAGAATTCTGAAGTACAGTAAGACGGGGTCTTTCAGAAGTCTCCGGGTGCTATCAATTCTATCCAACGACTTCTGCGCCTACCACAACTACAGTAATCCCAAGTACCCCTAAACCGAAATCCAAACTTCCAATGATCATTGGATGCACAATTGGAGGGGTCCTGGTTTTTCTGGTATTAATTATTTTGATTTATTGTTGTTGTACTAAAAAGAAGGATGCGGTAGAGATGGTTGGAGGATCGGAACCCTCGAATCTGGGAAAAAAGGATACTGTAACGAAAACAAAAAAGACATCGACTACTACCACTGGGACAAAGACAACTGGGACGAAGACTAAAAGTACTACTTGGATTTAATTGATCTTATTTTTTTTAGTTGTTATAAAATATGAGAAACTTGACAAGAAAAAATGGTGAAAATTCCAAATTTTGACTCGAAAAAATTTTTTCAAAAAAAGTATATAATGTTATTATAAATCAAATTCTGAGTTCAAAACAAAAACTAAACCTTCTGAAAGTGTTTTCGAGCTGAGAAATGGGTCCTCAAAGTCCCCAATTGCCTGCAACTTTGAGAGCTCATAAAAAAATTTTCATTCAAAACAGAGGCTCAAAAGAATAATAAAGAGAGGTTACTGTACACTTGATACAAGGTAAAATGAGATTCTGAGGTGTACTGTGAATTGCTGCAGATTACTGTACTTTCGTTGTTGATACTGTCATCATCAACTGACGAGCCTTCTCCTCGACGGCATTGGCGATGCTGGTTTTTCGGTTTTTTTCACATCGTTGTTTGTAGATCTGCAACTTTTTTTGAATCGATAATAGGGGGTGCAAAACCAAAAACTACACACCTTTTTCTCCTGCTCACTGAGCATCTCCCATTGCCTGGCAATGCTCTGCGAGATCTGCCCGAAATTCGCGTATGGAGCCGACCGCTTCTCCATGGATTGTTTCTCACGGAAAAAGAGAGCGTAGGCGGAAGTGGATCTGAAATTTTGAAATAAGAAAAAAAAATTCCTTCAATTTGAGCCAAAAATCAAGAACATTGGTCGAAAATGAGCAAAGTTAGGGGAATCCTCAGATTTTTCAGAAAAAAATTTTTTTTCAAAAATTTTTAACAAATAATTTTCAACCCTAAAAGCTCCACTCACCGTATTTTCTTCTTTTTCTGCTCTTCTGTGACTTGAATTGGCGCAGAATATTTCGACGAAAAAACTCCAATAGTTGGCTCCAATTCGTACCATTGAACGAATTGGTTTGGGATACGGTAGCGATCAAAGTCGAATGGAATAGAGGAGAAGTTGGTGGTCATGCTGAAAACACTTGAGCTAAAAGTGAGCTTAAAAATTGAGAGAGATTGAGCCCAAAATCAATGGAATATGTGGGAAATGAGCAAAGTTATGGAGGTTTGAATTTTAGTGATTTTGAAAAAAAACAATTTTTTACAACCCGGGACTTTTTTCTATTTTAAGATGCAATTTTTAGGCCAAAATTTATTAGAAAATGTAGAGATTAATTAGATCTACAAAATGGTATTAAATTCGATACAAATTCATAACTAAATCTGTTTGAAAAACGGAGTCGAAAATCCGGGTCCAAATATTTTTTTTGAGAAAAATTGAAAACGTCATTTTATTGAAATTTTTACTTTTTAAGCCGCGGAACATTACTGATTTTTATACCATTATGTAGATCTCCTCAAGTTCTACATTTTCATATAAATTTTGACCTGAAAATCACAATTTAAAGTGGAAAAAATCGCTTCTGAAAAAAACTTCAAAACCTGAGCCAACCAAAATCACATTCTGAGAGAACTTTATCAAATTTCCAATTTTTTAGGCGAATTCAGCAATGCGAATTTTATTAAGTCTAGTACCATTCTATAGGCCTCATTGAGCTCTACATTTTCATATTAATTTCGACACAAAAATCACAATTTTAAGCCACAAAATTTTGGTCCAAAAATCACAAGTTTACCCCGAAATTTTGACTTGATAATTCCATCTAAAAAGTGATAATTTGAAAGAAAATCATTTGGCTGAAAATCCAAATCTACTCCAAAATATAAATATTCTCATCCACCCGAAGGATGAGATTAGCCGCGAAGATTATCTCTTCTGAAGATGTGTTGAATTATTTTTTCAAAATAAATACGAATATTTGTCATCATATTTTCGATTTTGGAGATAATCTAAAAGTTAATCTTGTTAAACTAATCTCGAGAATTTCCTGGAGGCTTTTTGACATTTTTCAGGAAAAAGATTTTCATCGTCCTCTAATATTCTGAAGCTCTACAGATCCTTTTTACAAACATCAACATGTTTGCTGAACAAGTTTCTTTAGTTTCCAAACACCATAACGTCTTCTGAAACCCCTCCACGTCTTCTATGTATTCCAATTCAGAATCCTTTCTTCAAAAGATTTACTCCAAAATTTTCGAACCTCTCCGACTGACGTACAAACTATCAGCAAGATGTCACTCGATGGATCGGTGTTTATCTTCATTGAGGCGACGGCTAGGTGGCGCCGCCGCAAGGTCATTCAACGCAGCGGCCGACACCTCACGGGTTCCGCCGCCCGCCATGTTTTGTGTGCGCGCCAGGCTCCGCCCACTTTTAAGGGTGGTGAGAAGTTGATGGTTTTTGATGGTTTTTGATGGTTTAAAATGGGATTCTGGGTGATTTTGGGGTGAAAATCACGATTTCGATAGTCAAATCAGTCTAAAATCCCTAGAAATCCCAAAAAATCCAATAAAAATCGTGTCACAGAAGAGGATTCGCCCACTTTTAGGGGCAGGAGAGAAGTTGGTGGTTTTTAATGGTTAAAAATGGGATTCCGGGTAATTTTTGGATGAAAATTGCAACTTCAATGATTAAATTAGTCAAAAATCACTAGCAAACCTAAAAAATCCCATCAAAATCGTGTCACAAGGGATGCTGTAATTTTCAAAAACATCCATGGTTTTTAAATGGTTTTTGATGGTTTAAAACGGGATTCTGGATAATTTTGTGGCGAGAATTATGATTTTATAATCAAATTAGTCAAAAATCACTAGGAAACCCAAAAAATCCCATCAAAATCATGTCACAAGGGATGCTGTAATTTTTAAAAAACCTGGTTTTTAATGGTTTTGATGTTTTAAAATGGGATTCCAAGCAATTGTGACATGAAAATTACGATTTTGATAGTTAATTTTGTCTAAAATCACTAGCAACGCCCAAAAATCCAATCAAAATCGAGTCACACAGATTACTGTAGTTTTCAGAGCTTCAAAATTGTTAGTAAGAAAACCACGACTAACTAAAACTGCTCCATATGCTCCAAACTAAGTCCCGCCCATTTTTTGACCCCCCCCCCTCTTCTACAGTAATTATCCCATTTGTTAGATTACCATAATACCTCTGCCCATTCCTCCTCACCTTTTTGACTTCTTTGTAATTATGTTGCGCAATGGGATAAGCCGCCCTTTTGTGTAAATGTTATGTATGGTATGCTTATTAATCTAATTAAGACGACTCCAGATGGGGCTCAAAAGATAGGTTCATATAAAAAAGTAACAAAAAAAAAAACAGTAAAAATCAAAAATCAACAAAAAACGAAATGTCTAGAAAACAATAAAATTAGTCATATCCACTCTCCATAATCCATTGGTCCACTTTTCGATAGGCGTCCGAGTCCTTGAGATTCATGTGCCAGAATACACGCATTCCCTGGAAAAAATGAGTTAAAATGGGGTCGGGATCCAAAAATGCGTCAACAAGGGGTTACTGTATCTAAAAATGCGTCAAGGACACGGGAAACGCGTCAAGTGAACTCAAAGTGCGTCAACATATCCTACTGTACCCCAAATTGCGTAAGTTTCTCCTACAGTATCCCAAAGCGCGCCAATTTCTCCTATTGTATCACAAAGTGCGTCAACACCCATTACTGTATCCAAAAATGCGTCAAGGCTCTAGAAACGCGTCAAGTCGACTAAAAAAACCTAAAAACTTCCTACTGTATCCCAAAATGCGCCAACACCTCCTACAGTATCCCAAAATGCGCCAACCCTTCCTACAGTATCCAAAAGTGCGTCAACTTACCTCTGACAACATTTCAAACTTGGCGCGCTTCTGCGAGTTCACCACCGGCTCGAACACCCTCTTCAACACGGACTCTGGCGATTTGGCCAATCCAACGAAGAGCTTCTTGAGGATTACGGTAAGTGCCGCGGATCGGGTCGCCCATTCGACGGTCTGCAAAATTTTGAATTTCGCGCCAAAAAATGAAAAAACTACCGTACCTTGAGTACCGTAATCGACATGACCTCATTGGCGATGAGGTGTTGGAGGAGTTGCGCCAGCGAGGCGCGTTGATAGGGTTTTAGTTGGTCGCATTCGCGAAGACGGTCCCAGAGGGCGAATTGGAGAGTGATCTGGAAGAACAGGGGTATCGATAAATGCGTCAAGGATTACTGTAGCCAAAAGAGCGCCAAGACAGGAATTACTGTAGCCAAATGAGCGTCAAGGCAAGGATTACTGTATCGAGAAATGCGCCAAGGAAAGGATTACTGTAGCCAAAAGAGCGTCAAAGCACAGTATCAAGAAATGCGTCAAGGATACAGTAGAAAAAAAAGGATCAAAGCAATAGTATCGAGAAATGCGTCAAGGAAGGATACTGTAGTCTGTAGACGAGAATTGCGCCAAGGCAAGGATTATTGTAGCAAGAAGTGCGTCAAGGCACTGAAAATGCGTCAAGAACCTCCTCAATGTGAATTCCATGCCTTGGCGCACTTTGGGCCACCGGATTGCTTCCTGACGCGCTTTCAGCTTCCTTGACGCGTTTTCCGATACCGTAATCCCTCTTGACGCATTTCTCGTCTCCCCCAGTTACTGTAGCCCCTCAAACTCACCACAAAACGCTTATTAAACTCGCAGAATCGCTGAAGAAGTGCCGCGTAGAATCCATTGAACGTCTTCTCCTTCATCATCATTGCAATGAGCACATGGACAAGCTCTCGCTCTTTTTCTCCTTTCAGCTGGAGCTTCAGAAGACGTTCAAAAGCGTCGTCCTCGTCGTCGGAGGTGGCTGAAAGGGAAAATTTAGTGATTTTCAGAGGGAAATGAGCGATTCTGGCCAATTTTGAGCCAAAAACTGAGTGAAATTGCTCATTTTTCGTTGAAAATAGCTCAAAATGCTCCATTTACGGTCCAAAATGGTTCGAAATGGCTCAAAACGTTCTGTATTTAAAAATGAGCAATTTAAGCCAATATTCAGCCATTCACAGTCAAAGATTTCTTCAAAATGGTCATTTTTGATCTAGAATGGCTCAAGATGCTTCCCCAGTTAAAATGAGCAATTCCAGTCAATTTTGAGTAGATTTGAGTTAAAAATCGCATAAAAATGGGCATTTGTGGTCCGAAATGACTTAAAATTGGCTCAAAACGTTCAGTTTTTGAATATGAGCAATTCAAGACAATTTTGAGCAGTTTTCTTCGAAAAATTGGCTCAAAATGCTTTATTCTTTGTCTAAAATGATGCGAAATGGCTTAAAATGCTCCATTTTTGGTCCAGAGTGTCACTAAATGGCTCTAAACTTCATTCAGCTGAAGATGAGCAATTCGGGTCAAATTTGAGCAAAAAATTGCCTCAAAATTGTCATTTTTGGTCCGAAATGGCTCAAAATGCACTATTTTTGATCCAAGACAGCCTAAAATGGCTCAAAATGCTCCATTCCTACTCACCAACACTGCAAAAGATGTGCCGTCTGACTTCTGAATTCATGCCGGCCTTCGTGGCCAGGGAAACAACTTCCGGTGGGAACGAGGACGTCTTCTTTTGATTGGAGCCGGTGGCGGAGGCCAGAAGACCATAGCCACCTTGCTCGGGGAGCCGGAACGCCGAGCCGACGATCCACCTGGAAAATTGGCTCATTTTTGACTAAAAATTCACTATTTGGGGTCATTTTTGGCCTAAAATCCACAATTTTTGACTGAAAATCGTCCTGAATCGATTCCTTCTCAATTTGGGATCAAAATAACTCTTTTAGGCTCAATTTTCAATGAAAAATAATCATTTCTGAGCACTTTTTGGCTCAAAACCCACCATCTTCCTCTCTCCTCAGCATGCAACAAGTCGTTGAGTGTCATTGAGAGCTCTTTGGAGTCCGAGGAGGCGGAGCTTCCTTTTTCTGGAAAAATTGGAATGATTTTTGGTTCAAAATGCACCATTTTTCCCCTCGAAAACTTACTCTTCGTAACTCCATGCAACACTTTCACTTGCCGCTCCACCACTTCATAGTCGATTGCCTTCGGCGGCGCTTTTTTGAGCCCAACGACCTCTTCGAGCAAGAATTTTGCTCTCGGAAGAGCCGAGATGGGTTTTTGTTGAAACGCGACGGCGATTTCGTCGATTTTCGCGGTCACTTGGGGCCAGGCTGTCTTTTTGAGCGATTTGTAGGCGTCTGGAATGGGACTTTGGAGGATTTTAGGGTAAAAAAGACATGGAAAATTAATATTTTTAAGCCTAAAATCAAGTTTTTGAGGCATTTTTGGTCAAAAACGTTATTTTTTGATAATTTTTCTGCCGAAAATGTTATATTTTAGGTAATTTTCAGCCAAAAACTCATATTTTAGACTATTTTAAGCCAAAAATTCCAAGTTTTTGGCTATTTTCACCTAAACAATCTATTTTTTAAGCCTTATTTCGAGTACTTACAAGCAATGATGGTTTTTATAGCGAACAAATTCGTGAGATTCAAATTTTCTGCGAATTTTTCAATGATTTCGATGAGGATCGCAGGTTGGAGGATCTGAAAATGTTTTTGGACTAAAAGGGCTCATTTCTTACGATTTTTGACTAAAAATAGCTCATTTTTAGCCGAAAATAACACATTTTCAGCTAATTCTTACCCTAAAAACGACCAAAAACGCTGTGAAAACCACACGATTCTCCATGGACTTGTCGTCGGGCTCCTCCTCGTCTTTGGTTGATTTCACGAGATCACAAAGGAAACATTCGACGAAATGGGCGGCTGAAAAAAATTGGGTGAATTTGTAGCCAAATTTGAGGTTTCTGGGACGATTTTGAGCTCATTTAGAGCATTTCGAGTCAAATTTGAGGATTCTGAAGCAATTTTGAGATATTTTGGAGCATTTTTGTTCAAATTCGAGGTTTCTCGGGCAATTTTGAGTCATTTTGAAGCACTTTGAGCCAAATTTGTGGTTTTGAGAGCAATTTTGGGATATTTTGAGTCAAATTTGAAATTTTTAGGCTAAATTTGAAGTTTCTGAAGCAATTTTGAGTCACTTACAGCCTATTTCCAGCTAGAAAAGTCGATTTTAGGCCAAATTTCAGCTTTCCAACCATTTTTTCAGCGATTTTTTCTCAATTTTCATCCATTTTCACTCACAAATCTCATTACTAATCATCGTGTGACACATCGCTATGAATGCTCCGTAGGTGGTGAGAAGCGAGTCTTGTAGTCGGAACGGAGCAAGAAGAGCCTTTGAGAGGAACTTGTAGAGTGCACTTTTGACGTCTGAAATTTTGAGAGTTTTAGCTTCGTTTTGAGCCAATTAGGAGCATTTTTGAGATATTCTAGGTCGTTTTGAAACAATTTTGAGTTATTTTGGTTTATTTTGGAGCATTTTTTAGCTATTTTGAATCATTTTAAGCCTGTTTTTAGTCATTTTGAGCTAATTTGAAGTATTTTCTAATAATTTCGAGTCTTTTTGAACAGTTTTGAAGCATTTTCAGCTATTTTGAGTCATTTTAAGCCTATTTTGTTTTGTGTCTATTTAAAGAATTTTTGAGGTAGATTGGCTCATGTTGAGCTATTTCAGACCATTTTGAAGCTATTTTGAGTCAATTCTGACTATTTCTGGGCTATTCTTGCTATTTTTTCTCATTTTTTGGCTCTTTTCTCACCATTTTTCGAGCTTGTGCTCCACAGCTCGGCGATTCCTTGCTGCGACTTGATCAACATCGCATCCGACAACTTATTAATAATACTATTCACGGCACGGTCCACCCGTTGCTTCTGTTCGTTTGTTGAAGACGTCGATGCGTCGAGCTCTTCTAATTTCCGTCTCGCAGCCGCCGGATCGAATTTGATGAGCTCTCCTGTGGATTTGTTGATTTTTCGACCGTAAATGTCCTCGGCGACGACTTCTGGAGCTTTGGAAAGCTCGGGATCTGAATCCTCGACGCCTTCTTCGCCTTCTGAACCTTCTTCCTCGTCGTCAAGCTCTTCTTCTTCGTCGGAGACCATTTCATCAACCTGGAAATGGCGGGAATTTAAAATTGAGATGGTTAGAATCTTTCTGGGTGCTTCTGGAGGCTTCTGGAGCCGTCTGGACCTTTCAGAATACTTCAGAATCCTTCAGAATTTTTTAGAATCCTTGAAAATCCTTCACAAACTAAAACTGATCTTCTGGCTTTATTTACAACATTTTTTAGACTAAAAAACCGCAATTTTTCCAATTTTCGGGGCAAAAATATTGATTTTTACATATTTCTACTCGAAATCTCACCATCGACTCATCTCCCTCGGACAAATCCAATTCCTCCTGGTCCTCTTCCATTTCCTCTTCTTCCTCCTCGTCTTCTTCTTCATCCACATTGTCCATCTCATCCTCCATGAGCTCCTTGCGTTTTTCAGAGTCGCAGAAATCCAGAAGTACTGAAAAATCAAGGTTTTATGCTCAAAAAATAAGTTTCTAAGCTCAAAAATAAGTATTTAGGCTCAAAAATGAGTTTCTAGGCTTAAAAATGATCTTCTAGGATCAAAAATGAGCTTCTAGGCTCAAAATTAAGTTTCTAGGCTCAAAAATGAGATTTTAGGCTCAAAAATGAGCTTCTGGGCTCAAATATGAACTGTTGGGCTCAATAATGGGGTTCTGGGCTTACAAATAAGTTTCTAGGCCTAAAATGATCTTCTATGCTTGAAATTGAGTTTTTAGGCTCAAAAATGAGGTTCTCGGCTCAAAAAAATCGGTTTCGGGCTTAAAAATAAGCTTCTGTGCTCAAAAATAAGCTTCTAGGCTCAAAAATGAGTTTCTATGCTTATAAATGAGTTTCTAGGCTCAAAAAAAATCGATTCTAGCCTCAAAAAATCGATTTTTAGATGATTTTTTAAACTATTTTTGCTCTATTTTCACTCCTAAAGCTTCAAAATCCCTTACAATCCAATCCATCACTCTTCATCGATTTCGGCACCTTCATCTTCCCGTCTCGCTCTTTTTTCTGCTCATTCACACCCAATAAAACTCCGTACTTTCGAATCGCCGCATCGTCGTCCTCCATTCCATCCTGTTGACTTTCCCGACGTTTTTGAGTGGCCGACTGTAAAAATAAATTTTAAAATCGAATTTTTGCCATTTTTTTCCAATTTTCTCCCACCTGAACCTCTTCCAGATACTGTTCATAGGTCAAATCCTCGTCAGAATCCTCACTTTCATCTCCATACTTCCGTTTTCCCTTGTTCACGCTGACTTCGACGATTCCTCCTCGAGTTTTCGATTTTTTAGCGGAACTTGGGTTCTAAAAATCAAAATTTTATGATTTTAGGCTTAAAAATTGGATTCTAACCTCCTCCTCATCTTCAGAATCATCAAAAACGTCAGATTCATCTTCGGAATCCTCATTTTTATTTTTATTTTTCAAAAATTCGATTTTTCTCGCTTCCTTCTTCGCCTCGGCCTGTCTCTTCCTTTTCCGCTTCTTTTTGTCCTCTTTCGTCATTCCCATCGTCTCCCGCATCACTTGTTCTATCTAAAAACCGCAAAAAATTATCAAATAAAATTTCTTGAAAGGTTTTACCGGTGTTCTTTGAGCGAACGCTTTCGCCTGCATTTTCTTGAGCTGTTTTGCCGATTTTCGCTGCTCTTTTCGAGACATTCCATCTTTTTTGAACGCCGGCAGCTTCATTTTACCCTGGAAATCGAAAATTTAGCAAAAAAATTGAGAAAAAACGAAGAAAGTTGACCAGAAAATAAAAAAATTGGTTGAAAAAAAATAGAAATTCTGTCTGCGCCCTCCTCAATTCACACACTCTCTCGGTGTGTGCGAGAGGGCGCACTTGCATAGCCATTGTAAATTAACGACGGGAGTTTGAAATAAAAAAAACGAAATGTTGAGGTTTTCAGACAATTTTTAGAGTTCCAGGGCTTTTTGAACGCAAATTTTCAAGAAAAGCATAAAGGGATCGAAGATTTATTAAATTTACACTGCATTTTCACAAAGTTTTCACAGAAAACAAAAAAAAATACAACGCAAAAAGAAAAATACCAGTGATGGAGATCAGTGTTTGGGTTAGAATCACTGAAAATAAGTTATTTCAGATTGTCAAATTGTCATGTAAACGCAATGAAATATCAAAATTCAGTCGTATTCTGGATGGTTTCTCAACGAATCGTAGAGCTCCGGCTCTCCGTGCTCTCCAACGAAAATCTTGTGGACACTGGTGAAAATTGGGAATTTCTCAGTTAATTCGTTGATTTCCAACATTTCAAAAACATCCTGAGCAGTTGGGGGCCCTTGGGCACTTTGTCCTTTGAGAAGTTCCTGTTCCACTTGTTGGAGGGGCTGAAATTTGGTGGATTGGGTAATGGGGAGTGTAGTTGTTCGGTGGAGCGCGATTGCATTGTGAAAGTTAATGAATCTGATAGAAGCGATTATGCTGGTCATTTTGACAGTAAAATTTTGAAAATCGGTTGAGAACTCGCTGAGATATAATTTTTTGAAAATCAGGGTCTGAACTTTTTTGAAGTCAAAAATTTCAAATTACCGTATCTCGGTTAGTTTTTAAGCAAAATTGATGGTTTATAGCTCAAAATGCGTAAAATCGAACGGGCTTTAGAATGAAATAAAATTTTATAAAATTGTCTGCAAGTGCGCTCCACTGCACACCTTTTTTTTACGGCACCCACTATAATAGAGAGCGCCTAACTTCAAACGACCGTAGCTCCACTAGTTTTCAAGATTTTTGCCTAATTTTTTTTTTTGCAAAGTTTAAGAAATCAAATCAGTTCTCCATTGATAACAGTTTCCTTTGTGTTTTAAAAGTTGATCAGTGTTAAAAAGTACAATTCCTTATCAACTACTCTTATCAATGTAAAGTCAACAAGTTTTCAGTCCAAAATACAAGTTTCAACTTGAAAATTTCAACTTTTTCAGCATATTTTTCCATTCTAGGCTCAAAAATTTCAATGCTTTGTTAAAGTTCATGCACTCTATCTTACCTTATCACTTTTGATGAAAGCCTCTGCAACTCTTCGATTACGTCCACCGTAGCAAGTAGTGATAAGATCCGCCACACCACACGACTCGAAATAAGTGTGCCCCACGGACGATGGATAAAAGTGTTCCACGAATTTTTTGGTCTCCAAAAGTCCCAAACGGATAATAGCGGACTTCACGTTGTACGCCCATCCTAGGCCATCAGCGAAGCCGGCGGCGCATGCGACAATGTTCTGGAAGAGATGGGATTGTCAGTGGAGCGAGATTGCAACGTGGAATAAAAGATGAAAAAATTTGACCCAATTTGGTAAAAAAAAGGTTTCAAAATGTGGAAAATGAAGGGAGTTACAAGGTTTTTAAAATTTTGGAGATTGAAAATTCTCGATGGAGCGAATTTGCATTATAAATTTATTGAAAACACACGGATCTAAAAGCCAGGAAAATTTCACTTATTTTGAACTATTAATCACTCTTTTATCTTCAAGACTGACAAAGTTACGGTAATTTTAATTTCGAAAATCCAAAAAAAAATTTGATTTTTATTGAAAATACTGTAACTTTGTGAGTTTTTGAGATTTTGAGGGGTTCTGTGGCTCAAAATGCGTAAAATTTTCTGGACAACAAATTGATATAAATTTCAACGTTTCAAACTAGCAAACACGCTCCATTGAGAATCCAAGCGGAACCAAATCTTCTAGGTAAGCTTCCACCTCTGGTTTTCAAGGTTTTCCCGCCAAAATTAGGGTTAAAATGACCCAAATTTTCTACAGGATTTTAAAGGGAGCTCACCTTCAATGCTCCACAAAGTTCCACGGCCTCATAATCAGTTGTGACCCGGATTCTGAAGTTTGGAGTATCGAACACCGCCTTCAACTCTTCTCCATTCTTCAAACTCTTACATCCAATAGTTGCCTCACAAAACTTTCCATCGGCAACCTCTCCGGCAAGATTGGCACCCATCAGAACACTACACTCAACCCCCAACGCCTTCTCAATGTCTTCAGAAATCAGTTGCATTCTGATGACGTCATTTTCACAAGTCGATGAGATTCCCTTGGTTAGAGATACGGCATGAGCACCCGGCATGAGTTTCCCTTTGAGCTCTGAGCAAATTTGTGGGATTCCTTGATGGGGGACCACCAGGATGAGAATATGAGCGGATTCACAGGCATCCAGAAGGGAAGACGTGGCGATGACGTTCTGAGGGATACGACGACCTGGGAGGTATTTCGGGTTCTCGTGAGTGGCGTTGATGGTCTCTGCGATGGATGGGGTGGTGTCGCCGGGCTTCTGGAATGCAAAAAAAAATGTCTAAAAAGGAAGCAAAAAGGATTTGGAGGCAGTGGGGGTCGAACCATGGAGGAAAAACTGGTTGCCAGGGCTGCTATCCACTACGCCATGCGCTTGCAAGGAAGGGTGGAAGAGGAGGGCGTATAGGAATGTGGCGGTGGTGAGGGCGAGGCGCCTCCTCCCCCTCGATCGTTGGCTTGGCGACAGGATGGCGTAGTGGATAGCGCGTCAGACTTTGGTGCGGAAGGTCGCGGGTTCGAGTCCACCCTGCGCCAAATCTTTTTTGCTTTCTTTTCCTGTTATCCTCCAGCTATCTAGAACCTCCTGAAGGTACACTCACCCTTGAATCTCTGCACCACATGCTCACAATCGGCTGAAACTTGTCCGCCTGAGCCTTGACGGTCTTTCCAACCACACAAGCGATAGCGGATCCCCAGTTTCCACCTCCAACAATCGCGATTTTCTTACGACGATCTCCCTGGACCTCATCGGAGTTGTTGTTGAATCCGGAATAGTAGTCAAAGTCGAAATTTTGGCAGGGCATTTTTTTTGTCTAGATTGATGTCAAAATCAAACTGTACTATGACACCTACCACTGATCTTTTATACTCGTAGTTCCTCTTCTTCAAAAGTCATAGGCTCCGCCTCCCGCTGGGGAAAGATCACTGATAACTGATAGCAGGCCTGTCAAGTCTGTTCACGTGGACACATCTTTAAAAGTCACTTTTGGCGAGATAGTAGAGGTGAGTGTGGAGACGCAGAGAATCGTGGAATCTTGTACAAAGAACCAGATAGATGGCGGGATACTGATAGGGAATAGAGGGGCAGAGAACACACTGATCTGCAAGCGTCAGGACGACCAAAGATCATGAATATGCAAATTAGGGTAATGAGCAGAGATCTACTAACTAGTGGTATGGACTTTGTCCTGTATGTACTTTGATCAGGGCGATTTTTCTTGGAAAAATAGGTTCAAAATGGAGCTAGAAAGTTTTAAAGACAACCATCTGCCTCTAACAATACAGCAAAAAAGATTTGACCCTTGAAAGAATCGAACTTTTGACCTCTCGCACCAAATCCCAGCTCTCTACCACTACACCACACGCGCCCTTCACAAACACTGTCGGCGCCAAGGAGGTGGTGGCGCCTCGTTCCTCACCACTTCTTAACCGCCTTTGGTGTCGGCGCGCAACCTTTGCCCTTTTGGAGTAGTGGTAGAGAGCTGGGATTTGGTGCGAGAGGCCAAAAGTTCGACTCTTTCTCACGTCAAATCTTTTTTGCTTTTTTTGCTTTGCCATATTACATTGTTCTGAACGCGATTGGACTTCTGGAACCCACTTTTTCAGATAAATTTTTTGTTTCTTTGATTCCAACCTGCAAAGTTCAGATCTATTTTCAACCTGAAACACTTTGTTTTCACGTGAATGATGTCACATCAACTAGTACTACTACTACAAGCACTTTTTTCTTATCAATTCCAATTCTTCCCGGTCTGAAAAATCGTAATAAGTGTGAAGGAGAAGAGAGCGATTTTTCGCGAACGGCGTCAATGATCAATTTTAAACAAGGACAAGTGATCTATTTTTAGAATCGGGGACAGATCTGGATATGGTAAAAGATCAAAAGTTTCCCCTATTTTCAGACATTGGATTTTTAACTTGTATATTGTAATAACGAGAAAATCTGTACACCTTTCTCTCCGTTGTGCAAATAAAACAAGAAATTCGAGATTGATTGAACCTGAAAAATGTATCCAATTTCACACCCCTCATTTCTTATCCCTTTTGTTCTCATTTGTTTTTTTTACGTCAGAAAAAAAGCATGAAGAAAAAAGTGTCAGTTGTTCTTGATCTTTTGTTATGTTATTTTTTGTTCTATTTCATTCGAAAAGCTTCACAAAATGATACATGGCTTGTGCAAACATGTATTTTATCAAATCTGAATAAGAACAATGCAAACAAGCCAAATTGTTTGCATAAGCGACGTTCTGAATGCGTTTTATGGGGTTCAAAAGGCTGCAAAAGGTTAGAAAAGGAAATAAACAACTATTAAGCCTTGATGGGAATTGAACCCGCGACCATGAGAATTGTAGCCTGCGCTGCTAACCAACACACCATGGATGACGCGGCGCCACAGATTGTCGATCGCTCCCCTCTCTCGGCGATCAGGCGTCTCCTCGGCGCCCATGCGTCGCCACTTCTTGTACGCCCTCCATTGGGTAGCTGGAAGCGCACCTTTGGTGTAGTGGTTAGCAATCCAGGCCAAGGTTTTTGTGTTCGCCGGTTCGATTCCTCCCCCACCCAAATCTTTTTTGCTTTCTTTTTCTTCTATTCTTTGATGTTTCTAGATGTTTCTAACGCCTTCAAACATTGAATTTCTCCCTTCCCACACCCTATGATTAAAGCTTCTCTCCCCGCACATGGGCTCTCTCGCCTTTCATGCCTCTCTCTTTGTACCAGTTTGTCGGTCTGCGACTCTCTTGACTCTCCCCTTATTTTTCTAGTTGGTGGTTGGCAATTTTGCTTCTGCCCCGGGTCTCTTTCACTTCTATGTTTGACACTGGATGGTTTTATCTTTATATATCCCCGGTCGACCTTTTTATGGCCTATTATATTGTTACTATTTTTGATCTCTTTTTTCCAACCACTATATATTATTATTTGTTCATTTTAGTTTGTGTGTGTCGTTGGCCTTGTAGAATTGAATGGCAATTGAATATATAGAGATGTGACTGGTTTTCCCGTGTCTTTTCACACCTGGGGCAGTTTTAATGGGTTTTAGAGAATAAAAGAATGAATTGAAATTTTGATTGAGGTGAAATTACATTTTTGAGTGTTCGAATCTATGAATTTTTTCAAAAAAAAAATTTGTTCTTCTATCTCAACTTCTACAAAACCTATCCATTTTTTTCTGTGTTAACTGGCTTTTGCCAAAAAAGGGGTAAAAAAGAGGGTAGAAAAGACTAAAAACAAAACGCGCTTCTTCTTCTTGCTTCTTCCCCATCCCGAAAGGGTCATTTGTCACTCTTCTTGAATTCTCGAGGGAACAACTTTTTTGAGTATGTGTTTTTGAGATTTGAGAAAGAGATATTCCAGACATGGTATGTCAGCGGAAACTTGAAAAAAAAAGCTTAAAACTTCCTCAAAATACACAGAAATAGTGGCTATTTCCAGAAAAATGCGTTTAACTTCCTCAAAAACACTTAAAAACGGCAAAATCTACGAAGGCAAAGAAAGCAAAAAATATTAGGCTTCAAAAAGAATCGAACCTGTGACCCTTCGCACCATAGTCTGGCTCCCTACCACTACATCAAAAGGGCAAAGGTTGCGCGCCGACACCAAAGGCGGTTAAGAAGTGGTGAGGAACGAGGCGCCACCACCTCCTTGGCGCCGACAGTATTGGCGAAGGGCGCGTGTGGTGTAGTGGTAGAGAGCTGGGATTTGGTGCGAGAGACCAAAAGTTCGATTCTTTCAAGGGTCAAATCTTTTTTGCTTTTTTTGCTTTGTCAAATGAACTTGTTCTGAATGTTATTTGACTTCTGGAACCCACTTTTTCAGATAAACTTCTTGTTTCCTTGATCCCAGCGCAGTGGTAGTGGCGTAGACTACCGTTCGAAGGGTCGCTGGTTCAATCCCCACCCCCTCCAAATCATTTTTTCTTTCTTTACCTACCATGTTCTCACCACCCAAATTCAGTAGCAACTACTGGTTTTGCTACGGAGGGCTCAATTGTTCCTTCAGCTGCGCAAACAATATAGAGGAGTCCGAAAAAGCCGGGAGATAATAGAAAATGGAGACGCAGGAGGAGAGTGGAATTTCAAATGCCTTCTCCTTCTTCATCCTCTTTTCTTCTTCTCCAGTCCGTTTCTCCGGGGTTGTTGCCGCGCGGGCGGGAGGGGTCGGAACATTAGCATAATGTGTCTGTCGAACTCTCCTCATAACATGGACTATTTCTAGGGACAGTGTCAAGAGGACCCCAATTTTAGACGGAATTGTTATCCATTAGTACAGTGTCATCACACCGGCCGGCGATTCTCGGCCAATAATATTAATAATAATAATAGAAATATAGAAATTTTACAGCAATCAATAATTCCTTATGGAAAATTTAATGATAATAGTGACATTTATCACCTATTCTTTCTTATAAACTTTACATGGAAATTTTTTTCAATTTTTTTCCTGATAAGAACCTAAGGACAGTCATTGGCAAACATAACGATGTGAAAGCAACCTTGTTCCGTTTTTTACGTTTTTTCGCTCGTTTTTTGACCTAACTTCTCCTTCTATTTGCTCCCTGTCTTTGCACATCCCATTCTCTTGTTTTTTTATTGCATTCGTGCAGAGAGTTTTTTTTTCCGTTTTTGTGTTAGCTTTTCCACTACTGTTTTGAGCGGGATTTTATAATTTTTAAAATTTATAGTTTTTAAAAGGCATTAGTACTAGAATTTCTTGAAAAGTTTTATTTCCAAAAAAAAATTGTTTTTTCGAAAAAAATTTTTAGAATTAATTTTTTATATTATTATTTGTTTTAGAACAAGCATTGAAAACTGATCAAAAAGAGCCTAATTTCAGCTTTCTAGCTCATTTTTAAGCCAAGATACAGCGTTTCAAAATTTGGCGGCGAGAGAGTGAGAGACGCAGACACGTCTCGTCGTCGGCGTCTCTCCCCCTCCCACACTCTCTCGCTGCCAAACTTTAAAGCTTTGTATCTCTGCTTAGAAATGAGATAGAAAGCTCAATTTTTTTCTAAAAGTTACAATTTTCTTTGTAGATTTTTAATGAAGCCAAAAATTTCACCCTAAAATTACAAAATTCATTTTTAATGTACTGTATCTCTGCTGAAAATTGAGCTTTCAAATGAAGTCTCAAATTTCTAACCCCCGTGCTTTGTTTTTCTCTCGAATTTTCCATAAATTTTCTTATTTTTTTCAAAAAGTGTTCCCCAGTTGTGGGTCCCCGAAATTTTAATTGAAAAACATTGTGTTTTTTTTTCGCAAAAAACACCATATAGACACAACACTCACTTTTTCTGGGGTGGTGTCTAATAGATCCCGCAAAAAATAACTCGATTTTTTTTCTCTCTCGAAATTTCTCTCCTAAAATTCAATTTCCCCGCCTTCTCGCTGAGCAGGCACACTTGTCCCTATCGTCACTATTTTTCCTCATGTGGTTCGAAAATCCTCCCGTTTTTTCGCTCTCTATCTCAAATTTCAGCCACTTAACCATACTATTCTTATTTCAGTGTCATATATTCCATGCATAGTCTACATCACATGTGTCATAAACAATATGAAAATTGAAGGTGAGTTTTTTGTTATAAAAAATGAAAGATTGAAAAAAAGTTGAGAGAATTTGCTCCACTTTGAGCCGAGATACAGCGCTTCAAAGTTTGACAGCGAAAGAGTGTGGATGGGGGAGAGACGCCGACGACGAGGATGTCTGCGTCTCTCACTATCTCGTCGTCAAACTTTGAAACGCTGTATCTCGGCTTCCAGAAAAGCTAGAAATATGAATCTAGTCTAGTTTTGATCAGTTTTTAAAGCTTGTCATTTTAACCTTAAAAATATACCAAAACATTGAGAAATTGATTTTCAAGTTTTGTCGAAAACATTTTCAAATTTTTACTCAAAATAAATAGCTGAAAATTTTTGAACAAAACTAGCTAATTTTCAACTTTCTAGCTCATCTAGAAGCCGAGTTACACCGCCTCAGACGCCGACGACGAGGTGTCTGCGTCTCTCACTCTCGTCGCAAGCTTTGAAACACTGTATCTCGGCTCAAAATATAGCTAGAGAGATGAAACTAGTCTAGTTTTGATTGGCTTTTAAAGCTTGTCATTTTTATTATAAATTCGAACGAATTTTCAATAATTTTTTTCGAAAAGTCGGTTGTTTCCCACATCAAAATCTCTTTCCCAAGTTGTACGTATCCCCCAAACCAAATCCGTTAACCAATTTCGTCATCATCCTTCTTTTATTTCCGTCCTCGGGTAGAAAGTAATTACATTTTCGTGTGCCTGTCCCTTCTAGGCTGGAAATGGGAAAATTGCAAATGTGTGTGTTCTCTTGAGCGGAAGAGCCATCGGACGTTAAAACAAAGTACAAACGTATTCATCGGGTCCCATGGGAGCTAAAGAATGGGATGGAGAATGAATGTTGTTCCATGAGTGACATGAGTTAGCTTTTTGGAGAAAGTGACAGAAGCCTATGCCGATTTTGAGAAAAAAATGGAATAGGAAATTATGCTCAAAATGACAAGCTTTGAAAACTGAATAAAACCATACGAATTTCATCTTTCTAGCTCAATTTTGAGCCAAGATACGGTGCTTCAAAGTTTTGATGTTAGAGACGCAGACGACGAGACACTCTCGCTGCACGGCCGCAGTGAGAGACGCAGACAGTTAAAGTGTCTAACTTCCAAAGACCATAATTCGGCTCAAAATAGTGCTAGAGAGATGAAACAAAAAACAGTTTTTGCCAAATTTCAAGACGCATTTTTCAGTGGTATCGGCGCTACCGCACTCCACCGTCCACTCGGCCGTCCTCTCACGCCGACATCGCTCCGTCATCTGCGCCGGCCCGTACGAGGTGTTCCCATTGGAGAGTTGCTCAGAACCGGTAGGTTTCATTTCTTTTGTGGACCATGAAAACCGAGATGGGATACCATCTGCTTTGTGGACCACCACATACCACATGTTGCATTGCGCCCTCCATTATTCATTCGAAAGAAGCGGAGTCTCTTCACATTGTTTTGGCGGGCGGAGAAGGGTGGTCATTAAGTGTTTGGAAATGGGGGGGGGGGGGGGGGGGGGACCGCTAGTCCGTTAAGCTCTTGAAAATTGAGAGGGAACATGTTTAGAAACAGCGGAGAAGAAACATGGAAATGACTTCCGAAGCGGGGTTGCAGAGAACGATTTTGACCATAAATATTTTTTTTTTCTGAAAAATTATATCCTGAAATTTTTGTTCATAATAAACACACTTTGAAAAAGGATCAAAACGAGCCTGTTTTCATCTTCCTATCTCACCTATAAGCCAAGATACAACGCTTCGAAGTTTAGACGAGACAGCGTGAGAAACGGAGAGACGCCGACGACGAGGGTGTCTGCGTCTCTCACTCTCTCGTCACCAAACTTTGAAGCGATGTATCTCGGCTCCCAGAAGAGGTAGAGAGATGAAGATAGGCTAGTTTTGATAGGCTTTGAAAGCTTGTTATTTCAAATGTAAATGTGCGCAAAATATTTAAAAAAAATCTTTTCGAAATTAAAAAAAAAATATTTTCAAATTTTTACTCTAGATGACAAGCTCATAATTTTTAACAAATCTAGCTGATTTTCATCTTCCTAGCTCACTTATAAGCCAAGATACAACAATTCAAAGTCTAGACGAGATAGCGTGAGAGACGCAGAGACACCGACGACGAGGGTGTCTGCGTCTCTCACTCTCTCGCCGCCAAACTTTGAAGCGCTGTATCTCGCCTCTCAATAAAGGTAGAGAGATGAGATTAAGCTAGTTTTGATCAGCGTCTCATTTTAAATATAATGAATTAAACACTGAAGTTTTTAAATGAAAAAATAGTTGATTTTACTCATAAAACTCCTCTATTTCCTATCGCCCTATTTTTCCTGTAATCCTCTTTCCAACACCTAACGAGCCGTCAATAATCCCTTCTTGCCCTTTCGCTGCTTATCGAACCGTACCCCTCCTCTACTCCCCTCTTCCCAAAGATTCTCCAATTTGATAAGTTTTGATCCGGAATTGAAGGGGGCTTGGTGTCCCGAGGGAGAAAGTGTGAGGAAGGGTTCCATATCGGAATGATTGATCTTTTAGAAGTGAAAGGATAGAGAAGGCGTGGGCGCGTGAAATTGGAATTGTGATGAGAAGAAGGATGAAGATTTGTTGAAAAGTGGGAATCAAGAGAAAAAGGAAAGTACAAAAAGTGTGGATAAACATTATGAAAATTTCAAAGATCTAGCTTTTCTGGAAGCCGAGATATGGTACTTCAAAGTTTAGAGAAATTATTTTTTCAACTCACATTGAAATTATACTCAAAATTACAAACTTTCAAAATTGAACAAAACTAGACAAATTTCATCTTTCTAGCTTGATTTTGAACAGAGATACGGTACTTCAAAGTTTAGAAGAGTGAGAGAGACGCAGACAACGAGACACTCTCGCTGCATGCACACAATGAGAGACGCAGACAAAGACCGCGCTCACAAACTTCAAAAGATCATAACTTGGCTCAAAATGACACTAGAGGGATGAAACAAAAAAAATGTGCTGTAAAATTTTAGATTACAAACTATAAAGGTTAAAACAACAGGAATTTTGCACTAAAATTTAAAAAATTCCTGAAGTTTTAATCCCCCATAACTTGGCCGAAAGTTGTCCCCTGGTTCTTAAATAAATATAAATGTATTCCAAATTTTCTCTATTTTCAAACCCATCAAACAAAATAAACATTTTCAGCTCCCCTCGACCTCAACACTATGCGAATTTCCCATCGAATGTCTCTCCCTATCCACAGACGAGCGTACGATAGGTGTCGCGACCAATTCGATACTAAAAGTGGCGGATATTATGACAGGAAGGGAGGTTCGGAATTTGACAGGGCACACTTTGCCCATCACAAGTGTAGCGGCGAGTAAATTCAGTCCCTATTGTTGGTACACGGGAAGTTCGGACTGTAATTGGACACAGTGGGATACGAGGATGCATCAGTCGAAGGTGGGCGGGGCTTAGATTGGGGTTTTAAAGAGAAAATAACGTGAAATTTGGAGTTTGCAGAGTAATTTAGGTCGAGAAGATATACTTTGAAGTTTTTGGAAAATTTGGAAAAAATGGAAAAACAATTTTTTGGTCGAAAAATCGAAAAAATTTCAAAAATGTTCCAAGACTAATTTGATGTTTCTAAACACCGCTAGTTGCAGTTTTAGATTGAAACTGAGTAAATTTTTAAATTTTTCGGACTATTTTAAGCCTGGAAAGTAGTTTTTGAATTTTTTTTTTTGAAAAATTTGAAAAATTTTTTTTAAAAAAACGAAAATTTTCAAAAGTGCCCCTAGGCTATTTGTAGATATTTTTTGACGTCAGTTGTGGTTTTCGACTGAAATTAAGTTAAAATTTGAAATTTACAGACTATTTCAGGTCTAGAAAGTAGATTTTGAAGTTTTTGAAAGTTTTGAAAAAAATGTGAAATTTTTTTTTTTTTGACCCAAAAAATTAAAATTTTCAATTTTTACTAGAAACGCTAAAAAGTGCTTCCTCAGCTAATTTTTAATGTTTTTCGCGTTTTTTCATATACTTTTTGTCTCAGATTTTTGGAGAGCGATGCTCTGGCGTCGTTCGAAGCCTCGCCCTCTCCCCCGGGGACCATTATGTAGCCGTGGGCACCGACGAAACGATTCAAATTTTCGACGCCCGACAGCGAGAGTACATCAAGCAGTTTAGTTGTTCGGTGAGCCTTGAAATTTCAAATTGTTTGAAATAAAAATAATTTTTCAGGGACACTCCCTCGAACTGCACCCCTCCGACGTGCTCCTTTCCGCCGTTGGCCACGATAGGATAGTCAGATTTTTTTGCCTGGAAACTTTTGAATTGATCTCACAATCCGATCCATTTCTAGACGATATTCAAGCTAGCGCATTTGATAGTAAGTTTTATATCAAAAAATTGGGAGCCAAATTCAAATTTTCAAATTCCAGCCCACGTCATGATAGCCGCCACCAATGACTCGATAAACCTTCTCACCTGGGAACCCTGTTGTGACGTCCTGACTACAGTACCCCTGAAAAATGTGGACAAGGTAGGTCCACCTTATGATTGATCACTTTTTTCCCGTTCATAGAGATTTTCAACGGAGATTCCCGATAAAATCTCCATTGTTATTCTTTTGGGAATATTCAAATTTTTCGACTCCAGGTCGTCAACGTTAATGCCAACGGTCTGGATTTGGATTTTATTTGTATTGGTGAAAATACGGAGCGTCTCGAAATGCGCTCATACGCTATAGAGGTCTGTACTCCGTCTGGCGCACCTTTGACGCTTTAATTATTTTCAGGAACTTTTGTCGTATTCACCGAGCCATGAGCTTTGCGGTAGTATTTATGAGGAAGATGAAGATGTGGACCCAGTGGATTTATCACCAACTGAGGAGGTCAAACCTCTTCCGGAGCTCACAGAGCTCCATCCCACCTCTCCCATGATGTCTTCAGAAGAAACAGAGACGTCTGCGTCGCCGGTGAATAGTAGTGGTGGCAGTAGTCACTCAAGTCCGGCGAGTCCAACTAAGGTAGGAAAAAATTGTTTATGTTAAAATGTGTACTCAAAATGACAAGCTTTCCAAGACAAATCGAATGGTGCAAGTTTCATTCCTCTAGCACTTCTAGGAACCGAGATACATCGCTTCAAAGTTTGAACGAGATAGCGTGAGAGACGCAGATACGCCGACAGCGAGAGTGTCTGCGTCTCTCACTGTCTCACCGTCCAATTTTGAAAAAAAAGATTATCTCGGCTGAAAACTAAGCTAGAAAGCTGAAATTAGTCTAGTTTTGATCAGTTTCTAATGCTCGTTCTTATGATTGTAAAAAGTATGTAGTAAATTTTCGATTGGATTAGCTGGAGTTGTTTTTCAAAGAAAAAAACATTGCCAAAATTTTCATGAATTCACCTAAACAACAAGATTTCCAAGGCAAATCGAATATTACAAATTTCACTCCTCTATCACCTCTAGAACTCGAGATGTAGCGCTTCAAAGTTTGAACGAGATAGCGTGAGAGACGCAGAGACGCCGACGATGTGAGGGTCTGCGTCGCTCATTCTCTCGCCGCCAAACTTTCAAGCGCTGTATCTCGGCTCAAAATTGAGCTAAGAAGCCGAAATTAGTCTAGTTTTGATCAATTTTTAATGCTTGTTTTTATACTTAATCTTTCAAATTTCCAGCCAGCTCCTGTCAAACAACGCTCCACATCGCAGAAGCTCCCCAAATCCCCCTCCTCCAAATCTACCACCTCATCTGTATCCTCCAAGACATTGAACACCAAAACTACGTCCTCTTCTCGATCCATCACACCAGTCTCCACTAAACCTCCAACCACCCAACGACCAGCATTTGGCACGGCAAAAAGTGTGATTGTCTCGAGTCATCGACCATCGTTGAGTGGTTATAATAGGGGTGGTGTGGGCGGAGCCAATCCCTCCCCATCGATGTCTGATTTGAGAACGACTAAGAGCATCGCGGGATCGACAACGTCGTTGTTAAGTGAGAGGGCCCCTAAAAAGAGGTCAACTTCTAGTCGGTGAGTTATCGTATTCAAAATGAGAAGCCAATAAAAACTAAACTAATTTCATCTCTCTAGCTTTACTGTGAGCCGAGATACATCGCTTCAAAGTTTGGCAGCGAGAGAGTGAGAGACGCAGACACCCTCGTCGTCGGCGTCTCCCTCTTCCACACTCTCTCGCCGTCAAACTTTGAAGTATTGTATCTTAGCTTACAAATGAGCTAGAGAGCTCAAACTTTTTGGAAAGTCTTCAGTTTTGTTTGTAGATTTTGTAGTGAATATTAGAATTCCAAATATTTTTAGCCGCAACCAAGAACCCATCACCATCACCTACCTGGGTCGGCCTCGTACGCCTAGCGAGGGCGACGTTGCCAACTCTGTCACCTCTTCCACAAGCTCCAGAAACCGACGTCCGTCGCCGTCAGTGGCCAAGAAGACGTCGCCGCCCTCAATCTACGCAATCACATCGTCGCCAGCTAGGAAGCCGGCGAATGTGAAGAAGCAGAATTCCACGTCTTCGATAACATCGACGTCTTCGAATCCGAAAGGAGTATGGAGTAATTGTATTGAGACGTTGAACGATATTGGTGTGGTGGCGAAGCGGGAGAATCGAAGTAAGCATTTTTTAGACTACTTTTTTAGACTACTGTAGCTCCGCCCATTTTCATCGGAATTTCATGATTTTTGGCTTAAAATCTGCGAAATCTCTTCTACTGTTTCATCTCTAATTTCCAGACATTCGCCGCTTGAAGCTCCTAACCTCCAGAAGGCAAAGCATTGCCGACGTTCCACCAGAGGTTCAAGCCGATGAGCAATTAGTCCTAACTGCTACCCGAATTTTGAGTAGAAGAAATGATTGGAGCTTGAACACGTGTCATGCTTATCTGCCAGTTATCATAGGTAAGCTTGGAATTTTATGCTGAGCAATTTGGCCTATTTTCAGATAACCTCGCTAGCGTGGATGCCACGAATCGGGCGATCGCTCAGGAGGGCCTTGGGGCCATCGCGGATACCCTTAGCGAAAGACTTGTCAAATTTTCTGGAGCGAATCTCAATAGGATTGGTGTTGATATAGTGGCTGAGGAGAGAGCCGAGAAGGCGAAAGTTTGTGTGCAGGTTGGTCTAGCTACAGTAATCCACCTGAAGATCTAATTTTTTGCAGCATCTGAGAGAATTGGTGAAGAAGAGAGATTGGTTGTACAAACAGTTGGATGAGGAGTCCATTTTCAGATTGGACCCGATTTTGGAGCAGTTGAAGAAAATTTGAACATAAAAAGTTTTTTTTTGAAAATTTTTTTTCGGTCCCCGTCTACCTCACTGTGATAATAGAAAAGCGCCCCATTCCTTTTTTAGATTTTCAAATGTCTTTCAGTAGATTCGATTGTTCATTTTGGGTCAGATGCATTTTTTTTGCTATAACAAACAGGTTACTGTAGGAATTTCGTAATTTTTCAGAAAAATTGATTTTGAATAATTTTTATGCCAAAGAATGTAGAATTTTTCGCTGATTCGAATGAGCCTAATATCGCTGCACAAAACGCATCTTGAAGCGAGTTATGAGCGTTTGAAGTCTCAGTAAGAGAGACGCAGAGAAAGCAGACGCTCTCGTTGTCGTAGAGACGCAGAGAAACGAGGCAGTGTCTGCGTCTCTCACCGAAACTTTGAAGGCTTATAACTCGCTTCAAAGTGATCGGTTTTGGTTCGTTTTTGGACCATCTTTTGGAGGAAAAAATTCTTTAAAAATCTATAAATGAAAATTGTCGATTTTTTGAACCAAAATTTTGTATTAAAATTGTGTGAAAATTTTAAAACAACATTTCTAAGAACGAAATTAGTCGCGCTTGAGTCAGCAAATAATTCCATATACTTTGAAATAGGCTAAAAAATTATTCGAAGATCAATTTTTATAAAAATTATTTTCGTAAATGACCGAATTCCCACTCTAAGATTATTTTCAATAAATGTTTATTCATCTCTCGTCTTTCATCATTACATATTCTTGCAGAATCCAAAACCACTACATTATTTATAACTCTAAATCCCAAAGCCCCTCGGAATCCCATGTCATAACAAAATATGTTATCTTTTCTCACACCTTTTCACTCCAAAGAAGATTGAAAATAGAAAGCTTTCATTCCGTTGCCATGGCACCCTCTGGTGTTCCCCTAATAACCCCCCCCCCTTTGGCTCCAGCCACTGCTCCGTGTCTGCTGGTGCCGTTGACCCTTCCCCTTCTCTTGGCTCATTTTAGGCTGAGCAATAAGCCAGAGAGCGGAGGGCCTCCTTTGTTACTTCATTTGGAATCCGAAATTCATCAAGAATCTCATTACGTTCCAAAGTCCTACCTTGGATTCTTAAGTTGAGCAATCCATCGAGAAAATTGATGTCTTCCGCTCTCTCTCTCTCCCTCCATTTCTTCAAAATTTTGCTGTCCTCCATTTATGTCTTCAAGTTGAAGACATAAACGAGAGAGCTAGTTTTTGCACAATTGAGCAATAGAAAACTTGTGTTGGTGTACTTTTTTCGTTGGCTCAGCTGTGACATGCTCTCTCTGCTCAAACTTCAAGGCGTCATATCTTTGCTCAACATTTAGCCTACTTTTTGGTTTTAATCTCAAAATGCTCTATTTTTAAAGCAGAACATTTTCCAAAAATATTGAACTCTCTATCCCTTCTAAGAAGCGAGTTACAGTCACTCAAAGTGTGCGCGCGACGAGAGAGCGCTGACAACGAGACACGCTGCGTCTCTCCCCCTCGCACACTCTCTCGGCGTGCGCACTGTATCTCGGCGCTCAGGAGTCGTAGAGATCTTGTTTTTGGACCTTTAAGATCCTAGTATTCCAGAAAACATGACCCTGGCAAGTGTAAGTGTCTACGAGCTGAGCCGTCTATCCAATAACTACGGCCAACCTCCTGCCTCGACCGCGGCGGTCCGTCGGCGGTCGAATTCCACTAAAGTGAGAAGGAAAGGCGATGAGTCTTTGGATAGACGAAGGTATGATTTTTTTGCATAGTAAAAAGTGATACTGCAAATTTTTTGAAATCCCATAACTTAGTTCATTTTTAACCGATTCTTATGATTTGTGGCTCAAAATTTCTCTGTTTTTTAGAAGAAGCCAAAACCTTCCGAACCAGGACCATATCACTATTACATACCTTGGCCGCCCGCGGAGCCCAAGTGTGGATCACCTTCCCACAAGTCCCCCAATCCCCACAATGCTCAAAAATCGAAGGCCCTCCCCTATAATGAAGAAGGTCCCATCGACGTCTTCGATATCTACAACGCATTCCAGTCCAACTAAGAAGCTTTCTGGAGGATTCAGGAAGCAGAAGTCGTCGAGTCCGACGTCGTCTGAATCCTCTTCTGGATCGTGGGCGGACTGTATCGAAGTGGTTAATGAGATTGGTGTGGTCGCCAAGAAGGAGAATCGAAGTGAGTGAGATTTGGAGCGAAAGTCAAATCTCTACGATGCTTGAGCGCCGAGATACACCCGCTCAAAGTGCGCACGCCAAGATAGTGTGCGAGGGGGAGAGACGCAGACTCTCTCGTCGTCTGCGCTCTCTCGCACACTTTGAACGACTGTAACTCGGTTCTCAAAAGAGATGAAGGGTTCAAACTTTTTGGAAAATGTTCGATTTTGAAAATAGAGCATTTTGAGACTAAAATCAAAAAGATAGCTCAATTTTGAGCAAAGATATGAACGCTTAACGTATGTGGAGAGATCATGTCACTGCTGAGCTAACAAAAAAGTACACCAACACAATTTTCCATTGCTCAATTGTGCAAAAACTAGCTCTCCAGTTTATGTCTTCAACTTGAAGACATGGAGGCACCGAGATACAGACGCTCAAAATGTCCACGCCGAGAGAGTGTCACAATTTGAACGACTGTAACTCGATTCTTAGAAGAGATAGAAAGTTCAAACTTTTTGGGAAATGTTCTATTTTAAAATAGCAACATTTTGAGACAGAGACAGAAGAGCTAGCTTAATTTTGAGCAGAGATATGGTGGCTTGAAAACTTCCAGATATTCGCAAAGTTCGAATGGCTGTTGCCCGTCGCATCAAATTCGAGCAAGACGAGGAAATGGTCCTCACCGCTTCCAGAATTCTCAACAAATCTCATGGATGGACTCTGGATAACTGTCATGACTACTTGCCAGTCCTCATCGGTAAGCAATTTTATGATGAGCAATCTAGTTATAGATGTTTCAGACAACATCCTAGATCGCTCTGTTGCACTCGATGGGCTCGCGGCGATTTCCGATACTCTGATTGAAAAGTTGATCAAATTTTCTAACTGTAATGCACATCGAATAGGCGTCGATGTGGCGGCCGAGGAGCGGTCGGAGAAGGCCAAACATTGTATTATGGTAGGTACAGTAGTCCTGGGGGTACAGTAATTCATGACTATTTTAGATGCTCCGTGGTGTGGTGAAAAAACGGGATTGGTATTATCGGCAATTGGATGATGAGCGTGTGGATAAGTTGGATGCAACCATGGAGAGATTGAAGAAGATTTGAATGGACTAATATACAGTTTTTTGTCTTTCAATAAAAATTGTACCTTTTACAAGTTTTGGATAAAAGAGACCGAGATAATACTCACGGAATTTATTCAAAAATCAAATCAGTTTCCAAAATGGGAAGCACAATGTGAAACATAACTGGCGTTCCCAATCCCATGTTCGCTGCACAAAACGCATTTTGAAGCGCGTTATGAGCGTTTAAAGTATCGATAAGAGAGACGCAGAGAAATCAGACACTCTCGTTGTCGTAGAGACGCAGAGAAACGAGGCAGTGTCTGCGTCTCTCACGAACACTTTAAACGCTCATAACTCGCTTCAAAGTGATCGGTTTTGGTTCGTTTTTGGTCCATTTGGAAGAGAAAGTTGTATATTATGTATCTGGCGTTCCCAATCTCATGTTCTAGAAATTAATGGGAAATAACATGTTAGGACAGAGTGTTCTGGATAATATCTCTTTTATTATTACAAATCACGACACAAAAATCGGTCATGTTCAAGCTCCCCGATACAATGCAACTTCCTGAAAAATATTTGTGTTCAAAATTGTAAGGAATATTCAAAAACAACCCCTGAGCATAATCTGGGTTTTTTTGCTTGGCCAATTTTACAAGAATAGAAGTCACAGAAACATTTTTGAACCGAGATATACATAAGAAGTTTTCGTGTTCCAGAAATTACCGAAATTTGTACAGACTTTTTGAACAACAAATCGAGTTCAGAAAAATAAACTATTTGAGTTTCTATGGATTTTGAAATACAAAATACACCCATAGAAAAAAATTGAAGTAATTGAAATATAAGTACAATTTTTTTGGATCTATTTTGGTCTAGAATTGGTCAAAAATGGTCTGGGAAATTGAAAAAATATCGTTGTTTGACCCCGGAAAAATGTCTTCCTATTTTGTTGGTTTTTTTTCAAATTTTCATTGCTTTTCATATGTAAATAAAAAAAATTTCATGTCGTTTACCATTTCTTCACAAGATTCTTCAATTTTCAGTTTTTTTATATGTTGTTCTTTTACAGAAAGAGCAAAAAACAATATCCAAATTCTGACGCTATAAGAAGAATAATAAAAATCTGTGTTGGATATTGAAGAGATCTCCGTATCCAAAAGTTGACACCATTCACTTCCTTAATGGATTCAAAATCCTCCAAAAGTCAATTTTTCATCAAATCCAAGTTATCAAAATAGTTTAGAAGAAATTTCCTATCCATTGATATAACTTTCGTAAAAATCGGTCTATTGGTTTCTGAGATACAGTAATCCAAAGAGATGCGATTTTTGAAATTTTTTTTGGAGAGAAAATTTGTCGTATCATTTTTATGTGTAATAAAATTTAGAATAATTTTTTGAATTTATTGTATCTATAACATTATTCATCCACCTCGAAAAATCATTTAAAAAATTTTCCGGAATTTTTTTCCAAAAAATAAACAAAGCAATTAAAAAATGTTGACCCAACCTACCGGTTCATACTTCATTTTTGATCAAGTAAAAATTTGAAGAACGTTTTTTGTGGTCGAGAATTGGTCAAAAATGGTCGAAAAAATAAGAAAAAATTTGACCTACCCATAGAAATTCTGCCCGCCAATTCTTATTTTCAATGATTTTTCAGTTCAAATTTTCATATTTTTGTTTACTTTTTCCATTCAATTTTTCAGACGATTCTCTCCGAAAATTGGTCAATTTTATGATGACGTCATCTTTATTCTTCTCCTTTTGGCAAAGTACTTAAGAGAAAACCTGTTCTCCAATCTTTTTTTTCTCAAAAAAAATTACACTTTTTTATCTATTGGTTTTTTCCAATTGTAGACTATATTTCTTGTTGTTTTTTCTTGAAAACTAGGTAAAGTTACGGTCGAGAAATGGTCGAAAAGTTTTGGACCATTTTTCACTTCCAAAAATCTAGAAAATCCGAAGAAAATTGATTTGTCCATTATCTTTTCGTGAACCTCTGTTTTTTTCAAATTTCGCGCCAAAAATTTTAGCTTTTTTTTGGAAACTGACGGTCGAGAAATGGTCGAACTCTTTTTCGACCATCTAGGGTTCTCTTAAACATCAATTTTCAAACTTTTTGGGGCCCCAGAAATTTAAAAATCCAAAAAAAGTAGTTTCGTCCAGATGTCTATTTTTTCATTGAGCCTCTGTTTTTTTCAAATTTCGCGCCACAAAAATTCAAATTTCCCGCCAAAATTCAAATTCTCTTCCAGAATGCGTGGGTGGATCGTCTTGGTTGTCGTCGTCACCATCGTCAGAATCCACGCCGCTCCAGATACCTCCTCCACGACGACCAAGAAGCCAACGACGACGACGATTTCACCGGCGATTCGAAACGCAAAACTTCCGGAAGGTACAGTAATCTGGAGAAGACTACAAACTACAATTTTTTCAGTCCTCAAAAACGCCCCTTGGGAGTGCGGCACCGACGAGTTCACCAAGTCGATTAGCGAGGGCGAGATTATGGCAAAGTGTCCGAAGCTTCGAGGTACGGTACCTACAGTAATCCTCGCTACAGTAACCCTTGATACAGTAATCCATTTCTTCAGATCACATGAACAGTTGCTGTCTGCAACACGACAATTGCTACGATGCGCAGTCGGGACAACAGTTTTGCGACGACTCGTTTTGCTCGTGTCTTGAGGTGAGCGTGCGGTCGAGAAGTGGTCGAAAAATTTTTCGACCAATTTTGTGGTCGAGAAGTGCTGTTGAAAAATAGTCGAAACTCTTTGATTAATTGCGTGGTCGAGAAATGGTCTAAAAATGGTCGAAGACTTTTCAAACAATTTTGTGGTCGAAAATTGGTCGAAAATTTTTTCATACTATTTTTTGGTCGAAATATGGTCAAAAATTTTTCGACCTTTTTGTGGTCGAAAACGGTCGAAGATTTCTCAAACAGTTTTATGATCGAGAAATGGTCGGAAAATGGTCGAAATTTTTTCGACCATTTTTGTGGGGTCGAGAAGTGGTCGAAATTTTCAAAACTAATTTTGTGATCCAGAAATGGTCCAAAAATGATCAAAAAGTTGACTAATGGTCCAAAAATGATCAAAAAGTTGACTATTTTTGTGGTCGAGAAGTGGTCGCAACATAGTCGAAATTTTTTTTGGCCTATTTTTGTGGTCGAGAAGTGGTCCAAAAATGGTCTAAAAATTTGCGATTAATTTTGTGTTCAAGAAACGGCCCAAAAACGATAAAACAGTTTTTACTGATTTTTTTTGGCCGAGAAATGGTCGAAAAATGATCAAAATTTATCAATCCTATTTTTTGGTCGAAAATTGGTGAAAATTTTTTTAACCATTTTTGTGGTCAAAAATTGGTCGAAATTTTAAAAATCATTTTTGTGGTCGAAAAATAGTGAAAAGTGGTCGAAAAATTTTCGATCAATTTTCAACCATTGTGGTCGAGAAATGGTCGAAAAATTATCAAACAATTATGTGGTCGAGTGGGGGTCGAAAAAAATAGTCGTAATTTTTTTGGACCATTTTTTGGTCGAAAAATGGTCCAAAAACTTTTCGACCAAATTTTGCCCAAATCTCGCCCACAGATTACTGTACTCCATTTTCAGCGCCGCTCACGAAGCTCCAAATCGTGTCACGACGAGTCGGCACCACTCTTCTGCGATCTGGTCCGCACGTTTGGCGAGGACGCCTACATTGCCTCGGCTCCGAACGCCACGACGACTACAGAGGTACAGTAATCCTACAGGAATACTGTAGGAGAACATTAGGCCAAATTTGGGTCATTTTGAGTTATTTTAGACCGAATTTAGGCCGTTTTAAGCCCCTTAAAGTTCAATGGAAATTTGGACTCAATTTAGGTCAAATTTTGGACCAAATTTTAGCCCAATTTTCGACCATTTTCAGACCGCCAAAAATTTTGACTCCTGGCTCTCCTTTCGAGCCTACAGTAATCCGTTCAACACGTGTTCCGCTAAGCTAAACAGAATGATACTGTTTCTACAGTAAGATTAGATGGTCCCCCTGATTACAGTAACCTGCAAATCTTACTAGACTCCCCCTGATTACTGTAACCCATCCTAGAAACTACAGTAACCCTGTATACCTGCAAATCCAACTCTTTTTCAGAGTACTGTCGAGAAGGACGACTACGACTACGAATCGCACGTGCTGAACGCCACCAAGACTTCTGGATAAGCTCCGCCCCTTTTCCCCTGTAAGCCACGCCCCCTTTTTTACCAACTGTGCCATTTCTCATCTATTTTCATTTTTAGAAAATGAACCATTTCTTGTATTATTTTTTAGAATTTATCAATATTTATTTGCCGGGGAGGAAATTAAAATTTAGGCCAATTTACTCGCATCCTCATAGGGTACTTCAATCTGACGGCCTCGTGTCGGTCCAGAGGCGATTTTGAGTTTCAGGCAAAAGTGTTTCTCGTCGATTGATTCCAGGGTCTGAAAATTGGGAAAAATGAAGGTTGGAGCATTTTAGAGCAATTTTTAGAACGATTAGTGATGTTTGGCAGGCTAATTTGACTGAAAATGAGTTTTAAAAACTTTGAACCGATTAAAAATGACTAAAAATGACATAAGGTGCACCAAAACGAACTTGGGCAGTTTTCGAGCATTCTGGCTCATTTTGGAGCATTTTTGAGCAATTTTCAGTGAGATTAGTGATGATCTAATGGTTTAATCGACTGAAAATGAGCTTCCGGCAGTTGTCAAAGCTCAAAAATTGCTCGAAATGGCCTAAAATGCAAAAAAAAAATAGTCTTGACTAAATTTAGAGCAATTCGGCTTAATTTGGAGCATTTTTCGAGCAATTTTAGGGTTTTTTTTGTGATGTTTGGGATGCTAAATCTATTGATAATGAGCTTCTAGCAGTTTTTGAAGCCCAAAAATGACCAAAAATGAATAAAAATGCACCAAATTGGACTTGGTAAATTTTCGAACAATTTGGTTCCATTTGGAGCATTTTTGAGCAATTTCTAGCGCAGCTAGTTATGTTTGGGAAGCCAAGTCCACTGAAAATGAGCTCCTAGCAGTTTTTGGAGCTCAAAAAGGGTCAAAAAAGTACCAAGACTAGTCTAAACGGAATAGCCGAATTTTGCGCATTCTGGCTCAATTTGGAGCATTTTAGTAATTTCAAGACGACAGATTTCATTTTTTCTGCATATTACACCTTCGAATATTACTTAAAAGTTTATAACAGCCGGAAAAATCATCAAACACAGTCAAAAACGACTAAAAATTAGCTTTGCTCATTTTTGCCCATTTTCAGCCAAATTTTCCCCAATTCTTACCGCTTCCTGTCCTCGATACGCTCCATTCACCACCATCATCGTCCGGCCTAACGACGGGATTACTGTCTCCACATGCTCTTGATCCAATTTCACTATCGTACCATCATCGAGCTTCACCTGTGCCGTGTAGTCGTCGATCATTTTTTTGACGACGCCTTTCGCCTTGTAGTAGTCGGAGCCAAGGGATTTGGTGATTATCTGGAAGGATAGAGAGGAATTTGAGGGTTTTAGGAGTATTCTGGAGCATTTGAGCTCAATTTTGAACCATTTTGGAGCAGTCTAGCTAAATTTTGAGCTATTTTGAAGAATTCTAGCTCAATTCTGAGCCATTTTGACGCATTTTAGCTCAAATTCGAGCTATTTTGGAGCATTTTGGGTCAATTTTGAATCATTTCAGCTCAAATTTCACTATTTCTGGCTCAAAATGGAGCATTTTCTCTCTCAAACTCTCCCTTACCTTAACCACAATACCCTCCCTCATCCAATAGTCTTTTCGATTCTTCCTCTCTTTCTTTCGCTCTTCCATCTCCTTAATCTCATCCAGCGCCGATTTCTTGCCGCTTTTCGACTTTGCAGGGCTCCTTGACCGTGATCGCTTTCGCTTGGAAGCTCCGCCCCTTTCTGAAGAGCTCCCCGGAGCATCTGAATCCTTTTTCTCCGCTTTTACAGGTTTCAAATCGAAAATTGACTGTTTTGGAGCCGTAAAAGAGCTCGATGAAGAGGTGCCGGGTTTTTTGTCGAAGCCAACGAGATCGAGCTGAATTTTTTGGTCCGGATTGTCGCGTTGCAGTTCGGTGGCTTCGTATTCTGCAAAATTTGGAGGGTTTTTGGGTTTTAGAATTTTTTGAAGCCTCTAGAAGCATCTAATAGACTTCAGAAGAATTCAGAATATTTCAGAAACCTCCAGAAGTCTTCAGAATCTTTTAGACTCAATTTTGACAGTTTTTCATCAATTCTGGGCCAATTTTCATAATTTTTGGTAGTTTTTTTTTTCCTAATTTCAAAATCTAGGGACTTTCCGAAGCTTTCAGAACCCTCCTGAAACCTCCGGAAACCTCCAGAAGCCTCCAGAAGCATCCTGGAGTCTTCAGAATTCTTCAGAATCTTCTAGACTCAATGTCTACTGTTTTCAGCAATTTTGGGTCAATTTTCATCATTTTTAGTCGTTTTTTTTAAATTTCAATTTTCAGAGACCTTCAGAATCCTTCAGAATTTTTCAGAAGCTCCCAGAAGTCTCCAGAATCCTTCAGAAGCTTGTAGAAGCCTTTAGAAGCTGTCAGAATCATTCAGAAGCATTCAGAAGCTTTCAGAAGTCTTCAGAATCTTTAAGACTCAATTTAAACTGTTTTTTTATAATTTCTGTGTCAATTTTTATAATTTTAGAGTCGTTTTTTCGCTACTTTCAGATTTTCAGATTTTAAGACCCTCAAAATCCTCCTGAAGCCTCCAAAAGTCTCCAGGTGTCTCCAAAAGTCTTTAGAAGCCTCGAGAAGTCGTCAGAATCTCCTGGACTCAATTTCTACTGTTTTTCATTATTTTTGGGTCAATTTTCATTATTTTTAAGTCGTTTTTTGCTAATTTCAGATTTCAGGGACCTTCAGAATCTTCCCAAAGCCTCCGGAATCCTCCGGAATCCTTCAGAATCCCTCAGAAACCTTAGAGGCTTTCAGAATTTTTCTAAAGCATTCAGAATCCATCAGAATTATCCTGAAGTCTATAGAAGTCTTCAGAATTTTCTCGACTCAATTTTGACTAATTTTCATCATTTCTGGGTCAAATTTCATCATTTTTTCCACAATTTTAGTCATTTTTCTCGCAATTTTCGCCCTCCTCCTACCTTCCCCTTGATCTCCAGCTAATTCTCGTCCTCTCTGCACCATCTCCTCCACAATCTGCATATGCCTCTCCTCATCGTCCTTCTCTTGTTGCTGCTTCCTCTGATCCTCCTCCTTCTTCAGCACAGCCTCCTGATCGATATAAGCAATGTACCATCCCTTATCGCCTTCATCAATTTTGCATTTTCCCGACGATCCGAGATATTGAACGAAGCCGGTGAGCGAGTGCCAGACGGTGGAGTTCATGTGCACGTGGCCCTGAAAAAATTGGAGAATTTTGGGTAATTTTGGGTCGAAAATCACGATTTTTGGCTTATTTTTCTCCTAATTCTCACCTTATCCTTAATATACACATTGTACACTTCATTAGCACGAACGCGTTTCGTTCCGTACGATGTTCTTAACAGTTGCATGAAATTCTTCTCAAAATCATTGGAAAATTGGCGAAGATAGGAATTGGAATTCTCGGCGAAGAGTAAAAGTTGCCGTTGATGTGCTTCTGAAGTCAAATGGCACTTGAATCCGTTCGCATCGCGACACTGCTTTTGACACATTTGACAGAACCTGAAAATTAGGGAAAAATGAGCTTTAGGGATGATTTTATGGGCTCAAAACTTTGAAAATTATAAAAATTTGGAAAAATTGAACATTTTGAGCTTTTTAGAATCAATTTGCGACAAAATGAAGCATTTTGAGCTGAAATTGACCCAAACTGATTTTTAGTGTTTTTTTCATGGGAAATCTGGATTTTTTTGTTATTTTGCATGCTGAAAACGTTTAAAATCGTCAAATTCGTGTCTAGAAACATTGAAAACCTATTGAAAATTTTTTTACAGATTGAAAAATGAGGATTTTTTCGATTTCTTTTTCATTTTTTAGTGAAATTTTTTGATTTTCGATGATTTTCAACGATTTTTATGACTTTTCGGTCTCAAAAATTGCATTTTTCACATCAAAAAACCTCTAAAAACGCCCTGAAATCTAATTTCTATGAATTTTTTCAATTTTCCACTCACCATTTCAACTTCTGCAGACCTTTTGACTTTGTTCGATTCGCCAAATCTTTGGAACTTCCTTTCTCGTGTTTTCCCATTTTTTAATTTGCTGAAAATGCTTGAAATTAGAGAAAAATCTATGAAAAATGAGTCAAATTCTGACGAAAATATTAGAAGAGCCGATTTTGTGTGGATTTACGGTGCTAAACAGCGCGCAAGGCGGGTGAGCGGAGTGTTGTTGTTGGCGGTAGTTTAAATTGATTTTTGAAATTTTTAAGGTTTCTGTCGAAAAAAGTGCTTTAAAACAAGTTTATTATATTGAAATTGTGTTGAAATTGCACTGGGTGTCAAATTTGATAATTATTATATACTACTATAACCTAAAAAGACCTTCTAAGACAGTATACTAGGCGAAGCGAACACCGAAATCATAGTGGGCGGCGAGAGTACACTTGGTGACAGTGCATAGGGGGACATTATAACAGCGGTAACGAAACTAGGGGATAATACACTGGGTGATAACACAAAAGGACTCAAAATCAAAGGGGATAAGGCGGTAGGGGTTAAAATAAATGGTGATAGAGCAAAAGGAGAGAGGATTATAGGAGTCATAACTTGAGGGGACAATACAAAAGGAGTTAGAATGAATGGGGAGAGGACTACTGGGTTGGCGACACCGGGGACCAGTACTAAAGGGTCCAGGGCGAGAGGGGAGAGCACAATTGGGGAGAAAATGGCCGGGGAGACGATGATAGGGGACAGGATACGAGGACCAAGGATGACGGGAACGAAGACCTGGAAAAAAAAGTTATAAAACGTCCGGTTATGAAACGTCCGCTTGCGAATAGTCTATGTTGGGAAAAGAGCGGTTTCAAAATGCCATGGTTGCGATATGGCAGAGTTATACAATTACTTGTATTAGCGGTTTCAAAGAACCAGTTATAATACGTTCGGTTTGGAAACGATACGATTGTGAAGTGTCTTGGTTGCGAAATGTCCGGTTATGAAACGGCCGGTTTAAAAACGTCTGGTTATAAAGTAACTGGTTATCAAACAGATGGTTACTGGATGTCACGGTTATAAAACGTACGGGTTTTGAAATGTCCGAGTTGCGAAATGTCTGGTTTCGAAATGTCCGGTTATGAAACGTCTTGGATTTTTTTTCGTTTCGCAACAAGACGTTTCAGAACCGGACATTTTGATACCAGACGTTTCGCAACCGCGTCATTTCAGAACCGGACATTTTAGAACCGGACATTTTGGAACCGCTACGTTTAAAAACCCGCCATTTCGCAACCAGACGTTTTGCAACCGCGCTGTTTTAGAACCGAACGTTTCGCAACCAGTCATTCTAAAACCGTATATTTCGAAACCCGTCATATCAAAACCAATTATTTTAGAACCAGGAATTTGAAAACCCGTCATTTTAGAACCGGACGTTTTATAACCTGACGTTTCAAAAACCAAACGATTTTCAAACCTGACATTTTGAAACGTGTCATTTTAGAACCGGATGAACTTTAGAACGGCACATTTCAGAACCGGACAGTTTCGCAACTGTACCATTTCACAACCAGCCATTTTAGAACCGGACCTTACACAACCAGCCATTTCGAAACCCGTCATTTCATACCACGTCATTTCAGAACCGCACAATTTTAAAACCCGTCATTTTATAACCGAACGTTTTAGAACCGGACGTTTTGCAACCAGCCATTTTAAAACCGCACCCATCCAAATCCGCCATCTCACAACCGGACATTCTAGAACTCACCCATGGCGACAAAATAACCGATCCATAGATCGCAGGAGACAATACCAATGGTGTAAAAAGTACTGGCGATGCAATAAGTGCTTGTGAAGCCGTTGCCGGGGACGCAATAATCGATGAAAACAGGATAGGGGACCCGACGATGTCCTTCATTCTCTTCTCGTATTTCCCAATCTTGATATTTCCCTTTCCGATTTCTTTGATCACCTGAACACGAAACTGTATGTGAGTTAGGTCCTTGAAATTCAGAAAAACTTTGAGCCTACCGTATGCAGAGCCTTCTTGGCCTTCCCCATGGTCAGATTTTTTCCGGCTTCCAGAGTCATCTTATTTTCAAATGGAGCATCTTTCCCGTAGACCATTTCTCTTTGTTTATCGGTCATTATGGCATAGCCAGATGCGTTGAAATGGGACATCTGGAAAGAGGGACGTTTTAGAACCGGGATACTTTAGAACCGCGACATTGTAAAACTGAGACAATTTGGAACCAGGACAATTTGAAACTTGAAAACTTTAGAACCGGGTACTTTCGAAGCCGGGACACTTTAGAACCGAATAATTTTCAAATTGAGACACTTTAGAACCGCGACATTTTGAAACCAAACACCATATTTGATTTTTTTTTTTACCGTGTGTGTATCGTTTATTGATAAGAATTGGAAAAAAATAAATAAATGGCAAGGTTTCAAAATGTTACGAAGTTTTGAAATGTAACAGTTTCAAAATTTCCGGTTGCGAAACGTCCGGTTCTAAAGTGTCTCGGTTTTGAAATGTTCCGGTTTCCAAATTTTGCGGTTCTAAAATGTCCCATTTACAAATTTTTGCAGTTTCGAAATGTCCTGGTTACGAAATGTCGCGGTTCCAAAATTTCCCGGTTCTAAAATGTCCCAGTTTCAAAACGACCTAACTCTTCCCCTACCTGTTCCTCTGTATACATCCCATGCAGCCTCTCTAACACCTTCATCTTCCGATAATTCTCCTCTCCATAAATCCGTGTCAAATTCTCTCGGCTAACATTAATTTCCTCTCCATTCACATTCATCAGGGTCCCTTCGGATTCCCTCGATGCTTTTCGTGCCGCCTCATCTACAGTATCCGCCACCCCAGTGAGCTCTGTGAGCAAGTCCATGAAGGCGTCTTTGTCGAGGCCTTTGGTGTTGCCTAGGAGTTTTACGAGGGATGTTTTTTGCTCATCTGCTGAGCCCTCGTCGTGAAGGGAGAATAAGGAGGGGGAGAGAATGTTGACCTGAAATTCTTCTATAGAGGAAAGGGGATTGGTGGCCAAGGAATCCAAAATTTAGCCTAGAATCCCTAAATTCGGATTTCTAGGCCAGCAGCTTTTCTAAGGGCATATTTACTAGAAAATTGCCGTTGGAGGCCTAGGAAACTAGTTGGCCTAGGAATCCAAAATTTGAATTCCTAGGCCACCAACTTTGCTATAGGCACATCTTCTCAAAAAATGACTTTGGAAGCCTGGGAATTCAAAATTTGGCCTAGGAAACCGAAACTTTTTTTCTAGGCCACCAACTTTGCTATGGGCACATCTACTCAAAAAATGACTTTGGAGGTCTAGGTACTCAAAAGTTAGATCACACGGCCACTGTCTCTGATGTATAGCTTTGGTGGCCTAAGAACCCAAAAATGAAATTTCTAGGCCATCGAAGCGGATTTTGTGACCTTTGCCTAAAAACCTCCAAATTGCATTTCCAGTCCCCAAAGGCAAAAATCTTTGGTGGCCTAGAAATCTCACCAAAGCAGAATATATTTAATAGCCTAGAAGCGCCCAAATCGGAATTCTAGGCCCTGAAAGGAAAAATGCTGTTGGTGGCCTAGAAACCTCCGCATCGGATTTCTAGGCCCCCGATGCAAAATGAACTTGGTGGCTTAGGAACCTCCTAATAGGATTTCTAGGTCCCCAAAACTGGTGGCCTAGAAACCTCCAATTTGGATTTCTAGGCCACCAAGGAAAAATGACCTACCGTATCATTATCCTTCTTATGCTCTTCCGGAGCAATCGCAAAGAATCTGGGCGAAGCAAATTTTAGACTTTTCGAATCGAATCCACTGACATTCTGACCGCCGAGGCTAAGGCCCAATTTTACGGCTAAAAACTTTTTTTTTTGAAAAAAAGGGACCTTTCTTACCCTCCCGAATCAACTTGATCCTCAACACCGCTTCGGTCTCCTGTCCCGTCATATTCAGAATCCCGGGAGCATCGTCGTCGTTGAGAATCTCTTCGGGGTGGTCCTGGAATCGTTGGAGAAGGGCGTCGACGTTGGGGGATTCTGATGGCTCGACGACTTCGTTGGTCATCTGGATGGGGTCGTCTAGGGCTTCGTAGTCGGCTTGCTGGAAAATTAGGGACTTTTTGGAGATGCTTGGATCCTTTAGTGTGGCCTAAGAACTCACGGCCTTGGATTCCAAAATGGTGGCCTAGAAAACTCAGGCATGGCCTAGAATTTCATAAGGATAGTTCAGAATTCTGTATTCGTAGCCTAGAATCCTGCTAGTGACTTCCATGGTTTGTAGAAGGCTACTGGCCTGAATAAGTACTAAAATAAGATTTTCAATGATGGCCTAGGATTTTTCTAGGTCACCTGGATTTCTAAAATTTGGTAGGTTTGTAGGAGTAGACTTCAGACACATTTGGACAAACTTTCAGAATGTTTGGGACACTATTAGCCGACTTACGTCTTATAGAAAATTGCAGGCTTAGATTAGTACAAAAGTGAAAAATGTTCAATGGTGGCCTGGGAGTTTTCTAGGCCACCGACTACAATTTTACGCCCTAGATTCTCCCCTCCAACTCACCGCCAGTGGCTTCCTCGGACTCAAATAGATTTTCCTCGGCTTCGCACTTCTCGACCGCACACTCTTCCCCAACATCTCCTTGACCTTCTTTCTTTTTTCAATCACTTCTCCAGTCTTCTTGACATCTACCATGATTTGACGCCATCTGAAAATAGTGAAGTGTTAAGAATCTCAAAATTGAGAAAATTCTGGAAATTTTGAGCCAAAAATCCTTGAAATTGAGTGACAATGAGCAAAGTTATGGAGACTCAAAATTTTGGAAAATTTCAAAAATTTAAATTTTCGTAAAAAAAAAAACTGAAATTTTCAAAGCCTTATAACTTTGCTCATTCTGATGATTTATTTTGATTTTAGGCTCTAAAAACTAGAAATTTTTACATATTCCATATGTGGATTTGATGGCTTAGAAAATCCCAGGCCATTTTTTTCCAACGTCTCTAACTTCCTTCAAAACCATTCAAAACTTTTGAAATTTTAACACTGCATTACTGATGGGTGTACCTACAAAAATGCCAATTTTCATCAAACTCGGTGGCCTAGAAAACTTCTAGGCCACCATTGAACATTTTCACTTTTCTACCAATCTAAGCCTTCACCCTTATAAAAGTCATAAGTCGGCTAATAGTGTTCTAAATCTTCTGAAATTTTGTATAGATGTTACTGAAACTATTCCCTACAAATCCTCCCATATTTTAGATGTCTAGGTGGCCTAGAAAATTTCTAGGCCACCATCAAACATTTTCACTTTCTACTAATCTAAACCTTCACCCTTATTAAAGTTATAACTCCGTTCATAGTGTTCTAAGCCTTTTCAAATCTTGGCAGAACATTTCTCAAATAATTCCCTAAAAATTCCCGTACATAAGGAGATTTTAAGTGGCCTAGAAAACTCCTAGGCCACTATTGAAAATTTCCGCTTTTGTACTAATCAAAGGTCACATCCTTCTAAAAGCCATAAGTCAGCTCATAGTGGTCCAAATCTTTTGAAAATTTAGCAGAATACTTCTCAAATTATTTCTTGAAAATTCCCAAAATTTTAAGGATTTAGTTGGCCTAGAAAACTCCTAGGCCACGATTCCCTTTGACTCACCCCCTCTCCTCCTTCTTATTCTTCAGTGCCCTTATAGACTTCGTAATCTGCTTCGTTATCAATGTGAACGGATTCGAGTCGTCCTTGGTGCTCCTCAGCGTATAACTCTTCCTATTCACCACTTGTCTCTTTTTCCGAATCCGAAACGCGCCAACCCATCCCTCAGCTGGCGCACTTTCTGTGACCTTCTTCACCAGGATCTTCATACCGTAATCTCGAGCCACCTGAGCCCTGGACACATCTAGCAACTCACTGACGCACTTTGCGTGCCCTTCGACGTTTTTTACAGCCTCGACGCATTTCTCGTGCAAACGAGTCTCCACGTGGGTTACTGTAGAGATCTTCTCGTTGGCTACTGTAGCTATGAGTGCCGAGAGGGCCTGATCGACCCAGTGGTTGGAGAGTTGGAGTACTGAATCTTGGGTGGTATTGATTTGAGGGGTCTTGTCTCCTAGGAGGGATTTCAGATGGGTAGAGGCTTCTGGAGACTCTCGAAAAGCAATGGAAACTTCTAGTGAAGCCAAGAGCCAGAATAGGTAGACACGCATCTGGAATAAAAATCGAAGGGTCAAAAAGTGATAAGATAAGAATGAAGGAACCAATAAAAGTGAGAGGGAAAATTCGGCTATTAACCTTTTTCTAATGAATGGACTTGGCGAGGAAAAGTACATCTTTAGAATGACTAATTTGGGTTTAATGGGGCAATGGCTATCTTGACTTTTTGATCTTTATACTAGTGGTGGCCTAGGAGTTTTCTAGGCCATCTAGGATTCTAAAATTTAGGGAACTTTTAGAGAATAGCATCAGAAACGCTTGGACAAATTTGCGGAAGGCTTAGAAGACTATGAGTCGACTTATGGCCTCTAGAAGTATGTAGACTGAAATTAGTTAAAAAAGAAAGAAGTTCAATGGTGGCCTAGGAGTTTTCTAGGCCATCCAGGATTCTAAAATTTGGGGAATTACTAGAGAATAATATCACAAACGTTTGGACAAATTTTTAGAAAGTTTGGGGCACTGTGAGCGAACTTATGGCTCATAGAAGGTTATAGGTTTAGATTAGTACAAAAACGAAAATGTTCAATAATGGCCTAGGGGTTTTTAGGCCATCTAGGATTCTAAAGTTTGGGGAATCTGAAGGGAAAGAGTCTAGAAACACTTGGACAAATTTTCAGAAGGTTTGGGACACTATAAGCGGACTTATGACCTCTAAAAGGTTGTAGGCTCAGATTAGTGCAAAACTAAATTGTTCAAGGGTGGCCTAGGAGTTTTCTAGGCCACCTAGAATTCTAAAATTTGGGGAATTTGTAGAAAAAGATCTGAGGAGCATTTAGACCAATTTACATAACTTTTCGGATACTATGAGCGAATTTATGGCCAGAAGTATGTAGACTTAGATTAGTACAAAAGTGAAAATGATCAATGGAGGCCTAGGAGTTTTCTAGACCACCAAATTCGATGAAAATTGGCAAGTTGGTAGGGAAAGATGTGATGAAAATAGAGTAGAAATTTCAAAAGTTTTGGATGGTTTTGAAAAAGTTAGAGGCGTTGAAAGTAAGGATGGCCTAGGAAATTTCTAGGCCATCAAAGAACTTTTTGAAAATTCGAAATTTAGGAATTTTTTTGAACCCAAAATTAAAGTAGTAGATCAAGAATGAACAAAGTTACGAGTCTTTGAAAACTTCAAATAAATATTTTTTTTTTGAAATTTTTCCAAAAAATTGAAACTTTCATAACTTTGCTAATTTTTACTCGATTTCAATAATTTTTGGCTTAAAATGTTCCACATTTTCTGCATTTTTAGATTCGAGGAAAAAAAACAACGAAAATTAGAAGTTCAGAATCTCCCAATCCGAAAAATTCCCAATCCATCTCTCCATTTTCGCACCTTTATACTCACCCTGTCCCCCTAAAACAACTTTTTCACCAAACTTTTTTTTGGGTGGTCCCCCCTGCCCCGACCACCCAGACTACTGTGTTCAGGTGGTCTGCTAATGGGATTACACTAATTTGGATTTAAAATGGAACATACATTCCATTTTTCTTTGAGAAAAGTGTCTAGGTACTTTAGACACAAAAAGATAAGACACAGAGAGTGTCCAGATGATTTAAAAGTGGCATAAAAAAAGGTGAACAAGAATAGGACACACACGTTGATAACAAATGGATTGTATGGGGGAAGAAGGCAATTTTTTGATCGAAAAACGCGGTTTTTGGAGGTGATCTTAGTCATTAGGTAGAAACAACGGAATATAGGAATCTTAGGTTTTCTAGAATTCAAGGGTCTAAGAATCACCAGCCAAATTTGGTGTCATAGAATTCTAGAATCTACAAAATTTTCAATTTTCAGAATTTCATATTTCTCCTGAACCTCAGATTTATTACTATTCAAAATATAAAAAACCCATGAAATCAATTGAACCCTGAAATCAGGCATTTTAAAATTATACAATCTTCTGATTTTCAATTTCCGAATTTCAAAATTGTTAGGAATAAATAAAATATTTTTAAAAGTTGCAAAAATAACATAATATCCATTAAAAATGATCATAAAATAGTCATTCTATTCTCCAAAATGAGGTGTGTACATCCATATCCCTTCTCATCGCCTTCTCCATTTCCAAGTTCACAAAAAAAGCCATATCCCTCTTTTTTTAAAGAATATGATTAATTGGTCTACGCGGGTGATAATGGCGGTCTTTTTGAAGAAGCTGCGACTTTTTGAACGGGCATTTCATCAAGGTGATAAGGAACACGTAAGTGATGAAGGCAGAGAGACAAACTTTTTTCTAGAGATAAAGACTCTTTATTGCTTATAAAATATACAATTATTCAGAATTTAGCCCTCATGCTAATGTTGCTTCCCCTCTTCAGAAGATCCCTCCGATCGATGTTGTTCCTTCAAAAGTTTCTGATTCCATCTTTTTAAAACTGAAAAATTAAAACTGAGGTAAACATTTTGCTCAGAAGCTATTCCAAAACACAAAATTTGTTGTTTCCGACTGAGAAACTAGAACGTTTCGGTTAGGTACATTGGATATAATTTTCTTAATTTAATTTAATTTTCATATGAAGGTTTACTAACCTGTTGGCCTGGTGTCAGAGTTTTTACGGTATTTTTGTTAATTGCCTTCAGCTTAGCGGGTAACTTTTGAAGAATTGGAGTATAATGCTCTAGCAGCTCCAATTCGAGACTGTCAACAATAGCTCATGTTATTGTTAGAAGCATAACATCTATCTAGGAAGTGTCATAAGTCTGGAATAACACTTAACAATGTTTTGATCAGATGGAATTGAAAACATGTTGGAAACTGTAAGCTGTTGATGAAATTATTCAATAGGCCCTTTGTCACAGTAGATAGCTTTCATGGTTGAAGCTTTGTCAAAGTGATGTTTGACTATAGACATGTGCTTCAGAAATCCACCCCCCCCCCCCCCCATTGATATAATATTTCGATAGATGACATTATTAAATATATCTTTTGTTCGCCACCAACATAAAAGGTGGAAAAGGTTGAGGTTCAATCGGAAATCGATGAGATTTTCAATGACTATGGACGAGGTACGAAGAGTGAACCTTACAATTAAAATTGTCCCAGTTAATGTTTGCTTTAAATTCTCTTTTTAGGACTGTTCAATATCCTCCAAACCTGTACCAATGCTGATGCCTGTCGAACCGCACTGAATCAGTATTATGAATCCCACGCGCCTGCTATCCAAGAGAAAATAGATGGAACTGGAAAAACAGTGATCGACTGCCTTCCGGAGCCTCTTCAGAACTCTCCACTTGTCAAGGAAATTCAAAAATGTTTCTCTACCGTCGCTCGAACCAACAGTCTCAATGCTCTGAAAACATTCACTGATGGTAGGTGGTCTTAAATGTTCTCTGGATCGGAAGAGTCACAACGACACTCCGGAATCCCGCAGTGTTTTTGTCATTAAAGGTGGTAGGACACCTCAAAAAAAGTTTTTTTCTAATTTCGCCAAAATGTATCTTAGGTGGGCTCGAACCTGTGGGCACTCGGCTACGGGTACAGCACCACTATCGGCTGCGCCACGCGGACGCAAGCGGGCGAGGCGACCGAGGGCATATAAGAGACGGCTTGAAAATCAGCCCCCATTCTGCCCCCGCCCCCCCATTTTTCGAGCTGTCTTATCCCCCTTTTTTCAGACGTCGCCAACGGTGTGCCCAACTGCTCTACCGCGCAGGAATGTTTCTCTGGCGCTACAGACACTTTCAATTCAGCAAGTAAAACTCTCGGCGATGCCGTTGGAACGACTTCCGATGCTTTGAACAAGTGTCTTGAAGATGATAACTAATTTGTTTTATGGTTTTTCATGGGGTATTCAATAAATATTTCGGGCAAAAAACACTTTTTTTTTCCATTGACAAAGCAAATAGTGTGATAGTTTGTTTTTCTCGCTAGACTTTTTCACTGGCAAGGCTTTACGATAGTATGTTTGAAACCCTGAAAGACTTAAAAATGAAAAATTCGTATATTTTTTTGGAATTGTTCGACCCCATAGAAAATAGGCTCAAAATCTGTCAATGGGCAAAAATTCCGGGCAAGAACATAATCAGGATTCTGAATATCACAATAAAAACTTTCAAAAATGCTTCACTGGTCCAGAAAAAGCCGTCAATTCGGACAGCAAATTCATTAAGCAAAGTTTACTCCTCGTGGAAGAGACATCAATAGCTTGACATCTTTTTCCAGACTAGAAAAGAATTTTCAAGCTTTTTTTTTTCATTGTGATATTCAGAATCAGCAAAACATTTTCCATAGATTGAACTATACACTCATTCTCTTTTTCTTCAGTTCAATTTACAAATTTTTGACCAGACGCCTCCTTTAACTATCGCTTGAATGCCATGAAAACTGTAAAAAATTTTTATAAAAATTTCTTACGATTCTCCAATGTTTTCAGCGAGTGAAGGATATAGAAAAAAATTTCCAATGATGCAGCAGTATTTTCACGGGAAGTACAGAGATACGCTCGGCATGGTGTTTTTATATTAATGAATTCTCATCTATTTTCCGACTTAGAATGATTAAAACTTGTCCAAATGTAAAATAATTCATGCATAATGTTATCCCTTGTGAATGTCTCAATTTTTCCTGAAATAAATTGTTTTCAAAACTTTTTATTTCTAATAAAAAACAGTAATCCAGAATTTAGACCTTCATGCTAATGTTGCTTCCACTTTCCAGAGGATCCCTCCGATCGATGTTGTTCCTCGTTGTTAGACTCTTCCAGATTTTCAATCAAATGTCCGATTCCATTTTTTGAAGGCTGCAAGTTTCAGTATTCCAGAATCCAAGAATCCAAAAATCTAGGAATTCAAAACTCCACGAATCCAAGAATTTTAAAATACAAGAATCCAGGAATGGAAGAATCCAAGAATCTAAGAATCTATGAACTCGAGAATCCAAGAATCTAAGAACCCCCATAATCCCGAAAAACTCACCTTCGCACTTCCCAAGACCGCCAGAATCAAACAAATCAGAATCAGAAAATTCAGTCTCATTTTCTCTACTAATCTGAGTACACCAAGTGTCCCTTTTATACAAAATAAGATTAGATCAAAAACGAGAGATAATCGAGACAGAAACAAACCATCCACCCAAATTACTTTTTAATTTGTTTTCTCTCTCTCTCTCTACTATGAACCATTTTTTTCTTCTCTATCCGTTTTCCGTATCGGTCTCAAAGTTTGTTCTCAATTTTCAATTTTAGAAACTGGTTTACATCGGGAACAAATTAGGGCGTAGTAAATGATAGAATAGAAAGATAGACACGTTCAAAAACACGAGACTGGTCACAGGAATTTTGAAGGGAAAGTGAAAATGAACTAAATTTGGGAATTGGAACTGAAGAAAAAGAGAATGAGTGTATAGTTCAATCGATGGAAAATTTTTTGCTAATTCTGAATATCACAATGAAAAAATGCTTGAAAATTCTATATGCCTTTTCCACGAGGAGTACAATTTGCTCACTGAACTTGCTGCCCGACCTTGACGGCGTTTTCTGGGCCAAAGAAGAGTTTTCGAGCGCTCTCATTGTTATATTCAGAATCCTCATGATTTTTTGCCAGAAATTTTCCCCCACTAACATGTTTGGATCTGAAAACTATTCTCTGTGCTCTGAGCAATGCACATTCCCGATAAAAACACAGTGTCAAATATTTTCGTTATTTTTGACTACTCCTTTGTTACGCGATTCCATATTTTCCACATTTATGTTATAAAAAACAACCTCTATTCAAATCCAACGATATAAAAGGGCCCATAGGCCCCAGTAGAACCATCCCCGTCCGCCAAGCATGAAGCTTCAACTCTTCCTTCTCCTGGCTTTCGTCGCTATCGCAAATGCTCAAATCGGCAAGGTATGTCGGGGTGGCTGCAACCGGCGGTCGGATTCCATTGTGGTCGGCCGAAATCGGCAACCACGGACCGACCGTCGACCGACCCTAACTGTTGTCCGAAATGTGCATTTACGGATCATTCTTCAAAAAAAGCTCATTATCCTTTGGCCGACACTTGAGCCTCATAGCGGATTTGTCGTTGTTGTCTAGCAAGGACCAAGGGTTGGAATGAGTAATACGTTAGTCGTAAAAGTTTCATATACGCCAACGCCAAATCGCCGATCGACCGGTCAGCGGTCTGCGGTCGATAAAAACTTCCCCTCCTCATACCCACATCACAATCGATTTTCAGCTCATTTCCGGTGTCACCAACGCAACATTCAACAAGTGCATACGCGCCCAGCAGATTGAAGAGAAAGTCGACTTCGCTCTGGAGAAATACATCGTTGGTCTTCGCCGGGTGACCGATAGTTGCACGAATGGTACTCAATGTGTGGAAGCCATCTACGCACTATCCAACCAAACCCTTCCACGTGTCAACGCTCGCATCACTGCGCTACGAGCACTTATGGTGTCATGCTTGACTCTTGCCAGAGTTCCCCGAACTGCCCCAATTTTCAAACGAATCGATACATGCATTTCTACAATTACAACGAAGCTAGTCATTGGAGCTCTTGAAAAAACAGTCGATGGTAGGTGTACAAAGCTCATATTATTACCGTAGAAATTGTTAAGAGCTCGTGAAAGCGGTATCATCGTGTACTGACCGGTTGGATTGTGCTCAGAAGGCTACCGACGTATTCACCTATGCATTGACAAAACTGGAAATTGTCACAGGAGAAGCCAACAAAGGATTGTTGGAGTGTATTCGCGACGAACTCTAATTTTTGTTTTTGGGTTTTCTGAACGTAATAAAGCATTGGGCAAACAAGCATTGAAATGTTTTTGTTTAACAGTATTTATATTGCACTATAATTTCTAAAAGGCTACGTTTTCAAGTGTAAAGTGCATGCCAAAATATAGAGCGTGGCAAGCAAGGTCTACTAAATTAATAACAATTGAGCTTGTTGGATGCAATCAAAACACTTTTGTCATTGTGCAAAAACCAAACGGACTTTGAATCGGAAATCGGAGGCTAATCAAGTAGCTAATAGGTTAGTTCCAATTGGCAAGAAAACATGAGTAACTGTGCAGTATCATCTTAAACGAAGCAATCAGCCATATTTTAATCTCGAGAGAAAACAGGAGAGCGGGAATTCTCGAATTTCTAGTTACATCCATGTTTGCAATGGAGCGCGGTGAAACTTGCGAAATATCTCTAAAAAAATGGTCGTAGTGTCTCTATGTTTTTGATGACCACATTATTATTTATAGTTAGTTGCTCTCAGATACGTATTGAAACCGATCTGCCTATTCTATTAAATGCGGAAAGTATGAGCTTTTCGATTTGTGGGCGGAGCCTAACTTTTCTACAAAAATGCGGAATATTTTGTCACAAAGTTTGCGCATTCATAACTCCATTCATACTTAACCGATTTTTTCGATTTTTGAACCATTAGATAGGAAAATGTGGGCCGACCATCGAGAACTTAGAGGGGTTGAATATGGACCACAATGACCCGATTTATGATCGCTGCGGAAAAATCTTATTTTTCAGTCGAGACTTTTGTACTGAGCTGATAAGGGTTTTTGGACTCTCACGGAGTCAGTTTTACTTTTTCTTCTTCGATATTATAGCATTATGAAGAGCGTAATCTCAATTGTCTTGAGCTCAAATTTCAGCTCAAAATCTTGAAAAACAAAAAATAGAGCCATAAAAATGTATGTCGATTTTGGCACTTTCTTCTCATTCTCAATCTCTTATCTCACAATTTGATCTTTTATCTTGATTTGGGATTTTGAAAATTTCAAAAATGCAAAAATTCATTTCTAAATTTTTGAGGGGATAATGAAATTAGAATAATTTCTATGATGAGCTAACACACGCAGCAAGTAACGCGGCGCAGCCGTGTCCAGCGACGCGAAGCGTCGCTAGTGAGATAAAGTATTTATTGAAATCCTCGAAAAAACATGGGTCAAGATTAGTTAACATTATTATCCTCCATTCAAAATAATCGCACGGCAAAATCGACTCTATTTGAATTTCAATTTTACGCGCTGCGATCAAAACTATGCTCTTTTACGGGCTCTTTGATGAATTTTATTGAAAATTTCACTCGCCGGTGCTATAGGATGTATTTCTGAAGAATTCTGTATAAACATTTTCGATTTCATTTGATCAAAATATTTTTCAGTGTTGTTCCAGACATGTAACACTTCCTGAATAGCTGTTATGCTTCTAGCAATATCATGTCCCATTGTTGACTGTATCGAATCGGAGGATTGGATCTGCTAGAGCATTACACTTTGATTCTTCTTTTAGTAAGCTACCGTGAGCTTGAGTGTTGATCAACTTAGTTGCATGGTGAGAATCATACTCCAACTCTTCTTTTAGTGAAGTGTATTGAGCATCAGCTTAGTCGCTTGGTAAGCGCATAGAGACATTTTGTGGTCTTGTGATTCAATGAGTCATGATGCTTTTCGACTATCGAAAAAAACCCAAAAAAAAACGTTTTTTGCCCGAAATATTTATTGAAAAACCCATGAAAAACCATAAACCAAATTAGTTATCATCTTCAAGACACTCGTTTAAAGCATCGGAAGTCTTTCCAACGGCATCATCGAGAGTGTTTCTGGCCGAATTGAAAGTGTCTGTAGCGCCAGAGAAACATTCCTGCGCGGTAGAGCAGTTGGGCACACCGTTGGCGACGTCTGAAAACGGTCATTATGGTATTAATGAAGACAAGAGACAATGTTCAAGCATTCCGCTCGAACGAGCTCAAGTACTCGATACGACGACTGTCGCATCCAACGGAGTGTCGTTGTGGCTCTTCCGACACAACAATTGCAATAGTTCAGACCACCTACCATCAGTGAAAGCCTTCAAAGCATTGAGGGTGTTGGTTCGAGCGACGGTAGAGAAACATTTTTGAATTCCCTGGACAAGTGGAGAGTTCTGAAGAGGCTCCGGAAGGCAGTCGATCACTGATTTTCCAGCTCTATCTATTTGCTGTTGGATAGCAGGCGCGTGGGATTCATAATACTGATTCAGTGCGGTTCGACAGGCATCAGCATTGGTACAGGATTCGAGGATATTGAACAGTCCTAAAAAGAGAATTTAAAGCAAACATTAATTGGCTCAGTTTAGAGGCTCACACTTCGTACCTTGTGCATAGTCATTGAAAATTTGATCGACTTCTGATTCAACATTGATCTTTTGCAAACATCTACCCAAAGGCGTTTGGTTGGTAATGTCGACAATAGGTTGTAAAAGTCCTCAGAGCTGGAATAAAGTACTTTTAGATGATCTACGGGAAAATGAAAAGCTGTCGCACGTCCGGCCCTTCTGGGTACGCGCCGCCGCCGTAGGTTTCCATAATCAGAAGTACCCGAACCATAAAGAAAAAAACCGGAAGAACACCGGCAGTGTGACAGCTTTGGCAAAATGGACTTACAAAGTCACTTTGAGCGGAGGCGAATCCAGCGACAGCGAGGAAAAGAACGAGTTGAAGCTTCATGGTTGACATGAGCTGTGTTCCAGTGGGGCCCTTTTATGTTGGTGGCGAACAAAAGATATATCTAATAATGTCATCTATCGAAGTATTATATCAATGGGGGTGGATTTCTGAAGCACATGTCTATAGTCAAACATCACTCTGACAAAGCTTCAACAATGAAAGCTATCTACTGTGACAAAGGGCCTATTGAATTATTTCATCAACAGCTTACAGTTTCCAACATGTTTTCAATTCCATCTGATCAAAACATTTTTAAGTGTTATTCCAGACTTATGACACTTCCTTGTTATGCTTTTAACAATAACATGATCTGAGCTGCTAGAGCATTATACTCCAATTCTTTGAAAGTTACCCGCTTAGCTGAAGGCAATCAACAAAAATACCGTGAAACCTCTGACACCAGGCCAACAGGTTAGTAAACCTTCATATGAAAATGACCTCAACTTTTTTGAATCGCATTCAATGCGTTTTCTAGCTGAAACTTTTTCAGTATGGAAATTTTAATTAACGAAAATTGAGGTCGTACGAACTTCCAAAGTTTTACGTTATTTTGTCCATGTCATGGTATTACACTGAAAAGCGTACCTATAAAAGAATGCTTATCAGGGTATTCGGGGCTCTTTTTCGGTCACTTTTTTTATCATCTCTTTTTGGAAAATAAATAATGATAGTTTGAAACGAGTGTTGTCAATCCCAGAAATGGTGCCGCTACACCAATCAAACATAAGGTAGGGTACTTATCCCTAGGAATTCAAGCCTAAGGACTAACACTAAATAAGAGCCAAAGCATTGTTATAACACCCATTACAAACTATCTAAAGAAAGTTTCTAGAGTGGCATCTTCGAATTGGTCTAGATGTTTCTCAATCTGCCACCGAACTTGCTAAGATCATAACGTTCAAAGCTTGTGTTCTTTGTGTGTGTATATATGTATACGCTATATCTATAAAATAGATCTAGATTTAGCAGAAAACAGAAAATTCATTTTCACTTCTCAAAGACAGACTGAGATCACAATCAACCCGTAATAAAGCCGCTACTCTTAAATTATTCTGGAACTCTCCAAAAATCCGTTTGATACTTTGCATCCAAGGGGTCCCTTTTGAAAGGGAACACTAAATAATCGAAGAAATAAATCTTGTGTAGAAGGTCCCTAATAAAGGGGTCCTCCTTGACAAGACGTTCAGCTTCCAAGCGGTGAGAGGAGGTGTGAGTAGAGTGGGCGGTTTCTCCGGCTGCAATAGAATGAGTCTAGTTACATTGCTAACTCACATGGTTTTCAAAAAAATTGAACTAAAAATTTTTCAAAAAAATTTTTTTTTCCAAATAATTTTTGAACTTACCCATTGTATCCTGCTGTATCTTCTCCACCAATGTCTCATTGAAACCCTGCCTTTTCAAAATATTAGCCAAATGTAAAATCGAAGATTTCCTCTCCTCAAAATCCGACCCCATCATTAACAGGTGCCACTTCTCCAAATCCTTGTCAAAATTGCACATCCTAAAATTTTTAAATACAAAATTTCTCTACTTCCTTTTTTGGGTCCCACCACGACAATGGTGCCGAGTGTTGAGCCATCACATTCGGCTCATTGACCAGGTGTCGATAATCGGAAATATTTCTCAAGTTCTCATAGATTCTCTGGACGAAGCAGCGCATGTTGGTGTCGCAGTCGAAGCAGAATTTGGTGCTTTATATTTTTGGGATTACGGTAGTTTTTCAATACTGAAAGCTTACTGTATACACTTGTCCAGGTATAGGGACACAAAACGTTGAATCGGGTCTCGGATAAAAGCGAATCTAACTGTATCTGGGTCGTCTAGAAGGGAAGGGGAGGGATTTCGAAATTCTGATTCCTCGAGGCATTCTCTGAAAATTTTCGAGCTTTTAGCCAGCAAATTCAAATTCAGCGCTTCAAAATACGCGAAATGGGTCTCGCTACGAAAAATTTTGGATTACTGTAGTTTTCGTGGCGAGATCCAATTTCAAGGTAACCCCGTCTTGTTTATACTCATTTCAAAGCTCTCGTCTTGCTGATTTCAAAAATAACATTTTCATTACATAATACCGTACCTCTTGGTGACCCAGGTGTCATTCAAGCTATTATTTTCGGAAAAACTATCCTCATCGTATAACAGACACATGATATTGATGGTTAATTGAGACATTGACTTGGGGATACCACATGAGATTAGTTTGTTGTCAGAGGCGGTCTGAAAATAAAGAAGAAGATTACGCATTGAAAGTATTATATTTGAGCTCAGCTCGTCAAGAGCTATCGAATGAGTATAAACATGACCTACTTTCAAAATTTTCAATTTTGGGACCCCCTGGGACCCAACCATAGCCATGTTTATACTCATTTTGAAGCTCTTGATGAGCTGAACTTAAATCTGATACTATGATCCCTCTAAACTCACAAAAAACTCTGGATAATAGCTAACAAAAGGTGGAATAAAATCCTCCACCCCGGTGAAGTTCACCACCTTCCCATCAACAATAATAGTGTACCGATTTTGAAAATAGAAAAATCCATAAATCCCGAAACACACCGAAGCGGTTAGAAAAATCCAAAAATACTTAGGCACCGGCGACGCCATTTTCACAGAAACACAGAATCTGCGATTTTTATAGACCAAAAATTTTGGAACAGAACCGAATTTTTATCTGGGATTTCGGATCGCTGGCTGAACTGTTTAAAAATGAGCGAAAAAACAGAGAAAACTGGATTTTCGTTAGACATCAGTCTCTCTCACAGCGGGGTTCGTTGAAACTGATCTTTTTGGAAGTTTTGGGAAAATTTTAGAATCCAGGGATTTTCAGAATAAATCTTCCAGAGGCCTTATGAATTCTTAGAAATCCTTCATAATCTTCTAAAAAATCTTCAGAACCTTTAAAAATGTTTTACAATCTTCCAGAATCTTCCAGGGACCTTCAGAATCCTTCATAATTTTCTAGTATCCTTTTGAACTCTTTAGAATCCTTCAGAATGTTTTAGAAATTTTCAGGATCTACCAGAAACCTTTATAACTCTTCGGAATCCTTTAGAATCTTTCAGAATCCTTCAGAACCTTCCAAAATCTTCCAGAATTTTCCAGAAATCTTCAGAATAGTCTAGAATTTTTCAAAATTTTTTCAGCGACCTTCAGAGTCCTTCAGAATTCTTCAAAATCTTTCAGAAGTTTTTAGAAACCTTCAGAATGCTTCAGAATTTCTCATCATCTTTTAGAGTTCAGAATCCTTTTTAACTTATCAGAGGTCTTTGGAATCTTTTAGGATTTTTAAGAATCTTTTAGAAGCCTTCAGGGAACTTCAGAACCTTGCAGAATCTTCCAGAGTTTTTCAAAATCTTTCAACTACCTTCAGAGTCTCTCAGAATCCTTCAAAATCCTTCAAAATCTTCCAGAGGGGATCAGAATATTTTTTAATTTTTCAGAAACCTTTAGAATCTTTCCAAATTTTTTCAATTTTTCAATTTTTTTAGAATCCTTCAAGACCTTTCAAGGACCTTCAGTATCTGTTATAACACCCGAAAATTTTAAAAAATTCTTCAGTAACCATCAGAATCGCTCAGGATCTTACAGAAACTTTTAGAATTCTTCAGAATAGTTCAGAAAATTTTGAAAAACCTTCAAGAAACCTTCAGAATACTTTGAAATTTTTAGAAACCTTCAGTATCCTTAAAATCCATCAGAATCCTTCAAGGAAACTCACAATCATTCACAATTTTCTAGATAATTTCTGAATTCTCTGGACTCTTTTAGAATCTTTAGAAAGCTTCCAGAAATCTTCAGAATCTTTCAAAACTAGTGAGATATAGAAACTCAGAAGCTGAAACAGTCTCTATTCTCAGGTCTCCACTATTACAAAAAATACGGTACTTCAAAACCTGTCGCAAGTTCAAAATCCTTTTGTGTTTTCTGCTTGATGTATACATCTCTTTTCACTTCTTCCAGATTCATCGTATAGATATAAGCCCAATCCTAGACACAAAGACCTAAAAAACTCAAAAACCATGTAAGCATGGTCATCAAAGAACACAGACACACTACGAACACTATCCACATTTTCGATCTTCCCTTGGGAAAGATCCAGACCGATTCGGAGACAATTTTCTTCCATTAAAGTTCTGATTTTTGAGCTGAAACCTGCACCACAATATTGAGCACATCTAGACCTACAAAATGGTACTAAAATCAATTTTGTGGTGCCATCCGATTTCAAGTAACAACTTGTCAAAATTGAAGCTTTTTTGAGGTCCGAAAGTCGAATTTTTTCGGATTGCGATCATTTAAAACTTCAAAAGTGATACTGTAGTTCCAAAGTTTTTAATCATTGACCCTAGTGACCCTAGTGTCTAGACCTAGACCTATTTTCCCTTCCAAAACCTGATTTTTTCCTTATTATCTGTTCAAAAAACAACGGGTCAACAACAACTTCCCCCTATCAACCTATGTACACTCTCTCTTATCATATGATCCTTGTCATATGGGAATATATAAATAAGACATCGAAGGTTGAAATTTTATCAGTTTCTTTATTTTTTGTTATTTTGAGCCTCAAATTTTTTTTTACGATGGAAGCCTGTGAAAACCAACAATTCGCTTATGAAACTACTGCAAGGGCCGGTCTAGAAAGGGGCTTTTCTCAGGAGGATGAGGTGAGGGGTAGTTGAAAATACGAGTTTTGAATTCAGCATGAAAAATGCTTCAAAATGAGTATAAGCAGGGCCAAGTTTGCTTGAAATTGGGTCCCGCCACGAAAACTACAGTAATCCGAAGTTTTCGCGGCGAGACCCATTGTACAGAGTTTTTCATGCTAAATTTGAATTTACTCATTAAAACTTCTAAAAATCAATTTTTTTCAGAAAGACTGGAGAAAAATCAGCAACAGTTTCGCCTATACTGAACCCTCCAAAGTTATGGAAAATAATTATAAGGATCAATTTTCGGGAAGAAAAGGTTTTTTTTATTTTAGGGTTCATATGAAACTTTTGAAGTTTCAGAATCTCAATCCCAGTCAACATGGAGACAATGGTTTGAGCGGGAGAAATAATAATTGTTTTTAAGTTAAAAATCAATAAAATGTACATATTTTCGTTTGAAACTTTGATTTTCAGATTTATGTCGTTGAGAGCTTCAAAATAAGTGTTGAGAGCTTCTAAATGAGAATAATCATGTCATATTTTCGAGTGTTTTCCAATTTTAGGGGGCCCGTGTTCCTTTAAATATGGGTTACTGTAGATGAAACTGCGTTTTTGGAATCCAGCAAGCCTAGAGCTTTGGAATGAGTATAATCATGAACTAATTTTAAGAATTTCGATTTTTCTTGGTTTTGAAGACCCCTGCGCCTTTAAATTTGGATTACTGTAGTTTGGGCCATCTAGGTTTGTAGGTACTTTTTTAAAGCGTTTGGGGAGTTCAATTTCAAACACAACTTTTTGGATAACCAAAAGTTCAGGGCAAATTTTCAATTTTGTGCCTGATGTTTATTGAATGATGCTGAATAGAAACCGATATGAATAGGAAAACCGAAAATTGAAAAAAAAATAGCCGTTTCGAAACCCCCACAATTCATTTTCACCAAAAAATGAAACTCCAACTCGTCCTATTTTTCCTGGCTCTCGCCTTCATTGGCCAGATTCTTTGTCAGGTTAGTTTTAAATTTTTGTCGCACTTTCGAAATGTCAAACTTGCGAAATGTCACACTGCGAAAGAGACACTTTTTCATACTGTTAATTTTTAGACCGTGGCAAACTCTGTGGAGTCTCCGGAATCCGTGGAGGCTCAAGTTGACGGTGTTGTGGTGGATTCGGTTTCAGCGGAGGACTCCGTGGAGCCAGAGCTCGACCCAGTTTCTGTGGAGAGTGAAGAGCTGAATCAGAATCCCACTGGCCGCCGTCGCAGAATTGTTCGCCGGAACTAAATTTTTGATTAATTTCTGTCATTGCCCAGAATTTTATGAGAAATAAATTATGCTGCAAACTACTCGCTCAACACTTCATTAATACACTGAATCGTATTCGAGTAGTAAAAAGTCAGCGGCTTCATTATCATCGTTGGAAGACTCTTCAAAACTTCAGAAGTCTTTTTGTTGACACCACCAAAACATACGGTATCCTTGCAGTGTTGAAAGCGGTACAGTAGTGCTGAAAACTTGCAAAACTTCCTGAAGAATTTCGTAGAAAAGCTCACATTCGATTTCAGATGTTAGCTTATTTGGTATTCTGTCGATTAGCGGGGCGGTTCGGGAGTAGCACTCGTTGACGGCTTCCAGGGTGTAGTTGGAGAGGGAGTACTGTAGGAATATACGATATTGTTAATAGTAGATTTACAAGGCTTGACACACAAACAGCGCATGTGCCTTACATTGAAACTTAGAAATTACGTGTGCCTCTGGTGTGCCTCACATTAAAATTGAAAAAGAACGGGTGCTTAAGGTGTGCCGCATCTTGAAACCAAGAAATAACGTAAGCCGCCGGTGTGCCGCACATCGAAATTGAAAAATCTCGTGTATCTTGGCTAGGCCTAACATGGAAAATGAAAAAACCCGTGTGCCTAAGGTGTGCCGCACCTTGAAACCAAGAAATAACGTAAGCCGCCGATGTGCCTCACAATAAAACTTAGAAAACACTTGTGCCTGAGGTGTGCCGCACATCTAAATTGAAGAAGCGCATGTGCCTATGATGTGCCACACATTGCAACTGTGCCAAACTTCTGCACGGAGCCTTGTAAATCAATGTGGGTCCCTTAATTGATAACACTCACATCGTAGTCAATTGTTAATAGTACTGTAGTTGTTGATGGTTCCAGTACTACAGTAGTCAGACTGTTCAAAGGCTCATTTGGGTTAGATGGAAGGCCCAAGTTCAGCTTGGGAATCTTCTGAAAATCCAAGCGTTTCCCATACGTTCCTAGTATTCTCTTCCTACCACAGTGACCCCTGTATTATTAATACAACTGACAACCTTCTCGAAGTACAGCTCAACGCTGCTGAAAACAATGCCCTGGAATCCATTCACAGCTTCATATAAGCCGGCGGCAATAGCGTTGTAGCACATCCAATTGTGGCATTGTTGGAAGCGTTGGTGTAGACCTGAAATTAGTAGGGCTGCCATGGGCCGGGCCGGGCCAGTCCTAAACGATTTCGGCCTGGGCCGCGACCCGTGAGGAAATGACCAAAATGTCGGGGTGGGGCAAAAACCCAAATTTCATACCTAGAACTTGTTGAGAAAGTTTGATAGGGATTGAGTCGAGAATGGGCTTGTGGCTTGAAAAACAAGATTTGATTTGTTTTAGGTGGTTTTCGGTGATCTGAAAAAAGAACTTACTAGCCTCAAAGGCTCAAGTCGAGTTGAAGGGCCCAAAGGGCCCAAAGATACTCTGTGCCTTGACAGGATCCCACAAACGAGGCTTATTTGTACTTACAATAGACCAACGAGGCTTTTCTCTGGTTGTTACTGTTGTCGACACAGAATCTCCATTCCAAACATCGTCAAGGACCGGTGGAAGGGTTAAGCTAAGCTGAAAATTTTTGAGCCCAAGTTGTCCACGAGGAGTACACAAAACTCACCCATGCGTCACTAAAGCCAACCAAAACCGAAAAAGCGAGAAGCATCATTTTTTGAATAGAGCAAGTGTCCCCTACTTTTTTGTTAATATACACTGGCATACCAAAAAAGATGAATAGAGGGGGACAAAAGGCTCAGAGGGCAGAAAAGAGCATTATCCACAAAGAGGCACATATAAATTATAGAATAGTTTATTCCCTCAGTTTCAAAACTACAGTAATCCTCCAATTCAAGCACAGACCGCCGCGGCCAACTTCTGCACCCTGGGCCACGCCTCAATTAGCTCCATTATCATTGCTTTTCCATTTTCCAATGTGGTTTGGATGGTTGTCCGAGGGACAAGAGAGGCACCCAATTGACGGATTGCTTCTGGAACAAATTTTATCAGGGATACTGTAGTGCTCGGGATGATGGCTACAGTGTCCTATCAAAGCTACAGTATTCTATAATGGCTACAGTATCTTGTGAAGGCCACAGTAAATAACTCACCAAAAACTCCCGTTGATTCCCCTTGAATCAATGCTTCCCCAACTTTTTCGAGGTTCTCCAGCACCACTAAATACAAAAATGATGTATTTACTAATAGCGTTAAGGATTACTGTACCTGGAATGTTACCGAACATGGAGCCAAAGAAGTTCCCAACGGATGGAGCCATTTCTTTCACTATCTCCACTGTGAAGGCCCCCAATCTTTTGAAAACACATGTTACATCCTTAACAAGACCAATGATAAGATCCCCGATGAACTCATTGTTACTGCTCTGAAATAAAAAAGGACTACGGTATGCGCCTATAAAATGATATGCGTCTTTAAGAAAACTACCTGAGCATTAGCGGCAGAGCAGAAGAGCGAAAATAGAACTGTGAATAGAACAAACTTCATCGTCCTACCTCTGATATGAAAAAGCAAGGAAATTTTATACCAGGAAGTTTGTGCTTGTTCCCAGGGGTATTGTACAAGGTCTAGACGGGTTTTGAACAGAATTGGGGAAAATGTTGAATTTTTGAACTTGAGTTTTGTTTCGGTGACATGGTGTGTAGTAGCTAAACTAAGCTGACCGAGCTGAGCTAAGCTAAGCTAACATAAGCTGACCTAAACTAGCTAAGCTAGCTAACCTAATCTCAACTAGTCAAGCTACGCTAATCTAATCTCAGCCAGCAAAGATAAGCTAACCTAAGCTAGCTAACCTAAGCTGAATAAGCCGTGTCAAATCGATTGTCTCGCTAGGAAGTCAAGCTCACAAAACCAAAATGCATAAAGCTCACTGGATGTGTATCAAATTCAAGCAAAAAAATATTTTCAGGAAGTTTCACTGCATTCAGATTTTTGTGTTGTGATTCGTAATAATAAAAAAGATATTATCCAGTATTCTCTATCAAAACATGTTATTCTTCCTCAATTTCCAAAACATGCATTCATCGGATCCCAAATAAAAGGGTATCTCCATCCCTCTTCTGACACCAACCATGCATCTTCGTGTTGCTCTTTTCTTCGTTCTCATTTCCTGCTGCTCGGCTCAGGTGTGTCTCACAACGTTCAATAGTACACTTACTGTCGTTTTCAGCTCAACCAGGCTGCCTTTACCAAATGCATTCAGGACGTAGCGAACAGCTCCCTTAATGGTGTGCCTGCCGAGGTGGCAGAACCCGTCCGACGTTAGTGCGCTAGAAAAAAGAAACAGGTATCGGAAATGTGCTTTTTTCAGGTCGCCTCCAAAATTTGGAAAAATGTGATAGCACTGGATGTTACTATTACGAAACACTCCAAATGATTAATGACGCACGAGCCGCAAATTTCTACTCATTCACCAAGAGCTTTGTCGATAAAACGATCAGGTGTTCTGCCCATCTTTGATGCAGTTTCGATTTTTGAATAAAGTTTTGGAGCATTATCTCGGTGTATTACTCACAAAAGTGAGTATAACTAATTTCAAAATCATTTCCATGATTGGGGGCCAAAACAGTTTACCTCACTTTCATCTATCCTGATCAAATGGATTACAAAAAAAAAACGAAAAGAACGAAAAAAACTCAGTCTCAATTTGCAAAATTAATTTTGAATAATCCAGATATTCTAGATTTTCGAAAAACAAAAACCTAAGATGCAATTTGTTTTGAGTTCCAAAATCGTTTCTATGAGTTAGACTCCAATTTCTTATTGCCTATTTAGGGTCGGATCAGACAGATGATTCATCGAACTTGAAATCTGCGTTATTCCGAATCACACTTGTAATAACATTCTCTTTTATTGTATTTCTAAAACTTCGAAAGTGGTACGCTCTATCGAGCTCTAGTGATCACCCAATTGTTAATTTTTTTATTGGCCGGACTCTCTAATTCAGGCAACACTAATGGGCCCGCGTGACAAAGAAGGATCTCAAGAAATTACTCATAATAATCTCACACATTAAATCCACAATTTCCACATATTCTGAATCTGAATACCAAAAGAGGGGATTCAAGCCAAGGAGCACTGAAGTCCAAGTGTCTCTCCTCCCATTCTTTTGCATTTCAATTTTCATGAAACCGATCCAATATAGTCCAATAAAAATCCAACGTCGATTATGATAGTCCATCATTTTCCCTGATCCATCTCTGCCCCTCGGATATTTTCTTCTCGCTGTTTCTTTGTTCACAACATCTACCCAGAAGACTCTCAAAGTGTGGGAGAGACTAACCTTACCAAGAATCAAATTGTTCATTTCGCTTTAAATCTCTGCGTCTGCGCCTAAGCCTAGCAGTTTGTTGAAAATGTTTTAGATTCTAAGTCCTAGGCTTTCTTGTTTGAAATGAAAAAAATTATTTCGATTTTCAGAGTCCGATTAGACAGGTGCTTACCCCAACTGGAAATCTTTATTATTTTGGGGCCGCACCTGTCATCTCTTTCCCTTTTTTGCCTCTTCGTTCCTATTCAATCACATGGTCTACTAACTTATTTTTTAGCTGTCTTCGCAGCTTGAGAGCCCCATCAGACCTTCCGGGATTGTCCAGTACAGAATCTGAAAACTGAAAAATTGAGAATTATGTTGGGAGAAAGACTTACTTTGGGAGAAAGACTTACTTTGGGAGAAAGACTTACTTTGGGAGAAAGACTCACTTTGGGAGAAAGACTTACTTTGGGAGAAAGACTTACGTTGATTTAAAGACTTACTTTGATTAAAAGACTTACTTTTGTTGAAAGACTTACTTTTGTTAAAATACTTACTTTCATTCAAATACTTACATTATTGTCGATAGTGGTGCTGCCGCGAAGACTCTCAAAACGCGTGCAAACTGAAAAACCTAGAACATCCCTCAACAGGCATTAAGCCTGGACGCACCTGCTACCCAATCGCGGGAAATACCAGAGAAGTGAACTCTGTAACAACATCCACGGGGCGAGAACATTGGAGGTGTTCGCTATTCAGATGTTCTGGGTACTAGAACCTTAACAGAATGCAAAAGTATGCATCTGTGGTAGAGAATCCAAATCGACAACAAAAAACGACATAGGTTTAGTCATTTCCTTCAAAAAAATAGGAAATGGGAAAAAAATAACTGCAAATATTGTCGTACTTTCGTTGTCGATAAAAGTGATTGATTTTATCACTCTTAATCATCTTGCCAGTTGAAAAAAGCCAAAATGACTCGAATTCTCTAATGTTACACCCGAAACACCCCTCAACAGGCATTAAGCCTGGACGCATCTGCTGCACTCGGGAAATTACGGTCCGAGGCGAGGTCATTGGAGATGTTCGCTATTCAAGTGTTTCGGGTCTGTTAGGGAAATGTGTGTTTTTTTGTCAGTATGCTGAATTCCGAATACTGACAAAAAACAACTAAACCGAGCACACTCCTCAGGCGAGTGTTTCGGGACCTAGTCAGACTATCAGTGCACGCATTCGAAATAGTATGCAAACTGAAAAACCCAGAACATCCCTCAGCAGGCATTAAGCCTGGACGCACCTGCTACCCAATCGCGGGAAATACCAGAGAAGTGAACTCTGTAACAACATCCACGGGGCGAGAACATTGGAGGTGTTCGCTATTCAGATGTTCTGGGTACTAGAACCTTAACAGAATGCAAAAGTATGCATCTGGTGTAGAGTATCCGAATCGACAAACAATAAAAACGACGGTCAAAGTATAAAGTTGATCATTTCCATCGAAACATTAGGAAATGAGAAAATATAATTGTAAAATTATGATGTTGACTGTATCTCAAGACATTATTTCGAAAAATTGTCGTATTTTCGTTGTCGATAAAAGTGATTGGTTTTATCACTTTCAGCCATATTGCCTGTTATAAAAAAGCAAAAATGACTCGGATCCTCTAATGTTACACCCGAAACACCCCTCAACAGGCATTAAGCCTGGACGCATCTGCTGCACTCGGGAAATTACGGTCCGAGGCGAGGTCATTGGAGATGTTCGCTATTCAAGTGTTTCGGGTCTGTTAGGGGTCAGTATGCGAAATTGTGCAAACCGACAAACACTAAACCGAGCACACTCCTCAGGCGAGTGTTTCGGGTCCTAGTCAGACTATCAGCGCACGCGTTTGAGAGTCCTACATCGAGCCATCCGCTATCCTTCTTCGCGGCGTCCTCATCCAACCCTTTTACACCAAACGAATCCATTGCCCCGATCAGTTGAACGTAGAGTATTGGAAAAACTGTTCGAATCCGACGCGGAACACCTGAAAAATGATACATTTTAAAATAATTCACTCCGATAAACTTTTCAATTTTCACTGATTTTCTTATTGATAAAAGGAGAGTAACTGTATACAGGGTGCGCAATAATTGTTGCAACGACTTTGAACTAGTATAAAAATGGACACAGGCAATCGATCTTTACAAAAATTAGCATACAGAATGCTGAAAAACAAAAATTTATGTTGCCAAAGTATTGAATAATGAAAGTTCAATTAGCGCCATCTAGGGACGAAAAGGTCCATAAAAAAATGCCCTGCATCTCTGGCTAATGCCCTGCATCTCTGGCTTTCGCATTCATTTTATTTTCAAACGTGTGCAACTCTGGTTTTCTAAATATGATCTTTTTCACAGCGTCGACCAAACGCCAAAAAATGGAATTTAGTGGCTTGAAAACACAAACATGACGTCCATATGAGTTTTTGATGGGAGAAATAAAACGTTTTTTTCTGCATTCATTAGACAGTTTTCCTAGATTTGGGGTAAAAATACCTTCTATAAGTTTTGATTAGTTACTATACGACCATAAAAACAAGAAATTCGCGGTTTGCATTTCTAGAACTTTGCAAAAGTTTAAAACTGCAAAGTTTCATTTTTTTAAAGTTTCTGAATGTCACAGCTTAAAAATAACTGGTTTCAAAACGTCAGTAGCCCAAAAATCATCTAATTGAATTTAAAGGAGGCGTAACATAATTATTTTTTTGTTGAGATTTTTACATGGTTCGACGCAGAATTTTTGTGAGAGCAATAAATTCTCTTGGAGCATAGTCTAAAAATGTTTAGTTTCTGATTTATAAGCCGAAAACAGGCCAAAAATTAGTACTGAGCGAGTGCAGATTCAGCCACGTGGCAATTCTGCACTCGCTCAGTACTAATTTTTGGCCTGTTTTCGGCTTATAAATCAAAAACTAAACATTTTTAGACTATGCTCCAAGAGAATTTATTGCTCTAACAAAAATTCTGCGTCGAACCATGTAAAAATCTCAACAAAAAATAATTATGTTACGCCCCCTTTAAGTCGTTTTTGTATTCTTGTTTCTAAAGTTTCAAATTTTGAAGATACCGTACCTCCGTTGGTCCATTGATTCCCGAAGTGGCTCGCCTTGGTTGTCGTTGTCCCTCACTGACGGCAATCTGAAAATTGAACAATATGATTGCAAACAGACAAATTTTTTCTACGTCAGACTTTGGAAAACCCTAACTATTTTCAGAAATACTTACCTGAACAGGAGTCCACTTTGAAGTTGACGGAGCCCTATGAACCACAAGTCGAGAGATTGAGGGATCTGGAAAAAGAAGGAATATTGGAAAGTTAGAAGAACGAGTGAAGAATAATTCTTAAAAGTTGAGAAGACCGAAAAGACAAATAAAAATCGATAAAAATGACAAGAAAATCTCTATGGATAGAATGAGAGAACGAAACAAAGGTTCTCGAGATGTGTCGGTGGGAAGAGAGGGTCCAAATGTCTCCCCTCACAAACAATGGTCTCTCGAGAGGGTAATGAGTGAAAAAAAATGGTATTATGGTAGGACTAGGATTGTATACTTTTTTTTAAAATGTGAATCGGAAAACAAAAGGAGAACAGAGAACGAAAAGTAATGGAAAACGTATAGAATTTCGAAAAATTGAAGACTCTGAAAACGAGAGACTCCAGAACTCTATTTTCAGAAATAAAATTTCCTGATGGAAAATTGCGGTTTCCCAAATTTTAAAGATATATGGCTTATTTTCAAGGTTTTTAGTTGTCCCGATATTAGAGATTTCAAGATTCGAACTAACGAAGAAAAAAAACGAATATATTCGAAAGAAAATTTGAAACGAATCGAAAGAAGAAGAGTCATCCCAAAAGAGAAAACTTTCTTTTGCAAGAACTAATTGAAAGACGAAAAATGTGAATGTACCAAATCAGAAGACAGAACGACGTTCGTTACGAGGGACACCGAAGAATATGAAAATCGATAAAGAAAAAGGAAATAATCGTTGTTTGTATATGGGGAGAGAGACGTTTGGACCCTTTCTTACCAACGACACTCCGCGAGAAACTTTCTTTGGGGTAGACCCACATTGTCCAAGAAAATTACGAAAATGGAATTTACAGTGCGCGTCAATAAAGATAGGACACTCCCGTAAAAACACATGCTATGAAGAAACGAATAAAGTTATCGAAATTCTGTAAAAACAGTTTTGTTCAGCATACGAAAAACCCCCCAGAACACGATATGTGGTATTTTTGAAACCATGAAAAACTTAAAAATAAAAAATTAGTATTTTTCGACCCCATTGAACATAGGTATATTCAAAATGGCCTTAGAACGTATCACAGCAGTCTGAAAGTAACAAATTTGGACTCCACGTGGTCAATACAGGGTGGCTAATAAGTATAGGACGCTACTTTGACAGCCTTTTTCTGAGTTGTCATCAGGATTTTGGATATTTTACCGGTGGAATCTTTTAAAGTAGCGAATATCAAATTATAATTTTGATTCAGAAAGTAAATTTAGGTTTTATGCAGAAAAAAATTGTTGATTGAAAATTTTCGACCTTTTTTCAGTGCAAAATAGCAAACTTTGACGGCTCAGGAAAAGTGAACAGCTGGGTTTAGGCCAGAAAATCGAAGTCAGTGACGTTGTACACGATGTTTTAATTGATAATAATCAATCCTTAGCAATTTCAAGAGCTGATTAAGAACTAGGAGCTCTCATGTAGTTTTTGATTTTTTAGTGCGCCGCAACTATGGTATTTTTTTTGGATGGCTCTGAATGGTACTTTCTACAGATTTTAAACGTTTGAATTGTGTTCTAAAAGTTAATTCATTAGTGTTAGAATGCAATACAATTCATTTTACCCTTCTGACGAACATCACGAAAAAATTAGGCGCGTTTTCGTTAGTACTGAAAAGTCGATTTTTGCGAAATTTCGGGTTTTTGTCCTTGTCGCGGCACTTTGCCCGTTCATAACTCTGTGGAACAGCGTCCAAATTTGATGATCTTTTGACACAATCATTGAAATATAATCAAAATTACATATCAGTAGTTAGTTTCATGTTACTTTTTGATTTTAGAAAGTTGAGTAGCAAAACACTTGCGGCTCACCGGCTTTTTTTTAAAGGGACGTTTTGGGATTTTTTGAAATTCCGAAAAATCTAAAAAGCCCAAAACTATAAAAACCGTAAATTTTGAATAATTTTTCATTTGTTAACAACACGATTTTTTAAAAAATGTCACACGAAAAAAAATTACTGGCTCTTTCAAAACGTCCTATACTTATTAGCCACCCTGTATAGTCAGAATAGCATGAACGATACCCAAAAATTTATTTCCATAGATCGAGTCAGTTTTAGATGACATTGTGATATGCCTTACGGCGCCCTAGAACGTGCCTTACGGCATGCCTTACGGCGCCCTAGAACGCTAAAATAGGAATTGGCGCAATTCTCCATACAGGAAAGTTCGGAATTTTTCTCGACTGAAAATCAGTATTTTGGCCGGAATTTCAGTGATTAATCGATAATAAGCTCGCTTTTCAGAAAATCCTTTTTTGGATATCTTTCTAGCTATCGAATAAAACAAAAAAACAAGGGATTTCATGATAAATTGCATCACTGAAGTGCCCTTATAACTTTAGTTCTGATTCCCTATTCAAATTTCGTTTTGACTCCAAAAAACACTTGATGACATAGTACTATTATTTCAATCAGCAAAAAAACACAAAGCACATCATCTTCGGAGTAAAGTTAAAAACAAATTTGTAACCGAAAGTATGCAAATTTCTGATATCTGAAAGATTCGACATCTCTCAGAATATTACTATAATTTACGAGTTTAGCATCCATGCGACTATCCCAAAAGTTTAGGTCCATACACTCGTTTTCAAAATTTTGTACCCCTGAAGTTTTTGTACCCCTAAATCAGAAACGTTGTACCCTTGAAGGAATTCAGTGGTACCCCTGAATCATTGTAATTTTGTACCCCTAAATCGTTGTACCCCCGAATTTTTGTACCCTGGAATTTTGCACCCCCGAATCACTTATTTTGTACCCCAAAATCTTTTGTACCCCCTTGTACCCCCGAATCGTTGTACCCTCCGAATTTTTTGCCAAATTTGGCCGAGGTCGAAAAATACGAATTGGCTTGTCAGCGGATTTTTATTCCATAGAATGACTAAATTAGGGTCCTAGATTAGACTTAACCGTTTAGAATCGGTTCATTTCATGTAAGACATATCGAAATGACGTCAGTGGTTCTCCCCAAACCAAAGGCCTCGCCGAGATTTTGGAAGACGTCGAAAATCACAAATTCACGACACCCGGAAATATTCATCCGTAGATCGATTCAATTTATGATAACAAAGTAGCATGTCAAAAATTAGGAAAATCGCATGTTCCGGACTCCAGATATTGACGTCAACATGACCCGTCTATTTGACGACCTCTTGGTAAATTTGGCCGAGGTCGAAAAATACGAATTGGCTTGTCAGCGGATTTTTATTCCATAGAATGACTAAATTAGGGTCCTAGATTAGACTTAACCGTTTAGAATCGGTTCATTTCATGTAAGACATATCGAAATGACGTCAGTGGTTCTCCCCAAACCAAAGGCCTCGCCGAGATTTTGGAAGACGTCGAAAATCACAAATTCACGACACCCGGAAATATTCATCCGTAGATCGATTCAATTTATGATAACAAAGTAGCATGCCAGAAATTAGGAAAATCGCATGTTGCGGACTCCAGATATTGACGTCAACATAACGCTGTTACGGTCAAAATTGACGACTTTTTCGGCGCGTTCAAAAAAATTGTTATCAATGCTCAATTAGTTCAGAAACAAGTTGCCTAGATCAATTCGACTACGAGGAATCCAAAAATGTGCCTCGTTTCGCTGTATCTAGTCTAGAAAAAATTTTGCGGCGGTATTTGTAAACCCGTCTATTTGACGACCTCTTGGTAAATTTGGCCGAGGCCGAAAAATACGAATTGGCTTGTCAGCGGATTTTTATTCCATAGAATGACTAAATTAGGGTCCTAGATTAGACTTAACCGTTTAGAATCGGTTCATTTCATGTAAGACATATCGAAATGACGTCAGTGGTTCTCCCCAAACCAAAGGCCTCGCCGAGATTTTGGAAGACGTCGAAAATCACAAATTCACGACACCCGGAAATATTCATCCGTAGATCGATTCAATTTATGGTAACAAAGTAGCATGTCAAAAATTAGGAAAATCGCATGTTCCGGACTCCAGATATTGACGTCAACATGACCCGTCTATTTGACGACCTCTTGGTAAATTTTTGGTATTTTTGGATTTTTGGATTTTTGGTAAATTTGGCCGAGGTCGAAAAATACGAATTGGCTTGTCAGCGGATTTTTATTCCATAGAATGACTAAATTAGGGTCCTAGATTCGACTTAACCGTTTAGAATCGGTTCATTTCATGTAAGACATATCGAAATGACGTCAGTGGTTCTCCCCAAACCAAAGGCCTCGCCGAGATTTTGGAAGACGTCGAAAATCACAAATTCACGACACCCGGAAATATTCATCCGTAGATCGATTCAATTTATGATAACAAAGTAGCATGCCAAAAATTAGGAAAATCGCATGTTGCGGACTCCAGATATTGACGTCAACATAACGCTGTTACGGTCAAAATTGACGACTTTTTCGGCGCGTTCAAAAAAATTGTTATCAATGCTCAATTAGTTCAGAAACAAGTTGCCTAGATCAATTCGACTACGAGGAATCCAAAAATGTGCCTCGTTTCGCTGTATCTAGTCTAGAAAAAATTTTGCGGCGGTATTTGTAAACCCGTCTATTTGACGACCTCTTGGTAAATTTGGCCGAGGCCGAAAAATACGAATTGGCTTGTCAGCGGATTTTTATTCCATAGAATGACTAAATTAGGGTCCTAGATTAGACTTAACCGTTTAGAATCGGTTCATTTCATGTAAGACATATCGAAATGACGTCAGTGGTTCTCCCCAAACCAAAGGCCTCGCCGAGATTTTGGAAGACGTCGAAAATCACAAATTCACGACACCCGGAAATATTCATCCGTAGATCGATTCAATTTATGGTAACAAAGTAGCATGTCAAAAATTAGGAAAATCGCATGTTCCGGACTCCAGATATTGACGTCAACATGACCCGTCTATTTGACGACCTCTTGGTAAATTTTTGGTATTTTTGGATTTTTGGATTTTTGGTAAATTTGGCCGAGGTCGAAAAATACGAATTGGCTTGTCAGCGGATTTTTATTCCATAGAATGACTAAATTAGGGTCCTAGATTCGACTTAACCGTTTAGAATCGGTTCATTTCATGTAAGACATATCGAAATGACGTCAGTGGTTCTCCCCAAACCAAAGGCCTCGCCGAGATTTTGGAAGACGTCGAAAATCACAAATTCACGACACCCGGAAATATTCATCCGTAGATCGATTCAATTTATGATAACAAAGTAGCATGCCAAAAATTAGGAAAATCGCATGTTGCGGACTCCAGATATTGACGTCAACATAACGCTGTTACGGTCAAAATTGACGACTTTTTCGGCGCGTTCAAAAAAATTGTTATCAATGCTCAATTAGTTCAGAAACAAGTTGCCTAGATCAATTCGACTACGAGGAATCCAAAAATGTGCCTCGTTTCGCTGTATCTAGTCTAGAAAAAATTTTGCGGCGGTATTTGTAAACCCGTCTATTTGACGACCTCTTGGTAAATTTGGCCGAGGCCGAAAAATACGAATTGGCTTGTCAGCGGATTTTTATTCCATAGAATGACTAAATTAGGGTCCTAGATTAGACTTAACCGTTTAGAATCGGTTCATTTCATGTAAGACATATCGAAATGACGTCAGTGGTTCTCCCCAAACCAAAGGCCTCGCCGAGATTTTGGAAGACGTCGAAAATCACAAATTCACGACACCCGGAAATATTCATCCGTAGATCGATTCAATTTATGGTAACAAAGTAGCATGTCAAAAATTAGGAAAATCGCATGTTCCGGACTCCAGATATTGACGTCAACATGACCCGTCTATTTGACGACCTCTTGGTAAATTTTTGGTATTTTTGGATTTTTGGATTTTTGGTAAATTTGGCCGAGGTCGAAAAATACGAATTGGCTTGTCAGCGGATTTTTATTCCATAGAATGACTAAATTAGGGTCCTAGATTCGACTTAACCGTTTAGAATCGGTTCATTTCATGTAAGACATATCGAAATGACGTCAGTGGTTCTCCCCAAGCCAAAGGCCTCGCCGAGATTTTGGAAGACGTCGAAAATCACAAATTCACGACACCCAGAAATATTCATCCGTAGATCGATTCAATTTATGATAACAAAGTAGCATGCCAAAAATTAGGAAAATCGCATGTTGCGGACTCCAGATATTGACGTCAACATAACCCGTCTATTTGACGACCTCTTGGTAAATTTGGCCGAGGTCGAAAAATACGAATTGGCTTGTCAGCGGATTTTTATTCCATAGAATGACTAAATTAGGGTCCTAGATTAGACTTAACCGTTTAGAATCGGTTCATTTCATGTAAGACATATCGAAATGACGTCAGTGGTTCTCCCCAAACCAAAGGCCTCGCCGAGATTTTGGAAGACGTCGAAAATCACAAATTCACGACACCCGGAAATATTCATCCGTAGATCGATTCAATTTATGATAACAAAGTAGCATGCCAAAAATTAGGAAAATCGCATGTTGCGGACTCCAGATATTGACGTCAACATAACCCGTCTATTTGACGACCTCTTGGTAAATTTGGCCGAGGTCGAAAAATACGAATTGGCTTGTCAGCGGATTTTTATTCCATAGAATGACTAAATTAGGGTCCTAGATTAGACTTAACCGTTTAGAATCGGTTCATTTCATGTAAGACATATCGAAATGACGTCAGTGGTTCTCCCCAAACCAAAGGCCTCGCCGAGATTTTGGAAGACGTCGAAAATCACAAATTCACGACACCCGGAAATATTCATCCGTAGATCGATTCAATTTATGATAACAAAGTAGCATGCCAAAAATTAGGAAAATCGCATGTTGCGGACTCCAGATATTGACGTCAACATAACGCTGTTACGGTCAAAATTGACGACTTTTTCGGCGCGTTCAAAAAAATTGTTATCAATGCTCAATTAGTTCAGAAACAAGTTGCCTAGATCAATTCGACTACGAGGAATCCAAAAATGTGCCTCGTTTCGCTGTATCTAGTCTAGAAAAAATTTTGCGGCGGTATTTGTAAACCCGTCTATTTGACGGCCTCTTGGTAAATTTGGCCGAGGCCGAAAAATACGAATTGGCTTGTCAGCGGATTTTTATTCCATAGAATGACTAAATTAGGGTCCTAGATTAGACTTAACCGTTTAGAATCGGTTCATTTCATGTAAGACATATCGAAATGACGTCAGTGGTTCTCCCCAAACCAAAGGCCTCGCCGAGATTTTGGAAGACATCGAAAATCACCAATTTACGATATCCGGAAATATTCATCCGTAGATCGATTCAGTTTATGATGACAAATTAGAATGTCAAAAATTAGGAAAATCGTGTGTTGCGGACTCCAGATATTGACGTCAGCATTTCTCCGTTACGATCAAAATTGACGACTTTTTAGGCGCGTCTTTAAAGTTGAAACCCGAATTCTTAGTCCCTATTTAGAGTCCAATCAGACAGATGCTTCCTCGCACTTAAAATTTTCATTATTGCGAGTCACACTTGTCATCACATTCGCTTCAATTGTGTTTCTAAAGTTTCAAAAGTGGTACGCTCTATCGAGCTTTACCTAGTGATCACCCAATTGCTAATCTTTGTTTGCCGGGCATTTTAATTCAAGCACCACTAGATTGGAGGCCCGTGTGACAAAAGAAGGATCCCAAAAACTCACTTGTAATAGTCCAAGTGATCCAATAAAACTCCAGATTTCACACATCTTCTGACTATGAATACCAAAAGAAGGAATTCAAAACCAAGGAACACTGAAGTCCAATGTGAATCGAATACCTAAGATCCAAGATCGGTCCAAAATCCAATTGAATTTGTCCATCCCGTGCCTCATTTGCTGCTTTGAATCCTCAATTGGGTCTACTTGTTCCCGACTCGGCAATCTGAAGATTTATGATTTGATTCAAAACAAAATAGTTTTTTTAATTTTTTATGCTTTGTCAGCAGAGTCTAGAAAATTTGTTCGCAAAAAAAATTTTCAGTTACCGTACCTCTTTTGATCCAGTGAATCCAGTCGTGGCTCTCTGGCGTTGTAAATTGGCTTCTGAAAATCAACAATTGAATTTTAAAACTCAAGATTTATGATTCTAACTAGGAGTTTAAAATTCCGCTTTGATTTTCAGTGCATATTCGTAGTAAGACTTTACCTTTCTACAAGAACTCACCTGCCTTGGGATCTTGAAAACCGGAGCTGTCTGAACCGCAAGTCTCGAGATAATAGAGGTCTGAAAAAGGGAGAAAATTTTCAGAAAAAAAAACATCGAGAGAAAAAAAGGAGGGAAAGAAGAATGAACAGAGATAAAACAATCAATGGATCTTTTCCCAGGAGCAAAAAGACATGTGTCCCACAATCAATGGCCACTGAAGGAGAAGGGCGGTCGAAATGCTAGGCCTAGACGTATTTTGAACAGAATCGGAAAAAATTGAAATTTTGAACTTGAGTTTTGTTTTGAAGACATGGCGATGCAGCGAGAGATAAGTTGACTCGCTAGGGCGTCGTTGCTACCACAAGCTCACCAAACTATCAAAATTTCTCAAATAATTATTTCCGGAAGTTATTCTATAGAAAATCTTCAAAAAAAAATCGTATTCTTCAATCAACGTTTTCAATTCTCAGTATTTTCGGTTTGGTAGTTTTTCTAAAAGTGTTCAAAAACCGTCCGAATTCCGACTCCGAACCGAACCAATTCAAAATATAATATAACCGCCAAAGCTGTAGAGAATTTTATTGCGGTTCTTTTGAGCTATAGAGCGTCTGAAAATATCGAAAATTGAAAACGCTCATGAAAGGAAAAGATTTCGCATCTGTGGATTCGCTTCCACAGACCGTATTTTTACATTAAAAACAGTGGATAGCGATAAAAAGACGCTTACAATAGATATTTGTCAAGTTTTTGCTCGAAAAACGTTGTGCAAAATTTTTACAAATTTCAGTATACTGTATCTTGCAGTTCGAAATTTAAATCTGGGAGACGATGCAATGTAAATTTGATCGATTTATTAGTCACATGAGCTTGAGAGATTCAACATTACTGTATACCAGGTGGCTGTCGCCCCTCCGGGGCTCATCCACCTGGCCTTCGCTTACTGTAGGTTTTGAACCTTCGGTTCCATTTTGAGAGCCTTCGGCTCTTTTTCTTAAAACTGGGAACCTTCGGTTTTTTTTCTTAAAGGGGTAGTCAACTATTCCAAAAGATCCCACTTTTTTTATATGAATCGATTCAGAATAACAGGGAAAAGAAAAAACTCTCTTGGGGAGGTAGCTGAAAATGTCTCTGAAACGAATTATATGACCTCAAAGTGGCGAAATTCTCGATTCCCGGCCCCCTTTTCAACAGTGATTTTCACGGGAAAATTTTCCAGGCCCCCTATTTTTTTAACCCTAGAAAGAATTTGTGTTTTTGAACAGAAGAATTTTTTAAAAATACAGGGGGCCTGGAAAATTTTCCCGTCAAATTTTCCCCTCATGATTCCCCTCGCCAATCTCAACCCAAACTTGGGTAATTGAACCGGCGCCTCGACCCTTGTCGGCGGGGGTGATGAAATCAAGCAGCCGACATCAATCGAGGTCCGCGTCGGCCACTATACTTTGTGTGTGCGCTGCCTTTCTGCCGCCGCGCATGTGGAAAAGACTGCTTCTCTGTCGCTGCGCATGCGAAAATGAACCTAGTTGCTCAGAAAAAGTGCTCCGAAAGGCTTCAAAAATAGAATTTCGAAAAACAAAAAAGTCGTGCATCATCCTCAGATAATCAGGAACAAACTGTGAAAATCTCAAAAGAATCGGTTAATCTTAAAGCGAGTTATGACTTGCAACACATTTTCCATACCGAAATTAGTACTGAAAATTCACTAAAAGAGCCGTAACTTGCTCCATTTTTGAGATATCAAAAATCTGAACATATGGGCATCATCTCAGAAAAATTTCTGATCTTTCTGTGAAAAAATTACCTGAATCGGTTCAGGTTGAGCAGAGTTACAGCTTGCGACAAACAGACGAACATACATTTTTAGGTTTTCAAATGTTATTAGTAAAGATTAAGAAAAGCGAAATCAATTACAATCAGGGAATTATTTGGTTTTTTTATTACTCCTCGTAGGCCATTGTCTCCTCCTTGACACCAGCGTCATAATACTGATAGTCCTCTTCCGTATCCTCCGAGTCCGATTCATAGACACCTTGATAGTACTGCTTCTCGGGCTCTTCCTCGTCGTTTGTAGGGTGATTCGGCTCCAATTCATCATTATTATGCTGCTCGACGTGAACAGCTTCCTGAAGAGCATTCCTCTTGGCTCGTTCCTCCGCAGACTCCGAGCCAGAACCCGCTCCCGGAGTCCACTCTCTCAAATCATCAACCGATGTTCTTTGTCTTTCCACAACCGCCGGCTTTCTACGTTCCTCATCTTCCGAATCCGACTCCTCCGCATCATCTCCAAGCAGCTCCACTCTCTTCTGATAACGTGCCTGGCGGAAGTACTTTTTGACGGTCTTCACTGGTATTTTGAGGATCTGGGCACATGAGCTGTACAAATGAATAGACGTGCAATCTTCCGCCTGAGCGAACATTTCGCACAGTACTGCGTTTTGAACATGGGTGAGTTCATCGAGGTACGGTGAAATGGGTTTTCTGAAAATAAAAATTAATGTAGGATTAGAGTAATTTTCTTTTATTTTCTCAAGTGATCCTCTAGTACTTACGAAAATATGGATAAAAATCGTTAAAACTCGAGAAAATCGATTTTCAAAACGCCAACTTACATTTTTCTAACCTATTTCAATGAATGTAGAATTTTTTCGCTGATTCGAACGCACCTGATATCATTGCTCAAAACGCATTTTGAAGCGAGTTATTGTGGCGGTAAAATGTAGGTAAACTTGCTCCACCGCACTCCAGTGGAAAAATCACCGTTTCGGGACCTTTTACCACAGGAGTGCGGTGGCGCAAGTCCAGCTGCATTTTACCGCCACAATATGAGCGTTTGAAGTTTCAGTAAGAGAGACGCAGAGAAAGCAGACGCTCTCGTTGTCGTAGAGACGCAGAGAAACGAGACAGTGTCTGCGTCTCTCACGAAACTTCAAACGCTCATAACTCGCTTCCAAATGCGTTTTAAGCAGCGAAATTAGGTGCGTTCGAATCAGCGAAAAATTTTGCATTTCATGAAATAGGTTTAAAAAAATGTCTGGTGAAAATCGATTTTCTCGATTTTTAACGATTTTTATCCATTTTTATTCGTAAATACTAGAGGATCATTTGAGAAAATTTAAAAAATGTCTGTATTTTGAGATTTTTTCTTTCTAGTAATGTATCTTACCTTTCAGGAGCTTCTGGTGCTTTCGGAGCCTGTCGCTTTTGCTTCTTAGCTTTCGGCTGGCCAACGCTCATTCCAACTGCTTCATACTTCTCCTCCTCATCCAAATTCAACCAATGATACATCCGCAACCAAACGATCTTTCCACACTGAAGTTTCTCCCAAGGCTTTGGCTTCTTCAGCAGATCCGACAAGGTTCCCTGAGTCTTTCCGAGCAACTGGTTGGCAAAAGCGGTCTGCGGGATTTTGAGCTCCTTGATTTCCGCCTTAATCCTGATGGCTATCTCCGCAGTGGTGATGATGGAAGGATCGATGTCGGCGTTCAATGGATCATGGGGGTCCTTGAAGCCTCCTTGCCAATTCTTCTCGGTGAGCACGTATCGCGGTCTCTTGACTGGTAGAGCTTTTTGGACTGGCTCGACGGGGTGATCGGAATCGGAAGAGGCGTCAGAGCTGCTGGAAGAATCGGAGTCGGAGCCACTGGAAGAAATCTCGTCAAGGTCGAGACGGCGAGTAACTGGGTAGGGGTCGTAGTAGTTTTCCATGGTTAGTTGAGTTGGATTTCTGGAAGAAAAATAATGATTGTAAGGCCCTTACAGTAAGTACAGTAAGGGAAATGAAAAAATATTATAGCAAATACGGAAGTTGAACATGGCACAAGATAGTAAACGAGCGAGGGAAATAATGCAGAACAACCCGGGAGATGAGATAATGAATAAAGGTGGGCAATGAGTATTGGCGGGCGGGGTGTACTGGGGTGTAGACTGGATCAATAAGGTCACTCACCTGGACTAGGCACCTGGACCGCTAGAAAATAAAGAGAGGATTTGGCTCCTGGGAAGACGGGTCGATGTTCCCATGCAGTGAATGGTTGTATACAACGAATATACCGCAGAATAAGGGTACCATGAGACTAGTTGACCTCAGTTGACCCTATTCAAAGAAATGGGAAGGAAAAAAGTTGCTAAAAAGAACTTTTCTAGAAAACGGAATATTTTTAACGCATCAAAATCTATAGAAAACAACGAAACTGTCAGTGGAGCCAAAAAATGCTGTTTACAAATGAAATTCGCAAATTTTTACCTTGCGATTTCTTTAAATAGACAATATTCTTCTGAAAACATCAGAATAAAATATTGTATGCCTCCGAATAAGTAAATAGATTTCAATAGAAAGATGCCCTTTTTGAATCCACGATTTTTTCATACTTCACAGCTTGGAATCAAATACCACAAGAAAAATGACTTCATTCAACAACTTTCACAACCAAAGCAACATTTATATATGACTCATTCCAATTTATAAATGTTCTTGCGATAATCCACAATTTCAGTAATCAATTCATTCGCTTACATTGATTCCAAAAGCAACAGTATCTGGTTGGAAGGCTTGACCGAAAATTGCAGACCGCACGGAGTTCATAGTTTCAGGCACAAGATCGATTAATATCTTACGAGGGACATACTTACGAACTGAAAATTTCAATGATCTTAATAAAGAGAAGTCCAAAAATCTATCTGTAGAATTGACTGCAAGATCTGCAGTACTGTATCCAATAACAGTCAAGAGTAGGAGAAATTGGAGATTCATATTTTGCTTGGGAACAAAGATTTGAGCTATGTTTTTATTCGGAAAGGTTTTTTTGGAATGGAGAACATGTTATTGAGATCACTGTCATGTTTTCGAGCACTTGGAGCAATGTTCACAGAATGGAAAACATGGATCCAGGAACTGATTTTTCCATGTTTTCAGCTCCCAGATCTCAAAAAAATTAGAGAACAAAGCAACAAGGCCCACATAAATAGCGACCCCCATCTCCATACCCTCATCATTCAAACATGATATTCCAACTTTTCACTGTCTTGGCCCTCATCGCCACCGTCAATACCATGACAAGTCCAGCATACTGTAACTGAATACAATATTTCAATTTCAGGCTCTCAGACCACCTTGAGTTGGACCAGTGGAGCTACCGCCAGTCGAGATTCCATCGGATGTATATGAAAAATTAAAGGGAATCCAATTCATGAATCCAATTCAACCTGATTTCTGCAAAAAGTTGTTTGAGAAATTCGATCAGATCGCTCATAACCTCCTAGTCGGTCGAACTTCAACAACAAACGAAGAATTTATAACTACTCCAATTTCCACTTACACCACAGCTACGACCATATTCCTTGAGGAAGGCACCATCTGAATAAATTTTTTGTGAAGTTGCTTTGGTTCTTATTATTGTAATCAATTTTCAAGCAGCAGTTTGTTGTATAAGAAGGGCCCTTAGCCCGATCTCAAAAAACCGTTGATTACAGATGTGTCTCTAATATTCGTGAACATATTTCGTAGAGTGCACGAGTTTGTTGGCATAATTCTATTAAAGAATGGGATGAAAAACCGGTACAAAATTCATATTTTGAGCCCTTTACTCAAGGGCTTAACGTTATTTTTTGTCAATGAATTTTTCTTTCAATCTGTATAACTTTCATCGAAATCTGACCACTAGAACTCCAGATATTACGAGAAACAACTAGGTATCACTTTTTGTGGAGGTAAATCAATTGATACTGTGACAAATTATTAAACAATGTATAATTTTGAATTACTCTAAATTTCCTTTTGATTGGTATAATTCTCATTGAAATCGGGCTACTTGAAATCGAGATATTACGAGAAACAATTATGTGTCAGCTTATGATGCCTATGCAGCAATTAACGTTGTAGTAAACATTCAAATGTCATACGATTTTAATCTCCTTTAAATTTCCTTTCGATCTGTGTCATTTTTAGCAAAATTGGTCCACTAGAAGTCGAGATATGAAGAGAAACAACTAGGAGTCTCGGGGTTAGTCATGCCCAGCAATTAACACTGCGGCGACGTTTGTATGGCTTATATTAAATTTTTTGAAATCTATATTATTTTTATCTCCATTAAATTTCCTTTCGATTAATATAATTTTCATCAAAATCGAGTTACTAAAACTCGAGATATGACGAGAAACAATTAGGTGTCAGCATATGACGCATGTGAAACAATTGGCAATGAGAAAATTGTGCCAAAACAATTGTAACTTTTTCAAATTTTATATGCATCTCATCTCCATTAAATTTCCTTTCAATTGGTATGACTTTCAAAAAAATCGGTCCACGAGAACTCGAGATATGTCGAGGGAAAGGCACCCAACCCCCTTTGTACGCAAACACCCCAGACACGCATGCCAAAATGCAGAAAAACCGATATTTCACCCTTTATCTAACCCCACTCCTTTTCCATCTCATCATGTCCCCTACTAATCCGTTAATTTTTCTTGCCAGGAGCAACAACCTGAATGGCCCACACTCTTCTTCGCTAGCAAGGTAGCCCATATTGATTTTCGAGTTCATTAAATGAACAAGAAATCTGAGCCGAGCCAAAAAGCAGCAGAGAAGCCCAGAGACGATAGAGAAGACGGCCATTTTGTCTACAAACATGGACATGTCATTAATAAAAATTGTAAGTTTTTTCTTTTTTAAAAATATCTCTAAGACAGATATTCTTCAGTCATGCTACTCGATACCCTTGGCGCTGGGACATTTGGAAAAGTGATACGAGTTTATGATTTAAATGTAGAAAGATATAGTGCACTGAAAATCACTAAAAATGATAATAAGTACTATCAAGCGGCATGCTATGAGGTCAAAGCGTTGAATAAGTTAAACACATGGGATCCGGATGATAAGAAGTGAGTTTTTTTTTTAAGTCTACCGTAAAATTTGTATTAAAAGGACTCCCAAATGAGCTCAAAATGAGCACACACAAAAAGAGATGTTGCGATCCATTTTGAAATTCAGAAAAATTTTGTAGGCGTTGGAAAAAATAGAAAGGCATGTACTTATAATACAGATTTTAGAGAATCATTGAAATCGTGAGCAAATTTTAGTGAATTCAATTTTTAAATAGCTCTCTAGGCTTCAAAATTGTTAACAGTGGTCGGAGCCTTACGATTTTTTGAATCGACAATACTGCAAAAATTAAATTTGTTTCAGCTGGATCATTCGTTTGATAACACATTTCGAGTACCGTGGGCACGTATGCATGTTGTTCAATTTGATGGGACCGTCGATTTTCGATTTCTTGGTGAGTAAAATTTTGAATTCTTGAAAAACAAATACGAACTCAACATAAAAATGTAGATCTCCATAACATTTATAAGATAGTGCAAAAACAAAGAATGTAATACTATTTAAAATTTGGAATTAAAAAAAAATAGAAACATTGTCATGAACTCCGAAAAATATTTTAAATTTCAACAAGGACTCGTTAGGCTCACAAGAGCACAAAAACCGACAAAATTCACAAATTTGAAAAATTCTATTATTATCAGCGACAAATTTCCTGTTGATTTGTAAGACTTTCAAGCCACTGCCAACTTATTTTCTCCTGAAAAACAGTTTTTTTAACAACTTTTTTTCCAGAGAAACACGAATTATAAAAGTGCCATATTCATATTGAGCCCAGTATTATTTTCAGCTCTTATTGAGCCTAATCAATTTTTTTCCAGAGAAACAACCGCTACCTCCCCTATCCCATGAGCCAATCTGTCCACATTGCATGGCAACTCTCCAACGCGGTTCTCTTCCTTCACAACCACGGAATCACTCATACAGATTTGAAACCCGAAAATATCATGTTCGTCCGAGGAACCTATTATACCACTAGTACGGGTAAACGGATCCTTCGAAACTCTCATATTCGATTGATCGATTTGGGATCCGCGGTATTTGATCATGAGCATCATTCGTCGATTGTGTCAACGAGGCATTATAGAGCTCCGGAAGTTATAATGGGTGAGGTTTTGGGCATTGTTAGAAAGCTAATAGTATGATGATTCCAAATGTTTAATTTTTAATCTTCTATCTGCTATGTGAGCTAAGATACGGATTGTTATACGTTACACAAAATCTACGAGGAGTGCCTGAACTTCAAAGTGACATTACTGGACCCATAGAAAAGATAGAAGGGCCCAAAGTACATATTTGAAATCCCTGAGTCCTCCACTATCCAATGGTACTCCAATTCCAAATCAACCAGCCCATTTTCAGAACTCGACTGGGACCAATCTTGTGACGTTTGGTCGATTGGTTGTATTCTTTATGAGCTCTACACCGGCAAGACCCTCTTTCAAACTCATGACAACAAAGAGCAGTTGGCAATCATGCAACGGGTACTCGGAGATATTCCTGTAAGAATGGCGAAGCGATCGAGGTGAGATTAATTGGAGTTTTTGTTTTAAGTAGGATTACACTCATTTTTTTCTCAAATTATCGTCCCAATTCTAGTATTTACAAAAACAACAATATTTTTGCACGAAAATCGTTTAAAAATCGATTTTCCAACCTTAATTTTTTCCAACAAATTTCAAAAAATGTAGAAGTTTTCGCTGATTCGAATGCACCTAATATCGCCACTAAAACCGCATTTTGAAGCGAGTTATGAGCGTTTAAAGTTTTCGTGAGAGACGCAGAGAAAGCAGACACTCTCGTTGTCATAGAGACGCAGAGAAACGAGACAGTGTCTGCGTCTCTCTTACTGAAACTTAAAACGCTCATAACTCGCTTCAAAATGCGTTTTGAACAGCGATATTAGGTGCATTCGAATCAGCGAAAAATTCTACGTTCATAATTCTACAAAAAAATAGGTTAGACAAAATTGAGGCTTGAAAATCGATTTTTAAACGATTTTTTCGCAAAAATATTGTTTTTTTTCGCAAATACTGGAATTGGGACGATCATTTGAGAAAATAAAAAAATGACTGTAATCCTACTTTAAAATAAAAAGAAGTTTTCAGCGGGATAGCCGATACCCAATATTTCGATTCCGAGGGTCGTCTGGATTGGAATGCGAACTCCGAGAGTGCCGCGTATGTTAGGGCAAAGTGTCAGCCTTTAAGGGTGAGTTAGAGGGCCGAAGTCGAAAATCTGCTTCGACCGATTTTTTAAAAATCTTATGAAGGTTCCATTGCTACAAAAACCATGTAAAACTGTCTAGTTTGAAGAGAGTTATTTCCGTTTGAAAATTGAATTAAAGGAGGATTCCGAGCAAACTTTTTTTTTGCTTCAAAAAATGTAAAACAGGGCGCTGATTCCGAATATCACAACGAAAATGTTCAAAAATGATTTCCGGAGCCGAAAAATGCCTCAAAGGGGCGAAAATTGCGCCCGAAGTGCTCCTTTTTAGCCGAGTTTTCTCCGGAGTTTTCTAGGCCACGTCGCAGTAAATGGCTCCTATTAGACGGACTTGTACAAATTTTCTCATTATTTCACTGAAAAAAGTTTTGGATGACACTCTGGAATATAAATCAACAAAAAATTTGATGAATGTCGTCTAAAAATCACAGGAGAAGCAAGGGAGCACTTCTGGTCCGTTTCGACCCTTTTGATGACGTTTTCTGTCTCCGAGAAGCATTTTTGAGTGTTTTCATTGTGATATTCGGAATCAGCGCAAAAGTCTCCATCTTGCAAAGCAAAAAAAAGTTTTCCCGGGTTCCTCCTTTAAAAAATTAAAAAACTATTTCATTTTACAAACTACTGTACTTGAGGGCCTAAATTTTTCCTTGCGATTTCTTGAAATCTTAAATTTCCAGCGTGCTCTTCGCGACAACCATCCGACCCACATCCTCTACTTTGATCTCATGCAAGACATGTTGAATTTTGAGCCTTTTGGAAGGATAACGCTTGATGAGGCCATTGAAAGCTCACTATTCAATAGGCTTCCAGAAAGAAAACGGTATTTTTATTTATAGATTTTATACTGAAATCAATTGTTGGTTTTCAGAAACACTGTGATGTAATAATATTGTTGCCAGTTCATCTCTACATTCCCGGGGAAATTTTTGAGAATCTCATTTTTAATTTATGTTTATTTTTAATAAAGTCATTAATATTTGAAAACGTTCGAAACTGTCTGAAATCTGAAACCAAAAAAATGTTCTACAGCGTCTTCAGAATTTTTCGATTTTTTGAACATGTTAGAAAAAAATGTTTGCTTAAGACTTGAATATCAATTTTCAGGTTAAATTATTATGATTTATTAGATACATTTTAATAATTGCAGATAAGCACATTTTAGTACATTTCAAACATTACAAATAATCTCCGACTAATTAAAATTTCGAATTTGAGATTAACGATGATTCATCAAAATGGGCACCACCATGGAATATTTGAATAATATAATAGGCCCAATAAGTGTTTCCTTTCAAAGTTTTGAGTCCCCAAAGATTAAAGTAAAGATAATTATGAGTCATATTGGCTTGTCTTGAAACTTCAGATTGTAGAGAGGATTAATGTAGTTTTGACAACCGGAAAACAGTAACGGATTAGATCGCTTTTGGAGAGAAGGTCGGTTTTGGGGCAGAGATTGTCTGGAAAACTTTTTTTTGAAAACATTAAAAAAAAATTTTTTTTTAAATTTTTTTGGACATTTGGAGCCGAGATTGTCTGGAGAATTTTGGGTTTTTTGATGAAATTTCGAATAGTTCTCTTGAAATCCTAAATGTCCCTACATATCTACTACTTCTGTAAAAATTTTTTTTGGAAAAAGTTTTTAAAAATTTTTGAAATTATTTTTTGGCTTTTTTTTTGGACTCTGGAGCCAATTTTATTTGAAAAATTTTGGAGTTTTTAAAATGAATTTTTAATAGTTAATAGTTTCTTTTGAAAAATTCTGAAAAAAAATTCTGAAAAAAAATCTGAACTTTTTTTTGGATTTTCAAAAAATGTATTCTTGATTCTAAAAACTTCCATTTTTTCTTTGGTGGCCTAGAATTCCGAATCTTGAAAACCTCTTCCACTAACCTTGAGATTCTTCTTGTACTGACGAGGCTGAATTCTTGGCTTCTGAGCCCCCAAATCTCCAGATTCCGGATCCGACGACGACGACGAGAGCAACTCCAGAATCCCCATATCATCGAGCCGGCGAGCGATGTAGGCCAAGTTCTCGTACTTGACGAAACGATTGTGGACGTCTTGTCTTTCAGAAGACGTCAGTTTCGAGTTCTTGACGACGACGTTTTCATAAGGGAAGTGAAGACCGGAGACTACAGTAGTCTCCAAGGAGACGAAGATTACGATGAAGGCGAGAATGTGCATCGCAATAGAGATACGTTTTCGAGTTATGAGGAAAAACTCGAAAAGTGAGATTTACAATGAAAACAAGCCTCTTTTATAGGGAAAACGGGAGAAAAGTGGGCGGAGTCTTCGACCTCGAGCTCATTAGGCGTACCCTCGGGAGCCATGGGTCTTGTGATGGATTATGAATTGGACTTTTGATAACGTCAATGGATACTATTTTGATGATTCAGAAGGATTCAGAAGACTTCAGGGATTCTAGGATTGACGTCAAGTTAGAATCCAAATTTATTCTGTAATTAGATTTTTTGATAATGAATCATAATGGGAATATTTTTGATTCTAAATTGACGTCAATGATTCATCTACATTTTAAAAGTTCAACTTTTTTCTATTTTCGGTCAAGTATGCCCTATCCTCGATCGTATGTGAAGTGCACTAGGTTCCAAGTTTTCTAGATTCTCCAAATCTCCGAATGAAGACATCTAGTCTCTGAAACTGTCGATTGATAGACACTGCAGTAAATTCATATCATAAATATTACAATAAAACAAACACACCTCTAGGGACAGACACAAATATGTGAGAGAATTCTTGAAAAAACGGGATGGAAGAGAAGGAAGGACTTGACAAGAAGAAATCGCGCTCTATTGCACGCTCGTATATCACAAAGAAACGGTAAGGGTGGGGACGGATGGTGGGGTCGAGTAGACAGACAAAAAAAGAAAGCAGAGTTGTACGAGTGAGGGAAGGAAAAACCAAACAAAAAGAATAATTTAAAGGAGAGGATAAATTCAATAAATTAAATTAGACATCTAGACGAGTTCCTCTTTTCCAAACTACTGATGATACGGCGATTGGCGATATCCTGGTCCTCCGGCTGGTCCTCTGGCGAATGGATTGCCTCCTGGCGCTCCACCTGGCGGCATTCCCGTTGGTGGTCCTTGTGGTGGTGGTGGTCCTCCAGGTCCTCCGAATCCTGGTGTGAACGCTCCTGGAGCTCCCGGTGGTGGTGCACCATATGGTCCCTGTGGTGGTCCTTGTGGTCCTCCGAATCCGGATGGTGGTGGGGCAAATGCTCCAGGGGCTCCTTGAGGTGGAGCAAAGTTTCCTGGCGCTTGCGAGCTCACTGGTGGTGGTGGTGGAGCGAAGGAGTTTTGTGGTGGTCCCTGTGGTGGAGGAGCGCCAAATTGTGGAGGTGGAGCTCCGAACTGTCCTTGTGGTGGACCTTGTGGTGGGCCTTGTGGTGGTCCCTGTGGAGGTGGAGGTCCGAACTGTCCCTGTGGTGGGCCTTGTGGTGGGCCTTGTGGTGGAGCTCCAAACTGTGGTGGTCCGTGTGGAGATGGAGCCTGGCCGAAGTGACCTTGAGGTGGTCCCTGTGGTGGTCCTTGTGGAGCATATCCTCCATACTCAGATGGTGGTCCCGATGGTGGTGGGGCTCCGAATTGTTGTGGAGTTGGGGGTGCTCCAAACTGCTGCTGCACAGGCGTCGATGAATGAGACTGCACCGCTTGCACCGGTGGTGGCTGGAATGGTGGTTGCTGTTGTGGTGGCGCGAAATGTGGCTCCTGATGAACCGGTGGCACAGCAGCGTTCGACGTCGGGAACGATGGAATCGTCGCGTTTGGTGGCGGCACGGCGCGGAAGTCTTCAATTGGCGGTTGCGAGAAGCTCGAGTTCAACGAGTCCAGAGACTGCGGCACTCCGGAGACTGGTGGAGCTTGGAAATTCGTCTCCAATGGAATCTCCTCCTCAACATGAGCGGGACGGTGACTGAATTGCTCCTGAAGCGATGGTTGAATGGTAGCCGGAAGCTCTGGCTTCTCGGATGGCACAGGTGATGGTGGAGCTTCGTAACTCTTTTGGAGATCGAGATGGTCATGGTTTTGATGATGGTGAGATGTTGTAGAAGCGGATGTTGGTGGTGGAGCGGTCATAGATGGCACCTCTGTCGCCGAGACGAGGTTGTCGAGAGAGGACAATGCGCCGAGGAGCTTTCCAACGTCGATCTGAAAGAATTGAATTTTTTGAGTGAGAATTTTTAGATTTTGCGGATATTTCTGATTTTTAAAAATTAAAAATGCTCACCTTAATCTGCTCTACTTGTCTCTGCACATCCTGTACCACCTCGCGAGCCTTTGTGTCAACGACGACAGTCACATCGAGCGTGGCTCCAACTGAATTCAGCGCCAGAATCAGATCGTTGTCGTTGGTCAACGACACCAAGTCACCTTCTGAAATTTTAAAAATATTAATATTCTCCTTTTCAATTTTCTTTCAAAGAAATTTACCTTGATCTTTGTATTTCAACAAGAAATTCGCATCGGACGGCAACGCGAAAATTCGCTGCACGTTCAGCACCAAATCGATGAGCGTGAGATCATTGGCATGGTGGAGCGACGATTTGCGCACGTCGTCGGCGAGACGAGCCTTCAGAATCGTGCTCGTGATGGAACCGTTGGAATGGACCATCTGAAAGTCGAGGAATGGGGAGAGTGGAGGCGACATAGACATAGAGAAGGAATGCGGGAAAAATATTGAAATGAAGGGTATAAGAACGAAAATTTGATAAGCAGCAAACTTCCTGGCTAAAAACTGATGAGTTGTTCATTAATTTCATAACAAAAATGAGTTTTATCAGTCAGAAGAGCTAAAATCACATTTTTCCTTTTTTTTCATTCCTTCGATAAAAAACCGAAATCGTGAAGAATCTAACTTTTAGATCACCGTTTTTTATAATCAAAAGTGTCGAATAAACGCTTATTTATCTAAATTTTTCGAAAAATCAAGAGAAAATCCGCAAAAATCAACGAAAAGCGGATCGAATATCCACGATGTAAAATAATTCCACGTTCGATAAAAGCGCGCCGCAGTTGCAAGTCGGCGTGCGGCGCTTGCCAAATAGGCTCCGCCCATCAGCGGAATTTTTAGCGATTTTTTGAATTGAAAAAAATTGATTTTTCTTTTTTTTCAGCGTTGAAAAATGACGGATTCCAGTGATGATGATGAGCCGAAGGTTGTGGAATGTATGTGAAAAACCTGTGATGAGATAATTTTTCAAAAATTTCAGTGCCCGACGAAGACGAGTGCGAAGGGATCGCCGAAGTCGAAGAAATCGCTCCCGAGCAGTCTGACGAGGATAAAATGAGAGAATTCGCTGAAATCACGGCGACAGACGAGATTATGGCACAGTCGATTCTTCAGGATGTCAATTGGGATTTGAAGAAGGCGTTGGATGTGTTCTATGGAAGTGAGGCTTTTAGAGAAGCCAGAACTGAAGCTGTGATGGGACCCACGTCTTCGGCAGGGAATTCTGGAGCCACGATTATGACGGTGGAGGATTTGAAGGGCTTCGAGTTGAGCATAATGTCCTGGAATATTGATGGGCTCGATGGGCGGAGCCTGGCAACCCGAATGAAGGCGGTGGCGCAGATTGTGAAGCAGTTAGTGAAATAAAAAATGCGAATAAAAAATTATATTCCCCAAATTCCAGCAACAACCCGGACATTCTGTTCCTTCAAGAGGTCGTCGACCGCGATTTGGACGCCATCGACAAACTTCGATCGCTCTACAAAATCTACTATTCCAACAAGGGCTGTCAGTACTATACAGCGATTCTGGTGTCGAAAATGATTGAAGTGGAGAAGCACGACGTGGTGCACTATCAGAATTCGGGAATGTATCGGACGCTGCAGATCATCGAAGGAAGCATCGGCGGAATGAAGCTCTTCCTCCTGAACACGCATCTCGAGTCAATGCGTGATCATCGCGCGCAGCGATGCGCTCAATTCAGCTTCTGCATGGATCGTTGTCGTGAGATTCTCGCTCAGAATCCCGGATGCTTGTTGTTCTTTGGCGGCGATTTGAATCTCCGCGACGACGAGGTTTCCAGTATACCGGAGGGGGTGTTGGATGCTTGGGTGTCCGCTGGGAGCGATACGAAGACTAAGTGGACGTGGGATACGCGGAAGAATGATAACAAGCAAGGCTTTCATGGAGCCACAATGAGGTGAGAGGGATTTTGGTGATTTCGAATCGAATTGGCATCTCTGGGTTTCAATCTGGGATTTTCTACCATTTAAATTGTGATTTTCAAGTCAAAATTCTTATAAAACTGTAGGTTTCATTGAGTTCTACTATTTCATATTAATTTTTGCTTGAAAATTACAATTTTAAGGTTAGAAAATCGCCGGCCCGTGCCCAGGATTGAGCGGCAAAGAATTTTCGGAAACTCATTCAAGTGCGAATAACTTTTTTCAAAGGAATCGGGTAAAAATACGGTCAACAGAAAGAACGTTCCTTATTAAAAAAGCAATCGATTGGTTGAAAAATTGTCACATTTTATCAAAAATTAACAGAGTTACGCCTTGTGTTGCCAAAGAAAGCAACTTTTCGGCAACACGAGGTGTAACTTTGTTAATTTTTGACAAAATTTGACAATTTTTCAACCAATCGATTGCTTTTTTAATAAGGAACGTTCTTTCTGTTGACCTTATTTTTACCAGATCTTTCTGAAAAAAAGTTATTCGCACTTGAATGCGTTGCCGAAAATCCGCTGCCGTGCAACCCTGCCGGCGACCTTCTACCCTTTAAATTGTGATTTTCAAGTCAAAACTTGTATGAAAACGTAGAACTCGATGAGATCTGCATTTTCATATAAATTTCGACCTGAAAATTACAATTTAGAGGGTAGAAAATCGCCGGCCCGGTTCGGCCCGGATTGCACCCTCGGGCACTTTTTAAAAGGTCCTGAAGACGTCAAAACCCTTTTTTCTTCCAGATTCGACCGTCTCTACTGGCACGGACCATTCAACAAGGTTCAATTCTCCTTGGAAGGCCGCCAACGCATTCGATCGTGCCTCTGCTTCCCATCCGATCATTGGGCCATCAACGCGACTTTTTCAGCCGTCTAGCCATTTTTTTCGATTTTTCTAACTTCACTAACTTTTTTTTTGAATCCCGACCTCAATGTCAGTGCTCCGGTGACTTTTATGCTTGTATATATACTCTTTATCAGAAAAAAATGAACAGGAAATTTGTGACTATATCAATGGGTGACAAGCAGGATGCAAAATGATGAGAATGGGAAACCAGTAAAAGGTGTGAAAATAATGCTTATAGAGTAATGACGATCAAATTGAACATATAATTATAATTATTCTAGAAATGAGTAATAGGAACAGTCAAAAATTGATCTTGATTAGCATTCGTCGCCTGCTGCTCAATCTCCATATGCTTCCATTCTCCGCCCTCTCCGGTCTTCAGAGAGAACGACCATTGGCCGTCGGTGTCAGCGCTGATGGGGCCGGTGTGCGGCATTCGGAGTTCACATTGTTTTTCAAATTTTAGACCTAAAAAAAGGGGAGAAATTTAGAAAAATCTAACTCGCGAACAAATATCGGCAACGCCTTCAAATGTCAAATTTCATCAAAAATTAACAAAGTTACGCCTTGTCGAAAAATAGTCAAAATCGGAAATTTTTCGGCAAGGCGTAACTCTGTTGATTTTTTATGTAATTTGACGATTTTTAAACCAATCGATAGCTTTTTCAAAAAGGAACATTTTCTCTGTTGACCGTATTTTTACCCGATACCCCTGAAAAAAGTTATTCGCATTTGAATGGGTTGCTGAAAATTCGTTGCCAGCCCCTCTGGTAATAATACAAAAACCTACCCTGCGGTCCACACATGACTAATGGTGATAACAATGTCTCTCCTTTGGATCTATCAATTGGAGAAGAGTCTCCTTCCCGACAAACTTTCACATAGATCTCGTGCTCTTCCCCTTCCACTATTGCTCCTGGAGGTATCCTTAACTCCACGTTAGACTTTTCACATCGAATTACTCCTCCTTGAGCTCCAATCAGAGCCGTGCTCTCTTCTACCACCGTTGGCTCTTCTTCCTCGGAATTCTTCCCGTTCTCGTTTTCATCCAAACGAGGTGTGGGGGATTTGGAGGCACTGGAAATTTTATGATGAGCAATAATACTTAAAGTAGGGTTACAGTCATTTTTTTCTCAAATGATCGTCCCAATTCCAGTATTGACGAAAATTACAATATTTTTGCACAAAAATCTTCAAAAATCGATTTTCAAGCCTCAATTTTTTACAACCTATAACCTATTTCAAAAAATGTAGAATTTTTCGCTGATTCCAACGCACCTAACATCGCTGCTCAAAACGCATTTTGAAGCGATTTATGAGCGTTTGAACATTTCGTGAGAGACGCAGACACCGCCTCGTTTCTCTGCGTCTCTTCGACGATGAGAGCGTCTGCTTTCTCTGAGTCTCTCTTACTGAAACTTCAAACGCTTATAACTCGCTTCAAAATGCGGTTTTAGTGGCGATTTTAGGCGCGTTCGAATCAGCGAAAAATTCTACATTCCAATGAAACAGACCAGGTGGACTCCGCCCCTTTCGGGGGCTTCACCACCTGACCTTGGCTTGTTTTTTTTTGTTTTGGAGCCTTCGGCTCCGATCCATTGGGCCTGCGGCCCTTTCCATTTAAAAATGGAGAGCCTTCGGCTCAATTCCGTAGGGCCTGCGGCCCTTTTCTCTCGAAAGTGGGGAGCCTTCGGCTCCAATCCTCAGGGCCTGCGGCCTTTTTCACTTAAAAACGTGGAGCCTTCGGCTCAATTCCGTAGGGCCTGCGGCCCATTTTTCTCGAAAGTGGTGAGCCGTCGGCTCCGTTCCTAAGACAGTGGGAGCCGCCGGCGCAATTGCTTATTGCCTGATTTCCAGATAATTCACTATTGTAGCCTTCGATAAAATGAAATAGAAAATGAATAAAAAAATCGTTGTAGGTGCTTCGCAATCTGATGCGCGTTCCGCGCATAGTGAAGTTCGAAAACTGTAGTCACAACACGTTCACTTTTAGCCAACGGGAGATATTCAAAATTGAGAAATTTCACATTTTTTTGGAAAAATTGGAACATTCCCATTCAACTCGCCACTCTCTTTTTTTCCAGAATGAAATTGCTCATCAATCTCAAAATCGAGGTTTAGGGGCTTTTGTTGTTTTTCCAACATCAAAAAAATACGGAATACGGGAAAAGGAGACGGAATTTTATGCGTCTCTGCTATTAGAGTCAGAATAGGCTCGTCTTCGAATTTCTAACCCAGATAAACATCTTTCATATTCAACTTTCTCAAAATTTTCTTTCATATTCTGTCTCCTCGCATTGAGAGGAACAGAATGATATAAAATTCGACCCATCTATCTTTCTCTATCGCGCGGCTTACCCCAAACTTGGGTAACTGAACCGGCTTCTCCCCTCGTGTCGGCGAGGGTGATGAAAGTAAGCAACCGACATCAATCGAGGTCCGCGTCGGCCACTATACTTTGTGTGTGCGCTGCCTGTCTGCCGCCGCGCACGTGAAAATGACTCTGCCTCTCTATCGTCGCGCATGCGAAAATGAACCCAGTTGCTCAGAAAAAGTGCTCCAGAAGGCTTCAAAATTGGAATTTTTGAAAACTAAAAAGACGTGCATCATCCTCAGATAATGAGAAACGAACTGTAAAAATTTCAAGAGAATCGGTCAACTCTCGACCGAGTTATGACTTGCAACACATTTTCGGTACCGAAATTAGTACTGAAAATTCAAGAAAAGAGTTGTAACTTGCTCAATTTTTAAGATATCAAAAATCTAAACATATGTGCATCAACGTAACGCCATTACGAATCTTTCTGTAAAACTTTCATCCAAATCGGTTGAGTTTGGCCCGAGTTACAGCTGGCCACATACAATCGGACATACAAAGTTTTCAAATGTTATTAAAATTCGACCCATCTATCTTTCTCTATCGCGCGGCTTACCCCAAACTTGGGTAACTGAACCGGCTTCTCCCCTCGTGTCGGCGAGGGTGATGAAAGTAAGCAACCGACATCAATCGAGGTCCGCGTCGGCCACTATACTTTGTGTGTGCGCTGCCTGTCTGCCGCCGCGCACGTGAAAATGACTCTGCCTCTCTATCGTCGCGCATGCGAAAATGAACCCAGTTGCTCAGAAAAAGTGCTCCAGAAGGCTTCAAAATTGGAATTTTTGAAAACTAAAAAGACGTGCATCATCCTCAGATAATGAGAAACGAACTGTAAAAATTTCAAGAGAATCGGTCAACTCTCGACCGAGTTATGACTTGCAACACATTTTCGGTACCGAAATTAGTACTGAAAATTCAAGAAAAGAGTTGTAACTTGCTCAATTTTTAAGATATCAAAAATCTAAACATATGTGCATCAACGTAACGCCATTACGAATCTTTCTGTAAAACTTTCATCCAAATCGGTTGAGTTTGGCCCGAGTTACAGCTGGCCACATACAATCGGACATACAAAGTTTTCAAATGTTATTAGTAAAGATTGTAAGAAATTAAGGCTTGAAAATCGATTTTCGATTTTTGTGCAAAAATATTGTTGTTTTCGTGAATACTGGAATTGGGACGATAATTTGAGTAAATAAAAAAAAAACTGACTGTAATACTACTTTAAATGAAGCCAAACTTACACTGAAGATGGAACATTTGATACGGTCAGTGAGATACTCGCATTCGCTGGGGAAGCGCTTCCATTGGTTCTGGCTGGTACCGCTGGGGGCTCTGCTCCCCGAGCATCCATTGCGCCATCATTATTCCACTTATTTCGGATATAACTTTGAGTATAGGGATTAGAAGGCGGCTTTGGATTTGGAGATGGTGGATTATTCTGTGCTTGTGGTTGGGCTCGAGATGCTCCAGATGAGGAGGACGTCATGCTAGATGGGGTCAATGGATGGTACCGAGTGTTGTTTAGGGATGATGGGTTGGTGGTTGCAGTTGTGGATGAGGTGCCATTGGGTACTGAAAGAATTTTGAATTTAGGGATCGAAGGAAATTTTACTCACAATTGGAAAAGTCGAAATTGGCGTTGTCTAGACGATGCGCGAGGTTTGATGGGGAGGCTTGCTGCAAAAAGAAACAAATTTTTCAAGTTCTCATTTTGACACTGAGATTTATGAGGGATAATTGGAATCGCAGATGGGAAATAAGAAAAAACAACACAACACCTCGATTCGCTGCCGCTGAACTCGCTCTTCTCGAAGTTTCGCTTCTTCTCGCAGCCTTGCATTAGCGATTTCATTCGCTAACCGAGCATCCTGGTACAGAGAGTCGTCGTCAAGGAGCTGAAAATGAGGAACGGGACAATCACAAGAACAATATCTACATTGGTTGAAGGGGTCCAAGGATCCCTAGGATCCTGAGGACCCCAAGAATCCATGAAGATTCGAACGTTTTCGAAAAGATCCCAAGAACCTTGAGAGGATCCCAGAGGTACTGAAAATCTTCCGGATCATCAGAAGATCTCAAAAACTCCAAGGAGACCTTGAGTTTTCTCAATAGATCCCAAAGATTCTAAAGAGGACCTCGAGGATCCTAAAAAAATTGCAAGGCCAAAAGAGTGAAGAATCCTGAGGAATCCTGGGGACCAAGAATCTCACAAGGCCCCTGGAAAGGTCTCAATGGTGGGACAGGTCTTACGGATCCACAGAAGATTCGAAGAATCCTACGAAAGTCTCAAGGATCCTCCGTATATCGGAAGGATCCTCAGTAGATCATAAAAATGCTGAGAAAACTATAACAATTCTCAGAAGACGCCAAAGATCTTAAAGAGACCAATTCTCATGAATTCTCACCTGCTTCACATGATAGTATCCATGGGGTGTAGTAGTCCTCGAAGCCGATTCATCCCTCGTTGGAGTTAGTATCGGACGAGGATTCTGAGAAGACGACGCAGTCGTCACAAAAGTCGACAGCGTTGATTGCGAATTAGACGATTGGCGATTCCGACCAACAAAATCTGGTGCCAATTGATGATGTGGGCGTGGCATTGTTGAGTACTCTCTGATCTCCGTTGGCAAATCGCCAGGCCCACCTCCAATCGATGAAGCTATACTGTTGTCCCAATTGAACTTGTCAGGTTTTCTCGGGAAACTGTCTTGAGGAGCGCTGTTGTACTCGACGTACTCGCTCTTCAGAGAATCCACATCACCTTCATACTTTGGCAGAGGGAAGAGTAGAACGTCTTCCAAGGGAAGATTCGGTGGGAATTCTGGCATCCAGAGACGTCGTTGTTGGAGATGAACAATCAGTTCGCGAAGAGCATCGAACCATCCGGTTTCATGGGTCGCGTCGATTGTAGCCGAGAGAAGATGCGAATGATGTTTTTTGATTTGGCTAGCATGCTCGGCAAGCTTCCTTGATGAGAGATGTGGAGCATTGCACTTTTTACGAATCTCTCTGATCTTTGATCTTCCGTCTACATCCAAGAAAACCACGATCGGAGCGTATTGAGCCAATTGGAGACGCTCCACCGATTCTATACTGATATCCAGGACGCAATGCTTCATAGAGGCAATGACATGATCCACAGAGCTCAGACGAATGACTCCACCGTCGGATTCCGGGGATCCGAATCTGGCGGAGAACTGATTCAGGAGTTGATGTCTAGCGATGTCGGCTAGAGGACCGAAGAGAACAACGGGTCTGTGGAAGGATGGTGTGTTGAGAGCCACCCTTTCATAAGCAGGAAGTGGTAGATTCAATTCTGTTGGATCGCAAATCATATTCTTTGGAAGCGATTTTGTTCTTCTTGACTCAAACTTTCTTCTCAACAATGTTCCACTGCCTCCACTACTTTTTGCTTGTTTTTGCTCCACATAAACTCTCCATTCCTTTGCAATTTGTTCAGCAGTTGCCTGGTTCGGAATAACTCCTTTCACAGGTTCTCCTTTGTTTTCCGATGAAGAGTAGACTCTTGCGGCTTGCCACAATCCTACAGTACCTCCGAATAAGGTATCGGTCACATGGAAGATGTCTCCTTCATTGATGCTCAATTCTAATGGACTTGACTTATCTCGTTTCTCTCTAGAGAAATGTGATCGAATGTAGAAGTTATCCCCGAGTTGGTTGGATCTGACATGTTCGAAGTCTTGTCTAGCGTGCTCCAATTTCAGCGAAACTCTATCATCAAGGCCGAGAAGAAGCTGTACAGCGGACTCTCTGGTAACCCCTCGCATATTCCTCCCATTCACTTCGAGAATCCGATCTCCACAGCTCACACCATGATGCGAGGCGGGCGAGTCTGCAGCCACGGCTGATACGAAAATGCCCACTTCGTTCCCGCCAATTACACGTACGCCCACACTTCCGCCAACCTGCAAGCACACCCCGTTATTATCTTTTCACTTCTATTTCAAATACCTTTCTGAACATGACATTCGCCACTCCATTCGAATCGATCGACCGTGTTGGTTGGCGAGAGTAGCAATCGTATTCCTGGGTTGTGATTTGGGAGGAATTCATTCCGTTGAAATTGGAGAGTTGGGAGTTGGCTGGGGAGGACACTCGTCTTTCGACGCTTCCGTCGGGACGATGGCGGGGAGAATTCACGTATTCATGGGAGTTTCTGAAAGTTAACATACTTTTTTGAATCTAAAATACAGTGCTGGCCAAAATACGGCTCCGTGATGTTGAGAAAGATGCCGTTTCGAAAGTGTGACGTTTCGAAAGCGTGAGCTCAAAAGCAAAACGTTCACTTCGGAAATATCGCACTTTCGAAAAGTCACACTTGCGAAACGTCACACTTAACATAAAAAATACAGTACTAGCGCGCACTGGCGTCTTCAGTTGAAAAATAGGTCAACATTGACGGTCTGAAAAAGTGGGCCTAACTAACTGAATTTTAATCTTCTGAAAAAATTGTCAACTGCAAAAATAGAGACCTTGAGTTACTCTATACATTCGCAAAATTTCAGATAAATTGAATTTCTGGAAACCACTTTTTCAGACACTCAAAGTTAACCTATTTCCACAGAAAATGCCATTTTTTGGCCAGTGCAGTCGATAGCAAAAAAGTGGTTCAGAAATAATTTTCAAAAAATGAAGTGGGTGGTAACAATCTCTGGATAATATTACTGTACTAAGAAAATAAGCTACATAGTTGCTTACCTCTGAGCTATTGGCATATGCGGCAACATGGGACTCGGCGAGTGTCTTGGCGTCGCTGCCACACTCCCCACTCTCTCATATACCGTATTCTGAGATGGCCATCTTGAAGTCCCCCTCCGCACATCCCTCTGAATAACCAAGCACAACTTGTCGCGAGATCTCTCCAGCCACTTGTTCACTTCTTCCAACGACGCTCCATCGAGACTCTGCCCATTAATCCGAAGCACAGAATCCCCTTCCTTCAATCCGGGATCCTTCTCGGCTAACTTTGGATTGCGGATTTCTTTGATATAGAACTTGCACCCAACCACTATCCCAAAGTCGTCTTTTTTACGCGACTTTGATAGTGTAAACTTAAGTGTCCTCTGCTCGTATTCTAACATTGGTACTGCCACTCGTCGCTTCACTATCATATCAATGTGATCCTTATTCTTAATAATGTCGACTGCACTACTATAGTCAATGTTCTCGAACGACACGTTGTTCGCCGATAGGATTCTATCATTTACTCTGAAAAATCGAAAATAGTAGAAAAAAGGAGAGCAAAAGAACATACTGCAAAAGTCCCCAAGCAGGTCCGTTTGGTACGACGTCCGAGATGACGACGACGGGGTCTCCAGAAGTGAAGTGCGGGTTGTCGCGGCCACCGGATATCGCGATGCCGAAGCCAAGGTTGGCGGCCTGAAAGTTTTGCAATGTTTAGAAACTGAAGAAGGTGATAATACTAAAGTACGAATAAAGAGCTACAGTACTAGCTTGGTTGAAATAGCTCAACTTTGAGGGTCTCAAAGAGTCCGATTTTTTTGAAATTTTGGGAATGTATAGAGCATCTCAAGAACTCTATTTTTGTAGTTGATAATTTTTTCATAGGACCACAATCCAGTCAGTTATACCAAGTTGACTGACGTACCCTCGAATTTCGACCACTTTGGGGCCTTTTGACTTCCACGAGACCCAACTAACTGGAACGTGGTCCTATGAAAAAGTTGCCAACTAAAGAAATAGAGTTCTAGAGTTGCTCTATACATCCACAAAATTTCAGAAAAATCGTATAGCTGAAAACTATTTTTAGACCCTCAAAGTTAACATATTTCAACTGAAAACGTCATTCAATTTGGCCATTACAGTAGATAGAAAAATGTGGTTTAGAAATAGAAGGAGGTGATAATAGTTAAGTACTGAAAAACTTTATTAGATTATATTTCTTACTCTGATTCCAAAAATATAATCAGTTGTTTTGATATCTATAAAACTGACATACTTATGGCGTTACTAATGTGGTACAAACAGTAGTAAAGTTTTCAATGGAATAGTCAACTTTGAGGGTCCGAATAAGTGGCTTCTGGATAACCGATTTCTCTGAAATTTTGGGAATGTATAGAGCATCTCAAGAACTCTACAGTGCTCCACATAAATATAGGTTCACCCTTCGAAAATCATGAAAAATTCGAAATTTTGAAAATTTCAAAAACGGTCCTAGTAGAAAAAATAGGCATCAATTAGACTTATATTTATAGCCTAAAGTGAGTTATGGGTCATTTTTAGTTTTATAGAAAAACTTAATTTTTCGATATTTGAGGTCAATCCGATCCACAAAAAGATAGGTTCACCCTATGAAAAACCCTAAAAAACATGATTCTCACCAACAGATTGGTTTGTTTTGATTAGAAATCGGTCAAAGGTCTTTTGTTTTTACAATCGGTACAAAAATATCGAGAGTCCGTAAACTGATATAGCGAATCCAAGAGATTTTGGTCCGCCAAATATAAATTCTTAATAACGGATGTCTTGAACTTTGGAACATTTTGATACATCTGGAATTCAGTCTGGATTTTGTTCACAGTGAATCCCTGAACATTTTCGATAATGTTCGAATCAAGAAAACCGGCTTTCCAGACCTGTGCAGGGACCCCTAGACCCTCCATCCACCTGATTGCGCTGAAACTCAGCATTAACAGGCTCTGGAACGTATGGTTTCTAAATTCTGCTGTGGGTTTCGATGTAAAATGTGAGTACACAGTGTCTCAAATAACTTTTAGACCTTTCCGGCGGCTTCACGAGAACGAAAACGTACTCAATTCCCCATGAAAGTTTTGCGGAGTGATGAGGATTACTGTCACTACCGAAAATGCGGTTAATAACCCCGGATCATAACTTCTGATAGAACAAAGTCTGAATACGTTATTCCAAATGATTATCGATTATTTTCATATGATTTTCAGAAACAAGAACCTGATTTTTTCTCTGTTACTACCTAAAGACATCGAAAGCAAGATTACATCTGGAATGATCTCATTTGGAAGAGCTAAACTTTGCTTTTTTCGTGTGGAATAAACAGCGCCTAGTGCACAAATTGTTTGAGACACTGTGTACTCACATTTTACATCGAAACCCACAGCAGAATTTAGAAACCATACGTTCCAGAGCCTGTTAATGCTGAGTTTCAGCGCAATCAGGTGGATGGAGGGTCTAGGGGTCCCTGCACAGGTCTGGAAAGCCGGTTTTCTTGATTCGAACATTATCGAAAATGTTCAGGGATTCACTGTGAACAAAATCCAGACTGAATTCCAGATGTATCAAAATGTTCCAAAGTTCAAGACATCCGTTATTAAGAATTTATATTTGGCGGACCAAAATCTCTTGGACTCGCTATATCAGTTTACGGACTCTCGATATTTTTGTACCGATTGTAAAAACAAAAGACCTTTGACCGATTTCTAATCAAAACAAACCAATCTGTTGGTGAGAATCATGTTTTTTAGGGTTTCTCATAGGGTGAACCTATCTTTTTGTGGATCGGATTGACCTCAAATATCAAAAAATTAAGTTTTTCTATAAAACTAAAAATGACTCACTTTAGGCTATAATAACTCACTTTAGGCTATAAATATAAGTCTAATTGATGCCTATTTTTTCTACTAGGACCGTTTTTGAAATTTTCAAAATTTCGAATTTTTCATGATTTTCGAAGGGTGAACCTATATTTATGTGGAGCACTGTATTTTTGTAGTTGATAATTTTTTCATAGGACCACAATCCAGTCAGTTATACCAAGTTGACTGACGTACCCTCGAATTTCGACTACTTTGTGGCCTTTTGACTTCCACGAGACCTAACTAACTGGAACGTGGTCCTATGAAAAAGTTGTCAACTACAAAAATAGAGTTTTTGAGTTGCTCTATACATCCACAAAATTTCAGAAAAATCGTATAGCTGAAAACTACTTTTTTAGACCCTCAAAGTTAACATATTTCAACTGACCAGTACCGTAGATAGCAAAAAAGTGGTTTAAAACAAGGTTCATAAGTTGAAGGACATGCTGATAATTAGGTATTAAAACACTGTATTTGGATTATGTTTCTTACGTTTATTTCAAAAATTTAATCAGATTTTTGATATCAACAAAACTAACTGACTTATGGGCTAAACTAGAAAAAAGTCTTCAAATTGGATAGTACTTGGAGTTAAAACTATGATTTCAAAAGAATATGGTTTACAGAGGTTGTAACAATAGAAAAAGTCAAAATCCAACTATAGAAAGCCCCCAAAAAAAGAGAACACTTTAGCATTCATCCCTTATCCTTTCCGGTTTGTAAGGAAGGAACATACACACACACACAAGAACCCCGGGACGCACACACTCAAACTTTGTCCGTCTTTCCTCCTAAAAATAAAAAGGGGGTGATATGCAAAACTTGTGCTCCCTTGTTTCCCCCGGCCAATTCCCCAGCAGCCAATTCATCGTTTTTCTCATAGTTTCATAAGCCATCCATTGTGTGTGTGTTGCAATGGAGAAGAGGAAGGGGAAGAGGGGTCCCAAAGAACATTCTTTTTTCGGGGGGACGACATGACTACTATTACTAGGAGGCTTTTGACCGAAAATTTTGGAAACTTTTGACAAGGAAAAATGCTTATGCATTGTTGAAAGAAGGAAAGTGCGCTTTCGAATTGTATTGATATAAATTTTATTATATCAATAGAGAGAGGGAAGGGAAAGGCAAATGTTGGCATAAGAGGGGAGAAATCTGAGAGCATATCCGGTATATGAGATTTTGAATTTCCGGCAGGGAAGAGGATCAAAGTTTTACAAAAAAATACGATTTCAGGGAGATAGAATAGTAAATCAAATCGATGAGAAGAGAAGAAGAAGAAGAAGTTGTGTGTGTTGGGGGATTCGATGTGAACGAGAGATGGTGGTTGTGATGACTGATGCTATGCTGTGTAGTAAGCGCAGTGGCCACTACTCCCGGGCTCTCTCTCACTCCCGGGAGGAAAGGTAGCAGCTGTTCTCGGATCGGAGCAGAGAAATGGCCATTGGCTCTTTCTCGGTGGAACCTCCCCACAGATTCTTACTAACAAATCAAAGAGGGGATCTTGTGTTAATAATGAGACACGGAGAGAGATAGGAAGAGGAGTGAAAACTAGGAGGAGAAGAAGAAGATAATGGCGAGTTTTAGGGAACTAAGAGGTGTTAGTTCAGTATTTGAGGAAGCATACTGTTTTCAAATTCAGGGTTTTGAAAAAAAGTAGTTGATCTGGAAGTCCGCAATTTCATGAAGCAGAATCTGATATGAAATGGTTACTATCTGAATTATAGAAGAGAGGAAACCTAAAAGAATGGAAAAACTACTACTAAAAGAATGGTAAAAATTTACTAAAAGAATGAAAAAAAGAACAGTATACTGTAATTTTATGTCAATTGTTATTACCTCTTTTCTAAAATTCAATTTCTAAACCTTGTTCTAAACCACTTCTTGCTATCTACTGTCTACTGTACTGGCCAAAATGAATAGTGTTTTCAATAAATAGTGTTTTACATTAAACTTTTTGGGAAAAATACAATACTGATCAAAAATAAGTTGAAATCGGTCACCTTTGATGCCCTGAAAGTGGTTTCTAGATATCCGATTTGTCTGAAATTTCGCAGATTTATAGAGCAACCCTAGAACTCTATTTTTGTAGTTGACAACTTTTCCATAGAACCACGATCCAATTAGTTAGGTCGCGTGGAAGTCAAAAGGCTCCAAAATGGGACAAAATTCGAGGTGAGGTCAGTCAACTTAGTCTAACTGACTGGATCGTGCTCCTATGAAAACGTTGTCAACTACAAAAATAGAGTTCTAGAGTTGCTCTATATATCAGCAAAATTTCAGAAAAATTGGATTTCTGGAAACCACTTTTGCAGACGCTCAATGTTGATTTATTTCAATTGAAAACGCCATTTTTAAAACTAGTACTGTAGATTAAAGACAACTGTCCAAAGTCTACACAAAAAATCTCAGAAAATTGAAAATGGTCTTTCGTATTTGTGTCTTGATATGACATGACACTATTTGAATTTCAAGAAAACTGTTTGCTACAGTAACTTTTCTCAATCATTCCTAGTGAAACTGGTTCGTATCCTTCTTCTTTTGGCAAAAAACTCTTGGAAATTGAAATTTTCTTTCTTCTTCTCCATTTTTCTAGCAGATTTGTTTATGCAATAATTTGAAAAAGACTCACCCTATGTAATGAAACGGACAACAATTGCCATGTGCACCCACTCGGATTGTACATCTGAAAAATTTGAAACTTTTGACTGCAACACCACCAAAAAAAATGGCAACACGAGTATATGTAGGAGCAAAAGACAAAAAGCAAGCGCGCATGATATCAATGCGTTTAAAACGGGTCCCTCTCTCTTTTCAATCCCTCGGGAAGAGCTCACTCACTCACACACACACATTTCTCATTTACACTCTGTTGAAAAAAGTGAAAAAGAGAGAAAAAATTGTGGCCGAGTGGTGTATCTTTTCTTCTGTTTCATTTTTTGACCTGCACGACAGATTGCGGTCATTAGTTTTTCGTGTTTTTTGTATGTGTTTCTGGGTGTAAAATTGTTTGGTTATCATCTGTTTTGAGTTTAGTGATGGAGATTGAACTAGTTTTTAAAGTTCAGGTTTCGTTTTTTGCAGTTGTATCAGTTTAAAATTTTTAAACTGGGGAAAATCAATTTTCAAGTTTCATTTTTTCAAAACTATTTCCAAAAGTACAGAATTTTTTGCTGACTCCAATGCGCTAAAAATGAGTCAAAACTGACCACTTTGAAGCGAGATATGAGCGTTTGAAGAATCACTGTCTCGTTTCTCTGCGTCTCTTCGACAACGAGAGCGTCTGCTTTCTCTGCGTCTCTCTTATTGAAACTTCAAACGCCCATAACTCGTTTCAAAATGCGTTTTGAGCAGCAATATTAGGTGCATTCGAATCAGCGAAAAATTCTGCATCTATTGAAATAGGTTAGTTTTGAAAATCGATTTTCTCGAGTTTTAACGATTTTTGTGCAAAAAGATTATTATTTTCGTAAATAATGAAATTGGGACGATCATTTGAGAAAATAAAAAACTGACTGTACTCCTACTTTAAAATATTTTTTTTTTTCCATTTGATTTTGAGGTCCATTTTGAGAATTCAAAATTTTCTTTTTAGGTGCTGGAAAAATAGATGGGCATGCCCTTCTAATACAGGTTTTGAAATAATACAAAATTTGGTTAAAGCTTTTTGAAATACATCGGAATTTTGAATGTTACAGTACTCCAGATTTTCATGTTTTTGCCTAAAGTTTTTATAATTTCCAGCAAGTTTTTGTAATTTTTTGCCATATTTCTTCAAAAAATCTCACCTCTTCTTCATCCTGATCAACAGGTTCATGCTCCTCTTCGATACATGAAGAAGTACTGGAAATCGAAGTTTTGTACCATGCATCATCGGATGACGACATTTTTGGGCTGAAAATTGAATTATAAAAATTAAAAGCATAAATAACACAATAATTTGAGAAAAGGACGGACCAGAATATTGTTAATCAAAAATCCATAGTAGTACTTTTTTGTTGAAAAACGACATTTTTGGGTTCCAATTTGAATTTTAAAAGTTACAAGAAACAAAAATTTGAAAAAAAAGGATCCAGAATATTGTTAATCAAAAATCTATAGTAGTACTTTTTGTGAGAACCAATAATTTTAGAAACAATATTTTTTTTGGATTTATAATAGTTTGATAAAATGAGAATTAGTCATAAGAACAGAAAATAACACAAGAATTTGAGAAGAAAAGGGTCCAGGAACTTGTTAATGAAAAATCTATAGTAGTTTTATACTTTTAAAAACCAATAATTTTACAAATAAGAAATTTAAAATTTATTTTACTAGTCAGTTTTAGCAAAAAAAGAAAGAATCAATACTCCAATCAATCCAAAACCGTTTTTCAAGGACAACCTTGACTTTTTTTTTCGGTAAAAGTTTGACAAAGCCATTTGGTGCGCGTTTGGTGCATTCTAAATTGGCTAAAGTAGGGGACCGCAAACATTATATCCAACGCCTATAGAAGAAGAGGACAAAAGGAGAGGGAGAATGTTGTATTCAGATGAAGGATGGGAGAGGGAAGGGGGGAAACAGAGGGTTGGGAGAGGATGGAGGTGTAACATTGGGGAGAGATAATGTATTGTGAGTCGGGTGGAATCAAAGGGTGTTCAAAAACAAAGATAGTGGGAAGGCAACAAGAATATTCTAATAGATATATTGACAGTGGTTTTGAGACAGTATCGGAAATTTTGAGAAAAAAAGTGACCCAAGAACTCGAAAAAAAACCTGGCCAAAAAGCACTGTGTTCAGTTGAAATAGGTCAACTTTGAAGGTCTGAAAAAGTGGTTTCCAGAAATCCAATTTTTCTGAAATTTTGCTGTAACATAGAGCAACTCTAGAACTCTTTTTTTGTAGTTGACAATTTTTTCATAGGACCACGATCCAGTTAGTTAGGTAGCATGGAAGCCAAAAGGCTCAAAAATGAGACGAAATTCGAGTTAACGCGTCCTAACTAACTGGATTTTAATACTATGAAAAAGTTGTCAACTACAAAGGTAGAGTTCTAGAGTTGCTCTATACATCCACAAAATTTCAGAAAAATCGGGCACCTGGAAACCACTTTTTTAGACCCTCAAAGTTGACCTTTTTAAACTCAAAGCGCGCATCTTTTTGATCAGTACTGTGTTTCTGTAGTACTGTACGTTCTAGTTTTTTTAGATTGCAGAAAGGTTATTCATAGTTTTTAGACTTTCCACAGTACCCTCCTACTAAAATCACAAGCTCCCTTGGCACCTTGCAATAGCAGTATGTATTATGTAACCAAAACTGTGAGCTCCAGCTTTATTTCAATTGGAAAAAGTTCAATAAGAGTTTTTGCTAATTTTAGGCTAAATAATGGTCCGTCATATTCACATTCCTCCTACAGTATACCAAAATCAAACCCCCTGGTTTGGCACCTTGCCAAACAATAAGTCAACAACAGAGCGCCTCTCTCGCGCAGCTAGCCCTGTCAGCTAGCCATTTGTCAAAATTTGATCGAAAAAACTCGTAACCGAGAGAGAGAGAGAACGGTGACGACGACGAAATGGAAATGGAAATGGAAATCGAAATCGTCTCGAGCAAAACAAACAAAGAGCAACCCGACGGTCTCTCTCCCTGTATTTGAACATCCAACTGTTCTAATTTCCCCCATAGGAGCTTCTTCCCTTATGGGTTTTTTCGATTCAATCAAAAAAAAAACTCACAACACCTTCTACTTCTTCTTCTATACACAAATAATTTGTATATAACCCATTGTGTCCCCCCATATATGCAATATGAGCCTCCCGTATTTATGTATACACAAACCATTGTATAATAATAATATCAAGCCACACCCCTAATGCATTTTTTTGCCAATAATACTTACGGGGCTCCACATTACCATAACCGGACTGCTGTAACCATGTAAAGTATTGTGAATTTCGGAAAGAAGAATTTGTAAAAGGCGCGAGAAAAACGAAACGCACTCTGATTCTTATCGCCCGGAGAACAGGGAGAGACCCCTCTCGTGTGTCCAGTTTTCTCGGATTTTCAACACTTTTCCACACTTCGATATGTCAAGTGGTGGGTGTCGCGTTTTCCCCTGCATACGATGTCGCGTTTTCCTCTGCATACATATTTTTCGGACCTATTTCAAAAAATGCAGAATTTTTTGCTGATTCGAACGCGCCTAATATCGACGCTCAAATCGCATTTTGAAGCGAGTTATGAGCGTTTGAAGTTTCAAGAAGAGAGACGCAGAGAAAGCAGACACTCTCGTTTTCGTAGAGACGCAGAGAAACGATCCAGTGTCTGCGTCTCTCAGGAAAACTTCAAACGCTTATAACTCGCTTCAAAGTGGTCTGCTTTGGCTCATTTTTTAGCGCATTCGAATCAGCGAAAAAATCTGCATTCTTTGAAATAGGTTTGAAAAAACGAGACTGTAAAAAAAGCGACTAATTTTCCACTCTCGCTTTTTCAAACCTATTTGCAGAATTTTTCGCTGATACGAATGCGCTAAAAATCAGTCAGAACAGACCATTTTGAAGCGAGTTATGAGCGTTTAAAGTTTGAATAAGAGAGACGCAGAGAAAGCAGACGCTCTCGCTGTCGAAGAGACGCAAAGAAACGAGACAGTCGAAAACTTCAAACGCTTATAACTAGTTTCAAAGTGATATGTTTTGATTCATTTTTAGTGCATTCGAATCAGCAAAAAATTCTGCATTTTTAGAGATAGGTTTGAAAAATTGAGTTTGCCATTCAAAAATCGTGTATTTGCGATTTTTATTTAAAAATTATGGTTTTCGTAAATACTGTCTAGAGGATCATTCGAATACAAATAGAATTGACTGAAATCCCAATTCAAAGATATATTTGATTATATTTCTTATTTATCTTATTTATCTGCAGTTTCTGTTTCCAATTTTTTTTGTATCTCTTCGAGTCCCTGTAGTTTCAGTTATCTAATTAAATAATACTGTTCCGTTTACCAAATCACACCATCAAGATACCATGTTGAAACGGGTCACAAAGAGTTATCTAGAATTTCAATCTTCCGCCACCGCCGTTAGATAAGAAGAGTGGTGACCGAGATTCCGATGCATTTTAAAAAGGCATATTTTGTCCATTTTCTCGCTCATAAATGGTGAGAACTTTGTTTATCAGTTCCTTAAAAAAACGCCTACATGTTTGTTCAAACTGATTCAATGGAATGGAATCTATCTTCAACTTTTAAAGGGGGAGTAAAATAATTTTTTGTTGAGATTTTTAGATGGTTCGACGCAGAATTTTTGGAGCATAGTCTAGACATGTCTATTTTTTGAATTATAAGCTAAAAACAGGCCAAAAATTAGTAATTTTTTTTCTTCTTCTTGTGCTCATTGTGATATTTGTGCTCCCATATTTCCGGTCCACTGAGAAAAGTCTCAAAGGTCAGCGCTCGAAAGTCCGCGCTTTTTGCCACACATTATTTGAACAAGTTATTATCCCTCACAGCTTACACTCTTGACTAGTCGGCGGGAGAGAAGCATTGTTTCATGGAGTTTCTCACTCTCTCTGTTCACCACTTATTCACCGAGAGGGTTAGGGAGGGAAATTGCATTTAATTTCCATGTCTAATTAGTGTTCGATTCACCGCTTTGAAGAGAAAATGTCGGAAAAAAACAGCAATTTCTTCAAGATTCTGTGAGATCGCGTGCTAGTGTTTGCGGACATTTCTTCAAATTCATGGCGCGAAGTCCCAAAAATCAAAATTTCAAATTATTTTTTTCCATCTTTTTCAGAGATTTTTGCGGATTTTCCGCCCCTGTACATGTACTTTCTGTTTCATTTGTCGCAATCCACGGCTTCTCCCCCCTATTAGGTTGCATATCATCTCATTTCCCTCTCGAAAATTTTGACGAATCGCGCTTCGGCATCCAGTTTTCGAAATGAAGAAGTCGACGTCGACGCAACGCATACTATTATGAATAAATCGCATATAGCATAAACCGTTTTGCTGCGTGTATACCGTCGACGTCGATTCGTTTCCGATTACACGTCGTCTCGCACCCGCTCCCACAGCGGGCCCCCCTACAATCATATACAGAAATTTTATGATTGCATTATATGTTAGTTGGTTGGTATTTGTGTGTGTTTGTATCTTCTTTCATCGTGTTCCCTGGTCTCTCTCTACACTTGCTAAATTGGGGGATGTGTTCACACCGATTATCTCGTTTTCTCTGTCGTCTCGTGTATTTCTCTGTTTCCGATGACTGTCTTCGTCGTCACCGGACTATTTTACATTTTCAAAAACAACCACATTTCGCAATTTTTTAATCGAGATTTTGGTTTTTTTTTTGTGAAAAAAAGTTTAAAAAACATGGCTGGAATTTGAAATTCAAGCTTTCCCGCCACCTGCTTTGAAAGTAGGTCACGTCGTAATTTCCTTAATTTCCACGTGAAGCTTCAATTTTGAATTTCAGCCATCAAAAACTGTTTATTTTTCTAAAAGTTTCTGCGCCGATTTACCTTTGAAATTATGCTTGATCCTTTTTAAAATAGGATTACAGTCTTTTTTTTAATTTTCTCACATGATCTTCCCAAATCCATTATTTACGAAAACAACAATATTTTTGCACAAAAATCGTTAAAAAGCCGATTTTCAAGCCTCAATTTTTTCTAACCTATTTCAATGAATGCAGAATTTTTCGCTGATTCAAATGCACCTAACATCGATGCTCAAAACAATATAGAAACATTTTTAGACGATTTTCTAAAAAAAATACTAAAATTTCAGAAAAAAATTTAAAATTCGCATTATTGTCTATTCGAACAAAACGCAATGAAAAACTTGATCTGTTTTTAGTTGTTTTCATTGCGTTTTATTCGAATAGACAACAATGCGAATTTTAAATTTTTTTTTTGAAATTTTAGTATTTTTTTTTTTAGAAAATCGTCTAAAAACGTTCATAATGCGTTTTGAGCAGCGATATTAGATGCGTTGGAATTAGCGAAATTCTACATTCATTGAAATGGGTTGGAAGAAATTGAGGTTTGAAACATTTTTCTCGATTTTTGACGATTTTTGTGCAAAAATATTGTTATTGTCGTAAATAATGGAATTGGGAATTTTCAGCCATTAAAAAGTGATTTTATGATTTTTTTTCTTCTATTTATGCTGATTGGTCTTCTAAATGAAAAAAAAATTCTCACTTCTTTTTTTAATACTCCATTTTTCAGAAATGGCAGACGCATACCAAATTCAGTCCAACGGCAGTGACACACAGTCCAAACCGCTTCTCGAGCTCTACGTCAAAGCATCGGGAATCGATGCGCGTCGCATCGGAGCCGATTTGTTCTGTCAAGAGTTCTGGATGGAACTGTACGCTCTCTACGAGATCGGCGTAGCTCGTGTCGAAGTCAAGACGGTTAACGTGAATTCGGAGGCGTTCAAGAAGAACTTTCTGGGAGCTCAACCGCCGATCATGATCGAGGAGGAGAAGGAGCTGACATACACGGATAATCGAGAGATCGAGGGACGGATTTTCCACTTGGCCAAGGAATACAATGTGCCGCTCTTTGAGAAGGATCCGTCGGCGGAGAAGAGAATAGAGAATTTGTACAGAAACTTCAAGTTGTTCCTTCGTGCTAAGGTGGAGTTTGATAAGGGGAAGAAGGAGCCGTCGAGAGTGGAGGATTTGCCAGCACAGATTAAGGTGCACTACAATCGCGTCTGTGAGCAGTTGTCCAATATTGATCAGGTTGGTTTTAAGTCATAAAAATTGAAAATTTTCATTAGAAACTTATATGAAAATGTAGAACTCGATGAGATCTACAAAATGATGTATAAACCAAGAATATTTAGCGGCTCTATAAGTTGCTGTGTTCTTTAGAAGTCAGCGACTTATAGAGCAGCTAAATAATACTGATATAAATTTATACATAATTTTGTAGATCTCATCGAGTTCTACATTTTCATATAAGTCTCGATTCAAAAATGTCAATTTTAATTGGAAAAAATCTGGTTTTTTCAGCTTCTCTCCGAGCGAAAGACGCGCTACTTGCTCGGCAACAGTATGACCGAGTACGATTGCGAGCTGATGCCACGTCTCCATCACATCCGTATCATCGGACTCTCACTACTCGGATTCGACATCCCTCACAATTTCACCCATCTTTGGAATTATATTCTCACCGCCTACCGTACTGCGGCGTTCATTGAGAGCTGCCCAGCGGATCAAGATATAATTCATCATTACAAGGTTTGAATTTTTTAATTTTACAAAAAAAAACAATATTTTTGCAAAAAAATCGTTAAAAATCGATCATGAAGTCCAATTTTTTCAAACCTATTTCAAAAAATGCGAAAATTTTCGCTGATTCGAACGCATCTAATATCGCTACTAGAAACGCAATATTGCGCGCAATCTGAACGTTTTTAGACGATTTTCTTTAAAAAATATTAAAATTTCAACAAAAAAAAATGGTAAAAATCGCCTAATTCGAACAAAACGCAATGAAAACAACAAAAAATAGATCAATTTTTCAAATTTTTCATTGCGTTTTGTTCGAATAGACAATAAGGCGATTTTTAAATTTTTTTGAAATTTTAGTTTTTTTTTTTTTGAAAATCCTCTAAAAATGTTTCTATAGCATTTTGAGGCTCCGGGAGATTTCGAAAGTGTGAAATCGCGTTTTTGCTCAATTTTTTTTCATTTTTTGCGCAAATGTATACGAAAAGTTAAAAAAATTGAAGAAAAACGCGATTTCACACTTTCGAAATGTCCCGGAGCCCGTTTTGAGCAGCGATATTAGGTGCGCTCGAATCAGCGAAAAATTCTACATCTTTTAAATATGGTATGAAAAAATTGAGTTGAAAATCGATTTTTTCAACGATTTTTGTGCAAAAAACATGTTATTTTTGTAAATACTAGAGGATCATTTTGGAAAATTTAAAAAAAAGCGCCCTCCTTTAATTTTTAACCAATTTTTTACAGGAGCAACTAAATTTGTTCACAAATCAACGAGAGACCCTCCAGTCGCCCACGAAAACCCACACGATCCCAGAAAAGGTTCTATCAGACATCCGTGTCAAAGGACTCGCTCCAGATGTCAATGTGCACTAGACAGGGCACCCCCCAGTGGTCACTGTCTAACTCTCTAATTCTCCTCTCCCTCTCTCTCTATCTCACTTTATGTCTCCTCCATTCCGGCTTACTTTTCAAAAAACGATCGATTTTTTCTGCAGGCATAATATTCGAGCGAGTTATTATTATTATTATTAATATTTCCATATTTTGTTGCTGTTTATTACGCAAACCACCCCCACATTACTCTTTTGTGTTATCTCTTGCCATTTTCATAATATTCCTTCCTATCCGAATAAATTCCCCGCCTTATCCGAAAATTGTAAAAATTGTAGTAGTGTGACTTCGCAAAATTATTTGTCTCCCGAAAATTTAAAATTTTGTGAAAAAAATTGAAAAAAAAAACAATTCTAGAGAAACGAAAAAAAAAAATGTCGCCACCAAAAAGACGAAGTCAAACACGACAGTCTCATACTCCGTCACCGGCGCCGGAGAGAAAGCCAAAACGAGAGGATTTGCTAATTGAAGAAAGTGGAGAGCCTGAAAAATTCAATTTCTCATTTGCTCCGGAAGGATTGACCGCAGAAGAATGTGCGGAGAAAATGGAAACGTTTAAAGTAAGGAGTAGAAAAGTTATAAAAAATTTTGAAAATAAAAAAAAAGTTTTTATTAAAAATTGCTTTTAAAAATCTAATTTTCTCCCTCAAAAATTGCGATTTCCCAATCGAAATTTATATGAAAAAGTAGGTCTTGATGAGATCTACAAAATGATGTATAAATCAATAATATTTAGCTGCTCTATAAGTTGCTGGCTTCTGTTCTAGAGCTGCAAAATATTGACAGTTTGTACACCATTTTGTAGATCTCATCAAGACCTACATTTTCATATAAGTTTCAATAGCAATATCTCAATTTTCATTGGAGAAAATTGAATTTTTTAAAAAATTGATGAAAATTTTTTTTTTGAAAATCTAATTTTCTTCCATAAAAATTGCGTTTTTTCTATCGAAACTAATACGAAAATGTAGTTCTTGATGAGATCTACAAAATGCTGTATAAATCGAGAATATTTATCTGCTCTATAATTTTTTTTATAGACTATAAATTTCTGGTGGCAGAATTAGAGCAGAGCCGGTCCGGATATTTTACGAACGCCAGCAACTTATAGCTCCGCTAAATATTATTGGTTTGTACACCATTTTGTAGAACTCATCAAGACCTACATTTTCATATAAGTTTCGATAAAAAAATCTTAGTTTTCATGAGAGAAAGTTGAATTTTTAAAAAAATTGATTTAAATTTTTTTTTGAAAATCTAATTTTCTTCCATAAAAATTGCGTTTTTTCTATCGAAACTAATACGAAAATGTAGGTCTTGATGAGATCTACAAAATGATGTATAAATCAATAATATTTAGCGGCTCTATAAGGTGCTGGTGTTTGTAAAATATCCGGGCCAGCAACATATAGAGCCGCTAAATATTATTGATTTATACATCATTTTGTAGATCTCATCGAGATCTACATTTTGATATAAATTCCGATTGGGAAACCTCTTTTTTTTTGGGAGAAAAGTTATTTTTTAAAAAACATTTGTTTAATTTTTTAAAAATTTTAATCTGATTTTCTCTTAAAAATTAGACTTTGCCCTCGAAATTTATATAAAATTGTAGAGCTCGATGAGATCTACAAAATGGTGTATAAATTTAGAATATTTAGTGGCTCTATAAGTTGCTGGCTTCTGTTCTAGAGCCGCTAAATATTATTAATTCATACATCATTTTGTAGATCTCATCAAGACCTACACTTTCATATAAGTTTCATTCAGAAAATCTCAATTTTTATGGGAGAAAATTAAATTTTTTTAAATGTAGAAAAAACACATTTTTATAAAATTATGTTTCTTTCAGACAAAAGAAGAGTTCCTCGAAACAGTACACATTGAAGAAGCATTGCGATTCATCTCGAAAGTTCTGCTAGGTCGAAAAGGTCAACCACTGAAATGTATGCTATGCGACAGAGTCTATGCATCATCTGGAGGCTACTGGTTCCATTGGCAAAAGTGTAATGTGGCAGTGGAGAGTAGTGTGATCTCAAACATCGAGAAGTACCGGAACGCGCCGATTCTTTGGCTGAAAGTTCAGGAAAAGGATCAGGAAGCAGTGTTGAGAGAAATCGTTGGAGATGATCCCAAATGCTTTTCGTATGGATGTAATAAGAAATTCAAAACCCTTCAAAATCTAGTGAAGCATCTCGATACATGCGTCCGCGGGGGCTACGCCACATTTGCGGATCGCCCGGGCGAGTTTCGGAAGCTCTCGAGTAAACTCAAAAACGCCTATATCAGAGAGGCAATGGCCACTAATGAAGGATCGCTTGGGTGTTTTCTGTGTGACCGAAAATACGTGCACCCTCACGGATTGATATACCATATCGATCGGTGTGGCGTGGAGGAGTCGATACAGCCGTGGAAGTGCTATCGGTGTGGGCATGAGGCGACTCGCGGGGAAGCGGATGCTCATCTTTTGGATTGCTCGAAGAAGACGGAGACGAAGGTGTTCGAGGCGAAGTTTGAGGCGTGTTTATCGAGGTAAATAGCGGATCCTCTTTTTTTACAAAAAAAATAAATAAAAATCATTACAACTCGAGAAAATCGATTTTCAACTCAATTTCTTCCAACCTATTTCAAAAAATGCAGAATTTTTCGCCGATTCGAACGCACCTAATATCACTTCTCGAAACGCATTTTGAAGCTAGTTATGAGCGTTTAAAGTTTCAGTAAGAGAGACACAGAGAACGCAGACACTCTCTATGTCGAAGAGACGCAAAGAAACGAGACAGTGAAAAACGCTCACAACTCGCTTCAAGCTGGTCTGAAAAAAATAGGAAAAAACCTTCAGGCACAAAAAAAGTAAAGTCAGAGGATCAAATAAAGGCTCGAAACGTCAGTCATTTTTATTTGATCCTCTAAAAAGTATTTGCGAAAATCGCAATTTTCAAAATAAAAATCGATTTTCAAATTGCGAACCCACAGTTTTTCTAACCCATTTCAAAAAAATGTAGAATTTTCTGCTGATTCGAAAGCGCTAAAAATGGCTCAAAACGGGCCACGTTAAAGCGAGTTATGAGCGTTTGAAATTTCCGTGAGAGACGCAGACACTGCCTCGTTTCTCTGCGTCTCTTCGACAACGAGAGTGTCTGCTTTCTCTGCGTCTCTCTCATTGAAACTCAAAACGCTCATAACTCGCTTCAAAACGCGATTTGAGCAGCGATTTTAATTGCATTCGAATCAGCGAAAAATTCTGCATTTTTTGGAATAGTTGTAAAAAATTAGACTGGGAAATCGATTTTCTCGAGTTTTAACGATTTTTGTCCAAATATATTGTTACTTTCGTAAACACTGGAAGATGAGAGTATAAATGACTGTAATCTTACTTTAAAGTTTAACTTTATTCTTCCAGCTTGTTCGGCAATGGTAGCAATGCCACCGAAGAACCATCCGAACCATCTACTTCGGCACCTTCGAAACGTCGTCGAACAACCGGCGGTGCCCCTAGAGCGACGGCTCGCAAGGACGGCACCACCCTTCTCCGATTCCGAAAGTCCACAGTGAATCGACAATTCAACGGAATCGTCTCAGAAAAGGATCAAAAGTCGTACGAGGCGACGTGCCAGGATGTGTTCAACACATGGAAGGCTGATTCTGATGGTGTGGCTTTTGTGAATCGCCTGGAACACGTTCCGATTAGCGAGTGGGAGACGCGGAGTCTGGATGAGAATGACAAGTTTTATCGGATTTTCAACAGGGAATCTGTGACAATTACAACGGAGAAATTGGAAGGATTACAAGCAAGTGTTCCTGTTGGAAATCGAATCAAGTCTCGGAATAGTTTGGTGTTGGATCAAGCAACAATCGCCTATTGTGGAGCTCCAATCAACGGAATTCAAGTGGCTCCGGGCACGGCCACCAATGGCGATGACGTGATCTGTGTGACAACGTTTGCCAACGAAACGAATTTCGAGTCAGACTCGAGTGTAGTTCAATTCTGGCGCCATCGGGTGTCTTCCAAGATGCAAAGTGAGCTGGATCTCTGGTTCCTTCTACATGTACCAGAGCATGGAACTATTCTCTCGATGACGTGGCTTCAGAAGTTCGACACATCTGATCCTGGATTGATTGGATACGTGGCATTCTCTACGACAATCGGACCCGTGCTGATCTATCGAATCGACTCCACAAGTGTTGCATTCGACCCGGAAGCCAGCTCTTCTGCGGATGTATTGGTCGTCAGCCCTGAACCACATCTGATTCTATCACTTCCAAAGTCTTCTGAATCCGCTGACGACACTTTCCTAAACGCCACCATCAAAGTGGAAGGAGAAGAGATCATACTCCCTGTTCGAATCGATGAGTCCGCAGTCCCTCTAACCAAAATCTCATGGTCGGCACACGGCGGCGGTGGTGTGCTCGCTGCGATCACGGCGCTTGGTGCAATCGCGATATGGAATTTGGATCGAGATTTGAGTAGCCCTAGAGTTCACATAGACGATAGTTGGCAATCCCCTCCCACTGATATATCGTTTTTGAATTTTGATCACCTGGTGATTGGATTCAAGGAGAAGCTGGTGAAGGTGGTGAATATTGATTCGTGGGAAGTCAAGTTGGAGGATAACACAGTGAAGACAGCAGGAACAAAAGTGCACGCGGATTCTCGCGTTGTTCACAGCTTTTTCACCTACAACAGTGATCACAACCAATTCCCGGCCCCATATACCACTAGTGTATCTTATATCAATATGGATATGGACTCTATGAATATTATTCTGATTCCAACTGGAAACAGGTACCTTATTCGCTTATTATTTTTCTTTAAGAAAATAACTCTTTTTTTTCTTTCAGCCACCAGCTAATGGTTTGGGACGTCGCGATGTGTGCTCCACTTGGCACGCTAATTTCCTGTGGAGTGGACGGAAGACTGGTGGCTTCGGCGACCGGACGTCTTCTGAGAGATATTAATCATCCATTTTTCGCCAATAGAAACTTGATGTCCCTGAAGCGACGAAGGATCATGAAGGCTGACATGAAGACACCAAAGTCCGAAGAAAATGAGTCCGCTGAGAAGCAGAAGGAAGCGTTGGAGGAGAGCATCGTGGAGCATTCTGAAGTTTGTCGGAAGATGTGGTTAGAAGTCGGTTTCGATCAGGTTGTCGAGCCAGCACGCGTCGAATTGTCATGTCGAGATCAGCGAATCGAATCGCTAAATTGTGTGGACGCTAACACGAATGTGGAGTTTCCTGTCTCGTTCACGGGTGGAGAAGCTGGACTTTTGTTCGCCGTTCCAAGCAAACTTCTCATTCAGAAATTAGATCTCTAACTTGTTAACTCTTTTTGTTGTTTTTTTTTTCTGGAATAAACTTTTTCTCTCTTTTTTTATTTTCGCACTTTTTTTTCAAACGCGGAAAACGCAAACACTGATAATGCGCTCCATTGAACACGAGAAACAGCATGCGATTTTGAGAGACGCCAGAGAATATCCGCAAATTTTTGTGATTTTTAGCGCAAATTTTCACCAATTTTCAGCCTATGTTTATTAAATGTATTAGAAGGGCTAGCACATTTGTGACTTCTCCTATTTTCTACGCAAATGCGGGTTAGTTTTATAATTGTGTTTCGCAACATTTCCAAATCTCACAGAACCTCACATCGGGCACGCCTACACGGCAGTCTTGTGTGACACTGCTCATCGATGGAATTTGTTGAAGAATGAGAAGGATAGAGCAATATTTTCCATTGGAACTGATGAACATGGAAGTAAGGTGAGTTTTAAAAATTTAAGGGATTTTTAAAATCATTTTTTGCAGATTTTCCGAGCATCGCAAGCTGCTAAAACCTCACCGAAACAATTCTGCGATGATGTCTCGTCAAAATTCTCAAAACTATTCCGAAGAATGGATCTATCACACACTCACTTCATCCGTACCACAGATCCAAAGCATGCAGAAGTTGTGCAAAAATTTTGGGGAAAATTAGAAAAAAATGGGCACATTTACAAGAGTACCTATGATGGATGGTATTGTGTCACTGATGAATGTTTCGTTCCGCGAAGCGATGTTGAAGAGATAATTATTGATGGGAAGCCAATGATGGTTCTGAAGGGCACAAAAACTCCCGTGGAATGGATTGAAGAGGAAAATTACATGTTTCGGTTGTCTTCGTTTCACGAAAAGATCAAGGCATGGATTGAGGGTATGGGCGCGATCCGACCGCTAAAATATCAACAACTGGCTCTCGATTCCTTGGAGATGAAGGAAGACTTGTCGATTTCAAGGACAAGACAACGATTGCCTTGGGGGATTCCTGTTCCGGATAATCCATCGCAAACGGTATTTTTTCTATTTTAAATCATTTTTCTTTAAGTTTATGGTTCAGATTTACGTATGGCTCGATGCGCTGGTCAACTATATCACTGTATCCGGATTTGGGACAGATAAAGAAGTCTGGCCACCAAGTTGTCAAGTTATTGGGAAGGATATCGTTAAGTAGGAACATCGACTTTAATGGTCTGAAAAAGTGCTTTCCATAAATCCGATTTTTCTGAAATTTTATGGATGTATAGAGCAACTGAAGAACTCTATTTTTGTAGTTGAAAATTTTTTTGTAGGACATCGATCTAGTCAGTTAGGTCGCGTGGAAGCCAAAATGCACCAAAATGAGATAACTTGGCCTATCTGACTGCATTGCGGTCCCATGAAAAAAGTGTCAACTACAAAAATAGAGTTCTAGAGTTGCTCTATACATCCACAAAATTTCAGGAAAATCGGATTTCTGGAAACCACGTTTTTAGATTCTCAAAATTGACCTATTTTCAAGGAGGATTCCGGGCAAAAATTTGTATTGTTTCAAGAGATGTAAAACATGGCGCTGATTTCGAATATCACAATGAAAATGCTCAAAAATGTTTCCCGGACCCGTAAAATGCCTTAAAGCGGCGAAAATTGCGCCCAAAGTGCTCCCTTTTAGCCGAGTTTTCTCCGGAGTTTTCTAGTCCACGCCGCAGTAAATGGATCCTATTAGACGGACTTGTACAAATTTTCACATCATTTCACTGAAAAAAGTATTGAATGACACTCTGGCATGTAAATTACCAAAAAATTTTGACTAATTTCGTCTAAAACTCCCAGGATACGCAAGGAAGCACTTCGGACCCGTTTCGACCCTTTTGACGGCGTTTTCTGGCTCCGAGTAACATTTATGAGCATTTTTTTTGTGATATTCGGAATCAGCGCAAAATCCTGCATTTATTAAAGCAATAAAAGTTTTTGCAGGGAATCCTACTTTAAAAATCTATTACAGATTCCACTGCTACTATTGGCCCGCATTCCTGATGGGAGCCGATCTTCCCCTCCCTGAAAAAGTGTTCGTCCACGGTCACTGGTTGGCGGACAATGTGAAAATGTCGAAGAGCCTGGGAAACGTCGTGAATCCAAACGAGGCAATCGACAAGTTCACTTCAGAAGGCCTTCGATATTTTCTGTTGAAACACGGGAATCCAAGCACGGATTGTAGTTTCCGTTGGGATGGATGTCTAGAAACGATTAACAGTGATTTGGTGAACAATGTGGGAAATTTGTTGAATCGAAGTACTGTTGGAAAGATCAATAAGACTGGGGAATATCCAAAGCGGGAGGAATTGGAGAGCACTGTCCGGGAAAACGCGGAGAATTTGGTGAAAATCTTGGAGGAGAGCCCAGAAAGATGCATGGAGCAGTACGACGAAATGCTCTACTATAAAGTGATTGAGCATCTGATGTCAGTAATGAAGGAGGCGAATCGAGTGTTCCAACTGAGTGAGCCATGGAAAGAGACTGACAAACACAAATTGGAAAGTCTTCTTTTCGTCACCTATGAGACGCTGCGAATCGTGTCGATTCTTCTACAACCAATCACTCCGAAAATGTCTGCGTTTTGTTTGGATAGACTAGGAGTTGGGAAAGATGAACGATGTCTGGAAAAAGCGAAAGTTGGAAGTTTCAATGGAAGGAAATTAGGCGAAGATCGAGGAGTTTTCATTGATAGGATTCAGAAGTAGTTTAGAAATTGATTTTTTGTTGTTTTAGTTTTTTTTTTCAATGTTACCGTTGTTGTTATATACCGATAAACACTGCGGGTAATATTCCATAACCGTCATTAATTTTTTTAAATGTTCATGTTAAATTCATGATTTTATACTTGTCGCTCAAATTGAGAGTCTCGATTTATAGCGAATTGATTTTACAGCTGGGAATCAAAGTAGACAATGTCTGCTCCAAAAGTAGAAGAAGTCTCCGAAGAGACCAAGGAAAGACGAGAATTGATTACTCGGAATTTGCAAGTAAGTCATTTTAAATCTGAAATTCTGAGCCGATTCCACTATTTTCAGGAGGCTCTCGGAACCGATAAGCTTACTGTCCAGCTGGGGACTCCTGGAAAAGTACCACACGTCTATTGGGGAACGGCTACCACTGGAAAACCCCATGTCGGATATCTGGTACCGATGCGAAAGATCGCGGATTTCCTCCAGGCTGGACTCAAAGTCACGATTCTTTTTGCGGATCTTCATGCCTATTTGGATAACATGAAAAGCTCTTGGGAGTTGTTGAAGAGTCGAGTTATCTACTACGAGAAGGTTATCGTGGCATTGTTGGAATCGTTGAATGTCCCGATTGGGCAATTGCATTTCAAGAAGGGTACAGAGTACCAGTTGGAGAGGTATAGAAACCTTATTAAAGAAGGGACAACAAGTATCATTTCTTTAAAAGATGCAGAATTTTGTGCTGATTCTGAATATATGCTCCGAAAATCCGCTTTAAAAAGGCCTATTTGATGCTGTTTTTCGGGGTGTTGGAGACATTTTAAAGCGTTTTTGTTATGATATTCAGAATCAGCACAAAATTCTGCATCTTTTGAAGAAATAAAAATTTTTGAAAGGAATCCTCCTTTAATGAACCAATTGCAATCAGAAGTTTCCAGGGACTACACGGATCATGTACTCCAACTCAGTGCTCAAGTATCCCTTCGCGATGCCCTGCGAGCTGGAGCAGAAGTAGTAAAGCAAGTGGAGTCCCCATTGCTTTCTGGTCTTCTCTACCCTCTACTTCAAGCGCTCGATGAGCAATATCTAAAAGTAGACGGGCAATTCGGTGGTGTTGATCAGCGTAAAATCTTCATTCTCGCTGAAGAGCAACTTCCCAAATTGAAACTGGGGAAGCGTTGGCATTTGATGAATCCCATGGTACCAGGATTGACTGGAACGAAAATGAGCAGTTCTGAAGAGGATTCGAAGATCGATGTGTTGGATGAGCCGGATAAAGTGCGCAGCAAGATCATGGGAGCCGCGTGCTCGAGAGATCAACCGGATAATGGAGTTCTCGCGTTCTACAACTTTGTTTTATTCCCAATTGTCTCTCCGAATGCTATTGAGATTTCCAATCAACAATTCTTCGATTTCGAGGCGCTGAAACAAGCCTACCTTGATGGAAAACTCGATGAAGAGGCTTTGAAGACTTTCCTAGCCGACTTTTTGGTCAATCTTCTGAATAAGGTTCGTGCGAAATGCGATACCGATGAAGTTAGGCAAGCGAAGGAGATTGGATACGGTAGAGTCGTGGATTCCGAGGATACACCAGTTCCAAAAGCCTCTACACCAACATTGAACGCTGAGCAGAAGTCATGGAAGCAGAAAATTCAAGACGGCAGTGAGCTTTTCAGTGAGAACGAACTGGATCAAGTATTATCCAGTGTATCCACTTCGAAGCCGCTTCATGTGATGTTTGTTGCTCATGGAAAAGGAAAATTCCATCTTGGATTCGTGGCTCCGGTGCTGAAAATCAAATCGCTTATTGATTCTGGGGTTCCAATCACAGCTACTATCCTGGTTTCGGATATCGAAGCATACTTGGATAATCAGAAAGTGTCATGGGGAGCGATTGAGGCTAGAGGGATTTATTTCAAGGAGATGTTTGAGTCCCTTATTAAGCAACTGAAGATGGAAAATTTGGTGAAGGTGAAGATTGCGGCGGAGCATGAGAAGTACTTTGATAAGTAAGTTATAGACTATTTAAAGTAGGATTACACTCAATTTTTTAATTTCTTAAATGATCGTCTCAAGTCCAGTATTCACGAAAAATTAAAAAAAAAACTTTGTTATAAAGTCAATTTCAATTTTGAAAATTTTCGTTCAAAAAATTCTAATATTTTCAATGCATCTAAAAATTCATAATTTTCTCTTCAAAATTGTCTGAAAACCAAAAACGGACTACTTTGAAGCGAGTTATGAGCGTTTGAAGTTTCAGTGAGTGAGAGACGCAGACACTGTCTCGTTTCTCTGCGTCTCTTCGAATGTTAGAGTGTCTGCTTTCTCTGTGTCTCTCTCCTTGAAACTTCAAACGCCCATAAAACACTTTCTATTGGATTTTGAGCAGCGATATTAGGTGCGTTCGAATCAGTAAAAAATTCTACATTCATTGAAATAGGTTAGAAAAAATTCGTTTTGAAAAAAGATTTTTTTGAAAAAAATATTGTTATTTTCATAAATACTGGACTTGAAACGCTTTTTTATAAGATTTTTCAAAAATGAGTGTAATCCTACTTCCAGCCCGTTCAAATCTCGTTTTTTTTTCCAGGGAGTATGTTCTTGATTTCTACAAAATGGCATCCGCTGTAACTCGTGACGAGACAACAATCTGTGAAGGAACTGCTCTTTCTGGAAACCTTGTCCCTCTTATCTATTCATTGAATGCACATATCCATCGTCCGGACCTTCTGATCATTGGCAACGACTCTACTGTTTTTGCTGATCTGTCTGCACGTCTTCTGAGTTCCTTCGGGTACCCCGCGATTGCTCATCTTTCGATTCCAACTGTTCTCGGATGCAATGGTCAGAAGATGAGTTGTTCGGTGCCGGATTTCCTTTTGGATCCTTTGGATACTCCAAAACAGACGAAAACCAAAATTGCGAGGTAGGGAAACTAAAATTTTGAAAAACTGAGATATTCGGGATTACAGAAGCTTCTGCGAGCCCCAAAGTTTGGAAGGAAACGTGGCGATGCAGCTAGCCGAACTTATCGTCTTCCCACTATTAAACGGAGACTCGTTGAACATTCCACGCTCCGCTGATAACGGAGGGGATCTAGCTGTGATGAATTACAAACAACTGGAACAGGAATTCGTCACTGGAAGTAATCCAGAATTCCCACTGCATCCAGGAGATTTGAAAAACGCGGTAGTCGCAGTTATCAATCGGTAAGTAATCTTAGATTTTTCAGATTTTCAAACATACACCCTTTTCCAGACTTTTCGATGGAATTCGAGCCGATTTCGCTGGTAAGGAACGTGAGAAGTTGGTGAAGGATGCATTCTCGACGTCGAAGGGAAAGAAGAAGTAAAATTATCGCTTTTTTGTTGCTCGGTTATTATTTCTATTGCAATTCTTTAATTATTTATGTTCCAAAGATTAAATATTATGGATGGGTTTATCAAATGTGTTTCTTATTTTCATTATTATTGTTGAGATCGAAAACGTTTCCCGCGAATTTGTGAAGTCGATAGATGCCAATGTGATGAAGGAACTGAAAAATTGAGGTTTGGAAAAAAATTCAATTTATAAAAAATTAATAAGATTTTATATCGAATTCTCGGCGCCAGGGCATTTCGCAAGTGTGGCATTTCGAAAGAGCGACGCTTCGAAAGCGTGACGTTTCGCAGGTGTGATATTTCAAAAGCGAAATATTTCACATGTACAACGTTTTGCTTCTAAAACGTCGCACTTTCGAAATGCCACACTTGCGAAACGTCGCACTTTCGAAATGCCACACTTGCGAAACGTCGCACTTTCGAAACGTAGCGGAGCCCGATTGATTAAAAAAACCACTTTTTTCTAAATGTTTAAATTTATTTTAATAAATTTAAAATTAATTTTTTTTAAAATTTTATTGTTTCAAAAAACATTATAAATCAAAAATAAGTTCTCTCCCACTATAAAAAAAAACTTACCCCTTCAACATATTCGAAAAGTTGATAATTTCCATAAAACTCCTGCCCCACCCGCGGCTTCCTCTTCAATCGAGCATACGGTCCCATCGCTGGATTCATAACGAACTCTGTGAGAATCTCCATCATCGATGTGTGTTGATGAAGGTTCTCGTAGAAATCTGGAGCCATCGCTCTCAACTTTGGAAGATCTCGTCCAGGGATATAGGGGAAGTCGTGGTGCTCTACATGGTAGCCAACGTTGAAAGTGCAGAGATTCCAGAGACCGTAGTAACTAAAAATTCGGCATCAAAATAAGGAATAGGCTCAGAAAATAAGTACCTGAAGGTTTCTTGATCCTCCTTAAAAGCGTAATGCTCTGAAATAAAGTGCCCGGCACTGGGATGAAGACCCATACTAATAATAGTGCCAAAGAATAAATAAATCAAGGATTTGAATCCAAAAAAGTAGAGAATCCCCAAGTCGAATGAGATCTGGATCACAGCATTCAATATCTCCATATCAGTCGGAGCCTTTTTGTAAATGATAAGAGGTCGGAATGCATAGAAGAATGGTTGGAGTGCCAACCAGAGAAGTTTTTTAGGAGATGTGGTGAAGAATTCCGCTTCGAAGGCGGTTGGGACATCTGTATCGAGACCGTCTTCTCCTGAAAGAATCGTTAAAAACGGGAAGTACACAAAATGAGAAAATATTGAGATTTTTAAATCAATCGACGTAGAATTTTCGAGGGATCAAAAAATTATCTTGGAGCATTGTCTGAAAATCACTATTCGGGAAGATAGAGGTAAAAAACGAGACACCCCTTGTTGTCAATTTTTGTCAGTTTTTGACCTATATCTTCTCGAGGAGCCATTTTCAGACCAAGATCCAAGAGACTTATTTGGTCTCTAGATAATTCTACATCGACCAGAGTCGCTGCGCGCCTCTGGCGCGTGAACCTTCTAGTTTTCAAAAAAAGTTTGATACGTAAGATGTACGTGGATGTACGTGGAAAAGTAAAGCGGACATCGTGACCGGTGTGTGTCACCGGTGACGATTAACCGGTTAAATTTTTTTTCGGTTAATTTTCGGTTAATTAACCGGTTAAAATTAACCGAAATTAACCGGTTAATTCACCGGTTAAAATAAATTTTCACCGGTTAACCGTCAGTTAATTAATCGCTTTTCACCGGTTAACCGCCGGTGAATTTTGACCGTGTACGCAAACACCGTCACCGGAAATTGCGGACTGAACAATTTTGAATTTTTTGTTTTTTTCGTGATTTTTTTTTGCATTTTGTGATTCCTTCGAACATTTTCGTTGCGAAAGTGTGTTAAAACGTCTAAAATATATATTTTTTGTATCTTCTCTATATTCCAGCAAACAAAAATGCCGCCGAAAGTAAAAAAACTGAAAAGAGAGCCAAAGAAATGCGAAAAATCGATCGTTTGGCAGTTTTTCGACAAACCAACGGATCCAAATGCGTCTAGTGTAACCTGTCCAAAATGCTGCAAAGAAATATCTTTTTCTGGTGGCACAACTGCTTTAAGATATCATTTCGAGAACATTCATCCAGAAGACTTCGCAAGAATTACGAAGATGCCGGTAATTTTCATGTGTGAAACGGTAGACTTTACTATTTTTCAAATTTCAGATATCTTCTGATGGAGAAATGTCACCAAAAGAGCTCCTGGTCGCCATTGAGAAGTCGCTTGCACGGTGGGACAACAGGAAAAGAATTTAACTAATTTACGAAAAAGTTTCAGAGCATTAGCAGTAGGACTCGTCCCATTCCGATTTTGTGAAAATTTCGAGTTCAAACGTTTTGTGGAATTGCTGCAGGAATACAAGGAAATTTTTCGAGTTCCCAGTGCGTCGAAAATGCGTAGACTAATTCAAACTTTGAGTGATGAACATGTGATGTCCGTTGAAAAGAAATTGGAAAATATTAAAAAATTCACAATAATTACGGATGGATGTTCGGATTTTAGAAGAAATTTCCACTTCTATTCTCTACATGTCAGCTTCGTTGAAGAAAGTTTTCATAGAAAAACTCTTGTGAGTCTTTTGCAATTAACTATTATAATAAAATAAACTCAGTTCTGCGGAATTCGTGGAACAGAAGGAAATGATGCTGTTTCAATCGGAGAAACATTATGCGGCTTACTCGAACAGTTTGGTCTTCAATTCAGCGAATGTTCTGCTTTGGCTGTGGATGGAGCTAGTAGTCTGAGACTTCTAGCTGATACACATTCCTTGGATAGGTATAGATTTGGTCCTGCGGTAATAAATAAACAAATTATTGCAGAATTCATTGCTCTTGCCACATTTTGAATCTTGTCATTGGAGATTTTGCAAAAAATCGAGAAGTTCAGAATATTCAAAAACGCGTGGAAAACTTTGCAGCTCATCTAGCTAGAAATAAATCGAGTAAGGCGAATCTGAAGGCGATGTCCTTGTTGAAAGGAGTGAAGTCTTCTTTGCCACTACCCCTCCCTGCTACTAGATGGGCTGGACTCTACTTGCTGCTCGATCAATATCTGACACACGTGAGAAACTGTCAAAATAGTCTCAATTTTTTTTCTTTTTTCAGTATGACAGCGCCAAAGATCTCGCGGAACTTCAAAAATTTTTGGTTAAATCTGCAGAAATTGAAAAAGTTAAAGAAATCCGAGACGTATTGAAACCGGTTTACGAAGCAGTTTCAGCTGAAATCGAAGATGAAAATGTGGAATCAGACGACGAGGAAAACTCAGATGATGAAAGTTTTTCGGATAGTGATGACTTCACAATAAACGCCAGATATCCTACTGAGTAATGGATTTCCCATCCCCGATTCTCCATATTACTTTTAGATTTTTACGCCTGAGTTTTTTGTTACTTTTAAACATCATTTTAATATCACTGGTAATTTTCGATTTTTACGCCTGAGTTTTTTGTTACTTTTAAACATCATTTTAATATCACTGGAAATTTTCGACTTTTACGCCTGAGTTTTTTGTTACTTTTAAATATCATTTGCCCATCCTCGATTAATATGAATTATTCCGTTTGAAATGGATATCTTTATAAATTCTTGATAAAGATCATGAAATATGGCTAGGTTTAAAAAAATCATTTTTATGACTTAATGAACGCTTTGGAAAAAATAATTCTACCGATTAACTGTCGGTGAATCCACTGTTTAACCGGTCAATTTCAACCGGTTAACCGTGATTAATTTTAACCGGTGAAAAAATTAACCGGTTAATCGTCGGTTAAAATTAACCGGTGAAAAAATTAACCGGTTAATTGTCGGTTAATTTTAACCGACGGTTAACCGGTTAAAATTAACCGGTTAATTTTCACCGGTTAATCGTCGGTTAATTCATCGGTTAATTAACCGGTTAAATTATTCGATTGACCGGTTAATCTTAACCGTTGATGCACACTGATCGTGACCAAGAAACGGACAGACTTTCTAGCGGATTATATATAAGTAAGATTGGTATAAAATCTTACTTATATATAATCCGCTAGAAAGTCTTTCCGATGTTGGTCAGGATGTCCGCTTTAGTTTTCCGAAAGAGAAAGAATTTGACGCGCCACAAAATCGAACCCGCGACTACCGCGTGGCAGAGTAGCCCACAACCAACTGAGCCACGCGGGCAACAGGGAATGGGCGGACATTTTACGTATAAAAACACGAGATTCCTAAGCAAAATTGAGCGGCGAAGCCGCGAATCCAGCCTGCGGTAAGCAGGCTGGTTCTGATATAAAAGTCTGTTGGGACATCTCTATCGAGACCATCTTCCCCCGAAAGAACCTTGCTTCAGAAAGCGAAATTGACATACTTCGATTTTCTCCGCTTAAAATTTAAATTTTTTGGTTCTTCTTTATTGTCTGTTCAATAAAACGTCGGCAAGACACACCCCTTTTCGGACACGCCCCTTTTTCACGTTTGCTTGTAGATCAAATTTTTTAGTAGTTACGTGAAAAGAGGCGTGTCCGAAAAGGGGCGTGTCCTGCCGACGTTCTATTGAACAGACAATACACGTAAATGTAGATCTCGATGAGAACTATAAAATGGTAGTGAAATCACCAAGATTGCCTAACTCAGTTTTTGTCTAGAACTTGAAAACGCTAGTCCTGGTAATGTGTGAAGGAGATAAAACGGAGCATGTTTCCCAAAAAATTCTTTAAAAATTGAGCCTAAAGTCAACATTCTAGGACGTCTAGAAGTCGAATTACAGCGTTTCCAAGTTCGGCTGTGAGAGAGTGAGAGACGCAGAATATCTCGTCGTCGGCGTCTCTTCCCTTTGCACACACTCTAGTCAGAAACTTCAAGTTCTCGACAAAAACTGAGGTATTATCGAAATTTCCCAAGTTTCACCGCGCTCCATTGCGAACTTGGGGAAATTCAAAATTTTGAGCTTTCCCGCTCACTTTTTTTCTCATGTAGGTCACGTCAAATAAAATCATTTTGTTGATTTTGAGGTTTCGACGTGACCTACAGGAGAAAAAAGTGAGCGAGAAAGCTAAAAATTTTGAATTTCCCCAAGTTCGCAATGGAGCGCGGTGAAACTTGGGAAATTTCATTTTATAGATCTCATTGAGGGCTACATTTTGGTGTAAAAGAGTCCCTCAAAATTAAAATTTGAAATTTAATACTTTTCCAATCCAAAAACTCACCCAGATATCGATGATGTTCCACATGGTACTTCTTGAACGAAATGGAAATGGGCACCGCTATCGGCAGATTCGCCCACATTCCAAAAAACCTATTCTTCAGCGGATGCTTATTCCCAAACGCAGTATTATGAGAAATATCGTGGATGGCAAGTGTCATTGCATGGTTAATAATTCCTCCACAAAAATAGGCTTCTAAGAATATCAGAATCCAATCGGCATCTTGTAGCATCCAGCACATGAAAATTTGAAATAATACCATACTTGATACGACATATTTTAGCGATGGATCAACGCCGAAGAGCTTTTTGACTTCTGGATACTTTTTTACGATGGCTTCTCGTCTACTCATGTGTGGTTGTTCTGTTAGGGTCCAAATGAAGTCATCCCGGCTTACAGACTGCCCCATTCTATGAGATCTGAAGATTTTAACAGTAGGATTACAGTCCTTTTTTATTTTCTCAAATGATTGTCCCAATTCCAGTATTTACGATAATAACAATACTTTTGCACAAAAATCGTTAAAACTCGAGAAAATCGATTTTCAAAACGCCAACTTACATTTTTTTTCTAACCTATTTCAATGAATGTAGAATTTTTCGCAGATTCGAATGCACCTAATATCGCTGCTCAAAATGTATTTTGAATCGAGTTATGAGCGTTTGAAGTTTCAGTAAGAGAGACGAGGACACTGCCTCGTTTCTCTGCGTCTCTACGACATCGAGAGCGTCTGCTTTCTCTGCGTCTCTCTTACTGAAACTTCAAACGCTCATAACTCGCTTCAAAATGCGTTTTGAGCAGCGATATTAGGTGCATTCGAATCAGCGAAAAATTCTGCATTCGTTGAAATAGGTTACAAAAAATCTAAGTTGGCGTTTTGAAAATCGATTTTCTCGAGTTTTAACGATTTTTGTGCAAAAAGATTGTTATTTTCCTGAATAATGAAATTGGGACAATCATTTGAGAAAATAAAAAATGTATGTAATTCTACTTTAAAAGTAACTGGGAATGATTAAGAATCGTAATTATTCCAGAACAATTAGGTCTTATGAAAATACATAGAGTCTAGTTTCAAATTAGTATAATAAGCCCCGCCCCCAGAGGAGGGGGGGCTGTAGGGAAATCAGTGACGAGAGGAAAAATTGAAATTATTACTCGATGATTCACAAAGAGCACAAAATAACACTTGCACGGAGAAGAACACATAAAATGACGGGTAGAAAAGTGTAGAAAAAAAAACTGATAAGAAAACGAATATAAGAATATTAGGATGAATCAGAAGGAGAGAAGAGAAACGCAGTTACTGAGAGACAGTTGACACACACACATTTTTGTTTGTTCTGTAAGAGCAAAGAGTTGTTGAATTAGAAAAAGAGAGACATTCCAGTAGTAGGTACGAAGGATCAAAATGAGTAACACAGTGGTACTAACACTGATCTTTGAATGAACCTTTTGAATTTCGAAAAAACAGTTTGGCGCAAAAACTAAGTTTTTTTCAGATAATGTTCTGGCCTATAACTCAGTTCAAAACTATGTTTGTGAGTTGAGATAAAGTTTTTGGGCGTCTCGTAGTCTAATTAATGAGAATATAAAAAAAATTGGGCCAAAAATTTTCGGTAAAGAATTGGAAAAACAAGTACAATTTAACCTGGTGGTGGACGTTTATATTCAATTTTGTACCAAAAAGATTCAGACTTATTTTTGATCTATTCTGATCAAGTAGGCCACAAAAAGACCAAAAAGCACAGTTTCAAGTCACAGGAATGATTTTGAACCGAGATTTGGTCCAAAATCTGTAAGTGAAAAATCGACCATGAAACTGATTGTAACTCTTTAAAAAATAATTTGAGACAAAGTTTTTTGGGCTTCTCGTAGTCTAATAAATCAGAAAACATCCAAAGAAATGATAAAAAACTTTTGAACATTTGATCCAAAATCGAAAGAAATGCCTTTTTTTCTGTACTTTTTTTCGATTTTGAGTCGAAACTTTGTAGAGCTAAATTTAATCTATTTTGAAAGAACAGACTATGAGAAACCCGAAAAACCTAATATCAAATCACAAAAACGATTTTGAAGCAAGATAATATCTATATTATGGTCCAAAGTTTGAACCTAAAAATCGACTTCGTGAAAATGACCTTCAAAGTCGTTTCTGTAACTTGAGACTACGTTTTTTGGGTTTCTCGTAGTTTGTTCTTTTAGAATAGGAATAAAGTGGGTCTAAAAATTTTTGGGCAAAATTTTTGAGCAAAAGTGGGTCTAAAATATTTTGGAGTTTTTTCGATTTTTGGATAATTTTTTTGTTAATTTTTTTTGCCTGATTTTAATTATTGCTGATAAAAGAGAGCACGGTGAACCTGAAAAATTGTGTTTCAAGTCACAAAAATGACCTTGACGCGAGTTATAGTCATTAACTGGAAGTCAATTTTCAGGTTCAGAAGACCTTCATTTTAACTTATATCTTGCTTCAAAGTCATTTCTGTACCTTAAAACTACGTTTTTTGGGTTTCCCGTAGTTTGTTCTCTCAGAATAGGAAAAAAAAGTGAGTCTAAAAATTTTTGAACTTTTTTTCGATTTTTGGGTAATTTTTAATTTTGCCTTATTTTAATCATTTCTATAAAAAAAGAGCACGAAAAAACCCGAAAAACTATGTTTGAAGTCGCAGAACATATTTTGAAGTGAGATATAGCCATTTTCATGAACCTAAAAAAACCTTTTAAAAATTTTCTGATTTTGATCATTTTTGATAAAAGAGCACACGAAAAACCCGAAAAACTGTGTTTCAAGTCACATAAATGATTTTGAAACGAGATATAGCAATTTCAAAAAAAAAATAAGTCTTACGACTTTCTTTCTCTCCCATTTCACAACTGTCTGTAGTCATAGTTAGTGAAGGCAGAACACAAATCATGTATTTTGGAGAAATATGACCTTAACAAAATTTAGAGAAACAACGAATGTTTGGTTTTCTTAATTATTTGGCTTGACTAGTTTTGTCAGTTACAGTATACTTTGAAGTAAGACTTCAAAGCTAGGATAACGTTCAATAAAATAAAGTATATCGAAACTGAAAACAAAGGGATTTGCAAACGGAAATTGAAACCCTAGAAAAGAAAAGGGAAATTGGTTGGTTAGCAACGCCTCCTCCACCTCCAGTCCTTCCTCCATCCATAGTGTTGCTAATACACAACCAGAATTTTCATTTTTCTCTGTTGTGAAGCACCGAACGAGACGAGAGGGCAGCCAGTGCTCCGTTTGTGTGCGCAAATATATATATAAATTGTAGAAAATGCAAATAGAGAGTACAGGGGGAAGAAAAGAGATGAAGAAATAACTGTGGAGGTGGCGAGCGAGAGATAATGAAACACAGTTTTTTGTTTCGTTCCCGGAGTTGTAGGCACGTAATGGTCAGTTTTTAGTGTTTTCGAGGAAGAAGTTAAAGTCCTCATCATAAATATACTTTTTCAGAAATTGACAAAAAAAAACTGAAGCCGGAGAGACTTCAAATAATCGTATCAGATCAAAACCATAGTTTCAATTTTTATTTTTTAGATTTTCAGATTTCTGAACATGCTATCGTTTTTAATTCAACGAGCTGAATCTAAAAATATTAGTTTCATCCACATCCGTTAGCTAGAAAAAATATTATAGTCTTTCGAAGAAATCCTGGATCCAAGCCAAATACCCAATAAAATCGTCAAATTTTTTTGTAAATATTTTTGAGATTTTTAAAGTTATTCGGACTATAGCGATTATGTAAGATCTAAATTTGACACTTTTGGCCCTCTTAAAAGCTCCATTTGACGTATTTCAAAAACCACCTATTTCTATTAGGGTCGAGAATTTCACAAAAAATACGATTTTTTATTTGTCAGTTTTTCAGGATTTCAGACATGCTATCGTAATCTATTTAACAAGCAAACTCCAAAAATATAAATTTCAGCTCAATCGGTTAACTAGAAAAGAAGTTATGGTCATTTCTAGAATCCGGGATTCAAGCCAAATATTCTTCAGAATTTTCAATTTTTTTGCTAATATTTTCATGCTTTTTCGGGTTATTCTGACTATATTATTTATTTAGAATTCAAATTCAAAATATTCAGGCATTTTCGAGGCCTGCTTTGACCGATTTCAAAAACCACCTAATTTCACGAAAAATACGATTTTTTATTTTTGAGTTTTTCAGAAATCTGAATTTACTATCGATTTCTACTCAACACGCTGATTTCAAAAATATAGGTTTCATCCAGATTCCTTTATTAGAAAAAAAAGTTATGATCATTCATAGAATCCTGGATCCAAACCAAATATCTCGGAAAATTTCGATAGCACTATTTTCATGAACTTGATAGCTACATCGATTACGTAGAATCCAAATTTGACACTTTCAAAAAAAACCGTGATTCTCATTTTAACTTTTGGCAATCTTCAAAAAATGTTCTGCAAAACTATTCTGCTAATCAACTTTCTCATTTACATTGAAGCAATTTTGATGGACGATGAAATAAAAATAAGTAAGACGATTTTTTACATTCCTACATACCCAAATACGGCCCTGTCGGTCCGGGTACGAAACTTCCGTCAAAAATCTCAAAAAAATCGGATTTTTTCCCAATAATTGACCCGAAAAATTGGGTCTCAAAATCCGGCCCGGTTACATGTATATTTTTAATCAGACTATTATATCACAATTTTTTCAAGATCCCAAACATCCAACACTGAAAGAAAGACTCGGTCTCTATTCTCTCTACTCCAAAATCCCGCTGGAAAACGAACTGAAAAAGTACGCAGAATTTGAACTGCTCTTTCTCTATACCAACTTCTCTACGGATGGTCTCATAATGGAATTCGATTCATTGGGATGGATGAAAGGGAAACAGACAATTAATCATAAACTACCGTACTTCATGGCGAATCCAGCGTTCCGGACGTCTCACATTTCCAAAGAATGGTGTGAATCGAAAGAGTTTTTTCATTTGGGTTTTCGGATTCATCAGGTTTGCTATCGCGACGTTTCGAAAGTGTGACGTTTCGCAAGTAGGACATTTCGAAAGCAAAAATTTCAGTTGAACTCGTTTCGTAGGATAATAATTCAAAAGGTTCAGAAGTATTGCACTGAATGGTTTGAAATTTTTGCTTGCGAAACGTCCCATTTGCGAAACGTCGCACTTGCGAAATGTCACACTTTCGAAACGTCGCAAAACCCCTTGAATAAGTAACAAGTCATTTAGCAACTCCCTTTATCCCAGATAACTCGAGAATTCGGCCTTCCTCTTTCCGTAAAATGTGCCACGTGTCATCCGATAATCGAAGGACTCAACAATATCAATTATCTGTATCCGGAACGAGACTTCGATCAGCAACTCACAAAACTAGCCATCTCGTCAAGAACAATTTCCTTGGATCCCAATCATTGTGATTCAAAAGACTGCGAACAGAATCCAAGAGTGGCGGAATTCCAGGAGTACTTTGTTTCGAATGGTATAACTTTTTTCGGGAGGATTGGGTAGAAATACGATCAACATAAAACAATTTCTTCATTAAAAAAGCTATCGATTGGTGTTAAAAATGTCAAATTTCATTGAATATTGACAAAGTTACGCTTTGCCGAAAAATTTTCAAATTTTTCGCAATTTGAAAATTTTTCGGCAAAGCGTAACTTTGTTAATTTTCAATGAAATTTTACAAAATGTTTACCAATCGATAGCTTTTTTCAACAAGGAACAGTTTTCCTGTTGACCGTATTTTTACCAGAGCCGCCCGAAAAAAGTTATTCACATTTGAATTAGTCGTTACAGTGCTGGGAGGCATCAAATTTCGGCAACTCATTCAAATGTGAATAACTTTTTTCAGGGGGATCGGGTAAAAATACGGTCAACTAGAAAAATATTCCTTATTAAAAAAGCTATCGATTGGTAAAAAAATTGTAAAATTTCATTGAAAATTAGCAAAGTTACGCCTTGTTTTGCCAAAAAAATGGTGAAATTGCCAAGATCGGCAATACACGGAGTACTGTAACTCTGTTAATTTTCAATGAAATTTTACAAAATGTTTACCAATCAATAGTTTTTTCAACAAGGAACAGTTTTCCTGTTGACCGTATTTTTACCAGAGCCGCCCAAAAAAAGTTATTCACACTTTAGGTCTTCATTTCGGCAAACTCACTAGATGGAGTGGCGAGCACGTCACCACGGAGCAAGATCGTGAAATAATGGGACCACCAAACGGAGAACTAGCTGTAGATTCAAAATTCCTAGCGATTTTTCGTAGCTAGCTATATTCAGATTCACTCTCGTCTCACCGACGGATTCACAACGATGTGTGGTTTGGAATTGAACGGGAAGGTGGTCAGCAGTAATATTTTTGTGAATTCTGATGTTGTTGGAGCAGCGAATTCAGATGAAGTGTTCACTTATCAACATTATGAATCCTTGAAACTTTTGAAGAATTCTATAGAAGACTCCACGTTGAACTTGGAACTGTTTGCCTTCTGGAGTGACTGGGGATGCTGCTCGGCGTGTTGTTGCCCCGCAGCAATATGTGGACACGAGTTTCAGACGTCGTCGGATTGGTGAGAAAAGAGAACAAAAATTTCTTTGAAAATTTCTAGATTTTTCAGTGAAAATGTGTTCTCATCCAGGACTAGAACAGGACATTTATCGATTAGATTGTTGAAGGCTTCTGGGGTACAGTGAAATTGGTCAATTTGTAATAGTTTTTCTCAATTTTTTTTCAGAGTACAATTCAAGACCAACACTTTTTGGAACTCTACAAGCTCCTTTCAATTCCACCGTACTCTCGCACTGGCATCCCACTTTTCTCCTCACTCCTGTCGCACAAACCTATTCTGAAAATCGCCGTCAAGAATATAACAGAATCCCTTGTTCCGAAATTCCTATCAGCCAACAAGAACGATGGATACGAATTCAAGTCTGGAATGTTTGTCTCTTCTGAATCTTGCAAGTCGAACTTGCAGAAAACGGACTGTTTGGAATGGGCGAAATGTCATAATATATCTTTGGTTAGAGTGATTACTATACTTGATTTTTAGACGTTTTTTTCAGTCCGAGGCTACCGTTGAATCGTCAGAAATAATGCTAGACTCATGTCAACAGGTACACTTTGTGGATGTTCTCGTTGGTACGGAGAACATGAAAGTGATGTAATAATCTTCAATTTTTTGATTGTTTTTTCATATAAGATTCCAGCGTTGGTGAACATCAAAACCTTCGAATCCGGGTGGATAGCGAGGTGTATGATATGAATAAGATCAAACCGGTGTGGAGGGTGAACTTGAGAAAGCCCAGGAAATACGACAAGTCGCGGCCCTGTCTGGTACAGGGAATTGTTCAAAGAGCTGATGAGATTCTGATTCTGAATTTTGCTCAATGGGATTTGAAGGTTGATTTGATACTGGGGAAGGAGAAAGTGAGAATCACATTTGTTAGTGATCGAAGAAGCGAGAGTGACCGAGTGGTGCAGTACACAATTTTTTATTGGGCAATCGCTATCATTGGTATTTTTTTCTTCTTTTTTTTCATTTTTAGGTCTAACAACGAGTTATTTGCAGTATTCTTCTTGTTGCTTATCAGTGCCGTCATTTTTATGCACCGCGAGAAGACGAAGCGCATGGAACGAGCAATACGATCAAAATAATTTAATATTTTTTATTGGAAATGAATGAGATTTTCAGTCAATACTCGTCTCTTATAGTTAAAATATAAATACAGATTTTTCATAATAATTAGTTCTTACGCGATCTCTTCGAGTCTCCTGGCGCTAGAGATGAGGAGGAAGGTGTTGATGTCAGTGTCGGCGTTGTTGCGGGTGCTTTTCGTTTCCGACTCGTCGACTGAAACTGTTCGAACGTTGTTTTTCAATATTACAGGAGGATTCCGGGAAATTATTTTTTATTGCTTTATTAGATGCAGAATTTTGCGCTGATTCCGAATATCACAACGAAAATGCTCAAAAAAAATTTACATGCTAGGGTGTCATCCAATACTTTCTTTCAGGGAAATAATGAGAAAATTTGTACAAGTCTGTCAAATAATAGGCATTTACTGCGGCGTGGACTAGAAAACTCCGGAGAAAACTCGGCTAAAAGAGAGCCCTTTGGGCGAAATTGTCCTGTTTTACTTCTTTTAAAGCAATAAAAATGTTTGTCTGGAATCCTCCTTTAACATTAATTTTGTTTCTTACCGCTGCTACATCTTTCGAACTAGCATCGATCCAGGAAGTAATTCTTCGTGGCGTCGCAGCCATTCCCGGTCCTCCAACCCACTCCTCATCGAGACCACCTTCTGGCAACTGCGACATTCGGAATCGTGGCTCAATCTCGAAATCTTTTCCTTGATCTTGCATTTTTGTACGCAACGATTCCAACTCGAACTCGGCGGTTTGCATTGCGGATTTGAGCTCCTGTGCGAGCATTATTTGAGAGCGGAAATCGTTGTACACCTTCATGATAGGCTCCGATGCAACTGGATTCATTTCTGAAAGAAAAATTTCTTATTAACAAAGCACCTAGATTTTGAACATACCCATTTTGCATTTTTCTAAAACGACCTCAATATTCTTCAACTTCTTCTGACCAATATTCGTAGGCAGCTTCATTTCCTGACCACGCATATGAGCACCAGAAGACTTGAACTCGGAGAATCGCAGTGCTGTAACCGAGATGTCCAGTGGATTGAAGAGCGGTCCAGGGGCCATTGAGATAGATCCAGCTTTGACTCTGAACTGATTCTTCCGCTTTCCAGCTGACACTCCTGGGAATCCGGCGGCAGAGGGACTGGCTGGCTGATCAGCCATATTAATGAGCTTTTGAAGATCATGAGCCTTCTTTTCTCTTTCTTTCTTTCTCAATTCAATACGCCGCAATTCCTCAATCAATTCCTTCTCTTCTTCTAGTTGTTCGCGACTTCGGTTCCATTGCTTCGTTAGTTGCTCTTTTCGGCGACGTTCGTGTTCTGCGTCATAAGCAGTTGGAGATGAATGGGGGTCCTGGAAACAAAATAATATGCTCTAATCCCTTATTAATAAAATTACCTTCAAAATTTGTAGCTCATATTGAATCTGATAAAATCGTTCTTTCAAATCCTCTGCTGTCCGGTTCACTCCGAACTTTTTGCAATCATATCTGTCGCTAATGATAAACCAACGAAGGTCAAATTGACGGCACACTTCGAAAAGATAATCAGTTTCTTCGCGAGACCATTTGGCGATTTTTAAATGATTATCGTACTCTTCATCTGTATAAGTTGGCACTTCGATTACCTGAAGGACGGAATATTTTTAAATATTTAAACAAGATATAGGGCTTACTCTATTAAATTGTGCAAACGTATACGGGTTTTGTGACTCCACTCTGTCTGCTCGTACCCAATGATTTAGCATGAGATTATCGGTTCTTCCCTCGTTTGTGAACGGAATCCATTTGAATTTACGAACAGCGCGGAATCCGGTCTGGAACAGAGAATATAAGTTAATACAGTTTCAAAAAAAAATTTATACCTGAAACTTTTGCTTATACGTCTTCTTGACGTCCGTTGGCATGACACTTGTCATATCTCTACCAGCAATCAAATTAAAAAGCTCTCTCTTCATTCCTTCAGGTTTTCGAACAGAAGTTTGTTTCGGCGTTTTCTTGGAAGTGGGTTCTTTCGGTGTTTCGGCATTTCCACCGAGAAGGATCTGATGAGCGTCCCCAATCATCTGAAAACCATTTTTTAAAGTTTATTTTCTGTGAATTTTGAGAGTTTTATTGCAACAATCGGCGGAATCTCGAAATTGAAAAATTTTTTCTGCGGCAATGCAAACGCGCCCCATTGAACATTTCGTTGCGAGACCTGCCGTTTGTCTGCGGCGTTGGCTGAGTATCAAACGCTTAACCATAGAGAAAATTTTTGTGCGGAATTTTTTTCCGAAAATTTCTTTTTCAAGTGTTTTCTGCCTAATCCACGATTTTTGAGGCTTTTTTCATTGAAAAAACACATTTTAACCCATGATTTCGACCTGATTTACTCGTAATTACTGCTCAAACGTTAATTATGCCGCCAATCCTGTTTTTTCGGCCTAAAATGTGAAATTTTTGCAGCAATCAACCTGGCAATTGAGCACAGAAAGGCTAAAATCAAAAGATAGCAGTCCTTCAAAGCTCTTTAAATTCTACTTCGAATCAACCATGGTGAGTTGTTTTTTTTCTAAATTTGTCGAATGGAAACGCATAAAAAAGGGAAACAAACATTTTTGAATCAATAATTTTCAGGCTGTCGCTTTCAAGAATGAGAAGGCCCTCACCGATAACTCGGAGCACCGCATCCGTTTGACTCTGACCTCCCAAAACGTCAAGCCACTTGAGAAGGGTAATTTTTTGATGTCAAACTTGCCACATGTCAAAATGCGAGTTTTCAGTCTGCGCTCAACTCATCGACGGAGCTAAGAACGAGCACCTCATCGTCAAGGGCCCAATCCGCATGCCGACCAAGGTTCTCCGCATCACCACCCGCAAGACTCCATGCGGAGAGGGATCCAAGACCTGGGATCGCTTCCAGGTGTGTATTTTTTATCATTGAAATTAGAACCACAAAAAAATTGCAAAAGTTCAAAATTGACCGACTCGCTGGTCAAATGCTGGTGTTTTGCATGTCGAAAACGGCGAAACTGAAAATGTCATTTAAATATTATTGAAAAATTTTCCAGATGCGCATCCACAAGCGTCTCATCAACCTCCACGCTCCAGCTGAGGTTCTCCGCCAAATCACTTCGATCTCCATCGAGCCAGGAGTCGATATTGAGGTCACCAGAGCCGACTAAGTGCCTTGGTGCGGCTACAGACGGGTATTCGGCTCGACGTTCATACACCGCGACTCTTTCCATTACCCTTGTTTGTTGCTGCTCCTATTGGTTTTGATTTGTTGTGTTAAAAGTGTTATGAACCAAAAACTCATAAAACTTTTTATTAAATCTACTGTATTGCACATCACATCCTTTTTGGTTATCAACCGGTACATCTTAATACTTGCGAAGCATTGCACTGTGAGATCTCCTTTACAAGATTGTCAATTCAGACACAAATATGAACTCGAATCCAATTACACCTAGCAGACAAAAGTCTATAAATGCTGCGATAGACCGTGACTGTCCCGTCTGCCATTGCGAAATGGTTCTGCCAACGGCCATTCCGGCTTGTGGTCACAAATTCTGTTTTCTCTGCCTCAAAGGCGTTCACATTACTCATCTGGGCGGATGTCCGATTTGTCGTGGCCCGATCGACAGTGGCATGTTCAAGAAACCGGCGCAGAATATGGATCTCAAAATGATTGTGACGGATTCGTCGGCTCCGTCCACAAGTACTGCAGTGGATAGAGATATCAAGCAAGAAGAGCCGGAGGAGGATGTCAAACCGGATGTGAATGCGTTGAAAGGTAAACTATTTTACCAAAATTTCATGCAGAAGTCTATTTTCAGCGACTCTCAATAATCCGGCACCTCAAATGTACTGGTTGTACAGCGGACGTCATCAGGGTTGGTGGAGATTCGATCCACGTGTCGAGAAGGATATCGAAGAAGCGTTCGTTAATAAGATGCCCATCACAGAGGTCACAATTTGCGGGCACGCTTACATCATCGATTTTTCGAAAATGTCGCAATATCCGAAGAGCAAAAAGGATGCGTCGCGCCAAGTGAAGTAAGCATTAAAGTTTTCTGAACTAAAATTTTTGAGCCAATATCGAAATTTTTGTGATTCTTTTAATGAAATCGGTGTTAAATTTTTCGGCACCGGGACATTTCGAAAGTGTGAAGCGCTTTTTCCCGAATTTTGGAACCTTTTTTTTGCGTTCATGATCTACTATAGATATCAAGAAATCCTTTAAATCGAAATATACATGAAAGCTCCAAAAATTTGGCAAAACCGCGACTTCACACTTTCGAAATTTTCAAAATGTCCCGGAGTCAAGTTTTGATCATTTTTCTAGTAGAATTTGCAAATTTTTTTTGAAAAATGCTAAAGGATTGTAGCCACTTCTGTAATACTAATTTTCAGACGCGTCGACAGCACCGAATTCGACAATCTTGACGTCAAGGGACTGGCCGGAGTGTTTGCCGCTGGAACGTCGTCCTAGTGGATACTCGAATCGAAACGAAGTTACATTTGCACATAAGAAGAAACAACTCATAAAAATTCATCTCTCTTTTTCCAAATCTCAATCTAAATACGGCATTTACTATTAAGGTCTCGACTAGTATAACATTGTATTTTCGCTTTTCTTCTTTCTCTTCAATATGATCTTTATAAATACTTGTATGTTAGTTCAACAACCACCGATTCATTTGAAATCCTCCTACACACCTGGTACTCGCTTTCACTCTCAATTGGGCCGCTGACCTACTTGTATTGGTCAACCGAATCGCAGCAGCAGCGGCGACTTATTTTTTTAGGATGGATGCGAAGCGCCAGCTTCCAGTTTCCTTTTTAGAACGGCTAGGCGATTCAATTCGATTAGCTTTCTTCGACATTTTTAGATTCTTTCTTCATTTCAAAAACTTTCAGAAATTGTATAATGTCCGGTGATATCCTACAAGAAGCATTCAATGCTACCGTATCCAGAGATTATGAAAAGTTAGTGTTTAGCTCAGAATAAACTCAATTATCCGGTTTTTAGAGCAGTTGCAGTGATTCGAGAAGTATTATCTAGCCGATTGGATCACTCGTTTACTGTGGAACAATTAGAACTGATAGATCATGTGTATTCGTGTATTTTGAACACCAGTCATTATGATGAGTCGTTGATTGAAGTGAGTAAAAATTTTACTGTCTGTCTTTTATGTATTTTTTCCTCATTTTCCCCAAAGTGTTCGCGCCCAAAACCGAACCCTCGACGACAGGGCGGCGAGCTAACGCGTTGCCGATTGCGCCACGCGTGAACATCCGCAAGTGGAAGGCGCAATGCGTATAAAAACGGGGGAATTCTAGGAAAAAAAATGAGGGGAGAAGCCTACCTCTGCGACTAGAAAAGTATTGAATCTCAGTGAAGAATATTCAAAATCGTTCAAAAAATTTTCTACAGCGTTTTGAGCGGCGAAATTAGGCGCGTTCGAATTAGGAAAAAATCTACTTTTTTTTGAAATAGGTTAGAAAAAGTATAAGTTCGCGATTTGAAAATCGATTTTTATTAAAAAATACTGTATGCTGGATTTGAAACGATTGTTTGAGTACCAATAATAAATGACCGTAATCCTAGGTCTGCTGGGAGTGGATTGATGCTATCGAAAGAAATCCCCGTACCATTGACACTCGAGCCGTTTCAAGCTCCCAGCTGAGCATCTATTATGCCTATCATACGATTTGTCGAGTGCAAGATAGACTGCCACGTAAGCCAACACATGCACAAATCAGACAGGATACATGGACAAGGGTTACCCATAGTTTCAGGTTTAGAGAATCTGAATCCCGAAATATAGTAAAAATTTTCAGTTATTTCTGGGCAGCCGCCACTCAATTGTGGAAGCATTATGAGCTGGATAGACTGGATGTTCTATGTAGTTGGTCATATTTGTGCCTTCAATTTGCGGATGTCGTCACAGAAGAGGTTTTGAATGTGGTGGAGGTAAGATTTTTAAAAGTAGGATTAACCTAATTCAATGAATGTAGAATTTTCGCTGATTCGAATGCACCTAATATCGCTGCTCAAAACGCATTTTGAAGCGAGTTATGAGCGTTTGAATTTCATTAAGAGAGACGCAGACACTGCCTCGTTTCTCTGCGTCTCTACGACAGCGAGAGCGTCTGCTTTCTCTGCGTCTCTCTTACTGAAACTTCAAACGCTCATAACTCGCTTAAAAATGCGTTTTGAGCAACGATATAAAGTGCATTCGAATCAGCGAAGAATTCTACATTAATTGAAATAGGTTAGAAAAAATTTCAGGTGAAAATTGATTTTTTAACGATTTTTGTGCAAAAATATTGTTATTTTCGTTAATAATGAAATTGGGGCGATCATTTAAGAAAATAAAAAAATGAGTGTACTTCTACTTTAAATCAGTTTTTAGAACGCCAAGGACTCCACAAAAGAACTACTAGCTAATGTGATCATGATCGAGAATGGGCATCAGGCAAACCAACGTCTTCTAACTGTTGAAAGGAATATTCGCGAGACTAGAGTCTTGGCGGAGAAGTTGGGAAGGAGATTGGTAAGTTTTTTCAAATGAAAATCAAGAAGATTTGGAATTTCAGGCCGAACCAAAATCCACATCATCTGAAGACTTATCTGGCGACGAATTCCCTCCAATGGCGAAAAAATGGTGCGGTGGAGAAGGGCGAGAAAGAAGTTGAAGTCTTACTAGTTAATTCTAATGTATTTTTATGAAATAAAAAAATAACTGAAACTGGAAAATCTGTAATCATGATATCATTATCCTTTTTTTTGGTCGTCGACTTCTTTTCAAACAGGAAAGTGTTCCATGGGATATAAATGTCAAAGAAACAATCTTTGATATCTATACATTGTGTTAAAGATAAATAAAAAGAAATCTTTATTGGGTGTTGTTGATAAGATCAAAAATAGATGAATAACTTTTTTCAGGAGGATCGGGTAAAAATACGGTCAACAGAAAAATTGTTCCTTATTACAAAAACTATCAATTGGTTAAAAAAATCGTCAAATTTTATCAAAAATTAACAGAGTTATGACTTGTCGAAAAATTGCCAAAATCGGAAAATTTTCGGCAAGGAGTAACTTTGTTAATTTTCGATGAAATTTGAAAATTTTAAAATCAATCTGTAGCTGTTTTAATGAGGAACGTTTCTTCTGTTGACCGTATTTTTACCAGATCCCTCCTGAAAAAAGTTACTCAAATTTGAATGAGTTGCCGAAGTTTGCCCAGATCCAAATTGTAGGGATGCAAAATGGAATTAACTCCAAACTAATATACCAAAAGACTTGGCATCGCGCCAAAAAAAGATTGAACAAAAACGAGGGATCAGACAACGCCTTGTTTGAAAAGACCAAACACTCAAAAATCATGATTGCAGCAACGTGATTATGTGAGATCTGCAAAAAAAGGTTGAGACTTCTTGAAGTTCCATTTCTATGTTCATTGCAACAATTCAAAGTTAAGATAAAGTTAAGCTATTAAGTTAAAACTATTTCAGTAATTGTTTAAATTAACGAAGACTCTGTTAATTATTGAAACAGTTTTAACTTAATAGCTTAACTTTAAATTAACTTTAAGGCAACTTCAAATTATTAGTTTAAACTCAGTTTAAGTTTAAACTGTTCAAAAACATTCTCCACTTTATACTCCAAATCTCTATTTTGTAATTTATTGCTCCTTTAAAACAGACTTTTGTTCCAGTATTGCTAAAGCTTCTAAGGGTCTCAAAAGCTTTTTTTCCTGTTCATTTTCTATCCATTTTCATTTCCTCCAAAAACTAAAATACGAAAATTTGTAACATAACCTACAACGTCTCAACCACAGTGCCAAAGAAGTCGTCTTCTTCATCGTCGGCGTCGATTTCGTATGGTTTTTATATACGATTTCTCGTTTTTGACCGCTTGACGACGATTTAGATGGAGAGTGATGTCATAATATGGAGAGAAGGGACACTGACCATATAGTGTCTCAAACAAAATTTTTGGTTCTCCCCCTTTTATTCTTTGACACTTTTCACTTTTCGGTGTTTCTTTGAATCCTCTCTGTTAATACGGTGTGAAGGACATTTCCAGAATTTCTATATTTTTTGACATGGATTTATTTTGAAGTTGCAATAAAATCCTTTTTGCCAAACAATATCATGTTTGGAACAACAATGTCACATTCTATTGATTAACTAAACATGAAAAAGTTAGATACCTAAATTTTTTCAGAAAATAAGTTTCAGGGTCTAGTCAACTGACTAAAGACACTTTCAAAAGTCATTCCTGTCTCTTCGAATTGTACATCAATGTGATACTGTATCATTTCTCATCTCCCTCTCCCTCTCTATCATCTCTTCACATATCATCTTCTATATGAGGGGGGATAGTTGAAGAAAACGGCATCTTTTTCTTCATTGAAATGTCTTTGTACGTCGCCTGATAAAGACACAATTGATTTTGACACTTTTTCTTTGTTTCTCTGCTGTCTTTTGTTTAGGAGAAGTTTCTCAGAAAGTATCATAGTTTCAGATATTGATTAATTTGCGAAGAAGCCAACCCAGACAACAAAGGAATACACAAGGGATACTGTATGACTCGAAGTGAGTTTTTTTGGCATTAAAAATCCTAAACTCTGCTCTTCAGAACCACCAAACTGCATTGTTCCCTCTTCGAAAAATGGAACAGTGCTGTATCAGAATCATCATCATGAAAGTGCTGAGACATCAATGTGCTCGTCCGCAGACAACACCGTCACAAAGTGGACGGAGAAGACGAAGCGAAAAAAGATGGAGAAGGAGGAAAAAGAAACGGGAATGACACTGATGGATCATATTCGAACTTCGTTTGTGGAACACACGCTGACAGTGGATCAGATAAGGGTAAGGTCATTTTGTTTGAAAATTATCTGAAAGTCACATCGCGCCTCTGGCTGGCCGGTGCGGTTTCTCGAGTTCTCTTATATAGAACATGGCAGTGCTAATTTCGTTCAGTTTTGGGCGCACAAGCATGTCACGGGCCGAGCCGGCTCAGGCATTCTTTGTTAAAACTCACGGCTCGGCGCGGCCCGGAAAAGCACGGCACCGAAATCTTATATCATGCTCCAAAGTCTCTGAACAACTGTGGCATCACAAGTGACTTTTCAAAAGATTTTTTTAAAAATTGAAAGTTTTATGGCTCAAAATTTTTCAAATATCACTCAAGTGGTACATAACAGGCTTTCCGGGCCGGGCCGGGCTTTCAAATTGTTTCAATTGTGTGGCCCGGGCCGGCCCCTGAAGCCCGGGGGAAGCTCGCAATTTCACATGTCTGGACAAACCTCATTCAAAATCCTAGCATTTTAAATTTTATAAACATGTAACATCTTCCAGGACCTCTACCCAGACTCGTATGTTTTCCCACAAGTCGCTGAACGAAGTGACGGATTGCACAGCGATGAAGCCCGAAAACGGCTGAAAGACGGCGGCCTGAACCAAATCAACAGTCAAAACGAGCCGAGTCTCTCGCGATTTTTTCTCGCTCAATTCCATTTCAAATTCTGGATTCTCTTGATTGGAGCCGCAATTCTCTCGGTGATGACCTACTTTATCCATATGGCTCGTGGCTACAATGAGCCGCTGAACATGTATTGTGCTATTATTCTGATTGCCGTGGTTATTTTTATGGGCATGCTATCGTACTGGCAGCAGTCGAAGGCTAAGAAGGTGAGTTTAGAATCAACACTTATAAAAAGGTTTTTTGGAACTTTGTAGGTCCTACAAGAGAACCGAGATATGATGCCAGCAATGTCTTATGTGATCCGTGACTGTGAGGAGCAGGAAATTAAGGCTGAGGAAGTGGTAGTTGGAGATTTAGTCTATTTGAGAGCTGGTTACAAAATACCAGCAGATATGAGAATCCTTCAAGCGAATTGTCTTATGATCGAAAGTGATGTTACCGGGAATCGAATGGCCCGAGAATTCAAAGCGGACCCAGTGTCAACAAACGTTTCTGTGTTCGACTCTTGCAATGTCGCATTCATGGGATCCTACTGTACAGAAGGCGAGGGAATCGGAATCGTGATTCGAACTGGAAAGTTTACGGTGATGGGTGCTCTCGCTGAGCAACACCACCATATACCACCTCCATCCGGACGTCTTCAAACTGAATTGCAAAACTTTTCAACGTTCATTTCGATTGTGGCGATTTCCATGGCGGCTGGTGTATTCTTTATTGGATGTTTTGTGGCGCGATTTGAGAATGTTCTGGATCATTTCATTGTTGGTTTTGTTGTGATTATAGTGGCGAATGTACCTCAAGGACTTCCGGCTACAGTTATGTCACAGCTTAGGATTATCGCAAGGAGAATGGCGCAGAAGAACATTTTGATCAAAAAATTGGAATTGATTGGTAAGTTTTTTCAAAAGTTCATGGTGGGTTCACCCTCGGTATCCAAAAGCTCACACTTCTTTACTGTGGCGCAGTCGGTACCACTCGGTAGACGGGCGTTCGCATTTGTGGCGCTCAAATTCAGGAAACAAAAGACATCTCGATGTTCTCCTGTCAAAAAAGTTCGAAAAGATTATTACGTTTTTTAGACGAACTTGGCGCTGCTACCGTAATCTGTGCGGATAAATCTGGAACCCTTACCATGAACAAAATGGTGGTAACCGACCTCTGGTTCAACTCTCGTCTTCTAACCGGCTCCGCAGTCGACATGAAACATCCACATCTTCGTGCCATGAAAACCTCAATGAAAAGTCCGGGACGTCTCGAAGAACCGCTTCCCGAGATTCTGACTGTCATGTCAGTGTGTAATAATGGACAATTCGAACATGTCCGACGATCGATGAGACGAGTTTCAACAATGCGGGCAATGCAGAAGAGTGCATCGGAGGCTATGTTGAGTGCTCAGTTGAAGAAGAAGTTCACCATTGTGTAAGTTGGAATGTTAAGTGGTTTGGTTTGAATCAAGACTGTCCACACAGCCGGCCCCTGAGCCGCAGCAAGAGCCGTATTTTAAAAATAAGTTTTTTGGATCAAAAAAAGTCCGGCCGCCATTTGACAGTCTTGGTTTGAATAAAAATTTCCAGAGATACAAGGACGGGACAAGTGTCGGAAGCAGGTGGCATGAATCGAGAACGAAATGATCCGGTGTCCCAGACAGCTGCCGGCGAATCTGGAAAGAAAGGGAATAAGAATAAGAAAAATGACATTTTCGGAGTGCCAAGTGATGTAGCATTGATACAGTATGTCGAGTTGAGTGCAAGTGTAGAAGGTATCCGACAGAGATATCAGGTAATATCAGGGAACAGTCTTAGGATCCTGAAAATATTTTGTTTCTAGACGGTGTGCGAAGTTCCATTCAACTCCACTCGTCGATGTCAGGTAGTCGTGGCAAAATGTCTAGCGAGTGATTTTCCGGATACTGCAGAAGCCGTGGAACATCCGGGAGATGTAACTCTGCTTTTCACGATCTCTTTTTAAAATAGTGAATTTAGGGCCAATCTCGATACATGATTTTCACCAAAGGAGCGCCAGAAGTGATTCTCGGAAAATGCTCAAAAGTTCGACACCATCACGACCTGAGAGACATTGATGATACGTATAGAAAGGAGTGTCAATCGGCATGGGAAATGTTGGGGAATGAAGGAAGACGAGTTATTGCATTTGCACAGAAGAGTTTCAACGCTGACGAGAACCAGAAATTTAATGGGCAGGAGCATAATGGAGACTTGGTTTTTCTTGGAATGGCTGCTATTATGGATCCACCGAGACCCGAGACAGCCGCGGCAATTGAGCAATGTAAAGTGGCAGGGGTGAAGGTGTTCATGATAACTGGAGATCATCCGACAACGGCTACAGCGATAGCAAGGCAAATTGGATTGATTGGAATGAGTAACTCAGTATATTTACTTGGACTTATAATAGGAAAAAGAAGTTTCATTTTCAGCCGGATGTGGAGAAGCCAAGGAACTCGTGGGCTGTAGTGACAGGCGACCAGTTGAAGAACTATAAGAAGCAAGATTGGGATTTGCTTTTGAAGAACCATAATATTGTGTTTGCAAGGTAACGAAGGGTTAGGCCAGGCCCAAGCCCGGCCCACGAACCGCGAGGAAAATTTTCGATCAAAAGTTTTCGGTCCTAAGTTCATGTATAAAAATTCACAGAACTTCTATGACACAGTTTTTTGAAGTTTTGCTAAATTATCCATAAAATGTGGAGAAGAGTGAAAAATTTCAAAAAAAAACTATGATCGAAAATTTTCCTCACGAGCCCATGGGCCGGGCCGCGCTTGGGCCTTAAATTGAAATTCTGACTCCATCCTCAATTAATGAATTTCAGAACTAACACTGAACAGAAACTGGAAATCGTTCAAGAGGTACAACGGCGCGGTGAGACTGTCGCTGTGACAGGTGGAGGGGTCGATGATGCTCCAGCACTTGCTCATGCAAATGTAGGGATAGCAATGGGACAAACTGGAAGTGACATTGCTAAACAAACAGCTGATATTGTACTTTTGGATGATAATTTTGCATCAATTGTGATGGGTATTGAGGAGGGAAGACTACTTTTTGATAACTTGAGGTAGGTCTTTGAAATAAATTTTAAAACAATACTTTGAGCCAGTCGCTGTCGAACGTGTGGCGCAGCTGGTTGGGCGCGTTCAAATTCGTTAAATTTCTTTTTGCAAAAAAAATTTCAGATTATCGCTGGCCTACACCTTTGCTCATTTGTGGCCTGAAGTCTTCCCTATAATGATGTCATTTATGCTCGGACTACCCCATGGATTATCACCCCTTCAGATCCTCTCCGTAGACTTGGCATCAGAAATGCCCCCAGCAATCTCTCTGGCCTATGAACAACCCGAAAGTGACATAATGCACACACCACCTAGATCTCGGACGGCTAGACTGTTATCGAAAAGTCTTCTAGTTTACGCCTACATTCTTGCCGGTTTTGGAATCACTATTGGATGCATTGCTGCGTACCTCAGTGTCTATTGGTAGGTCCCAATTTTTTTATGTGGAAACTTCTAGAATTTTAAGCTACCACAACATTCCAATCAGTGACATTTTGTTCACCGCTGAACATCATTGGAAAATTGGAGCAAGGAATTTCACGACAAGCAATGGATTGACTTTTGATGAGCAGCAACAGTTATTCATCAAAGGGCAGGCGGCGGCAGCATGGCAGATTACTCTGGTCATGTCACAAGTATTCCATTTGTACAATTGTACGACTAGAAGAGTTTCCGTTTTTCGACATGGTCTAACTAATATTGTTAGTGTGTTTGCTGTTATTATTGAGGTAAGAGTTTTAACTTTAGACTGTACTTTTTTGTTGATTTTGGATCAAACATTTTTAGTCCTAGTTTTGATCTAATCTGAAAGAATAGCCTACGAAAAAACCGAGTTCAGAATAGATCAGAATAGATCAAAATTGAAATTAATTTTTTTTGTCCAGAATCGAAAAAAAACGCCCATGGTGTACTGTACTTTTTTCAATTTAGGACCGAAAATTTTTCAGTCGTTTTTAAATTGATTCTGATCACGGAAAACATGAAAATTCCGAAAAACTCAGTCTCAAGTTACAGAAATGATTTTGAAGCGAGATATAGTCCGAAATCTGAACCTAAAAATAGACATTATAAAAATGTGACTTGGGACGAAGTTTTTCAGACTTCTCGTAGTCTTTTTGATAGGAATAGATCAAAATCAGACCAAAAAAATTTTGCTCCAAAATCAAAAAAAGTACAGTGGAATTTTTTCTTTTTCGATTTTGGACCAAACATTTTTAATGTCTAATTTTGATCTATTCTGAGCAAGTAAGCTATGAGCATCCCGAAAAACTTAGTCTCAAGTTACAGAAATAATTTTGAGGCGAGTTATATGCCAAGACAGGACGTTATCTGAACCTAAAAAATAGACTTTATAACAATGACTATAACTCACTTCAAAATCGTTTATGCAACTTGAGACGACTAAGTTAGTTTTTCGGACTTCTGGTGACCTACTTAACCAGACTAAATCAAAATTAGGCCTACAATTTTTTGGCCCGAAGTCGAAAAAAACACCCAATGTTACTGTATTTTTTTCCAATTTTGGGCCAAAGTGTTTTGGTAATATTTTTAAAAAAATGTATTTTCTTTCAGATTCTCCTCTTGTTCATGTTCGTGTACACTCCTGTTTTCCAATACATAATGGATATTCATACTCCTCCTGCTCATGTTTGGGCAATTGCTCCAATCGTTGGCCTTTATCTATTGGCATTCAACGAAATGCGCAAGTATTTTATTCGAAACTTCCCGAAGAATAAGTTAGTTCGTCTTATAAAATGGTAACATTCGTGTTTCCAAAATGTACATATTTTTGTATTTTCTTGTTTTTTCCTCTCCTTTTCCATACATCCCGTTTCCGAGCCCATGTTTCTTTATTACAGGTCTTTGTTAGAATTCCATCAAAAATTCGGTTTGCATTTTTTTCTCTGCTAATAAATTTGATTTATTATGACTATTTTCAAACAGAGAGTAACAAAAAAATCTAATATAAAATCTACAAAAAAACTCTATAAAATCAAGCAGCCTTCGTCTTAATCGTCAGTCCATGCATACTTTTGATTTGTTCGCGGAGGATGTTAGTGACAATTTTATGTTGGGCAACTTTGCTTTTTCCTTGGAAACTCGAGGCTTCTACGACGACGTCGAACATTGATCCACAGCCATCTGGAAATAGATGTTTCCTCATTTTCATAATTGCTTCAACTGTGAGTAACTTTTTTCAGGGGGGATCGGGTAAAAATACGGTCAACAGAAAAAATTTTCCTTATTAAAAATCTATTGTCTGGTTGAAAAATCGTCAAATTTTACCAAAAAATGACAAAGTTACGCCTTCTGAAAAATGTTCGATTTTGGCAACTTTTCGGCAAGACGTTACTTTGTTGATTTTCAATGAAATTCAACGAATTTTTAACCAATCGATAGCTGTTTTAATAAGGAACATTTCTTCTGTTGATCGTATTTTTATCCGACCCCCCCCCCCCTGAAAAAAGTTATTCACATTTGAATGAGTTGCCGAAGTTTGTTGCTTACTCGACACATCGTGCACTTCAACACGAGAACATCCCTCGATATTGTCAGTTAGTAATTTGTTCATTTTCTTCTCCGCTTCCGACATCTGATGATGACCACCACAGCACGCCGAGTGTCGGCGGATTGTTGAAGTGATGAGACTGGATCTGAGGCTGTTGGCAAGGCGGAGCATCTGGAAGCCGTTTTTCTAGCTACTTTTTCGACGAAGGCTTAGTAGAAAAAGAAATAGGAAATAGTGATGACAACAAGAATTTATCAATCAAAATTCACTTAGGTTTCAAGAGACTTTATTCATAAGTACATACAATATCGTAACTAAATTAGTGATTGCACACTGTAAAATCACTTCTATCTCGTTCTTGTCGACGTCCTCTCATCTCGATAATCGCTGACATATCCGAGACTTGAACTATCTTCACTGGCTGATGTCTCCACCGTCACTCGCTTTTCAAAAACCTCCTCTTTCGTTGACTTTGTCGACACCAGTTTCGGTAGTCGTTCATTAGCCGTATTCAATCCACAATGCTTTTTCAGTGACCATTGCATTGCCCAGATGGAGAGAGGACGCATGTAACCGATGGCTCTGTAGAATCTGAAATTTAAGAAATATTAATTTAATTCCCTTTCCACTATTTCTTACTTTGACTCATAAAGCGCTTCCGGTGTCTGATACTGCAACCCGGTCTGTTCGAAACACGTTAAATAACTTCCTGACGCTGTATGAAACGCCTTCTCCACTTCTCCTTGTTGAATAAGCAAAGAAGCGACAGCATAAGTGACACCCGTCCACATTTCGTCTGCTTGAATATACTCTCGGTCTACGATTCCCGACGGCTTCATTCCGTTTACGGCGCCCATTTGTCCGTTGCCGAATTGGCATACGTTTAGGCGATAAATTGTATCGAGTGCGGATCGAACCATGTGATTTGGCAGTATATCATCTGCCATTTCGGGAGACACTGACTGAAGGAACCAATACCCGCATAGTTGGTCTGCCATTACAGTTTCACGACTTCTGGATCTTTCGCAGAAACGGAAATAGGTTCCTGTCCACAAGACATCAATGAAAACCTTCTTGGCCTTGTTGAGCGTTTCTCTGAACAGATTTTCAGTCACTTCATCCTTGAGAAGTACCGCCATTTCAATGGATACTCTCAGTGAGGCAAGCCAAAGAGAGCCACAGTATGCACTAACTCCTTCCATTTGCCACGCGTCGTAGGTTTGATCGGCTTTTCCAAAGTTCTCAATCATTCCATCGCCGTCTCGATCCCAATTCGCCAGCGCTTCCAACATAATCATTTTGACAGCTGGCCATGTATGATTCAAAAACTCGTGGTGGGCTTCTGAGAGAACAACATAGTCACGCCACGAGGTCAGCACATATTTCATATTCAGATCCTTCCATTTTCCCGTATCATGCATCACATAGGCATTCGTGGCGATCCACGGCTCATCGGCCGGGTTTCCCAGATCGTGAGGAACTCGACTGGCGGTTTTCACATTGGCCCAGTCTCCTTCCATATGAAAACGAGTGGGTTTTTCGATGGAGTGGTAGACTTGATCGGCTGAAAATTATAAAAAATTGAAATGACATTAAAAAATTTGCAACTCACTGAATTCCGACTGAACTGTCAATTCTAGCTGAGGCCAAAGTTCGGCAAGGGCGTAGGACGCGTAGAAGTGAACGTCATAGGTGTTGACCATTCGGTATTCCCATGCTAAAAATGGCAATTTGGAATCCTTTTTTTGATGAAAATAAAATTAAAAAAAACTCACATTCCAAATATCCAAATCTCCCAATAGTTTTCATCTTTTCCTTCGTGTACGGAGTCAAATGAGTCTCATGATCCGCCCAGTTCTCATCGAATTCAAACCACACCGTACCACCATCCGTAATAAAATAAAGTTCATTGAAGATTGCAGACTTGTACCAATCGGGTAGCTTCTCATGAGTCAAAATCGGCGATTGCCACTTCTCGATGTCCTCCTCCCACTTGTGTCTGAGACGAAGTGCACGAACACATAAAGAGTCCGCGGCACTTCCAGCTTCACTAGCTTCAAAGAAACGCGTGTATCTTCGATGATAGCTTCGACCAGTGGAACCAAAGTGGACTTTTGGCATATCCCAACTTAGAGCGTAGTCGTGAGTCTTTGTAGAGGCGGGTGGGAGAATGAATCGATTGCAAACGGAAACAGCCATCTCTCGAGCGTTGATATGGCACTCTTCTTCCTGGAATTATTTTATAAGGCCAAAATGACCTACAAACGAGGACTCACAAAAGCTGGTACATCGCCAGTTTGCATCAAATGATTCCAAAGCGCTCCTCCGTTTTTCGATGGATCAAATCTTTCACACACCGACAAAACGCTATCCTTTTTTTGAGTGCTCGCTAGCCCATAAGTACACGGCATTGATGAAATTGTGTGGTATAGGCTAACTCCTGTCACTTTCTCGCCACCCTCCGTTGTTTCAAATCTGACAGAAGAGCACTCGGATTCTCGTTCCCATCGTCTGTTTCCGGTTCCATTACGGAATGTAAAAGCAACGGATACTTCGTACTCTCTGCTATCCGATGTGTTCTCAACGTCGATCAGAAAGAGGCAAACAGGGTATGTGGTATCCTCGTAATTATGTGGTAGTACCGGAGACACTTGTCTTATCGTCACAGTTAGTCCTAGTTCTGGAATTCGGAATGTGGTCCAGGATCGGGGGAATAGTCCTCGGTATTGTAAGTTTTTCTTTGGGAAACTGAAATCCCATGTTGACAACTGTCCAGATGGTCTTTGAACGTCTGCAGCGGAGAGAACTTTCTGGTAAATGCACTTGTCGTTTTCTCGAACGGACAGAATGAATTGGTCAGCGGCAACAACGTCTACTTTATGCTCCACGAGCCCTGGACGGAGGCTGAACTTGCAAAATCCTCCACGAAAGTCTCTTCCGATTGCGCCGCAACCGATTCCACCACAAGGGACACCTGAAACATTTATCTTTATAACTTGAATCAGACTTTAAGATTTTACCATAATAAGGTTTGTGTTTCAGTGGCTGAAAGGTGTTGATGAACAGCTTCTCCTTATCGAATGTGTGTTTGACCCAGTACATAAAATAACGACGGACGAATGGAAGAGCTTCGTAGATCTGAAAAATGAGTTATTTTAGGTCTAGATGAACCAGAAATAGCCAGATATGGTAGGCAATTTTCTCCTTAAAAATCTCGATTTTTATGGGAGAAAATCGCCGCTCCGGGACATCCAGCAGCCAAAAATGCACTACTATTCGTATAAATTGTCTCAAAATGAAAAAAAAATAGATGATTAACAATGACAATGGTCATTCTCAGTCATTTTTAGACAATTTATGTTAAAAATTGTGAAAAATTGTGAAAAAAAAATTGTGAAAAATTTGTGTGCTAAATGTTCCGGAGCCAATCTCTCTGCTAATAGCTAACCTGATAAGGCGTCGGCCTATTGAATGGAACTCTCTTTTCCTTTGGCTTTCGATCTCCACGCGCCTTCCATCCAGGACCGGACATTATTGTCGACGGCAACCAGTCATCTGCTTCTTCTAACGCCATCTTATTGCTAGTTTTCTTTGAAGAACGCCGCCTCCGCATACTCTGCAAAAGTTGAAAATTGATTTTGAAAAAAGATGACTCATAATGTTTCCCCCCATTTCTCACCGAGCAACATCCGATTTTCATTTTTTCAACAGGAAAACAGAAAGAATAAATGAAGAGAAGAGTTAGGCGAGTCGGGGTGTGAGTGAAGAATGACAATGGTGCGATTTTGTCTTATCAGGATTTTTTTTGAAATTTATCGCTGTCGCATAGTTAACCGTCGCTTATCAGTAACTCGAAATTGAGCGAAATAGAACTTTGACACTGCGATTTTTTTGCTTTTTTTGCAGAGACGATGGGTGAGTTGGGTTGACGTGGTTCTTCGGCTTCGAATTTGTATTATTGCAGTACTGTAGAAGTTAGAGAATCGAAGGAATGTTTCTTTCGAAAAGTCAGCGAAAAGAGCCCAAGAATTGATTTCTTTTTGTCAGAATCTTCTGCTTTTCTCGCTTTTTTTTATTCGCGTTCAAGCGTCAAGGAAAAAGAATACAAAAATAAAGGAAGGGGAAAGACTACAAAACGAATCAACAAATTCTGTGATTCATATGAAGCTGGCTCTAGCTTGAACCGATTTTTATGAAAGATAGACGGTTGGGTCGGAAATTTTAAAAGGATTTTCAGAAAGTGAGAGGAAAATAGATACCACTAACACATGTCAGTTTCAAAATTTGAAAGTTTTCTGAATAAACCCTTGAACTCCAAAATTTCATCATTTTGCACTGCACTGATTTTAGTCTAATTTCGGCGATGTTTTAGGCGTCCCATTTTTTTAAATTCAAAAATTGGTTTTCTACAATTTTTAAAGAAGATTTTCAGCTATCGAATCATATAGAAAACATTTGTTTTGGCCTAGTGAAGACTGAGAAGAATGGAATTTCGGAAAAAGCACTGTTGGCAGTGAAAAAATAGTACTTTTTCCGAAATCCCATTTTTCTCAGTCTTCACTAGGCCAAAACAAGTTTTCTATATGATTCGATAGCTGAAAATCTTCTTTAAAAATCGTAGGAAACCAATTTTTGAATAAAAAATTAAGACGCCTAGAAACATCGCCGAAAGTTGAAAACTGACAGAATCAGTGCAAAAAGAGTTTACTCGGAAAAGCTTCAAGTTTTGAAACCGACGATTAAGGATGCCTTTGGTATTGGAAAAAGGAAGAAAGTTACAGTTTTGATCACAACATATGACTCAAGACTCAGAGAAAGTCATTCAGCTGATATTCACATTTCTAAATCACGAAGTGATAAGTGAAGGCAAAAGGAAAGATCATTTCTGCTCTCAAAGTGCGTGTCATTTCGAGGTTTGAGGGCACACAGGACTACAAGTAACACACACACACATGGCAACTGAGTCAACAAAGAGATTGTTTGCTAAGAACAGTACGAGATGGGTATATAAAAACTCCATCCGCCTATTTTTAACTTTTCGAATAATATTAACTTTTTTACCTGAAGGAGCAGCTCTGGTTACTAATTTCGTTATGTTCCCGTAATTGTTGACACCGGAAGAGAGCTGAAAATGATTTCCTTTTTTTGGGGATGCACTTTCATTTATCAATTTTATCAAAATAGATTCTGTCACCTAACAGCTGGCTTCATGAAACCTAACCCCTGTTTAAAATTCTTTATTATCTGGAGAAGCAGCTAAAAAGAATGGCTATAATTGAAGTGTGAGAATAAATTAAAACGTTTTTGGGAGACATTAGAATTATAAGAAGCAATAACAGCAGTAGAGGACAGAAATATGGAAAAGCCTAGAGAGGGATTTGGTATTTTGGTGGGACGAATCAAGCAATGCAGTATACATCAAAGAACAATTTTGAATGTTTAGAATTAGGGAAAAAAATCAGAATTATCACAGTGACCTCCAAACGAATGAAACGAACTAAAAATCACAACCATTACATTATGTTCACAATCAAAAAAAAGGGTACCGAATTAAAAAAATTAAATTACATGAAAAATCTTCTTAAACTGATTATAGGCCCGGGAACTCGTTGACAACTCCATCTGCTGTTTGCTCCTCGCCATTTACGATATATGAAATTTTGGTGCGCATTCGAGCCTGGAATGTTAGAATTGAATAGGAAAACTCTTTAGAAAACGCTTACCGCTGTATTTGGGACTTTTCTGGTGATGGTCATGAATTGAGTGGCATTCTCGTTTGGCTCAATGTTGGGAGAAGACGCCGGCTCCAATGCAATATCAAATGCTTTCGTAACAGCTGCCAAAAAGTTGAAGTTGGTGAGAGTGACTGGCGTATAATTGTATGCGATCATCTTGAGACGAGCCTGTTCATCGTTCCATGGGGTGACAACTTGAATCTGAACTTCGATTCCCTTTGCATTAATGGCAATCACTGGTTGGTAGGTTGGTTCTCTGAAAAATGAAAATATATGATAGTGATGAGAAGAATAGGCTCCGGGATATTTAGCAGCCAAAAAATGCACTGTTTTTCGCATGAAAAATCTCAAAAATGACAAAAAAGATCAAATTGTCAATGTTCCATTTCTGTGACGTTTCTGATCTTAAAATCCGGCTCCCGGAGTCAAAAATGCATTAAAAAAATTCAGTGGTATTTTTAAAATTCCATTCATCTCAATTATTTCGAGATCAAATTTAACGTTTTCTATATGAATCGATAGCTGAGGTTCTCTTTGATTGTTTGATAAAAAACTACTTTAAAAATTTGAAACAGTGCCAGATGATAACTGACAAAAATTAGTGCAAAAGTAGGAGAAATTTTCGGCTCCGAGACATTTCGCAGGCAAAAAATGTACTGTGTTTATAAAACATCTTAAAATGACTGCAAAATTGGCAAATTGTCCATTTTTATGCGAAAAACATTGCTTTTTTAGCTACGAAAGCCGAAAAAAGTATACTACTAACCGAGACGCAGATTTTCCCATTCCAAAATCTAAATCGGAAGATGGTGTTGAGTCTCCGAAGATATCCAAAATATTGGAATTGTTCTGTTGTGGTACAGATGCACCTCCTCCAAGCAAATCGGCACTATAATCAGTGTTACTACTATCTCCGCCAAGGTTCAGGTCTCCAAGAAGATCCCCATTGGTCACCGGAGCATCGGAGGATACTGAAAAGCGAGATGAATATTTATAGCTATTTTTGGGTTCTTACTGTCATCTTCTACCATTGATGGAGCGGCAGCGTTCAACGAGTTGTGGGTGATGATTGGCATTCTTTCAAGAAGTCCGTCTCTGAAAAAAAACTGTTTCAAATTTACCTTTTTTAGTAGAAAACCTCAAATCTCCCAAGCTTAGAATAACATTGAATTCTACTGATCTTTGTTGCAGCTCGAGTTGAATGTGTGCTTGATTCATTCGAACTAGCGCAGCAATACGCTCTTCGGAAGAATGGAATCGAGTTGCCAGTTTGGCTAGTGCAGTTACAGCATAGCACTTTGTCATCAGCGAAGTCAGTGCGGATGGAAGAATCGCTTCGAACACACAGATCACGTCGTTTTCGGAGATTGGAGTACTGTCAACATCCGTTGGCTGAAGGAGAAGGTCGCCGAACTCTCCAATCGCCCAGAAGACGACTTGAAGCAGGGGTTGAGCGTTGATCGCGTCTCGTTGAGCGGCATGGTAGAGCTGAGATACTGCGTAACTTTGCAGTTGTTCGTTGGCGGAAATCATTTGGATCATACACGAGACCACCTCGTCTGGAACATATTTTCCGGCCTGAAAAATATAATTATTCAGCTAAATAAGGATCTTGTTAAGAAACCAACCAATCTCAGAACAGTGATCATTGTATCCAAATGCCATTCATGGTTCGGTGAGAATCTTTCAGTGGCGATGTACATTCTCGAAGCACATTCAGATTTGAACTCAGCATCAGCGGTTTCGAGGAAAATCAAAACCTCTTTGGTCATTATGGCAATGTTGGTGCGATTCATCAAGGCGAAGCAAAGTTCCATGGCACGTTTGCGGATGGAAATATCGGGGTCCTTGAGACATTCGACGACTACATTACGATGACGTTGAACAGCCTGATAGTCAACATGAACCGTCTTCAGAAGAGTGTTCAAAGCGACATATCGAATATTCTTATCCGTATTCAACAAGAATCGTCCCAAAATGTTCACAGCCAAAATACGAAGACCACTCTCTGATTTGATTTCCATAATGGTTAGAACCGTTTCATAGAGAATCGCATTTCCCACATTCTTCGCTGTCTCGGTATTTGTTGCCACTTGAGCAAGAATATCATTCATCTCTTCTGTGACACGAACGTCATCTTTTCCCAAAACTCTCAATAATCTCAAAATCTTCACTTGAAGGAATGGATCCGAGATTCCGGTGACATCGTGTTCCGGAGAATATCCACTCATAAGAAGATTCTTCAGAATTCTCACTAGATTCGGAACCAACTTCTTGAAATGATTCAGCACATCTGGACTTCTCTCGCACATCTCGGTGACAAGCGTGGTGGCTCCCATGAGAACACCATGATTCTTTTCTCCCAATAGTGAACGAGTGCACGGAATGAACACTTCCATGAGCTCCGGTACTTTCCTCACGATTCGGAAGGCGCAGAGGGCCGCTTTTTTCTTCAAATATGCGTTGTTTTGCTTGATGATTTTCTCCACTTCGTTTGCAAGATCACGACACATTTCTGCAGAACAAATTGATCCCAGGGTGCAGAGTGCCAATCCGGAAACAAATTGGGTGGAGCAAGTGAGATCGCTGAAAAAACATAGTTTTTTGAATCAATTTTAACCATGACTCACTTTTTCAACGAGTTTGTCACAAGTAAATGTACTTCCGATCGTTCATCTAACAACAGCATAGCTCCCAAATATCCAATCCGCTTGTCGGTGAACCGAGGATGAGCCACCAGTTTCATGCACTCCATCTATAAAACCTTCTATTATTTTTTTGTTTCAGTGTTTATACAAACCTGCCCAAAATGAGCCGGATACCCCAACATGTGAATATATAGAAGCTTTGCAATGTTTCGACACTTCCACGGCGAATCGTCATCGCGAAAGCTCTCGCGAATGTTCGCGCTTTCTCGATCCACAACAGCGCGCTCTTCTGCCATCGTTCGTGCCGCTCGAACCTGTCGTATCAAATCGCGAAGACGCATCGGTGTGCCAAGCGTTCTGAAGAATATTTATATTTTTGCAAATAAATTTTTTACTATATTCATACCTTCCGATTTTCGACTTGTACTCGTCGATCTTCTCGATGGCTAGCTCGACAGCCGTCGCCATCTTGAACTGCCGGAGACCTGAAATGTGAATTATTATGAATAGAAGTTGTCTCAGAGCTACGTGGAAGTGTTAAGGAAGAAAGCATATAAAAGTCAACGAAGCGATAAAGTTGATGAAAAATAAAAATGATTTAACCTATTTCTTTCACCTAAATTTGTTTAATTGGCTTTTGAGATGTTAAAAACCATTTTAAACGAGAAAAGCGGCATAATTTCACATTGATTTCCCCGAGTGGGCGCAAGCCAGCAATGCTGCCAACTCCGCAATTGCGCGGAGAATCGAATGTTTCAGTACCAACGCACGCACCGTAGTCAAGCGAAAAAAATCTATAATGAGACCGTACAAATCGGCAAGATTGCAAATCCGCAAGATTACCAAAGCGCAAGACACAAATCGGCAAGACACCATTCGGCAAGAATTTGACCGTAAACCTAACGTTTTTAAAAAATTTGGTACGGTTTACACTAAAAGTACTGTACTTTTCGGTGTTTTATCTGTACTTTGACGTGATGGTGAACAAAAATTTCAAAAATTCTTGCCAATCGGTGTCTTGCCGATTTGTGTCTTGCGCTTTGGTAATCTTGCGGATTTGCAATCTTGCCGATTTGTACGGTCTCTCTATAATAAAAAAAAGAGAAAATCTTCAACTTCAAGAATAACGAACAAAAGGAAGATTAAAGATCCTGATTGGAATATTCGGGTTTAAAATTGAATCTAACTCGAATTATTTTTGAAAATGTGTCATTTTTTACATTTTCTTGCTTTCAGAGTCGCCCAAAATCCTCCAGATTCCTCCATCACTCGATTTCAAGAATTACTAAACCAATTAGTGCTGTTTCCGCTGTTAATCACTCGTTACGGAGATCAAATTGAGCATAAAAACAAAGAATATCGTTTTTTCTAATAGGTTTTCATGAATTTGCAAGCTATAAGAAGCACCTTCTACTAGATTTTTTACAAATACCCCACCCCTCTTTACAAGCTGGTTCCAATGGGTTTCCGTGATGCCCATTCTTGCTTTTCTACCAGAACTTTACAAATTTTAACTCGTAAAATGGTGAAAAATGTCATTTTGAAAAAAATGCTTCACCTGGAATTTTTTTTCTAGCAAAAAATGATAAAATGTTTGTATTCACATAGAAACTCTAGACACCGTAAAATTGTACACAGAAAAAGAGATCAGAAAAATTAAGATTAGTTATCGGCTTTGGTTTTAAAAAATTAAATTTCGAGTCCCAGATCTCTCCAGTGATTGATCATCAGTTTTTGTGCGGCAAGGAGAGCAAAGTAGCGAACATTCGGATCGGTGACTGTGAGCAGACGCATCAACGCTTCCTTTCCACCCAACTGTTCCACTTGAATCTTTCCGCGAGGGTAGTGTCTGAAAATTTCAAAAAATCCAAGAAAAAAAATGGATTTCAAATTACCTCACAAACTCTCCAATATCATTCGCGGCGACACAAAGAACCAATGGATCGTTGCTCTTTTCGAGCATTGTGATGAGCATTTTCAAGAGTTCCTGTCGATTATCGACGAGCTTATGAGCGTTTTCCGTCCAGAACGCGTCACATTTGTGTGGTGGAGACCAGATGAGCGCGCCGTGACGTAGCTCACTCTCATACTCATCGAACGATGTCAACACTTCTACAACCTTTTTGAGTTCTTTGCGAAGGAACGTCATGTCTTCGATGAGATCGACGTCTTGGAATTTTCGATTCTCCAAGTGATCCAACTTGACGAGGATTTGATTTTGCACCATTTGGCGAGCCGCTTGTCTGAAAATGGATTTTTCAAGGGATGAATTTTGCGCTGATTCCGAATATCACAACGAAAATGCTCAAAAATTAATGGCGGAGCCAGAAAAAGACATCAAAGGGGTCGAAACGGGGAAGAAGTGCTCCCTTCATTCTCCTAGGATTTGAAAGTCATATTTTTGTTGATTTCCTTGCCAGGGTGTCTTCGAATCAGGCTTGGTCGGAATCGGAGAAAAACGAGTTCTCGTTTTTTTTCCGATTTTTTTCGGAAAATATCTCGAATTTTTTTTTTCGGAAAAATTTCTCGACGGAAAATTTTCCGAATTTTTTTCGGGAAATCAGAAAATTTTTTTTGGAAATTCGGGAAAAAATAGACAAAAATTTTCGAAAAATTAGAGATTTTGATGAAAAATCATCATTTTTCAACATAATTTTTTTCCGACAAAAAAATTTTCCGAAAAAAAATCGGTAAAAAACGAGAACTCGTTTTTCCGATTCCGACCAAGCCTGCTTCCAATACTATTTTCAGTAAAATAATGAGAAAATTTGTAAAACGTGGCTTAGAAAACTCAGGAGAAAGTTCGGCAGAATTTTTGCCCCTTCGAGGGCTCCGGAAAATTTTTTTGAGCATTTTTGTTGTGATATTCGCCATCTTTAAAATCAGGGACACTTGATTTCTCTCACTTCTTCATGTAATCATCTTCATTGGAAACAATGAGATTTCGAAGTGTTGCCAATACAATTCGGATCACTTTCTCCTTGTGACAAGTTGTCAGGATTCCAGATATAGTTTGGATAAGATTCCCACAAAGTGCCACTTCGGCGGCGTGCCCGTTGAACGTCAGAAGCCACATACAGAATATGATCTGGTATTGAATCTGAAATCCACACTTGCGCGTGGAATACAATGCGTGAGACAGCGAGTCGTAGCCACTGAGATTGACGAATGAGATACGGTACGGATCGATTCGGAAGAGCGTTTGCATGCATCTGACAGCGGTCGCTATGTAGTCGTTGGCGATGCCACGAGTTATCGCTTCTTTGAGCGAGCCCATGAAATAGTCGAGCTCATCGCCAGTAATTCGGATGCTCCCAAACACTGCCATTTTCGTGAGAATCGAGAACGTCGTATGAACGATATACTGATCCTGACGATGGAGAAGACCCAAGAAGAACGAGAACGGAGATCTCTTCAAAAGAACAGCCACGTCTTCAAAGATGATCGTTCTGCTGACGTCTTCACGAAGCATATCGTCGATTATCGTCAGTGTGTACCTCACATAGTCGTCTTTCGAAATCTAAATTAAATATACATGAAAGAATTACGAAAGAGGTACGAAACCTGTGACATGAGGTGCACAAATGCGTACACAGCCTTCTCCTTGAACACCGAGAGCACCGTTGTCCGATCCGCTTCGGTTTCCGCTTGCTCGTACGTCACGATGAAATCGTAGTCACTTTGAGCGATCATTCGAGTTCTGGAAAGCTTTGAAAATAGGCTTTTAAAAAATTTAGGCTTCAAAACCTTGTAAAAAGTCCCCAGTTTGTTTGCATCTGACGCACCTTGTCCGCTTCTTTCTGGAAGTGTGTGCGGATGAGATCTTGATGCTCGCCGAACACCATGGCGGCTGAAAATTGGGGAATTTGTGAAAGGAAACTGGAAAAATAAATGTAAATAAATAAATTTGAAAATTCCGCCGAAAAATTGTGGCAAAAAATGTCCGCAAATGTGCGTGGTATCGAGTGTTTCGGTACCAAAGAACGCCGATTTTTTGTGCGGAAACTTAAAAAATATTACTTTTTCTTCATGTTCTTTTCGCATTTTTTGCTTAAAAAATCAATTACTTATCATTCAGATGAGCACGGAGGAATCATCACAAGAGTCTTTATTGGATCTCTCGCAAACAGAAGATGTGGACACTGAAAAATCGTCGAGTATCACTCTGCGCGCTGAAATTAGTGGGTTAGGAGCGCTTCTTTCCAGTGTAAGATTTATTTGTTTTAAGGGAAATAATCAGGACGATTTCAGCTTCGTAGCGATCAGTTGACGTCAGAAATTAATCGTCTTTCAACTTCTCCTAGAGACAACGAAGAGGAAGAAGAAACAAAAACGAGCGAAATTCGATTGAATCGAAAAGAAAAACGGCGATTACAAAGACTTCAGGAAGAACAGAATAGCTCGAAAGTTGAAGCAAAAAAGAGCGCTCCAGAAGTCGTTGAACCAGCTAAAATTCCATCAGAGTTGAGAAAAATACACAGGTAAATAAACATTCCTAATTTTTTCATTATTTTCTGTTCCCATTTTTCAGTGACTTCGCATCTTATGAATCCTATCAAGCATCGTTTGGCTATAAATGCACGGAGAGAAACAATTTCGTGCACTTTTCCTTGCAAAATCAGCAAGGAACACACGCGATTGCTGCCGCTCAAGATAGATATATCCGAATGTATTCGTTAGAAGAGAATGTGAATTTTTAAATATATATTTTTCTATTTTTCTTATTTATATTTTTTAGGAAATAAAATGGAAGCGAAACATGGGTGGGTTGATTCTAGATGCTTGCTGGAATGATTCTGGAAATGGGGTATTCACATCTGCTTCCCGGCGGCCGATTCAATTGTACGATATTTTGTCTGGTGAAGTATTAGGGGTGTATAATGGCAAGGACGCCGGAGTGAGTCACTTAAAGTCACCAAAAAAACCATAAAAATATTGCCATATTCAGGACAATATCAAAGAAGCAATGTGCATTGGTCAAGTTGGGAATAGATTGATTGGCGGATTCAAGAATTTATTTCAACTTTGGGACGTGGAAGTCACAGGGAATTCAATTGGCACTATCAAGTATTATGATAAGAACTGTAAGCTTCGACTATACCTAAAAAGAATTTTTTTTGATTTTGAAGGGGTTTGAAGACGTCAGTAGCCTTCTGAAACCTCCAAAACCACACAGAGCTCATTTTTTTGCTCAGAAACCCCATTTTGTCGTTTTCAAATCTAAAAATTTCGGTTTTAAGTATTCAGAAGTGTTCCAAAGACTTCAAGATCCCTAACACTCCTTCAGTGACGTTCTGAAGCCTTCTGGAGCCTTCCGAGGTCTTCTGAAGCTTCCAGAATCTTTTTGAAGTCTCCTGAAGCCTTCTGAAGCCTCTAAAATCTCCTCGAGCTCATTTTTTGCTTGTAAATTTCAAAATTTCAATTTTAAAGCCTTCTGAATCGTCGAAAAACTTCTAAATCTCATTTTTGGTTGAAACCCCAATTTTTCACTAGAAAGATCAATTTTCAGCTTCTGAATGTGAATTTCCTGATTCTGAAGCGTGTTAGACCCTTCTGAAGCCTCCAAAACTTCACAGAGCTCAATTTTAGCTCGAAAACATGAATTTTTGCTATGAAAATTGAAAATTTCGGTTTTAGAGCCTTCTGAAGCCTCCAAAATCACACAGAGCTCATTTTTTGCTCTAAAATTCGATTTTTTGCTTGAAAAATCAAAAAAATTAGCTCTAAAAACATTCAGTAAAGTGTAATTACAGTCAACACTGGAATAACTGGTCTCTCGATGTCGTTGACTCCACATCCAACTATGCCAGACCTATTCGCGGCCGCTGGTTCGAGCGCATTACTGGGAATCTATTCGATGAACTGGGGGAACGCAGTATCCACGATAGAGGGATCTCAGAGAGGATATACGAATGTTCAATTCTCACCAGATGGATTAAAATTGTACGCGTCGGAAAGAGGGGTTAGTTTCATTCGATTTTCTCCCATAAAAACTGAGATTTTTCAATCGAAACGTATATAAAAATGTAGAACTCGACGAGATCTACAAAATGATAAATAAAATGGCTAGATTTATTAGCTCAATTTTGCGTTGGTTATCGTTTTTTGTCCGCCCGGGTGTTTTGTCGGGAAGCAACTCGAAATTGAGCGAATAAATATTATAGTTTTGTATGTCATTTTGTAGATCTCATCGAGTTCTACATTTTTATATAAATTTCGATTCAAAAATCTCAATTTAAATGGGAGAAAATTGCTTGGCCAGTTCGAATTCAATTATTCCTTTTTTAGGGAGACATTCACTGCTTTGATACCCGAATGAACATGATGACGCAGATCCTACGTCGCGAAATGACAACGTGCCATCGATCTCGATTCGATATCGATACCACCGGACGCCTTCTATTCTCAGGAACCTCATCGGGCAATGTGGCAGTCTATGATTTACACGACTACAATGAAGAACTTCAACCGGTGCTCACAAGTCAAGTCGCATCTCGATGTGTGCCGTGTGTTTGTGTTCGAAACAATCGGATCGTTTTGTGCACCGGGCAACGTGTGTTTCCTGAGGATAAATTATTGAACGAAGAGGAGGGTGATGTGGATATGACGGATACGGTGGCCACAGGAAACTCTGTTCAAATCTGGGAGATTCTTTAATTTTCTACCTTCAAAACGTTGTTTATGTTACTAATTGTACATTGTTAGTTGTTATTGTTTAATAAAATTGCATTTTGACTTCATTAGAAATTCATAAGTTAGAAGAACATCAGGAATAAATATCACGGGTGGGAGTTCCGAGTTGATGTAAGGGAATTGGGGGCATTATTCCTGTTGCATCGTGATGCACGAACCGACTAGTAGCTGGTGGAGATAGTCTGGAAAATAATTGAATAGATTGTATTATCGAAATTTCCCAATTTTCACCGCGCTCCATTGCGAATTTAGGGAAATCCAAAATTTTGAGGTTTCCCGCTCATTTGTTTCCCATGTAGGTCACGTCAAATATAATAATTTCGTTGACTTTTTGTTTTCGACGTGACCTACATGAGAAAAAAAAGTGAGCGGGAAAGCTCAAAATTTTGAATTTCCCCAAGTTTGCAATGGAGCGCGGTGAAACTTTGGAAAAAATGGGTGGTACTGTACTTACTCTGAATCACAATGCTGCTTATGCATTGGCTTTTGCTGTCGATACGGGTTTCGTTGTCGATGCTTCGCTTCGGCTTTTCGTTTCGACTTTTTCTTTCTATCCAATTTCGTCTTGAACAGATAAATGAAGAACACGCATATGAACATGAATATGACAAAACAAAAGACTCCGGCGATCACAACGGTTCTATCGGCGGTTTTTTCTTTTAGTGAACCTGAAAATGGGAATAAATGGTATTCATTAGATACTCTAGATTGCTGTTATAAAACTTCAATCTTCGCTAGTTAATATTAAAGCTCACACAAAGAACGGCAACAAGAGTAACAAGCAAAAGCTGGCTATTTCGACATGTAGATCCCGTAAACTTGGCACTGTAGAAAGTCCTCGGCGAGTGGTTGGGGCCTGTGCAAAATCAAGCGATGTTAATAAGAGAAGCGTCACACCCCAAACAAAGTTAAACTTTCGAGCCTAGCAAGAACTCACAATGCTGCTCATCGGTGTCATCTTGTACTCCATATCCACAGTTATCAAGTCCGTTACATCTGAGCTTTGCGTCGATGCACAATTTTGAATAAGTGCAGAGGTAAAGTGAATCCGATTTACACTCGTTCTCATCCTTGCCACTTAGATTTTTCACTTCGGTCCATGAGAGATTGAAGCCTTTCAAACCGTTCACTTTATCGGGAGCAGTGAGGAAACTGATCCTCACAGAGTTGCTTGGGGACAGATAAGACTCGAAGAACTCTCTTTTCGTACCACAATATTCTGTCCTTGGCGCTCCTTCAACTCGAATCACTGCCTTCTGACAACTGGCACTATCCGATGTCATCTCTCCTTCCACATCGATGGCTTCCATTTTCAGCAGGACTTGATATCCTTCCTTCACATTAAGTTGCCAGTCACAGTGAACATCTTTGTTGTATTTGACAGGGTAATTCGGGGAGATAATAAGGCCATTTGGTTTTTCCGACGTAGAGTTTATCACCGAGCCACAACGGTAGGCGCCGCGACGTATATGGGCTTCTGAATATCAAAAATATTTAAGATTGTTTGAAAGCTATGTTACCTCCACGAGGAACATCTTCTTTCCGCGCAGTTCGTATTTCGAAAAGTGCCTTGAATCCGTTGGCAGTACCACTTGATCCCGATGTGAAAACTACTCGCATTTCATGAGAACCGAATGCAGATACAGATGGACCCGGGAATGTGTCAGAGCAGTAGCGTTCTGAAATTAAGGAAATTGAAATCATCTTCGCTTTGAAAACTACATAGGTTTGTCTGCTTGTCATGATCTGTAACTCGGCTGAAACTAAACCCATTTTAACAAAAGTTTTACAGAAAAATCAGAAAATTTTCTTACAAGGTAACAATTTTTCCATACCGACATAACATTTTTTCTAAATTTGCTCATTTTTAGTTTTAAATATGGGCTTTCGAATGTGCTACATGGATAACTGCTAAGATTTTTCAGAGCAAGATTTCAGTGACTTCCAGGAATCTTAGCAGTTATCCATGTAGCACATTCGAAAGCCCATATTTAAAACCAAAAATGAGCAAATTTAGAAAAAAATGTATGTCGGTATGGAAAAAATGGTTACCTTGTTAGATGATACCCGTATGTTTGGAATGTTTGTACCTCAAAAATTGAGCAAGCTACGGCTCTTTTTGTAACTTTTCTGTACTAATTTTTTGACCAAAAACTTGTTACTGTACACTCATCCACTAACCTTTCAATCTCAACTCTTCTTTTCCATTCTTCACAAACACATCATACACATCTAGGTAATCATTGCAGTTGTTATCATCATCTCCACTCAACGCAAACTGTTCAAAATGAAGAAGGATCTCTCTGCCAGGCTGACCAACGATATAGTATGTACAATTTGTGTCAAGGGGATACTGTAATTATTGGATTTGCAGAACACTTTTCAAGTAAATGTACTTACATTAGCAGGATATCTGGGACTATTGAAAAAGCCCGTAGAAGAAGTGAACCTAAATCGACACTCATTCGATGTCCCCAAAGACTCTCCAGTAACTCCGAAGTCAGTCTTGAACTCAATCGTCGCCTTGAATCCAATCGGCGTAATCTTATCGTCCCGTGTATCGGTGCTTCCGAATTGCATCACCATCCGAGGTCCTTCACTAATATACGGTCCAAGAAGAGGAGAATCCGAAGGGATACGCTCACAAAGTGTAACATCGAAGATCGAGTCGTCTGTGGAAGACATCACAGCTTTCATGTTCCCTTCGCCAATGGCGATACCAACCCAGGCACTAGGACATGCGATGTCGTCAACGGATGGAGGAGCAGTGGCGGGCGATGTATCAAATGAAAGGACCGCAATCGAGTCGAACGTCAATATAACTTTCTCCAGGTTTTGCTCTCCTTGCAGACCATGAATTATATAGGTGCACGTTGTGTTCGCGGGGTACACTTCGGGGTACTGTAAGTATATGATTAAACTACTGTAGGTATACGGTAACTTACATTTGGACTCGAAATAGTGTGAGTTGTCTCCCGATTGCTCTCCACTCTAACATCACACTCTGTACCACGAATATGGGTGACACCACGCTGTTTGTTGAGAAGTTTGTCAATGTTGACGAATCGCGATGAGAACTCGTAGTCCATTATGAATCTGAAATTTGAATATCGTTTAGGAACTTTTTAAGTTTAACTACTCACCCCCTTGGATCTGACTTTGCTGGATGCGTGGTGTTGAAATGGATGAGCAAACTATTGGTCATTGAATAGATTTCCATTCTTTGTTGAAGTCCACACACTTTTCGGATAATTGGAGATGAGGGAGTGGGTCCGTCGAAAATTGTGATGCTGTCGTAAGGACAACTGAAAAAAAATACTTGGCTATCTTTACTAATAACAACCAGTGATTTCTGTATGTCTGTCTGTATGTCCTCGACTGTAACTCGGCTCAAACTTAATCGATTTGGATGAAAGTTTCACAGAAAGATCAGAAATTCGTCCACGTTGATGCCCATATGTTTAGATTTTTGATATCTCAAAAATTGAGAAAGTTACGGCTCTTTTCCTAAATTTGCAGTACTAATTTCAGTATCGAAAATGTGTTGCAAGTCCTAACTCGCTTCAGAGTTCACGGATTCTTTTTAGATTTTCACGGTTTGTGCCTGAATATCTGAAGATGATGCACGACTCTGTTTAAAAAAAAACTCACTGTTCTCCCCCGAAGAAAATGTCGAAGTCGGTGAAAAACAATCGGATTCTCTCTCCTCGATATCCTTTCAAAAGATACGAACAATGCATGTTGTGAGGATAGGTACCCGGGTAGGTTGGCGAGTACAATGTTCCTATTTTTCTATCCGACGAGTCGATTATATAACTACACTTCTTGCCACTAACTGGCTCGCCGGCAATGAACTTGTCTGGAAGGAAGATATAGTAGGAATCCGATTCCTCAAAACTGACCTTCCGGAATAAATGAATATTTCGCACGAAATCCATGACTATCCTCATGGTTCGTCGAACGGGAATGCAATACAATTTTCATAACGTGACGTAAACTAATTCTAACATGCGGCGCCACGGTACCACAGTACCGACCGCCGAGCGCCGATTCGAGAATGTCCTCGTCGACAGACTCGACTTCGGAATAAATATCTACATATTCTATATCACAGCTGAAATTAGTGAATTGTTTCTAGAAACTAAAAGAGAATAGCTCACTTTTCAGAACTACCCGATAGAAGGAAATGATCGAATTCGAGTCTTACACGCTGCCTCGGTCCCGCAACAAACGTGTATACACACTGAAATAATAGGTGAGATTAGACGGGATCTTACGGATCGCGAGATTCGATATATATGTTTGTATTATGTATGTACTATCTCATACTTGTAAATTATATTGCTGTTCTGGCTTTGAGTTGCTAACGCCATGACTAATTGCCAACTGCTTCGGCAGACTGGGAAACTCGATGACACCTTCCGGTTGAGATTCATCGAAATGTTGATCGCATTCTGGAATGGGAATGAGCTAGAAGTTTAGGTTTTTTAGGTCTCCCTTCAGCTCAAGTATCGAATAGTGTGCCATTTGAGTGTGTGTTCTTTGTGTGATATTTTTTAAAGTAGAATTACACTCATTTTTTCTCAAATGATCGTTTCATTATTTACGAAAACAACAACATTTTTGCAGAAAAATCGTTCAAAAAATCGATTTTCAAGCCTCAATTTTTTCTAACCTATTTCAATGTAGAATTTTTCGCTGATTCGAATGCACCTTATATCGCTGCTCAAAACGCATTTTGAAGCGAGTTATGAGCGTTTAAAGTTTCAGTAAGAGAGACGCAGAGAAAGCAGACGCTCGTGTTGTCGTAGAGACGCAGTGAAACGAGACAGTGTCTGCGTCTCTCACGAAATGTTCAAACGCTCATAACTCGCTTCACAATGCGTTTTGAGCAGCGATATTAGGCGCATTCGAATCAGCGAAAAATTCTACATTCATTGAAATAGGTTAGAAAAAATTCAGTTGAAAATCGATTTTTTAACGATTTTTGTGCAAAAATATTGTTGTTTTCGTAAATAATGGAATTGGGACGATAATTTAAGAGAATATAAAAAAGGACTGTAATCCTATTTTAAACAGTTCGCTCTCTCTAAACTCACTCCTCGTACTGCAAGACTCCTTTCAACCAAAAAACCATAATCAAAACCAGCAGACAGGCAATAACAATTGTGAAAAGGAGTGCAAAAATGATATCACAATCCAAGGCTCGACATCTAGCGCAGTCCTCTTTCGTCTCCTTCGAATCCCATTCGAGAAGTTCGATTCGTGTCTCAACTATTCGTTCCAAGCTTCGCATCTTTACAAAATTATTACTAATTAAAAACTTAATAGGTGATAAGAAAAAGGAAAACTTGAAAAGTTGACACAATTTGGGATGAAGGGGTAACACAAAAATTATTTGGTTGAAGAGTGCAGAGCGCAAGAGAGCAAATATTAGAGGTTAAGAAAAAAGGAAAGAAAACGGTTGGGGGAAGACAAGTTTGAAGGAAAAAAGAGGAATGAAAGGATTTAAAATTTCATCCTTCAAGGAGATGGTGGGGGTTACATGTATACGAAAAAAGAAGATTAGAGAGTGATGGATAGGGGGGACTACCAAAAAGAGTCCCAAGAGAGGGCGTCTTTTCTATTCGTCTATACCTTTTAGATTTGGTAAAAAGAAATAAGATGGAACCACTCAGAATCCACTTATTGTACATCTAGACACACAAGTTTCTCTGCTGAACACACTCTTTTAAATGAGCACACTTTTCGATACTTTTGCTGGGTTTTAAACAAGGCCGAGCGGCAACGAGTTTCGGCAACTTATTCAAATGTGAATAACTTTTTTCAGAGACATTGGATAAAAATACGGTCAACAAAGAAATGTTCCTTATTAAATAAGCTATCGATTGGTATAAAAACCGTTAAATTTCATCGAAAATTAACAGAGTTACGTCTCGTGTTGCCAAAACGTTGCCGATTTTGGCTTTTTGGCAACACAAGGCGTAAATCTGTTATTTTTTGATGAAATTTAACAATTTTTTAACCAATCGATAGCTTTTTCAATAAGGAACATTTTTTTGTTAACCGTATTTTTACCCGATTCTCCTGAAAAAAGTTATTCACATTTGAATGAGTTGCCGAAATTCGTTCCCTGGTTTTGAACGATTGAAAAAAAACTCACGAAAAATGGTCTTCCGGTTTGCATTTATCGCTTTTGTACTCCTTGTGATGAATAGTAGCAGAAATAGAATTTTTGTCATTTTTTGTCATCTCATTTGAACTGGGACTTTGAAGATTCCTGAAAATGAGGAGAATGATGAAGTCAGTGTGCAAAAAGAAAACGGAAGGGGAAACTAGGAATCTGATGGGAGAAAATGAAATAATGAAATTTTATCGGGAGGAGCTGAAGAAGAAGAAAAAGAAGAAGAAGAAGAAGTTGAAAATGGAAATAGAATCCTCCCAAAAACAAGAAAAAGGGGCACAAGAAGTGGAGGAGAAAGATGAACACTACAATGAGAAAATTGAAAGAAAAGGCGAGGAATAAAAGGGGAAAAAATGTTTGGGGGTTTGTTATGTGTGCCCGAAAAAGCAAGAGGTCCCGGGGAAAGAAATAGATTATTATGAGGAAAGAGAGAGGAAAAGAGCAAGAGGGCAATGTTGATGATGATGGAGAAAATATGTATATATGTGGGAGAATATGGGCAAAAAGAAGAAGGAACAAGTAGAAGAAGATGGGTGGAAAGAAGCAAGAATTCCATCAAGACGAGATTCTGGGGAAGACGACGACACTAATCCTTATGTTATGAACGACCATCGGGGTCTTTTTAGGAATCTAATGGGATTCGGAGAAAATTGGGATATGTTTGAAAGAAGACGAGGGGAAATTAGGGGGTCACAAAGTTATTGCTAAAAGATGGAAATAATAATGAAAATTGCAAGAATAGTCTTTTTAAAAAGGCTTCATATAATTTTATTCTAAAATGGTTCATTTTGCACAAACTTCTAGAACTCGAGATACCGTATAATCTGTATTCGAAAGGCACCTTTAATAGAAGGGCACCCCAATGAGCTCAAAATGAGCAAATGCTCGAAATTTAAACAAATTGGAATTAGTCCTATTAGAATTCTTGTCAAAAGTTGACTAAACAAGTTACAAAACATGTTTCAAATCTTTTCTCCAATAGATTTTATGATCCATTTTGAGAATTCAAAAAAAAACATTTTTAGGTGATGGAAAAATAGAAGGGCATGCTCTTCTAATACAGATTTTACGGTATCTTGATCCAAAGTTTGATACATTTTTTAAAAATTTTGTTAATCTATTTCAAAATTGTAGACATTGATTCATTTTACACACATGTGTTCGCAACATGTGTTCAGAGAAACTTCAGATTTGAAAAAAGTGACCTCTATTCTCAAGTAGCATTCTCCAAAAGACAACGAACATTACTTTCAAGAACTTGATATCTAAAAGAGCCAAACTTGGTCTCTACTTTTCTAAAAAAATGTTCAAAAAAAAGGGCGCCGGATACTATCTCAAAAAGGGACCAATATGTAAATTATAACATACATGTGACCCGGGCTTTTTTGGGCCTTCGCGGGCCTTCAATTTTCTGTACTTCAAATTCAAAATTTTTGGTCAATCTTTATACCAAAATGTAGAATTCGATGAAATCTATAAAATGGTACTGAAATCACCAAGATTGCCTATCTCAGTTTTTGTTTAGAACTTGTAGAACCCACGGGCCGGCGTTTTCGGCCCGCTTGTGCTAGTCCCGGGTGTTTTACGATATCCAAACGAAAACTGAGACCTGCAATTTGAGTGATTTTAGTACCATTTTATAGATCTCTTTGAGATCTACATTTTGGTATAAAGATCGACCAAAAATTTAAAGTTTGAAGTAGAGAAAATTGAAGGCCCAAAAAAGCCCGGATTACATGTATGAATTATAAAAGTTCACACATTTGCCAAAATCATTTCAACAAATCGATCTCTCTCTCTCTCTCTCTCTCTCTCTCTTTCTGTTCAGACAAATTCTTTCTTTCTATTCTATCTCTTTATCTCTTTCTCTTTGTCCCCGCCATCTGCCCCCGCAGGAAGAGATTCTTGTTGTGCTCCAAGGCTGCCGCTTCTGATGCACATTGCTGTGCCACCGGTATGTATGTGTTGTAATGTTCTGTTCTCATCTTTTCGCTGCTGCTTCTTTCTTCTTATTTCCTTCTCTCATACACATCAGAGTATCACTTGCCTGGCTTCTTTCCGATATACTAACACTTTTGATTTCAACCTAAACTTTTCGTTGTGAACTGCTTCCTTTTTCATGAAAATAGACTCTGCCTTTCCCTTGAAATTGCTCTCCTTGTTTGGATAACTAACACAAACATTGAACAAACAATAACCATTTTCTTATTTCTAACTTTCCCTCCGTCACTTTCCCTTCACAATGTCTCAGAGTATACTCTCAATTGATTACATCCAGATGACCATCTCACCTCAACCCACCCATCAACAATTCGAAACGTATAACTGGACTACTGAAAGCCGTAGTAGCCAACAGAGACATGGAACCATGACTCCGTCTCAAGATGGACGTTTGTCTGCCATCCCAGATCCCGTTGAGCGACATGTGGCACGATGGCGCAGTGAGAGCCGGAACTCGAATAAAGATAAGGTTTTTCGTAATGACGAGGAGTTTAGTCAGCGTGAGTTAACTTATATTAAAGTAGGGTTACAGTCATTTTTTTCTCCAATGATCGTCCCAATTCCATTATTCACGAAAACAACAATATTTTTGCACAAAAATCGTTGAAACTCGAGAAAATTGATTTTCAAAACGCCAACTTACTTTTTTCAAGCCTATTTCAATGAATGTAGAATTTCTCGCTGATTCGAATGCACCTAATATCGCTGCTCAAAACAAATCTTGAAGCGAGTTATGAGCGTTTGAAGTTTCAGTAAGAGAGACGCAGAGAATGCAGACGCTCTCGTTGCCGTAGAGACGCAGAGAAACGAGGGAGTGTCTGCGTCTCTCACGAAATGTTCAAACGCTCATAAATCGCTTTAAATTGCGGTTTTAGTGGCGATAATAGGTGCATTCGAATCAGCGAAAAATTCTACATTCGTTGAAATAGGTTGGAAAAAATTTCAGATGAAAATCGATTTTTTAACGATTTTTGTGCAAAAATATTGTTATTTTCGTAAATAATAAAATTGGGTAGATCATTTGAGAAATTAAAAAAATTACTGTAATCCTACTTGAAGTACCTCATTTTCAGAAGACGAAATCGTCAACGGAACTTTGACCGCATTGAAAAACGACGTCGAGCAAACAACTGAAATCATTCGCCGAAAGCAGGAACAAATGGTGAGTCCCTCTTTTATCAAGAATTTAAGTTTGTGATTCAGCGTATGGAACGCCGCCAATTCCAAACCGAGATGGAGGTTAACGGAAGGATTACAATCGACCCAACTGACGATTGGCTGACTGCTCGTCTCAAAGCTGTCAGTTCAGATGACATGAACCAGCAACTGAATCAATTGAAGCAGAATCAAAGTGAGTTTTAAAATATCGGTTTGGATTTAGCATAACCTAATAAAACTCAGGGCAAAACGCCGTTACTGATACTCTTGCTGCTCTTGTCTACGACGTGAATGCCACAACCGAAGTGCTCCGTCGTGGTCAACGCGGTCGTGATGGAGAAGATGGAAGCAAGAAGAGAAAGGAGGAAATCGAGTATACACTGAGACTAACACCAGCTCCAGAGGAGCAGATTCCACAAAGGCCAAAGATTCGTAAGTTGAACTTGAATGAGATTCTATCATTGAAGTTTTTTTTCAGCAGAAGATGACCATTTGGAAAAGGACGACTACTCTCGTGAGTACGGATTGCAAATGACCGAAGAAACCGACAGTCTTCGTCGTCGTCGTGCCAGGAGCACAACTCCACGTAGAACTCTTCACATCTCCGGCTCCCCACCACCACCACCACCGGCAGTTTGTGCCTATTGTAGTGAGGAAATCGATGGTGCAATTTTGACTGCATTGGCACCCAACTCGGAACGAGCTCAAAAGTTCCACACCAACCACTTCATGTGCACTTATTGTCAAAAAGCGCTGAACATGCACGGAACGTTCCGCGAACACGATCGTAAACCATATTGTCATGATTGCTTCTACAAACTTTACAATGGACTTCAATATGCACCGGATGACCATCAAGCGGCTATTGAGAAACTCATCTAATTTCTTTGACTTTATTATCAATGTGTGTGTTTCTTTTTTTCTTGATGAACGATTCAAATCATAGTTTTTTATTTTGAAGGGAAGAAAACCTGGGAAAAGAGGTTCCTTTGGGCTCAGGGAGCAGTGAGGGTCAAAGGCGCACTTGTCGCCATGGCAACCTTGCATGCGCGTGCCTTGTGCCTCCTTTTCATCTGCCTCCACAATCCGCTGCAGTTCTCCTCCTTTAGCAATCTTTTACTCAAATAATTTGCTTATTATTAGACTAAGTTGTAATAGCACTAAAATGATTTTTCGGTGTACCACATTTTTCGGTATTCTCTTACAAAGGAAGTGTTTTTAGACACCGCTTGGAAATTTTCTGAAAGTTTACTCATAGGTACTTTTCGAGTCGCTGAAAAAATGGTGCAATTTTCAAAATATTGCAAGTTTGCCGCCTAATATTCTTGTGCTGATTGTTTTATCAAGATTCCAGCCAGAAAAAAAAAACTGAAAAAGGGGCCATGAATTCTTTCGAAATCGTACGATCTCTGCTTGACGGCCTAGCTTTTCGAGTCGCCATAACAATTTTCTGGATCAATATGGGCAGAAAAAATTTTACCACTTTTCTCTGCATACTCGATAGTACTTATGAGCAAATTTTTAGAAAATTCCCAAGCGGTGTCTAAAAATACTTCGCTTGTTAGACTCCCTCCCCCTTGCTACAGATTACTTTGTATTTCATAAACTCAAGCTTTATATTAGCATTCAGAGAATCATGTCCTCCAAACCAGACCCGGCCACAAAATGGACTCATCCGGTCAACATTAACAATTGTGAAGTTCACTGTCCATCGACCTGTACAACCCTAGGCCCAGTTCTCATGTCGAATAATGAGACAAAACTGATTGTCGCTCATGGGCTAAATCGTGGCATGAACCTGAAATTGACAGTATTTTCGGGGCTCGAGCAAGAAATGGAAAGCTCTTTAGCCGACCCACCGACAGCTATCATGCACTTTGTCAATGAGAAGGTTTGCCTAAATTAAAACTATTTGAATTGAAAAAAGAGCTTGAATTTCAGAATACGATACCAAACTTGGCCGTTGCTGCTGGGCCTTCCATACTTGTATACAAAAACTTGAAACCATTTTACAAGGTGACCTGAAACTATTAAAAAAATAATTTTGTCTTACAGTTCACCGCACCATCCTCTCCAGTCAACGGGACTGAAAATGAAATATGGAAAGCAATTGCAACAGGCAAAATCAATAGTAATTCCATGCTCGCAGCACTTCAACGACTAAGTGAAGAGCAGTCCTTCTCGAGACTCACTCCAATGACTCAAACGTTTCTCATGTCAGATAAAGAATATCAGAATGCGTTGATCGAGCGATACGGGGCGAAGATTACGAATTGTGTAAGTCATTGGAGGATTACTGTACCAGAATAAAAATTTCAGCCAACAATAACATGCATGACAAAGATTGTGAGATCATCAGCAGAGGGATTGGATGTCATGGTGATTGGCACGGAACATTGTGATGTGTTCTTCATCGACGCCCAGGCCTACACCGTTGTTCAAACTGTGAAACTTCCTTCGGTCCCTGTAGTCGTACAGGGTTACGGTGAGAATATAAAGTAGGATTAGGATCACAGTCATTTTTTAAATTTACTCAAATGATCGTCCCAATTCTATTGTTTACGAAAATAACAATATTTTTGCACAAAAAACGTTAAAAAATCGATTTTCGCCTGAAATTTTTTCTAATCTATTTCAATGAATGTAGAATTTTTCGCTGATTTGAATGCACCTAATATCGCCACTAAAACTGCATTTTGAAGCGAGTCATGAGCGTTTGAAGTTTCAGTAAGAGAGACGCAGAGAAAGCAGACACTCTCGTTGTCGTAGAGACGCAGAGAAACGAGACAGTGTCTGCGTCTCTCACTAAATGTTCAAACGCTCATAACTCGCTTCAAAATCCGGTCTTAGTGGCGATATTAGGTGCATTCGAATCAGCGAAAAATTCTACATTGAAACGGGTGAGAAAAAATGAAAGTTGGCGTTTTGAAAATAGATTTTCTCGAGTTTTAGCGATTTTTGTGCGAGAATATTGTTGTTTTCGTGAATACTGGAATTGGGACGATCATTTGAGAAAATAAAGAAAATGACTGTAATCCTACTTTAATTGACCTTTATTTGGTACCAATTTTTGTTTCTCAGGATTTTTTGATGTGGACTGGCGCGTCTTCGTTCAAACTCGCGATTCTCTGGTTTATAACATTAAGAGGGAAACAGAAGATCCGAAACCGATTATCATTTCACAGAGCATGATCACTTCGATGGTTTTGGTGAATAAATATGTGAGAGTTCTCACTTTGCTGGAAAAAAAAAACTTTGAACATGTTCAGATCGTCTACGCTACCACTGAAAACGTTATTACATTCACCAATTTTAAGGGGAAGAAGATTAACTCGGTGAAATGCAATGATAAAGTTTGTAAAAATAGACACCCTGAATCCAAAAAGTTCTTTCCAGATAAAAATGCTTGAGCCCTTCAACTACCCCAGCAAACAGCTTACCGCTGTGATTGCAGTCTTTGAAAAGGAAATTCGAATGTACACTGAAAATCACTTGGTGGATGTAACCATGTACGAGAAGTCTTTGTCTTGGGTCAAATTCGGAACATATGGGCGAGAAGATAGTACTCTTCTGGTGTGCTTTAAAGGTTTGCTAGATTTGTAATCAAAATTTAATAATTTAAATTTCAGACGGAGGCATTTCTATTCAGATATTCCGCCGAAATGCCAATTTCGATAAACGCAAGGATTTCAACGATGTACAACCATCGCACGCTTTGAAACTTCAAATCCCGAAAAAGACAAAGATTTTCATCGACCAGACACAGAGAGAAGCAGAGTACGGTAACAAGATTCATCAGGTAACATTTGAGACAATGTTTCTCAAATGAAACCAATAATTTTGTAGGCTTACCAAAAACATTTGTTCAACTTGCGATTCAAAATCGCTGAAAACTATCAAGCGTTGACGGCCACCGCTACAGCGACGGTGTCCACCACTTCAGTTCTTCCAGTTGAGATCGCTGTGGATATTAATGGATTTGGCCCAAGACATCGAATGACAATTCGTCTGCTGTCTGCAAGGTGTGTAGAATGTTCAGAAAGTTGATAGGAGTTTTCTGTGGAAATAGGTCAACTTAGAGGGTCTAAAAAATGGTTTCCAGGAGTTCGATTTTTCTGAATTTTTGTAGGTGAATCAAGCAAATCTAGAACTACAATTTTGTTGTTAAACATTTTTTCATAGGACCACAATCCAGTTAGCTAGACCGATTTAACTGACGTCACCTCGAAACATTTTGGAGCCTTTTGACTCCTACGCGATAATACTGCCCAAATGAATGACTTCACTAGTTGACATAGGTCAACTTTGAGGGTCTAAAAAAGTGGTTTCCAGTAATCCAATTTTTTTGAATTTTTTTAGGTGTATAAAGCAAATCAAGAACTCTGTTTTTGTAGTTGACAACTTTCCAGTAGGATCTCGTTCCAGTTAGTTATCTTACGTGGAAGCCATATGGCTCCAAAATTAGACGAAATTCGAGGTGACGTCAGTCAACTTGGCCTAACTAACTGGATCGTGGTCCTATGAGAAAGGTGTCAACTACAAAAATAGAGTTCTTGAGTTGCTCTATACACCCACCAAGTTTCACAAGGGGCTTCCTCGAACTCTTGAGTTGAACTTTTTCTGAAACTTCGTCCCTAGACTAAGTCGACCCTGAAAACCCCAAATCTGCAATAAAAAGTGGCCAAATGTTTACGTAACTCGAGATATGAGCCCTCAAAGTTGCAGCTAACAGTGCTTTTAGCGTACTTTGAGAACCCATAACTTGGCTCAAAATCACTTTCAGAAGGTCTAGTTTTTTGTTTTGTACTCAGAATTTTATACCAAACAATGTCCTATACTTTTTTGTAGAAAAAAATTTTGAGCCAGAACAACGAAAATTTCCGACCAAATGGGTGCGGATTGCTTGTTTTGCCATTTCTTTTCGTCCAATTTGGTGATTGAAAGTTGAAATCAAAAGATAAATGTTTGCAAAAATGTGTTCATGAATTTCATGTATTTTTCTGTCGGTTAGGAACCTTTTTATAGGTCAAATGATGACTGAAAATCCTAGAAGGTTTTTGGGCCTAAACAGGTCAGCCAAGTAAAAAAAAGTTCGGAAAATGTCATGAAACTTCAAAAAACCTTGTTACAAACATATATAGTTTGTTTCATTCCATCATTTAGGGAATTGGAAAAATAAAGTTGGTAACTCCAGATTGATCGAAAAATTTCCCACCCAAATGGTGGCAAAATTTCAAAGTTTTGGCTCAAAAATGTTTTTGTTCAAAAAGTATTGGACTTTGCTGATCGGCAAATTCTGAGTCTAATACGAAAAACTAGACCTTCTGAAAGTGATTTTGAGCTGAGATATGGGTCTTCAAAGTACCCCAATTTTAGTACTGACCTCAACTTTGATGGCTCATATCTTGAGTTGCGTGAACATTTGGCCACTTTTTATTGCAGATTTGGGCTTTTCAGGGTCAACTTAGTCTAGGACCGAAGTTTCAGAAAAAGTTCAACTCAAGAGTTCGAGGAAGCCCCTTGTCAGAAGAATTGGACATCTGGAAACCATTTTTTCAGACCCTCAACGTTGACTTATTTTGAGCTGTGTGCACATTTTCTGTTGGCCAGTACTATAAAAGATTTTTTCAGTAAACAAAATCTCTACGATATGGATATCTCATTCATCAACGATATCGACGTCTACGAGATCGATACCCCCGTGATTCCGGTTAGTGTATTGGTGCCTGGCAAACCATACACATTCACCACACTTCTCACATGCAAGGATCCAGAAAAGGTAAAATTTTGGCCCGGCCCAGAAAGCCCGTGTTTGCCTAGGTTTTTAAAATCCTGATATACAAAAATATGTTTTACACCGGCAAATTTTCAAAATTACGTTCTAAAACGTCCAAATCCAAAAGATACGTTTTTTACCGTTAAAATCTGACAATTACGCTTATGACCATTAAAATCGAAAAACTACGTTATTACTAACTAAGATCCGAAAATTACGTTTTTCACCGTCAAAATCCCAAAATTACGTTTCACACCGTCAAAATCCAAAAATTCCGTATTTTTTATATGCTTTCCCATAGATTTTTTTCCAATAAATATCGTGTCCCAAATTCTCTGAATTACTGTAACATGACAGTAGACTTTTCAAAGATTTGGTTTTCGAGCGCTCCTGGGCCTGGCTAGCCTGTAGTTTGGCATTCCCAGCTTCTTCAAAATACATCTTTCTTTACAGTCTTCAACCAGCGAAGTACGTGTTCTGCTAATTCATCTCAAAAGGGCCACTCCCATCGTGACCGCGGTCATCAAGATGCCATTCAGCGAATTCCCCATTGAGTAGCTCCAATTTCCTGTTCGCTCTCTGCATTTCTCTATTTATGCTCCTCCATATGAACATCATGCCATCTCACTGGTGTGGTCTGCTCACTTTTCTTATCTTTAAGTGTTTTCGCTTTTCTCTTTATTGATAAAAGAGTTTCCTTTTAGTTTTCAGTCCACTATGAGCATGATCACCTTAACTCGCACTGGGGCCCATGAAAATGTGGCTCTTGTCACTCTGAACAGACCGAATGCTCTGAATGCTCTTTGCCGTCAGCTAATGCAAGAGTTGTCTGAAACACTACTCCAAGTGGAGAACGATTCGACATACAATGTAATTGTGTTGACGGGAAGTGAGAAGGCGTTCGCTGCTGGAGCCGATATTAAGGAGATGGCAAAGTTGGAGTTCTCGGATGTTTTTCAAAAAGATGGGTAGGTTTTATTTTATTTTGAAAGTTTATGATTTTTACATGTTTAGTATGCTAGGTAAGATCCTTAAATTAGTATTACACTCTTTTTTTCTCAAATGATCGTCCCAAGTCCAGTATTTACGAAAATATCAATACTTTTTGCACAAAAATCGTTTAAACTCGAGAAAATCATTTTTCAAAAGGTCAACTTACATTTTTTCTAACCTATTTCAAAAAATGTAGAATTTTTCGCCGATTTGAAAGCACCCAATATCGCTGGTCAAAACGCATTTTGAAGCGATTTATGAGCGTTTGACGATTTGTGAGAGACGCAGACACCGTCTCGTTTCTCTGCGTCTCTACGACAACGAGAGCGTCTGCTTTCTCTGCGTCTCTCTTACTGAAACTTCAAATGCTTATAACTCGCTTCAAAATGCGGTTTTAGTGGCGATATTAGGTGCATTCGAATCAGCGAAAAATTCTACATTCATTGAAACAGGTTAGAAAAAAAATTCAGGTGAAAATCGATTTTTTAACGATTTTCGCGCAATAAGATAGTTATTTTCGTAAATAATGGAATTGATACGATAATTTGAGAAAATTAAAAAAAACGAGTGTAATCCTAATTTAGACTCGAGAAAATCAATTTCCAAAAGGCCAACTTACATTTTTTCTAATCTATTTCAAAAAATTTAGGATTTTTCGCTGATTCGAACGCACCTAATATCGATGCTCAAAACGCAATATAAACATTTTTATGAATGAATTTTGACTTGTCGCGCGCGTCGCTGCCGACTTACAATCTGCTGTCGCGCTCGCCGCTGCCGACTCATTTTTTGACAATTTTAATTCCAGATTCTTCGCCAACTGGGACACTCTATCACACATTTCTAAACCGGTAATCGCTGCTGTAAACGGTTTCGCATTGGGCGGCGGAACCGAATTGGCCCTCATGTGTGACATTGTTTATGCTGGAGAGAACGCGGTTTTCGGACAGCCAGAAGTTTCCATCGGAACGATTCCAGGCTTGGGAGGAACGCAAAGATGGCCTAGATTCACGAACAAGTCTATTGCTATGGAGGTAATTGTCAGGAAGTTATTTTTGAGCTATCAAATTTTTCTTAGATCTGCCTAACTGGCGATCGCTTAACTGCTCAAGATGCCAAGGAAGTTGGCCTTGTCAGCAAAGTTTTCTCAACTCAACAGGTGGTTTCGGAAGCTGTTCTTCTGGCTGATAGAATTGCTAAAAACTCTCCAATTATTGTGAAAACTGTCAAAAGATCTCTCAACTCTGCGTATGAGACCTCATTGAGCCAAGGTCTTCAAACAGAAAAGCAATTATTCCAATCGACATTTGCCACTCACGATCGTCGCGAAGGAATGACTGCGTTTGCTGAGAAAAGGGCTGCAAAGTGGGAGGGTAACTAAACTTGAATAAATTATTTTCATTTTGAAACCCTATAATCATCTTTGATAATCAAGTAAAGCGGGAAAACAGTCTAGGAAAACAAAAAAACAAATACTTCAATAAGTTAATGATGATGTCCCCTATGATCATGTGAGTGTCCATGATGATCGTGAGAATGCCCGTGCTGCTTTTTATTATCTCTTATCACAGATCCGCGAACTACCTAAAAAAACACAGAATTTTATGAACAAAAGGAATCTTTCACCTACCGTATAACCAGATTTATAACCGGCGCACAATTGTTGTATCTTGTGTGCAAATGCCTTCTTCTCTACCTGCACCGTTGAATGGGATGCTCCAATGTTTTTCAGAATGTTGGCCACCCGATGTCGAACCATTTGAGCGTTAGCCTCATCTTGCACTTGAACGTGCACACTTGCTACGTTCATATCGTTATGCTGCCACATATGGGCATTCGAATAAGATTCTACATGATCGATCTGAAAAAAGTTTGTATAGCTCAATTATAAGAGCGAAGAAAACTCTCACCTCTAGAATCTCGTTGACGTGATACTCGAACTCATCCTCGTCAGGAACATCTTGCAGCAGAGTATTTACAGATGAGACCAAGAGTGGGTAAACAGATCCAATGATGAGAAGTGAGAGAATGAGAGAACACAGAGGATCTACCCAAACCCAACCGAACCATTGGATTAGTAGAGTGGAGATAATAACGAATACAGATCCGAGAGTATCTGCTAACACATGAAGGAAGACTCCTTGCATATTAGCGTTTCCATGTGAGTGTCCATGAGATCCGCCTCCATGAGAATGTCCATGACTTGATCCACCGTGAGAGTGACCGTGCTCTCCGAGAGAATACATTCCGAAAAGATTCACAAGCAGTCCGGAAATAGCCACAAAAAGTAATCGATCGGTGTTGATGTTTGGTGGATCGAATAGTCTTTCGAGTGCTTCAATCAAGATGAATAAGGCGATGACGCACAGGAAGAGGGCATTGATGAATCCAGATAGAATCTGAAAGCGAAGAATTATTGAAATGACTATTTATATAATATCTATTACCTCAACTCGCCCAAAACCGAATGTGAAATGCTTCGATGGAGGCCATCTCGCCATTACACTTGCCACCAGTCCCATAACCAGAGCACTACAATCGAAGAGCATGTGGAATCCATCGGATATCAATCCCAAACTATTCGTCCAGAAACCATAAAGAAACTCGATGCCACAGAATCCCAGGTTCACACAAAGAAAATAGAAGATTCTCCGAGAATCGTTGTTCGCCAGAATCTCATGCAAAGTATCTTTTATGAATCGCATCAAAGATTTCGAAGTTTTCTGAAGGAACGCTTCGCCGTAGGTGAACAGTGGTAGACCGGTGTTGGAAATTCCGACGAATTGGCCTCCTCTATGCTTCGGTTGATTCGAGTGGGTCAATGAAATAGTAGCTGAAAACGGACTTATAAAAACTATAAAAACTGCAAAATCTTACCGAGAATAAAGCAAACCATGGTAATTGAAACTCCTCCAGTCAACGCATGATCACCGAGATGTTGTTGGCCGTACCACAAGTAGGCTAGCCCAAAAGAGCACGCGAACATTGTGACAGAGGACCAACGCGCAGCGGCCATGATTGGATCAGCCACATGTTGGAAACAGATGCTTTCAGCGTAGAAGTCAAGAACGAAAACGAAAACGGCAACGACGACGAGGAGAATTGCATATTCGAAAAATCCCATTGAAGCAAGAGAACTTGTTGAGAGAGCCCACGAAAGAACAGCCAATGGAGTTAGGCAAACAGCACTGCCAGCCTGAAGAAACCATTTGTAGGTTGCATTTTTTTCGAATTTGAAATACTCACCGTCACCAAAGTGTGAAGCCGTTTTGCACCACCCACTTCCACAGCCATATGCCGGAACGTTGTTTCGTAGGCGATACGAAGAAACAGAGCAATCATGAGAATACAAAGACCTCCTTTATGATCGGCCATTCCGAATAATCCGATGAGGTGGTAGAATAAATGATTGAGTCCACTGTGATGAGCATGTGTTGTATCTGAAAAAGCCAATTTGCTTCGATAATAAATATAAAAAACCCACGATGAGGATCTTCAATAGTTCCATCTCTATCCATCAAAAAAAGACAAACGAATCCGATAATTAACAGAAAGAATCCACGTGTTTTTGATGTTGTCGACGCAGCTCCTCCTTTGAAGAAAGAGACGATTGCGGAGAGCAAAACTGTTGAACTGAGTTCGAAAACCAATACACTTCGCAAAGGACCACACAGTGTGATTCCATAAAACCATAGAATTTCAATAATGCCATTCAACAGAGACAGTTTCAAAATTAACGGTAGCACTCCTCGTTTAAGCGACTTTCCCGCTGACAATGGTTTTTGAAGAGGAAACAGGATACATGTACATCTGAAATGGTTGGGCTGATATTCAGGATGATTCTTGTTAATTAGTAAAAGACTCACATTATTTTACACAACCAGAGGAGATTTACAATGTGCGAACTCTTGGCGAGAATGTCGACGAAGAATATTCCAATGCATCGTAGGATTTTCGTCAATACTAGAACTACAAAATATGACGCCGACCTGAAAAAAATATTTAAAAATTAATCTACAATTCAACTTCTTACCTGGATGATTGTGTTGGTGTGAAATTTCTGTCATCCTTTTTCACAAAGTCCTGGGCTAGCATAGTTTTAAAATAATGTTTGAAATTTCAGTGGGTTCGCGAATTTTCCAAAAACTCCAAAAATCCTAGGAATAAATTAGTTTTACAGGGGATATCTTGACATCACAGCTCCGTTTCAGTGAATAAATAGAGTGAAGTTCCAAAATTTAAAAGTGTGCATGCGTGCGTCGCGGTGTTTGCACCGAAAACCACGGAGACGCATCAAACCTGACGACAGCTCGCATTGAATGCTTTATTTTAGTACACGTATAATTATCTGAAATCCAGTTAAGACTGAAATTTTCCGGTAAAAATTTTTGTGAGATATTCTATATGGTATTTGGCATGTTCTCACCAAGTTTCGTCAGTTTCCATAGAGTTATAAATTTTTTAGACCGATTTTAAATAATTTCATTGTTTTTTTTCAGAATGACTTCTCTACTTTGGTTATCAATCCTTCTGCTAGTGATATGTAGCATATCACTTGAAGCCGAAAAAATCGATGACTCTATTCACTACTATATCTCGTTCACCAGTGATTCGTCTATTATCAAAGAACCTCCACCACTTGAAGAAAGGGAATTGTCGGATGATTATGTGAAGATTATGTCGAAGAACAACGAACGATTTGTCTGTAAATTACCACAAATCGTGCCGGAAGAAATAAAAAATGTAGATTATGACGGACCCACTGTGGGAAAATTGCTGGAAACTATTTTATACAAAGAGAAAATGTGCTCCTACTTGATTGATGTTTATTGGACTTATCAGGTGATATTTTTTGTTTTTCTTTTGCATTTTTGCATTGATTTTCTATGCAGGTTTGCCATGGACGCTACGTTATTCAATACCACGAGGATAAATTGCTGACCGGCCAGATCGATAGGACTGAGTACTATCTTGGAAACTTCGACGCTGCCTTGACGGCATCCACAAATGAACAAGTGAAACCACAAACACGAAGAATCGAAAACGAAGATTATCCATACTACTCAGTTTCCTATAACCATGGTACCACTTGCGATGTGACTGGAAAACCAAGAATCACCGATGTCGTCTATATTTGTGTGGAGAAAGTTCAGCACAAGATCCTGTCTGTCACTGAAGTCTCATCTTGCCATTACGAAATCGTTATCATGACTGATTTGTTATGCAGACATCCAGAATATCGATTAACGGAGAAGAAGGATCATAAGATTTTGTGCTGGAACGAGGACGCAAAAAACGAGAATGAAGCCAAGCCAATGACTCTTCAGAGGCTCGATGACTTTCATGATTCTACTTTCAAAAGAGAATACACGATAAATGAAGCACAAACAGATGTAGAAGAACAAGAGGAGGAATTTGTTATCGATGAGAAAGCGTTTGAAAAATTGAAAGAATCTCAGCAACCATCCGGATGGATCTTCGGAAGGACGAAGAGGTGAATTTCTATCTTGTTTATTTTCTTCACAAAAAGAATTAGCTTCAGATTCAAAAACAAAGATTCACTAGCAAACGCTCCATCTGTAGTTCATCACACTGTGAATCGCATCATAACTGGAGAAGATTGCATTGTTGGAGGTACCGGATGGTGGAAATACGAGTTTTGTTATGGAAAGCATGTTATTCAATTTCACGAGGATGCAAATGGTCAGCGATCGGATATACTTTTGGGACTGTTCGACGAGGTTGTTCACAAAGAATGGGTCAAGCTTGAGCCCAAGTCCAGAGGGGCTATTATGGTAAGCAGTGTACGACAGACTTGGCAAACCGGGCCAGCGATTTTCTCCCTTAAAAACAGAGATTTTTCAATCGAAATTTATATGAAAATGTAGAACTCAATAAGATCTACAAAATGATATACAAAACCATAATATTTATTCACTCGATTTCGTGATGCTTCCCCAAAAACGCCCGGTCCACCTGATTCGAATTCGTTTCGCAGGCCCGGGTATTTAACGATAACCAATCCAAAATTGAGTCAATAAACCTAGCCATTTTCAATGTCTTTTTGTAGAGTTTCGATTAAAAAACCTCTGTTTATATGGGAGAAAATCGCCGGCCCGGTTTGCCGAGTCTGGTTTATGAACGAGTTTCAAAAAAATTGCATTTCTTTTAGGGTAACGACCAAATCATGCAACTGAATCATATATACTCCAAAGGAGACATTTGTGATGAGACTCAAGCACATAGAGACGTTGAAGTAAGGATTCGATGTGCTACTGCCGATCACAGTGCTCTCGCTTTCTCGATGCACCTCACTGAGCCGAAAACATGCCAATATGTGCTCACAATCGACAGTGAGAGATTCTGTGAACCTCTACAATTCGCTGACGATTTCGGTCTTATCGAGCTCGTTCCAGCCAACGGGGCGAACGTCCCTGAGCCAACGACTACAGAAGAAGACGATGGTGTTGTGGAAGACGAAGAAGAAGTCGATCATGAAGAGGACGGAGAAGATATAAAAATTCATGAAGAGTTGTAACTCATCCTGTAACCTTTTGCTCTTTTCTGAAACTTGTTAAGTTCAGTCCATCGTTAATCTTGTTTTATATGATACTGGTTCATCTTCCTCTTGCTGCTGTGATGATAGCTTTCTTGCAATACTGAACACTTGTCAGTTAGTGTGTAAATAAATTTTAATTTTTGAATGTTCAGAACAAAAGAGAGAGAAACATTGTGGAACTAATCTGTATCTTTCTTCCTTTCTTTTTTCTATCTCTCATTTTTTTTCGATGCCATCCCTCCAAGCGACATCATGCCATCAAATCGGAGACGCCGACAAAAATACATGACAGCCTCAGGCTGCTGTAGTGAGCAAGAAAGCTCTCAGAGCCTCCTACACACTCGAAAAGTGAGAGATAGAGAGAGGGAAACCCAAGGCGCCGCGCCTTTCCACCAACTAACTACGCGCACATCTTTTTCACCCCAAATATCAGTAAGAGAGTGGAAGACGGAGAGTCTCAGACTAGTCAGAGACACTGCCATTGAAATGTCCCAAATTGGAGAGTGAGGTCCCTATTCTGGTCCCTTGTGTAAGACCCCCTCCAGTAGCTTCTGGTGCCCCCTTTTTTCCAATGCATGCATCAGTAGTCTCTGCTGCTGCCCCACATCATTTTCTTTTCTGTGTGCACTTTCACTTTTTCTTCTTCCTCTCTCTCGAGAGAGAAAAGAATAGGGTCCCATTTCTCATTCCTTTTTCGTTTTCATTGTTTTTTTTCGGAAGCTGTAGTCTTTTTGAGTAGTCGGGATTTAGGATTCAAATGATTCTATTTCTGGTATTTAACACTCAAAATCTTTTCACAGTTATTAGCATCTCAATAGTTTTTTTTTTCAATCTGAAAGCATCTTTGAACTGAAGAATAAAACATACAGTACTAGCCAAAAATAATGCGCACCCTGGCATTTCTTTTGTGAAATTAGGTCACTTTGAGGGTCAGAAAATGTGGTTTCCAGGAATCCGATTTTTCTGAAATTTTGAGGTTGTATAGAGCAACTCTAGAACTCTATTTTTGTAGTTGACTACTTTTTCATAAGACTCCAATCCAGCGAGCTAGGCCAAGTTGACTGGGGTCAGTGTTAATTTTGTCTAATTTTGGAGCCTTTCGGCTTCAGCGCGTCTTAACTAACCGGATCGTGGTCCTATGAAAAACTTGTCAACTACAAAAGTTAAGTTCTAGAGGTGCTTGATACATCCACGAAAATTCAGAAAAATCGAATTTCCGGAACCCACTTTTCAGACTCTAAAGTTGACCTATTTATACCAGAACGCGAATTCATTTTTGAATGTAACTAAATACCGTAAAATCTCTAATAAAACGGCACTCTGATAGTTAACTTTCGAGAGTCCGCACGACCGCAGTTTTAGTTTTCTTGCGGTAAAACTTCTAGCAAACAAAAATAGATTCTTCAGCTACAAAACGCACTATTTTTGATTTTCAGAAAGTTAATTATATTCTCATGCGCAGGTTTACAAACTCCAGTTTTCAGTGTCCCTGTATTAGAGGTTTTCCGGTATCACGAATCCGGAGAAACGCTTTCACAATATACAGTTTCTGCCTGACTGAGTGAAGAATTGAAGTATGCATTGATTCCCGAAACTATTCTAACATCCCATTGTACATTATTATTGCTTGCAGAATTTCATCATCTTCCTTGTTCCATTCAAAAGTGAGCCCATAAGAATCCTTCCCTTAAATCCCATTTTGCTCTTTTTTCGCTGACTCATACTAGACCCCAAAAACATTCAAATCCCCAAGAGAACCACATTTTTTGCCTCGCACGCATCCAAAAGATTCTATTGTACTTTCACTATTTGATTTCGTTGAACCATGGCTTACATCCGTCCGTATCATCAAGGGAATACTGCTCCTTTTTTTTGGTCAGATGATTTTTTGTTCTTTTCTATCTTTTTTCAAATCCACTGACTCATTTTTATTCTTCAGCTCTTTTCAGAATCATGGCTCCTCTTAAAGTATACGTGGCCAGCGCGACTGCAAACCCGGAGACAAAGTATCGCGTTCAGCGAACGCTAATGATCCTTGATGGATTAGGAATTCCATTCGATTCAATTGACATCACAAAGCCGGAGCATGCTGAACAGAGACGATTCATGAGGGAAAATGCATCAAAGAAGGAAGCGAATGGATCAGTATTGCCTCCACAGTTTTTCTACGAGGAGGAGTATCTTGGGGTTGGTTTTTAAAAAGAAATTTTCATAGCTGACCCATAATCTATAAATTAAGGACTACGAAGACTTTGACACTTCTGTGGAAGCTGACACGATCACTGAGTTTTTGAGGTTGCTACCAGATGCTATTGTAAGTTTTTGTATTCCATTTTTGAATTGATCCTTCCCCATAACACTTTTAACTTGTTTCCCTTTAACCCATACTTACAGGGCAACCGAATTCGTGTGAACGATGCTAACAAGTGTGTTGCTGCATTATTCAGCAAATCGCAAAACAAAGGTTTGTGTGTTTCTAACAGTTCTTGATAGTGTTCTCTAACATTACTAAAGTAGGATTACAGTCATTTTTTATTTACTCAAATGATTTTCCCAATTCCATTATATACAAAAACAACAATATTTTTGCACAAAAATCGTTAAAACTCGAGAAAATCGATTTTCGAATCACCAACTTACATTTTTAAAACCTATTTCAACGAATGTAGAAATTTTCGCTGATTCGAACGCACCTAATATCACTGCTCAAAACGCATTTTGAAGCGAGTTATGAGCGTTTGAACATTTTGTGAGAGACGCAGAGAAAGCAGACGCTCTCGTTGTCGTAGAGACGCAGAGAAACGAGGCAGTGTCGGCGTCTCTCACGAAATGTTCAAACGCTCATAACTCGTTTAAACATGCGGTTTTAGTGGCGATGTTAGGTGCATTCGAATCAGCGAAAAATTCTACATTCGTTGAAACAGGTTAGAAAAAAATTCAGGTGAAAATCGATTTTTTAACGATTTTTGTGCAAAAATATTGTTATTTTCGTAAATAATGCAATTGGGACCATCACTTGAGAAAAAAAAATGACTGTAATCCTACTTTAAATAATTTAGGAGTCAAATGTCACAACTAACGGAGCAGAGGCGCAGGGAGACAATACAGATGGAACAGCTGCAAAATCAGATGAAAAGGCAGAGAAAACAGAAGGGGAAGAAGATGAAGAAGAAGACGAGGAATGGGACGAAGATGAGGACGAAGGTGAAGAAGAAGAGGAACAAGAAGAGAAGAAAGCAGAAGATGGAAACGTTGATGCATCTGAAACAATAACTCTTGCAAAACCAACGAATGAAGAAGCAAAGAAAGAAGAAGAAGAAGAATTGGAAGACGAAGAATTAGAAGGAGAAGATGAGGAATGGGATGAAGAAGAAGAGGAGGAAGAGGAAGCTTAGGAAAATAAATATCGGGTATTTCAGCTGTTTTCTACAATATCAAAGTGATATGACAAGGTTTTGTATTTAGTAAGAGCACAAAATCATGCCATGTTATCCATCTGTGTTTGTCTCTGAATAAACTTTTTATTATTAGTTTCGGAACGTAGATTTTATTGAACTGATCATTAAAAAGCACCATTGAAAATGGAAAATCGGGAAATTCAGAAAAATGTTAAAACGCGGAAACAAGATGTCTATGGTGGCTATGATGCTGACGATGTCGTTTTCTTCTGTACAGTGTTCTTCTACGCTCATCCCATCTACTTATCCATTTGCCCAACTGCGCCTCGTTCAACTTTCTCCATTGGATGTTGAGCTCGATTTGCTCATAAGTCATCTCCATTTTGATTTGACCGTCTTCTTCGAACTGAAAATTTGGAATTTGAGTTTTACACCCGACTATTCAATACCTTTTCACTCTTCAAAAACTCCTTCAGCTCTTCCAGCTCATTCTCGGTGCTCAAAGGTTCGGCAAGACATTTCACACAACTAGCCATTAGGGATCCCTTTCCCAAACTGAAAACAATTATTTCCGGGAAAATAACTATGGAGAATTCTCACATAACATGAAACTCTTGAAAATGATTCTTGAAGTACTTCCAAACTGCGTTCCTTGTGTGTTGATTCAAGGCGAAATATGAGAAGACGCGTGGAATCAGGTTCGGCTTGATTTTGCCTTCCAAGCAGTACTTGAGAACTCTGGAATTTCAGATTGATACTATCTGTTTTTCATGTAAGTCAGGGTTGAGCGGTAACGGATTTTCTGCATTGCATTCAAGTGTGAATACCGTAAAAACTCTATTAGATAGCCACCCCTATTTGAATGCCAGCCTCTAATATAGTGCCACCCCAGACCACCTTTGAACAATAGAGTTCCACCCCCTATTTGAACGCCAGCCCCTAATATAGTGCCACTGCTAATTTGATGTCACAGTGGTCAAATTTACTTGAGTTAACAATATTAAATAACATTTTCTGGTTATTATGCTTTTTTGAAACCCTTTTCAAGGTTAAATGGGGTACTGTATCTGTCAAAGTACTCAATGATCCGCAACGCGTTCAATTTTGTGACCTGTTCAAGTAAAAAATTATCTCCGAAAAAGAAAGTGCCAGCCCCTAATACAGTGCCACCCCAGACATCTCCGAACAATAGAGTGCCATGGCACTCTAATAGAGTTTTTACGGTAACTTTTCTCAGGAGGATCGGTTAAAAATACGGTCAAGAGAAAAATCGTTCCTTATTGAAAAAGCTATCGATTGGTCAAACAATCGTCAAATTTCATCGAGAATGAACAGAGTTATGCCCTGTTTTGAAAAAAGTTGCTGAACACGTTGCCGAAACTGCGGAAATCGGAAAATGTTCAGCAACATGGGGCGTAACTCTGTTAATTCTTGATGAACTTTGACGATTTTTTAACCAATCGATAGCTTTTTAAATAAGGGACGTTTTTTTTGTTGACCGAACTTTTACCCAATCCTCCTGAAAAAAGTTATTCACACTTGAATCCGTTGCCGAAACTCGGTGCCGCTCAACCCTGATGTAAGTATACCTATTGATAAGTGTAACATCATTCGTACTTGTCAATGCTCCAATGATATTATTCTTCTCAGAAGGGCTCACTGCCGCCTTGTACGCCTTCCATATTCTCTCCCAAGCAGTCGTTCCGCCTTGTCGCACACCTTCCATTAGTGCGATCATGTGATGCTCTGGGTTTCTGAAACTGGTGGATTCGGGATAGATGAATTGTGGTAAGTTTTCTCACCTCACTCCACTGCTGACCCATTTGAGATAACGCTGGTAGGCCTGCTTCTTGCAGTCCTTGATTCGAAGACGGCAAGCGACGGCGAACACATCTACCTGGAGCCGCTTTTGGTTCGGTGTGGCGCCCTGCTCATCCCAATCCAATGATTCGTACAATCTCATAATAATGCTCCGTTGAAAATCTTGGAAAATGTCCAAATAGTCAGAATCTTCTATTAGCGATTCAATGGTGCGAAGTTGTTTGCTAACAATAAACCAAGTCATCTTGTCAGTTTCTTCTGAAACTTTTACTCTTAAAAACATCGTGTCACAGAAAACTGACTCTCTATGTACTCTAAGAGATCAAAATATACACTAATGTTGAGAAGTGATGTTTTCGCAAGATCGAATGAATCCACAAGAATCATTGATCGATCTATCGGAGATATAACCTGAACCAATATTAATTGATCGAGTATGGTTTGGAAAAAAACTTACAGTATGATTATTAGCCAATGTTTTTGTAAGTCTACTGTAGGTGTCCTCGTCGTATAGAACTTTGAAGTAACCAACACCTCCAGTGTTCAATAAATGCCAGCCGTTTGAAGTTGTCTCCCAGGTAACTAGAAAACAATCATGATTGAAAAATAGGGCACTTCTAACTACCGTTGTTATCGTTCGGTTGAATCCAATGTAACTTTTTCTCCTCTTCGTCAGAGACACTGAAACACAAATTTGAAATCGAAAAATCTTAAGCTTGCAAAAAAAACCTATAGCTAATTGGAATAGGCCATTTCCAGTCTCCTCGTTTTTCATCAGCTTTGTCACCTTCTGCAAACAAGAATCTCGTCTGATTGTGAACCAAAATTCCATCCTCTGTTCTTTCGACAGTGACCAAGGGATAACCAATTTGAGTTGTGTAAGCCTTAGCAAGGTCGGGAATCGAAACGGTCCCTTGTAGATTTGCATGCTTCTCCACAATCTTCCACAAGTCTACTCCGATTGCGTTATCGTAGGCATACTTGTTCAGGTACTCAATTAATGCCGACTGGAAGTTCTTTTGTCCAGCCATTTCTGCAATCATATGGATGATGGCAGCTGCTTTGTGATAGTTGATGGCGTCAAATAGGTTGAGAAGACTGTCATCGTCGTCAGATTCGATTGCACGAGAACTAAGGAGTCCATCTGGTTCTTGACTAAAGGCGAGGTTCTCAGCGTAGAAACGGCTCATCTGGAAATACATAATGTTTGGAACAACAGTGTCGTAAACAGAGCTAAGCGGCAACGAATTTCGGAAATTCATTCAAATGCGAATAACTTTTTTAGAGGAATCGAGTGAGAATACAGTCAACAAAAATATGTACTTTATTTAAAAAGCTAACGATTGGTTTAAAAATTGTTGAATTTCATCAAAAATTAACAGAATTACGCCCAGTTTGCCAAAAAAAGTTGCCGAAATTGCCGAAATCAGCAACTTTTCGGCAACACAAGGCGTAACTGTTAATTTTCGATGGAATTTGGCGATTTTTGAACCAATCTATAGCGTTTTAAATAAGGTAAATTTTCTCTGTTGACCGTATTTTTACCCGATTCCTCTGAAAAATGTTACTCGCATTTGAATGGATTGTCAAAATTCGTTGCCGCTCATCTCTAGTCGTGAACTCACTATGCTCCATTCCGGGAACAGGTCATCCACACATTTGTATTCCATATAATTAGCGAATCCCTCGTTCAAAAACACTTCATTCCACCAATCCATGGTGACAAGATTTCCAAACCATTGATGAGCGATTTCGTGGCATATGATAAGGGCGATGTGTTCTTTAGCAACAACACTTGCCTTTCGTTCGTTGAATAACAATGCTGAATCACGGAATGTCACGAGTCCCCAGTTCTCCATTGCACCTTCACTGAAGTCATCGAGGGCTAGGAGGTCTATTTTATCAAGTGGATAACTGATATTGAAGTAATGCTCGAAAAACTCCAATGCTCGAATTGTAGTATCCAGTCCGAATTCGGCTTGTCCGACGAGCATATCTTCTGGAGCATACAATCGAACTTCAATTGGTTTTGTTGTGTTTCTCGTTAATCGTTTAATATAGCCATATCCATCTAAAACAGCCACTGCTAGCAGGTAGGTGGACATTTTTACAGATTTCTCGAATTCATCTTTGATCAATCCGTTTTTGTATTCTTTTGAGAGAAGAAGATTCATGTTACTTCTGGCAATATGATTGGAATTTCTGAAAAAATAAGTGTAACATGTTAAGAGGAAATACAAAAATCACCTAACAATTGATACTTGGAACGTTGCTTTAAAATTCGGCTCGTCGAAACATGGCAACATTTTTCTTGCGAAGGTGGGCTCGAATTGAGTAGCAGCTGACTTTCTGTAAAAATTATTTTAGAAACCTTTTCCATTTTTGAACGAACGTTTTCTTTCCATCGGTGCCAACATGTGTGCTGAAATAGAGTCCTTGGAGATCTGACTTCATCTGAAAAAAAACAAACTTTTCCCGATTCAAATTTTTGATCTACATACCTGTGAGCTATATTTGATCTTCAAAACAACGTGTTCTCCTTTACGCAACCGCTTGCTCAATTTCCACGCCCACTGTGTCATCACCGCACATTTAACCTAGATTTGGGAGTTATATAAGAACTCTGAAACCTTGATCAACTCACAAAGTCAGACTTCAACTTGGTTCCCTTCTTGATTATTTCATAGTTGATCATTTCGAGATTTTCAGCATTCAAAATCAACAGTTTCGTATCAGCCTTGATCAATATCCGAATGGCAACCTCTGAATTCACTTCGCCGTTTGTAAGATTCGGATGCAGTGTCAAGTCGTATTCGATTGGTATGGCTGTTCTTGGTAGACGGGATGAATACCAAGTTATATTCGTACACTGCAAAATTTCATTAAAATTCGCTAAAAATTATAGTCTAACCTCTCTGTTCGTCTTTACGAATTTATCCTCGGTTTTTTCTTCCTCTTCTTCTTCTTCTTCTTGTTCGTGCTCTTCTTCCTCTTGCTTTTCCTCATCATCACCTTGGCCTTCTTCATTTGGCGATACTTCTTCTTGATCAATGACTTCAATTTTTTCATCCTTCTTCCCTCTCCTCTTCTTCTTGTTCGTTTCCTCGCTCTTCACCTTTTTCCTTCTCTCTTTTTTCTTCTCTTTTTCTTCGTTTTCCTTAACCGATTGCGATTGAGGTTCGGGTCTATCCTCCTCATCTTCATCGTCTTCAGAACTTTCCATCGTTGATTCTTCCAACTCCACGCTGCTCCCAACACTAGTGAGACTAATCAATGTTGAGTTATCGGTGCCATAACTGTCATCAGAAGATTTCAGAAACGAAGGAATTCGGATTATTGGCGACGAACCATCCGGGAAAAGCATCGCGTGTAGAAATGCTCCAACTGATACTCCAAGGCCAAACATAAGAATTCCAAATGTGATAGCAACGCAGATGCGCGCACGACGGTGAGAGGATCGTTGTCGGTACGGATTACTCGGGGTCCATATGGCTGAAACATTAGCTTATGGGTAGACATTCTCAAATTAAAGGAGGATTCTGGGCAAAAATTTTTATTGTTTTAATAGAGTCAGAATTTTGCGCTGATTCCGAATATCACAACTAAAATGCTCGAAAATATTTCTGAGAGCCAGAAAACGCCGTCAAAGGGGTCGAACGGGCCAAAAGTGCTCCCTTGCTTCTCCTGTGATTTTTATACGACTTTAGTCAAATTGATTTGTTAATTTACATGCCAGAGTGTCATCTAATACTTTTTTTTCAGTGAAATAATGAGAAAATTCGTACAGGTCCGTCAAATTGATAAGCATTTACTGCGGCGTGGCCTAGAAAACTCCGAAAAAAACTCGGCTAAAAGGGAGCGCTTTGGGCGCAATTTTCGCCTCTTTGAGGCGTTTTACGGCTCCGGGAAAAATGTTTTTGAGCATTTTCGTTGTGATATTCGGAATCAGCATGAAATTTTGCATCGATTGAACCATAAACTCATTTTACCCGGAATCCTACTTTAAGAAGTCTAAGAACCTTGCCATCTGAAAAACGCAGTCAACTCACTGAGCCCATCGTGCGTGTCGCCCTCTTCGTAGAGCATCTTGGCTGCACTCGAGGTCGGCGGTGGAGGAGGTGACGATTGCATTCAAATTTTTTGAGATTTTCGTTTTCACATCGACAAACACTATAGTTGGAATACTGAAAGTTAGCGTAAGTTGTAAAGAAATAAGTCACATACATAATTATAAACAACAACAGAGAGTTATGAGACAAAAATAAACAATAGCCCAAAAACAGAAGCTTATAAACTTGTGAAGTGATTCAAGAACAAAAAAGTGAGAGTAGTAACTTTTTCGTGCTTTTTACGACGTTTTGTCTATTTGAGCTTCTGACTCGTCGGCGGGGTAGTTGTGGGAGAGAATGAAACACACAAAAACTTTTTTCTTAATTCTGTTGTTAAATAGACAAGGAAGAATGAGAAGAACAGAAAAGTTAGTAGCATAGGAACTCTGGGGAGTGGAAAATGATAATAGCCAAAAATAGTACATGTATGATCCTGATTTACAAGAATAATATGTCATTGTTATAATATATCATTGTTAAAATCTATTCTTATTCTTCAGAGAATATTAAGAATACTTTAACCGTCCAAGTCAACTAGTGAAGCGTGAAACGTTCGAAACTTTAAGATCATTGACTACTTGAATCGAAAGTTCTCATAGTCAGCTGAAGAGGATAAAAGAACTAACTCGACAAAAAATACCATTGCTCAAACTATTGAACTTGAGGTGTGTGTGTGAACTTGAACTTTTCAGTCATCATCATATATCGGTATCCCCCGTCTACTCTTATCCGATCTTTTTAATATTTACCGACCATAAGAAATGTTTGAAATGCGATCAAGTTACTCTCGCTTTCACTGTTTCGATACCACAAAGAGTCAATAATTTATTCTATATATTTGAGCATTAACAACACACAACGATGTTTTTTTTTTTGAAAGAATCAAAAAGCATGTGCACATAATCGAACCCGTGGAAACATCAATTATCATTAGAGTTGGCACCCAGGAAGAGATTTAAAAATTCATACTGGCTTCTTTGTATTCGGAAGAATCCAAATTGAAAAGATCCTCCAGTTTCCATTGAAGTGTCTCAAAAGTGGGACGCTTATCAGGATCGCTTCTCCAACATTGTTGCATTATGTCGTAGAGTTGTGGAGGGCATCCGGCGGGGCATGGCATACGGTAGCCAGCGTCAACTTGTTGAAGGACTTCGGCGTTCGTCATTCCTACAAGAAACAATATCAATAACGAAGTTTTTTTCTACCGTATTTACTCCAATAGACCGGCACCTCTATATGTCCGGCACCCTATAATACACCGGCAGTCAAATTATAATTTTGAAAAATAAACCAGCACCTCCAATTATCCGGCACCCCAAAAATGAATGAAATTAGAAAGTACTATTTTTTGGAAATTTCAGTTTTTTAATCGGTTTTTACAGAAATTTTTATTTTCACATCATTTTGGATGGTTTTTGCCCTTTATAACTGTTCGAAAAGGCTTTATCATACACATTTTGAGTGAAAAAGCACTAATTTTTCGTTAATTTCTTGATAAATTGTCTCTTTGAAAAATAGACCGGCATCAAAATGAGGACCACAAAAAATAAACCGGCATGCCAGTCTATATTAAAGTAAATACGGTATATTGAAGACTTACCGGGATACGGTAATCGTCCGAATGTTACAATTTCCGTGAGCAATATGCCAAAACTCCAAACATCAGATTTTGTGGTGAATCTGTTGTAATTCGCCGCTTCTGGAGCTGTCCATTTGATCGGGAATCTTGCACCAGTTCTTGCTTCATATTCATTCTCCTTCATCAGAATCCTGGCCAATCCAAAATCGGCAATCTTCACTGACAATGGATTGTTAATGAGAATGTTTCTGGCTGCTAAATCTCTATGAATAAAGTTCATTTCTTCCAGATACGCCATTCCAGCCGCCACCTGGGCAGATATCTCAACCAGTTGGGGCATCTGATACTGTCGGCCGCGTCGTTGTAAAAATGTGAGTAAATTCTCCTGCATCAACTCGGTCACTATAAGAATCGGCTCATCTTTTGTACAAACAGCGTACAAAGACAGCAGTTTTGGGTGCCTCAGTTTCTTCATAATCTGAGCTTCTGCTAAAAAGTCAGTGGGATCCGCGGTTCCTGCTTTCAGTTTTTTCACGGCTACTGGAAGATTCGAATTCCATCGTCCTTCCCATACCTGAAAGGATGAGGAATTTTCAAAACAACAGGTTTCATGTCTCTTTTTGATCCAAAAGCTTTTTTTCTCATGTTTCAATCTCGAAGCTCCCCCGATCGATTTCTTCTAAGATAGGAGGATAAACGAACGGAATTTTTTTCCCTTTCGAAAATGAGCACCTTTTTGCGACAGGAGAAGAAGAAGAACACAAACAAAAAGACAGGGGGCGCCGAGGGAGACAGATCATGGCAGAAAACGACGGATGTGTATTATCCGGTTGTTTTTAAAAAGAGAAACTGGATCGACAGGTGTCTAAATTTGTTTGGGATGCAAAACTTGGTGATGTACTGGAATTAGCAACATATTTAGAGCAGGCTTATGAGTGACGTAGTCTTATCTTTACTAATAACATTTGAAAGCTGTATGATGCAGGTTGTAACTAAGGCCAAGCTAAACCGATTTGGATAAAATTTTCACAGAAAGATTGAAAATTTGTCTAAGTTGATGCCCATATGTTTCGATTTCCCATATCTCAAAAATTGAGCAAGTTACGGCTCTTTTCGTGAATTTTCAGTACTAATTTGGCACCGAAAATGTGTCTCTAACCGTTTCGTATACTCCAAGTCGGTCGATTCTCTTCAAATTTTCACAATTTGTTTCGTATTATCTGAGGATTATGCCCGTCTAATTTGTTTTTTGAAATTCCCATTTTGAAGCGTTCTGGAGCACTTTTTCTGAGCAACTGGTTAAAATACATACAAAAATAGGGACTCAAGATACTGCTAAAAATAATGACCTAAATAGCTAATTATCTAATTAATCATTACCCAAACATTTACGTTTATTTTTCGTTTAATGATGGGTATATTGAGCCTCACGGCAAATGATCAGCACACAAGTGTTGTCTATGCACTCTCTCTCTCTCTCGGTGAATAAATAAACAGATGCTCACCTCTCCAAACTGGCCAGCACCGATTTGTCGAATGAGACGAACCGAACGGCGATCCACTTCCCATTGGTCGTCTGAATAATTAATGTTCACATGTAAATGGAGAAGGATCAAACAGAAAATAACTCACCGTATGTGAATGTAGACGTCTGAGGAGCCTCAGACTTGACACACGGTTTTCCGAGATTCACACAGAGACCGTCTGCTTCTCGTTGATAATGTGCAATTAGGTCGTGTAACGTGGCAAATGGTCGTCGTCTAGCAATGAAATACCCGCCATGATCCAGTTGTCTAATACGGTAGTGCTTGACAGTATCGTTCTCGCGGACTGAAAAGTAAAGTTTTTCAAAGTTATTCTTTCAAGAGATTCGGAATAGAGATGAGCGGCAACGAATTTCGGCAATCCATTCAAATGCGAATAATTTTTTTTCAGAGGAATCGGATGAAAATACGGTCAACAGAGGCAATGTACCTTATTCAAAAAGCTATCGATTGGTTAAAAAATTGTCAAACTTTATCAAAAGAGTTACCTTGTGTTGCCAAAAAGTTGCCGATTTCGACAACTTCGTCAACTTTTTTTTAGGAAAACTGGGCGTGATTCTGTTAATATTTGATGAAATTTGACAATTTTTAACCAATCGATAGCTTTTTAAGTAAGGTACATTTTTTTTTCTGTTGACCGTATTTTCACCCAATTCCTCTGAAAAAGTTATTCGCATTTGAATAAATTGCCGAAACTCGTTGCCGCTAAGCCCTGCTGCAAAGGCTTTCAAATTACTCAGAAAGTTCTTGTTTCAAGATACTCGGAACTCATTCATGAAAATTCCTTTCCAAAGAGTTTGGGGTCTCATTAATTAGTAGAACACCCATTTCGTATCATCCATGATTTGCGGAACTATAAAAGGTCAGGTCGCCCTTTTGCCGCCGCGCCCCTCACTTCTTTTTTCTGCGGTGGTAACCTTGATTATGTCTTCTTTTGACGAGGAAAAACGTGTTTTATCGTTTTATCCCCCCATCCTAGTCACCAAAAGAAAAGGACAAAAACCATTCGAAAAGAAAGCGGTTGGAAAAACGATGAGAAGTAAAAACACTTGAAGTACTGACCTGATAATGAAAAATCATGTTGTTTACTCTCGGAATCCCTGACTAAGTAGGCACCGTGTTCGTTAAGGTTTTGAAGAAGACGTTTTTCAGCATCTATTCGTCGAATATTACCAAAATACCAGCTGAAATGTCAAATGGTTATTATAGTTTCGGTAATAAGCTAGTTACGGTTGCGACTCTATGCTTTTCTCCCTGGCAACATAATTCGATGGAATATAACCTGTCCTTCCTGTTGCTTTGTGCCTTGCAAACCACCAGTCGCCTTGTGTATCATTCAGAATTTCCAGAATCTGAAATATAATATTGCTATTGGTAAAAAAGTGTCCAAACTCACATCATCCTTCTTAAAACTCAAATCGTCATCTGTTCTCGCATCGTACTGGAACAAAGCAATGAAAGTTGTCGATTGAGCAACGTTCTGGTTCTTATCCACTACATTCCCATTGGAAGAAGTTAAAGTGGATGATTGGATCAAACAACCAGAGGCGGAAGGAATGCGTGGATGACTTGGTAGAGTGTCTCGACCTAGTGTGGAAGATGTGTGAGCTGGTGACGTGGCACCCGGCGGATCTTCTTTGCCAATGCAGGATCCCATAGGGCAGGAGAAAGAGTAGATAGGGAACCCAGTAAGTTTGATTAAGCGGGGGTTCTGAAAAATTGACTTATTGAAGAAAAAATTAATTTGAAGAGATTGGAAACATAAGGATTGGAGAGATCTGAACTTTAGTTATACAGAGCTTCAAGAAGGTACCTTAAAACTGACTTGATTGATTTCAAACATTTCAAAAACCTAAAATCAGTAAAACGCTCCAAAGTTCATATCGTTTTGTGGTTTATCAGAAAAAGGTAACATTCGAAAAAAGTGTCATGCAAAACTTTAGAACAGAAAAATCAGTTCATGGAAAAGGATCCAAGAATAATAGAGATAAGAAATTCGGAGTACGGAATCTGAGCATTTGAGGTAAAAATAACTATCGTAAAACCTCTAATAGAAGGACACCCAAGTGAGCTCGAAAAGAGCGCATTCTCAGATTTCTGTGATTCTGAAAATAGTCTAAATCGATTCATTGTCAAAAATAGACTAGGATCAGTATGAAATACGTTATGATTTGTTTCTCAACAATTAGTTAGGGTTAGTTTTTTGAAATTCGAATTTTGAGGTTGAGGAGGTTGGAAGATAGAAGGACATGTCCCCCTTTTAGAGGTTTCATGGTGTCTTAAAAAGAGGATAAAAAGCTGAAAATAAGATGTTCTCTTTCATTCTCTCTTCTCCCTCTACATGATGTGTTTAGCCGGTTTGGTGCTGCCGGTTAGCTATGGGGCAAAAGAGAAAAAGAAGAGGAACTGTATGTATTTTCTTTTTACCTTTCTCCCTCTATTCCTCTCTCTTCTTCTCTGTGTGCGCAACCGAGGTCAGGCATCTCCTCCTCCCATCCATCCATCCATCCGCCGCGCCGCCGTTTAGCAAACATTTGCGGAACGCGCGTGCCTTAAACTTCCTCATAGATTATGCTGATTTGAGAGACACAGATTTACAAAAATGGCAATTTCGACAGCAGCAGCCAGCAGCCAGCGATGGACTTTTCTCGTTCCCTCTCTTATGATGAAAACATCTTCTTTTAGAAGGAAATGGATTAGAATGGGAGGCATGGGAATGAAGAGGGAATTATTGATGTCATTATCAAATTAGTTTACGATAATGTAATACTTGTCATTTTTATTCATAAATTAGATTAACCTTGTAGAAAAGGTAAGTACTATAAAAGATTATCTGAAACATTTTTTAGAAGAGCAAAAAAACAATCCGAATTTTGTCAAAGAGAATCTGTATCTCGAGAGATCGGTGAATTTCTGAAATAACATTATTATACACAGTTCCGTTAACTTGATTTTTTGAGCTACATTCAGGACTCACCTTATAATTGTGCCGGCTACTGGAAACATTTCTGTATGCTTTCCCTGCAAGTATATCAATGTATGAACTGGAGTCATTCATTTGACCTACCTTGTGATTTTTGCTGATCTGCTTGATCAACTTTTCTCCGATTTGATTCATCGCCTCTGGATTATTTTGGAACTTTTGAATATTTTCTAAAATCCGATATTAATTTTTGCCTTATACTTGCCTTACCCAGAATTGATTTCATGTTGTCTTCATCGAAACAGTTGATTGCACTCATAACGACACAGACAAGAAGAAGAATAGTTTTCTGTTACAACTTTCAGATGAACATAACTTATTTTTTCAAGACTTACCATAATAGTACCACAAATAATGGTCAAAAATTGAAGCAGGTATCTGGTATAAAACCTTTTTAGCTACTCGCACTGTCCGCTATGAGAAACGTTGTTTGTACGGCTAGAGGTCACTATTATTTGCTAAAGAGTTGAGGGGCTCAAGGAAAACTATTTTACACAGGAGTTAGAAAATGAACACCAGAAATCTTGCTCTATTTTGATGAGTATAGCAGTTAAAAAAAGATTTGCCTTGGTTTAAGAAATACAGTGCCGCGCATAAGTATATCAACTTTTGGTTTTTTTTGGGATAACTTTTTTTGGGAATAGGAAAACTTCAAATTTTGACACAATAGTTTTGGCATAGTCAGGCACATGTCTGCCAATTGTTATACACATAATATGATACTATCTAAAAAACTGATTGTTTTGTGAGCGAAAAAGTGAGTTGGAAATAAACTGGTATTAAAGTAGGATTACAGTCATTTTTTATTTGTACTCAAATGATCGTCCCAATTCCAGTATTTACGAAAATAACAATATTTTTGCACAAAAATCGTTAAAACTCGAGAAAATCGATTTTCAAAACACCAACTTACATTTTTTCTAATCTATTTCAATGAATGTAGAATTTTTCGCTGATTCGAATGCACTTAATATCGCTGCTCAAAACGCGATATACACTTTTTTATGAACAAAATTGCACTTTGTCGCGCCGCCCACTGCCGATTTAAATCTGCTGTCGCGCTCGCCGCTGAATGCTCATACGTATTCAGCGGGCGGCGCGACAAAGTGCAATTTTGTTCATAAAAAAGTGTATATCGCGTTTTGAGCAGCGATATTAAGTGCATTCGAATCAGCGAAAAATTCTACATTCATTGAAATAGATTAGAAAAAATGTAAGTTGGCGTTTTGAAAATCGATTTTCTCGAGTTTTAACGATTTTTGTGCAAAAATATTGTTACTTTCGTAAATACTGGAATTGGGACGAACATTTGAGTACAAATAAAAAATGACTGTAATCCTACTTTAAGAAATTTTTTGTAAAACATTCATATCTTCATAGAAACAAGGTTTCATGAATTGATTAGTTCTTATTTAATAAAATAAACTTTGTTTCTGTGAATATATAAATGTTTTACCGAAAATTTCTGTAAATTAAATTTTTCTGCCGGATCACCTTTTCGGTCACAAAATCATCAATTTTACAGATATGTGCATAAAAATTGACATACATATTTCTGGTTATGCCAAAAATGTTCGTGGTAGTATTTGAAGTTCAGCAGTTAAACAAATCCGGAAAACTTTATCTGTGTTCATTTTTAGCCTTGGTTTTAGAAATATGCATTTTTTGTTATTTTAGATTTTACAGTACTGCTAGCGTACACCAGTATTTTCACTTTGATTCTCCATTTTTTTTCAGCCTATCAGCATCCTTACCAGTTACAAGGTTTTAATTTCCAGCTTGAAGCATGCAGCCATCAATTCGGAAATCCGGCATCTGAAGTGGTTTCTGTTTTATCCTCCTCCGACCGCCAATCCGATTCCTACACTAATCCTATATGATATCAAAATCTGATTTAGCATCACACACACACACACTCGCATACAAGTGAGCTGAAAAGAAGAATAAAAAAAGAGAAGCAGATTTTTCTCTTCGTATTCATATGCCTCCTACTCTTCCTTTTTTTTTCTTCTATTCTGTCACTAAATCCGAGAGTGAATATATGGGATTTGAGGGTTTTTTTCGAGGACTTCTCCAGTCAACAGCTAAACTGAGATATTTCTCTCACTCCATTTTATATCTGCACTTCCCTCATTTCATATACTATTTCTCCGTCCTTTGTGCTCTTTGCCCTTGGGACAGACACTTTTCGGTGATATGCAAAAGAGTGGGGGAGAAGATGTGAAATCTTCTTTACGCTTTCACTTTTTTTAGTTGTGTACTTTGTAACGAGAATTTAATGTTTTGGATATCCTCTCAAAATTTCAGGAATGATAATTGCTTCTGTCGAGATAACATGTTTCCATATATTTCTAGGATTCCTCATGTTTGCTATTTATTTGGTGAGTTTACTTATTCTTGGCTTCTATGAAAAGTTTTGTGTTTGTTATTGTTGTTAGTTGCACTTGCTAATTTTACAAATTAGCTTCATTTGTACCAAAACTTAGTATTTCTGCTTCGTGAGAATCTTTTGAAGGGGGAGGGAAGTAATTCTGAAATAGGGATACAGTGGCGAAAATAGGTGAGTATACCTTTCTTTTTTAGTGAATAACTTTGCTCAAGCGAGTCCAATCTACTTGAAAATTCGCATGTTTGTAGCCAAAGAGTCTGTGAGTAATATCTATAGTTTTTTGAAAATCAAAATTTGCTCACGGCTCCAGAATTCTACCTGATGTAGGCGTGATTCAAAATGAAAAAAAACTAATTTTTTTCTCAGGTAGACTATAGATATTACTCACAGACTCTTTGGCTACAAACATGCATATTTTCAAGTAAATTGGAGTTGTTTGAGCGAAGTTACTCACTAAAATAGAAACTTATACTCACCTATTTTCGCCACTGTATCTATATATGGATCGACGCAGAATTAATTTTCGGTTCGGAAATTCTCTTGAGCTATAGTCTGAAAATCGCTCTTTCTCGAGATATCCTCGAAAAACAGGTAAAAAATATCAACGTAGAGTGGTCAAATTGGACAAAAATTGCCCAAGAGAATTTGCGATCCGAGAGTGAATTCTGCGTAGATCCATATATAGATATCCCTATTTTAGAATTACTTCACTTCCCCTTTAATCAAGTTTGCATTCAAAGTCAAAAAAAAATATATTTTGTTCTTTTGCCTTGTTATGGATGCTATAAGATATCAATGTTATGTTACAGCTCCTCCACCAAGTCTACCAACAACTAAAACTACGACGTGAACGCAGAGAGCCAAACATTTTTTATCAATTCGAAAAAGTGCCTGGTCTCCACTCGATTGAAATGGAAACATACACTCTATTCTGTGGAGCTCAGGACTACCAACTATTGAGCTCTCGGAAAAGAGCTCGAGTATACAAACAAGATCGTCTGAAAGTTCAACGTCTCCTCCAAAAACTTCTCGAAAATCCAAGAATTCATATACCCGAGAATACGGTAGCGGTTTGTATTCCAACGTGGTGTTCTTCGATAGGAAAACGATTTCACGAGTTCAAATGTACACCTCCAGCACCATATTGCCCGTGTCCGACAATCCTGTCCGAGTTTCATTATACCTATAAAATGGTCTCTGGCAGAATACAAGCAACATTCTATCACAATCGGAGATGTACGTGTCTAGCGGGAATTTGTATTTACATGAGAATACCAAATGAGCCGTGGTTTTTTGGAGAGCTTCCAGAAGAACTCATTCTTGATTTGATGGGTGAGTATGTGAACATACTTAAAATAGGATTACACTCATTTTTTTCTCAAATGATCGTCCCAATTCCAGTATTTCCTAAGATAACAATATTTTTGCACAAAAATCGTTAAAACTCGAAAAAATCGATTTTCAAAACGCCAACTTACATTTTTTTCTAATCTATTTCAATGAATGTAGAATTTTTCGCTGGTTCGAATCTACATAATATTGCTGCTCAATACACAATAGAAACATTTTTATTAACAAAATTGTACTGTGTCGCGCCGACCGCTGCCGACGTATGAGACGGCAGCGGCGAGCGCTACAACAGATTTAAGTCAGCAGCGGCGAGCGCGACAATTGAAAATTTTTTTAATGAAAATGTTTCTATTGCGTTTTGAGCAGCGATATTAGGTGCATTCGAATCAGCGAAAAATCCTACATTCATTGAAATAGGTGAGAAAAAATGTCAGGTGAAAATCGATTTTTTAACGATTTCTGTGCAAAAATATTGTTATTTTCGTAAATACTGGAATTGGGACGATCATTTGAGAAAAAAATGACTGTAATCCTACTTTAACAAGAAAAATTAATGGGGTTACAGGACCGGGCGTCAAGCGGTACACATCACCACGTGGAAGACATCGTCGTCAACCCCTTCCACTTTTTGCCCCCATAAGACCAAGTGCTCCTCCTGTCGAAGACGTTTCTTCTGACGAGTATTCCGATGAAGTGGATTTGCGAGTAGAGGATACTGAAGCCCCACCACCTTATGCATCGGTTTTCGGATCTGTTCGAATGGATTTCTCCTCAAGAATCGATGAGATACCACCGCCTAATTACTTCTCGATATTTGCAAACTCAACAAAACTGTGATCATTGGAACAAATCAAACATTATCGTGGTTAGAATATGTATATCATTTGATCTCAACTTCAGACTATCTCAGGAACTGTTTTTAATAAAATACTTTCATATTGCCCGTGTCCGACAATTCTCTCCGAGTTTCACTATACCTATAAAATGGTGTCAGGCAGAATACAAGCAACATTCTATCACAATCGGAGATGTACATGTCTAGCGGGAATTTGTATTTACATGAGGATACCGAATGAGCCGTGGTTCTTTGGAGAGCTTCCTGAAGAACTCATTCTTGATCTGATGGGTGAGTATGTGAACATACTTAAAGTAGGATTACAGTCTTTTTTTTATTTACTAAAATGATCGTCCCATATCCATTATTTATGAAAATAACAATGTTTTTGCACAAAAATCGTTAAACTCGAGAAAATCCATTTTCAAAACGCTAACTTACATTTTTCTAACCTATTTCAATGAATGTAGAATTTTTCGCTGATTTGAACGCGCCTAATATCGCTGCTCAAAACGCACTTTGAAGCGAGTTATAAGCGTTTGAAGTTTCAGTAAAAGAGACGCAGAGAAAACAGACTCTCTCGTTGTCGAAGAGACGCAGAGAAACAAGGCAGTGTTTGCGCCCCGCACGAAATTTTCGAACGCTCATAAATCGCTTCAAAATGCGTTTTCAGCGACGATATTAGGCGCGTTCGAATCAGCGAAAAATTTTGCATTCATTGGAATAGGTTAGATAAAATTTCAGGTGAAAATCGATTTTTAACGATTTTTGTGCAAAAATATTGTTATTTTCGTAAATTCTGGAGTTGGGACGATCATTTGAGAAAAAAGACTGTATTCCTTCTTTAACAAGAAAAAATCAAAATATTTCCAGGACCAGGCGTCAAGAGGTACACATCACCGCGTGGAAGACATCGTCGTCAGCCTCTTCCACTTTTTGCCCCCATAAGACCAAGTGCTCCTCCTATCGCAGACGTTTCTTCTGACGAGTATTCCGATGAAGTGGATTTGCGAGTAGAGGATACGGAAGCCCCACCACCTTATGCATCGGTTTTCGGATCTGTTCGAATGGATTTCTCCTCAAGAATCGATGAGATACCACCGCCCAATTATTTCTCGATATTTGCAAACTCAACGAAACTGTGATCATTGGAACAAATCAAACATTATCGTGGTTCGAATATATCATTTGATCTCAACTTCAGACTATCTCAGGAACTGTTTTTCTAATTAATAAAAACATTTCATTTTTACTTTCAAAACTCGAGTTCTTCATTCTCCGGCAGGTGCAAAGCTTAATTAGAATAACATCATATTTTCGGTTGCCTACGTTCCACCCCATGTTCCTCTAATAACATCAAAACATAAGTTATAACCGGATTGTTTACGCTCCCACTACACTCCCTCGACCTCCATTTCTGATAGGTTTTCACCATTATTCTACATTTCATGCCGTTTTTGGATTGTCAAAACTTGAACGATTTATTTTACACTTTTCTTCCATTTTTAGTTTTTCCATCTTTATTTTTTGTCATTGAAAACGGGGTGAGTTTGAGCCATGGTTCTGAGGCTCCAGTAGCATGAAGTGGTTTATGATCAGTTTTTTTTGTGTATCGGATTTACATATGAATTAAAACAGTCATCATAAACAGTTCTGAACCCAAAAAAAATTCTTTTCATTCAACAGACCCTATTGATTTTTCAGGCTGCTTACATTCTTGAGATTTCGAAGCAACGAAAAATAGGAAATCTCAAAGTCCAACATCACCATTCTATTGAAGGCGAGAATTTTGACTGTGCAGTAGGTAATGTTAATAAGACAATTTGTGCCATACTTAGGCTAACTTCAATTATAAGATAATGAAACCTATTTTCAGACATAAAAGCTAATTGATTCACAAATGAGTTCCATCGAGAGCTGGTCGAACAAAACTCAAGGACAGCGAAACTTTGACTGTTTCATAAATGGAACAGCACTATTCATGATTTTCGGTTATACATTTGTAGTGAGTTTATTTAATCTAAATCAAGCGGATTGTATTTTTTCAGATTATCCGGTACATTTGTGCACTAACTCGGCGATTTATGAAACTTCTATCGAAAAAGAAAAAAAGTGGCCAGTTTGATAAAAATCTTCTCATTGATTCTTTTTATCAAAAAACAAGTGAATTTTTATAATTCTTTTGGTGATGTGAACTGTAATATTGAAATATAAAGTGAGCATTTCATTCAACATTACAAAAACTTCAAACTTCACAAATAAATAACCTTCATTTTGAATAATTAAACTTTATAGTATTAACCATTCCCCCCCCCCCTTTTATTTCGGTCAGAAGGTCTCCTTTGATTTTTCAAATTTCAAAAGTGGTCAGGTGGTCCCAACGGAGTTTTTTCGTGTGATGGTATGCATTGGTACCTCAAATCACTCGGTGCAAATGATATGAGAAAAGCATCGTAGTCGTAGTGAGCGGAATGTATGGCACTGTTGCACCATAGATTCTTTCCTTTACACTGCTTGCCCTTGTTAACTACAGTGAATGTGTTTATTGGATATTTTGACTGAAATGAACCATTATTTCTCTTTTTCCACCTCCTTATGGTCCTATTACCTGAATGCGTCTAAGAACGCTGCTTTCCGGCTCGTCGTCGCTGTGAACCGTATAACCAATTCGAACGTAACCCAAAACAGAATTCTGAAATAGGTAATAAATTTGATTTTCTATCGAATTCGACCTTTCTTACTTTCTGATGAAGACGGTCGAGGAGGCTGGCCGTCTCGCAACGCCACTCACATCGAAGGTGAACGCATTTGGAAGGATCGGCAAGTACTAGAAACCAGGCTGTGGTAGAGGGAAGTGATGCAAGCAAAAACAGTACAATAGTCAGACGTTTCATTGTCCCACACTGACTCAATAGTCTCCAAATGTAGGCGGTGCACTTTTTTATCGTTGTTGCCAATCAACCTCCCTCTCAGGTCGAACGGGAGCGATGGGTTGTATCGATAAGAAAAGACAGGACTAGAGTTATACTATACATTTTATAAGAATGTTGGCAGAAAATGGAGGAATCTGCCAATATCCTCGAGTTTGCAGTTTGAACGAATGAAAGGAGCTACAAAATGGTATCGAAAAAGAAACAAAGAAATTTAGAATTTCCTGAAACTTTTACCATTTGTTTGTCCTGTTACACGGCGTCCTCAAATAGAAATAGAACACACGCTACTTTTATAGAAATGTTTTTCAAATCTTTTGCAAATTAGTACTGAAAACCCAGTTTTTAAATTGTATTAAATTTCAGAAAGCTAATTTTCAAAATCTGTCTTGGCCAATTTTTCCTAAATAACTTAAAGTTCTCATTGACACAAAAAAAAAACGTCAAAAAACGTTAGGTTTGGAGAAAGTTATTTCAATTCAAATTTAGGCCTGATAATATCCTAAAAGTTGTTTTTCTGCTATATATGGATCAATCCGAAAAATGTTTCTTGACCAAATCGTAGGAAATTCGTGTGCTCATCTTTTGAGCTTAAATTCAAGAAATTAGGTTGAACCTGAGCAGAGTTATTTCAATTTTCATGTTTCCAGTCAACATAAGATATGGTATGGGGCTCTCAGATGACTAAATTTAGGTTCAAAATGATAAGGAAAGAAAGGGTAATTAAAGAAAAAGTAATTTTCTTTCTGCCATTGAATCTTTGTGAAAATGTTGCCAATTTTGAATAGATAGGTCAAAAAGATGCCTGTCTTCCTCAAATTCTACCCAATGGAAAGTTCACGGGAAAATTCTACTGACTTGCTAATTTTCTATTTTCATATGAGGATGCCGCGTGTTGTGGTTAAAAATTCTCATTTTTTAAAATATCTGTTAGTAGAAATTAACGAATAGATAAATGTGGAGACAATTTCTATTTTTTCTTACTTGTTGTTTTCACTTTTCCGTTTTTTTTTTCTTATTACACTTTTTGTGAAGCGAGTTGAAGAGTAAGTGAAGATTCCGAAAAGCATCAGGATACGATGAAAAAGATAGGAAGAAGAAAACGGTGTCTGTGTGTGTTTTCTGTTGTATTTGAGTGATAAATGAGGAGTTGAAGGAACACGGGCAGTTTGAAGTGATTTAGAAAAAATGAGGGGAATTCGGAGGAGTTTGCAGAGATCCGAAGGCTTGATTGAAACTGTAAGAAAATTGAAAAGTGGAAATTAGGAATTTGTACTTTGAAGTATCAAGTGTTTACTCAGAAGTTTTAGTTTTGAAATTTTCTACGTTTCAGGTTTTCAGAAATTAACTTTCTTTTTCAATAATTGTGTTTTGACACAACACAACAAGCTATAGAACAGCTGCCATTAGAAAATACCAGCACAAACCCCACTGACCTTTGACTTTGTGTATTCTTCTCTCACTTCCAATCCTCTTCTTACAATCAACCCCAAAAATTTTTTTTGGCGTATCCCTCATTTTCAATCTTCTATAGGAATCGAGTGTGTCAAACCTACAACTCTCTCTCTCTCTTCCTCGTTCTCAGTGAGTCCCCGAAGCTCGAGAAATAGTATGTAGATCAGAAAGAGAGTGGCAGTTGTTAGTTTGGCAATCTAATGTCTGTCGTTTCGCTGATTTCTACACTATTTCAAAAGTTTTCTTCGGCGTGCCAACTCTTACAGCAGGCGAGGTTTCCGAGGGAAGAAGTCGCGGAAAATACTTGTCGTGGGGGAAATGATAGAAGGGAAAATGAAAAAGTTTGAAGAAGAAGACTTTTCCGATCATCATCAGATACAATACATAATATTTTTGCCTGCAGTTGGGGAAAGAAAATTTGATAAAAAATAATCCATTCAAATCCGGAAATAATTAAAATCTATGTGCCGAGCCTAAATTGTTTAGTGATTTTTGTTTTTATGCTTTTCAGACGTCCTTAAGAAATTCCCAATTCTTGATCTCAAAAAAAATGAGCTCATCATGATCTGATTTTTACCAGCTCACATATCTCCTGATTCTAAAGTCATACCACATTCCACATCAACCCAGTAGACACAGAGAAGTTTCCCGTCACTCGTAAACTCATGTTACACAAAACACACTCACACAACAAGTCAAGCCATCGTCATGGCCCCATCTCTATCATGGTTTTCTGCTGCAATATGTGAAGATAACAGATCAGAATGGAACATTTGGAAGACTTGCTAATTTGTTGCCGACTGATAACATTAATTTCAGAAACTTTGCATATACCGTAAAATCTGTATTAGAAGGGCACCCCAATCAGCTTAAAATGAGCACATTCTTGAAATCTGAACAAATTGAAATTAGTCCTATTAGAATCCTCGTCAAAAGTTGACTAGACAGGTTACAAAATATGTTTCAAATCTCTTCTCCAACAGATTTTACGATACATAAGATGATGGTTGGAAATATGGGAACATTCGAGGGAACTGGAAATATTCGATTTTTAGACTTTGGGATCCTGATGGGAGTGCAGCCATATATGGAACGCGCCGGCCAGACCCCAGCTTCTGCACTTTTTTCTAAAACACAAGAATCGATCCTACTGTAATCTAAGTGCTCCCTCTCTCCATCGGGTACAAATATTCTTCCCGTTGCCCACTTTTTTTGTTGTTACTCTTTTGCTTGAATCTTCTGATATTTCTCTAGAGCCCTCCTCGTAGCGTAGGCGTCTCTGGTATTCTTGGGAAAAAGATGCAGCCGGAGCTGCTTCTTCATCCCAGCCAGAGCTTTACACCTCGTCCTTCTCTTCCTCGATCTGCCTGACGGGAAGAAGAAGAAGAAGAGGAAGGAGAAAAAAAATTGGGCGTGGCTTGCGGGTGCCAACGAAAAGAAGCCGGAGCCGAAACTCATCACTCGCATCGTCAACCTCGACTAAGGGAGCACCGAATAGTTGAGCGTTTAGCAATGGAGCACGAGAAGGATCCAGGATGGCAATATCTTCGCCGCTCGAGAGAGCAAATCTTGGAGGTTCGTTTGTTGTTTTTGAAGTTCTTAAATTAAGTGAACTGTTATTTTGGATTAATGGTATTTTCAACCAGATTTACTGTCTTACTGTGACTCCGAAGCATCGCATTATAAAATATGAACCCCGAACTCAAACTTCATTTTAAAAACCATTGATTTGTTAAAGTTACTTTTTCCATCATTCTAGCATTTTAAATTTCTACCCAACCTATATCTCCCCAATATTTCAGGACCAATCCAAGCCATATGACTCCAAGAAGAACTGCTGGATCCCAGATCCGGAAGAGGGATACCTCGCCGGAGAGATCACCGCCACCAAGGGAGACCAAGTGACCATCGTCACCGCTCGCGGAAATGAGGTCGGTTTTTTCTTGATATGATTAATTTATTCTCCATTTTTCAGGTCACCCTCAAGAAGGAGTTGGTCCAAGAAATGAATCCACCAAAGTTCGAGAAGACCGAGGACATGTCCAACTTGACTTTCCTCAATGACGCCTCCGTCTTGCACAACTTGCGTTCCCGTTACGCTGCCATGCTTATCTACGTAAGTTGCGCCGGGATTCCTTTTTCTGAGTCTAAAACAAAAAACCTGGAACATTGAATTATTTAAATTTGCTTACTGTAGTCATATCAATATACTTTGTATTTTCGGATTACTTTAATTAGACTTACTAGAATTCCTTAAGTTCTGATCTTCAACTTTGATAACTAATTTTCCAACACTTCCCATTTCTCCTTCTTCTTCATTCCCTATGAAATCTATCCCATATTTTCGACTGCTTCTTCTCTCCGACTCCTTCTTCCCGGGAGCTCATCAATTGAGTGGGAGTCTCTGCGTCTCTCGTTTTCTTTACTCTCTTTCTATCTCTTTCTCTCTTCTATCGTCGGGATCTTGGCACACCCGAGAGTATCCTACATGTTACACTGTGGGGCCCTCTCCGTAGGAATGCCTCGATGGCATAGAAAGAGAGAGATAGGATAGGATGTTGGTGAGGATCTATTTTCCTAGGAAAAAGGAGGAGAAGTTTTGAAACAGAAAAACTCTCGGGAATGGATGACAAAAATAATGAGAAACTAATAAAAAGGAGTGATGAATTAGGAAAATTGAGGAATTCTGTGATTTTGAAACTAAATGAAACCCAGAACTTCGAAAAAAACATGAAAAACGGTCATGAAACAGCAAAACCCTTTTTCCTCCTTTCAGACCTACTCCGGACTTTTCTGCGTCGTAATCAATCCATACAAGCGTCTTCCAATCTACACCGACTCTGTCGCCCGTATGTTCATGGGAAAGAGAAAGACCGAAATGCCACCACATTTGTTCGCCGTCTCCGACGAGGCCTACCGTAACATGCTCCAGGATCACGAGAATCAGTCGATGCTTATTACCGGAGAATCCGGAGCCGGAAAGACCGAGAACACCAAGAAGGTTATTGCCTACTTCGCCTCCGTCGGAGCCTCCCAACAAGAAGGAAACGCCGACGCCGATCCAACCAAGAAGAAGGTCACCCTTGAGGACCAGATCGTCCAGACCAACCCAGTACTTGAGGCTTTCGGTAACGCCAAGACTGTCCGTAACAACAACTCGTCCCGTTTCGGAAAGTTCATCCGTATCCACTTCTCCAAGCACGGACGTCTCGCATCTTGCGATATCGAGCATTGTGAGTTAATTTTTTATACTCAAAAAACTTTCAAAAAATTTTTATGTTTTTGACAAATTAAATTAGCTTTCACTTCATGAAATTTCAATTTTTCAGACTTGCTCGAGAAATCTCGTGTCATTCGTCAAGCCCCAGGAGAGCGTTGCTACCACATCTTCTACCAAATCTACTCTGACTTCCGTCCAGAGCTCAAGAAGGAGCTTCTTCTTGACCTCCCAATCAAGGACTACTGGTTCGTCGCCCAGGCCGAGTTGACCATCGACGGAATCAATGACGTCGAAGAGTTCCAACTTACCGATGAAGCTTTCGACATCCTCAACTTCTCTGCCACCGAGAAGCAAGACTGCTACCGTCTCATGTCCGCTCTCATGCACATGGGTAACATGAAGTTCAAGCAACGCCCACGTGAAGAGCAAGCCGAGCCAGATGGTACTGATGAAGCTGAGAAGGCTTCCAACATGTACGGAGTCAACCCCGAGGACTTCCTCAAGGCTTTGACCAAGCCACGTGTCAAGGTCGGAACCGAGTGGGTCTCCAAGGGACAGAACTGCGAACAAGTCACCTGGGCCGTCGGAGCCATGGCTAAGGGTCTCTACTCCCGTGTGTTCAACTGGCTCGTCAAGAAGTGTAACTTGACCCTGGATCAGAAGGGTATCGACCGTGACTTCTTCATCGGAGTACTCGACATCGCCGGATTCGAAATCTTCGACTTCAACTCCTTCGAACAGTTGTGGATCAACTTCGTAAACGAGAAGCTCCAACAATTCTTCAATCACCACATGTTCGTCCTCGAGCAGGAAGAATACGCCCGGGAAGGAATCCAATGGACCTTCATCGATTTCGGTCTTGACTTGCAAGCCTGTATCGAGCTTATCGAGAAGGTAAGGATATAACTTAATGATTCGCGATACTGATATTAACTTTTAACATTTTCAGCCACTCGGTATCATCTCCATGCTCGATGAAGAATGTATCGTTCCGAAGGCTACTGATTTGACCCTTGCCTCCAAGCTTGTCGACCAGCATCTTGGAAAGCATCCAAACTTCGAGAAGCCAAAGCCACCAAAGGGAAAGCAGGGAGAGGCTCACTTCGCCATGCGGCACTACGCCGGAACTGTGCGTTACAACTGCTTGAACTGGCTCGAGAAGAACAAGGATCCACTCAACGACACTGTCGTCTCTTGCATGAAGGCCTCCAAGCAGAACGATCTCCTTGTCGAGATCTGGCAAGACTACACCACCCAGGAGGAAGCTGCCGCCAAGGCCAAGGAAGGAGGTGGCGGTGGAAAGAAGAAGGGAAAGTCTGGATCTTTCATGACTGTCTCTATGCTCTACAGAGAGTCTCTCAACAACTTGATGACTATGCTCAACAAGACTCATCCACATTTCATCCGTTGCATCATTCCAAACGAGAAGAAGCAATCTGGAATGATCGACGCCGCTTTGGTTCTCAACCAGCTTACCTGCAACGGAGTGTTGGAAGGAATCAGAATTTGCAGAAAGGGATTCCCCAACAGAACCCTTCATCCAGACTTCGTCCAGCGTTACGCTATCCTTGCCGCCAAGGAGGCCAAGTGCGATGACGACAAGAAGAAGTGCGCTGAGGCTATCATGTCCAAGCTCGTCAACGACGGATCCCTCAACGAGGAGATGTTCCGTATCGGTCTCACCAAGGTGTTCTTCAAGGCTGGAGTTCTTGCCCATCTTGAAGACATCCGTGACGAGAAGCTCGCCATTATCCTCACTGGATTCCAAGCCCAGATCAGATGGCACTTGGGTCTCAAGGAACGCAAGCGCCGCATGGAACAACGTGCCGGACTTCTCATCGTCCAGCGCAACGTCCGCTCGTGGTGCACTCTTCGTACCTGGGAGTGGTTCAAGCTTTACGGAAAGGTCAAGCCAATGCTCAAGGCTGGAAAGGAAGCCGAAGAGCTTGAGAAGATCAACGACAAGGTCAAAGCTCTTGAGGAGTCTCTCGCCAAGGAGGAGAAGCTCCGCAAGGAATTGGAAGAGTCTTCTGCCAAGCTCGTCGAGGAGAAGACTTCCCTCTTCACCAACTTGGAGTCCACCAAGACCCAACTCTCCGACGCCGAGGAGAGACTCGCCAAGCTTGAAGCTCAACAGAAGGATGCCACCAAGCAACTTGCCGAGCTCAACGACCAACTCGCCGACAACGAGGACCGCACTGCTGATGTTCAGCGCGCCAAGAAGAAGGTCGAGGCTGAGGTCGAGGCTTTGAAGAAGCAGATCCAAGATTTGGAGATGTCCCTCCGCAAGGCCGAGTCCGAGAAGCAATCCAAGGACCACCAAATCAGATCTCTTCAAGACGAGATGCAACAGCAAGATGAAGCTATTGCCAAGCTCAACAAGGAGAAGAAGCACCAAGAGGAGATCAACCGCAAGCTCATGGAGGACCTCCAGTCCGAAGAGGACAAGGGTAACCACCAGAACAAGATCAAGGCCAAGCTTGAGCAGACTCTTGATGACCTCGAGGATTCCCTTGAGCGTGAGAAGAGAGCCCGCGCCGATCTCGACAAACAGAAGAGAAAGGTCGAGGGAGAGCTCAAGATCGCCCAAGAGAACATCGACGAGTCCGGACGCCAACGTCATGACTTGGAGAACAACTTGAAGAAGAAGGAGTCCGAGTTGCACTCGGTTTCCTCCAGACTTGAAGACGAACAAGCTCTTGTCTCCAAGCTTCAACGCCAGATCAAGGATGGACAGAGCCGCATCTCTGAGCTTGAAGAGGAACTCGAGAACGAACGTCAATCCCGCTCCAAGGCCGATCGCGCCAAGTCCGATCTTCAACGCGAGTTGGAAGAGCTCGGAGAGAAGCTCGACGAGCAAGGAGGAGCCACCGCCGCCCAGGTTGAAGTCAACAAGAAGCGTGAGGCTGAACTCGCCAAGCTCCGCAGAGATTTGGAGGAGGCCAACATGAACCACGAGAACCAACTCGCTGGACTCCGCAAGAAGCACACCGACGCCGTCGCTGAGCTCACCGACCAGCTCGATCAGCTCAACAAGGCTAAGGCCAAGGTTGAGAAGGACAAGGCTCAAGCCGTCCGTGACGCTGAGGACCTTGCCGCTCAACTCGACCAAGAGACCTCTGCCAAGCTCAACAATGAGAAGCTCGCCAAGCAATTCGAGCTCCAACTCACCGAGCTCCAATCGAAGGCCGACGAGCAATCTCGCCAGCTTCAAGACTTCACTTCCCTCAAGGGACGTCTTCACTCCGAGAACGGAGATCTTGTCCGCCAACTCGAAGACGCTGAGTCTCAAGTCAACCAACTTACCAGACTGAAGTCTCAACTCACTTCTCAACTTGAGGAGGCCCGCCGTACCGCCGACGAGGAAGCCCGTGAGCGCCAGACTGTCGCCGCCCAGGCCAAGAACTACCAACACGAAGCCGAGCAACTCCAAGAGTCCCTCGAGGAGGAGATCGAAGGAAAGAACGAGATCCTCAGACAACTCTCCAAGGCTAACGCCGACATCCAACAATGGAAGGCCCGCTTTGAGGGAGAAGGACTCCTCAAGGCCGACGAGCTCGAGGATGCCAAGAGACGCCAAGCCCAGAAGATCAACGAGCTCCAAGAGGCCCTCGACGCCGCCAACTCTAAGATCGCCTCCCTTGAGAAGACCAAGTCCCGCCTCGTCGGAGATTTGGACGACGCTCAAGTCGATGTTGAGAGAGCCAACGGAGTCGCCAACGCTCTTGAGAAGAAGCAAAAGGGCTTCGACAAGATCATCGACGAATGGAGAAAGAAGACCGACGATTTGGCCGCTGAACTTGATGGAGCTCAACGCGACCTCCGCAACACCTCCACCGACCTCTTCAAGGCCAAGAACGCCCAAGAGGAGGCCGCCGAGGTTGTTGAAGGACTCCGCCGTGAGAACAAGAGCTTGAGCCAAGAGATCAAGGACCTCACCGACCAACTCGGAGAGGGAGGACGCTCCGTCCACGAGATGCAGAAGATCATCCGCCGTCTTGAGATCGAGAAGGAGGAACTTCAGCACGCTTTGGATGAGGCCGAGGCCGCCCTTGAAGCCGAAGAGAGCAAGGTTCTCCGCGCCCAAGTCGAGGTTTCCCAAATCCGTTCCGAGATCGAGAAGAGAATCCAAGAGAAGGAGGAGGAGTTCGAGAACACCAGAAAGAACCACGCTCGTGCCCTCGAGTCGATGCAAGCTTCCCTCGAGACCGAAGCCAAAGGAAAGGCCGAACTTCTCCGCGTCAAGAAGAAGCTCGAGGCTGACATCAACGAGCTCGAGATTGCTTTGGACCACGCCAACAAGGCCAACGCTGATGCCCAGAAGAACTTGAAGAGATACCAAGAGCAAGTCCGTGAGCTCCAATTGCAAGTCGAGGAGGAGCAACGCAACGGAGCCGACACCCGCGAACAGTTCTTCAACGCCGAGAAGCGCGCCACTCTTTTGCAATCCGAGAAGGAGGAACTCTTGGTCGCCAACGAAGCCGCCGAGAGAGCCCGCAAGCAAGCCGAATATGAAGCCGCCGATGCCCGTGACCAAGCCAACGAAGCCAACGCTCAAGTCAGCAGCTTGACCTCTGCCAAGAGAAAGCTCGAGGGAGAGATCCAAGCCATCCACGTGAGTTTATGAACCCCACAGTTAGGTCCTTACCACAGACTTTCAGGCCGACCTTGACGAGACCCTCAACGAGTACAAGGCCGCCGAAGAGCGCTCCAAGAAGGCCGTCGCTGATGCCACCAGACTCGCCGAGGAGCTCCGCCAAGAGCAAGAACACTCTCAACACGTTGACCGTCTTCGCAAGGGACTTGAGCAGCAGCTCAAGGAAATCCAAGTCCGTCTTGATGAGGCTGAAGCCGCCGCTCTTAAGGGAGGAAAGAAGGTAAGTATATTTAGCATACAATCTCAGAATCAATCAGTATTTTCTAGGTTATCGCCAAGCTCGAACAACGCGTGCGCGAGCTCGAATCCGAATTGGACGGAGAGCAACGCCGCTTCCAGGATGCCAACAAGAACCTCGGACGTGCCGACAGACGTGTCCGCGAACTCCAATTCCAGGTTGACGAGGACAAGAAGAACTTCGAACGTCTCCAGGATCTGATTGACAAGCTCCAACAGAAGTTGAAGACCCAGAAGAAGCAAGTCGAGGAGGCTGTAAGTTTTAACGATCAAAAGCATAGAATCAATATCTGATTTTCAGGAGGAACTCGCCAACTTGAACCTCCAGAAGTACAAGCAACTCACCCACCAACTTGAGGATGCCGAGGAGCGTGCCGACCAAGCCGAGAACTCGCTCTCCAAGATGCGCTCAAAGTCCCGTGCCTCCGCCTCAGTTGCTCCAGGACTCCAGAGCTCCGCATCGGCCGCCGTCATCAGATCACCATCCCGGGCCCGCGCCTCCGACTTCTAAAGAAGTTAATCTCTCTGTTATCTACTTGCTCTTTCCCCCCAGTGCTCCCTAAAAGTTTGTTATCTTCTAACCCAAACTTCTCTAAATTTTGTTTTATAGTCTCTTAATTTTTCTTTCTCGTTCTCTTTTCTTTCATTCTCATTCATATGAAATTGTGTAGATTTCGAAAATAGAATTTGTAATAAAATGTGCTCCCTCTCCGCTATATTCTCTTCTATAATAATAATTCTATGATTGAAAATCTATTCAATGTTCTGTGTACACTTCATATGTTTCCAACTTTCTTTTTTTTCTTGATAAATCCAACAGTTTTCTAATTCTGAGCTTTGAAAGAAACTCTCATGCTTTCAAAAGAAAGCTAATTCTGAAAAAAAGTAAAAAAAAAGCGAAACTACAAAATCAACAAAAATATTATATTTGACGTGACCTACATGGGAAAAAGTGAGCGGGAAAGCTCAAAATTTTGAAATTTCCCCAATTTCGCGATGGAGCGCGGTGAAACTTGGAAAAATTGGATAATAGCTCTTTGAGTACATCACGATAGCATGTTTGAAATCCTATTTTTTTGTGTAATTTTCTTCGTGAACTATTGTCTGTCCAATAAAACGTCGGCAAGACACGCCCATTTTCGGACACGCCCCTTTTCACGTATACGTCTACTAAAAAATTGATCCACAAGAAAACGGGAAAAAGGGGCGTGTCCGAAAAGGGGCGTGTCTTGCCGACGTTTTTTTGAACAGACAATATATAAATAATCAAAATAGATCAAAATTAGACTATAAAAACTTTGGGCCGAAATCTTAAAAAAACAGCCAGGTTAGACTGTATTTTTTAGATTTCGGCATAATTTTTAGGGCTGTCTTTGATCTATTCTGCTTATGTAGACCACGAGAAACCTAAAAAACGGCTCCGCGACGTTTCGAAAGATGACGTTTCGAAAATGTGACGTTTCGCAAGTGTGACGTTTCGCAAGTGTGACGTTTCGAAAGTTTGACGTTTCGAAAGTGCGATATTTCGCAATTGCAACGTTTATTCTTTCGAAACGTCACACTTTCGAAATGTCACACTTGCGAAACGTCATCTTTCGAAACGTCGCGGAGCCCAAAAAACTTAATCTCAAGTTACAGAAAAGATTTTAAAGCGAGGTATATTCATTTTTTAGTGACTCAATTTTTTCGAAACAGAAATCATTTAAATCTGAAATGCACGTTGTGGCTCTTATACATGCTTTCTCATCTTTTAATAGATCCTTAGACCGCTGATACAATTGAAAAGTTGTATGATTCTTTTAACATTTTATTGTGATTTTCAAAAGTGAAAAAATCAGAGGAAGAATAATACAGAGTAGGAAACAGTAAGACACAACCACGATAAATTGAATTATCCATTAGGACACCAGTTTGTTTGTGGGAACTCTAATAGGCTAGACAGGAAAAAAATAATATGCATTTTCTATTGAATTTCGATAAAACGTTTCAGAGATCGCAATATTTGACTCGAAGGGATGGGAAAGGGGGAAACCTTTTGGGGAATTTCGGGAACAAAAGGGAGGCAGAGTGGGACGATTAATACACGTAATGGCAAGGAAAAGCAATAAGAGTGGGAGAAGAAAAACACCGTCTGGATGATGAGAAGAAGGGAAAAAAATTGAAAAGATCAAACACTTTTCAAAGATAGACTTTTTTGACTTTGTAGTCTCTAGGTAATGTATTCTGGTTTATCGATGTGACAATAGCATTTTTGTCTCGTGATGGCGTGTTGATTCCAGAACCATGTTGGCTCATAGACATTGGATGATGTGTTGCATTCATCGACATTACAAGTGACGTAGCATCCATGCTCTGAAATGAACCGGAACGTTTATACGAATAACTCTCAAGAGTCCCTTTACCTGCTTCGATTGTGGCACGAATCCATGATCAACTTTTGTCGCCGTCGTAAGCGAATCGTGTCGTGTTAAGCGTGCTCGCCCGAAGCTATCGTAATCCGACCCACTTGTGGAGCTAGCAGATCGATGTGGTTCTGATGTTGCAGCCCATCTATTTACACGGATTCCGATCTGAAAATTTTGAAGTAGAATAGTCATTCCTGAAGCCTAGAAACTCACAAACGCTCCAATGATCAACGAAATCAACGAGGCCACCGCGGCAACGAGAATTACTGTTATCGTCGAGTGCTCCTTAGCATACACATTTCGAGACACCGCTTCTGGTTGTGTTTCATCGTTGCCGTTATCGTCGAAAACTTCTCGAACAACGATTCCTTCAGGGCACTGTTCCGATTGACCGAAAACCATATTCTGGAAAGCAATAATATTAGAATAAAAACTCTAAATGATTCTTCTTCCAAATTTGTTTAGTTTACTACACTAAAAACTTACTTGAATATACTGATCTCCAGTCCACGATCCACCATGAACACATCGAGCAATACTGGAATCCCATGCGCAGTGAGGGTCTTGTAACAGTACGCATTTTGAACAGGACGTTTGTTGCGCGCAGTTGTGTACTGGAAGCGATGCGATTTCATCCGACGAAACTATCACTACATTGTCCTTGGTAGTCAACAAATTGACAACTGGCACGCCACGTTGGAATACAGTAGCCGATTGAATAACTGTCGCATTTCCGTCCACTTCCACTACCTTCAACACTTTTCCATCAGAAGTTCCAATGAATAATATATCGTAGGTGTGCCCGCCGACGGCTTTGACGCGAGGCAGCACAGTGATTTGAGTCAGATCCGCACGGTCGGCGCCTTCTACTAGAAGAGGAGCAGAGACTGCTGGTATTGGACGATGAAGTAGGGGATGGTGGAGGATGAAGGATATGGTATTTTCGGGGAGTTTTGTAGAGTCCGGGGTGCAGGCTCCAGGACGCGGCTTCGGAACCTCGTTTCTATTATAGGCCATCCACATTGATTGAGCATTGTTCTGGAAATCTTTATGTAATTTTAAGAACCTCTAAGCCATTTTAACCTGATGCTTGAAAGTTCCGTTATCAAATTCCTCTCGAATTTTCTTCATGGAAAACTTGCAGACCGCGCTCATTCTCACATCAGAATCTGGTGTAGAGAAAACGGTGTAGACGACGTGGTCGTTGTTTCCAGCATCGATAGGATCAGAAACGGCCTCTGAAATACAAATTATCAACCCTGTACTGATAGTTTTAAATACGGTAACAGCCTTTGAATTGAAAACATCACAAGCACTCACTAAGTTCATTGAAATAAAATGGAGAGGATCCCGACGGAAGCGAACAATTCAGACGAGCCTTCAAATAAGTCGACCATCGTTCATTTGCTGGCCGAGCGCCTCCCTTATCGTTCTTGCACACACGAGCGACACGAGCATAGATCTGGAAGTCTCAATTGGTGATTAGTTGTCTATTTTGGACGTGAATACTTACCTGTGATTCCTCGTTGTTGTCGATGGCCTCGCTGGCGATTTCACGGAACCAAAAGTAGACGTGCTCTTTGTAGGCGAATGTGGCGACGAAATTAGGTGCTGAAATAGTGAATTTGATTTCTTGATCCCGATTTTTATTTCGCAGAGTTTCTGACTACAAAGAATATTCTATACTTGAAGTTACTGCGTGTTCCCACATCACGTAATCACCTAATTACCCGCACTTACCATTTAGCACTCTCGCGTCGTAACTTTGCGTTCGAATGTTCGCTGCTTTCGTTGACGACGTCTCGTCGATTGTCTTTCTGTAAATGGAAACAGTAAAGAATCCATTAAAAGTACTACGTAATAAACTAATTGACTGTACTTAGCGACTATTATGACTAGAGATAAAATCTACAGTCATCTTGAAGGTTTTAAAGGTCAAACTAAGTCTCAATAAAATAGTCTAAGTAATTAACTGAAACGTTTTATAACTAACACTCACCTATAAATCAACGCATCGTTGCCAACAAAATCCGTTACAGTCGCCGCGTACAACTGATTTGTTCCCGGAATGTACAGAGCACTAGAGTTATGCTTCGGATCATACGGTGAGATCCCCTGTCCATCGAACTGTCGCGTGTTCCTAATACCGTAATCCGTCACCGAGTACTCTCGACATTTCGGGGAAAACGCGTGTGTTCCACACACCAACGAAACTCCGGCCGATTTTCGTGCCAGGACCCGAATGTAGTTCTGACAGTCCGTCTTCGATTTTCCCTTCATTATGCATTCTTCAATGTGCTCTGCTGGCGGTTTCCAGTCGATTTTCTGAAAAATTAAGTTAATGTGTACAGGAGGAGTCACGGGATGAAGCACTAACATGATTCACTGATAACGTTGAGAGCGACAGGTTGTAAACGGCGTTCCTGAAAAAAAAAACAGAATTTTGTTCAACTTCTTCCACTACAGTTTTTTTCGACCATCTCATGTTGTTGTGGACATAAAAGGAGATAGCAATCTCGAAATGTTTTCAATTCAAAACTCGAGACGTATCGTTTTTCTTTGATGCTTATCTAGCTCTGGTCCATGTCCAGAAGTGGCGCGACGGGTCGCCAAGAGTAGGGCCTTACCTAGCTCCGACTAGCAACGAGTCTCCATCCGCTGCCAACAATTTGAAGTGGTCCGATTCATCTGAACTCGTGCCGATTCCACCGAAGCGATCGCCAATTCCAACTGAAAAAATGACTAGTTCCATAACTTTTCAATCATTCATCCGTGAATCATAATGTTTCTAATCAAAATCTAGCCATCGATTGAACTTGGTTAAGATTCAGCGGCACACCTTCCCATTTCAAAGGGCGTGTGAGAGTAACCGAACAGCCGTTTACCATCCCCTCCTCCCTTCGTTTCTAAACCCAACTCATTTCCGAAAACGATTCGCTTCCTCTTCATTTGACTCGGGGCTGTATGTCGGTCCCTTTACCGATGAAAATCGAAGAGGGAGGAGCATATAACATATGAAGGACGAAGAAGACTACCGCTAACAATCTATGCATATTACCAAAATGTTTTTGGCTGAATTCGTTTAGGTAGCATAGAGGTCACTCTCGTTACCGTGTATACATGTTTTTTTCACGGACACTTGGTTCTTCTTGTTCTTCTTCCAAAATTCTTGTCGTCCTTCTTCCCCCTCCTGTATCTCATTCGAAAGTACACACGATTATTCGCATCAGAAGCAGCAAAAAGATGACAAGTTTGGAAGGGAAGAAGAAGAAGAAGCTGTGAAGAAACGGATTCCCTTGGGAAGACGTGCGCGGGAAGAAGTCGCGCAATCATATACTATGCGTGTTCTACAACACTAATCGCCTATTCCCATGTGGTAACAAATAGTTCTAGTGAGGAGGAGACGTTTTAAAAAAAGACATCCTGGAAGATGCTGAAATGTTTCTGATCCCTTGCAAAGAGCTCCAACATTTTCTGAATTTGACACCCTCCCCCGTTGCTTCTCATCAGAATATTCAAAATCAAAAGCACCTGCCCTTGTCTCTCGGAGGGAAGAATCTAATCAATCATTGTCTTGTCGTCACACCCCACCCCATAAACATATTCTGGCCGTCATCTTGCTTCACACTGGGTGGTTGACACCAGATTTCTTATTAAGTGTGATAAAGTGTTTCATGGTAATTTGCATATCTTCTGCTCACCCCTCACATTCTCTGAAGTCTACACCGTCTTCACAAAAACGTCGTTGCCGGTGTCCTCCAACGACATATTGTGTCCTTGTCTCCTCTTTCCCGCACCTCTTCAAAAGATGTGTCAAGATTTGGAGAAGAACCTAACGGAATAAATGGGGAAGATGGGGTCGTCGAGATTGGTGGAGGTAAAAAACACCAAGAAGACGGAAGAAAAAGTCGGTCGTCGAAAAACAAAAGATGACAAGTTGACAGAAGAGAAGTACCCGGGAGTTTACATGAGGATTAGCCTACATTTGACATTTAAATTAGTCAGGCGGTGTGTTCTGAGAAAAAGTGAAAAAGTTGGGGTCATCTGGGAACACACTATTATTTCTACTATTCATAGGAAGTACCAGAGCAGACCCATTCTTCTCAAAGCAGCAAATTTCATTATAGATTTATGCAGAACGGAAATCTTCAGAAGCGCCATTTCGCAATTCTTCTTAATTGCGTATTCAGTTAGCTCATTCCTTCTTTGGGAGCAAGAATGTTGCTCAATCAGTCTTTTCTATAATTTGAGAAGATTGATTGGCACGTACAGTAGCCTCGACAAGACTTCCCGCTGTTTAAAAGACGTCATATTCATTTGACCGTTCATCAGCTATCCGAGTAGCACCAATGATTAATGATCGTTTTGCATAAATAAATATCTTAGGTCATCAAAAACTCATTTCTCTCTGAGATGCCATATTTCATATCTCCTCTTAGCAGGTGCACCACCAGTCTGACAGCCAACGAAAGATTTTATGGCGCAATCGCCCCCACACTCATGACAATTTCCATATTTACCTCCCTCTTCATGCTCAGATTTCTTTTGAGTCGTCCGAGAGTCTTTTCGGTGAGAAGGAAATCGAGAAGAATACAATAATACATAACACACACCGACATGGTGCTCGTCGTATTTGTGTTGTACACAGACTGTGAAAGCGTAACCGGATGATCCAGGCGTACCACACATACCATATGTCATGGAAAATGAGACGAGTTGAGTTGAGAGAGCGGGAGAGCTGGTTCAGAGAATGAGCTTGATTGCGCAACAAATGGACGTTAATGGAATTGAGAGGAGAGAAAGAGCAACAAATTTGAATGTTCGCATAACTCCTGGCGATTGAAATTCCAAATAGCAGAAATCAGACATGGCAAACTGGGCCAACCGGGCTGACACGGACCAGCGATTTTCTCCCATCTAAATTGAGATTTTTTAACCGAATCTTATATGAAAATGTAGAACTCGACGAGATCTACAAAATGACATACAAAACCATAATACTTTCTCGCTCAATTTTGTGCTGCATCTCGAAAAACACCCGGGCCGACCTAGCTCGAATTCATTTTGCCGGTCCGGGTGTTTTTCGGGATGCAGCACAAAATCGAGAAAAAGATTATTTCAGTTTTGCATGTCATTTTGTAGATATCGTCTAGTTCTACATTCTCATATAAGATTCGGTTAAAAAATCTCAATTTAAATGGGAGAAAATCGCTGGCCCGTGTCGGCCCGTTTGCCAAGTCTGGCAGAATTTGGCAGAAACCGCAGAAACCATGAATCCTTCCCCTCTCCTTCTGAAACGTCTTTCTTGGAACAGTGGTGTCTCGTTTCGACTTTGGTGAAATACCGTGACTATTCAATTGCTCAGGAAACACAAAAAGGATGACTCCTGACCTTTTTTCGGCGCGGGTACAATGGGATGAAAGCTGATCCTTTTTTCAACTCTTTTTGTTCTTTTTTCGGAAAGAAAACCGAGCAACGAAAAACGGATTACACTGGAACCCAAGTAATTGAGTCTTGCAAAAGTCCGATTTTTTAGATTTCCCACCGCGAATTTCGATTCGGTTCTTTTCGGCGAGTTTTCACTGAATATTAAGAACTAACCGTTCCTTTCTTCACAGATCTGCCTTCTTGATCTACTCCGACAGACTATCTTAGTCCTTGATCATCGGGGCAGCCTAGTCCCCACACATATGTGTGTGGGGAGAACAGCTTATCTCACCTTCTGTGAACTGTTTACAATCCCTCAAACAATGTTTATGTCGTTCCGCTGCAGACCTTACTGGGTGGGGAGTAAGAGTAGCAAGAAACAGAGTAAATAATGATCGAGTATGGGTTGAAAACCCTATTGTTTCTTGGGGAGTGACACTGTCTGGGCTTTTTTCCGATAAGCCCAGAAGGGAATCATGTAGTTTTTGAATTAGAAGCTTCATCTTCTTTTCCATTTTTCAACAAAAAAACACTCACCAGAGTTTACATTTTGCTTGGGCCGAAGATTCACCACACCCGACGACGTTGCCGCTTCGGAATTCCAGAAGACCAGAAGCAGTAGCAATACTGTCAATTGATTTCGTCGCATTTATTATCGCATTGAGGAAGTTTTGTGGTGGCTGAAAACAGAAAACATTTGTTGTTTTCGTTATTGATTTTTTTAAATTGCTGACTGATAACCGAGTCGATCGGAAGTATGATGATAAAGTACGACGAGCGGAAATCGCACCTTGTTACATAAACAGGAAGGGAGGCGTGGGAGAAAAAAATTATCAGACAATGTGGGGAAGAGCATAAAAACAGTGACGTTTGTTCGAAATGTAACAAAAAATAAGTGTTTTTTACCGAATTGAACAAAAAAATTTCTAAAAAAACGACGAAAAAAATTCTTGTGCTACCGTAAGATATTAAAATTTAAAGGAACATGCCATAATTTTCGACTTAATTTTTTTGATTTTTGAACGATTTTCAACAAATTTCTTCGAGAAATAAATAAATATTTCGCTTCAAAATTTCTTGAAAACGTTCGAAAAACAAGGAAAAAATTTAAAAACTCAGCCGAAAATCTTGGTATGTTCCTTTAAATTTTAATATATTACGGTAGCATTTTCGTGTCGAGATATCGCTGTTTTTGAACAATATATTACAGGGTTTCGTTCTGTTCATTAACATTTGAAACAAAGAAGTTCGAAAAATTTGGAATCCTTTCGGATCTGAGAATAAAATCCTCATAGTCAGGAGTTTCAGCACTTGATTCCCAGTTCTTCACCTTCATCACATAAAACTTAGGTCGAAGAACTTCAAGAACATTATTCTAGAAAAGTCTCGTGATTTTTCAAAACTTTCAAAACTTTCAAGGCTTTCATCAACGTTTTCAGCTTCTAACACAAGAAAGGACCAAATTGAAAATGACCTCAACCTACTGAAAAGTTGCCAAAAAAAGAATGATTCGAGAATGATCAAAAAGAGAGATCGAGAAACACAGGCAATTAGAGAAGACCCAGAAGACGATGAAAATGAGAAGAAGAAGAAGAATCAGAAGATGTGTAGCATCAGCACAGCAAATGTTGAAAAGTGTGTTGTGTGTGTAAAATTACACTGAATTCGATGCTAGGTGTGGACCCACTGAGAGAGAATAGGATATAGAGATCTCGACGCAGAGAAAGAAGAGAGAACACATTAACAGTTAGTCTAATGGCAATTGAAAGTGAGAGAGAGAGAGAGATAAAACGATGAGAGATTGTAGAAAGAAAATATTAGAAGGTATATAAACAGTTATTGAAACAAAAAAAAGGTCGATAAGATGTTATCTAGCAGACTAATAGTAAAACAGACCGTTGGAAAAAAAAAAACTTCAAAAAATCGAGAAGAGAGACGCCAAGAAAAAGAGAAACAGTCCCCCCTTTCTTCTCCAATTGAATGGTCACTCGCCGCGCAATGGCGCCCTCCTATTCTTTTCCAATTCACACCCAAAGATTCTCTGTGTCTCTATGATCTCTATGGGGGAGCACCACCCCCAGTAGAACACGAGAACGCACCCAGGTGGTGACCTATTAGTCATGTATGCATATAAACATTAGAGGTTCGAAAAAAGTAGATTTGGGTGTGTCAAAAATTAAAGTTTGTAAGGTAAGAACAAAGGTCAAGAGAACGATAATAAAATTGATTGAAAGTCAGTAACAGAGAGAAGGGACGGGGAAGAAAATGTGTATTGTAATTTTGAGAGAGCTGGCACCAAGCCAACCTAAAGTTGGATTAGGATCCTGAAAATGGACTTTGAAAGTACTTTGGCTTTACACTAGCAGGAAAAATGTTCTCAAAATCAATAGCGAAATGATTCCCATAAATTGGACAGCTAGAATCATGAATAAAGGATAAAAAACTTTCATATGGAATGCCAGCTGTTAGAAAAATTAATCGCTAGCATTCAATGTCTTGAACCGGAGAATATAACAAAAAGTATATTTCAAAATTTGTCGAGAAAAAAAAGCAAGACCACATGTACATAGATAAACTACAAAGGTGAGAACCGAGATAAGATAAACATATACTTTTTTGAAGTACAGTATTCTACAAATGTTCGCACATCTGTCAACGATATTTGGAAATTTCTTTTGTGAACAATGTCCAGATGGTCCAACCACTCGAAAAACGAGAGAAGAGCCGCCCTTTTTGTATGACCCAGGCACTATATGGAAGACAGTTCTAATAGAAAATCTAACGGTACAAATCCCTCTATCCACACCTTCAGAGATGCTTTTAAATCAAGGCGGTACCAAAGAAAAACTCGTTCAATTCTACTAATTGTGCCACATATAACATACAGACGATCCGAGACACTCATAAAGCCAATAAACCACACTAGTGTCCAATTTCTGTCCCAGTGAAAGAACACTTAGTCGAAAAAGCCGATGATGAGAGAGAGGGATGAGGGGATCTAATGTGTCGCCTTCTTGTTCCCAGGCGGGTACAGAGAAAGGAATAAGAAAGAGACGAAACCAAAAGGGAGATGTCGGAGGAGACAGAGACGGGGGGCAGGCGGTCGACCGCAAAACGAAAAATGAAAGGGGGCGGGGCTTGGATGATGGCCAAACGGACAATGTAGCACGAAGTGTAAAGGGTGGCATTAAAACGCTCAGTGCCTAATCCGAATCATTATTCCAAACTAAGTTCTCTTATATAACTGTTTATATAATCGAGCGACAGAGCCACGAATGCCAACAGATGTTCGACAGACGTTGTCGAGAGTGTGTATATACAAATGTTATAGAAATTGCACAATCCCGTGCTCAAATGATACTATTCAGGCGGTACGATGCAAAGAAGAACCTTCCTATTGTGGACATAATTTACAGCGGGCATTGTATACTATTTAGGGGTATTGTAAGGCGGCATTGGAGCAACCGTGAGATTGTGACTAAAGTAGAAAAATTCGGCAGAAAATAAGAGGCTAAGGCTCTCTGAATTGAAAAAGTTTTCAAACTCAATCTACCAACTCAGGAAACCCTGTAACTCTATGCATTAATAGCATATACGATTATGGGAAAGTGACTAATACTGTACAGATTCTTAGAAGTATTGCATTGCCACATGCAAACATAATAAACGGTTTAAATCAGAACATATTGGTTGTTATTAACGATAATTGAATCTTAGGGGAAAAAAATTCTGGAAATTAGTTCAAGTCGAAGGAGTTCAAATTAGATAGCACTCAAAAACACGCCAAGGTTACTTTTGTATGTTGCATAAGAGTAGTGTGACTGTTCAAGCGGAATGTAACTGGGTCGAACTGAGTACGGTAAGATTAGTGTTTAGAAATAAGGGTTGGACAGTTACTCTGAAGAAAGTGTTTTCAGATAAGGAACTTCTAATAATCAGCCGTCATGAGGTGTAGCCCAACCTGGTTACACTCAATTTCATTCGCATTCCTTACGGGTAATAGAAAAAACCATACATGTCCAAACCAGGGCCGGAGGGGAATTTTCCCGGCCCGGCCCGGTCGGCCCGGGTGGGAAATTTTCGTCAAAATTTTCCCGAAAAAAAGTCAATTTTTCATGAAAGTATGAAACATTATAAAATTGAACAGAAAACAGTCAAAAAATCGAATATTTTTGCAAAAATTGACCTTTGAAAAAATTGGGTCTCAAAACCCGGCCAGGCTCGGGTTTGGACATGTATGGAAAAATCCGATCGGATTTCGAGATTCACGAATGATTGACTTTTCTTCTTCATCATAGGTTTCTGGGGTCAGATTCATCTTTCAATGACAAAAAACAGTGCCCAAAATTTTTGAACCATTACCAAACGCAAAAGTGTTTTTTTCCTTTCCCACCCTCACTCATGCACGACATTACGCATGCCCATCAGAATGATGACTAAAAGTTATAATTACGATTCGGGTTTTACTTATTAGAAGGTTACGAAGTGTTGCAAACTATTTATATGAGGGTCATTCGGGTCACGGAACTCATTTATTGTTTTCAAATGAGAACAATAAGATACCGACGCATAGGTCTAACCTAAGACTACTTCTGTTTCTGTATCCACCTAGAGTGGTGAAATCCTTTTTTTTTTTTTGATTCAAGACGGACATCTAACCTTCTTTCACTGTCCGGTGATGAATAGTTTCCGTAGGGTCGATGGTCTACCTGCTGAGAAAGTGTTTCTTTTTTGAACATACTACTTTTGTTTCCAAGAATAGGTAAGAAAGATCAAAGGAATAAAAGAAATTTCCTGGAGTAGCCAAAATGAAGACAGTATGAGATGTTGCGGCCTAGATATTCACAGAATTGTGAAAAATGAAGAACTATGGAAAAAGGGTTCCATAATAGTCAAGAAACGATAAATGAAAACAAATTTATGGAGCCCGAGATTTTGGAATTTTGGCTCAAAATTATCGAAAATTGGCGAAGAAAAATGAATTTTAGGTCATTTTTTGCCTAAAAAATCCAAAAAAAATGCTTTTTCCTCTCAGGACGACTTTCAAAAACGCATTCTTCTGGAAGAAGAAGATTTAGAATCCGCCGACGAGGAGTACGCAGAATCCGAATCTTCAGAATCCGACACATCAGATTCCGAGGATTGAGAAGAAGAAAAAGAGGCAGAAATGGAGGATTGGAGTGAAAAATTGTTCAAAATGACCGAAGAGCACAATACAACAAGAGGGACCCCGAACTACACTGTAGATCAACTGTAGATCTGTAGATCAAAACTCTGTTTGATTCCGGGTTCATTAAAATCAAATTGGACCAAATCAAAACTCATAAAACAGAAAGACAGTAGTGATATGGATATCTGGCTTCTTGGTGTTGGGCTCTCCTCTCCGTGCGCGAAAAGTGAGAAAGCGAGAGGTTGGCAAATACAGTTCTTCGCCCCCTTCCCTAATTATATACTGATTGAGAGGTAAGAAGAGTTGTGTGTTTGCACTATATATCCATTTCCTATCGCTACAAGTTTTGAGTAGTTTGAGGAAAGATTGAGAAGAAAAGTCTAATGCTGTGGTCAGGGATAGTCTTGTTTCAACTTTTGTCGGCTGGATTACCCAGTATAAAAACCGAAATGGAGATTGATGAGATCACAATGGCGACATTTTCCAGATTGACGAGACATATGAAGTAAAAGTGAAGAAGATAAATAGTTGGAACTCAAGGAAATGTAAGGAAATGAAGCTTTCCAAAAAATCTGACAATAGAAAATACAGTTCTAAAAAAGTAGAAACGAAGGAAACCAATATATTTACGGGTGTTAAACGATGCAAAAACAGAGGTGGTAAAATAGGAATCGCTCAGCTTTCCGCCTCACAAATTTCGATTGTTTCTTGTCACCTAAAGTCTTTGTCTAGTTTAGTTCTTCGCCAGTTACAACTAACTAAAAGTTTCCCATTTTTTCACTTTTTTTTTGGGAAGTATGAAAATGGTTACAGATGGAAGGATAATAGAAAAAGAGAGGGAGAGACTGAACTAATTGACAAAAGTGGTTTAGAATGGTGAAAAGTGACACAAGAAAGAGGAGATGAATGAAGATAGGGGGGAACTGGTAGCTAGTTCTTTTTTTCACTTCTGAAGAAGATTGTTTTTGTTTGGATGGGGGAACATTAAAATTTGTTTTGATGATATTTTGAGACCTTGTTTCTGCAAGAAAAGTTCAAAAACACTCCCGAGTAGTACTAATGGAATTGTCAAGAAAACGAAAAACAAGAAGAATAGTTTGAAATTCTTCTCTTGAGACGTCTTCTCAATAATTCATGAACGAGTGTGAATTACTACTGCTCCTCATTTTATACCATTACAAGCACTACATTTTTAATTATGTGCGCATTCAATTAAACGTTTCACACGTATCGATAAGGTAAGAGAGAAAAAGTATGCGCAAAAGAGTCTCACTCTCAATGAGGTGAGAAAAAGAGCCAACAAACCGGTCGGTGCTATTATTTACACCTAAAACACACACATACGCGGATAGACGAAACAATAATGGGTGAGAAAAATGATATGGGAAGGAGGGGATTGAAGAGAAAGTCAGTTTTGATAAAGTGATAAGTCGTAGCTTTTGCAAAGCTGAAATCTTGAAAAAGTTTTCGAAAATCATATCCCATTTGACATTGACAGTCTTAAAACTCTGTATGTTGAGTTGGCATTCTTCGAAGACAAATTCTGGAAGATAAAAGGGTTTCTGGGTCACGGATTTTAGATTTTAAGGAAGTTCACTGTAAGCCAAGTCGATTGGTTCTGTTTTCATAAAATTTGGACCAAAATGGACAGAGATACAGTCATTTGAAAATAGTGGCCTAGTTTTTTCAAAACTTGGATTTCTAGGCCGTGGTAATTATTGATAGAAAGCTCTCTGTAAGCTGAGTCGATTGATGTAATTTTCATGAAATTTTGTCCAAAATAGACGGAGGTACAAACGATTGAACTTATGGCCTAACTTTTGGTTTCTAGGCCACGAAAGTTCAAGATTTCGAACTGCCTTATTTTAGCCGACTTTATGCTCATTTGAAAGCTCGTTTCAAGTGCAATCGATTGCAGCTATTTTCAGCAAAAACTAATAAAAACCAAAGAAGTTTCGAAAATTTTCGAAAATAATATACCATAACATGGACATTGTTAAAACTCTGTATTTCTATAGTCATTCCTCTTAGGATCCACAAATTTTATTTTTAAGAAAGTTCGATAAACCATCAATCAACGTTTATTGAAAGACTATCCCTACACGGTTTACACTCAAAACTTTTTCTTCTTATCCGCTCCAAAGATATCTTGATTCAATCCGGCCAATGTTTGATAGTTCGGATCTAAAGTCGCCGCTTTCTGATTTTTCTGAGCCGGCTGTTTCGGACCATTGTTCTTCTTCACGAAAACATCGTTGTTGAGTCCAACAAGGGTCTGTAAATAGGCTATTGGAAACATCAAAATTGAGGACATGTACCTGATAATTCGGATCATTTGCTGCAACTCTTCCTGCTCCAGGCGATGGTTTTGGACCTGCTCCACCTTTCTTATCTTTGAAAATATCATCGTTGTTGAGTCCAGCCAGTGTCTAAAATCTTTATACTGTTAGCGTTTCGGAAAAACGTTGTACCTGATAATTTGGATCATTTGTAGCCGCCTTGCCACCCACCACTGGTGCCTTTGGAGCATCTCCAAAACCTCCTCCTTTATCTTTGAAGATATCAGCGTTATTGAGACCGGCGAGCGTCTGAGTCCAAACACTGTTCTCATTTTTCGTAGCAGCTTACCTGATAATTGGGGTCATTTGTCCCCGCTTTCCCTCCCACTGCCGGTGGTTTTGGAGGCAATGGTCCACCTCCCGGTCCTCCAAATACTAAATCGTTATTGAGCCCGGCCAAAGTCTGATAATTGGGGTCATGAGTTCCGACCATGCCAGGATTTGAACCAGGTGGCGGGGCTTTGGGACCTGGCGAATGGCCTACTGGATGCCCATTTTCTCCTTGGGCGTTACCGAACACTAAATCATTATTAAGACCAGCTAATGTTTGATAGTTAGGGTCCTGAGCGTTCGCAATAGCAGCCATGTTCTTAGGTGGTTTTGGTGCTTGTTGAGCCTAAATGAAAAGTACAATCATGATACATTTTAAGACCACATTGCCTGTTGTGACGCCGCCAACCGAGCCGCCCGTCTCTTCTCCTTCTGTTTCTTCTTTTTGGCTGCCGCCTTTCTTCTCCGTCTACGTCGCTCTTCAGAATCCTCATCCTCCTCATCGTCTTCGGATTCTGAACTATCGCTTTTATCCTTTGTTTTCTTTTTCTTGCCACACTGTGTTGTGAATGCCAAGGATATGATGAGAAAAATAAATATCTGGAAGCATCGGTGCATTTCTTATGATAAAAATTAAAGGATACCTGGAAATTGGAAAATGCAAAAAGCAGAAGTAACTCTTTGAAGAATTGCGATAAATTCATCAACATGACCAAAAGTATTTATGAATGCGAAAATGTAAAAATCGTTTTCCTAACTTTCATTTTTTTTTTGGAATTACAAGATGGCGTGAAGATTTAGTAGAAAATGTGGAAAGTGGGAAACTGAAAAAACGAACAAAGCCAACTCATTTCTTTTTGTTCTGTACATCCAGACTCTCGAATATGCTGGGTAAGTTATAATAATGCTCATCCAAACCGACATACAGTACCGTTCAACATCATTTCTGGCATAACCAAACACATGTCTGCCAATTTTTATGCACATATCTAGAAAATTGATAATTTTGTGACCGGAAACGTGATCTGGCAAACAATTTAATTTTTCAGAAATTTTCGGGAAAACATTCATATCTTCACAAAAACAAGGTTTACTTTATTAAACTAGGACTGAATAAATTATGAAACATTATTTCTGTGAAAATATGAATTCCTTCCTGAAAATTTCTAAAAACCAATTTTTATCCAAGTCACCTTCTCGCTCACAAAATCTTCCGTTTTTTAGATATCAGCATTAAAATTGGCAGAAATGTACCTGATCATGCCCACAATATTGTGTCAAAAATTGAGGTTTATACCTAGTCTCAAAAAAATAGTTTTCCCAAAAAAAACCAAAAGTTTATATACTTATGAGCGGTACTGTACTTTTCAGAGTATTTCGTAACAAGTCTTATGGTTTACCATTTCTTCGTGGTCCTCCTACCCGCCGTTCTTTTTATCTCCTCCATCTCAGCACAGTGCTGTAAACGGAAGAAACCATCGTCAGCATCAAAGAAGCACAAGAAGAAGCATGGAAAGGGAAAGAAGAAGTCGAAGAAGCACACGACTACAACTGCGACGCCATCCACAACCAACGTTACCACCCCAATCTTCCCAACCCCGATGACACCTACACCCATCACTCCGTTGACTCCTGTCATGCAGCAAACACCGAAGACTGCACCAACGCCGACTGGTGGATCTCAAGAGTCAGCTGAGGAGAATAAGCAAACGGCCGTGGTGGTTATTCCGGTGACATCGAACAAATCAAAAGAAAATGTAGAAAAGGAAGAAGAGAAGAAAAGTAAGAAGAGTGACAAGGAACAGGAAGACAGTGGGGAGCTGTTGAGGTGAGGAGGAGTTCCGTTATTGTTTATTCTCTTACTTTGACCACCCATATCTCAAGAACCAGAATAGCTATCAAAAAGTGCTCAACTACAAAAATGTATGAAATCTTATGCTGAGCAATTTTGTAGTTGACACTGTTTTGATAGCTTCATTGGTTATTGATATGTGCGCATTTCAATCTTCAGCATAACTCGTTTCTCTGCGCTTTTTTCTCCCGGCCTAGTCTCTCGTCCTCCAACAAATTTGACCGCCCATATCTCAAGAAGCAAAATAGCTATCAAAATCTGCTCAACTACAAAAATGTATGAAATTTTATGCTGAGCAATTTTGTAATTGTCAATTTTTTGATAGCTTGAATGGTTCTTGAGAAATGGGCCTATCAACAGCTTGGCTTTTTCAGATGCCGTGACTACACCCCTGAAAACTTCGGAGAGCTGAAATGGTTGTTCGATTTGTTGGATTGAACTTTCTGCGTAACTTTATTTTGTATGTATTTGTTGATAAAGCGTCTAACGTAGATAAATTCCATATTTTATTAGAATACAAACAATCAAATAAATAAACTGAAAAAGTAACAAGAAAATATCAATGCAGTAAACTCAATACTAGAGAAAATTGTCTATCCGTTGAATTCCATCTCCAACGATTACAATGCTCGATTCACCCGTTCTAACCATGCCATTCGGCATATCGATGGTTGTAGACTTCCGGAACAACGTTGCAGATGAAGTTGATGAAGCGGTTATCGTAGATTTCAGAACGACACAGTCCAGTGATGTGGAGAGCACGTTGTTTTTGCCGACAACGATTCCGACGACAGTGGAGAGATGACTGTGGATGTGGTTGATCATAGGCGGCCCGTCTGGCATGTGACACTTGTACACGTGACCCGAATCACATCCAACATAGACATCGGTTTCAGTGAGTGTCGACGTTGCAATGGCGGTGACACCACTACGATCCGAGAGTTTCTGAAGAATAGAAAATGACTGTCTAAAATTGTTATATAATTTCTTACCAATCTTTTCGACTCAGTCAAGTGTCCATTGCTTTCTAGATTGAAGGCCAATATGTAACTTCCACTGGTTCCAACATACAGCCGTTTATCAACTCCGAAGTCAATTTTGGTAGCGATTCCCAGTTCATCATCGATTTCCAAACGGAAAATTGTTTCTATCGGCTGTTCTTCGTCATCCTCTTTTAATCGGAACACCTCCAAAACTCCAGAAGAATAGGAGGCAATATGAAAGAGAGAATCTTCATTTAGTCGACAAGATTTCACTGCGACAATTCGTCCCTCGTCAGGGCGTGCGACGTGTCGTTGCCAGAATACTTTGAGATAATCAAAATCTTTTGTCAAGAATTTGATCAATGAGAGCTTCGATTTTCCACCGCCAGCCAAAACAAACACCTCGCCTGAACTCTCTGGAGATTGGTAAACGTCAGTGCATAAAAGATTTTCTCCGACGAACGTTGTCAAAATGGGCTTTCCTCGCCGATTAGCAATTGACAGATGACCATCGAGAGATACTGTTGTCAGATAATTGAAGCATCCAGAAGCGGCAACAATTGGTGAAGAATGGGCAGTATTGATTAGATAATTCTTGTCCCTCATATCAATCTGGTGACGGTAGAGCTCGGAATCCTGAATGAAGTCGAAATTCAAAGTTTCTGGGTATGTCGTGGATTCAGTTAGTTGCCATATCCGATGACCGCCACCACAGTAAAAATCGTGCACAGGCAAGCCGGTTGTGGAATTCCAGATGGTCAAGGAGGTCTGGAAGATTTTTAGTTGTTTAGGATTACGAAGCATGCATTTGCCAACCCCATAGAATCCTGCAACCAACAGCTCTTGGTTCTGACTCCATTCAATAAGTTGGCACGGCCATGCAACTCTGCTGGCGGCCGAGAACGTTACTGAATTCATAAGCTTCACATTTTTTCCTGCTGTTATTTCGAGTGTACTCCAGACTCCAGTCTTTCCCAGTGTCATGACAAAATTTGTGCTGAGCATTGGACAGATATAAGTGACCTCTTTCCCACCGAACAGTTCGTAGGAGTTATAGTGCTGAAATTTTCTCTTGACTTTTAGATAAAAGATTTGACCTACCGATAAACTAAGATGAACATCTTCATTGCTATCTCGTATATTTGCGTGATACAGTTCTCCATGTGTCGTCCCAATAATCAATACATCTTTGCAAACGCTAATGACGGCAGGAATCAGAGCCGAGTTCTTCGGCCTCCACCGTTTTATGCATCGGATGTTTCTCGCATCAGTAAAATCGTAGATTTGCTGAAAATTATGTGTCTCACTGAACAATGCCTCCTAGAGGACTTACAATACTTCCATCGATAGTCTTCAAAACGACGAAGTTATCAAAACACGAGGCAGTTATGACGTTCATGGATAGTTTCAGTCGGTGAACAGTGATCTCTTCTCCTTCTCTTATTTTGAACTCTTTAGGATCAGTTTCTGAATGGGTAATGACTACAATCGTATTTTGATGCCACACTACTGCACTATCTTTTGATGCCGACATATGCTTCATATCTTCACATCGAAAGAGTATTTTGTCCATTTGTTCCATCTCATAGAGGATCAGTTCACTGCAAAAATTTGCCGGTGATTTGCGGGAGGTTTTCAAAACTCACTTGCTTTGGGTTAAAACTGCTAATCTATTTTTTAAATGTGCAAAATTTACAACATTTTCCTTTAGCACTTTAAGCTTTGAACCTTTATAGTTTGGCACTTTGATGTCCAGTAAGTCACCGTTTTGTGTACTGATTCCAACTCTGGAACGCCCGGTTTTCGTTATTTTTCGTATCACACCGCAAGAGATTGGGACTTTTTGAGTTATGTTAATCGACTGTTCGTCATAACTCCAGCAGAACAGAGTTTGCTCAATACCACCGGTATAGATCACACGTTGGCTTGCATCGACGCAGATTGCGAATGGACGAGCTGTATGGCCAAAAACAGTGCTGGAAAATTGTAAACTTTGATGTCAGTTTCCTCCAGGAATGAGCGGCAACGAATTTCGGCAACTCATTCAAACGAGAATAACTTTTTTCAGGGGGGTCGGATAAAAATTCGGTCAACAGAAGAAATGTTCCTCATTAAAAACTCTATCGATTGGTAGTAAAATCGTCAAACTTTATCCAAAATTAACAGAGTTACGCTCTCTGTTGCCGAAATTGTCAAAATCGGCAACTTTCGGCAACGCAAGGCGTAACTCTGTTAATTTTCGATAAAATTTGACGATTTTACTTCCAATCGATAGCTTTTTTAATAAGGAACATTTCTTCTGTTGAACGTATTTTTATCCGACCCCCCTGAAAAAAAGTTATTCACATTTGAATGAGTTGCCGAAATTCGTTGCCGCTCGGCCGTGTGACCTACCATTTCGGCGCACTGTCCCTGTCTGCAATGGACCACATTCGAATCGTCCGATCATCGGAAATTGTGAAAATGCGTGTTGAGTCTGTGACAATGGAAAAAATCATTCCCTTGTGCCCTTTTCGCATTATGGGCTTCTCGTTTTTATTCGGTTGCCAGTCGATCAAGTCTCCAATTACACTTCCGAAATAGACGTGTAGTGATTCAAGGGATTCTCCGAGGATTAACGAGCAAATTCTGCAAAAATTTTCAATTATTTTGAAAATTTCTGGCTTCATTCAGGAATAGAAACAACTTACGAAGTTGCAAAATAGTCACATTGAATCTTCGATTTCTTACTCAGATTTTTTGATTCTCGAACCGTCAGAAGGTTCCTTGAAGTGACACTAACCATTTTCTGGAAATATAGGCATTTCTTATAGTTCAGAATACCTTCATACTTCATCTTTATTCAAAATTTTGCATCCAATAATGTGCTCCGGAAATTCTTCTTCCAGTCGAGTCGGCACTTCTATATATTTATCGTCGTACTTGGCACATGTAATAACTTTTCTATCCAATGGAAGGGTGTCGAGGATTCTAGACTGAATGATGTGGTCTAAGAATTTAGTTTGTATGTCTGGGCAGTCTATGCTTTCTAGGAAATCCATGATTTATCCGAGACCTGAAAAGCTTCAATGAAATGGCAAAGCGGAGATTGTGATTTTTTAAAATCAATTAGTAACATTTTTCTTTTTTTAACATATTTAAAGCAAATAAATCCATTTTTCAACTGAAAAAATAAATAAAATTGAGTTTTTGAAAAAATCGAGTTTTTTGAAAACACAGCAAGTGCGCTCCGACGCACTCACGCTTTTTTTGCCGCATTCTTCATCCAGATTTGCTGTTTTCAGCTCTGCTTTTGTCACTTTCAAACCGGATTTCAGAGAGATTCCGGCTGAAAAAAAAGAAGAAAAATGAACAACGCATTCGGCCCAACACAAACAGTGAGTCCATTCCCAAATCCGCCTGAGTATGCGAGTGCCTACACCAGCGACCGGATCGATAATGGTAAGGTGTTTTGAATTGAGCTTTTCGGATGTGATGCGTGAATAATTTCAGGTTCTGCACCACCTCCACCACCTCCGCTTACAGAATTTAAAGTTTTCGGTGAAGAATATCGGTTAGAGGAAGATGTAATTGCGTAAGTGTTTCAGTTGTACTGCTCATCGAAAACTTTAAAATTTAAAGTTAAAATTTTCAGCCCTCTGAGCACATCTGATGTGGCGCAGTACTATGTGGACAAGAATAACTGGAAAGCTGAAATGAAAAAGTTGAATAGGTGAGTATAAAGCTATTCACTCAAAATTCATATAGAAAATTTCAGATCCGCGGTTGCCGCTTTCTTCGATCTGCTCGAGATTCTCATACGTGCTCCCGACCACCCAATGCGTGAGCAGAAAATGGTAGATTTGCATACGATATTCATCAATATGCACCACCTGATTAACGAGTTCCGACCCGCACAGGCACGGGACAGTGTTAGGGTCCTCCAGGAAAGACAAATCGACGAGCTCTCGGAGCTTTGTGAAAACTTCAAGTGAGAAAACGTTTCAAACTATAAAACAACTTTTCATTTCAGGTCTTATCTACAAGATGGTCGTGAAGTTGTCGATGGACAGTTCAAATTGATCCCTGGGAGATTGGCTCCACCCCCAAAACCCACACCTTTGAGCAGAGTGAAGATGGAAAAAGGCGTGCTTTATCAACTCGTTGAAAAGGAAAAGAAAAAGGAGAAAGAGGAGCTGCCTAATGAAGATGAAGAGCAGATGTCATCTGCTAAGGCACCTGAGAAACCGAAAATTCAGGATGTGGAAAGTATGGAAGGACCGCCCACTAGTATCAGTTTTTTGGCTCGTCAACTCAACGAGTTCACTTTAAAGCAATAGACTTTCCTCATTCATGATTCTTTATTTTTCGATCTCTCCGTTGTTTTAAACATGTTTCATAGTATCACCCTAATTCATGTTCCAATTACCCTGATGTCATTCAAATCTTCCTTAATTCCTCATTCATTTTGCAAATAAACATTATTCTAAATCTTTATTTCTGAAATTTCAACTTTCTCTTTCTCTTTGTTCATGCGTTCTGCAAAAGCGCCACTCTATCTTTACCCTCAGTTCAATTCTATTCTAAACTCACAGTATTCTAATGAGATCATTTCCAGACCCAAAAATGTCAGATGCAGCAACGCGACGGCTGATGAAAGAGTTGACTCAGTTGAAGACTGAAAACCCAGAAGGATTGCTCATCGACAACACCATAACGAGTCATGATTTGAAGTGAGATATTCTTCATGATTTCAATGGGAAAGCCAACTTATTTCTAATTTCAGACAATGGAAAATCGGTGTGGTTGGTGCGGAAGGAACGCTTTATGCTGGCGAAGTTTTCACTTTGCAATTCACATTTGGTCCGCAGTACCCATTCAATTCACCAGAGGTATTTGAGGCTAACTGGAGAGATAGAGCTGACAAATATGCTTATCTTCCAGGTTGTGTTTGTCGGCGACACAATTCCAGCGCATCCACACATTTATTCAAATGGGCACATTTGTCTTTCGATTCTGTCGGATGATTGGACACCAGCACTCAGCGTTCAGTCAGTGTGCCTCTCAATTTTGTCGATGCTTTCTTCGTCGAAAGAGAAGAAGCATCCAATTGACGACGCCATCTATGTGAGAACGTGCAATAAAAATCCGAGTAAGACTCGTTGGTGGTTCCATGGTACGTTTCGAGACAGCAGCATGATTTCCTGTAACCCAAATGTTTCATATTTCAGACGACAGCGTATGAAACAGCTTATTCTTCGCAGTTTTCTTCAATAAAAATCGAAACAATATTCTCATCTTCCTCATTCTTCTCCCCGTCCCTTCTGGAATACGTGATATCAATACTACTGAACACTCGGCGCTAACAAAAATGATACCTGCCAATTATTTTTCGCCCATATTTTTTTCTCAGTTCTCGCTCGAAACTATCGCGTCGTCGACAATAGTAATAATTGCCCTTTTTTTATTTTTCTTAGTGTTCATTTTTTTCACGTCCCCCCGATTCCCATCTGCCATCAGAAGGATTCAATCCATCGTCACTTCTGTTTTGTCTATTTTGTAAATAAAGTTATGTACAGGCTTAAATGCATTTTTTGATTGAGATCTAGGCCTGCACCTCAAAAAGATTACCACTTTTGTAAAAAAAATATTGAAAAAAAAATTCGCGGCTTTCTTGATCTACTGAATGGGATACTGTAGTACAAAAAAAAACGTTGGATTTCGAGTTGGCATCTTTGCGCGCGAACACTCAAATCATCATTGCTTGAAAGATTTTTTTTAAACTCATTCTTCGTCTGCAGGATGCTTCGACTACTACTCCTTTTCGGAGCAGTTTTCGCAGGTAAGTTCTACACAAACTTTTCAGAGCAAAACTTCTCAATTTTCAGTAAGCTCCCTACGCGTGGCAATCGTTGGTGAGGGCGTCATTGGATTGAGCACAGCGACAGCGATTCTGGATTTGGCGGAGAAGGAAAACATCACCACTCCGGTTAGTATTGGAAAATGTTTTGTAAAAATTATCCAACTTTCCTAAGTTTCACCGCGCTTTATTGCGAACTTGGTGAAATTCAAATTTTTGAGCATTCCCGCTCATTTGTTTCCCATGTAGGTCACGTCAAATATAATAATTTTGTTGATTTTGTTGTTTCGACGTGACCTATTATCGCGCACTTTGTTTGGTGGTCGGTGCCTCGTACACCGACCCAGTGCAAACACCGAGTCTCAGTTTGATTTTTGAGACACCACGGAAATCGGCCCCGATTTCTGTGGTGTCTCTGATTTTTTCGATAATACATGAGAAACAAGTGAGCTGGAAAGCTCAAAATTTTGGATTTCACCATTTTTGCGATGGAGCGCGGTGAAACTTGGGAAAATCGGATAATAGATCTCACAACTTTTAATTTTCTCAATAGAAGTGTTTTCAGGACATCCAGATCTTCCACCACAAGCCATTCGAAAAGATTCTCAGCCGTCACATCGCTGGTCTCTTCCGCATCGATAGCGGCTCGGAGATCAACAAGAAGTACGGATATGACACTTTCGAGAAGCTGGCAACTCTCTGGCGCGAATACGGTGGCCTCAGCGGTGTGCAACTCGTTTCTGGTCACATTCTGTCTGACTCAAAGGCCAAGTTAGACTCCCAACGCGTCGCCTACGGGAATCTCGTGTACAACTATCGAGATCTGACCGAACCTGAACTCTTCGGTCCAACGTCGCTATTCGACTTGCCGCGGAACACGACGACTCACGGAATCCACTACACTGCCTACACGTCAGAAGGACTTCGATTCTGTCCATTTATGAAGAAGGAGTTGATGGCGAAAGGTGTCAGATTTACTCAGCGAAAAATCGAAAACTTGGAAGAGTTGGGCGCCGAGTTTGATGTTGTCGTCAATGCCGCCGGTTTGTATGGAGGGGTTCTCGCTGGAGATGATTCTGGAAATATGACACCGATTCGTGGGGTGCTAATTCGAGTCGATGCACCATGGCACAAACACTTCTTGTATCGGGACTTTTCTACGATTACTATTCCAGTGTAAGTTATGACGCTTATTGCTTCCAATCAGCATACTCTTTTTTTCAGTATCGACTCAGTCTACATGGGAACAGTGAAGCAGGAGGGAGCCTATGGACCGAACAACGTGACGTTTGATGACATTCAGGATATCACTAGACGATATGTACAACTTCAGCCATCGTTTAAGGTAGGTTAAAAATGGGATTACTGTCATTACTCTAACTAATTTCAGCGAGTTCACATGCTCTCCTCATTTGTTGGATACCGTCCGGGCAGGAAGCAAGTTCGCGTTGAGAAGCAAGTTCGCGAGGCACATGGAACAAAGAAGTTCACGGTAAGTCAATGCTTCCTATGAAGACTCATTGTTCAGCCAATAATATTATTGTTTTAGGTTGTTCACAACTACGGTCACGGAGGAAATGGCTTCACTTTGGGATACGGTAGCGGTGTGCACGCCGCGCATCTCGTCCTCGGTCTTCCACTCGACAATTACCATGGAATCATCCCAGAATCATTGCCCACGAATACTACGGTCGCCGATTGGGTTCAAATTCTAGATGACTAGTGTATTGTGATGTCTTTCCTTTTTTTAGTCAATGCATGTGCAATAAACGTTTTATTACATACTGAACAAAAGTGACTAGTGAAACCCGTAGAAATTGGACAAGAATCGAGATTAAGAGGATAGTTTGAGAAAGCCTTAGAAATCATAATGGCTATAATGAGGATTCGAATTCGCTGCTGAACCCATGGAGAATCGAAGGAATTGCTCATCTTCAATGTCTTGGAGCATGTGTTGAGGAGTTATCGAACCACCATCTATAAGGAAATTCAGTTAAAACTTAATAACTTTTAAAATAGGACTCACAATTAGAAGACACCAATTTACTAGTTTCCAGTGACCTGCGACTCCTGGAACTTCTTGTACTTCTCGAATGACCCTTACTTGAAGAACAGAGTCTTGTGATAATACAGGCAGAGAGGACCACGATTGCAGCCATACTGACTGCCAACACAATACACATCACTGCCTTTTCCTTATTTTCTTTGAAGAATTGTACGACTTGAAGAAGGTCATGTCCAACGCCAACCAGGTTCGGCTCGACTCTCTCGGTAACTGGAGGTGGATCTTGTTTCTCCATACGGTACTCGTCATGGGTGACGTAGGATGCTGAAAAAAGATACTACAGTCTTCTAACTCGCTCATATTGTTTCCCTTACCATCGTTCGCAATCTGATTTACGTCTGGATCCTTAGCAGGCTCACTATCCTCAACCCGTTCCCATTGGGTTCTATCGTTAACATCCTCAAAGAATCTCTCGTCTTCTTGCTTTTGAAGGGTCTCGGCTTCCTGTAAAATGCAATTATTCTATAGAACCATCTTCATTCTCCCACTTTTAAGTATGCATCTAGTGTCGTCAACTCTCCCTTGATTGCTTCCTCGGAAAATATTTCCTCGTTAACACAAATGTAAACCACATGAAGGTGTCCATGTCGACAGTGTCCTTTGATTTGATCCCTTTTCAAGGTACATCCCTCCTTGGCGTGACAATCTCGAAGAACTTGCGGCAGGACGTCGGATACACATTCTGAAATTCGAGAAAGTCGTACAATCCCCCACAAAGATTTCAATTTTTTCTTCGTTCCATCGGAAATCCTACTTTAGTATTCACCACAAAAGAATTCCGGTTGCTCTCTTTCAATTCGTTCCTTCCATTTCATTTGGCTCACAGCGAAGCATTCAGAAAAAGAAAGACAATAGTAATTTCTCTATGTCCAGCACACTCTCTCATCGAAGAAGAACTCATTGGCTCAATAGGGATAGAATAAGGCAACGAAATAGAAAAGAAGAAGATGGCTAATTGGATGTGTGCCACCAACCCGAAAAGGAGAAGGGATGTACTGGAACAATGGTGTTTCCCATAATAGATTAGAACCAGTCGAAGTGGTTGCGAAATTTGGTTACAGATGAGAAGTGGATGATTGTTTTTTTTTTGAGAACTTCTAACTTAAAAGATCTCCACTAACCATGCTTAATCTTAGCATCCGGATCACACTGTTGGGAAGTCTTCATCTGTGCCGAGTACACAGCCAGCCTTCTTCCTTCCCGACACTCCAATCGGATTTCTGGACGAGCTGGTTCCGTCGGTTTTGGAGTGCAGAACGTCTCCTCATCGAACGACATTGGAATGCATCCGTAAGCCATTTGAAGATACTTCGACGTCGTGGGACACGGATCATCTTCGAATGTGTTCGAGTCTACTACTACTGTACACTTTCGACGTTTGTCGCAAAGTTCCGATATCCTCTGAAATAAGCAAAGTTCAGGGGAATTTTAAAAAAGATAAACAGACCGTGTGTGCTTGGATAACATCACAGGTGCTGGAATAATGAATCATAGCAAGTGGATCTGACAAGGTGCCTGGAACTTTCCGTCCAGGCTGTGGAGGGCAAAGTTGATTTTCGGGTACAACACGTCCGTAGAATCTGAAAACAAAACATAGACTCTCAAATTTATCCCGGGAACAGGGCTGAGCGGCACCGAGTTTCGGCAACGCATTCCAGTGTGAATAACTTTTTTCAGGAGAATTGGGGAAAAGTACGGTCAACAGAAAAACGTTCCTTTTGAAAAAAGCTATCGCTTGGTCAAAAAATCGTCAAAATTTCATCAAGAATTAACAGAGTTACACTCAGTGTTGCTGAACATTTCCCGACTTCGGCAGTTTCGGTAACGTTTTCGGCAACTTTTTTTCAAAGCAGGCCGTAACCCATTAATTCTTGATGAAATTTAATGGTTTTTTTAACCAATCGATAGCTTTTTTAATAAGGAACATTATTTCTGTTGACCGTATTTTTACCCAATCCTCCTGAAAAAAGTTATTCACACTTGAATGCAATGCCGAAAATCCGTTGCCGCTCAACCCTGCCCTGGAATACGGTACTTACCCCGTTTGCACCAAAATTTGTGTATTCCGAGGACAGCTCAGTGTGATCCGTTCTCCATCGCATGCTTGCACTCTATTCGATCGGAGAGACTCTTTGAGGATACCTGAAAAACTGTCCAAATAGTATTGGGTTTTCATATGTTCTTATTCAGCAAATATAAGCCATTCAGTTTCAGCAAGTTTGCTCATTCTTTTCCCAATATGCTTTTCACTTTTCAAACTATCGAAACGATTCTGAACCCTTTTTCTCGCCGTCCCCTCCATAAAAGCCCGCCGCCGTTCACATACACAATTACTCAGCATAGGTCTTTTCCATCATCTCCACTTCTCACTTTTTCCAAAAACTTTATGGGGTCCATTTTATGGCCTCTCCTCTTTTTCTTCTCTATTTTTTCTCAACACCATTGACACCGGGCTAATTCACTCTTTTTAGTACTGGCCCGGGGCAAGTGTGTGAACTGAGCGACCTTGGTGTGGAATTGTAAAATGTGGGGAGGAGAGTTCGAAAATTTTGAATTTTTTGTAGCGAATAGCGAAAATCTCAAATCGGCAGGCAAAAACGTAATTAATTTTCATTCCTTGAGCTTTCTTTTGTTCATGCGAGAACCTACCGAGTCGACCTTGTACCAAATGGGAAATTGCTGAAACTTTTGATAGATAACCCCATATTTTATTCATTTTTTTCGGTTTCCCCTGCCGGTACACTTGAAAGGAAAACTATCGCGAAACATGAAAAAGTGAAGATAGTTGATGGAATATGCGCATATATTACATGGATACATGTACAAGTACATGTTATATATTAGATGCACAAGTGTCATCGCTGAGGCAAGAGCCAAATTTAACATGATGGTGTGTTGCTCCCTGACTTTTCTTAGTTTCACTAGGTTAGAAAGCTACACGCTCCGATTTTTCTCGCGGTTAACTAAAGGTGGTCATCTGTTTCACATAGGCAAGTACATTTTGGGGAGCAGAAGAAGAGTGGAACATACACTCTTTCCGGTGGCATATATGAAATGGAAGTGGCTCGTATTTCAGAAGGCATTGAATGGAATTGAAGAAGAAGAAAGACTAGTTTAGGTTAGAAGGGAGAATCGGGATTGTCAGGTTTTCGTTGTTAGGATACTATCTAGCTTTTCAGTTGTACATCTTCATCTATACCAGTCCTCTAGCTTTCTATCACAACACAAATTTTCGCCCCCATAAAAAAGTTCCACTCATTGTGTCTCTTCCTTCGTTTTTTCATCTCCCCCTTTCAACAACGTTTTGTTGCGTGTCGAGAGTGTAAAAGACGACCAAGAAGAAAAAGAGCTTCATTCTACACTCCCCGAGCAACATTATCATTGTTTTCACGTGGTCATGCTCTGCTAGAGAGGGCCCCCTCTCATCCGGCTAATGGGTGTGTGTGTGTATGTGCCAATTGATAGCAGTTGAACGAGAGGAGAGAGAGACATTTTTCGGAAAAAAACATCGGGGGAAAACGAACGAAATGTGAAATGGCTTGGGTTGGGGTGAGATGATGATGATTGCAACGTTATTACGAATGCTGGAGGAAAAACTGGAGTTGCTTACAAGGGGCTTCCCTGAACTCTTGAGTTGAACTTTTTCTGAAACTTCGGTCCTAGACTAGATTAACCTTGAAAAGCTCAAATCCACAATAAAAAATGGTCATATTATATGTAACTCGAGATATGAGCCCTCCAAGTGACAGCCAACGCTAAAATCAGGTACTTTGAGGACCCATATCTCAGCTCAAAATTACTTTCAGAATGTCTAGTTTTTTTTTGTTTTAATCTTAGAATTTAGTGTATAACAATTTCCCTTACTTTTTTGAAAGTAAAAATTTTGAACTCAAATTTTGAAATTTGCCTACCATTTAGTGTTGCCAACTTTGGGGGCTCATAACTCAAGCTACGTGAACATTTGGCCACTTTTTATTGCAGCTTTAGGCTCTTCAGGGTCAATTTAGTCTAGGACCAAAGTTTTGGAAAAAGTTCAACCCAAGTGTTCAAGCAAGCCCCTTGTAAGATTGCCATTCCCCATCGCCATTTCCGTTCTAAAAGTGAAAGTGTCTCCATTAGCAACAGTGTGTGTTCCCCCACCCTCTCGGAGGAGAGCAGACACACGAATGCTCCGAGAGAGAAACTTAATTCCATAATTGTATAAAGTGACCCAAAGTCTCTCCCTCTTCTTTGCCACCCGTACTTAAGGGTACAAGGGTAACAGCCGGATGCATAGCAGCAGAAGGCGTAATAAGCATCATTAAGTGTTGAGAGGGGGAGAGGGGGACTATGTTATAAACAAAATGTCTCTATCTGCTCTCTTATGGGTCACGACATGACGATGACAAGTATCAGGAAGAGTAAGGAAACGGGTTGCCGGATAGAAGACAATATATAAACATTTTTGGGTTGAAGGGTGTACTTATATGAAGTTCAAAGAAAATGGGGCAGAAAGGGCAAGTCTTCTATTTTGAGGTATAGCTTTTTGTTAGCAACCATGTGATATTTTTGACAAAAACATGGTTACCACCTATTTTTCTATCAAAATAATTCCTAGCTTTCCTGAATAGCCTCGACCTTCCTATAAGGTTCCGAAAACCTTCTCTATCTTGAAGAGAAACCATTTCTCCAAAAACGCATTCATCACTCATCATTCCCATTCCGTTCTTCTTTTTTATTGGTGAACGAAAGGAAGGATACGAAACTAATGACCATCATCATCTTTTTTTGCTCATGACAACACCAACCCAAAATATTTTTTAAAAGAGGGAACACTCACCTTCAATGGAGTTAATATCCTGGTGGTTTATATTTTTCTCATTTTTCAGCAGTTTCCCATGAATTCCAAAAACAAGCAGAAACAAAATCGGTAGCATTCTCACATGGAAGATCCTACAAAGTTAAAGTATAAATTATAAAAAATTAGGCTATCCGGATCTAACAAAATATCGAAAAGAAAAAATCAAGAGCCTTAGCCTGACCGGAGTCAAAACTTGAAGGTTCACAAAACACGGAAATAGTGGAAGAAGAAAAGAAGAAGAAAGCCTAGTTGACGAGAGTTGAGTACATGCGGAGAGAAGGGCGGCGCTTGTCTCCCTTTCGATATCCAAGCCACGCCCCCTATGACCAATGTTTATGTTTTACTATAACGAGGTGTTAATATGTCGAGATAGTGGGAAAGGTGCCTGGTGTAACATGACACTCTATCGGATAGGTGGCAATCGAAAAAAACAAAAAAAGAGCAGTCGGCAAGGGGGGGGGGGGCATGGCAACAGATGGTGGGGTGGAGAACACGGAGCTTTACGGAAAAAGGAGGTGAGAGAGGGGGGAGGAATAGAAGAGCAGATATGTGTTAATACATATTGGATTATAATTGTTTTTTTCTTCAGAACTCCAGGAGGTATGTTGCCATCGGAACTTGAAAAGATCTAATTGTACTTGGTTCAATAGAGCAGTGTCTTTTTGAAAACGAGCGTATGTGTGGCTCGAACAGGACAGATGCTTTTCTTGCTCAGACTGAATGGGTGGGAGAAAATGGGAGAGAAGGAAAGCAATTGAGAGCAAATGATGAAATGATGTTGCAGGTGTTGAGGAGTATCGGACAAATTGTAGCATACACACACACGACGACTCTGTTGTGATGTTGTTGTACACAATAAACTGGCAGATTCCGGAAGGGATAAAATGGAACAGTGGGTAGTAGTGTTGGAGCAGTTGTGAGGGAGAGAAAAAAGTTGAAACTCTTGGTTCTTTGAATACACATAGGCCTCTAGAATGTTCAAGGGTGATTACGAAACTTCGGAAAGATCTGAGGACTTCTGTGAAAAAACATGAGCCTTGTTTGTAAAATCCCCAAAGTCAATAACGGCGGCAAGTATCAACGTTGATTTTTTTTTTCCGGCTACTTCTTTTGAAAACAATGGTCTTCTAGAAAGTCTGTATCTTTATCAGGACTTCCGTTTCCACATTTTCAGACAAAAAAGTTTTTTAAATTAAAGAACTTGCAGCTGTCAAAATTGTAATTCAACTTCCAAGACTGGCGCACCGGCAACTATTGAAAAATGTTTGGTAAGAAAATCATTTTGAACAGACTAAGGCTTCCAGGATTAACAGTGCTTTGAATATTTCATTCTATCCAAATCCTAAATATTTTTGAGATAACCATGTCCTTCACATGCCAACCACTCCCTTGAACTAATACAACAGACCGTGTACATAATCCAATGTAAACGCGGTAAATCATGTTGGCAGATCCTATGCCAGATGGACAATGGGATTGGTGCTTAATCTAAATTTACGTCACCATCACCATTCATGACTAATTATGTTTTAGAAAAAGCTGACAAACTTATTAAAATTCATCAATTATAGTGTTTATACTGTATCATAGATGGCAACGTAAAGTTCTTTACCTTCGACTCCACTCACAGCAATCTATTCTCTACTCGCCTCATTTGCATACTAATAGACTATTGTGTTCATCCTCACTATTCATGTTCGATTTCAAAGAGTATTCCCACTTTTACTAATACATAAGAGGTTAGCTCTTTTCATACTCCCGACCTACCCGGGAGGCAGAAGAGACTGCGATAATACCCGGCTTTACACGGGGGGCTCCGTCTTTTGTAATTGCCGGAGGGAAGCTGATGAAGTGGAGGGGATAATCTGCCCGTTTTCTCACGGTACCTATATTCACTTATTGCCGAAAGGGGAGGAGGATATGCCGACGGGGAGACTTGAATTGGTGGTCGAATGTGGGAAAACCTTAGAGAGTTGTAGGATTACACTCATTTTTTTGTTTTTTTTCAAAAAAAATCCTTTTTTTCCCAAAAATCTTTAAAACTCGAGAAAATCGATTTTCAAAACGCCAAGTTACATTTTTCTAATCTATTTCAATGAATGCAGAATTTTTCGCTGATTCGAACGCACCTAATATCGCTGCTCAAAACAAATCTTGAAGCGAGTTATGAGCGTTTGAAGTATCGGTAAGAGAGACGCAGAGAAAGCAGACGCTCTCGTTGTCGTAGAGACGCAGAGAAACGAGACAGTGTCTCACGAAAACTTCAAACGCTCATAACTCGCTTCAAAATGCGTTTTGAGAAACGATATTAGGTGCGTTTGAATCAGCGAAAAAATTCTACATTCATTGAAATAGGTTAGAAAAATGTAAGTTGGCGTTTTGAAAATCGATTTTCTCGAGTTTTAGCGATTTTTGTGGAATTGGGACGAACATTTAAGAAAATGAAAAAAAGAGTGTAATCCTACTTTAAGGTCATCTGATCTAATTAGGAGGAACACAAGATAAGCTGCCAAACGTTTTCCGAAAAAAAGCATTTTGGCCAAACGAATTTAATATGTTTGTCAGTTGTTGTCTTTCAGATGCTCCAGAAATTGTTCAATTTCGTTTTTGCTCCTAGTAGTCGTATTCAAGAAGAAGAGGCGTAGAAGAAGGTAAATATCTTTTTTCTAGCTTTTCATTCGTTCTTCTTCCCTTTCTTATTTCCTATTTTCATCTTTTACAAGATTTGGGGCTCTTCTCCTTCTTCGTCCCATTCAACAACGCAGTAATCGCATTTTCAGCTTTTTACGGATTTATGAATGAAAGTCTGCGGGAATATATTTTTGATCGCTCTCTTTTGTTGTCTTTCTTTTGAAAAAGGACTGGAAATGACAAGAAAGTTGTCAGTTGCATGGGGAAAAAGTGGGGTGAGAGAATCTACACCCCGAAAACGGAGAGGTTATAAAAATAACTTGACTTGGATAAGCAGAGGCCCAGATAATCCAATTATTCTCGATTTTCTCTACCATGTCAAGAGGAATCAATGAATCAAGATGACACCTTTTGCCCTACGCGCCGTCGCCGCCACCACAACTTCCTCTGCACAAAACCAATCCATCATATCTCGTTATCATCTTTTGAATTTTAGCGCCCCAAAAATTGAAAGACAAGAAGAAAAGCAGGAGTCGAAGTGGGTAAAGAAATGATGGATTGGTTTTTGTTTCGGTGTCGTCTTTTCTCGGATAGCAATATCTGGTGTGACGATAACCAAGAAAAGTGTCAGCTGTTTTGCATAAATTTGTGTTGCGAATTGAAATTTTGGAGGAGGAGGAGGGGACACGAATGAAAAGTGTTCGTTGAGGGAGAAGAAGAAGAAGGGGGAAAAATAGTATGCGCGAAATTTTTGACACCCATTTGTCACTTCACACTTATACACACTTAGCTGAACCACGGGAGAAGGATTACAATTTATGTTTATTACAACAGCTTTGACAAGTTCGAGAATGAGGGGAACAGAAAACAAAGGACACTGATAGTAAGGGGGAACAATATAAAGGGAACTCATCTATGTAGATAGTTTTAATTAAAATCTGAAACTAGAGAGTGCGGAGATGAGGTAATGAGTAATTGTGCATGCATATTCTACAGTATTAGTGTGGAAAAATATGAATCATTTTCATAAATAGAAATGAAAATTGATCGTAACGGAACATGACATCCTGAAACTCTCATACATGTGATCCGGACTTTTTTGAGCCTTCGCGGGTCTTCCATTTTCTCTACTTCAAATTCGAAATTGTTGGGCGATCTTTATGCCGATATGTAGATCTCGATGAGATCTATAAAATGGTACTGAAATCACTCAGATTGCCTACATCAGTTTTTGTCTAGAACTTGTAGAACACACGGGCCGGCGTTTTCGACCCGCGTATGCGCGGCCGGGTGTTATAAAAGTTCTAGACAAAAACGGAGACAGGCAATCTCAGTGATTTTAGCACCATTTCATAGATCTCATCAAGCTCTACATTTTGGTATAAAGATCAGCCAAAAATTTCGAATTTGAAGTAGTGAAAATTGAAGGCCCGTGAAGGCCCAAAAAAGCCCGGATCAAATGTATGGAAACTTTAGAAAATTATTCTTATCATTATCGCTCTAGGACTAAACTGTTGGCAACTTCTTGTTCATTGTCATCCTCTTGTTTGGTATTCCTAAATTAGGAACACTTGAAACCTAATACGCCTGAAAGGAGATAAAGAAGACATCTTCAAGTGGTCCCTTCTACCCCCTATTAATACATAATTGCGCCTTCACTTACACTCTTTCTCTCATTCAATTTTGTTGTGGCTATGAATTTCGTGTTAATTTCCCAACAAGATGGATCCCAGTTGAAATTTAATGAAATAAAATAGGAAGAGACAGTTTATGGATAGCGAGGAATCAATTTAATTACTGTAATCCATCTTCTTCTTGTTCCAGACATTCCCTTCCTCCTGGTATTTGCATTTATCTTCTGATTGTGAGAATAAATAAATATTTATAAATCACAGCCTATAAAGCAAAAAGTTGAAACCATAAACCGCATATGGGATTGACACATTTCCCAAAAATATGAACCAGAAAATACATATAAACCGAAAATATCTATACAACCATGAAAATCGATTCCGATCCTATTTCATGAACACTTTGACAACCATGCTTTCGGTTTTGGAATTCTCCGATGTTTCGAGTTCGGTTCTGAACAGTTGCGCTTGTTGAAATGCAATCGATCCCTCTCCTCCAGACAAGGTCACCTGGAAAAGAAAAAGCTCGGATTTTTTGGGGATTTGTTTATAACATTTGTTTAAGACTTACTGAAATTTTCAAGACTGCTGGCTTTGGATTATCGATCGTCAAAGTTCCGTTCGATGGGATTCTCATACAAGTCTATAAAGTAAATACGTTGTATTTGTATCACCTTCAAAAAACATACGTCTCCTAAACAAGCAATCGCCATTACATTTCCTTTCTCGAATTTGCTCATTCCAGCCACTTTAACTTCTACTTTTTCGATGGTTTTTGTTGCAGTGCCAGTGGTTGTCAGCGGTTCCAAGTCGAAATGCCATGAGATCTGAAAATATTACGATAAATTAAGGTGTCCAATTTTTGACGCCCTCACAGTCCCATCCTTCTTTCCATCCTCTCGACACAAGTAGACAAAATTCCAGTCTGTCTCCACCGCTCGTTTGACATTAACGCATTCGAAAGTCTGCGAGATGAAGCCTTTTTCTGGAGCTTGAGAATAGATATCGCGATTGATATCGTACGAGAACTCCACTGGAGATTTGTCACTTGAAGTCAATATAATGGGCTCGCCCAACGCTTTCGCAGCAGAAGATTCGGTACCCATTTCGCCACGAGCACGACGCCACTCCTCAGAACCTGTAAACTGAGGATCATTTTTTGGAGTCGTTATCTCAACAACTATTAGCAAACTTTTTGAGTGACAGTATCTACAAAGTTGCAAGTTAATTGTTCTACCACAGCACCACCATATCCCCAATGCAGTTTCAATAATACCTGTAGTTCGTCCACCCATATCATCGCCTAACTTTTCCCATCCGATTTTACGATTTTTCGCTTCTTCAACCATCATCTCCATCAGTTCACAAACTCTCCGCACACCCAATTCTTTCTTCCGCGCGTCGCTCTGACCATCCATTTGTCGGGCGTTCAGCTTCGACATGAAATTCTCGAACACCTGCTGCCGTACTTCCCCTCGTTCCTGCACAACTTTTTTGCTATCGAAAACATATCGCCATGTCACATCAGCCACATGATCGTTACCGTAGGCGATGCAATACTTTAGAACCTTATTCCAGCCTCTTGTGTAGAGCAACGGTCGGTCCATCGTGTTTTCACATGGATCAACATGAATCCATCGACTCTCTTTTTTAATGAACACCTCGTTCCAAACGTGGTCGGTGGTGTCTAGAACGAATCGAGACTCGAGGCCAATAGCGGAAAGGAGTAGACCGAAACAATTTGCCCATTCACCACATCGGCCAGTTCTGAAATAAAAAATGAAAAAAGGAAGTCTGACAAAGAAAATCTACCTAGTTTGCAATAGCTTCGCTGGACTGTTGTATCTCGGGAACCGCATCTCAGTATTGCATCCGTCACAAATGTAAACCTCAACACGGTTGGCTTCTCCCTGTTCTATTTCTTGTTTTGTTGGGGTTCCCTGTAACCCTTCAGTAGTGCATTTCAAGGTGCAATTAGGACAAGTAGGTCGGTCGAACCATGTGAAGAATTTAGTCTTGAACCACTCCAACAGTTCTGAAAGTTGCCACATAGTTCTTCAGTGCGGAATTCGCTACTCACTCTTTAAGACAACTTTTTCATCTCCTCCATTTTCCAATTCATCCGCCAACCCTTCTGGCATCACACTTCTTGCCAGGGCTTTGAAAACCTCATCCGTGTAGTTTCTTCTAAGATCCGTATACTTTACAAACTGTTCCAGGAACTTCTTCTCTTGATCTGACGCTGAATTGGGATTGGCCGGGGTGGATGAGTAGTGCTTTCGGATTGTGGTAACGATGGCGCTCTGATTGGCACCGCGGACCGAATCCACTTGTTGTTTGTTCTTGAAGAAGAGAAATGTGGGCATTGCGCGGATATTATACTGCGATACAATATCTGAAAAAAAAGTGGCCGTCTAGATGTATACTACTGGGGTTTCACCTCTCGCAGTGTCACAATTCACTTTCAGGAAAGTGGCATTTCCGAACTCCATAGACAACTGTTCGAAAATCGGACTGATCATCTTGCATGGACCACACCAATTAGCAAAAAAATCCACAATTATCAGACGATTCGCGTCCGATTTCTCCAAAATATTTCTCAATTCCGGAAGGTTCCATATTTCATTGACTGGCATTTTTTCTGGAAATTTTTGAGAGATTTTCTAACTGGAACAGAAAATGAACGGAAAAAATGGCTGATCGTGAACGAACGATTCCCAATACATCAGAAGAATGTTTTGGAAGAAAACAGAATTTGAGGGAAAACTTTATTACGGTACAGAAAAAAGGTAAAACCTTAAACAAACTGAATGGAAATATAATCAATCTTCTCGCTTGCGAATATTACGATTGCCCGATTTCTTTTTGAATTCGATTGGACCTTTCACCTTTTTGGTCATCACCGTAGCCGTCTTTTCTTCAAATTCAAACTTTGGTTCTTCGGCTCTCTTTTTCTCCTCTTCTTCTACGCGTACAGCTTCTTCTTCACGGAAACGAGCAGTCAACGGAGATTCAAACACTTCTTGCTTCTCATCTTTCACTACCCGGACCCATGCTCCGAACGGTGCTCCTGTTGACGGCATGGAAAGTTTTGGTTTCTCGATGAACCCAACTTCAGGAACTTCGTGAGGCGGAGAAGGCGGTGCTCCTGGAGACTGTATAGGTGAGGATCTGGCTTGGAGTACATCCTCATCTAGATCACGCATCGCTTCGCGTTCAGGAGTCCCTGTAATTATGAAAATGGAAAAGTAGACTATGGGTTTCCTCTTACCAACGATTTCGAATTCCTCCTCTTCATCCTCCTCATCGCTATCTTCCTCATCACTGTTATCTTCACTATCCTCTTCTTCTTCTTTCAAATCGTCATTTTCTTCCCTCTCCTTTCTTCGTCGTTCTTCCTGTTCTGCATCCCTCATTCTTTCCTTTTCTCGCTTCCTTTCCTCCCATAATGCTTTTTTCTCCTCTTTGGTAAGCTTTTGTCCCTTTCGAGGACGATCGGTATAGTTTTGCTCCTTCCGATTCGCTTCAACCTGTTCAGCATACCCTGATTTTGCAATCTGTGATTTGATGTACGACTCAACATCTTTCTTGCCACTTCGCACTGCCTGAAAACTTCAGCATTTGCCATCAGAAAAAGTAGACAATCCTCACCTGAACCTCATCCATTCCATAATAATTCTTCTTTCTCTGTTCTTCAAATTCCTGACATTTTTGCTCGTACTGCTGTTCCGTGTAGAAATGATTAGGTGTATCCCAGCGCGTTGAGTTATCAAATATATTCCAATAATAATGGCCGGGTCCATCAGGGTTTCGCGCTCGAACCCATGAGATTTCGGCACACTGAACTTGAGTTTCAGGCATATATCCAACTGCTAAGTGTTCTGGAAGAGCGGGTCCAGCTGCATTCGGATTCGTTACTGAAAAAAGCATGGGAATTCGAAATACTTTTTCTACTTACAATCCCTATATGCCGAGACAACATCTCCTTTTGTAATCTTTAAATCTGGAGCTCCTTGAGGCGCGCTGGCTCCTGAAAGTCCTCTCTTCATTGCTCCAGCTTCGCGCCGTGATGCCATCTCTTTAGCCATCGATCCGACATCTTTATGTTTTGTTGGATCAAAAATATTCATTCGTAGACCGGTAGCTGGTAAAGATGGTCCAGCGACTATACTCTCTCCGTTTCGTGACATCGATGCTGCTGCAGCTGCTTCCATTCTTGCTAGCGTTCCATTTAATTTCGCGTCGGCCAGCTCTTGCTTCTTTCCTTTCTGCATCGTTTCACGAATTCTTTGTTGAAGCATTGCCTTGTGCCGTTCTCCGCGATCATGATGATCTTGCGAAGCTTTGTTGTTTCCGAACCAAACCTGAAAAAAACGGTACTTCGGCTTCAAAAAAACGAAGGACGAAAAAAGTTTCCAATGTAAAATTAATAGCGCCTTTTCGTTATTCATACCTTGCAAATTTCGCAAAATCGCTTTCCTGTTGACACCCATTGTTCTGCCATGTCTGAAAATACGAAATCTAATTTGAAAATGCACAAAAAAACGTGGAATAAATTTTTCGCACTTGTCCGAGAGGAGTCCGAGCGAGGGGTGGCCGAACAGTCGCAGTCTAGTCCCTGTCTCTCTCGGAGTCCTCGTGGAGAAGAGCTCCCAAAAATTGTTCAATTCTTTTTTATTTTTAAGGTATTTGGTAGTTCTTCTACTCTAGTTATTCTGAAAAACAAAATAAATAGTAAAAATGCATTCTTATTTCAGGTTTTAAAATGTGCGAACAACCTGATCTCGACGAAACTATAGCTATGCTAGACCAAGTCTCCTATCACACCCTAGAATTCAGAGAAGTGCAAGCCTTGACTAATTTCCTTCTGCAAAATGCTGGTCAACTTGTAGAGTGTGACTACGTTACTGATGTTTATAGGTTAGTTAAAATACTTTTAAAGGGTGTTTCTGAACATAAGATCTTTCAGACGCTTCTGCTATGGAATAATCAGATGTGTTGAAGTGGACAAAAAGTGTGCTAAACGGTTCATTCCAAACTTCATAACAACGATACAGATGTTGAAGTCTCCAGAGAAAGTGATCGAAGCGGTTTATGAAGTTCTTCTCTCGCTTCCGATAATGCTACAGTCACGATGGGACTTACTAACAATGCTGGCGAGTTCAAGAATGATCACTCAGCTAGATGACGTGCTTTTTAAAGAGGTTGCCAAGAAAGTATTTCCTAACTGGAATTTCAAAGCTTTAGGTGATGGCATGCGCTCCAGACCAGGATCTGGCTGCTAGATGTTCCAGTACTTTACTCCATATGGCGTCGAATCCAAAAACAGCAGAAAGAGCTGCAGCTATTATATTCAGGTAAAACTTGGAGCATGCAGGGACTCAATGTAGATTATTCAATTTTCAGAGGGCTCACCTCGCCGGTATTCTCCGTTCGAAACAATGTTCATCGCTCCTGGCTTTGCCGAATCATCAACATGAAAAGCTCGTTATTGTGCATTGAAAAAGTTCTAGAACTCTGTAAAGAAGAAGTAACGAGAAATCAGTCCAAAATGTGGCCAGTGGCATTCCGGGAAATCGCCGGATTGACATGTGTGGATTTGGAATGGAAGGCGGTGCTAGAAGAGGAACCATATGATACACTCACGTTCGCGTTGCTGGCATATTTTGCTGTACTGATTGCGTTAAAACATACATCCAGTCAAGTTCATATTAAGCTGAAATCTAATGACGAAGTGGTGTTGAAAGGTAGACACTGGCGAATCATCCGTACCCCACTAATTACATAAAAGCTTTAGGAATTGAATTTTTCGGAGCTGTCGCTGCAAAACAAGCGTTCATCGTTTGCTCGAAATACAAAATCTATCCGGAAGGCTTGGAGAAGGCAATCATCTGCGAAATGTCCTCTCGTCGCAATCCCGACATCTACGATATTATTGACGAGGATATGGTTAAGCACTTCAGTCGAGAAACTCAAATGGTTTTCACAAAGGAGAAATTGAAGTATTTGATTACTGAGCAAAAGGCGCATCAGGAAGAAGTGAAAGTAAATATTTAATTGGGTAGAAAACTAGAAAAAGAAATATTTTCAGAAGTTGGAATCGAAATTGGAAGCGAGATTGGAAAAGTATTACCCAGCAGAAGATGTAGGATCTTTGCGAGTGGAAATCAACCTACATACAGAAGGCGCCGCTCAGAAAACGCTGGAAAGATTCCTTAAGATTCAACGTTTGTTTTTTTTTTAACAGCGGCTTACAAGAATTTCTTCCAGACCCTTCCGAAGAATTTCCATCGGTGGCTGCTGTCATGGAGCATCTGCATATTCAGAACATTGACGAACGGTTGTTTTGCCAGAAAATCAACAATTGCATAGATGTCACACGGCAGAAGTACGCTGAGCGGAAATTCAGTCGGAAAGTATTCACAGAGCTGATGTTTGATAGTATCACTAGGATTCCGTTAAGAGTAATTTTCTAGAAAAATGGGGAATAATAGAGCTCTATTCTTCAGTCCGTGGTCGACTACGTAGGATCTCTGCTCAAACTCGAAGCCGCCAAAGACATTATGTTCCGTGAAAAAATCTTCAAAATGGCTTGCGATTTAATGAAGCTCGATAATGAAAACGCACGACCCTTGTCCCTTTACCACTGTTTCATCGCCACGTGCTATTTGGAGCCAGTCAAAGTAACGGAAGTTTGGAACATCACTAAAGACCTCAAATCAGGAGTCAAGAAAAGAAAAATGGCGGAGATGTTGGCGAAAGTTGTGACGAGTTCTGATATCAAAGTTGGTAGGTTGAAGATAAGTCTTGAAGATCAGATAACAAATAATCAAACTTTAGAAATCGAAGTACTTCATGACATGGTGCTATGTTGTCTGGGAATACATCCGGATCGTTTCAATTTCGAATCCACACAGCTTTTCGTCGCGGCTATTTCGAAACTTTTGGATTTCCGAAATGAGTCAGAAAGGATTATGCTATTCCAAGCTATAGCCAACCAGCCGAAAATCCTTGAAGTGGTTAGTAAAGTTCTTTGAAATCTTGACTTTTTTTAAATGTTTTGTTTCAGATCCAAGACATTCTGTTGCATAGCGCGAGAAGTTTTTCCAGCTCCGCCTTTCAGATGGTTTTGTACTTTTTCACACGATTTCATGTTGGTGCTTTTGAGTTTTACCCCGAAGAGCATCTCCGGACAATCACACAAATTATCAATTTCTGTCATTGGTCTATTCGAAAGTTTGCTGGAGAGCCAATGATGTTGAGCATTGCTATTGATGCGATTTGTGGATACATGCCATGGAGCTATTTGAGAGAAAAGGCTCTGTTGAAGAAGGGTGGACAGGATGGTTTAGAGGATCCTATCGAAAATTTGATTATCAAGAATTTGAGGCATCACAGATACTGGTGGGTTATTTGATCACTTTTCATCCGAACGATGCTGAGACACTCCATCTTTGCAGCGTACTCCTAGCTGAACATGACAAAGATGATAAAATGATGACAGTTGAAGACTTCGAACAATTGCCACAAGCGCAATTCATTGTGGAGATATTGAAAAATAAGGACAAGGGAAAAGGTTTGCTTGTCATTGAGAAATCAATTGTAGGATCGTTGTAAAATTCAGAACCTCTCAACGCTCTTGCTCAAAAGCTGGCGAAAATCGTTGTCACTGCGACGACGTTCGAAGAAATTCACGCTGTCTGGCTTGCTTATGGACTTCTATCCGACAAAGCTTTGGAACTGATAGATGACGCCGAGAAGTACAAAGGCATTGGTAAGGTTTTGTTGAGAAAACATGAAATCAAACCTTTTCGTTGCAGAAAAAGACTGGAAGAAACGCAACCCATCTCGAGTCCTTATGGATGCTCTCGTGGACGTTGGCGCTGGTTTCCATACCTCTGTTGCGGACCTTCGAATGGCCAATTCGTGGTTGGACAAAGGTCTCGGGAAGATTCAAATCTTGACGGATCGTGAATTTTGCCTCGATGACTGCCCACCTTGATTATTTTTCCTATTTTTCTTATTCAGTTATTTTCAATTTTATTTTTTCATCCTTTCCCGTTTTCCATTGACAGGTTTGTCATTCATTTGCCCGTTGACATCTTCTGATCTTCATAACTTGAAATAAACGATTTCTGCTAAAATAAACAATGACTCAAGAAAACATTACGAATGTTTAGATTTAGCGAAGAACACTTCTTGAAAACAAACAAGCTTCATTTTTTTAGATCACAGGGCAAAGCCAGATGTTCAACTTTCATCAAATGCAAAAAAATGTGATTGCGGATTCATTTGACTGATCAAAAATCTAATTTCTTTCTACTTCAGCAGAAGCTAAAACTTCTAGAACTACATTACTTCTTTCCCTGGTCGTGTTCGTTAGTAAGAATCTTTACTTTAATTTCAGTTTTCCTCTCCAATTTTCTTTAATAATTATCAAAAATAGAATTAGACCAGATGGGCTACGCCCCTCTGGGGCCCTTCAGGCAACGTGAATTTTTAGAAATGGAAATTTTGAAATTTGGAAAAATAATTCCGTGAACTCGCCACTCTCTCCTTTCCATTAAAAAAAAACTACTAACTGATCCCAAAATGGAGGTTTTTGTGCTCTCGCGACCTCAATTCTTGACGAATCGAAAAACAAAATAGACGGGCATCATTAGAGACAGAATACTGATAACCTGCCAAAATTTGGTGAAAATCGGTCCAGTGGGGACTGAGCTAGGGCGGGATACCTACGCAGTACGGACACACACACACACACAGAACTTTGCGTTTGTTAATAGTAAAGAAGATTCTCAGTTCAAAAGTGAATTCAAAAAATCATAAGACTGTAATTTTTTTTGAACGACCGTCTGAAAACTTATTCATTTTCAATTTCGTTCTTCCCCAATATTTCAAGTGGACACAACAAGAAGAATAGAAACCAGGAACCAGTTTTCCGGAAGAAAAACCCGCTGAATTAAAAGTAAAAGAGTTGAATACAAAAAATCTGGGTTACATAAAAGACGACAATTTTATGTTGGAATTCAGTTTGAATGTCTATGTATAGTGGTCTCCCTAGATTTGTTGAAAATTCTTATTTGTGTCCGAAGTACCGACCACACCTATTATTTAGTTCGAGTCATTTGGATACAGTACTGAGCAGGGAAAGTCTTGAAAGCATACGTGTGATCCGGGTTTTTTTGGACCTTCGCGGGTCTTCAATTTTCTCTACTTCAAATTCGAAATTTTTGGTCAATCTTTATACCAAACTGCGGAACTCGATGAGATCTATAAAATGGTACTAAAATCACTCAGATTGCCTGTCTCCGTTGTTGTCTAGAACTTGTAAAACACCCAGGCCGAGCGTATGCGAGCCGAAGACGCCGGCCCGTGTTTTCTACAAGTTCTAGACAAAAACCGATATAGTCAATCGGAGTGATTTTAGTACCATTTTATAGATCTCATCAAGTTCTAAATTTTGGTATAAAGATCGACTAAAAATTTCGAATTTGAAGAAGAGAAAATTTAAGGCCTGTGAAGGCCCAAAAAGCCCGGATCACATGTATGCTTGAAAGTCTTTATTTTTGAAGTTCATAATTTTTATAGGACTCCAATCAGTCAGATCAAGATTCTTTTGAGTCCCTTATCTTCTCACTCAAAAAAATATTCCGACCCTTAAGGTGGACCCTTTTCAACGAAAAAATAGTCAAGTTATATCTGCACAGAACTGCATATCTATTTATACCACGATCCCATTCATAATCTTTACTAATAACATTTGAAAACTTTGTATGTCTGTCTGTATGTCCGCGGCTGTAACTCAGCTCAAACTCAACCGATTTGGATGAAAGTTTTACAGAAAGATCAGAAATTTGTCTATGTTAATGCCCATATGTTTAGAATTTTTATATCTCAAAAATGGAGCAAGTTACGGCTCTTTTTGTGAATTTTCAATACTAATTTCGGTACCGAAAATCGAGAGTTGACCGATTCTCTTGAAATTTTCATAGTTTGTTCCTCATTATCTGAGGATAATGCACGTATTTTTAGTTTTCGAAAATTCCAATTTTGCCTTCTGCAGCACTTTTTCTTAGCATCTGGGTCCATTTTCATACCTATTAGCTCGAGTCATCTGGATACAGTACTGAGCAGGGAAAGGTTTGAAAGTCTGAAAAGGTGGTTTCCAAAAATACAATTTCTCTGAAACTTAGTGGATGTAATACGCAACTCTAGAACTCTATTTTTGTAGTTCACAACTTTTTTATAGGACCCCAATCAGATACTTCAACTAGACTGACCTTTTCAAAAAAAAATAGTCAAATTATATCTGCATAGAGCTGCATATCTATAGATACTCTATTCTTATATGTATCATGATCAAATTCTCAGACTCAACTACCTTCCGTCACAACAATGTTCCCTTTTTCTACAATGTCATCGAATTGGGTTGACCCGTGTTATCTAATCCTACTGGTTTCACTTGCTACTGTATTATGCAGTATGCAACAATCTTTGCCTCAGTCTCTTTACTCGTGTCTACGAAAAAACAACATTCGTCTAACCCTTCTTCAATGCATAATGTTCCTTCTTTTTTTTGATTTTTCGTTCCAAGTCCTTTTTCAGTTTTATTACAATCTACTTAAAGAAAGGGCAAACAAATAAAATAGGATGTATTTTATGGTCATCGGGGATATAAATTTTTGTACACCTTAAAACATTATCGGACGAATTGAGTTGCGCTTATTGGGTTATAAAGAATTGAAATTTTTGACAAAGATCCCAGCGTTTTATTATTAGTTTAAAGGATGTCGTATGGAATACGGTGCATATTTTTGGCCCAAGTAATCACTCATAAGCTCAAAAAAAAAGTAATAGTGTGTTTAGCACTACTCAAAACACTGTTTGCCATTGGCCTCAATTATGTTTGCCAATCTCCCACCCAATAGACCACATCCAAATAGTAAACTACGCTGGCATTCTTTCGGTAGTCTGACAGAGAGATGTGTTCCCCAAAAGTTCAAAATTGGAACAAGCTGACAAACCATATGATCTCATTTGATCGTTATCTCAATTTCCCTTTCAGGTGATACATTTCCGTTCTCTATTTATCTTGTTCTTCTCCAATGTCTTCCTCTTCCTCCCGGTCACTTTCTCTTGTCCTAATTATCCATTTTGTTTCGCACCCGGCAACAGCATCATCAGTTACGATGCTTCTGTTCTGAGCAGTGAACTGTTTCCGAGAGTAGTTGATAGAGTAACCGGCAACAATTATTAATACAGTACCGCTCAAAAGTATGTAAACTTTTGGTGGTATAAGGTGGATAACTTTTTTTGAGAGAAGATATCAAATTCAAATTTTACCACAACATTTCTGGCATAACTAAAAACATGTCTGCCAACTTTTATATACATATCTGAAAAGTTGATAATTTTACGACCGAAAAGGTGATCGGGCAAAAAAATTTAATTTCCAAAACTTTTCGGTAAAACATTCACATATTCACAGAAGCAAGGTTTATATTTTATTAAATTGAGACTAATCAGATTAAAATACCTTGTTTTTACAAAGATTTGAATGTTTTCCTGAAATTTTCTGAAAATCAGTTTTTTGCCAAGTCACCTTTATGCTCACAAAATCAGCAGTTTTTGAGATATGTGCATAAAAATTAGTAGACAGTGTCTGATCATGACAAAAATATTGTGTCAAAATTTGAAAATCATACCTATTCTCAAAAAAAGTCACCCCAAAAATACCAAAAGTTGAAATACTTTTGAGCGGTACTGTATATCTTCGTTATTCTTAGGTTTCTCCAAACCTTGCAGTTTTTCTGTTAACAATCCCAAAGTCCCGTTAACAAATCTATCTTGATCTATTTGTATCTTGCTCTCACACTTTCCACCCTAAACTTCTCATTTCTAGGTATGATTCCCAGACTCTGGGTGCTATCAACACTTTTGCTTCTTTTGGCAACATCCCTATCGAACTGCCTCCTCCACGTTCAGAAAAACGAAATCCGAACGTTCGACTCCTTAGACGGTTTATGGACTTTTGTAAGAGAACCTCACAACGGAGGAGATATTGGAATAGGGAACCAATGGAACACTTTGGATTTGGAAAAGTTTGAGGTAGGCGTCTGGCACTATTACCTTCAGAAATGATAAACTTTCAGAATGCAACAGTGATGCCTGTGCCATGCGCCTACAATGATATTGGCACGGGAAGTGAACTTCGAGACCACATCGGATGGGTTTGGTATGAGAAGAAAGCGTTCGTACCGTTGAGAGATCGAAACATGCGTCACGTGTTGAGATTTGCATCTGTCAATTATTTTTCTGTTGTTGTAAGATTTTTGGTCATCTAGTCCCTATGAAAACTGAATACTTTTAGTATGTCAACTCTGAAAAAGTCACATCTCACATCGGGGGACATTTGCCATTTGAGGTCGATGTGTCTTCTCAAATCAAATTTGGAGCTGAAAATAAAGTGAGTTAGCATTTTGGGTATTGTTCTAAATTCTGAACGATTCAGTTTACCGTAGCAGTCAACAATACGCTGTCCTGGTCTACGATACCTCAGGGAGACTTTAATTACCAAAAAGTTGCACCAAGAAACATCAGCGGAAGAATCGTAAGAGTGTTTAAATTTTCTGTAAATCCTATTAACTCTGATTTTTAGCTCTCACGTTTACCCGATGGCGCTGTCAAAAACGTTGGAAACTTTGACTTCTTCAATTATGCGGGAATCCTCCGAACTGTTCAGCTTGTCAAAATCCCATCCATTCACATCCAGAACATCAACATTGTTGCCGATCACACAGGATCATTCTTTTTCGAAACCGCAGCCAATAATCTAGATGGAGTTCAAGTGGAGGTGAAGATGTTCGATTCTGATGGAAATAAGGTTGGGAAATTTCAATTGATTGGGTTTACGAAACTTTATAATTTTTCAGGTGTACACTTCCAACCAAAGAATGGGAGAAGGAAAGTTGGAGAATGCCAAATTATGGTGGCCACGTGGAATGGGAGACCCGAATTTGTACACTTTCGAAGTCTCTTTAATTTCGGACGGAGAGTTAGTGGATATTTATAGAGAATCATTTGGATTTAGAACAGTGACCTGGTCGGATTCACAAATATTCATTAACTCAAAACCATTCTACTGTCTTGGTTTTGGTATGCATGAGGATTTCGAACTTATTGGAAGAGGTTTCAATCAAGCAGTCATGACGAAAGATCTCAATTTATTGGAGTGGATGGGTGGAAACTGCTACCGTACTACACACTATCCATACTCTGAAGAAAGAATGTTCGAGAATGATCGACGTGGAATCGCAGTAATAGTTGAGACTCCGGCAGTTGGATTGAAGTAAATTTGACAGAAATAATAGGATCTTAAAGATTTGTGCTCATTAAAGTCATTCCAGAGGATTCTCCAAAGCCAACATGAACCTTCATATAAAGATGTTGACCGACATGATCGATAGAGATAAAAATCATCCTTCTGTGTTCGCATGGTCACTCGCAAATGAGCCGGTTACCAGTAAAAAAGAGAGTCGAGCTTATTTCAAGTAAGTTACTGTACTATTTTTTTCGATTTTGGCCCAAATTTTAGAAAATTTAACTTTTATTTATTCTGAATGAATCGGCTATGAGAAATCCAAAAGAATTTGTCTCAAGCCACAGAAACGATTTTGAAGCGAGTTATGGTCAAATGTCTGAACCTAAAAACACGATATCAAACATGTGACCATAACTCGCTCCAAAATCGTTACCGTGACTACTTGAGACCAAGTTTTTTGGACTTCTCGTATTTTAATTAATACGATTTGATCATAAAAACACTTATAAATTTTTGAGCCAAAATCAAAAAAAAAAACAGCACTTTCTGTACTTTTTTTCGATTTTGACCCAAAATTTTTAAAGTCTCAACCTATTTGACCCATTCTGATTATGCAGGCTGTGAAAAGTCCAAAAAACTTAATCTCAAGTGACAGAAACAATTTTGAAGCGAGTTATAGTCATTTTTTAAAATGACCAAATTTTCAGGACATTAGTGGACACTGCTCATGGAATTGACCGTACTCGACCAGTGACGAATGTCTATGGTCCAACAAACTTTGATAATGATGAAACAGCAGATTTGATGGATTTCATTTGTGTCAATAGATACTATGGATGGTATATAGATATGGGGTAATCAATGCTTGCCCAGATCATTGACATTTATTGGTTTTTTAGATACATCCCATGGATCAATCAAAGTGTTTACTGGGATATCTCTCTTTGGCGTGAAACGTTCCACAAGCCAATCATCGTTACTGAATACGGAGCTGACAGCATTCCTGGATTGAATCAAGAACCGTCAGTCGACTTTTCGGAACAGTACCAAAATGAGGTCATCCAAGAGACACATCACGCATTCGATGCTTTGCATAAGGATCACACGATAACTGGAGAGATGATTTGGAACTTTGCAGATTTCATGACGGGAATGAGTAAGTATTCTCGAAATTTCCCAAGTTACACCGCGCTCCATTGCGAACTTGGGGGAAATTCAAAATTTTGAGCTTTCCCGCTCGTTTATTTCCCATTTAGGTCACGTCGAAACCACAAAATCAACACAATTATTATATTTCACGTGACCTACATGAGAAAAAAGTGAGCGGGAAAGCTCAAAATTTTAAATTTTCCCAAGTTCGCAATGGAGCGCGATGAAACTTGGGAAAGTTGGATAATATAATAAACTCATTCCAGCCACCACCCGAGCGGTCGGTAATCACAAAGGAGTCTTCACCAGATCGCGTCAAGCAAAAATTGCAGCATACACATTACGAAATCGTTATCTGAAACGATTCAATCAAACTCAATTGCAAATCTGGGATTGATTTGTTTCTTTCGTGCCATCTCATTGTTTCTGAAGCTTTATTCTTACTGTATTTTCCCACCAGAGGCGGGCATATTCATAAATGAATAACAACAATCAAAAGAGCAATGACTATTTATTCGAGAAAAATAACTGGATAGAATCAAATATGTACAACCAGAAACGAGAAAGCGGTAGGAAAGTAAAAAATAAATAAATAATTACCCATATCAAAAAGAACGCAGCGAAATGAAACACGGAGTGAAAATGAACATTCAGGGAGCAGTAAGAAATGTGAAACTGTTAGAAAAAAGTTTTTATGAAAATACACTACTTCTATTTATAGATCAACCTTAGTATTACTATTCCGTCGAGAATCGTTCTTGTTTTTTGTTTTGGTTTCTTGTCCTTCTGGATACATATCTTTTCGGAAATTGTCCACTTCCATGATACTAGAAGAGTAGCGTCCAAAACTTTGAAGTAAGGCAAAAACTTCATTTCTAAAAAATAGTCTTATGATAGAATTTATCTCTTTCTTTTCACTTACCTAGTCAACTGGAACTTCGAAGAATCTTGCTTATAGTGTGAATGTGGCAGATCCGAGAATAAAATTTTCAGCGCCGTTCCCATTCCATGGGTCTGAACTTTTCCCCACAGTCGGCATTTGTCACACTCAACACAATCCATGATCCTTGAAATATTGACGAAATGCGATCGGAACTCCTCTCGAAGTGCACGAGCATGTGATTCGACGCCAGTGAACATTTCCGACTCATCGAAATGGTCCGGGTAGGCGCGAATCTCTTCGAGGAGCTCTTCGACTGCTTTGCGAGTTTCCGCATCTTCTGTTTCGTTTCCAGTGTAGAAGAGCTCGTTCTGAAGGTAGGGAGCCGCTTTGAGTAATGCACGAAGCTCGAGAAGGTAGATGAAGTAGACGTTACGAAGACGTTGAGGTCCTTCCCATGACCACTTAGTTCCGAACCGTCCAGCGAACATTTCTGTGTTGCGGAACCACGTTCCCATTTGAGATCCGAATTGTCCAAGAGATGGTGGTGCTGAAAATTCAATGATCTTTGTTTCTCACCCATTTTATTTTCTAAACGTACGTGGCTTATAATTATAGGCAGCAATCGAAATTGTGATGGCGGAATGAAGTCCAGAAATAAGACGATAGAACACTCGTTTCTCTAGGCACATTCCTGAAATAGTTGATATTAATTGTAGACTAGTGAACCAAGCTCCCCATTTAAAGAAACACAATAATAATAGATACATACATATAAAGCTTTTTCAATTTGATTTCCCACCAGCAGTAATAAAGACAGACAGTGAAAGGGTTAGTGTTGAGAAACACAGTTTCGAGGTGTTCATCCCAGAATTTTAGGATACAGAACCTCAAGCGTGATGAGTACGTAAGGAAAAAGACCAAAACGGCACATAGTGAAATCGAGAAAAAAGGTGTTAACAAGAGGAAAGAGATGGAGTTCAATAAATACAGTATTCCTTCACCAGAGAATCAATGGAGACACAATGTGAGTAGGTGTGAATATAACGTACCTTCTGAATATGGTTCAATTTATTAGTTACTTTTTGGAGTGTGTTAAAGCGTGTGACTTTTTTAATCGGTGAATTTGAAAACTTTAAAATCATTAGTTTTAGATCGCCTCGAAAATCTTTGAGAAAAATTAAAAATTAAAATTACTCACCAAAGTTGTTAGGATTCGTCAGGAAATTCTTGTCGAATTTCGGATCAGGTCTGGAATGATTTTTTCAGGTTTTAAACTTTCGAATATCTTACTTGAAACAGTTTTCTTCGTATATGCTCTTCCACACCCTCTGTGGCGATTTGCCAGCGTATCCCGTGTATCGTTCTGGATTTTTCGACAAGTCCACATAGTGCATTCCGTCCGATTCGTCATCTGTAAAAAATTCTTTTAAAATTTGAAAATTTCCTTTTTTTTCCGTTTCATCCATTGTTCTGTAGTCTGTTTACTCGTTCGAGAAATTCTTTTTTTCTGTATGGGAAAATTGTATACTATGGGACCGAGTAGAAGCGTCAAATATCATCATATTGTGTATATTAGAAATTAAACAAACGAAATAAATGTGATGATGATGCACAGGTGACCAAATAGAATACTGTATCTGTTCGTAGAAAAACACAGTGAATAATATTTGGTATGGTCTGGTTAAAAATAGATGTGTGAAAAAATCCCTTCCAAATTTTTTGGGGATGTTGAATTAAGCAGCATAGATTTTTCAAGTAAAATAGCTCACCATCTATCTCACAAAACTTGTCCTCCAACCCATCATCGTGATGATCCATGGCATCCAACTGTCGTTTTTCATCGTCACGCAGAGTTCTGTCCATTGGATCGATGTTGTTTCCAGCTTCAGCACATTCTTCAGATTCAGGCTTCACCTCTTTGACCTCTTCCTGAACAATAGCAATGGTCGTCTCGTTCCAGCGGTTGTTGTGATTGTGATGGCGGGCGGTGTGCCGAACTTCCGCCGAGCTTCTACGTACCATGTTCACCGCGGTTCTTCGACGAAGACCGGCGGGCACCTCGTCATCGCAAAATGCGATACCACACTGACTGGTGCCACATTGTCGCTCGTCCGCCCAGAATGGACATGTTTTATCCATATTCACCTGAAAAAAGGAACATTGAATTTAAACCTTTCATTATAAAAATCGTACCTTGTAAAAGCGGAAGAAATCCTTCTTGAGCAACTTTTGAACTTTCTCAAAAATCCGGTCATTATTAAGTTTATCAATTGTACGCGTTTGTGAACAATCACATGCCTCGACGGCTTCGTCGCCTTTACAAAAACACAGGCGACCCGGTTCGAACTGAGCACTGACTATTGTGACTAATAGGAATAGAAGTATTAGGGGTTCTCTCATCCCTCCTTCTGGAAAATTTAAAGTTATCTGAAGGGTTTGGGAGCCTATGATGCCTACTCAAAAATACGAGTAGCAATTTTTCAAGGTTCACGCGGATTATTAAAGAATGGAAACTAAAAATATGACTATTCGTCTGTATTAGAAGCAGTCCAGAGAACATGAGACAGATTCTCTACACGGATAACCAGAAGAGAGACTCAATTTTTCCACAGAGACATCTAGAGACAAAAAGACAGAAAATACGGGAATGAGGGTAAGTGTCCGGTATTTCCGTCGAGACACACCGCGAAGGGAAGAGAAATCGGAGGCGGGTGCGTCTCTGTTATTTTTCATGAGAAATGCCGGAAACTGGATGGACGGTGTGCTCAGCGGGCACAATTCGCTGCGCCCGGCATACGGAAACTGTTAGAGATGTTTTTGATTGATCAAATGATTTCGATCAAAGAAAAAAACATGGACAGTGTGAAAAGCTTCCGTAGAAAATGATTGTGATGGTCATAGAGTACTGTAAGTTAATTAGAGCTGAAACTTTGGATGCTGTTTTTAGAACTAAAAGGATTTCTAATGGAGTTGTTTCGTATTTTCTTTTTGTTCCTTATTGATGGGAATCGTACATGATATTAAGCACAAAAAAAAAGAAACCTGTCAAACCTCTGATAATCCAAATATCAAATCACAACAACCGCTGAAACTCTGAATATGATTAGATTAGATTATACATTTTTTAGCACTCTCGTGTTTCTAATGCAAAACGACTACGAAATAAGAGCAAACAATACGATAAAAGCGAAACAGACAAAGAGCACATATACCCTCAAGGCAAAAAGTAGCGAAACAAATGCGCTCCATCGGGCAATTGTGAAATGGTTAAGGCGACGTTGCACTAGAGGCACATGTATAGTTGCACAAAAGGTCCGGATTTTTTATTGAATTGAGATGAAAGGGAATAAGAGATCAAAAAGTCAGAATGAAATGTGTCAAAGTTATGAAAAAATCGATTAATCAGATGCTTTCTTTGTCGAACTTGATTGAGAAGAAGTTGGCTCCGCCGATATCACTTCAATTTCAACATCTTCAGAATATTTCGGCTCTGCGGAAATCCACTGAGCTCCTGACGTGCTTGGAGTTTCCCGAGACCCTGGATTCAAATTCCTCTCTTGAATTTTTTTATTGATCTTGTCCTTTTCTGACGCCAACTGCCATTTTTGATTCATAAGTGTCATTCGCACTTCACTCAGGGCTTTTTCTTCCTGAAAATGAATTTGTTTAATGCGATAGACGAACTCTGAAACGCACATATTTGAGAGCAGCGAGCTGCTCTTCAATGAACTTTTGACGTGAATGCTGTTCGTTTTTCTTCTCCATTTCGCAAGACTGAAATCAGGATACTGTAGCCAAACTCGTTAAATTTTCAACCAATACTCAGCTTTTGGAGAGAGAACCAATAGAAATTATAATTATAAGAATCTTTAAAGAACAAAATTATTTGTAATTTATTATAAATGCAATAAAGCAGATCACAATACGACTTGGTTTAGATCTCAGTTATAAATTTAATCAATGATTTTTATACTTCTCAATACCAGATGAGCTCATAACGCAGATGTGCCCCAAGTCTCGGAACTTTTGGTTGTAGTCCAGTCCGTATCCAACAATGAACTTGTCAGGAATCTCAAACGCAACGAAATCTTCTGGAACGTCTACGACTCTCTTGACACGTTTTGAAAGCAGAAGAGCAGTCCATGTCTTTTCCACTCCGGTTTCTTTGAGAGTGGTGAGCAACTTCGCGAGAGTTCGCCCGGTATCCGAAATATCGTCCACAACGAGAACACTTTTCCCCTTCAGCTCTTCCAAATTGGATAGTCCCATGATTTGAATCTGTAATTTTGCTATGTTCACTGTGATTTTTATGTTAAAGGAGGTGTAACATATTTTTTTTTGTTGAGATTTTTACATGGTTCGACTCAGAATTTTTGTGAGAACAATAAACCCTCTTGGAGCATAAACTAAAAATTCCTAGGTTTTGATTCATAAGCGAAAAACAGGCCAAAAATTAGTACTGAGCGAGTGCTGAATTGCCACGCGGATTGAATCTGCACTAGCTCACATTCATTACTAATTTTTGGCAAAAAAAATCTCAACAAAAAATAGTTATGTCACGCCCCCTTTAACTATGATATTTACCTGTCCAGTGCTACTCTGATCCTCGTAACTCTTAACACGAATGAAATCGACGGTCATCGGCTCTGTACACGCTGATCTGGCATTGGTGAGCTCTTCGACGAGAGCGGTGAAGAATTTGTAAGATCCCTTGAGTACACATAAAAGAGCAATTGGCTTGTTTCCAATCTCCGCATTGATGTCTTTGGCTAGACGACGGACACGATCGCGAACGAGACCTTCTGGGATGACGACGCCGGAAAGGTCACCTTGATAGCACAATGGGATGTCGAAAGCGTCTACTGGGAGCTGGAACAGTGTTTTTAATGACTTTTTGAGAACGCATAGATTTTTGGAAATTGATACACCTTTTAAATATAAAAAATTATTTGAAAAACTCACCTCAAAATCATCAGGAATCACAGCGCGAACGTGAGCCATTGTCGAATACACAACCAAAATGAAGCAGCCAAAAAATACTGAATGAAAACTTTTTGAGATTGTAAGTAAAACTAAGCGATTATATCTTATCAAAAAGTGGGTCTTGTCTCTATCTCTTCAAATTTCTCTTATCAGTTGGAAATAGACGATCAACGACGAAAGTTACGAACGTGTCAACGATATATATGCCGCAGTCAAGTGGAAAAACTAGGATTGGATGATAATGAAGACATGTGAACAATTTTTAGTTTATAGGTGTTATAAAGGTCAACAAGGAACAGAAAACAAAGTTAACAGCGAAAACAAGAAACATTTGAAATGAAAATTGTGAAATAAATGGGAAACGAGAGGAGAATCGACCACCGAAGGACGGGAGTTTCGAAAATCGAAAATGGCAACAATTAAGTAATCTCAAATCCATCCAGCGTACTCCGAAATCACATTTTTATTGTCCTTTCGGTTACGGCTGACGGCACTTTGCTTTCCTTTGACCTTCAGACGGATCTGAATTTTTTAAAATTATAATGCGGCAATTATGGTGAATTTGGGTGTTCTTTGAACGGGGGTTCAGATTAGTTTAGAAGTAAATTTGAAAATTCTCCCAACATTTTATCTGACAACTTGCAAGAACCCGGTGGTATTTCGGAAGATAGATTCTTGGATAGACTGAGAGGAACAATTGGTTGACGTTTAGATCAGTTACAGACTGATCATCAGTATACTGTCCTTTTTTGAAGGTCTTCTCTAAAGGTAATAAAATTTACCTTTTCTTTATTACGCTTTCTATCCAACGCCAGCTTTCTCTTAATTTCTTCGGCTGTGAACGTAGCAGCACTGCTAGCAACACTTCTGGCCCCACTCGGCACTCCAACTTTCTTTTTCTTCATGACTTTGGGCACCTGTTCTTCGACTGCTACGTGTTCCTCATCTTCTTCCTCTTCTTCGTCTTCCTCGTCATCTTCGGAAGAATCGGAGCTGGGTTTAACTGGATCAACACTATTAGGATGATTCTAAAAATTTTCAAGTTATTCAAAGATTTCCTCTTTCCAACATACAATCTTATCCGGTAAGTCACTATCATCATATCCTTCCTCTGTCTTCAGTTCACTCAAATCCGCGTTTTCCAGCAAATTTGTAGCATCGGAAAGCCAATCATTGAAGCGTGTAGATTGGGAGAGTACGATTTTCTGTTGCTTGACAGCTGTGGCCTGAGCATGAACCTCTTCATGGTCTTTCTCATCTTTTTCTTCATCCTCTTCTCGAATGACTGCCATGTCATCAGAATCTTCAGAATCATCAGACTCATCATCTTTTTCTGTAGCCTCGTTTCTGAGTTCCTGCTCACAATGGGCCAAGAAGTTTCCGTCGTCGTAAGCCTTCAATAACATAACGTAGCTCATAGTTACTTTGAGTCCCTCACCTTATTGAGATCCAGCGCCATCTTCTTTGTAAATCCAGACGCTTCCAGAAGCACGTCCATGTTTCCCTTTCTCTCAACTTCATCGAACTTTGGCCAGTCTTCACTCTCATAATCGAATCTGCGCTTAAAGAAAGTACGAACGCATGTGACATCTCGATCGAAGTAGAACTCTGCATTAGGATGATCGATGGATACCATTTGTGGGAAATCGATCATCACGATTCGCTCGTCCTCCAACATGATCAAATTGAATTCATTGAAATCGCCATGAATCACACCGTGCCTTGCCAACTTCACAATCAACGCCATCAATCTGTCATACAATGCAGCCGGGTCCTCTACGTGATTCACATTGCACAGAGTTTGTCCGACGACAAGTTGCATAACCACAAGATGTCTACACACATCAACTGCTTTCGGCACTGGGAATCCTCTCTCTTGGAGTGCTTTCAAGAACGCGAATTCTTTAGCAGCAGCCAAACGACTGAGGTAAAGCCAAGAGGCACTCTTTCTCTTCTTGTGATAGTCACGTTTCTCTTTGATTTTTCTGAATGATGTTCTTCCGAGTCGGTGGAATTTGAGACAGAGGTCGTTGAGATCCGGATCACCGCCCACGTATACATCGGATTCTTTTCCGATTCCAATCTGGTTTCCGACACTGCCGACGACTTCACGAGAGCAGAGGGCACGCAAGGCAAGATAATCGTAGCCACGAATTGTGAGACGGTAACCATCGACTGAAAAAGAAAGTAATGATGATGATTTATGAGTTTGAGTAGATCTTTACTATTAACAAACGCAAAATTCTGTGTGTCTGTCGCCGGCCCTAGCTCAGTCACCACTGGACCGTTTTTTTCCAAATTTTGGCAGGTTATCAGAAATTCCGTCGAGATGATGCCCAACTTTTTTTTTTTCGATTAATTTTAAAATGAGGTCACGAGAGCGCAAAAACCTCCATTTTCGGACCATTCAGTAGTTTTTATAATGGAAGGGGAGAGAGTGACGAGTTCTTTTCATACATGATCAGAAATCGTGTCATTCAATTTTTGAAAAACATTGCGAGCTAAAAATTTGGATAAATCCATAAAATGCGAGCTAGAAGTGAGAAAAAATGAAAACATGCGAGCTAGAAAGCGCAAAATCAAAAATTGCGAGCTGACCGGCGACACACCGACCACACTTGTAGCCATGTCTGGTTCTTTTTTTAAAATTTCAAAATGTTCAAGTTGCCCGAAGGGCCCCAGAGGGGCGTAGGGCGGTACTCGAAAATAAAACTGAGCGCAATGGAACTGTGACAAAATAGAACTCGCTACAAAATGGAACTCGGCGCGATAGAACGCGGCGAAATAGAGCGCTGTTGCGCAAAGAGTTCTATTTCGTCACAGTTCTATTTCGCCCAGTTCCATTTTCACACAGTTCTATCGCGCCGAGTTCCATTTTGTAGCGAGTTCTATTTTGTCACAGTTCCATTGCGCTCAGTTCTATCTTCGAGTACCGCCGGGCGTAGCCCGTCTGGTACTTATACACTAGACTTACACTTCTTGCTTCTTTCAAACGCGACCAGCTGATGCTTGCACAAATCATTCAGTGTCCTTAACACTCCGCCACGATGAATTCCAGCGATTGACGACACCAGTGCTAGCGGAACGACTTCGTGATTTTTCATACCCATTTCAACTGCAATGAGCACCCGGAAGTGGTCCCCTTCCAGGTATCGCATCATCGAAACGTTCATACGACCCATCTTAATCGACTTCGTTGTTACTATCAACGAAAACCTGCAAAAAAATATACACAGAGTTCAACAGATATTTTTTAAAAAATAAGGCTAGCCAGATGGAAAAACTTCATTCACAAACAAAACCGATAGTGGCATATAAAAAGGCGAGGATAATGAGGGTGTGGATACGAATATGGGGAGTACTTGATGGGTCGAGAAATGGGATAAGGTACAAGTTAATTCAGGGAACAAGACGAAAAAGTTGGGTATCTGATGATAAAAGACAATACACCGGGTTTGGGCCGAAAGAAGGTTTTTAAACGACGGGCACTTGTGGATTTGTGAGGACGCAATTTTGGATTAGGGGAGGAACTTTACGGAGGAATATAAAGAATATATATAATCGATAATAGAACACGGACGAATCAGAATTAATTTAAGATAACCTAATAAAAAAGCAAAAAAGGCAATGTGGGGAATCACAGAAATCCGGAAAGAGGGGATGACGAGACAGGAAAGAAAGAGAATGCAGCATTTAACTATGACTAGAAAGAGTATCTAATGCGTTTTCAGGTGTGGTGTCAACCGGGGGGCTATACACGAGATTTTTTTGTTGGAGGCGACACGTCATTGGCGTTGACCATTTTCTGAAGCAATGTATTCGCCAAGACTGGCTCCTCCGTGAGAAAGCAGCTCCATGCGGGTAGTTGCATAATCATTTGCCGATTGTGAACCGCCTGAAAGTATTTTCATACGTTTTTATAGCGGATGTGTTTGAATAGCATTAGTAAAATATTTGGATAAAAACTGAAGATTGGAGTCGTTTTTTTAACTATTCAAAAAACTTACGAAATCAATGCAAGCATCATACAAAACTTCTGTATTGTATCTTTCCGCGTGTGTGATGCACTCCAATACGTTATGCACGCTGAGCCGTTCCAGAAGATTTTGTTCACATGTCGTCTTCAATGCAAGTATCTGATACTTCTCGGCGATCTGCATCACGTCCACTGATTGATATACATCAATATCGGTTTTAATCACGCCAGCGTAGATGAATTCTATCATTGCGCGGACTGCGACTGGTGAAAAGTCTTGGATTTCGATACGCCTCTCCTGGCTCTCGCGCATGTCTTGGTGACTGAGCATCATTTGGAAGACGTCACAGTGAGCACGGAGTTTGTAGGCGTGGACACGGAATGATTGACGATCTCCGTCTGCTGGCCCGGCAACGATTGTCATGTCTGCTCCTTCACCAGACGAGAACATGTCCAGTTCTAAAAAATTACAATGGATTAAATTTCTTTCGTTCATTTCTTTGGTAGTAAGCACTTCAAATTTAATATGAACCAAACTAACCTCTTTCAACAAACGTGGTCGGCACTTGTGAGTGCGGCAATTTGATTTGTGGTGTTAATGGAACCCGTTTGCATGGAACTTTTGACACGTCTGGGATGAGTTCGATATGACACGAAATGACTAATGACTTGTCCTGTCGGATACTGTTTTGTACTTTTGTCGTAGGTATATTACGAAGTCCCCAAGAATGACCACCTTTTGGTGGTTTTGCATGGAACTCTCCGACGTTTACATTGCTGAACTTTGGCTCCTCGTTGTCATCGAGAAAGTAGAAACGGTACTCGGCTTTCAGTACCACTTCTTTTGATGGTGATGTGGCTGACATTTTGAGGAATAGTGATACGTTGTTGGCGTTCTCTTCTCGTTTCCCACCAGGGTAGAGACATAATTGCCAACAAGCCTCAGGAACAGCGTCATCTCTGAAAAATAATAGGTAAGCACTGTTTCAGAAAATAATAAATTTGCCAAATGTTCCTATAAAGTCTTCCTCACTTGAACACTGTGCTCCTCAAACAGCTCCCAGGTTGACTGAGCTTCAGAAGGCTATCGAAATTGCTGACTGTCCATCGTTGTGTGAGCACCACTGATTCTACATTTGTCATACACTCATTGCCATGTAGTGCGGATGAGTGTCGTCGAGAACTTGAAGTGGAGGGTTTGGATTGATAGTTGTGGTCTGATCGCCCGTCTCGTTCCGACATTCGATATAACTAAAAAATAACATTTCAGTCTAAAATTGAAGCATTTTGCAAGTCAGACGAATTAAATGGAAAAAATATGATCAGGAATCTAGAAAATATTCACGAATTTCCCTAAAATAGGCCAAATTTTAATCAAAAACAAGTGTTCGCTTTCGGCCTGAGAACTCCCGTGGGGACGCAACGCATCATATATTGATTTTCGTGCGGTCTGCGTCTATGGCCTTTCCCCTCTCCGTCGTGCCAAGACCAAGTATCTCATTTGAGTAGGTGAATATTACGATCGTGTTCAGAATAGGGTTTGGGAGGAAAAAGCTTATTTCTAGTCAACAAGATGATCAAAGATATTTCAGCGAATTCGCAGTGATAGCAGGGTATAAATACTTTTCGCAAATTTGACTTATCGGAAAAGTAATAAAACATAATAGAATTTAAAATAGAAATTTATGCATTCGAAACGAGAAATTTTTACTAATAAACGAAAATTATTTGAAAAAAAAATCATAAATATTGAAAAATCGACGACGCCGGAAAAAGTGTGTAAACACCGATACGCGAAAGTGCGGAAACTGTGGGTACTGTAGTTTTTTGAGAACAATAGATGGATATAGTTCGATTTAGAGATCGAAACGAACAAAAAAGATCTTAAGCCTGGACATTATGATTTTTAAATTTTAGAGGGGGAAAAAATACAAAGAAAACATCGAATAACATTTGAGTATCGCGTGTTTATGAATTCTGCTTGGTGGCTTTCTTCAGAATCCTTTCGATTTCTAACAAATCTTTGGTGCTGCCTTTCGTGAGATCATATGTGAGATTTTGGTTTTTGATGTCGAGCTGTGTATCCGGAAGATGTTCCAAAAGGTACTGACCGGCTCTGCAATATATCACATGACAAAGGAGATTCTAAAACATGTACAGCAACTTACCTATAAATAACGCGTGGATCTTCACATTCGTTGAGTTTTTTTGTAAGCTCTTCAGGAGATTTCGCTCGTTCTGGATTTTTCGTTTCTTTATCTTGAGATTTCTTTTCTCGATGCTCTTTTTCTCGATTCCGCTTCTCACGTTGATCTTTTTCTCGGTGCTCCTTTTCTCGGTGTTCTCTGTCTCGATGCTCCTTTTCACGATACTCAGCACGCTGTTTTTCTTTTTTACCATCCTCTCGTTCACTGGAACCTTCTTTTTTCGACTTCTTTCGCTTCTCCCTGTCCACATCTCGTTCCACATCTTCCCTGATTGGAGTCAGTAATCTCTTCTGTTCATAACGCTTCTCCCTATCTTTATCACGTGGTTTTTCGTGAGGTGACTTCTCATCATTCGACGAGGAAACCATCGAAGCTTTCCGTCGTTTCGATCCTGCGTACATTTTGATCAACTCAATGTGCTCTGGCTTCAAGTCATCCGCGCGGATAGCTAGCTTCTGAAGTTTCTCGTTTGCGTTATCGTAGCCTTGCAACAGGTCCAACTCGTACTCAATTGTTCGTGGCTTCTCGTTGGGAATGTTCAATTGAATCGTGACGAATGCCGTGAAGCCAGCGAAACCAGTTTCGGTGATCTGAAATGAAGAAGCGCAATGAAAAAAACTGACTTTATTACTGTTTTATTACAAAAGGGAGTGTACTGTTTCCAGGAAGAGACAAATCAAAGAACAAATCTTCCATTAGGGCATAAAATATAGGGCAACTGACTAATACGAAACGACTCTGACTCGAAGATCTAAATATTCAAAAAAAGAACCGATAATTGCTGTTTCAGCTAAAAGTGAGAATCAATGGACACAAGTAGGAGAAATTACTGAAATCAATAATGAACTCAATTTGCTACTGAGCTAAATGAAAAAAAAAACAGAAATTTATAAGACAGGATGTCGTCTAATTGTAATATAAGTATTGAAAGCCAGAAATGATAGTTATGAAGTACTTCAGAAAGACGACGACATCAAACTTTCTCTTCACAAGAATTTTTTCTCAAAATAAATCATCTCTTCAAAGTTTTTTGAACTTCCCGAATAAAGTCTTTATTCTGTTTTCATTTCCTTTTGTCTCGTACTTTAAACTGTTATCTGAGAACCCGATAGTGTTCAGTTTACAATGAAGATGGTGTATTGAAAGCAGAAAAAAAAGAATCATTAGAAGTAATAACTCACTCTGAATGGCGGTTTCTGTACCAAACGTTCAGGTTCAGGGAATGTATCATGAAGTTGGAATCTGACTTTTTGGATCAACTTGTTATCAGGAAAGTCCTCGTAATCTCTGTTCGCCGGTATCACGAATAGTGTCCACCGGTGAGTGTGGTTATCTTTCCTCTCGCTGGGCGGTAGCATGGTGGACGTGTGTCCAATGATTACCTGTGGCAGGTGCAAAATTGGTATTGTTGTTGTGGGCGGATAAACTGGGGGCAAAGGAAATAACTCACCTCTACAAAGTGCACCATGATCAGCTCATTGAATATCTGGAGAAGTTATAGTGGATAGATGAAAAAGTATTCGTGAGAGCACCGGATAATTTTGTTGCTTGATTTTCGCACGTGCAATTTACGGGCGATGCGGTTGCGCTCTATTCGTGTGAACGAGAGAGGAGAGACGCGAGAGATTTCGAGTTGACATTTATTTTTGTTTATTTTTTCTCAATTTTTTTTCTGAATTCTGAACAAATAAATCGTTTTTACAGCAACCTAAATTAATCCTCAAATAGTTTGAATCCAAGAAATCTAATTAATTTCAGCAGCAGAAATATGGGTTCGAACGAGGATGAATTATTCCAGACAGACGCGTTTTCACCGTCCGATTGTGAGTCACTTCAAAGCCAATTTTTTTATTTACAAAATTGCAATTATTCAGACATTCGAGATCGTCTGAAAGGAGTGAAAATTGGCGATGAAACACGAAAGCTTCGCCAACTCCGCTCTGAAATGAGCGCGTTGAATAATGCGTCGCAAGAGACTTTGAAAAATAATGTATTCAGGAACTATCAACAATTTATTGACGCTTCTAAAGAGATTTCTCGTAAGATTTAAAACAGAGACACAGTTTCCTAATAGTTAGAGTTTCAGATTTGGAACGAGAAATTTATCAACTAACCCATTCACTGATAGAACAAAAACAAGTTATCGAAAATCTCCTCATGATGACCGACGACGACAAGAACTCGATTCACACCGTTTCCTCTCATTCGACGACCACCTCGAACATCAATCCAATTCAGGTCTTGATGCAGAAAATGGAAGGGATTGGGGGAATTCTGAATAATATGTCAACATCTGAGAAAGTCATTCTCCATGGTGAGATGGAGCAATTTGATGTGGAGACAAAAAAGCCAGTACAGAAGTGTATGCTGATTCTGTTGTCGCACAGGCTGATTATCGGAAATATCAATGCAGCAGGAAAATATGTGTAAGTTTAGAGGCACGCCTATTAGAGCGAAAAGTAGTATTTCTTACTTTCTTTCAGAATGGAGTCCACACTTTCATTGAATTCTGTTGCTCCTGTAAATGTAAAGGATCGTGAATCAGGTGCGGCCAACGCTGGTAAAGTATTGAAGCTTCTCATCTTCCCCGAATCCCGATGTTATTTATGTGAGAGCGCTCGCATTCGAACACTTTGGTTTGATGAGTTGGAGCAAGCGAAGCGCGAGATCCTCCATAAAGGAAGTCTAGTGAGACAAGCGACGATTCGAGGCAAACGTCAAACTGTGAAGGAGCGGAAGGCAGCAATGGCTACCACAGTTATTGAAGAAAAAACACAATTCCAAGAAGAGGAAGAAGACGTCGGAGATGAGGAGAGAAGTAGGCGTTTTTTGTAAATATGGTGTAAAAAGTGTGATTTTTAGATGACAATGATATCTCTTGGCTATCAGAGTTGCCTGCAGAGTTAGACGATTGTATTGCTCATAGGGATTTGGATCAAGCTGTTGAGTTGATTCATGAATGGAAGCAATGTCCAACAAAAGATGCCATCATTGATATCCAACTTCAAATGAGAGAGAATACGGTAGGTTCATGTTATCTGGAGAGCTTAAGACAATAGTTTTGATTACAGATTGTTCAACTACTTAGCGATGACGTCAGCCGTCCGGGAGCCGTCCATGGTGGTCCCCGAGCCATGAAGAAAGCCAGGACTCTTTTGACGCAGTTGGGACGTGGAACATACGCTACAGATGTTTATCTTCGTCGAAGAAGTGCAATGCAACGTAATGCAATGCGAGACGTTACCGTATCCGAGGAACCGATTTCATATGTCAAACAATTATGTACCCTTTACGGAAACGCAGTTTCTGATATCGCCAACGAATTCCGTTCGATGCCTCAATACTACTGTCAGGTGCTTCAATGGTGCTCGTATGAGTTGAGCACTCTGCTAAATCTGATTAGAAGACATGTCATAGAGGTGGCGCCCGCCATCGCAGTCATTGCATACACGTGGAAGAATGTGATGCATACAATGGAAGATTTGACTGCAATTGGTGTCCATTTGAATTTTGAAGTGAACCGTTTGTTGAGTGCTCCATTGGAAAAGGCTCTGCAGGGAAACTTTGAAAACATTTGTGACGCTGTAAAGATGAGAATTTCTGAAGAAAAGTGGCGTCCGTATATCCTAGATTCCGAGTCCGCGCTGAATCGTCTGGTAGAAGAACTCTCCGATGTCGGGATAAACGTGGAATGGGCAATTTCAGCCAACGATGAGACTAAGAGCTCACTGAATGTATCACAAAACGTGGTACATTTCGCGAGAGTAGCTCATACACTGTCGAAAGATTTAGCTCCATTGAGACTCTCACCAATTCAAGTTCTATGCGAGGTGTATGCTGATGAATTGTGGAAATTATATTTACAACACTTGGCTGACAACATTCGAGATGGTGCAGTGTTCGCCTATTCTACCACTTTCATTCTCACTATGGTAAGAGTTTCGTAAAACTCAAAAATAGGAATTTCTTTTTCAGGTTCTCCCAGTATGCGATAGAATCTTGTATGGAGAGGAGGGTGAGCTGATTAGACTCATTGAGCAATTCCCCAGTCTGGCTCCATACGCAGACCCATCGGATGAAGATAAACAAAAAGACGATGAAGAAGTAGCCCATGTTTGAAAAGATATTATATAATTTCAAGTTTCCCCACCTTGTAATATCAATTTTATAATAAGTCTTGCTCTCGGACTCTTCTTTCTCGCCCCCGTTTTGTATTGCTCTGCTTTAGAAATCTGTGATTTGTACCATAGTTATAAATTTGTCATTTCAGTTTTTCCCTTTTTGTTCTTCCCAGAACGACACATAGAAACAATGGATGCGTCTATAGATGAAACGTGTGTCATAATGTTATGGTTTTCTCGCCATCGCTAGAAACAATCTGATTCTATTCCAGCTACCGAAAACGATGATGGGAAACGAAGACGTCATCGTTTTTTTCAAACAAAAATAATAATGGAAACGACAAAAAAACACGTGGAACAGCTGACAATAATATATCGTAAGAGAGCATCCTCCTCCGCAGCTCTTATTCTCGGATCTTTTTTTTTCAATTTCAAAGCTCCAGGAGCCAATCTCTGATTCTCTAATAAACGTCGGGGGGAGCCGAGACAAGATGGCTTTTCTTCTAGCTCTCAGAGCATTACAACCAAAGGCTGTAGAACTCGGGAGAAACTCCGAGCGCGAATGAGGTGTGATGCACTCATAGAGGAAATTTTTGGAGAAAGAGAAAACTGGAAGTGTAAAACATTTCGGGATAAAAAACACATGTGTGTGTATGTTCCTAATGAAAGGCCTTCGAGAGTTCTGCTAGAGTGAGAAAAGTTGAAAAAATATTACTATCAATAATCCAAAAAACTGCAGTTTAATAAAGATGATATGGCTGAGGAAAATATTCTGGTAATAGAACTGTAATTTCATGATGTCTTACATGCTGTTCAACACGAAATCCCATTATGAATCAGGGCTGAACGGCTCCGAGTTTCGGCAACGCATTTCAGTGTGAATAACTTTTTTCAGGAGAATTGGGTAAAAATACGGTCAACAGAAAAAAAAACGTTCCTTATTTAAAAAACTATCGATTGGTCGAAAAATCGTTAAATTTCATCAAGAATTAACAGAGTTATGCTCTGTTTTGAAAAAAGTTGCAGAAAACATTTCCGAAATTGCCTAAATGTTCAGCAACACTGGGTGTAACTCTATTGATTCTTAATGAAATCTGACGATGTTTTTACCAATCGATAGCTTTTCAAATAAGGAACGTTTTTTTGTTAACCGTATTGTTACCTAATTCTCCTGAAGAAAGTTATTCGCACTTGAATGCGTTGCCGAAACTCGGTGCCGCTCAGCCCTGGTTCAGAAGACATGAGGAGCAAAATTAATTGAGATGGAACTGATAAGATTGTGAGAGTTTTCAAATATGAGGAAAGTCTCTCCCCAGGAGACCTAATATGGAATCAACAATAATACAGCATCAAGTCCTGAAACCTTCGATACACTTTTATACAGATATTCCTGGTTCTGAAAAGGTAGCTCGCCAAATGTTCAATAATGAACTATTCGACTTCGGAAGACTTTTCATATCTATTTCTTATTATTGGCTCTTTTACAGATAAAAGTTCTTTCAGAACAGAATTTCAGAAACAGTTGAGATTTTGTTTTCTCCATTTTGATGCAGTTACTGTCCACAAGAGTGACATAGCTACAGTAATCCACAGTAACCTTCTTATAGGCAATATGATTTAAAATCATGGACTACTTGACCTATTACCTTGTCAATCTAACCAAAAAAGTATTATGCCACGTTTGTTGTCCTTCTTACTCGTATCTCTCCTTTTCTCAAAATTCGGCCAACGAGTTAACCGACAACTGTTCTTCCTGCTCTCCCCCTCGAATCTCTTTGAAATGTTATGTTGTTGCCACCAATCTTTGCCGTCGGCCTCTCAAAAAAGATGATCTTCTTAAGAGAATCAGAAAACAGAAAAAAGAAGCATGTAGAAATGAAACGCGAATTTTGTAGATATGACCAAAGTTGGAGTGCACATTATCCGAACCTTGTGAAATATGAGAGTGGAATGCTACGAAAGGGAATGCATTTGAGTTTTATGGATTCCACCAAAGTTATAAGAGAGGTATAAGAAACCAATCTACTTGGATGTGGACTGAGCATGTTGACTCAATGTTTTCAAATCTGAAAGTCCATAGTCTTGAAAAACTGAACATGAGGCGAACGTGCACGGTTTCAGATCTGAATAAACGTTTTGTGAATTGTTCAGATCTACAGAACAGGAACAACATTATCACGAAATTCATCAGCAATCTTTGGTTACTGTACCATAGACATTAGAGTTGAGTTATTACTTCCCCGCATTTCTAATTTTTTCGATGTTTTTTCAGTCTATATCAGAGACCTTTCTACTCAAAAATCCCGCGAGTTTCTCCGTGTCCATTCAACACATACGTCTCGCTCTTCATTTTCTTCGCTATTCTCCCCAATATGTTGTAATATGCTCTGTTGTGCTGTTCTCCCTCTTGCCATCGGGGTGGGTGGAAAGGATCCCTGGCGTGTGTCTATGAACCATCCGCGATCCAAGCGCTATTCCTGCCACATCTCTCTACCACACCCCCACTGTGATGCCTGGAATGAGGCGGAGAGGAGTGCCCTCCTGATGGAGACGTATCGATAGGGAGGAAGGAAGAAGAAGAACAAGAGAGAGTAGAAAGCGGGGGCTCGAGAAAGTAGAAAAATGGGCGGAGCCTCTGGATGACGGGAACCCGTCGGCAAGAAGCGAAATCATTCTCCCCTCCAATTTGAATCGTCGTTACTCCGTGTGTTTCAAGAACACAACAACAAACTACCAAAAATGGACGCCATTAAGAAGAAGATGCAGGCCATGAAGATCGAGAAGGTTTACATTTTTTCATATGATTTTTTCTTGCTTTTCTTGTTTCAAAGTTTTTTTTGAGATAGCGCCAGGCCTTCCATAACTAGACACTTTTTTTAGAGTTTACCGGTAAATTCAACCAACTTTAGGAATATTTTTAAACACTGAAGCTTTTAGAACTATTCTTTAAGAAACTTCTCGAGCTCAAGTATGTTTCTTGATACCAATTGAAAAAAGAAACATCTTTTTTGGTTTCATTCTGCCTTATTGGCTGAGTCTTTCTAGCTGAAACACAGAACATAGAAACTGTAGAAAGATATTCTTGAAGCACTGTAACATTCGAATTATTTGCTTATCTTTAAAGGAAGGTTTTAAGTTTTGGCCAATTACAATAACTAGGTCAGCATTTTATTTAGAACACTATTACTTTTGAATTTCTACTTAACAAATATTCAACGTACCGTTTCCAGGACAACGCTCTCGATCGTGCCGATGCCGCCGAGGAGAAAGTCCGTCAGATCACCGAAAAGCTCGAGAGAGTCGAGGAAGAGCTCAGAGACACCCAGAAGAAGATGACTCAGACCGGAGACGATTTGGATAAGGCCCAAGAAGACCTCTCTGCCGCCACTTCCAAGCTCGAGGAGAAGGAGAAGACCGTCCAGGAGGTACGCGATAGGTCTAGCCATTTTTTGTTCGACATATTCGGATTTTTTCTCTCTCTCTCTCTCTTTTTGATACAGGTCTTTCCCACAAGCACAATACGATTCGGTTCAAGGTTTGTTCGTTTTCAAAATATTTCAAGTATAAGTCCTAGTTCTTCGAATTCTTTCGAACACACCCTTCCAACCAAAGTCAATTAATCCGTTAATTAGCCACGATGTGTGTGAGGGGACAGCTAGTTTTCATTCCTATATGTATATCTGTCCTTTTCTCTATATATGTCGGCGGGAAGAAGCAGGGGTGACGTTGATGATGATGATGATCCGCGGTTTTTCCTCTTTCGATGTTTTTCTCTCTCTCTCTCTCTCTCTCTCTTTCTCTTCCTTATTCTTTCCAATTTTCCTTTTGTTTTCAACACATATATTGTTTCCATTTTGTATCATACGCATGTATGGATAACTGTATATGTCTGACTGTACACGATGAGTCACAATTCTATTGGGTTATTGTCTAGGGGTTTTCCAACCACATTCCATATCTAGGGAAGACATTCTGATTTCTTGTGTAATCTCATCTGTTCGCCTAGGTCTCCAGAATAGGGCGCGGCATAAACTTGATCATTTATGCAACTTCCTTTAGTTAGAGTCTGGACAGTGATTGTTCATTAGAGAAGTGGAGTAAGATTTTCGGTGGAGTAAAGGTTCCAAAATTTATAGTTCCCTTCTCTAGTTGGTTCTTTTTTTCATAACTTCTTCCCACCTAAATCCACTTTCTATCCGTTAAGTTCTTCTCCCTCCTCATTTCTACCGAAAATGAGAAACGGAGCAAAAAGAAGATAAACTTCGAGTGTATGTGAAGGAAAAGAGAGTGCCGCGCCATTCGAAATCGTCCTCCCCTTCTCTATTGTCTTCATCTTCTCTCTCTCTCTGAGTCTCTGGTGAGCTATCTCCAACTGATTACAACGAGAGAGAAAGGGAGAGAGAGAGAGCTGTTTGCTTTACAACAAACTTTCATCTCTCTCACTTTTCCCTTGTTGCTCCTGCTCCCGGGCGGGAGCTCACAGAGCACTACCACACGGGAGCGTAGCCTCATCTCCCCCGCATTTTCTCGGAGCTCTATGATCTGTTGCTCTGACTCGTGTTGCCGCAACACGCGAGAGAAGCTGAAGGAAGTTTTAAAAAAAAGGGTGAAAGAAATAGAATTGAAAAATAGGATTCACATAGTTACGGATTACAAAAAATGTGGTAGTCAACTGGGAAATGTATGATTCCATTAGCTTAAAATGCGAAAAACTTTATTGATAGACATCTAGAATTTCCATTCTTCTCTGTAGGCTCCCGAAAAAACACCAGTTTTTATTTTGATCAAAACCTGCCGCAATTTCCCGGAAGAAGTCCTGAATAAAACGGCATTGAACTGTCAGCAGTGAAAAGAAGTCGTCGTCACATGCTCTCACATGCCAATTAGATACCTTTCGGGAGAAGGTTGTACATACATACCCATACACACACACACAATATAGGAAGAAGGGAGGGGCCGGTTTCTACCACAATTTCAATGGAAAGAAAAGGGGGGCGCTTCACTCCTGTATACAGAAGGAACGCCGTAGAAGAAAAGAAAAAGGCACGGGGGGAACATGTAATTCAGGTAAATACTCAAATGCGTACCTATTGTGAGGAACAAGGTATGTACCGCCTCTTTCGTCTTCATTTTCTCTCTTCCGGTCAAAACACTTCACAGCTGAGGGGACGAAACCTAGATGGCAATCTGAAGATCATCATCTCCGACAGAGAGAGAGGAGGAGAAGTGTTGCAAATTTTCGCTATGCAAAGCAATTCATCAAGCCACGTGCTTCTGCCACCCCAAAACTGGGACACATTCCTTTTTCTCAGTCTCCTATAGAGTCTCTCATCTCTAGTGGTGCCCAATATGCACATCCTTGGACCCTTTTCATTCTTTCTTTCTTCTCTTTCTTCTTCATTCCCAAATCAAGTTGTAGCACTAGTCGTAGCAGAAGAGATATTGGATTACTGCACATGTGCCCCGTGTACACTTTTTTCCGTTTTATCTAGGATAGAAAATTTTAAAACTCTAATTTTCAGCGATTTTCATTGATGACACTGCAAAGACTAGTTTAACTTCAATTCTCTTCATTTCCCTTCCATTCTTTTTTTGGAAAGTCTAATAATGTTCCAGTGAGCGAAGCTACCGTAATAAATTGTTTGCCCTATTACCACCTCCGTGTGTTCATTTTCTCTCTTCCTTACTATCTTCTCCTTGTTCCATCCACGCTTCTTCTTATTCTCCCCGCGTCTTCTCAAGTACTGTCATCATCACTTACACTATCATTCTGAGTCGCTCGCATCTTACTCGCTATTTCGCAGCTCCGCACCGTCGCTTGACTCGTCGATTTGTATGGTATTTCAGTTCTCCGCCCGCCGGTTTTCTCTAACCCCGCCGTTTTCTCTGTTTGTAGAGGAGCACAAGAAAAATGGGGGTGGCGCCCCCCTTTACCCAGTCATATACTTTCATTGCATAAGGCACTCAGTTGAGTGAGTCGACTACTTGACAGATAGAGACAGACCATCTTCATTTACTTCTGTTCATTTACTTTTACTTTCGTTTTCTTCACAATAACTTTTTGGAAACTTTTCAAACCCCATTCCGCTCTTCGTCGTTTATACTCTGAATTTGAATTAGCCTTCTTTGGATCTTCAGACATGTCGAAGGTGAACAAGGAGGGAGCTCAGCAGACATCGCTTCTTGATGTCCTCAAGAAGAAGATGCGTCAGGCCCGTGAGGAGGCCGAGGCCGCCAAGGATGAGGCTGATGAGGTCAAAAGACAGCTCGAAGAAGAGCGTAAGAAGCGTGAGGATGTACGTGTCTTAAAAATTTCTTCTGAAAACTTGTACTAATTAGTTTTGAAACGGACTCAGCTAGAAAAATCGTGGCAGCATGAGTCACTCGTGACTCACAATTTTTTGTTAGTTACAATTGTTTTCCTATTGGAACATTAGAGCTCAGTTTCTCTTAAATCCCATTGTTCTATATCTGATTTAGATCTCAAATACTTCAATCTGAAAATTTTCGAATTGTGCTTTACAACCTTTGAAACGAATTAGCAGGTTTTTGAATAATCCGTCTTCTGCCATAATTCCCCTAGTGTAACAAGCAAATGCACTCCCGTGGATTCCCTCTACGCGGGAGCGGCACTAAGTCAACAATTCATAAAGTGGCTTCTCCACCAATAACTTTCCAAAGAAATGAGAAAAGTAGATCAGCAGAAACGTATTTGTTTTATCAAGGAACTCTCTTCTTTTCTGAAGGATAAGGATCTTGTAGGCTGAAGCTGAGGTCGCCGCTTTGAACCGTCGTATTGTGCTTGTGGAGGAGGACTTGGAGAGAACCGAAGATCGTCTGAAAGTTGCCACATCAAAACTTGAGCAAGCAACCAAAGCTGCCGATGAGGCTGACCGGTTCGTTTTTCACCCATTCGCATTTGTGTCCATTTCAGGCTGAGGCTGAGGTTGCCTCGTTGAACCGTCGTATGACCCTCCTTGAAGAGGAGCTCGAGAGAGCCGAGGAGCGTCTGAAGATTGCCACCGAGAAGCTCGAGGAGGCCACTCACAACGTCGACGAGTCTGAGCGGTAGGCATGAGATTCGGGATGGATCCCCTTGAGCCGAGTCTCCATGCCGCCTGAAAACGCTACAGTGATTCAACCAAAAAATCTGAATATTGTGTCGTCGTTGTCCTGTCTATTTCTATATGTTTTAGTGCGCGCAAGTCGATGGAGACCCGCTCGCAACAGGACGAGGAACGCGCCAACTTCCTCGAGACTCAAGTCGACGAGGCCAAGGTTATCGCTGAGGATGCTGACCGCAAATACGAAGAGGTCCGATTTTGGAATGCGCGTGCCTTTTTTTCTTGTCTTGTGCTATGTGTCCTGAATGTTGTACCCTTGATACTTTAATAGTTTGGAGTTGTTTTGCACATATCTAATCCTTTTATAGATCACGAAAAGCGCTGAGCAACCAAATCGAACTGGATGATGATAGGTGTGCAGAGCTTGAAAGGAAATTGAGAGAGTGTCAGTCGATATTGCATGAGACTGAGAACAAAGCAGAAGAGGTATAAGCTTAAATTATTAAAAATTCATTTCTCACTATCTGCATTTTATGTTTCATAACAATAGGCTAAGCTTCTAATCATTTATGTTACGTCCCATCCATACCGTCCGGTCCGTAGGGAACACTGGGAAGAGTCAGGTGGCACAGATTCCTCGGATTAAGGCGATAATCCTTCCAGAAAGAATGTAAACTGATAGGTAACACTTCCAGCGTACGCAAGGTTATGGAGAACCGTTCCCTTCAGGATGAAGAGAGAGCCAACACCGTTGAGGCCCAACTTAAGGAGGCTCAACTCCTTGCTGAGGAGGCTGACCGCAAATACGACGAGGTTATATTGGGTGCACTAAACATAACTAACTTTTCTATTCTTTCCTAATTCCTAAGCAAGTACTAACGGATGCAGTTGATATCTCCTTTTGGGGGGATTCTTATAATACAAATAATTACGGTATTCTTTAAGGTCGCTCGTAAGCTCGCCATGGTTGAGGCTGATCTCGAGAGAGCCGAGGAGCGTGCAGAGGCCGGAGAAAAGTGAGTTGAAGAACTTGTTACAAATCTAAACACCCAAACCCCTTTCTCAGTTTTCATTACGCTTCTTAACCCCGCCTAACACAAATCGCTTATTATGCATTTAACTAAAAACACCCCTACAGCAAAATCGTCGAACTTGAAGAGGAGTTGCGCGTCGTCGGTAATAACTTGAAATCTCTCGAACTCTCTGAAGAGAAGGCGCTTGAGAAGGAGGACATCTTTGCCGAGCAGATTCGCCAGCTTGATTTCAGACTGAAGGAGGTATCCCAGCCGTCCGAAAATGTCTATTTCTCCCTCTACGTCATCCCTACACCTCGTGGAAAATCCTTTTGAGACTATTCTAACTAACTTACTCGCTTTAACAAGTTCGCTTCAAAATTTGCCTTCGTTATATTCTCAAACAGTTTCGATTGACTTTTGTTTCTATAGCTAACATATTGTACAGGAGGGGGAATTCGGCTGAATCACAAATGCGCGGATTAACAGTTAACTTTCGGGATGCCCAGAATCGTATTGACCTGCTCAATCAACAAGGCCATCAAGCATCAAACTTACTGAAATGTGCCCTAGAATCACGGAAAGAGGTTTTGAACTCATACCATATTGTATATCTTTAACATTGCTTTGCACGACTCACTATGAATTCGGCCCCGTTTTCAATCAACCTATCCTTTTCAAAACGTCGCTGTCCCAATTTTCAGCAAGATTGTCGAGCTTGAGGAGGAGCTTCGCGTCGTCGGAAACAACTTGAAATCCCTCGAGGTGTCCGAGGAGAAGGCCCTCCAACGTGAGGACTCGTACGAGGAGCAAATCCGCACCGTCTCTTCCAGACTGAAGGAGGTCATCTATTTGTATTTATGTAGTTTCGTAGTCTTTTGTCTTGAACTTTCTGAAAGTGATGTCTCTGTCTATCTCAATGTTTGTGGAATCAACGAAAACTGGTTTCTTTACAGGCCGAGACCCGTGCCGAATTCGCCGAGCGTTCCGTTCAGAAGCTCCAGAAGGAGGTCGACAGACTTGAAGGTGAGTGGGGTATCATTTGGGTAAGGGTGTCACTTGTCGTCGTATAAATAAGGTGTTATAGACGTTTTGTCCGAATATTTTTGAGCTAGTAATCAGAAAAGCCTATCAATTGATGTATGTTGTCCGTCCATGTGGTTATTTATGTTGTCCTCAGATGAACTTCTTCTCGAGAAGGAGCGTGTCCGAAACTTGACCGAAGAAATCGAACAAACCGTCCAGGAGATCCAAGGATCCTAAGAGAGTACGGTAGAATTGTATGCATGTTTGAATGTATAGTTTTTGGAATGATTGAATGTAAAGTATGAATTATTGCATTTGTAGAATGTTGATGCACGACTATGTAGAAAAATAACAAGAGAGTGGTTTTCTTTGATTGTTAATAACTTATTTCAGAGGATCGTGATGCGGAAATCCGCAAAGCACGTCAATTGCAAGACGAGCTCGACCATATGGTCCAAGAGCTCAACTCAGTTTAAGAGAATGTGCATTCTTCTTATCCCCTCTCTTCAACAAAATTGTGTGTATAAACTCTTGTTCAACTCTAAATGTTCCTAACTTCTTCATTCATTGCTGTGAAAGAAAGATGATTCCTAAAAATTCACTTTATGTAAGTTGAACGTTGTTTTCTCGAATGTATCAGTTACTACCTGATATCTCGTTTCATAGCACGCCATGCAACGAGAAATCTTTATGCATCCCACTCCACTTTTACCCCTATCCTAGTAACTTTTTTCGAACTGAAAACATGTTCTCTTTTCAGACGAATTGGTGCACGAGAAGGAACGCTACAAGACCATCTCCGAGGAGCTCGACTCTACTTTCCAAGAGCTCTCCGGATATTAATTTCATCCCATACTCTTGTCCGTTCCTCCTCTTTCATGCCTACTTGTATTTTCGTCACAACATTTTATCGACACGTCCCTTTGAAATAACACCATCACCATCTTCAAAAAACTCAAACTTTCCTTTTTTATATTTTTCTTTCTCTCTATAAAAGCTTCACCTGTTTTACCACTCGTCAAACTGTATCAATTCTCCTACAGAAATGAGAAGCTGATTTTTATCGTCTCTTTTCTATTTTTTTTCTCTTTATATCTTTTTATGTGCAAAAATCTGCTTCATTGCAATTAACAAGAGCCGGCAGCCAACTGTTTTTTTTCTCTTCTCGACAATAAAGTTTTGATAAAGAGAAATAAGAGTTTATTCATTCAAAAAAAAACATATTGAAAAAACATATTTAGAAGATAAAAAATGAAAACAAATCATAATAAAGAAATTGAAGTATTGATCCATGGATGATAGCAAATCTGAAAATGGAACGAAATTTCCAGATTTATGTATTGGGTTGGTTATCAAGACAATGTTCGAGCGAAACTTGGAAAGCTTAAATTGCTATGGAAAACATTTCAGATAATAGAAAATGAGTGACAACTTTTTTTCACTTTAGTATCTGACCAAATCGACAAGCCTTCATTCGATTTCTACCCGTTCTATTCAAACAACAGAATCCAAGCTAAAACATCTGGGAGCAAGTACAAAACCAAAATTGGGCGTTATTTTTTGAACGAAATATCATCACTGCATTTTAGTGACTCGCCAAACTACCAACTACCTAAATTTCATCCCACATAAATCATCACCAAAAAAAACTGACCCTACTTCTAATTTATGGATTTCTTTCTGTCACAGTACGATGTTCTTAATTCATCACAGTGACAAGAACACAACCCAAAATGTGCAAAATAAACAAGACGTCAGAGACTCGCATTTCATTTGGAAATGACAGTTTCATTTCTCGCCTCCTCTTCCAATTTCCCTCGAAATTTCTTTTCCCTTTATCCTTGCTTCTTTCAAATCGGCCAAGACTGATTTCGTGTGTATGGGAATGATCCGGTATTTCTCTTGGTCTCTCTTGATATCTATTTCTTTTCCTATTTACATTATGTTTTCTTCTGGAATCTCTCTAATTGTATTATGTGTCGTTTATATGACTTTTCATGATGCCGCCAACCCCTCCATTTAATCGGGCATAACTGTTTCAAGATTTTCGACAAATTTCTCATTGTCAAAACACTATCAAGAAAGAAGACTCTTGTTGGTATCCTTACCTTTTAACTCTTCTCTTTATTAACCTGTAATTGGGAATAGTTTCCTGTGTTTTGTCCTTTTCTTGAAATTTCATCATATCAATAATTTTGTGCCAGCTCTTCAACTTTGACTCTCTCTCTCTCTCTCTCTTTCTATTCCACTCAACCCGCTGAAAATCGATTATGTATGTACGTTTTGCCTCCTTATCACTGACAATGAGCACTCCCAAATGTATATGTCATAGTGTATGTATGTGTTTTAGATTGCCGTGACTTTTTCTTTTCTTCTTCATTTTTTCGGTGCCCACTCGTCTCTGCTCTTTCAGAAAATTTTAATAGTATTTAAACATAAACATAAAAATACCGGAAACTCTTATTGTTTTTTTTTGAAGGGAGAATGAGTGAAGACAACAAACCTCCTCTGCCGTCGAGTCCACCTCCAGAACCAATTGAACTGCCTAAGCGGGTCAACTTCTCATTGAGCAAGTAAGTTTAATTGTTGTTCTTCATAAATACTCCACTTGGAGTTTTTCAACTTTACAACAATAATTCCGTATAGAGAAAAACTATGGTTTCCATATTGTTTCAAAAACTCTTTGATACGGAAGACTCGTTTTTAGTCTTTCAGATACCTTCAAACTCCAGGTTTAACACTCCATATGTCTACCGTAAAATCTGTATTAGAAGGGCACCTCTAATAGAAGGGCACCCCAATGAGCTCAAAATGAGAACATTCTTAAAATTTAACCAAATTGAAATTAGTCCTATTGGAATCCTCGTCAAAACTTGACTAGACAGGTTACAAAATATATTTCAAATCTCTTCTCCAACAGATTTTATGGCGCATTTTGAGAATTCAAAAAACATTTTTTCTAGGTGATGGAAAAATAGAAGGGCGTGCTCTTCTAATACAGATTTTACGGTATTCTAAGAGTTCATATTGCATATGTTATCCAAAAACTGAAATATACCATTTACTGAGGTCCACAAAGTACCCACTTGAACTCTGTCCCACTCTTCCCCTTCCTAGACTTGACAATAAGCAAAGTTTCCGATTACGTGATTGCGCACACATCTGCAAACACAGAAGAGAACTCTGTTTTTCACACGTCCGTCAAATCAAAAGTTCTCCTCAAATTTCCCCGGCCGTTCGAATCACAATCCGGTCGCCCACCCCCTAGCGCTCTCATTGGCACACAAGAACTGTCAAGTGAAAACCTGAACGATCCAAAAAACGGTCAGGTCGTGTCGGTGAGAAGCTCACGGGCGGTGCACCACACAACTGCAAACACATGCTAATCGTTGAACAAATAAGATAAATACCAATCAAATGTAGTGGTATTCGAGTTATATCAGTGTGAACAGTCCATGTGCCCCTTTTTGAATGGTGCAGTTTGCAATTAATAACAATTTGTGGGACACCAGTTCTTATTTTCTCCTATAATCGTTTCTCTTTCATTAAATTATGATATCACATCATCACTATCAGCAGGTGTCGTTATCTGAATAGATGAGAAACTTTCTTACCAATTCTCCCGAAGTCGTTTGGTTTTATCTGTTCTTTCTCTAGCTGATGGCTTCCACACAGCCAGTTTTTCGTTTTATAGTGGCCGCTTTCGTTTTTCTCTAATTGCAAAACTTTTAGTTTCTTCCACTAGTATGTGGTAATTAGCAGGGGAAATCTATGGAAATTGAATTCCAGTCTCCATATGAGAATTTTCATCTTTTGGGACGGTTCGAAACTGATAGAGCTTCATGTAACATTTTCTTATTTTATTTGAACGTCAAGTAAGTTAGGTAAGTGCATAGTATTTTGATTTTTATAGTGATCTAATTTTTGAATACCTTCATTATGTTCTTACTTCCTGAAGCAAGACAGTACCTCTCGAATCAGGAATGAGACCTTTGAAGGGGGCCTTTGAAAATTTTGAGATTTCGGTATCATTCTACGCAGAATTAGGACGCGGGAAGAATATTCTCTTGGACCATAGTCCAAAAATGCTTCATTTTCGAAATACGGGTCAAAAACAGTCTTTAAAAAATCAACTGTGAGGGTCCAAATAATGAGGCATTTTTGAACCTTGACCCAAAGGAACTTTTTTCCCACACCCTAATTCTGAATCGAATGATACCAAATATCAAAAATCCCAATTAGTGTTCTATCACTTTAAGAATCTAGGCTAGTTTAAGGTTTTAGTATTCTTTCATTAGGATAAAATGAGTTTTGAGAATAATCCTAATTTCTCTGAGTCATCTTGAAAGCTTTACTACTGTTTTCATTATTTGAAAGCCTTCGGGTCTCTCAGTATCTCACTTGTCGGCACTTTCTCAAATTACCATGTTTCTGTGTGTGTGTTTGTGGAAAGAAAGAAAACGGTACGTGTGGAGCTGTACTAGTATTACTAAGGTCACCATCCAGCCTCCTTGCCTTTTTCTTTGTGTGTTCAATCTCCCAGAGACCCGTTGCCTGTCCATCATGCTGCGTCTCGTGTCCTTCGACACTATTCCCGCCATCCACCCAACCATTCAGTGTCACCTCCTCCCATCGTTTCCAATACAACTCGTTCCTCCTTATCTTTATGCCTTCCTTTCTTTCTCTCTACGTGTTGAGGATGTGTTTCCTTGTTCTTTTCCAAGCCCCTACATCATATACTCTCATTTACACTTTTCTTGTTTTTTTGCTTCATAACTTTTCTCTGATACAGGGAACAATTTGTTTTTATTTTAATAGTTTAGTTCTCCTAGAAAGTTTAGGTATTGTGAAGCATGGTCCCTATTCATATGTATGATCATACCCGCTCCCCCACGCAATGTTGAAAAATCACATTTATTCTCATACGTGTTTACTGTTCGGCTCTTGTGCCGAAAATGGACAGGAGAGAGATAAGTAGGTGACGATGATTGCGATGTGATGACTAATTTGATGCGATTTGGTAACGAGTGAAAGTTTCTTCGCCTCTGTACATTTCTGCTATATTTGGAAACTATAACGTTGACAATCAACGACATCAAGGACGAGAAACCTTTCTCGGAAATTGGGTGTTCAATCGAACATACATATGTAATTTACAGTTAGCGTTCTTAGAATCTTCCGAATTTTGGCATACTAATCGATTCTGTTCAATCGGTTTTTTTCAAACCTATTAATACTGGCCATAATTTCGACTCAAAATGGTTTGAGTACTACTAATAACTATTTTTTTCATCACCATCATCCTCAGTCTCTCCTATTGTCTGATCCTACTCTGTGCTCAACTCGTCGCAGCTGCTCCTCATTTTTTCATCTGCTTTTTTCCACTTTTCGAGCGTCGTCCCATCGTCCGCTTGTGTCGACTCGTAAACCCTTCGTTTTTACCTCTCGTTAGTCACTTCTTTTGCTGATCTGCCTCATCCCAAGTGTGAGTTTTGTATTGAGTAGGGTCAATACGTCCGAAATGTATCTGGTTTCAGTTCTCAAAGCTATCGTGACTTTGACACTTGTGACCAACCATTCTCTAATTTTAAAGGTTACCGCGAAATCATGTCCAAAATTTTTAATACAAGCAGTTCATTTTTCGAATATATAGCAGATTTAGATTTCTGAGAAACACCTGGATTATAAAGTAATATTGATGGAGTCCAGTAAAGCAAGTTTTTCGGAATTTGGAACAGTTCCCGATTTTTTAATAAATATTAAAATTTCAATTTGTTTCAATTGAGAAACAAACTTTCAATATCGCGCGCGAAATCCGCGCCGGTGGGCGGGGTTTAATCCGAAATTGCAAAAACACCGCACATTTTTTCTCGACATTTTTCACCACCCGCCAATTTCCTTTTTTTGAAATTTGTGACATTTCGTCCTGATCTTTCGGTCATTTGAGCTTGATTTACATGGATTTTTTTTGTGAAAAATTGTTGAAAGTTATCAAAATTCAGGACGACGGCTTTCGGCTTCTCGTGCCGACTGATTTTCGAAAACATTTTCTGTTTTTGCTCGTTTAATTTTTCGAATTTTTTTCTATATCCAATTTCCGATCGACGCCACGATCTCCGCTTCGGAAAAAATTGAAAATTGCTGAAGAGATTCTCCGAATCGTCATCGTTCGTCTTAATGTGTTCTTCACCCTCGTGGTTTCTTCTTCCCCGTAAATCGTCTCATGCGATGAGATGAATGACCCAAGCCCTCTGTCAAGTTGTCTCTGTTTTGTTTCTGTGATGGTTTTTCCATGCTTTCGTCATAATTATTGATTTTTAAATCTAATTTCTTTATCTATTCTCCTCATTAGTCGGTGAAACGAACATCTTCGAATTTCAGAAATTACTATATTTTTTCAGTGAATCTCCTCTCTACGACTTCAACTTGGTGACATCGTTGCGCTCATCGACTTCATCGCCATCACAGGCGTTGTTTGTTGGCTGCGAGTACCGATTTTCGCCGAGTTCTCCGGGTATTCCACTCATTCCGGAAGAGAAACCATCTTACTACGAGTCCATTTTTCTACCACGTAAGTATTAGACGTAAATACTTGCGAAAATCGATCATTGGAGGTTTTTTCACCTAGTTCTCCCATCTTGCTATATGTTTTGAGCTCAGGCTCTGAAATCTGAGTGATTTGAAATTTTGTGAAATTAGTAAAAGTATGTCCAAATTACGTTCTACAATGTATGTAAAACTGCAGTGTATGAAATGAAATCTGCGATTTTTAGAGCTTGTAGCCTTTTGCAAAAATTTGTAGAATTTCGCTACTCTGGACGCACCAGAAAACATCAATTTAATTTTTCAGCATCATCAACAAATTCATGGACATATCCAACGTCCACAACTCCAATACCACCGCCAATGATTGTTGAAGAAAATCTTGTCAAGAACGGCCGTTCATTGACCCCACGAAGCATTGGCAATTCGCTAGATTCGCTATCGGAGTGTGCACAACATCACAGTGACGTTGTTAACGGGAAGAGCAACAGTTCCAATACTGATCGTAGTCGCAGCTTAGGTTAGTTTACCCTCGCTTAAAAAAAGAAAACGGACAACCGTCATAAATGGAACTTACTTCTATTTTCGTACTGCGCAGTCAAAGCGTTAATTTTTAGGCGATCTTCTTTCTGCTACCAATCAAGACGGGAGCGATCCTATGCGAAATGGAAGCTACGATACTCTGGTATATTTCCTTTTGTCTCCTCGTTTTAAATCTTTCCAATTACCACACAGGTCTCAAGAGGCGAAGGACTAACAGACAGTGGAATTGGTGCCGGACTGCTGATTGGGGGAATGCGGGACGAAATGGATGTGGAGGACAATGCTTCGTCATCGTCGCCTGACCGCATTCCGACGGTATGTGTTTTTATCGTTTTAGTACCAAGTAATGAACAATTTGTCTGTTTTACAGGACATCTCATCTCCGGACTCTTTTTCATACCCAGCTGTCTCTTTTGCGTCATACGATCCCTTGTCTTATTCTAATGGTACGTCTTTATTTGAAAAGAATGTTATGAAGTAGTATCCTGCACAATTATCGTTAAAATTCGCGAATTTTTCCGAGACGGATCGGCCCGTCAAATTGCGGTCCGCAACATCTCGAATGCGGATATTTCGAAAGCAAGGCATTTTGAAAATGTAAAATCTCGTTTTTGCATAATTTTTGGAACTTTTCATATCTATTTTTTTACGTTTTTGTCTAAAAACGCTATTTTAAATGTATAATCGATCATGAACGCAAAAAAAAATTGCACGAAAAGTTCCAAAAATTAGGAAAAACGGGATTTCACACTTTCGATCGCTTTCGAGATGTCCCGGAGCCTAAATTGCAACCTCTGGACCCGAACGAACTCACAAAAAAACAGTAATTTTCTCCACAGAACGACGAATGCCGTTTTCTTCTCTATTTTTTTCTTGTTCCTCTCCTACCCCTTTTCTTCCTTCTCAATATATTTATGTGCCTGTGTGCATCGTTGAAAAAGACACCTATTTGCATGTATACACATACAACACGGTTTCGTCACTGTTCAGTTTCGATACTTTGAGTGTTCAGTACACGTCAACAATTTTCGGGGTTCGGATAGGTCCTTAGGGTGCTAGTTTTCTAATCACGCGTGATAACAACAAAAATCGCATCAAAGTTGAGAGGGATTCATATTTTTTTGTCTAATGTAACAGATTATCTTTGAAACTGATTTTCAATCCATTTTTGTTTCAGAAAACGCAAATCCATTAGATTCTCCAAATCGTGGGCACTCCGCTGACGAACGGAAGCATACCGAGCTGCCAGCGATTAGTGAGGAATCTGAGCACGAGCAATCTATCCACATTCCATACAACTATCCCCACGTCCATCACCAAGAACAACAAACGCACGCTTCTTCTGTGGGGCCACTTCCATCGGCAGTGGAACGTCATAGAGAAGTCGTTGAACATACGTATCCAATGGTACACTGCAAAAGTGCACCGTCGACGAACGCCTTCACCAATAATAATATAGAGCATCGACGAGTGGTCAGTGATGATGTTACAGAAATTACACGGTTGAAGAGAAGTGAAGAAATGGAGAACATGGATAAGATTGGGCGAATCTCGGTACGTTTTAGCAGATAAAATCGAAATATCATGATATCTGATTGTGCTGTTTCAGTTCGATAAGCGGTCCACCTCGACACAAAACCTTAAAAAAGGACGGTGCAAAAGCGCGATGGTTGTGTTCCAAGGTGATCCATATGATCAAGAGGAGTCTGAAGAAGATGCCGAAGTCGATGGTTGTTCGAAGGACAATGATATGCTGATTCTGGATAAGAGCGGTGTGGACGATCGTTATCGGTCTTCAGCAAAGAAAGGATCTCCACTGCGACATTATGATAATCGTGAGTCTTCACTTCAAAAAATTAAAAATGATATCCTGTTACCGGAAAAGTAAAACTGAGCCTCGATTTTCGACTATTAATTAATTATTAATTCAGATATATATCGGTAACAGAGCGAAAACCGGGCCCTAGTTTTGTTTTTTTGGGAACAGTCACAGGTTTGAAATTTTTTATCGAGAAAAGCAACAAATCAAAGGGCAGAAGCGTTCAAAAACTAAATTCATATTCTAAAAAGAAATTTTATGAGCTTTTGAATGATACACATCATTTTAAAAACAATTCTTGGTGTAGACCATTCCCTAGTCAGCTGCATAAAACTAATACATGTACACAATCTGTATTCTCCCTCACCTGGTTCTCTTTCCTCATTATTTCTTCTCAACATTCCTATGTTTGTTTGTATTTATGACCAAATGTCTCTATATGCAACATGTCTCCTTCTGCGCTCTTTCTCCTACTCGGCTTAGATCAGGTTGTTGGCCTGTACGAACCAGGAAACATACATACACCGTACACACTACCGAATCAGACAGTATAGATTTCTTATTCATTTTGATACTGCTAGACACAACACCTGTCTACGACAACTAGGAGACCGAGAAAAATGTATGCTCTCTATATTCGTTCTGTAAATTTTAAGACTAACTGGGGATTTTTATAGTATATCTTTTGAATTCATAATGGTTGGATTCCTTGGTTTTAAGTGCGTTTCGTTGATAATTTAATGGTAGATGGAGATTTCTCCTTTTGGGACCATAAATGATGTTTTCGCACGAAAGGTTTGTAAGCAAGAGATTGACAAAAGTCGGTTGGACCAGGGTGGAATCGAACCACCGTCATCGGATTAAGCCTCCGCTGCACTACCACTGTGCTACCGGTGTGCTACCGGTGTCCCCGACCCACCGATTTCTCCCAAAAGGAGAAATCTCCATCTACCATTCAAGTATATCTTTTCCCTCACTTATAATGAACCACAGTACATCACTCCATGAGTACTAAATCAGTTTAAACCGCTTAATTTCAGACTCAAACCTACCATCTATATCTTCCGCCGAGCCACCACCTGTCAGGATACATCGAAAGGTTTCGGCTGCTTCCTCGTCTCGCGTATCTCCTTCGTACAAGGCTAGTGATCAGTCGTGGAAAGAAAAGATGCCACCATTTGGAATGGTCGGTCATACGGTGAGTGTTTGGCTAAAAGTATTGTAACTCTTCATACAGGATGGCTAGCTACAAAATTTCAATTCAGGTTGTGTTCTAACGAAATAAACATTGTAACAAGCGTAAGTGAGCCGATGTTGTAATGTCTAGTTTCGACATGTAACCTTTTGGTTTTTTAAAAATTAAATATTTCTTTAGTTCTAAAGTTCTTTACAGATGTACTCTCCACAGTCCCTTCCCACTCGTGACGCTATTCCACGTTCTCCATTTGACGGATTATCGGGTACTGTGAGCGCTGGAGGATCTCAAAGGTATCTTAGCGTTTTAGCAACCCTTTCTTACTCACTATTCGTGTTGGGTATGTGAATGCTTGGTGTTGGAATGTAATTATTTTGGTTTGGAGATATATACTAAATTGATAGAAACTTCATAGAGACAGCACTCACCTCGTGTTTTTCTCCTATTTTCCTAGCTATATGTCCCCTATGTTTCCGCCTTCTGTTTTTCCCTGTCCGTTTTCAGACTGCTTTCGTTGGAAGTGACAACTCCCGATGGAAGAGATGGAGCCACGTCACAAGTAACAACGGAAACAGATAACTGTACAACACCACAGCGTCCCAGTGCTCCACGTCTCTATCATCACCACAGACATCACCACTCTCTTCCATCTCCACCGGCACTATTAGCCACCTCTCAAGTCACTGAAAATTTGATGCCTCTTTCGGAGATTTGCAACCAGAATCGTTTCTCTACCATCTCCTCATCCACAACCACCGATGCATCGCCACCGAAGAGTCAGACGGGCACACCGAATAACTCGTTTGTCCGTCGCAGTCTACGGAAAATAATGAAGCGATCGTCGGTATCCACGTCCGCGTTGAATGTTGGAGTCGGAGATGATGGACCGAGAAATGGTTCATTGAAACGTAGAGCTTCAAACGCTTCGACTGGATTCTTCGCCTCAGCCCAAGCCCATTTGAAGCCACGACCAAAGAGCTTGAAGAAGCAAAGGTAGCTGAGCATAACATTTTGTGGAACGAAAGATCTATGCGAGTATTCACATGGATATTCAATATTTGTGTTACATGTGACACTATTTTGTTATTGTTTCCGTTTTCTGAACAGTGAAACTAAAAAAGGTGACAAAAATTGGTTAAAATACCACTGGAATCGTTGATACTTCAGATTTTGTATTTAACTTTTAAATTTTTTTCTATATTAAGATTACCAGACGGACTGCATCTTTCTGGAGCCTTTTAGAACGTTAAACTGAACTGAAAATTTTGAAAATTTCAAAAATAAGTTTGTGGACTCGTCACTCGCTCCTCTTTCAAAACTGAGGCCACTGAATGGTCCCAAAAAAAAACTTTCTGCTCTTTTGACCTCTTGGTTACATAAATCGAAAATAATAGACTGAGCCAAAGTTTTGATAATCTGTGAAAAATTTGAAAAATAGGTTCAGTTATAATTTTGCGATTGTTTATTATAATAAATATGTTTTGTGCAGTCGAACTACAGTCGGATGTATACGTCCATGTTACTCGGTGGCGCTGTCCCTTCTCCTGTGTCTTCTGGTAAAGAAGACGGAAGGGGTGACGCATACTTTCTTTCGTCTTCCTTCATGTCCTCGTCCTCGTTGTCACCATCACCTTTTTTGTCGTGAGTGATTGCTCGAAAGCGCTGCTTGTTGTGTGTCTTATTGGGTTTATACTTGGTAGCTACTAATAGTTTGGCAAGGTTAAAATTTTGAAAGAATCTAACAGAATTCACACATAATTACAAGATTTTAAAAACTGTATTTCAGAATCGCAAAATCTAACAAAAAGGAAAAGTCAGGATCCGATACTTTCACATTTGGCAATCTTTTCCGGAAGAAGGTAAGAAAGCGAAGTAGAAAAATATATTGAAAAATTTTGTAATTGTGGTCAATGTTTTGTAGTTTTAGACCTACTGATATGAATAAGCCGTTCCTTATACACCCGAAATTTTCAGCCAACTTCTAGCCGTCCAAATCTTGCTGACATCATATCGGATCTCGATCAACGGTCCACGACGAGTCGACAAATGAGTGGTGGCGGATCGTTGTCAGTTGGTAGCACAAATGTAAGTAGTAACTACTATTTATACTTCTCCATAACTTCTCTCATCTTTCTTCAGCCCGCATTCTGATAATTCTAGGTTTCGGAATTTCGCGGCGCTTTCTCGTGCGTGCTCGGTTTTCTAACAAAATAGAGAAATCCAAAACATTATGTTTTTCCTAACTTTTCTCCTCTTTCTTCTTCTTCTTCTTTCATCCTCTGCATCGCAGTAGACTCTGATGATCTGAAACCTGATGTAAGGAGAAAGTTTGAAGATAATTGAAAAAAAGCGAGGTCTCATGATTTTTTGGTGGTGGGAAATCGAGAACAGTTGGAAGGCTTCGATTCTTCTGATCCAATGGTGTCTAGAGTATTCGATTTCCGGGTATGGCGAGAATGTTTACTAGGATTTACATTGTTAGATATGGCAAACTTATAGTAGATTTTTTGAAGTTAATTAACCAGAATTATGTGATATTGAAAACAGTGAGAAAGGCATTTTTTGAAACTTCGAAAATAAGAAATCTATTTTTCGATTTTTAGCAAAATAAAGATAGTATACGCCGAGTACGATTATCATAGTTTTGTCACTAGACAGCGCTAGATTCATGTACGTTTTTTTTTCAAACCTAGTCTGTATACAACTACATTGTCTATCCCATTTTTTTCAGCGACGCAGCACATCTGCTACAATCTTACCGATGAGTGGAGGTGGACTCAACGATCCAACTACTACATTCGACTCTTCCTCTCTGGACGGTAGGCGTTTTGAAATTTTGAAACTCACTGATTTTTTAAATATTCGAAGAAGCGAAAAAACTGATATTCGCCTGAAATTCCTTGTTCTTATTCTGAATCATCTCCATTCTGTGACGTATTTGCTCCTCGTCTATTATTGGCACCTTGTTTCATTCTTCTCGCCTCTTCTTACGACATTCCCTTGAGATTCCGTAACTAACGAGCACTTGTCCATAGAAACGAATTGGTTTCTTGTATCAAATAACAAAAAGGCGCTGAGATGAGCTCGTCATCATCAGCTGCTTCAGTTGCTCGTCGAGCCCGTCGGAAATTCTCAACGGGCGTAAGCGGTCGAGATATAAATGAGCTGGGCGCCCCATCATTCTCTACCGTCTATCAGAATATATTCGCACAACATCTCACAATATGTACGACACGAGATCGACGAGCTAGTAAGTTTTGTTTTCGAACAAGATATAGTGGTGTTCGTCGACATGTTCGGGAGAAAACAGTGATACAATATCAAGGGATACATTCACAAATCGCTCAACACAGAATATACTTTAAATTCTCAGGAGAGTTGTCCGGACTTCAGGAATAGATTACAGTAGGCCTTTTTTGGGCAAAACACCGATTTCGGGAAAAAGTTGGGAAATCGATTGAAAATGAAGATGTAGTCCTCAGGGTGTACAAGAACGTAATCTGTCTGAGCATTTCAGAGAGCCGTTAGATTGTCAGTTCTATTAGTAATATCATGTTTGCAGTCACATTTCCCCAGCCATTTATTTCAACATGTCGTAATTGTGGTTAGTATCTAGAAACTTGAGATTTCTTCGTTTTTTTCTCTAACTTGTCGCCTCTGGTGTTTGTTTCCAGATCTTATGTGGTAGTATGATTTTTCCATGAGCTGAGACATTTTGATGAATGTCATTTCCTTTAGAAAATGACATTCGAGTTTTCGAGTAATTTGAAATTTTCCCTTTCTTCTTGCTTACGCCAGTCAATTGCCACTTGACACCTCTCTTCAAAAAGTAAAGAAAGATAAACCGTGGAGCTAAAGATCGACTATTGTGTTCTCTTTTTTCGCTCCTCTTTCTCTCTAGTTTCTCTAATTATCTCCACAGTTAACAGAAAACTAAAAAAACTGAATGTTTCCAGCTGAGAAACATGTGTACACTTCTAATACAAGAAGAGAATCATATTGCTCAATCCTATTTGAGTATATACCCCCTTCGCCCCACACTCTTATTTCTGTTTGAACATTGACTCATGTATTTTCCTTTTAGGAAGAATTCGACTAGTTTTGAAACTACAACATTTCATCCTCTATTTCTCTTCGTTTCTTGTTGTGGTTTATGTTGCCCTGGAGTTACCTGGAGAGACCAAAAGATAACATGCAAATTTTTAACGCACTCACAGAAATGAGTGAACGTTCTGTGTTGACGTTGAGCGGGAAACAATTGAAAACATCATTCAATATGCTAAGCTCCCAATATAACTCATGACATAGAAATTCAGTATTTTAATGGCCAGGGAAGGTGGGAACATCGAGAGAATTCTAGTGAAATGTTCCTTAAGATTCTAATGAACTGATAAAAGATTTTGGATATTTTAGATTTTTAGTGTCTGGTAAAAACATTTTTCATTAAAAAAGTTGTCAAATCGAACGAATTTATAGCATGATCTGATGTTCAATTGTGATAAGTAATCTGTGTTTTCCCGAATTCGATAAATCTATTTCAAAATAGTCCCTATCTAGCTTGAAAATTAGAATCCTCAAACGTTTTGTAAGTTCTAAACTTTTCATATGAACATTCTCAAAATGTCTATATTTTCTTTCCGAATCCTTTTTACTCATTGTCGCTATGTTACCCTTGAGGATGCCATCGTTTTTCAGTCAAATCTGCTTCCTGTTTTCCTAGTGACGGTGATTATGTGCTGAATTTGTTGTTCTTTCGCGTTCATGTGTGGTGTGTTTTTCTCTCGATAGACACCACCAACTTGATCGATTAAGAAGCGAATCGTGAAGAAAAATGGGTCTCAATGAGAAGTGGAAAATTACGGAGAGACGAGGGCAACGACGACGTCAGAGTTCAGGCATCACCACTCCTACTACCCCGAATGCTAATACCCTGCCGACGGCAGTATCGAGCCAATCGATTTCCTGCGACACGAAATCATTTTCTATTTCTACGTCGAACGGAGAGAAGCAACATCATTTGAAAACGAATAATTCGAATTCATCACTTCTGAATACTCCTTCTAACGGTACTCGTCGAGTATCTTTCCCCAATATTTCCACTTCTCCTAGTCCTCGTTCAACCACTTTTACTATGAGAAGTGACGCCGAATCGGACACTATTTCGTTGTCGCCTCGAAGCTTTGGAAGTGGTAGAACAAACGACTTCTCATCCTGGTTCAGTCGAAAAATCAATGGAATATTAGGTGACAAAGCGTCCTCGCAGGAAAGTAGTAGTGTAGTATCCATACTGACACGAACATTGTCCAAAGCTACTGCCGGATATCGAAAAAAGAAAAGAGAATGCTCGTTGACGATTAGTTCTTTCGAGTCGTCAACGTCTGAAGTGAGCAGAGTTCCGCAGAAAAGTTGGTTTCATTCGGAATCGCAGCTGCTAGAATTGTTCCTTCCGGAGACAAGTTATCATGCGGAGTGCCGAGCGATTGCGGATAAATATGGGTTAATCGTTAATTTGGATGATGATGAAATGCTAACGAGAATTGTGGAAGGGGCGTTAGAGCTGGATTCACCCAACTTCGATCAACGTTTGGTTGCCTCAGTATCCGCTTTACAAGAGGCTCCTATCGCTTTCATCGATGCCGATACGATTGAGGGCACGTTACAGACACAAAAGATTATATATGTTCTGAATTAAGCCTGCAACTTTTTGGAATTTCAGGTCTCCCTGATCACATCTCCCGCATGGTATCTCCATCAGATAATAGCCATACGTCATCGTCGAATAACATCAACGGAGCTGCTAATGCGATGACCAATCTATACTCTCAGTTGTAAGTTTTTTTCAAAGTTAAGCTTCGTTTTAAAAGAAAGAAGGTCCTTTCGAACTCGAACTCAAACTCATACCAATATGTCATCTTTTTTTTCATTATTATTATTATTACAGAGATCGACTTTACGGAAAATACGATTTGTTTGGAGCGGAAGAATATCAATCGTGGCACGAAAAGTATCGTCACAATACTCTATCTACAAAGCAGGTCAAAAAGCAGGACGCTATCTATGGTAAGTTTTGGTGTAAAATGTCGCTTTCAATGCTCTAATTGGGCTACTCTAGCGCGATCCAAAATGTCATGAAAGCGAAAAATGTGTGTGTGGCCCCATTTCATTTATTCCCTTTTTCCAGAACTGTACCTGATGGAGAAACGTCACTGCGCCAATATCGCCTTCCTTCTTCAAGGGTATCGTCGACGAATGTTGGAGGAAAACATAATAAACAAGCAAGATATGGATGTACTCATACCCGATGTACTCGAACCCTTGCTCATTTTCCATCTCAACGTGCTTGAGCGGATAACCTCTCGGATTCAGGAGAACTTTGAGGTGGCCACTATATCTGATATTATCAGTGAAGAGCTGGCAATTGATGGCGGCCAACACACAAAACTGTGTTGCGATGCTTATACCGATTTTGGTGTAGCCAAAGAGCGATCCGATGTTTTGTATCACCACTTGATGAACAAAAACACCAAATTTTCCGAGTTCTTCAAGCGAACGTACAGCGAGGAACCTTTCTACAAACACTACGACTTCCGTCCACTCATCACGAAAATAATTGGTCGTGCCACCAAATACTCTCTGCTTTTGGAAACCATACTCAAAAACGAACAACCGTTCAGCGAGCATCATGATTTGACGAAGACCGCACTTGAAACTGCACGCAAATTCGCGCATAAGATCGATGAAAATCTCTCCATGGCCCATATGTCCATGAAATGGGAAGAAATTAAAGTTCAGATTGATCCATCATCATCAACTAACTTGTATGTATCCGATCCTTCTGTACCGAATGGAACGATTCGTTATAACTTTGATGTGAGTAAGGGTTCAGTTACTTGGATGTGTTGTCTCGTGAAGCCTTTCTTCACATAAAAAAGTCAAAGATATTTTAAAAAACCAATTATAACTTTTTTTCAGCTGGAGTCATTGAATTCTGCTACAAATAGGAAACTAGTTCATCTTGGTGAAGCCCTGATCAAGATTCCAAATATGCCCGGATCAGGTGGTGTTACTCACTCCTCATCTTCATCTGGAAAACAAACGGATAAGAAGGATCAGTGCTATATAGTCCTCTTCGACGACATCATAGTCATTCTAATACGGAAATCAAATCGTCAACTGGTCTTCATGCCGGATCAAGGAGCGATGCCAGTTCAGTCACTCCTTATTCGAACAGCCGCTCGTGGTCACTCAATCATGTTAATTTCGGGTGCCAAACCAGTTCTTTTCGAGATATCATTTAACACCGCCACTGATCGCAAGAAATGGGTTTCTCATCTTGAGGCAGCACCGAGAAATGTACCATCTGAAGGAATCAGAATTACGACCGGTGATGCTGATGGAGTGCTCAGAGACAGGGTTGCTGCTCAACAAGAACTTGAGGACAAATGGCTGAAGAAACTGGAAGAGATTTTCGAATCTCGTTTGCCAGAAGAGGAAGCGTTGGCGAACTATCTTGAAACTCGTCTACACTTTTTCGATGATGTTCGTTCACACATCTTAAAACTCCCGTTCAAAAGTCGAACAGATATATCGAATCGCGTTCGGGAAGCTGTCAAGTCCAGATTCAGAGAGTTGCGGCGTGTTAGAGTGATCCCGTTGAACAGATGTAAGTTTTCAATTAGTTTTAAAGTGAAGAAAACTTCCGATAAACTTTGCCAGACGTATTCAATGTTCATACTTTCAGTAGTTGACCGAATGAGCGAGTCCCGTGATGCCGATCTGTGGTCCTATTTTGATGAAAAAGCGGATGCTTCTGATGTGCTTGAGAAATCCAGCGATCTATCAGACGATTCGGATAATTCGGGTGATTCTTCAGTTGGACGGACAAAGCCACGTAGAATACAAACATTTCATGGAACATCGCAACCTCAGGGTTCTAAAGGAATTAACGAGTCGAGTGAGTTAACTGACCGCGTCGAAAAATATATACCAGATTCATCTTCTTTTGTTCAGAGAACAACGGAATCCGTCGTCACACCACAGTACCACGTATGAACAGCGATGGCGGGTCTTCTTCTAATGCTCTGGCTGCCACGTCATCCTCGGCCACTGATCGTGCACCGATCGACGAGGTTGACCTGGATGATGATGACGCATCAACAATGCAATCATCGTCTGCGAGAGGAGGAATCGATACTGAAAACGATCGGAAGACGTATGGAGCCATGATTTCGGAATTGCCGATTCGACAAACAATGAGGGCTCGACGGGCATCGACGAAGCTCATCAAGGAAGTCATTGCTTTGAGGCGAGAAAATCATTTGCTGAGGAATGATAATGCATTGTGAGTTGGATGATAGTAATAACTAGATGGGTGGTTGATTTATTTGAAAAAGAAGAATTTATGTAATTCAAGTTTTGCATCTTTACTATTAACAAACGCAAAATTCTGTGTGTCTGTCTGTCTGTCTGTGCTGTGTCTGTCGCTGGCCCTAGCTCAGTCCCCACTGGACCGATTTTTTTCAGATTTTGGCAGGTTATCAGAAATTCCTTCGAGATGATGCCCGTCTATTTTGTTTTTTGATTAATGAAGAAATGAGGTCACTAGAGCACAAAAACCTCCATTTTAAGACCATTCAGTAGTTTTTCTTATCGAAGGGGAGAGAGTGACGAGTTCACGAAATTATTTTTCAAAATTTCAAAATTTTCATTTCTTAAAATTTCACGTTGCCCGAAGGGCCCCAGAGGGGCGTAGCCCGTCTGGTATTTTATTATTTCCAGAACAAAATCCCGATGTGCTCTTCTTGAACGTGTCCGTGGTGGAGGTGCGATGATGTCTTCAACGGCGACAGCAGTCGATGAGTCAATGGAAATGTTAAGAAAGAAGGAAAAAGAAATTCGTGAGATGCAGCGACAAATGCTAGCCGAACGAGAAGAGCTTCTGGAAAAGCAGAATGCCGTTGACGCTCAGGAACAAGAAGTTCAGTCTAAGTGGGCAGCACTTCAATCGCGCTCCAACGAAATGCAACAAGTGCCAGTGCACACGAGATCGTCTTCGTCGCACTCCTCGCAGGTCTCATCGCCAACTTTTAAAACGTAAGTTTTTAGGGTTCTATTGGCGGAGACTTGAAAGATTCGCTAATAATAAAAACTTGAATAATTATTGAAAAACAGTTGATTTAGGATCGAAGCGGATGTCACATATGTGGTATGTTATATGTAAACTACTACTGAATGATGCAAAAAGTTGATTAATTTTGTCCTTTCTTCAGTCTTGTTTTTCTAACGAATTGCTACATCTAAATATTGAATTCTTGTTCCTAAAATGGATTTTGAAAAATTTTAAAGAGGATCAAGAAGCCTGAGCTTAACTTTGAAACGCTCCAAGAAAAAGATTCAACTGTTCGAAATGCACAAACTGTTTAAATCCATTTTATTTTGATTTATAATTTTCAGTTCAAGGACTAACATCATGTTCCGAGTCCAACTTACATTATCTGTGTACACGATTTACTAATTTTGACTACGATTCATTTTTCAGACCCCAGCAACAACTTCCGCTTCCTTCGCAAAACGGTGAATGGTCACCAGTGCTCACAAGCCTTGCCACCAAAACAGAAACAAAGAAGTTAAAAAAATAGAAGTTGTTCTTTATTCACTGTTGACATTTTGCCACTCCATCCTCCTCAACTACTATTTATGCTTTTTTATGCTTTGATTGCTGTTTTAGACATTTTGTCCGTTTCTGTTTAGCCGTCTTCGCTTCAATTCCCCAGTCATTTCCCACCCCTTGCAAAAATGTGACATCTTCCTGATTCCTTTACGTGTTAACTTTCGGACAATACTATTCATATTTTCACACGGTCCCGGTCTTTTTGCTTCTACTTTTCCCGATTATATTTTTCACTCTCCTTATCTAGAGCTCCCGTATCTGAAGCTCCCCGTCTTTTTGTTGTTTTTGGCAATCACTACTTGTGAATACCCTTATGATCATTACCCCTCCAATATAATTCCTTCCCACACGAGTTTGACCCATTTCGCAATCTACTTCTCGCAACTCACACAGTGTTATGTAATGTTTAGGTTTTTAAGGTGAGCCTGTTGAGGGTCGCAATCTTGATTAAGCGTTTGTGCTAATCTAGACAAACCTTGAGAATTTTTCGCGCCGAGAATATTGCTTTTTTGCTTCTTGTATAGATCAATTGTTTCCATTCCCGATTCCCTACAGATTCTTTACCCTTAATTTTCCCCATATAATTTTTATAATTTCCCGTCTCCTAGTTTTGCTCCCCATCAAATGATTCGTATGATTTATGAATATTAGTATCATTCAATATTTAACGCGGAACATTTGCAATCTATCTGACGAATAATAAGTTTTTTCATAACGATCGATGTTAAAGATTTCGAATGTCATTGTGAGACAAATGCAATTTTGTTATTGTCTGATTTTTCAAATTCAACGAATACTTTGTTAGAACAGTAGTTCAGCCTCTCGAATGAGATGTAGTTTTTTCAGATGAAAGCATTGACTCGGATATCTAGATTCCAAAGACAATGTAGATTTGGTGAGCGTTAATAATATTCGATGAGAAGTTGTTTTTGAACACTGGAAAAATAATCGAGGGGTCATCACAAATTTAAGAGAATTGGTTTAAAGACTCACCGACTCCACTTAGTGCGGTTTCAAAAGGTTTCATTTTAGCGGCAACAACTGAAGTGACGTCACCAGTCTCAAATAAAAAGGATAAGATAAAGAAAGATGACTGGAAGACATCCCTACTGACGATTCTGGAAGCTGATCACAAGCAGAAAAAGAGAAAACTATGGAAACAGAGAGTAGAACAATATGCGATATCGGATATTATTAGGTACAGCCTGAAGGACGATGTTCAGTCGTTAGTTAGGCTGACTGAGAACCAGTTAAGAAGTCGGATGTCCCCCGAGGTACGATGTAGCTTGTGTTTTGATATAACCTCTCATTTTTCAGATTGTACCGATTTGTTTCCTAGTTCTCCACAAAAAGATAGAAAAAATCCTCAAAAAAGTGGACACTATTGAATCTCCAACATCTCTTTCTCTATTTATTGGAATCGCAGATCTATGGAGGTCCCTGAAACGAAACGAAAGCAATACAACCTTCCTGGTGTCTCTTCTTCTATTGAATAGTATTAGGAAATGGAAGGATCAACGTTCTTTTGATTCGAAGAACTCTAAGACTATTGCGGATTTGTTCTATTCCATGGAAGAGAAAACGAGACAGTTTGCGAAGGGAGTAAACATCGAAGGTCAACAACTGGAAATATTTTTGAACTCTGAAGATCGAAAAACTATTCAAAAGGAAATTGAGATGATAAGAAGTTTCTATATTCCATCTGGGAAACAAAGAGAAGGACCACGGTACTCTACAGAATTAGGACTCGTGGAACCTCTTCAAACAAACTGCCCTCCAGAAAAGTACAGGAACAATCCGTTTCAAGTGGATGGAATAGAAAAGACGAAATATAGAGATTGGTTTGAAGAGCATCTAAGGACTGAGTCATCAATGTGGATACAAGTGAAAAATACAGTAGGCGAAAAGAGTGAATCGTCAGGAGAGGACTTGATCACTGAATGGGATTGGAAACAAAGGATCAGTGATGGTTTAAGAAAGATTGATCAAAACGACACTCATCCGTTAGGTAAAGAAGATTTTTTTAAAAATTATTTTTCCGAATCTATTTTAGGCATCTAATTTTTTCTCATGATTTGTAGGGTTGTTACTAACAACTTGTTAGAAATATCTCCGTATCAATAACCAAGGTAAAATTTCATTTTTCAGTGTCCACCTGTCTGGAACTTCTTCCTCGTGAAAAACTCGTTGAAACCCTCTATTTCTCTACTGTCGCAGCGTGCTCCCAGGGACAAAACCTAATAGGAGCCACGCAATTTCAATATGATGTCCTCGAACCAATTCTAAAAGAACTTGGCAACGCGTTCAAAAAAGAAATCGGATTTGAAGAGAATGAGATTTGGAAGCGTATCTTCAACACCTATATCGACTACTTCTTGGACTCAGACGTCTCTCGACAGAATACTCATCGTGAGTGGTGGAACAACGCATGCAAGACGCAGAATTTGGCACCAAATTTCCAATTTCAAATGGGACATATGGACGCGGATACAAGAAACCAAGTGTGTAACATTTTTATCAATGTGCTTTTCGACGCTTGTCTGTTTCCAGTGAAGTCGAAAACCGGAAAAAGTGAGTGTTGTGATTACTGTAGTTGAGGAAAGTTTAGAAAATACAGTTTCCTTATAATTTAAAGTACCGGTCAATTATATCATTTTTGGGTGTTATCAATATGTAGTTGTCTGAGACAGGCTTGGTTGGAATCGGAAAAACGAGAACTCGTTTTTTTCCGATTTTCCAATTTTTTTCGGAAAATATCTCGAATTTTTTTCGGAATAATTTCTCGACGAAAAGTTTTCCGAATTTTTTTTCGGAAAATCGGAAAATTTTTTTTGGAAATTCGAAAAAAATAGACAAAAAATGTAGAAAAATTAGAGATTTTGACAAAAAATCATCATTTTTGAGCAATTTTTTCCGATTTTCCGTTTTTCTCCGAAAAAACTTCGAGAACTCAATTTTCCGGAAAAAAAATTCGAGAGTTCGTTTTTCCGAACAAGCCTGGAAAACCTTAAAACTGAAAACCCTTAAAATTTTCACACAAATTGATCAACTCTTGATCTTCCTATTCGTAGTTGACGGAGTGTTTGTAGAATCATCAATTTCATTTGAAAACACTCAATTTTTAAAATATATTTTAGTCTGGTTCTGTATACTGTATGATTGTTAGTAGTTGTGAAATTAGGTATGATCAATTTTCTTATTTTATAAACTTTCAAACATCGGTTGTACACGAGCGGCGAAGATTAGCAGCTCTCTGACGGAGGCGAAGGCCAATTCTAAACACCGATTATTAATATTTTCCGAGTAATAATTAGGCGCTTACCTTGCGTACTCGACAAATCCAATGAGGATACCAACACCAACACAGATACCGAAAACGACAAGTGGAGAGTAGATACTGTCGAGTAGATCTCCTTCTTTGAATTCTATAATGTTCTCTAATCTCGTCATCTCACAGTCAAAAACTCACTTATTGGTTCAGCGTTGGGATGTATTTCAAAGGCTCTACGTTCGATTTCTATCGCGTGCCGAACAAAAGCATGCTTTAGAAAGTGCATTGTGCAGCGTGATGAATCTCACGATTCAGTGAACGAATAACAACTGGAACTTCGAAAGGGAGTTGGTTGATTCTAATGAATGCATTGAAATTCGATATTTGCATATAAACTTCCTAAAAGTAAATAGTTTATAGTATCCTAGGTGCGAAGGTATCATAATTTGTTTATAATTTATTCGCGCCCAAACCTTTCATGTTCTTTCAGTTAAATGGTCACGAGCCTTCTCCTACCGCTCAATCTCAATAGAAGAGGAATCGAAGCTTTCCACTGATTGCCGACTCTCTTTGTCCAGGATGCTTGCGATCGATTCAAAGCTCATGGCGAAGTTCGATGACAATCCATTCGATTTCATCGTCTTCTCAACTTCAAATCTTCCAATGACAGTACCTCCCCGCCCGTGGATCGATCGAGGAACGGGCGGTCCGTTGTATACATCTGGACAAGATATTATCCGGAATATGCTGGAGTTCAAATCAGTTCGTCTGAATGATGAAATGAGAGAGCGACTTCGGTCTCCGACACAGGCACGTCCGGTGTTTGACGCTCTCAATCAATTGGGATCTACTCCATGGGTGATTAATGAACCAATGCTGGATACATTGAAGAGTGTATTTGAGCAATCTAATCAATCTGAATCAGAACCTCTTCTGGGAAAGTTGGGCATTCCTATGAGACACGACACCTTTGATATTCCGGATTTTGTACGGGAGTTTGGAAAAGTGAAGAAGGAGGATGTGGATGTTGAAAAGTTTAGGAATTATGCAAAAAGAAAGGCGGAAGCTGTCAAGATGAGGTTGGGATATCATAAGCCAGTTTTGATTGATTGAAAGATTCCAAAAAATAACATGATCAATGTTTTTACAGAAACGAAAGTAACTCTCTCTGGTGCTGGATGCTTTATCGTGTTGTTCTAGCTGATCACTTCCGTGGCCGTACTCTTTTCTTCCCACACAATATGGACTTCCGTGGTCGTGTATATCCGATATCACCGTATCTTTCTCACATGGGCGACGACGTCAATCGATGCATTTTGAAGTTCGCAAAAAGTCAACCACTGGGATCTAACGGATTCGATTGGCTCAAATTGCATTGCATCAATTTGACTGGCACGATGAAACGAGCTAGTGTAGCTGACCGTATGGTCGAAGCAGAACGTCTTTTACCGACAATGTTAGACTCGGCACGTAATCCGCTAGGAGGGGAAAAGTGGTGGATGTCATCAGATGAGCCGTGGCAAACACTGGCCGCGTGTGTTGAAATTGAGAATGCAATTAAGTACGGAAGTGATGTGGCATCGTTTCCCAGTCAATTACCGGTTCATCAGGATGGAAGTTGCAATGGATTGCAGCACTACGCAGCATTGGGAAGAGATAACGAAGGAGGTGTGCAAGTGAATCTCACACAGAGTGAAACACCAAACGATGTGTATTCTGATGTAGCCCAAAGAGTAGAACAAAAAAGGAAGCAGGATGAGGAATCAAACGGTGAAGATCGGGACGTGGCACTAAAACTTCGCGAAGCATTACCTCAGGATGTCCCTCGGAAAGTTATCAAACAAACTGTAATGACTACAGTTTACGGAGTGACTATGTACGGAGCGGTTTTGCAAATTAAAAGGCAACTCAAAGCAATGGATATACCCGGAGAAGACGTAAGTTAAATATGCGGATCCCCTTCAGAAGACATGTTCCAGGCTGCTTTATTCGCCCGTTATCTAGCACGCAAAACGTTTGCCAGTCTCAACGACGCCTTCACCAGTTCAATGGCTTTAAAAGATTGGTTCCGTCTGATTGCCAAAGGAGCCAGTAATTTAATGAAGACTGTTGAATGGGTTACTCCTTTGGGCCTTCCTGTTGTTCAGCCGTATTGCAGATTGGTGGAGAGGAAGGCCAAGCTGGTGCAAGTACCTATTCCGATGAAACAAGTCGATGCATTCCCACCAAACTTTGTCCATTCATTGGATTCTACCCATATGATGCTCACTTCATTGAATTGCGCTAATCGGTTCGTTTTCAATAATTTAACTGTTATCAAAATTTCCTCAGAGGTAAAATAACATCCACATTTCAGTGGAATAACGTTCGCTGCTGTTCACGACTGCTTTTGGACACATGCGAATTCGGTGGACGAAATGAACCAAATTTGCCGTCAACAGTTCGTCTCTCTTCACTCGCAACCGATTGTTGATCAATGTTCGGAATGGTTCAAGACGACTTACTTGACGCCGAAAATTTTAAACATTTTGCCACCTTCGGAAGTTGAGAAGTTCTCGGACATTTTTACTGTGAAAGTTGAACAAGGAAAACTGGATATTGAGAGAGTCAAGGATTCAGTATATTTCTTTAGTTGATTCTTTGTTGTTTTTTGATTACAGTTGTTTTTTAGTTGTTTTCCTAGTTGTTGCGTTATCTCTCCCATCTATAAATTTTTAATTTTAGTTTTTTCGTTTGCTATTATGCCAGTCTCAGTGGATGTCAGTCCTGGCTGAATTTTTTGTGTTTTCGCGCCAGCGATATCTCACCACGAAAAAAATATTTAATCTGAAGGAACACATCGTAGTTTGTAGATCAATTTTCAATTTTTTCTCGTTGTTTGAATGATTTTCAACAAATTTTGGCGCGAAATACAACAAATGTGACATTCACTGAATTTCCATTGAGTTTCCTCTCAAAAAAGTTTGATCTTTCTCCTGACAACCCTAAATGTTTCCCAGATTTTTCGCGGCAATTCTGATTGTTTCGATGAACTCTTTCTTTTTGGTGTTCCATTTTCGCCATTCGTGCCTCCATTTCGTCCAGTGAGAGGCCGTATTTTTCGTCGCTCTCGTTTTGCGTGATTTTTGCTTTTTTTTGCGCGTTTTTCCTAGCTCCTTGTACAGTACCGCTCAATAGGATATCAACTTTTTGTATTTTGGCATAACTTTTTTTTGAGAACGGGTATGAACCTCAACTTTTGACACAATATTTTTGGGAACATTAGGCACATTTCTGCCAATTTTGGCTCTATCGGCGTAGAATGGTCCCTGAGAAAAAAAGAACGGTCCCAGGAATTGAATGGTCCCAAATGCAAAGAACGGTCCCAAATGCAAAGAATGGTCCCAAAAATTTGGGTGACATGATTTTGAGAATTGAATGGTCCCAAATGCAAAGAGTGGTCCCAAATGCAAAGAATGGTCCCAAAATTTAGGCTGACATGATTTTGATGATTGAGTGGTCCCAAATGCAAAGAATGGTCCCAAGTGCAAAGAATGGTCCCTCTTTTTTGAGTGACATGATTTTAAAGATTGAATGATCCCAACTTTTTTTGGAATTCTAAATTTGAAAAGATACCTCTACTTTATTCAGGCTTAGTAAAGTTTCGGAAAGCATGTTGACATGTTTTGATTTTTGTAAAAACTGAATAAAAATTCGAATACGATCCAAAACTTCTACGGAATTATACGGACTTTACTAAGCCTGAAATATTAGGTTGTTCGGAAAGTTGAGGTCACGGAGCTTTCTCCTACTATTCAGTCACAATTTCTCAAGGTCTGGTGTGCACATACTTGGTGGAGGTCCGCCACGGAACAGCACCAAATACTTTATTTGGTCAATCCTTGTTGCCACAGAAAAAAATTGACATGGTTCATTTTTGGAAAACTTCTTTTGACGTCAGCTGACAGAAATTCCAAATTGGATATTTTTACGGAAAATTATTGAAACATTAGTTGCAGACCCTGACAACGTCTCTGAACAATATTCAAGCTCATATTGTGGCACTACAATCGTCTGTATATGATCTCTAACCAGGTGGCTGTCGCCCCTCCGGGGCTCATCCACCTGGCCTTCGCTTACTCTAGGTTTTGAACCTACTGTTCCATTTTAAGAGCCTTCGGCTCTTTTTCTTAAAACTGTGAACCTTCGGAACAAAAAAGCGACACTTAGTACTCCTTGGAATCAGATTAGACACATTTTGAAATTTCAAACCACGATAACATTCTTTCAACCTTAACTTTTTCAAAATTTTCTCACATATTCTGTCTCCTCGCGTCGAGACGAATAGAATGATATAAAATTCGACCCATCTATCTCTTTCGCTCCCGAATCTCACCCCAAAATTGGGTAATTGACCCGGCGCCTCGCTTCTTGTCGGCGGGGGTGATGCCATCAAGCAGCCGACATCAGCCGGGTTCGCGTCGGCCACTATACTTTGTGTGTGCGCTGCCTCTCTGCCGCCGCCGCATGCGAAAAAGACTCTGCTTCTCTGTCGTCGCGCGAGTGAAAATGAACCTGTTTCCTCAGGAAAAGTGCTCCAGAAGGCTTCAAAATTGGAATTTCGAAAAAATAATTAGATGGGCATCATCCTCAGATAATCAGGAACAAACTGTGAGAATTTCAAGAGAATCGGTTAACTTTGAGCATACGAAAGGGTTAGCGACACATTTTCGGTACCGAATTTAGTACTGAAAATTCACCAAAAGAGTCGTAACTTGCTCAGTTTTCGAGATATCAAAAATCTAAACATATGGGCATCAACTAATAAAATTTTTTGATCTTTCTGTAAAAATTTCATAAAAATCCATCCAGTTTGAGCTGAGTTACAGCTTGCAACATACAAACAGACATACGGAAATCACTGGTTGTTATTAGTAAAGATCATGATCAATTTCATTCGTCTCCGTAGCTGTTCAATTGTTGTGGCATCGATTGAACAGTTTGAGTCAGACTCAACTAGGACTCATAAAACTCTATGCTTTTTACAAGAAATATATTCAGGTCAATGAGCTTGAATATTGTTCAGAGAAGTTGTCAGGGTCTTCAACTACTGTTTTGATAGTTTTCCGTATAAATATCCAATTTGGGATTTCTGTCACCTGACATCAAAAGAAGTGGTGATGTTCCGTGGGGACTTCCACCAATTAGGTGCACACCAGAAAAGTCTGACTGGAAAGTGGGGTTTCCATTTCGGGCGGGCGGCAAACGGGCGGGTACGGGCGAGTTTCTCCTACTGTCCAGTAGGTTTTCCGACCGCATGGAATCCCTAGTGGACAGTAGGAGAAAGCTCCGAAAAAAAAGTGACCTCAACTTTCCGAACAACCTAATATTTCAGTCTTAGTAAAGTCCGTATAATTCCGTAGAAGTTTCGGTTCGATTTCGAATTTTCATTCAGTTTTTATAAAAATCAAAACATGTCAACATGCTTTCCGAAACTTTACTAAGCCTGAAAAAAGTAGAGGTATCTTTTCAAATTTAGAATTCCAAAAAAAAAGTTGGGACCATTCAATTCTGAAAATCATGTCACTCAAAAAAGAGGGACCATTCTTTGCACTTGGGACCATTCTTTGCATTTGGGACCACTCAATCCTCAAAATCATGTCAGCCTAAATTTTGGGACCATTCTTTGCATTTGGGACCACTCTTTGCATTTGGGACCATTCAATTCTCAAAATCATGTCACCCAAATTTTTGGGACCATTCTTTGCATTTGGGACCGTTCTTTGCATTTGGGACCATTCTTTGCATTTGGGACCATTCTACGCCGATAGAGCCCCAATTTTTATGCACATGTCTAAAAAACTGAAGATTTTTTGAGCCAAAAGGTGATTTGGAAAAAACTTGGTTTTTAGAAATTCTCAGAAAGGCATTCATCTCTTCACAGAAGTAAGATTTCCTAATTGGATTAGTCCTAGTTTAATAAAATAAACCTTGTTTCTGTGGATATGTGAATGTATCTTTACTATTAACAAACGCAAATTTCTGTGTGTCTGTCTGTCTGTGCTGTGTCTGTCGCCGGCCCTAGCTCCGTCCCCACTAGACCGATTTTTCTCAAATTTTGGCAGGCTATCAGTAATTCCTGCTTAATGATGCCCATCTATTTTGAATTTCAAAATTTCAAAAAAAAATTTTTAGACATGCCCGAAGGGCCCCAGAGGGGCGTAGCCCGTCTGGTTACCGAACATTTTTGGAAATTACCTTCTTTTGCCAGATCATCGTTTCGATCACAAAATAATCAATTTTTTTAGATACGTGCATAAGAATTGGCAGACTTGTTTTCGGTTATGCCAGAAATGTTGTGGTGAAATTTGAAAGTTATTCCTTTTCTCAAAAAAAGTTATCCCCCTCGTACCACTAAAAGTTGATATCCTATTGAGCGGTACTGTATCTTTTCACCGATCGCGTTTCTGTCGCTTCGCTTCTATTGCAGACGCTTAATTTCCAACCGCTTCGTCGATCTTTCTGCAACTGCTTCCTTTTTTGAACTTGCTTCTCCTGCAATGGCTTCTCTTGAAACAACCTCTTATATCATTTGCTTCCATTCTCTCCATTTATCTCTATTTTTGTTTACTTCGTTACTAGTTCTATTCTTTTCAGGAGTCTCACTGCTGCTCGACACAGTCTCCAACACCACGATGCCTTCAACATCGTCAACAACGCGAAGGACATCCTTTGAGCAAGTTTTTTTTTTCCAGTTTGTGCTTTGTTGGTTTAGATTTTTTCAGGTGTTCGGGATGCGAGGATGTGATGCTGTAACGAGTGGCATTGTGTATCTGGTGGAAGCGGCGCTCGAGGATAGACTGGAAAGGGATAAGAAAGAATCGAGACTCCAGCGATGATGAGTTTACCGCAAGCGGTGTTATATCGATCAAATTCAAAGAGTATAAAGGATTCGATCAAAGAAAAAGAATATAAAGGATTCGATTCAATGCGATCAAGTTGTCATAGTTTTTGAGTAAGTTTTTTCTCAAGATTGCGGGATATGTGTAATATTCCAGATCCAAAGATTCATTGGTGGAGTGACGATCGAGATTCGTATGACGTTTGAAGGGCCGAATGAATCGATTGAAAGAGGTTGGGCAGGAACAGAACGGGAAAGATGTGGAGGGATCGGAGTTCGATGGAGGAGCAACGGCAATGGAGGAATATTTTTGAGCAAGTTTTCTCTCAGTTTGTGCTTTGTTTTTTCCAAGTTTTTCAGATATTCGTGTAGCTCCCGAAGGATTCAAACAATGGTAAAGAGACGGAGCAACGAGCATGGAGAGACTAGAAATGGAATCGGAAATTGGGAATCGATATTCGAGCATCGAAGCTTTACGAATATTCAGGTTATTTTACAGTTTCTACTTCGTTTTTTTTCCGTTTTCAGATATTTTAGCACCGAGGACATCTGAAATGGCGTGATAACAGTTCGATTCAAAAAATGACTGGATTTGGAAATCAAGGGAAGCGAGAACGATGATATTTTTAAAAGTAAGTGTTGCTCAGCGCGTGTTGTGTTTGATTCAAGTTGTTTTTTTCAGATATTCGGAATCCGGTCAAAAAGAAAGGAATTCGAGCGAAAATATTGCAACGAGGAGCCACAGTTTTAGAGTAAGTTTCCCTCAAGCTTGTGCTTTTCAAAAAATACAGTATTTCTAGATGCAAGGGTATTGTTTCGAGGATGGTTGGATGCAGTTGGTCGAGGCTCGATGGCGCTCGGGAGGATGCGGAGGAACCGGATCGAAATCGATCACTGGAAGGATGCGGAGGGACCGGAGTACGATGGACAGAGGTACCACAATGGAGGAAATTTTCTTGAGAAAGTTCTGCGAATTTTTTGAAATTCAACGAGTGCACTGGTGGGTGGTGGGATGCACTGGAACTGGATCGTTGGTCCTCAAAGTCCTATGAAACCGTGTTTATGCCAAACGGCAGGCGGATTAGGCATGGTGAGGGTTCGATTCCCAAGCCGAAAGGAGACGTCAGCTCCTATGATTGAGTTTGATCAATCATAAACCCGTGCACTGTTCTATGCGCCTGTTTATGGGACGCCTGTGGGACGTAGAACAAAGTCTAGGTCCTCTTCCTAGAGCGGTAAAGAGGGATAAATCAGCCTCCGCGGAGGCAGTGGACGTATGGTTCGAGGGTGGAAACACCTTCTCAGCCTGAGACCACTGCAGCCGGTACTGACATCTGATAGAATCCAGGAAGCGTCAAGTCTTCTAGACTTTTGTCCTGGTATTAACCTGAAACTTTTTGACTCCGTTCTTTGAAGACAGTCAGACGGCCAATTCGCTATTTCTGTCGGAAAAAGAACGTGGCGTGGGAGAAATCCTTCGCCGGAAACAAGGGAGATGTCAGATTCCCCTGGCTGTCAGCCGAAGTTAATTGCTTTGTTTCTATACGCCTGTTTAAGGGACGCCTGTGGGACATAGAACAAAGTCTAGGTCCTCTTCCTAGAGCGGTGAGGAGGGTATATCAGCCTCCGCGGAGGCAGTGGACGTACGGTTCGAGGGTGGCAACACCTTCTCAGCCTGAGACCGCTGCAACCGGTACTGACAAAACCTGATATAATCCAGGAAGCGTCAAGTCTTTTTTAGACTTTTTTGTCCTGGTAATAAACTGTAACTTTTTGACTCCGTTCTTTGAGAACGTGGCGAGGGAACCCTTCGCCGGAAACTAAAGGGAGTTGTCGGCTACCCCTGGCCTTGCGCCGAAGTTTTCACTGTTCTATGCGCCTGTTTAAGGGACGCCTGTGGGAAATAGAACAAAGACTAGGTCCTCTTCCTAGTGAGGAGGGTATATCAGCCTCCGGGGTTGCAGTGGTTGTATGGCTCGAGGACGGAAACGTCTTCTCAACCTGAGATCACTGCAGCCTTTTCTGACAACTGATAAAATATCCATAGGGAGATGTCAGCTTCCCCTGGCTCTAAGCCGAAGTCTCGTGCTCTGTTTTTATACGCCAGTTTAAGGGACGCCTGTGGGACATTAAAACAAAGTCTAGGTCCTCTTCCTAGAGCGGTAAGGAGGGTACTTTCAGCCTCCGTGGAGGTAGTGGTCGTATGGTTCGAGGGTGGTAACACCTTCTCAGCCTGAGACCACTGCAGCCAGCAACTGACATCTGATTGTGAAATTGCAGAGTTCTGAACTCTGTAATTAATTTGAAAATGACGGAAAATGAATCGGAGGAGAGATATTGGGACTTCACTGTTCCCTGGCTCGAATCTTGATTCATGGTATGATAAAAATCCAGATGACGTCAAAGTCTTACAGACTTTGACGTCCTGGTACTAATCTGAAACTAAAAAGAAGAATTCAACTACAATGGTTGACTTTGGTCTGGAAGGTGTTCGGAGAATGACGGAAGAAGAAGAAGCTGCACCAATTTCACCTGGTCCATCTGTCTTTGTGGAGATTCATCGAGAAGTGAGTTAGTTTAGTTCGTCGTCAATTTTTCAAAGGTGCGAGGGTAGTATTTGTGATCCCAATAATAAAGATTTCTATCCGGGTGAACAGTATTGCTCTCGTACCCTCTATTGTGACAATTAATACTATAGAAGTCGCTTAAAGTGTTTAGTTCGCGGAAAGTTTCTAGAAAAAATAGATTTTAGAAAAGGAACTTGTAAAATAGAATTTAGTTCTGCAGAGAAACACGAAAGAAATCTCTTAGGATCCCTCTAGGAAATCATTAGTTAGTGTAATAATACCCTCCCGGACATTTTGCAGCCCGAAAACACTATTTTTCGGATGATGTAAATCATCAAAATGACTGCGAAAATGACAATTTTCTAATTGTTCTTTTTTGCTCCGTTCGAGCTTTTTTATGCGAAAAAAGTGAATTTCTGCAAGAATCTCTTTAGCTTGAGAATAGAAATTAGTTTTCCAGACAAACCGAAGGAAGATGCTCGGAAAAGGACGGAAAAGAAAGCTACATCAATTTCGACTCGTCCATCCTGGAGATTCGTCTAAAAGTGTGGTTAGTTTAGTTTGTCGTCAAGTTTTCAAAACATTGCGAGGGTAGTATTTGTGAACCCAACTAATAAAGATTTCCACCTGGGTGAACAGTACTGCTCTCGTAGCCTCCGGTGTGATATTACTCCAGTCTGCATAAATCGGGTTCCTGGCCTAACTTTTGCAGCTGGCCGAACTCTTGGACCCGCCACGAAAACTGCTACAGTAACCTCCGTAAATCGACACAAAAAATTTTTTGAATTTATTATCCAACGTTCCCAAGTTTCATCGCGCTCCATTGCGAACTTGGGTAAATTCAAAATTTTGAGCTTTCCCGCTCACTTTTTTCTCATGTAGGTCACGTCAAATATGATAATTTTGTTGATTTTGTGGTTTTGACGTGACCTACATAAGAAAAAAGTGAGCGGGAAAGCTCATAATTTTGAATTTCCCCAGGTTCGCAATGGAGCGCGATGAAACTTGGAAAAATTGAATAATAATTCCTAAAATCTTTCCGATTTTTGTTCTCTGTTTTCAACCGATTTTCTTGATTTTTTTCGCGATTTTCGAGTAAATTTATCGAAAAAGAACATTTTCGTGCAATTTTTTTCCGGTTTTGAACTCTGAAATTTGAAAATTGTTTTAAATAAAGAAAAAATGTTACGAAAATAGTCTTTTTCGATAAATTTACTCGAAAATCGCGAAAAAAATCAAGAAAATCGGTTGAAAACGGAGAACAAAAATCGGAAAGATTTTAGGAATTAAATTCAAAAAATTTTTTGTGTCGATTTACGGAGGTTACTGTAGCAGTTTTCGTGGCGGGTCCAAGAGTTCGGCCAGCTGCAAAAGTTAGGCCAGGAGCCCGATTTATGCAGACTGCAGTAATAGGTCAGCTCGATATACAGCTTATAACTTGAGAATTAGAATTTAGTGCAGCATACAGACATACATCTTGCAATGCGTACAATCCTTTAGTGAAATTAGTAGTTTAGAAGCCGCACATTCTGAACTTTAAGAAGTTTCTGAAGGAGCGAGAAAGGTAATTGTGAGCCCAACTAATAAAGATTTCAATCCGGGTGAACGATGCTGCTCTCGTAGCCTCTAGCTTGAGAAATAGTATTTAGTCTTGACAAACACGAAAGAAATCTCCTTAAAAGCGGCTTCCTTGAACACTCGAGTTGAACTAGTTCTGAAACTTTGGTCCTAGACTAAGTTGGCATTGAAAAGCCCAAATCTGCAGTAAAAAATGGCCAAATGTTCACGTAACTCGAGTTATGAGCCCTCAAAGTTTCAGACAGCGCTGAAATTTCTACTCAAATGGTAGGCGAATTTCAAAATTTGGGTTCAAACTTTTTTTTTCAAAAAAAATAAGGGATATTGTTATACACTAATTTCGAAGATTAAAACAAAAAACTAGACATTCTGAAAGTGATTTTGAGCTGAGATATGGGTCCTCAAGTACCTGATTTTAGCGTTGTCTGCCACTTGGAGGGCTCATATCTCGAGTTACATAAGCATTTGGCCATTTTTTATTGCGGATTTGAGCTTTTCAAAGTCGATTTAGTCTGAGACCGAAGTTTCAGAAAAAGTTCAACTCAATAGTTGAGGGAAGCCCCTTGTTAGACACATCTTGAACATAAGAAAATTTCCCAGCCAAAAATTCACTACTTACTATCGAAAAAATGAAACTGAGACTCGGTGTTTGCATTATGCTGATTTACGAGGTCCCGCCCACAAAACAAAAAGAACTGCGCGCCGCGCATTTTGATTTGTGGGCGGGTCCTCGTAAATCGACATAGTGCAAACACCGAGTCTCAGTTTCATTTTTTCGATAATACCTCAGAAAACGCCTCTAAATTACTGCAAAACAGACAATTATTTTTTGAGCTTTTTTAATGCGAAAGTAGTGTATTTTTAGCTTCGAAATAAGAAAGTTTAGGACCTTTAGGTTCAGTTGTCCTCCGAGACTTAAATAATTTCCCTTCGTTCGATCTTCTCACAAATTTAGCCAAAATTCAGTTGGAAAGAGTAGAGTCCGAGACGATAGCTGCTCGAAGAAATTCCGTCCAAATTAGGCGAAATTAGCCTGAAAACTCTGAAAAACACACTAAGAGCGCTCCTCGATTTTCTCGACTCGATTCTCGAAATCGACGAGGAAATGAGAAGAATTGATTCAAAGACCGTTGAACGATGGATTCTGAAAGCTAGAAAATATGAAAAAATCACATTGGAAAGTTGAAGAATTTTTGTTTCACTGATTTGGACTTAAAAAATCTCAGATATTCCTTCAAACATAACTAGAAGATGAGCTCTGCATTTTTTCCAGTTGTTTCACTATGATATTAGAAACCAGCACAAATGTAGATGGAGGAAAGACAACAAAAGTTGAATTCGAAGAAAACTATATAAATTATTTCCTTAATGCAATCACAATTTTTCCGTTCTTGTTAATCGACTCTTTTACTGCTTTCCTGGTACCATGATTTTGGCCCATTCGAGTGAGTGTTCCTAGCCAGTCAGTGAAAACGTCGATAGAACCGAAGTGTTCTGGAAAAAAAATAACAGTGATATTATCGAAAAAATGAAACTGAGACTCGGTGTTTGCACTATGTCGATTTACGAGGACCCGCCCACAAATCAAAATGCGCGGCGCGCAGTTGTTTTTGTTTTGTGGGCGGGACCTCGTAAATCAGCATAATGCAAACACCGAGTCTCAGTTTCATTTTTTCGATAGTAACTTCTAACACATCATATCCATACAAATACCTTTCGCGCCGCTGACTCCGCCGAAAATCAAACGCATTTTTGTCATGGCGTCTGCAATCTTAGAATCTACGTTTTGCAGTCGTTCTTCTTCTGAAATTGCCAAATGATCAACAAGCTTCGGCTCTATTCGACTTTGATGGCCCCAAGCAAAAATTTCATGGCCCAAAATAATTTAGGGCCTCAAAAAAAATTTAAAGTGGTCCCAAAAAATTAATTATGGCCCCAAAAAAATTTAATATGGCCCCAAGGGTAGTTCAGAATAGTTTCATGGCCCCAAAAAAATTTGATGGCCTCAATAATCTTAGCCGACTATAATTATGCTCTTTTACGGGCTCTTTGATGATTTTCAAATTTTCTTTTTTTTACTTGAGGCCTTCAAAGTCGAATAGAGCCCAAGCTTCTACAATTGACACTCACGTTTTGCGATTCGTACATCTATGTCATACTGATTGAGCGCTTCTAACTCGTGCTCTACATTCGATCGTTCAACAGCCAACTGGCGTCTATAGGAGTCTCTTATCTTGTTGTAACTCATGAACTCCGGTGTGAATATCGGGCCAAGGTATTGTACTGATGATGATGAGGTGGAAGATGAGGGATCACATTGGGGTGTGTTCAGGAGTGGGCAAAATGCACTCGGCTTCGGGAACGTCATTTTAACACCAGCAACTTCATTGTTATCCGAATCTTCACCATGTTTCCGTTTGCGTTGTTTCGACTGTGCGCTGAGAATCTTCGCACGTTTTTCTGAACATTTTTCGTTTCGTCTTTGAAAGCTATGAAATTCAAAACGTACTCTGAAACTCCTTATGAGATTCCGTTTTCCTGTACTCCTCCATTAACTCTGTGTACTTCTTCTTTTCTTCTTCTGCCTTTTGATGAAACGGAATTCTTTCATCAGTTGTCAGCTTTTGCCAATCAGCAGCTAAAGCTATATTAATGTCTCTTTGTGACATCACAGCTTTCGAGTATGATGCACGACGATGGACTATGAAGTGAACGTAAGCAGAGCGATTACGCTTCGGCGCATTCGGGTCAAGAAACGGTACTGCATCTTTTTCTTTTTCCGACCGTTTCTGAAAAAAAGCAAATAGGTAATTTTATTTCTGCTATTTAGTATTGTGGCGGTAAAATGCAGCTGGACTTGCGCCACCGCACTCCTGTGGTAAAAGGTCCCGAAACGGTGATTTTTCCACTGGAGTGCGGTGGAGCAAGTTTACCTACATTTTACCGCCACAATATGCAGCTTTTCATGTTCTCTCTCTCTCTCTCTCTCTCTCTCTCTCTCTCTCTCTCTCTCTCTCTCTCTCTCTCTCTCTCTCTCTCTCTCTCTCTCTCTCTCTCTCTCTCTCTTACCTTGTACTTCATTTTCGGTGCTTTTACTTTATTCTCCTTTTTTATGTGGTCTTCAACATCCTGTATCTGCCTTTCTCCTTCCTCAAGAATGTTTGGTGTTTTCAATAGAGCCTCATTTTTTTCAGACAAGAATTTCTCTTCTGTCTCCAATTCTTGGTTGTTGGTTGAATAAGCTGGCGACAATGCAGGAGGCGGAGTGAAGGAATCTGTGTCCTCTTCTAGATTGGAAGCATCAAAATTATTAGGAGACGTTCCGGATGGGCTTTTTGTTGTCGAGTCCGATATTCTTGAGCGCATGGTTCTGAAAATCATTAGTGTTGTATAATGAAAAACATTAAAATTAGTTGGTGAGGAAGGCAAGATTCAGGAGGACTTGATTTCAGTTTCTAAAAGATGTGGTTTTTTCTAATGGAAAGGTCTAGAATTCATTTTTCCAGTGTATCATTCGAAAACTGCGACTTAAAAATTTTAAAAATCCTACAGTAGCCTTGCTAGGATCCGAGTTCAGGATACGAATAATATTTCTAGAGCTAAATATTCAACTTTGACACCTGAAACAACTCTTGCGAGAGCAATCAAGATCTTCAAACAACATGAAAAACGGTGACAATGAAGTTATATCTGTGATAATTATTACTAGTCTTGAATTTGAGAAGAAGTATAGTAGAAACGTAACCGAACGATACACAGACGGCGAGAGTGGTGTGAAAGTGTATGAAATCTTCAAGAGAACGGGAAGATGAGAGAAATAGTGAGGTTCTCTGCGTCTCTTGTTGAGAATAACAATGAGTAAAAAACGAGAAAGAAAACAAAATGGGGGACACAATCTTCATGGTTAATTAAAGAAAGCCCCATATAGCATTTCCAACAAATCATAACTGGACATTAGGATCAGAAAATACTTTCAAATATCGGTAACATCGACAGAAGACGATGGGTAGTACCATCAAATGTAAAAAACGAATTTTGAAAAGCTCAGCGTGATACAAATCTTTTATGTAGTTAACACGTTAATGAAGATGCGAAATTAAAACATTGGATTGTGTAAGACTATTGAGTATCCATCGGTTCTTGTTTCGACTCAATCGTCGCTTGTGAACTAGGTTGTTCACCGGTGTTCGCACGTTTGGCAGCAATCCTTTCAGCAATAATCTGAAAGTGCAATATTTTATTTTAATAAATGATTTATTATCGTTACCTTCTGCGATTCGTCATAAAATTGGTTTGGGTGAGTGATAAGTTGCCCAAGACCACCTTCATTCAATTGATGTGTGAATTCGAAATAGCGTGTGCAGGCTTTGTCATATTGGTTTAGCTCAGCGAGTTCGGAAATCTAAAATGCCACTCTTAGGAAAAAGAAAGAAGGTTTTTGTTGCTGATAGTACAATTAACACAGCCCAAAAGATGACAGATGGAAAAGTAGAATCTACTTTCCCATCTGATTACAGATCTATATCATTGACTACATGTTCCGAAAAAAAGTTTTTAAAAATGTCAGAGTATTTAGTATCAGTTTTTTGCGAAGTCACACAGCTTATAAATATCACTGTTACAACATCAGAGCAAAGGGAAGCGCACCAACAAAACTTTTCGCTTACCCGTTCAACTTGTTCTTTTTTCAATTCGCTAGAGAGATTCTGCTTCAATACTTGGTTGCTCAAATGCCTAAAAGGACATCCATGACAGTCCACTCCTGATGGCGGATTATTGAGAATAATAGAAGCACAACTCATCGCAGTTTGTGGTACTCGACGTCCTTCTTTTCCATACATGTATCGAATATTGTATGCGTACTCCTTATCAAACTTATCGGAAGTAATCTTTTTCGTGAACTCGTCCCGCATCATTGAAATCGCCTCATCCAGAGAAAGACCAATTCCTGAAAATGAGAATCAAAACCATTAGTTAGTTGAGAGTCGAAACCTTTTAAAAATAGTCCGTATTGTCTTCTGGCACCATACTTCAAATGGTGATCGTTACGAAGATGTCTATGCATGCGCTTCATGCACGGCGCAAATGAACGCACAACGAGCTTATCGATCATGTGACGAGTGATTATTATAGCACCCTCAGATTGTTCCCCGTTGTAGTCTTTACCACTATAGGCATTGTTGGAGAGACGTGATAAACGAGGAAGCAAACGTCCCTCCTCTTCTAGAATGGCCAAATGTTTGAAGGCGCGCTGAAAATGGGTTTAAGGTTAGTGTGGGGAGAAGTTGATTACCGCCATAGCTGCCATGATAGTGTTCTTCATTTTGGATACCAAGATAGTCACCAAATCATCGAATGGAAAATATGCAAATCCTTTTTTCAAATGAACGGATCCTCTACGAACCAACTCGATGGCATCCAGGAAATCCACTCTATAGAAATTTCTTCCCAGCACATCGAGTGTGTAAACTTGGCATCCTGTTTCTAAATCAGTAGCCATGTTCTCTTTCTCTTCTTTAGTAAGACGATGAATATCCAAATTGACAGTGGAGAGAGACGCATCAATGATATCTTCTCGCTCTTGACGGAGTCGGAATCGAAGAAGATCTCCTTCAATTTGAGTAAGCCATTTCTGGTTTTCTGGCGTTCGGCAAAAAGCCAGACGAAGAATGAAGTGACCAATGTTGTCACGACGCCACATTTCGGCAGTCTCTTGAGGGCTGTAAGACTTTTGATCCGGAAATACTGAAAAGGGGAAGTTTTTGTTTTTCATCAGCTATTATTTCAAGCTCACCAATCAACTTGATGTCTTCGCAAGTCTTCCTTAGTTTACTTTTGAAATCATCGCTATGCATTGGGTGACTATCTTTGCAGTTTTCGAAATGTTTCAACAGTTTCAGTCGTTCCATTGCGATTTCGTCGAACTCAGTGAGAGAGATATCATCGCCTGGCGGTGTTTGGTATAGTTGAAGGTATCCAGGAATTTCTTTTGAGGTTGTTGGGCCGTTCTGAAACACTTCAAATTAGAAATCGCTGTGCTCATTTCCCAAACCTTTATGTTAAACTGATTGCTTGCGATTTTAGTACGAACATGTCTGTCATCTGCGACAAATAGCATTATTTTTGAGCAGAGAATGAACGAGAAAGGAAAAATAAATATTTATGCGGGGTGAATTTTTTTGAACAGAGAACTTTGGCGCGCTGCAAAAGCGGCATAGCGGAGTGTCGTTGTCAAATCCAGCAAGAGTAGACCTAAATACCTCTGCACTGTCGTATTTCAGAATACGGCTTTCCAAGCGTCAAAGATATAGAATTCACGAGTTTTAAAAGTCAAAAAAATCATGGATGAGCAAAGCAAGTAAAATCCAGTTTAAATATATCGAAAACAATGACTGGCATTGTCTCGAAAGTATCACCGTCGGAAAACTAAAGGATTTTCATTCTTAAGCTTTTTTTTTAACGGACGCATTTTTTTTCTAAAATGTCTTTCATAAAACATTCTGTATTGAACAAAGTCTCAATTCCAAATTTCGCGGCTTCATCCTCGCCGGAATTTCGGAGTGTCGTTATATTTCTTTTTATTTTCCACGTTTGCCAACATTAAATCAATATACTTGTTTTTCTTCAATGATTCGAACGTTTTTTATCCATGAAACCTATTCAAATAACACTTTCAGAGCCATCCAAAATTATTTCCTTTCCCGATATTCATCAGAAACCACCGGAAGACATGAATTCCTTCGGCAACGCCTCTGTCGACATTGATATGGTGAGTCAGCGTGAATGAATAGCAAAATTATTGAAAAAAAACGAGTTGTTCGTTCATTTCTTCGAAAACTCGCCCAGCCATAATGGGCAACTCTGACTCAGGGTTGCAAATTTTCACTACAACATCATCGCGAAAGGTCTACTGTTGTTTAGCTCAAATCTTAAAATAATCACTTTCAGTTGGAACGAGAAATGACAGCCGAGCAGACAGCAAATCTGAGCGGAAATATTGCCGGAATGAGTGCACCCAGAAACTCTTCTAACCGAAGAGGCCCGATGCAAGAAGTCGATCTGGATACCGAGTTTGATACATTGGAGGAACCCGTTTGGGATACTGTGGTGAGAAGTTTTAAAATTCCATTTCTCTGCAAGAAAGTATATGCATTATATGACTATTGCGCTAGTTAAAAAAAATTCACCAGGTTATTTTCAGAAACGCGACGTCATCACTGTTGGAGCAAAGTTCAGTCATGTCATCTTGCCCCACGGAGACAAACAACAACTTCTCCGTGATTGGGATCTCTGGGGACCTTTGTTCATCTGTGTCGGATTAGCGCTGTGAGCTATTTCATCTATTACTGCCTATTTTTATAGTAAAATTTCAGTCTTCTTCAACATAATGGTGGTACAGAGTCAGCTCCTCAATTCACCCAAGTTTTTACTATCACATTCTTCGGCTCAGTCATTGTGACAGCAAATATCAAGTTGCTCGGAGGAAATATGTATGCCTTTTTTAAAAAGATTGATTTTGACAGTTTATTGATTGCAGTTCTTTCTTCCAATCACTCTGTGTTATTGGTTACTGTCTTCTTCCTCCATTCGTTGCAGCCGTGCTTTGCTCCATTTTCCTGCACGGAATTGCATTCCCACTCAGGCTACTCATAACATCAGTTGGATTCGTTTGGTCAACTTATGGTAAGTAACATTAGCAACGTTTCACATATCAGTACCTTTCGAAACGTCAATCACATAATTTTTAAACATTTTTTCGACTTTTGACTCAGGGGAAAAACTGTGTTATTTTCAAAGATTCGATTTCTAAACGCAACCGAATACTTTGAACTTTGTTCAAAAGTTATATTTTCAGCCGCCATGGGATTTCTGGCAGGATGTCAACCAGATAAAAAGCGTCTTCTCGTAATCTACCCGGTGTTCCTCTTCTATTTTGTGGTCAGCTGGATGACCATTTCTCATTCTTGAATACGATGGCTCATAAAAATCTATTTGGATGTAATTTTCCTTTCTCCAATCAATCAATTTACTCGTGATGCATAACTTTTCTGCACTTGGTGTATTTTTATTGTAAACTTTTTTCCCATTACGTTTAACGTATGAGACAAAAAACAAGGATTTTTTCTAAAAAAATACCTCGAAAAAATTAATAATCTGGAAGGATTTCAAGACAGCGAAAAACTAAATGTTGGCACGGATGCAGGGGCAGGGGAATTCAGGGAATTCTTGACAAGAATACATAAATAACCGGGGGGACATGAACATTCGGGATTGAAAACACCGGAGATACCATAGAAAAAAGTCGGTTTGACCTGGACAGAAAATATAAATAAGTTAAGATGCTTTCTTTGAGTGGAGACAACTAGGCTAGCGATGTGATGTTTGTAATAAATGGGTAGAGGATTTTGAGAAAAGAACATGAAAGTGAATAGATTGGTAGACTTTAGAAACTTGGGCGACTGCCAGCAGTCAAATGCTTAAAAATATTAACACTAATCAAACTTAGGGGAGAAAATATTCTTTAAAAAAGGGGCATGGGGACCATTGAACATGTGAAATGCGATTTGCTGATAAAATTGAAAGCATTCACATTATTCTTTCACATAGTTTTGAACGCATGAAAGTCCCGAGCCTAGGATGCAATATGACTGAGCATTCTCATTCCATTGGCGGTTGCTTCGGCAGCTGATTGACCGAATTGGTGGTGTTCTTGATTGTGAGAGGAATTCTGATGAGCGAATTCATGGTTCAGAGCCAGAAGAGAAGACAAATCGTTTTGCTGACGGGCAGCATGATGATGCATTTGTTGCACCATGACAGCAGCCATGTGCAACTGATTTTGTTGCTCAGGCGATGGAGTAGGTGGAGATGGATGAGCCAATATTTGACCTGAAATATATTGTTTATATTGCATTTTTAAAGACTCGCGAAAATGCTCTCACCTTGTCCAATTTGCCCACCAGCATTCCCGTTTCCTCCTCCTGAGGCATCCTCTCTTTTATCGCCAGATGATCCAGAAGAAGTAGACGAGGACGAAGAAGGCGTGGTTGGTCCTCCATGAGACGGTGTCTGTTGAGCAGACGACGACGAGAAATGATTCAGATGAGTAGATTCATGACCAAGTTGTTGAGACCGTTGACGGAAGGCACGGCCACAGTATGAGCACATGAACGGTTTCATTCCTGAAAAACAAGAATTAAACAAAATAAGTGTGATGCTGACGTTAGTTACCTGTATGAATGCGTTCATGCTGATCCAAGTGACTCTTCTGAGTGAAACTTTTGGTACAGAATTGGCACACATACGCCTTCTCGTTATTGTGAATGCGCATGTGCTGTTGAAGACCTCCACGTGCTTTGAACCGTTTACGGCAATGCTCACATTCGTGTGGACGAATCATCCGACATTCGACCATGTGGCGATCAAGCTGAAACATGAGATGATTACTGTACTCTCAAAAAATCAAAAGGCTTCAGAACTATAAATACAAGGCAACACTACTCACAGCGGCTTCGTTGTCCACCTTTTTTGGACAAAATTGGCACTTCATTAGTCCATCATGGGTCGAACGAGACCGCTTCGTTGTTGGAATCGGAGCCGGAGCTAGAGCCATAGCACTCTCCGTCGACATGTGACGCTCAGATCCATGAGATGAGTGACGACCGATGGCGGCTGAAATAGAAGAAATGAACGTCGTCAGATATTTGAAAAAATGCCATGTTTTCTATTTGAACGTATATAATTCAAGAAATTGAATCATACCCAAATGGAGCGGTTGCTGAATCATATTCATGTAGTCGAAATCCGCGAATCCTGGTGGACCAATTCCTCCAGATGAAGCAGTGCCGTTCGCCTCTTGCTTCATCATCATGGTACCTACGACGGAAAGCGCCGAGAGACCGTCCGATCTGACTGAAAATGAGAACAGGGAGAATGATTAATTTATAACTTTAAGTATTGGGTTTCGATTGTTTTACAATTCAATGGATTGCGAAAACATGAATGGCGGGACGAAAAATAAGTGGAACAAAGGAATGAACAAGGAAATCGGCAATATAGACATTTATTGGCGATTTGAAATCTTCAAATACAACTTTTGGATAAATCGTTCGGTGTTTTGAATTAGATAAGGATTCATAAACCTTGATTTTTTTTATGAAGAAAAATGCTCCTAGGTTCGCCTATTGATAAGAGGAAATGAATGAACGGATACCGTAATCCCTAGTTGAATTTGTGGAATGTATGCTTATCCTGCAATATTCTGATGAGAAGCAACAAAGCGCGAATTTTCTCGATCAGAACAAGTGCAAAAAAAAGGCTGTGCACGCGAAACAAACGGCATCAGGGACATAGGAGCGGCAGGGCGCAGGACGCGAGGCGACGGGGGCCACCGCTGCCGCGCGAGAAGCGCTGTGGGGGGCTGTGGAAAAGTAAGAGAGTTTGTGCGCCCAGGAGACACAGCTATAAGGACGGAGAAACTGCATGGAACACACGACCCCCCGGGCTGCTGCTGGGCACATGGCGAGGAAGCAGTAGCATCGAAAGACGGATGGAGGAATGGATGGCCAACACTCTATGTTCTTCGTTCTCTTTTTGAACGTACGTTGCGCTCTGCGTTTCTCCTTTTATGTGTCTTGAAATGGAGGGACAGAAAGGCATTCTTTTTCTATTTGTCTGGTAATAAAGAAGAATGTTAGAGTTTGTTTCATACAAAAAAAATTGAACATTGGATTTTTTTGATTCCAAAAATCAAAAAAAGGTTTTACAAGATTCTAGTCGTCCCGGAGGATTTTCGTTTCGAAAAACAATCTCAAAGTAAATCTGATTTTCTACATGATTATAGTTTTCCTTATGATTTAAATAGGATCCAATCACCCGACGCCTTAAAAACTTCCTACTCACCATCAAATCCCATTGTTGAAAATGGTGATGCAGCTAGCTCTCTTTTCACCATAGACGGTGCCGTTGTACTCATCAGAGCCTCCCGAACCGTGCGATGATCCATCAGAGACGATGTCTTCGTGTTGTTTGAACTGTTGACGTCCTCCATGTTCGCAGAAGTTGGAGGCCCTGGAGGCGGAGAAGAGTTCGGAGTAGACGAGAGCATCAGTGCCGATATTGGTGGCTGTGTGTCTCGCTGGTGCTGCTGAAAAGTCGAGAGATCTTTTCGACATGGATCATTAGTTTTATACTAACAAAAAATAAAGAAAATAATGGACAAAAAATGAATGAGTCTCTCGGTCTAGGTAGACTATCCATGCAGTGATGGCTGTTAGCTAGGAGCAGTCCAAGTAGGCCGAGCCGCCCATGTATTTATGTCAAGAGATGAGCTGGCAACGTGGTTATTCTTTTAGTCACGTTTCTTCATCATTTTTGATTACTGACTGAAGACGAGAAAAAAATCTCGAAAAAAAGTTTTTTGTATTTTCACGTGTAAATCTAGGCAATGACCTATATTAGGAAAAGTATTCGGTGATCCTCTATAAGGATTTCAATGGACACAAATAAACATGAGCATTGTAAAAGAATACTTCAAACAGACAACTCTTTGTCAGCTATGCGAACCTTCCACTCTAATATTAGGAAACCCAGGACACGCCCAGTTCGGTCGACTTAACACCTGCTATTTTGGAGTGTGCATAACTCAATTGTCAGGTGTTCGATTGCAAAGTCTTATTTTTGAAATTAGGGAGTAGGGTGTTCATGAATACTTTTCGATTCGACTCTTAGATGTCTCTGTTAGTCTTTTTGAAAATTGGAACTTTGAAATGATTTGATGAATTTCCAATCCTTTCCAAAATTTAAAATATGGATCAGTAATTCCAAAAACGAGAGAACAAAACTATTCACTAATTGGGTATAATGAAAAGAGAAAAATGAAGTTTCCCATCTACTTTTTCGTGGGCACAAAATATCATCTGTTATCATGCGTCCCCTTATCAGTTGAAAGTCGGAGGGACGTAGAAAAAAGAGCTGAGAGCCAAGAAATTTGATATAGAAAGTAATGATGGAATTTCAAAAAAAAAAATCATTTGTTCCTATCAAAGGTTTCCAGTTTGGTCGAACATGAAATCTAAAGATGGCTAATATTTCTCATTCTATTAATAATAAACTACAATACCTTGAAACTTATAATTCAATGAATAGAGAATCCAGAAACAGTAAGGAAAAGAAGATGCAAGTGTTCTCGTTTATATGTGCCCATACCACCACACATAAAAACCTTCGGTCGCAGAAACAACGGAAACGATAAAAAAGACACTGGCTAAAAAAAGTCAACTGGGAAATTTCAGAAAAAAAGTGGTTATAAAGGAATGTTGCACAGCACCTTTTCAGGCCAACCATCATTCAGAAGCAATCTTTTTTGTCGCCGTGAATCGGTATGAGTTTCGTCCAAAGGACTGTAAAAAAACTAGTGCAGTCATAGAAATTCATTCGACTACATATTCATGTTCATACACTATTCAAGCAGAAGTGAATTAAAGTCCAGCTATACATCAAAACTTGATATCAAATTATTGACAATTTCTCTCATGCACTTTTCTTTCTGAAAGTTCAGGTGTTCATATGTGAATGAAAATAATATATAATTAGCGGTTGGTTCAGTCACTTGGAAATCGACTTCAGAATAGAGAAACTCGGAGGATTGACTAGCAGTGTACATTGACTTTCGCACTGGTGGTACTGTTTCGCTAGATATAATTTTTCAGGTACAGACGAGATAAAAATTGTGGAAATTGATTTGTTTGACACTCCATCAGGCTAGTAACCTTCAAGGTGCTTAAAGACCGCCTAGTCAACTGGGAAAATAGTGTGATTACGGTAGCCATCTATCGAATCATCACAAATCTTCACGTCATTGAGTGATTTCTTCAGTCTCATTAAACACTCAGTGACGACGCAAGAGAGAGCGGAAGATAGAATGAGGAAGAATTTCCATCTTCAGGAGTCCTTTCCTCTGTGAAGAGGACACTTTCCGGGAGGCAGAGCGCTAAAAAAAACGCACACTCGCTGCTGGATAGGCCTAGGCGCCAGGCGCCGTTGTGAAAGGAAAAAAACGGGAATATGTGTGGAGGAACGAAGCATGGCCTCCCATCGCCCTTTTCTTCGTGCCTCCATGCAACATCGTCCTTTGCTCTGGCTCCGGGGAGCTCCCGTTTTTTTTTCTCTTTTTCAGGGCTTGCTTGCTCACTTCTTCAGAAAGAAAAATTCGATCAGAACGGCATGAGAAAAGAGAAAGGGTCGATTATCAGAGGAAAGAAGGAATAAACGAGGAGCGAGAAATTTGTTTTTTGATGGAAATAGTATTTGTGGGATATAAGCGGACATCTTAATTAATTGGTAACTTTTAGGAAGGTTACAATATATGTTATATGGAGATGGTAGCATGAAATACTACCGAAACTTATTGGGACAGCAGAACAATCGAAAGTAGGCGGAGTTCTTTTTTATCAATCTCGTGTATACTGCCTTGTCATAGACGCACGGGGTCCCAAAAAAGTCCATATATATGTGAGAAAAAGAAAAAGTAAAGAAAACCAAAAAAGGACAAAAAGAGAGAGTCTCGTCGTTCCATTTCAACTCTTTTTTTCACACAAAATGTTTCTTATTGAGAAAAAGGGAAAGGAAATAAATGAAAGCACATACTTTTTTCTGGACGTTTTTTTTCGTGTAATGGAAAGAAATCTGGCTTATTTCATGAAAACGCCTAATACGCGTTAGAATATCATAGTAGGATACTAGACGCCATGGAAAATTTGTAATTGATACACTTCCATAATAAAACCATCAGCCGTTTTAAAACTTACCGTATCTTGTTGATGTTGTTGATGCATGACCCACTCTTCGAACCACGAAATTTCGTTGAAACTAGATATTATGCTTCTCTGATCTTCATTATTATAATTGTTGAACATTTCTGAAAATTAAAGTTGCTGTTTTTGAGTTTTTGATTTTTGAAAACGTACCCTGTTAAAAATAAAAAATTGTATCAAATATGCAAACTTTTCGAGTATCGCAAAAAACCGTACCTTAGTCGTACATTATGCCACGAGGTCTGCAAACAGTATATGTAGAAACTAGATTAAACAGAAGAGCAAAGTATCATCAGGAATAAACCTGTCCATTGGAGTGATAAAATATTGGTAGAAACATTTAATTAAAAAAAAAGAATTCGAAAGCAACAAAATAAAATCAACAATGTGCAGCTAGCTATCACTAATAATGTAAGAGTCGGATGAAAATCATCAATTGGAAACAGCCGACACATCGAAAATATGTTCAGCAAGCTCTTGCTTCTCTTTGTGACGACGTTCATACGCCTTCCGTTTCGACGGCTTCACACGATCAAATTTGCGATCCTGAAAAAAGATTTTTGAAAAAAAATTCACGACAGCTTTGAAATTAAGTTGTTAGCTCTACCAAAACGAAAGATTCGAAACGATATTTTATTAGAAGTCCGGTACTCACCTTTTGTTCGTTGATAGTTTCTTTGACACGCAGAGCTTTATAAACGACCCATTCTTCCAATGTGACACGCGCCACATTGGTAGCAAAATCTTCCTCGTTAGTATCCAAAATCCTTTGCAGTTTTGGATTTTCAATTCGAATTTGGGGCCGTTTCGGATCAGGCGTCGCAAATTTGCCAGTTGCGAGGAGGAACTTATGCCGATCCGCCAATTCATCCAATGACAAATCATCAATCCACCCAATACATTCAGCAACTTCATCTGACTCAACACCCATCTGAAACGTTTTTTTAATGAACAACAATGTCTGTTGGACACATGAAAACAGTAGTCTCACCTGGTAAAAAATGTATTCGTACTTATCCTCGATTTCTTCAATTGGCTTCAGTAAGATTTGTGGGCATCGAGAGATTAGATGGCTCGCCTAAATAGTAGGGAAAGATCAGCATTCTTTATTTCTGGATACAATTATCCTACAAAAACATGCCTAGATTAGGAAACCTTTTGAATGTGCAAAATGAAGATCTCTATTGAATGGATTAACCTTTTTAGACGAAATCCAAGCTTTTTTAATAGACCAGTGACTTCATAGAAACGTCGCGTTACAATCAATTGAATATACCTGTTTTCTCGAAAAGAATCCTCCGATTTCGTGAGCAAGTCGTTGCATTTCTTGTGGATTTCGTGCAAATAAAAGAGGTGGACATCGTTTGATTGCAGAAGCGATTGCACGTGGAGTGGAAATCCCGCATGCGGACAGGGCCTCAATGTTTTTAGTGATGTTGGCAGCACCGTGTTGGAGTAGATCCGATGGGAATCTGGAAAACATTTTATTGAAATACAATATTTTCTAGGATCTGAACCAGATTAACAGCCTGCCCTTCGCCTAACTAGTAGGCCTAGTATTTTACAGAACATATTTTAAAACTGTATGGTTTCGCAATTAAAACCAGAGATATTTGATGATTGTATCATCATAGTGAGAAAATGATTGAGTGGGTGTGGTATGCGTGTGTATCTAAATGAAAAGTGAAAGTTTTCATCCTAATGAAAGAAGTAGAAGACAGCGAAGAAAGAGAGAAGTTTCGAAAGTGTCAGAAGAAATAGGTGTGAAACAAAAAGATGTTTCACGAATATAGATGGGTTTTTTGATTACTTGTGACATTGGAAATACTGTAAATGTTGATGAAAATTTCGAGAATGAAAAGAACTGTTCTGAACAAAGTCCGAGCGAATTAAATCAGCTGTTGACTGTGCTAAACTTCTTTTTTTTTGTCTGAGACTTGCATTCGGAGAGGTTGGAACACTTACAGTGCCAGGAGTCGAATGGCGTCTTCAAAGGTTACATATCCAACGTTGACGAGCGTCTCAATAACCTGTAACAAGAAATCATGAAATTGATAAGTTCTTCTATCATCTGTCTTTTATACGTCGACCGTATTCTAAAAGGCGTGAACGCATACCTCTAAAGAAACAGCGGGCTGTGAGACAACTGTTCGGAACAGGGTAGCATTTTTCGTATTGGCATCCAATAGGAATTCGTGTTTCATGCCTGTAACTGATGTCTAAACTATGTTAGCTGAAGAATTATCACCGTTTTCTATTAGCTTTTCAAAAACTGATTCCGATTCTTGCCTCGCAAACGAGTCACGTCCTGGGATTACAAACCGAGTGCCTGCCTTCTAAAGTTATGTCAAAATATATAATATGGGTGATTATTTTCCCAGCATACTTCTAGATCTTGGACGATCTGCTCTATGAGAATTCTTGCTGCGTTCTTCGAAGTCCATTCCGATTTGCCAATCTGTTGCGAACAAAAACGAAATCCTATATGCCGATGGGCAAACATCGATACAATTCGGTGCATGTTCATCTAAAGCAAGGGACTTCTTATTCTAATAATTATACAAGTCAGCCGAACAAAATAGGACGATTGTGGTTGGGTTTTAAAACCTCAGCTACAAAACTTAACGAAAAACGTTGTCATTTTATTTTATTGAAGGGTATTCAGCACAATCGGGAAGTTGAGGATCATAGAAGAAAGTTTTGAGGAACAACACAGAAAACAGCATATCAAACACGTGCAATCAAATGGAAACTGGAATTATGCAAACTTACTGTGAGAAAGATACTGCAGGCTACTATAGATTTGGGCAATAAAAAACTGAAGACAATCGATAAATAGAAGATGAATGCGAATAAAAGCTTGACGAGGGGAAAACGTTTCGGGGTCAATCGGGGAACTGAAAGGGAAAAAAACGAAAAGCACGACATATGTTGTGCTTCATGAAGGAATAGAGAACATTAAAATAGATGGACGAGCACGGGATAGGAGTCAGGATTATAGTTTGATCTCACATACTGGAAGTTTAAAAAAAAAACTGAAATTACATAGCAATTATCGCTTTCCACATTATTACTTCATTCTCATCTCGTACTCTCCATTTTGTGTGATATACCGAACCCAAGGAAGCGCTTGATATCCACTCTTTTCGATGATTTTCAAATAGCGCACCTGCAAAGTGGAAAAAAATATGGAAATGGTGGCAACAAACTTGATTACCTGAATCCCAGAAGTAGTGAAATACGGAATTTCGAATTTCACCTTGATCGGTGGCCGTCCTTCTGATTCTTCGCTCATCACGGATGGAAGAGATAAATGGGCGGTAAGGAGGTATTCTTTTCCGCCTGAAATGATTAAGTAAAAGTATGATTCCTTAATAAAAATAGATAATACCAGGAAAGCTTTTGATAGTCCACACAAAGGCGCTCTGTTCTGGAGTATACTTCACTGATCCGATGCTTGTTTTGAATTTCGGCGAATCGGCATCTGATGGGACTGGAATGATTATCTCCACATTGTTAGCCGTCGAGCGTCGCTTGAATTGGGATTTCGCCTAAAAGATACTTGGTTAACTTGACATATAGCTTGAAAATTATTTTAACAACTTGCCTTAATGATGAAGGATACTCTCGAATGACTGTGTCTTTCGATACTTGTCTCGATCCAAATTAATGGCTTCACCACAGTTGTCAATCTGTAAACATCTTTTATTTCTATTGGGGATATTCTGGAATATTTTATTCAGAAGTATTCAAACAAAAACATTTTAACTGTTTTTTCACTGTTATTAATATGAAGATTTACTCACCTATAACTCATCAACTCGAATGCACCATCGGGTGGAATGAATGAGATCGTCCGATCGGTATCAAATCGAGATAATCGAACACATTGGTGAAACTTCACATCTTCTAACTCAACAGACTTGCTTTTGCCTCCTGAACTTATTAATGATGCTATTTGTTCGTTTTTTAAACTCACTTCCACTGCCTTCGAACAATACTTTGTCATTCAATCCAAGTCTCAATTCAGGCATCCCAGTGAGATACACTCTCATTTTTACACTCCCTACGATTTCAGACTGAAGAACCGTGCCATTGGCGCTCGCTAGCATATTTACACTTTCGATAACATCCAGGAAGACTTCATTCTTCCTGTATTTTATTCCTTCTGATCTCCAAGAAACGGCGTTGGTAACTGCCAACGGTGGACGAGGTGCGGCGGAGACTAGTTTTTGCCCTTCCTGCGTGATGTATCTGAAATCATGACATAACCGATAACATGCTGCGATCGCTGGCAGATATGTTTTTACTCAAAACGACGCAGTTACGTTGTCCTTTTCTGAAATTACGAAACATACTTACTCTTGCAAAATACGGCTCTCAGTTGTTTGCGGAAAACCGAAATCCATCATCTCATCGAGCAACTCGTAAATTACTACGAAGTTATCTCGAATAGATTCCTCTTCGACGTCTTTGAAGTATTCGGAGAACACTTCTACGCACTTGTACAGGAAGGAGAGGATCATTGTAACGTTGACGTTGGACCGACATGCCGACACCACTGAAATTCACGAACACTGTTATTTTTGGGCAAAAAAAGGAATTTAAAATGGGAGAGATATTCAGGAAAACAAATTGGAAATTCAAATAACATATTTTACTCATAAACATTCATAGATGAATTTTCTACAGCTGATGACGAAATACTGCGTTTCGCAGCAATTCTTGACACTTTTTCAATATGTGTACTGAAACTCTCAATACTTGAAAAAATGTATTCATGTTCGTGTAGGAAAAAAAGAAAAACTAACGGTAAATATTGGTATGTTTGATAAATACGAAATTTGTGTCCTGATAAGTCAAAACTGGCGCTGCCGAACCCTCTTCTTCCTTTTCCATCAATAGAGTGATAAATTTATCGATCGCCGTCATGTCCACATCGCCGCGATAGTTTCGGGAAATTATTGTCTGAAAATTGGAGCGATTTTAACATTTTTTGAAATTTGCTATTACTTTTCCTTTCAAGTCCAGTATGAACATAGCCGAAGTCGCCATTTTTACCCAGTCTTGTCCGTATATTTGGCTATTCTTTACGTATCATCGGTACCTCTCCTGGAAATACAAAAAATTTGAGAAAGCGGAAGAAATTCAATAAATGAGTGCACGCAGATGGATATCGGCTACTGCACGCTCATCGTCTGCGTCCTCTCACTTCGTACACTCTCTATTCTTGAAGGTAGGGATGCAAGAATGAGGCCTTGATGAGATGGCACAGCAAAGAAAAGTGAACTTCAGAATCGAGGGCTAAAACTCGGATTAATACTGAAACATCAGCTCTCAAATAACATATTTTCAGCTGATAATGGAGCGTATTCGATAAATCAGCACTATCGAAATTTTTAGATTTTTTAAAAATTCGGACTAAAAACAAAAAAAAAACAGACTAAAAACAAAAAAAAACAGACAAAAACGGAATTTCTACCGTACTTCGGCAATCGTGCCGAGACCACTTCTTTCAATAAGAAGATTTCCTTTAAAGGAGGATTCCGGGCAAAACATTTTATTGCTTTAATAGATGCAGAATTTTGCGCTGATTCCGAATATCATAGCGAAAATGCTTAAAAATGCTTCTCGAAGCCAGAAAACGCCGTCAAAGGTGTCAAAACGGGCCAGAAGTGCTCCCTTGCTTCTACTGTGATTTTCAGGCGATATTTGTCAAATTTTTTTGTTAATTTAGGTGTCAGAGTGTCATCCAATACTATTTTCAGTAAAATAATAAGAAAATTTGTACAAGTCCGTCAAATAATAGGCCTTTATTGGGGCGTGGCCTAGAAAACTCCGGAGAAAACTCGGCTAAAAGGGAGCACTTTGGGGCTAAAATTTCCCCCTTTGGCGGCGTTTTCTGGCTACGGCAAGTATTTTTGAGCATTTTCGTTGCGATATTCGGAATCAGCGTCCTGTTTTACATCTTTTAAAGCAATAAAAATTTTTGCTCGGAATCCTCCTTTAAATGTGAGGCAGAGATGCGCGGAAGAGATTTTTGAAAATCCGGAAGACGGAATACGGAAGGCGGAAGAGAAAAAAGTGACGGAAGACGGAAGGCGGAAGACGGAAGACGGAATTCCGCGCATCTCTGATGTGAGGGCATGCCTAAAAAAGATTTTGTGAACTGATTCACCCCGAACACTGAAGATTTTAGAAAGCATGTGTACTCAGTTGATTATTTCGTGACAATACTTTATTATAATATTAAATCCACGACTCATAATAATACGAACGTTTTCTGAATCGCCGAAAATTGAAATGTTGCAACAAAAAATGACATTTGAAATAAGAACTATTATTTAAGCTAAAATCCAAATGGTCTGATTTCGTTCCGGTTGTTGAAATAATTTCCACCGATGTCCGGCCAAACAAACATTTCAAAAGTCATCAGTCTTTTTCGTTGGGGAAACGTCACTGTAACTGCCCTTGTTTCAGAATCATGTTCAACGACGGCACCAATTCGTATAGGAAGTGTCTTATTGTTAGTCCTGGAAATAGGGTTCAATTATTAACACTTATAAATATGAAGCATTTATATTGAACGAATCGATTACAAAAGAGACTCACGATATGTAGATTCCATCTCGGATATACCCTCTTCGATTGCCGCCACAGAGAAGAATATTTGCTACGGAAATATTTGGTTGCTTCAATGTAACGTGCTTCAGCCTCGGGAAACTTCCATTCAAAGTATTTGCAACAAAAGTCGTTAGATCGTCGTCGCTTACGGTTGAATCGACTACATTAATAAACACACAGTTGGTCAATAACAAGTGTTGAAAAGTGAACCAATGTGCAGGACATATCAAAAGTTTGTCTGTTTCAACCTTTTGCCGGTAGCTGATTGGTGTCGTCCGAATTCCGAGGTGATAGTATTTTTTGCACCCAGTGACGTTTCTCATAATGAACTCTAGATCATTGTCTTCCAAGAACCTCTTTCTTTCGTCAATAATTACATTCGTGTATAAACTTTGTAGCTCTTTTACATGGTTCACGATTGATCGAAACTCATTGGAATATCCGGGTTGATCTCCAGCGCTGATCAGCATTGTCTCAAATTGAATGTTAAAAGTCCTTCGAATCCAAGTGACCAACGTCAGCATTCCGGCCGTCTTGTCTTCCCAAAAGATATACAACTCCTTTTTCATACGAGAAGAAATGCAAGGGATGAGCTGGTTGTCAACAATAAAGTGATTGTCTTCGCCTTGCTCTTTGAACCGAGGTTTTTCGCCAGAAAAGTGGACGAATAGATACCACTTGAGATTCTTTTCCACCTTCAGATTGATTTCAATACCTATATTGTTCGAGATAACCAGATTGAACAACAGTGGGTTCGTTTGAAGAAACTCAGGAAATCCGTTCATCAACTGTATTTGGAATAGTCCGAATCTGGAACAAACATATGCTTTGAATAAAAATTCAGAAATAAAAACTTACATGTCGAGTACATTAATTGGCTCCTTTTGAGAGCATGGCAAGGCGGAGAAAAGTTTGATTTGTTTCATTCTTCGTGCTAGTTGCTGAACTTGTTTAGTGCAACTAGTAAGTCTCAATCTAAAACAATTCGTATGAGATTGATACAAAAACTCTTCGGAACTTACAACTCTGAAACATCCATCATTCTCATAACCTCTATTAAGTTTACTAGTGGTAGTTTTGTCAAAGGAAACGCCGTCATTCCTTTTTATAATCGATAGATATTTTGAATAATGTATAAAACAATAGCGAACGATGGAGAGAAAAGAAACAAGGAGACGCACGGAAGAGATATAGAGGAGGGCGGTGTGGCAATAATATAGGACGAATGTTCCCTCTGCTCTCCTTTGCGCTGGGCGTATTCACTCTCGATATAAACGAGAAGAGGATTAATGGTGGAAAACGGGAGAGAAGGTCCACGATTTCGATCCTTCTAGGGAAAATGTGATGTAGGAGTCGGAGTTTCTATTTGTTCATGCGTTACCATGACAATACTCTCGAACTACTTCAGAAATGTTCTCTACGTTAAGGGGATAGTTGTCCAATTTTTTTTGCGCTTGTTGACTACCGGCAAGGAGCCATATATCCTTGAAGCAAAAAAAAGAAAAGGAGCAAGATGAGAATCGGAAAAATTGTAAGAGCAGGGTGTTCAGTCACATCCTCATCAGGAACAGTAAACTGGTCTAATGAAACAAGAGGTCATGATGTCTTGGAAGATGAGGCCAACCTTCATTTTTAATCTCGATCAATTGATACTGGCCACAGTATTTCTTTTTAAATGAAACGGACTTCTCAATTTTCATTGTACAACATTTTACAGTTTTTGTCAAGTATTTTCTGTTTCTATGAAACGCATGGGCTAGCATTCTAATATCCCTTCTTGTATCCCTTCATAAACATTGTATCCCTTCATAAACAACTTATCAATGTTCTATTGCTTCCTATTCTTTATCAATGCCTTTTTCACAAGAAAAACAATAGAGTGCTACCCCAAAAGTTGATTGAAGTTCAAGTGTGTCAGTTTGCAAGCCACCAGACGTTGAATTCTCTGAACGACCACACCGCTTTTCTCCTTTATCGTAGAATTCCGTTTTTCAAATTGATACCAGTGTCCCTCTCTCATGTGGTCCACATTTGTTTTGTTGCCTGGGCCCTCTTCTATCTACAGATCAATAATAAGACAGTCTGGTCACACATGTGTTCTAATGGTTCTCGCGTCTCCTTTTCTCATTTGCTGAGAAAGAATACCCTCGAAACCGAATTTTCAGGAATATGAAGTAGTATTGAGTTTTATGTATTTTTTTATGAGAAGTATTCTTTCATGTAGTTCAATTGATACTTTTTCAATAATAAAGGCCAATTTTATTTTCAATTTTCTTGTTTATTCTATTAATAATAGCGTTTTGTTTTTGTATTCCTGCTTCAGCTGCTTTCGTTTTCGAAAAAAAAACTAAAAACAAAGTGTTTCATTTTCAGGGTGCCCTATTAGTGATCATGGTGAACTTTTTCAATGAAGTGGACAAGCTGACAAAGATGAAGAACGGTTTTCCAGAAACTCGTCATCCATTTGTTCCGAAGATTTTGAAGAATACCGCAAGTTTCCAAGTTTTGGATGGAACCCACGGAATGATCGCTGTCACGTTGGCTCCAAAAGGAGCTAGACCTGCACGCCAAGAGTGTTGGAATTTTATGAACAAAATTGTGGAGAAGCGTTTCAAGGGAATGTGTGCAATCCCGGAAATACCCGAAAACACGATTGCACTTTCTATGGCCGTGAAGAACATTCAAGTTGGGATCAGCTGTCAGGACTTCACTATGTCGCCAAAAGTTGAGGGGCATTATAGCTTCAAGAAACTGTCTGAGAATTGTCAGGCGACTTTTTTCAATGATCAGCAAGGGAAGCAATTTTTATTCGGGATCTGTTACTATCCGATTAGAGCTGAGAAACCAATGCATTGTCATGAGGCCGAGAAAACCACAATGTCAATGGAATTTTTGAAGGCGGAGCCATACCCACTAAGCAAACGGAACCCATCTGCAAAGTGGTACGGCCGGTACTGTTCTTCAGCTCGGGCCAAGGTACTCGTCTGGACCGGAAAGCCTGACAGTCAAATCGTACATGTGAACTACAATCCAGTTGCAAACAAAGTGAAATATGTCGGCTGCGCCGAATGTGCCAAGGATCACAAAAATTATCAAATCGAGCAATCCAAAGTCGAAGAGAAGAAAGAAGACGACGTTCTACAGAAAAACGATTACATAGGTAAACCACTTTTTGTTTTTATTTGAGCATTAACTTTACTTGATCACTAATCGGTTGTAATAAAATATAAGTAAAAATGTTTCTTTGCAGATGACTTCCCTGAAGACTTCGATGCTCTTGACGACGTTTCTGATTTTGACGCTCTCTCTCTAAATTGATTTCAGTTTGAGGACGTTGAAACGTGAATTTTCTGGAACAACATTCCTGATGTTCTTTTTTCACTTTGTACTGTTCAATATTTGTACTATCTGTTTCACCTTTTCTCCTATTCCAATGTTCCACATTTGAATTGTTCATTCCATAAAATACAATACTGCATAAAGTTTTTTTTTTTCAGTCCAAACGTTCATTTTCGAACACCATTAGCGAAATAGAATTTGTGTGTTCCTTGTACTGCATAGGTTAAATTGGCACATGAATATTGAACTCTAGTTGAAAAAATGAATAAAAAGTGAAAAGTGACCGAAATTGTTTCTCCCATTTCCCCTCTCCCCAATTTTTGCTGCTGTCCTTCATCGGGTCCCCCTTTCCTCCTCCTTATTTTCGTTTCGTTTCGTTTTCCCGCTCTGACAATTGTTCTCCCATCTGCGCTTGTTCGAATTGTTCTATCTCTTCTCTTTTCTCCTCACTAAACGCATTGTCATCACTTACAACTGTCGTTCTTTTCTGTTGGTTCGCAGCATTTTGTTGTGTCCGAGCTTGTTTCTAGAAGTTTCCAATCATTAGCAAGACTTTATGGAATTCTCTTAAAAAGTGGTTAAGATGGTCACTTTTTTTAGAATGTTGATTTTTCCTTCAAAGGAATATTCTAGAATCCATTTGTTCCCATAGCTTTGAGAAGGTACACAAAACGTTGTTCCAGATGTTTTACCAGTTAGTAGAATCCCAATGACCTGTTATTTCAGCGTGTCAATTTAGTATAATTTTGAACAGAGCTCTCTTTTTTGACGCTATTAGGATTACAACTTAACTCTTCAATCCTTTCTATTGCATCTGGCTTGGGATGAGTCATTATTCTTCTTGATCTGACCTCATTCCAGCATTGAACACTCCTATCTCTCGTTCTTATCTCCTTGACGGTTCTTCTCGCCCTAATAAGAGTTTTCTTCTCCAAAAACTTATAAGGTTTTTGTTCCCCTATTTACGAACTTTCGATGTTATACACAATTCTTCATCTCAATTAAAACTTTCAGTCAATATTCAACATCTCCGTTTTCAAGCACGAAGTGCCACGCCATTAGAACAGAAAAGTGCAGGTAAAGGTTAGTTTTATACACAAGCATGAAAGTAAGAAGGTTTTGAAGAAACTAATTTTCTTGAAATCAGGATATGGTAGCATCTATTAACATAATTTAACTATTTTACAGGGCAATATGTCGGAATATCCCACTCCATCCTATCTACTCCGAGGAATTAGTGATGATAACGCTTCTTTCGTCACCGCGGACGATAGCAATCCCGAAAAAATTCAACGAGACGATGCTTTGCTTCTGCACACGTATCAACCACGGAGAATGGAGAACGTTGGCTACAATACCATTGACAGTTATCCGTATCATGACCAAAACATTTCTCACGCCGGACCAAACGTAGGGTATCCACCAACAAACTATCAATACCCTGCTTGTCCTCAATTCGCTTCAAACGTTGTGCCAAGTCCTATTGATCACCGCCAGTTCAGTACTTTATCACAATACGAACACGAGGAGGGTTATCAGTTCCAGCAACAGAAACCGGCCTACAACTGTTCGAATAGTAACACTGGGAAGGACAATCATGAGATTCACAAGGGCTCTGCTTCAAAAAATGATTCAGATTGTGACGAGGACTCGCATTTGAATTCTTTCGGAAAGGGTTTACAGCACAAAGAAAAACCACACGGAGCTCATCATATGGTTTTCAAAGATGATACATTATCAGAAGAATCACCGGAACAGGAAGACAGTGGATCTGATTTTGACCCAAGAGCTAATTGTCGGAAACGTAAAAGTAACGCTTCCAAAAGAGTTGTTATTCGTAAGGCACAAAAACGTGTTGTTTTAACTTCGGACGACGAATCGATCACCGACGACAAATCAAATGAATTAGCACCAAAGAAGGTTCGAAATGATTCGCTAGAAAGATCAGAAACTATTCCAAGGCCAAAGGCTCGTAACTACAAGCTAAAAACGGAAGAAGAACGACAGAGTGATCCTTATTACAAAACGAAAAGAGAGAAAAACAACGATGCAGTGAGGAAAAGCAGAAAAAAGTCAAAAGAAATGGAAATGCGAAAAAATGAAGAAATGGATAGGCTCAAGAAACAAAACAGAGAAATGCGAAATGAATTAACAATTTTGTAAGTTCTATCTATATTAGTGGTGATTCACAAAAATTCAATTAAGTATTTTATGAATGATGTTTCCAATTAATATACTTTTCAGAAAGTCAGTTCCATGTATGCGTTGTGGCCTACTTCCATTAAAAAACACACGTCCTGGATGAATAACTTTAAAAATCGTTTATTATCAGGTATTCGTTCTTCCAGTTTTTCGAATTCTTCAAGAACATGATTTCTATGCCATTCTGTTGTTATTCCAAATCCGCTAGCTAATTTCGAATACTCCCAGCAAACCTTTTCATCTCGAATTGCTTTTATTACCCAAAATATATTTTCATTTGTTTCACATATTAGGTTGTTCCATAAGTTTCTTTCGTTTTTCAAGATTTTTTTCATCTAAAATTACTCGCGAAGAGTTGATTCCAGAAAGCTAAAATGTATTGATAGTGAGTCTGTGTCTCTTCGTTAATCACCCTGCAAGTCCCTAGCCCGAGCCCATCAAATCTGGAGTTGTGGCGTTCGAAAGTTTCGAGAGTACAACTTTTTGGAACTTTTTTTGATCCGCATATTTCTTATACAAGAAGCTGTCTATCATTTTCAAATCAAAAATATTCGAAAAGAACATTATCTAAAGTGTAGAATTGACATAATTTCCCGAGCTTCATTACGAAAATTTTACCTCGATCACGGCTTGAAAACCACTGTTCATTTTTGACAGGCAACCTTTAAACAAGATTTGCTCATGCTCGAAATTGGGAGAGGCTAAATACTTGAATTCTGTTTTGAATTAATGCGGAACATTCAAACTTGGTATCCGCCAAATTTGAATTGGCTACCTCAAATGTGAACTTAACGCGATTCGTTTCAAATCAGGTACATAATTTTCACTGAATATTGGGACGTTCAAGGATATAGTTATTTTCAAAGAGCAGCTATTTGATTGATATTTTGCGAATACATTTATCAACTTCTCATGCATCAATTCCCATTAAAAAGTTATCTCGTAACATTGCACATTCTGAGAAAAAATGTATCAAACATAACTTGGTCGAAGTCGAAAATTTCGTATTTTGACAAAAACTGGTAATTATTTGCAGATCGATTTTTTTCTGCAATACTTGAATTTCTATTTTTTAAAATTTGTTTAGCTAACAACTATTAATGTACAGTAAATATGACAGTTAGTTTCATGAATTTATGTCCTCACAGCAATCCACAATTGTACGTCAAAGTATCATGTACGGAAAACAAAGAGGCCTTATGTTTCACCTCATAACTTTTCGGAAACACAATATTTATCTGAAATCTCTTTTGCCAAATAAAGAACATATCTTTTTTTATCAGAATTTAGTTTTTCTGGCAATGAAACCCGTGTTGAGGTTTCTGATTAGCGCAGTAGAAAACCTAGCGCCATTAGCTACCATGACAAGTGTCAAAAGAATCACTGCTACATGCGAACAAATGACCCTGGTATTAAAATAAAATAGTGCCTAAAAGCAATTGAGTTGCTCTACAAAATGCACGAAAGATTGTATTTGTAATGCACCTGAGAAGCCAGAAAATGATGATCAAAGTTGACCCATCGAAAACGAAGGAAACTTATGGAACAACCTAATATTTCGTTCAATTTGATAGCTATTAAAGTTCCACTCGGTTTTTTGTTTTGTTTTCTTCAAATAACTCTTCATATTACACACTCAAACTTATTATTTTATTTATTCTTAATTCATTTTATTTATATTATGATTTTTTTCTTGTTGTGTTCAGAAAATGTTACATCTAGTTTTAGACATAATCAAGTAACTTTTATAATACTTTTCTCGTTGATGCATCCTCATCCATTCTTTCTGATGTGTACAGTATCCCCGTTGTCTCTTCAATACAAAAAATGCTTTCATACTTTTGTGAATAAATATGTATCCCATTTTTTCAAAATTTCTTGAACCGTCTATGTATTTCAAACTTTTCTGATCAGCTCACGTTATTCCTACAGAAATAAGAGAGAGTATAAACTGGGCATCCAATAGAAACTTTACCAGTCTTATTGAGCAAGACATCAAATGACAAAGCAAGTACATTGAGAACTTTGGAAATGGTCTCAAAAAATGTGTATCTAAAGTATGACGCATTTTTTGTTTTTACCGAGTAACCGAAACTTACTGCTTCAGAAAGAAATCTGAGAAATCGAGATGGGTGTCAAAAACACAGATGCCCGACTACTTCTAATCTAGATGCACAGAAAGCATCTGTCAACTCATTATGTTAGTTCTCGTATTCAAAACCTTCCCTTCGCCACGAAAAGGTCACAGAAGTTTTGAATTTTTTTCTATCATACGCTCGTTGTGAAATTCGGTCACTTTTGGAAAAATCTCAAATCAGTTTCCTTGTAATAATAATTTGCATCAATATTCCTTATCTCCCATTTGGGGATTGTTAACAGCAGAAGTTTTGGCATTTTTCCGCTAAGTCAGCGTATTTATTAATTTTGTTAGAAAAGTTCCTGTTTTCAGGGAGCAACTCGCAACATGAATATTCTGTCCCACATAGTGACGACTATTTACAAGAAAATTGACGGAGCAAACAAACAATGTGCTATGGAAAAGGGATATCCATTATCCATAATCCCGTACATGCCTGCAATTATGGCTCAGGAATCACATAGGAAGATCCTTTCGAATTCTTCAAATTCCCCCAAAGTCATGATGGTCATGGCTCCGGAGGAATGCGAGTTAGTCGATCCAAAAAGTCTCAAGTTCATTCGAGACCAACTTTGTGCTGCTTATCAAGATCAACCATGCATTCTTAAAGAGTTGGAGAACCCCATTCCAACGAATACAATCGCAATTTCATTTCAAATGTTCAATTTTCGTGTTGACAATAATTGCTTTAAATTCTGCCCACTCAATCGTTTGGAAATCCCAAAAGGTGCATACCTGACTTACCATTTGCAATCCAAAAATTTGCAACTCACTTACTACAATGAGAATGGTGTGGAATACTTGGCCGGAGTTACTTTTTTTCCTGTGCTCAATGGCAGGGCAAAATGTATCGAAAATGATAACGCTGCTTTACGCATTGCCACCGGAATATCAGAACCATACCCACTTCAGGATAGAAATCAAATGGCGAAAAAAGTCCGCCAGCATATGTACGGACGGTTCTGCTCAAGAGTTGGGAAAAGGATCTTGATAGACTGTTCGGATATATACGTTCGTCACTGGGAATTCAATCATATCACCAGAGAGTGGTCAAAGAATCCCTGCGAAGAATGTTTAGTCGATTCGTTCACATACAAGTTTGTTAGTCCTGATGCAGGTTAGTTGTTTGGTCTGATAAATGAGAATTGACCACAATTTAATAATGAATCTTTACAGTGCCAACCGAAAAACTGCTGAAGGATGATGAGTCACTAGATAGTAAAATACAGCAACGTCTCCAAGAATTGACGGAAAGTGGTGAAGTTCCAGTTCATTTCTCGCATCGGGAAACAGGAGAGCTGTTGGAGATCGAAAAATGGCCAAAGTTGACTCAGCTCACAGAATGGATTGCTGCCAACCCAAATTACAGCGTCCACTGTTGATCTCTTCATGAAATTGTTGATAGGAACTGTTTATGGGAAAAGAGAGAGGATGACGGACGAGGAGCCGCAACGCAGTGAGTTTTTTTAACTTATGTCAGCTAAATTGCAATTTATCATATTGTTATTCAAATGTTTTGACATTTCCTAGACTCTACAACTCCAGCAATGGGAAGATCAACTACTTCAACCTCAACTGAAAGCCTTTCCAAAGAATTTGATGTCGCCTCTTTCGCCAGCTCCGAAGCTCATTTTTTCTAACCTTTTCGAATTCCTTATATTCAAGTCTCGGTATTTCATTCTCCCTCTGCAAGCCAATAATGTCACCATCCAGTAGAAACCTCGGATTGTTAAAGTACCCCTTGAATTGAATCGAATATACATATTTTGCCCTCCACACCGTAGTCCTGTTGTGTATATCGAGAAGAAACACCAAAAATCAGACAGTGCATTCATTCTTCATGTTTTCGGACTCTATTTCTTCAGCATGTTGTGTTTCAGAACCCATGGTTTCAACACTTCTCAAGAGCAACTGTGGTCAGGGCGTCGGAAAAGTACCACTGGACCAATCTCCTCCTTTCTCTCTCCCTCACTCTTTCGCTCTCTCACTTTTTTTCCTATCTCCGTCTCTACAACTACCAAGAACGAACGAGACGCAGACTACTTGAAAATCGATGCCCCGCAGAGTGAACATAACATTGGATTTTATCCCACAACACACGATGGCGTGACTCATCGTATTGGAAAATGGTTTCTGCAAAGACTTGAATATCTATTTCTTACTATTAGTTTCTCTCGATATTTATTTTTTAGTTTCTCTATAATAGTTCAAAATATTAGTTAGTGTTAAATATTTTTAAAAGCTCTACCTGATTCTCATTCGCAAAAGTAATCAGTAGTTTTCAGATGGAGGAGGAAGTGAATTGTCGGAACCTCCATCATGGACTGTCTTTCACTAGTGAGTGCGTCACCGATGTATCGCCAATCGTACTCACCCAGAAATGGACTATCTGCAATTTTGACAACATTCTAAAATTGAGCAAGCCTGGCGATTGCATGCGAAGTAAAGTATTCCAGTAAGATTGCTTCTTGTTCCTAATGTTAAAAAAAGTATCCTTGTTCAGAGATGATGCTCTTTCGGATGTATGCTGGCAACTGTGTCTTTACCCAGGTGGTAAACGGGAAGAAAATGCTGGCAACGTTTCACTATTTCTGAAAATGTCTTCTCGGGATATTTCGAATGCGGTACTTATCAAAGCTGAATACCGCTTCTATTTTCTGGATGACAACGAAGAAGCGAGATTCAGCAATATAAATGTTGGAGAGTTCCATGCAAGACCGCCAAAGGGCGGCCACTCGTGGGGACTGAGAAACATTCCAATGCAAAAAGTCAAGAACTCTCTCCGGGACGATAAGTCTTTGGTCATTTCGTGTGTAATTGAAGTCATGCCAACGTGGTCGAATGCTAAGCCAACCAGTATAGTTCCCGTTGTGCCAAACAGTGAGAGAAAGGATTTCGCTTCAATTCCAGAGACAGATTTGATGCCCAATCCAACCGATGTTCACCCTGGTCACAATGATCTTATAGAAGATTTCAAAAATTTAACCCTAGACGGTGATGATTCTGCAAAATATGACGAAGAATTTGATGCTGAGTTGGTTGATTAATTCTTATTCTTCAGCTGAATGTGTAAATCTGTACGATACATTTCTAAGTATAATTGTTCACAATTTCAATGTTGGACTTTTTGTATATATGCTATTATTTAGAATCGAATGTACTAAGAATGCTAATATGAAATATTAGTATTCTTAGTATATGATTATTATTTATTTTTGTTTGTTTGGGTGTCCTTGATAATGGAATGATTGATTTATTAATGAAGAAAAAAATATTGAAAAGTATATCACATTGCACAGAGATCTGGTCAGGATAGTGAAAGTGAAATAGGGTAATAAAATTAGTCAACGGAAATGAAAAATTAGATAGGCAGTAGTATTAGGGTGACTGGAAGTGAAAAAACGAAAGAGATTATAGAAACGGAAAGAAGAACACTTTGCAAAGCCCTAGCAGAACAATAATGAGAATAATGAGGACAATGAAAATAATAATTTTCCATTTGTAGCTTTTTCGCCGGTACTGAACAGCCGCTCGAACATCTCGCTCGGCTCGTCCTGCATATTCTGTTGCATTGCACACACTTGTCTCAATTCGATCCATCGTCTCGCCTGAAAAAAGACAAATACTTCACAATTTGAATGTTATCCCAGTTTCAAATAAACTGAGAAATTTATCGATAAAATTTCGGCTGAAGGAACACGCTAACAGCTGTAAAGCATTTATGATGAATTGAAAGTCAGTAGCGATGTCTTACCCTGCTGTCTAACCATTTCATGCAAATCCTCGAATAGCTCCGAAACTTCTTGAATTTGTTTTTCAATGAGCATGATTTCAGTAGCCCGATTTTTAACATCGTCAAACAGTGCTTTCTTCTGTGTCGTTCCCATATTAATGCTCCGAGTTAAAGCGAACAAACTTCCATTTTCGATGGCATCATCAATTTGGTGATCGGTCACTTCGATGTTCTGCATTCGGAAGTAGTCTGCCACTTTTCGCCCTGCTCTCGTCTTATAGTTCGCCTGGTCCTCACTGAACTTTGTCATTATCGTTTCGAATGCAGCGATGATAGAGCGAACCTAGAAAAATCTGATTTGAAATGGTTAGTTTTCAATGAGTCATTAAAACTGTACAAAACTTTTATTTCAACTCGAAAAGACACACATCAGTCTTTTACACAAATTAAAACTGTTGAACGAAGTCATTCGAAACTCTATTTACCTGTTCGTGCCGAGCACGTCCGGTACCAAAACCTCTCTCCGGATAGTTCTTTAGATTATCAGTAGCCTCCCGAATTCGACCACGAACAACTCGCGCCTGGCGTATGAATCGGTCGCTCTGCTCATTCACAATACGACATTTTAATTGATCGGCACAACCAGCAGCTAGTGAGTCTTCCTTAAATATGAAAAAAAAAATGCAGAAGAATAATTTTAGGTTATTCTTACCTGATCTCTTCTAATTGCCTCTCGATCCGTATTTAGTGCGCGCAAAATGTGTCGGGTCGATTCGATGCTTTCCATGAACTCTGCTAGTCCATCGTCGGGGGCAATCTGTAAATATTCAAATTAGATTTGCACTTAATTATTAAAAGTCACCGTCGAGTTATTTTTAGAAACATTCAGTCCTTCTTCCATGCCGGACAACTGTTGCATTTCGTAGAGCCGGTCGCGAGTGCGCATTCTGCGAGTAGTGAATTAGAATTAGCATGGGAGACAATCTGATTATACGATAAAAGAGGACGATTTTTTTAAATTAAATAAGTAAAATGTCCGATGTGCTTGAACGCTTAGAAAGTGAGAAATTTAAAAAGTGATATTATCGAAAAAATCAAACTGAGACTCGGTGTTTGCACTGTGTCGATTTACGAGGCCCCGCCCACAAAACAAAAACAACTGCGCGCCGCGCTTGATTTGTGGGCGGGGCCTCGTAAATCGACACAGTGCAAACACCGAGTCTCAGTTTGATTTTTTCGATAATAAATGATCAGGAGCGAAAAAACGACGATGAATTCGAATTTTTCGAGTAAACAGCGCGCATGCGGGATATCGGAACATCGTTCGTATTCCACTGGACTCGACTCCAACATTTAAAAAAAACGTAATCTCATTAAAGATGGAAAAATACATTCTGATAAATAAGGCCACGAGAAGTCCAAAAACTTGGGCTCAAATCATAGAAACGATTTTTAAGCAAGTTTTAGCCATTTTTATAAAAAAAATTTTCAGGTTCAAATTTTGGGCCATATCTCGCCTCGAAATTGTTTCTTCCACTTGTGACATAGTTTTTTAAACTTATCGTAGCCTATTCAATCTTGATTAAATTTAAGTTTTAAAAATTTGGGTTGAACTGGAAAAAAGTACAGTCTAAACACGACTGTTTTTCGATTTTGGACCGAACACTCAGAAAAGTCTGAGAAAATTAGTCCCATTTTAAATGGGCCATGATGAATGTATTTTCCAGGCAGAATTAGCAAAAGAAGTAGCAAAAGTAGCACATGAGGAACGTAACGTAGAAATAATAGCGAACGAGTTTGTCATTGAATGTGCTCTCAGAGCACTGCACTGAGCGAAAAGCGAAAAGAATATTTAAATTAAATTTATTATATAAGTGATTTTTAAAATTTTTAATACAAAGTGGTAAGACCCGAGACAATGTTACCCCCGAAAAACCAGCAGGACAAAAATTTGACGAATCAAATCGATACAGGATAAGATCAGATTGGAATGAAACAAGAGTACCGTACTTTTTCTAATAGTGGGGAATGTTTTCCTTTTGTTTCACCTCGAAACGAAAATTCGAATCTCGCAAAAAAAGTAACCATAAAATTTTGAGTCTAGTCTATTTTTGAGAAGGAGCCGACAACTTTCAGTTTCACAACAAATCCATGAAAGTGATATTTTTAAGCTCAATGGGGTACTTTTCTTTTATAGGTGCTCTCCAATAAGAGGTGTCCCACTATTAGAGTAATTACGGTAATTTTTTGGGGAAATAACATCTTCATATGTACAATATTGAATACATCCATTACTAATGTCGGCGAGTATGACAGTGTGAGATGTGAAGGAACTCTTGCTGTGTCAGACGAATTTCCAGATCATCGTATACGTTGAAAAAAAGAATGCCAACTCCATCAAGGTTGCGGGACACTTGGGAATGTGAAATTTCACTGAAAAAACTCAGTATCAGGGAACTTCTAAAGTATATATTTTGACTTATTATTCACGAATTCCTCACCTTCCATTTTCCATCGTACAAATGACAAAATTCCAGGTTCCATGACCGCAACCATTTTGAATTGGAGTAAACACTTGTAAGATTTCTGCTGAAGACGGGGAAAAGTGAAGGATTCCTTGTTCGCCGGTCGGAACCTCAATGCGAACATAAAAAGCTCTAGTAACATTGTTACTGGAACAGTTTATTTCAATCTGAAAGTATAAGAATCTATCATTTGAAATCTCGACATACACTGACTTGTGCTGCGTCTGCTAGACACGTTTCGTTCGATGAATTTCGATGCAAAGATCCGAGAAGACCATTAATAGAGTTGTGAGTACCGGCATCGCTCTCCATCTAAAAAAAGATCATGGTTTGTTAGTTTATCTATCAGTTTCCAGTATTGGTGAAAGCTTTATTCTAGCTTAAACCTTTGTAAACCAACTCACCGTAGGATTGTACTCGGATTTGCAAGATGAATATGCTTTCAAACAGTTGTTTTCAAAACTGCTTGCAATTGGCTTGGAAACGACAAACATTTTGATGGCTATAAAAAATATGATTTGACTTTTATGAATCCAAACGTTTCAATCAAAATTACGATAAGGGTACATATGAAAGTAAAATTTATTCAGAGGTTTTCACAAAAACACCATTCACCAGCCAGGGAAACCAACAGAATGAAGTCATCCATGATCTAGAATCAGGAAACGACTCAAACTCCTCGCTTTTAAGTCTCCGCCCATTTGTCTCTCACACTCTAATTCTCGCGTCCTTCCAGTGATCTTGCGTTGCACGGGAACAACAAAGATTAGTAAGTGTGCAAGAGAGGCAGACATATACATAGACAGATACTATACACGTGCGTTTTTGTTGACGTGAATACTTTGAAACGCACATATTTATGCGGCTGACCGTGATGAAAATAGTGGCTCAAAGACCATAGCTTAGGATTATGGACACTAGTGGATTGGGAAAGACGAATGTTCTGGAAGCTACGAAATGTTTTGCTCTACTATTCTTCTGAAACTAGAGCTCGTGGATTCATTTGGTTTCTGATGTTTAGATAAAAATTATAAGGAACTGAGACGAGAAAAACGCACCAAGTAAAGTTTGACAATTCGTTGAAATATCCTATGGAACCCAATATGAGAACCTGAACCTTTCATTAAATCCACCGCGGTATACCGTTAAAAGCATATTTGTGAATGTTGGCCCAACGACATTCTTTATTCCACGTTCCAGAGCGACAAATGATAGAGAGGAATGGGGAAAAAAAACAATTGTGAAATCAAAAAAGAGGGTCCCAAATAACGGTTGCTTGTCTTCCTAACATATAACAAACGATTGTCCTGCCGAACTTGGAATTGTCAACCACACCGATATCTCAAAAAAAACTTCGAGAACACAACAAACAACATTGCCATCGTCATTTTGTTTAGAAAACAAACAATGAAAATGTCTCAAGACTGGAGGGTATAGAGAAATAAAGGGAGATGAATGGAACTTCCATGTTTTCACACAGGTAGTTAGCGAGTCGACGCGTTTAGGATGCGACTCGTGATAAGTATCGTTACGGATCCGTAAAGACTAATTTTTGCGATCACTCGTCCGCGCACGGCTGACTCATTTCATCCGCGAACGGACCGCATGAGTGTAGCTAGCACGCTATTGAAATGCGACCAATATGACTGTGACTCGTCCGCGCACGGGTGGGATACGACAGTATTACAAGAACATCTACCCGCGCACGGACCGTATACAGATGGTCGAGGCGGCGCCTGATGCAAAAGTTCTTCCATATTCTGTTTCGAAATGTTTATTCGTATTTCGATTTTCGTTTTATTTCCGCTATTCTTTCTGTCAACGTCATCTCAACAACGAAATCGAATGACTTCTCGAACTTGCAATTTTCCCTGCAGAAATATGACATGGAATAAAGGTTAAAAAAATTCAGTTTTCCGATGTTGGGATTTGAATCGCTATTTTTAGAGTTTTCGAAATGTGGATATCAGGTGGTTGCTCATGGCAAGGACTTCGGAGAACTACTTCTAATTTAAATAATTAGTGATGTCGAGAGGAAACGATGTGGAAAAAACTGCGTAAGTGTGCGAATCATTTTTACTCAACGAAATTCCGTTTTTTTCAGGATAGGAAGAGCAGATACACAAAGCGTCAAATGATGTTATTCGATGTGGCCAGTCAGCACAAGAAAAACAGAAAGATCGGTCATTTCGCCAACAGTTCATCATAATTTTCGAAATCTTCAAATCTAAGCCACGCACTCTATTTTTTCCTCCTATTAATAGTTTTTTCTGATCTGATAGATGCTATTTCTAGCTATTTTTTACGTTCCCTATGTATAGTGTCTCTAGAATAATCATATAGGTATCTGTTTCTGTTGTTTTCTCTCATTGTTTTATTTAGTGTTCGATGAAATAAATATGCTAGAAAAATCCTAATTTTCTGTTCACACAAAAAACATCGCACGCGGACCGTATGCTAACCAAAAGCCGCCCGCCGGTAATTCGCAATAAGGGTCGTGTGCGGATGAAATACGGATCCGTAACGAGACTCGTTTTCCATACCAATATGGTCCGTGCGCTAGCGACGGAGCATCCGTAACGGATCGTCTGCGGACAACCTGTGCATTAAATTAAAAACACACATCAAAGTTCACCATGTTATTATGATGGCGCTAAAACGTACATGTGCAGAAAAATACTATTATTTTATTATGCTCCTGAAAATGAGGACCTTGCACTTCATCTCAATATTTTTGCGCACGCTGTGTTAAGCACTGAGAGGACAAAATTTTCAGGAAAGGGGTCTCAAATTGTTGACTTCCTAGTGCTATAAAAAGTGCTGGCAAAAATATTGAGACAGAACGAAAGGGCCACATTTTAGGGGACATAATAGTTAAAATCCAACCGTAAAGTTTTCTGAGAGCCATGAATTAAAGTGACCGGAAGAAACGTAAGGAAATATAAAGATGAAATTAACAAATTCTGCGTTTAATTTAGACATGTTCAGAAGATGAGCAAGTGATTAGGACTTCAGTGTTGGGAGTGAGAACAAAACTTTCGAAAAACTACGATGCGGTGTCCTCAATTTCTATTTTTGAACACATTAGGCGTAAATAGTTAGACGACCAGAGTCTGTGAGTGGTACAATGTGGCAATGTGGTTTGTACCCGGCACCCTTGTGGACACTCAAAATCTATTTTCAAGGTGTTTCTTGTTTGAGGTGGACGAGAACATTTTTTATATGTGTGAGGATGTAACTCATGGGAAGTTTTTATGGGGGAGATGAATTCAAAATCAGGGAGTTTCCGGAGGAATCTTGTTCAAACCTGCAAACATTGGAAAACAAGTTGAAGCTAAAAAAATACACGTACTCAATTTGATCCTGAGGAAAAGGATCAACAAAAACTGTTGGCTCTAAACATAAACCAACAAAATTTGAGCCGCTGTCTTATTATGCTCCCGAAATTGTGGTCCTTGCGCTCCATCTGAATTTTTTTTGGAGGTCGACATAGGCCAGGAGCTTTCAGGAGCTAAATATGCCAGTTTCCATGAATATCTCGGATATTTCGGAAATTTCACAGCGCTCCATTGATAACTTAATTGAAATCTTAATTTTGAGCTTTCCCGCCCACCTGTCACTCTTGGAGGTCATATAGAAATCCCAAATGTTTTCCTATTTTGTTATGGGTGTACAAAACTCAAAGTTATAATATTCATTTTTCAGAATTGCAAATGATTCATCAATTCTTACATTTCTTTCCTTGAGTGTTAATCCATTTTGACTGATAACAGTTGTCTTCACTCCCACCCATCCCGTGTCGCATCTCTCCATCCGTTTTTGTTCTTTCATTTCTCGGAATTCATTACACTTCTAGGTGGGATGGCAACTACTTGCTTGTCACTCTAGTATTTTCCTCTCTTAGAAACTGATTGCGAAATTTTTTGCCAGCGAACTGATGAGTGGATAAAAATTATAGATTATCTGAGAAAGGTGTAAGAAAACAGGATTTGTTTGTTTTCTTACTATTCGTGACGGATATTGAGTGCAAATAAGTTTTGAGTAGGAATTGAAGTTAAGACCATAAACTGTGAAATAATTTTTATGTTATTCTCTTTCTTTGTTTTCTGAGAAGTAGTTGTTTCACGTAACCGGTTTTGTCATCTTTAGCGTTAATTCGATTTTTTTCGTATTTGGATTTTCGAAAAAAAAATAATGAGAAAAGAAGCACAGTGGTTCCACCCAAACGATAATAGAACGTTTGTGTTTTAAAATCTGAATAACTCGAACTCGATTCATCACTACAGCGTGTTTTGATTAGACATTTTAATTACAGACCCACACTGTTTCCCACACTCGCTTCCGTTTTTGCCATCCTCCCCCATTGACCCTGCTGGCTTCAAACTGTTTGATTAGCTGCTCTCTTTTTCTGGCTACGCTTCCTTCAAATACCGTATTTCCCAAACAACTTAACTGCACAAGGTAAACTTCCACGGGAGAGTGGAAAACTTTTTAAGAGTGCCGAGAGGAGGTCAGAGAAATAGAGCAAGAAACATGATTCTAGAGACGCAGATGATGGAGAAGTTTGAAAAAAAGGCGAGATAGAGGAATCCTGGGAGGCAGTAGTAAGAGCGGCGGGTTTCTCTTCGCCCCCTGCACCCCTCTCATAGTTCCTTCATGTCTCTCTTTTTCCCTCTTTTTCGTTTCTTTCCCATTCTTATTCAGCGTTTTCACTGTTTTCTGTCGCGTCCCAACGTCTCCCTTCCAACAAAAGTATGTTGTCTGAAGACGTTAGAAGCTGGAAAGGCGAAAAGACGACACATTTTGTTGGTGGTCATTTCTTCTCATTCCGAAAGAGGCACAACGATGAATTGTCTTTCTCTCGCTTTTTCTGTGTTTTTGCTACATTTCAACATTTGATAGTAGACTTCAAGTTCCCCTGATTTTAGAATATCATAACATTTTTGACTGACAAATAGAAGTGAGACAAACGAGATACTTCCAAAAAGTCAATTTCTTTGAATCAGCTCAAAAGAAGATTTCCAACTTCCAACATGGAATCTAATTTTAACGCTCCGTCTAACGTCTTACCTGTCCAGTAGAAAATCACAAACTAAATTGATGAGTAATTCAAACAGAGACACACTTCCCAGTCACCCGCATACACACATACACACGGGGCAACGCGTGTGTTCTTCTATTCTCTTTTCATCTTCATCTCTTTTTCTCCGGGCATTTTGCTACGACAAACAGGTGATCGGCTCAAAAAGTTGTCAACCTCGCTGAAGTTGAGAAAAAGAAAATAAATCAAAAGTGTGAATGTTTTAGAACTCTCATTGAAACAATGAAATCAACTTCACAGTGATTTTGATTTTTGACTAGTAAGCTAACTTTCAACAGTTAGGGAACAAAACTCCTTTTAGCATACTTTGATGAAATATTTTGAATATCTTCGTTGTTGTACGGTTGTTCTCTCATTTTTTTCTACTACTTTGAACTATTTTGAGAAGTATGAAAGAAATGAGTTGCATTCAACACCAATAAAACTCCAAGTTTCCAATTTACCAGAAAGAAAAAAACTGTGACGTATAGGCTAGTTGTTGCTGACGTAGTGGCACTTCGTTTTCTGGCGACCAATTATGTGTATGTAGGTCACAAGAAAAAATTAATAAATGAGTTCGTACTTAATTGATAACATTCGCAAAAACAAACGTCGAGTTGATTGATTTTTTGGGTTCTACCTCGCAATATATCCATTCCTTTTTACTCTCACCTATTGACAAACCACCCACATACTTATAATCCCCCTTCAATTTTATTATCCTTTTCCTCCCATTTTCCGGTACATTTTTCCATTCTAGTTTTTTTCCTTCTTTTTCTTCTAGGATCTCAAAAGAAAGAGCTTTCTAAGCTCTGCCTGAGCTCTTCCAAAAAAAAAGATGTTTGAACCAGAAAGCGGCCCACTTTTTTCGAGGCGGTTGGTGGCCCGTAACATGGCAACGAAGCACGCTTGAACGCTTTGCCTGGGATACGTAGAGTAGAGTTTTGGCTTCTCAGAAACTTGTGGGAAATCGAAAAGAAAATTACATTTCTTTCTGTTGGTTGTAGCCGCCAAAACACTGCTCTTTTGATTGACATTTCTAGAAACAATGTTTTGTTAAAAACTGAAAATGAATCTTTTAGTTTCTAAAAGCCCAACTACTCAAAGTTAAAAAATGAGCTAAGAGTATTTATTCATATACTTCAATTCTTCCGCTTTCATCCAGTTGTTTCCACATTTGTTCTGCTACAATCTCTCTATTCCATTTACCGCCAATGCATCTTTCTGCCGCATCACGTCATCATTTTTCCTCCTTTCTCTTCTGAATTGATTTGTCCTCGATTTTCTATCGGCGGTCGCAATGATGTTGGCCACTACGACGCCGACAGAGAATGTACGCAGACTAGGATAGAACAATCAATAGACTTTGGGTTTTTGTATTCCTGTGAGAACGACATATTGCTTTTGTAACTTTAAAAAATCTTCCCCCTAAGGCTTCTTCGAGCAGAAATATATCCGCAAACTATTCAACATTTTCCATTCGTCTTGTAAATTTTACACCTCCTTTACTGGATGCCTAATTCTGTTTCTCACTAACTGAAACTATTACAGATGACATCTACTACAATGTTAACCACTCTCGACTTGGTCACACCAACATCAGGTATGTTGTCTATCATTCTATTCCCTCCCGCTCATATGCTTTATGTTTTCTCTGTGTCTCTCTCTTTCTATCCATAAGCGTCTTTTCCTCGCTTTACCTCTTATAAGAAACAGGAGGGAGACTGGGGGTGTAAATCAACGTCGCTGTAGACACGTGGAAGATTTTGCGACGCCGTTTCGGCTGACCAGATAGACGTTGTTTTGTGTGTATGAACATGTTTGCTCAAACTTTTTTGGATGCTTAATGTTCCTAGTCTATCACAAACGCTCAACTTTTTGATAAGGAATGAGAACGTCTCAAAATAACGTGAGCATATGAGTATTCAATCTACAGCGACAGTCAAAACCATATCCTGGTAAACTAAGTAAACAAAAATTATTGCATGCCATCCCTGAATTCCTATTTTTCTTCGAGTGTATTCTAATTCTCTCGTTTCTCTCTATCGTTTGCTGTTTTCGGTCATTCTGTTCTTCTTCCTGGGACAGAAACGAAAAGACATACATACACTCTTTTCTATTTTTGCTTGTGCGTATGCTCCATTGACGTCATCAGGGAACTGAAGAGTTGGAAAAAAAAGAAGGGCCATGAGCCAGTAGGGGTCCGTTGAGCTGGATGGAGAGAGTGAGTCAGTGTAGCTCAACAGGAAAACACAAAGACTAGTTACGAAATCTCCAGAAAAATTTATGTACAAAGTTCAGACTTATGTGCATTAATCTTCTAACATGAGAATCTGGGAATGTGCTACTATAAAAATACAATTAATTTCTCCTTAAAAAAAAGAGAACATGAACAATTAGTCGATATCAAACTTAAAGGTATTGCTATTTCCGCTGGTCCAACTGAAAGTGTCGAATTACTTCAGATGAACTCAAAATTTGAGTCTCAAATCATCATAGACACCTGTGGTTATGTATAGCCGTTTTTCAAACATTTTGCTCATGATATAACAATCACACTTTCTTTAATATTATCAACCTTTCTCGGTGTCTCTACCAGCCACACCCATTCACACTATTTTCCATTTCAGTCAGATGATTTCCATTTTTTGCAGTGAGCATAAAAATTATGTCATCTTTACAACTTGTCCCTATTTTTTTGCTAGTAGATTCGTTGGGCATTATATATGTAATCAAGGTCCATAAATATATAGAAGAGTGTTTCTTGTCCGGCCTCCCAGTCGAAAAGAAGTTTTTAGTTTGTTGGAAACCTTGGTAATAGTTCAACACATGTCATTTTACAGCCGAACCGGCGTCTTCGGTGGCGCCATGTTTAATGACTCATAGTTGATAAGGATTATTCAACAACGTGATCAATGCTTGTCCATTATCTAGAATACGAACCATTATCATAGAAAATGTGAAACAGAGATATTATTCGTAAAAACAAATAGTCATCTTATACATGCCTGTTTTGTTGAAATTTCTTAAAACTATCTTTACAGAGCACGCGGGAGCAATTCTTCCGGCAGCACAGGCTGAGGCCGAAGCCTCGACGTCTGACTTTTCCACTGTCGTTCTGAGTTCGAACGGATCGGAATTGGTAACGCAGAGTGCTCCAAACACACCAATACAACATAGAGAACTAGCGAACGCTGAATTTGGGAAAATGGAAAGTGAGTAATGAAATCGAAGCACTGCCATACGAAATGATTTTTTTTTCTATATCTTTGTCATTTTTTCGGTAGGTTTTTCGAATAAAGCACTCAAAATTTGATAAAAATTTCTTACTCCTTCCTGCTAGTATCCCACCACGGTCTCTGTACATAACGTCATATTTTTCTATAGCTTCTCTTGCATTCTCTCACTATTCTCTGTTGTTTCTTATCTCTTTTCTTTTAGCGACTGTATATTGATTCTGTGAGAAACTTCTTTTTCCATATTTTTCTTATTCTTCTCATGATAGACATTTTGAAAGATCTACTTATATCCATGAAAAAAGGTGGCAGTAGTATTAGAGCATAAAGTAGACTCAACATTTGAAAAATTGTATTTGTTATGTTTCAGAAACGCCAGTTGCAACCAACATGATGGCAGCAGCAGGGAATACATCGAAACCTGCTCTCAACAATTTTTACGCAGAAGGATTAGGACATATCCGTGAAGGATTTTTTTCTTGCTTCCGACCAGTCTTGGGCTACTTTGGTGGAAAGCCTCCGGCAGAGATGTAAGTAAACTTGATTCTGGGGAACACTCAATCAATTTCTGTTTTAGTGAAAAATCTGAAGATGAAGGATGGGAAATTCCATTTGAAGCCATTTCCAATTTGGAATGGCTTGGCTCTGGATCTCAAGGAGCTGTTTTTCATGGACAATACGAAAACCGAACCGTCGCTGTCAAAAAAGTCAATCAACTCAAGGAGACGGAAATCAAACATCTTCGACATCTCCGCCACAAAAACATCATCGAGTTCTTGGGAGTTTGCTCAAAAAGCCCATGCTATTGCATTGTGATGGAATACTGCTCCAAGGGGCAACTGTGCACTGTACTCCGGCAGAAGAACCTTATCACCCGTCAAATGTTTTCGGATTGGGTCAAAGAAATCGCTGATGGAATGCATTACCTTCATCAAAACAAGGTGATTCACCGAGATCTGAAGTCACCCAACATTCTGATCTCTGCCGAAGATTCGATCAAAATTTGTGATTTTGGAACTTCCCACATGCAAAAGAAAAATGATAGCACCATGATGTCTTTCTGTGGTACTGTGAGGTATGGCGCTTCAACGCATATATAATTCAGTAACAAACCCAAACAATTTCAGCTGGATGGCACCTGAGATGATTAAAAAGGAACCGTGCAATGAGAAAGTAGATGTTTACTCCTTTGGAGTAGTTCTTTGGGAAATGCTCACTCGGGAAACTCCATATGCTAATATTGCTCAGATGGCTATCATCTTTGGTGTTGGCACCAAGTAAGTTTCTCATAGGACAAGTTAGTCTCTCATTATTGAATTTTAGTATTCTGAGTCTGCCGATGCCAGAAGAAGCACCTCGAGGATTGGTTCTGCTTATCAAACAATGCCTATCACAGAAAGGTCGGAATCGGCCATCGTTCTCACACATCCGCCAACACTGGGAAATTTTCAAGCCAGAGTTATTTGAAATGTCAGAAGACGAATGGCAGGAGGCGTGGGATTCCTACAGAGAGTTTGCGAAGGCAATTCAGTATCCGTCTACTGTAACCAAAGATCACGGTGGTCCGAAAAGTGCATTCGCAATGGAAGAGGAAATTCAGAGAAAACGACATGAGCAGTTGAATCATATCAAGGTTAATCCCATGAGTTAAATAGTAAAGCTCATACTGTTGTTTACAGGATATTCGCCACATGTACGAGGCAAAACTCAAGAGAACCAACAAAATGTACGACAAACTCCAAGGATGCTTTTCAGAGCTAAAAATGAAAGAACACGAATTAGCGGAATGGGAGAGAGATCTTGCAGAGCGAGAACATATGCATATTCACAATAGTCCGCGAGCTGTGTCCATTTCTCAAAGACCACAACTCCGTGGAAACTGTTACCCGAATGAAGGGTACGAAGAAATGTCGTCAGATGAAGATGGACAATGCCCACCATGCCGAGGTTCTCCTTTTCGAAACTCTAATACCAGCACATCTTCTGGAGCACAAAGTTCACCATTTTCGAGACAGTCATCGTGCAGAAGTAGTGCCGGTCAGCAAACGAGAAGAAGCGAAGGAGTTCAAAGTAAGAAATCCAATTTTATTTCATTTGTTTTTACTTTGATTTTCCAGAAATCTCGCGAAACGACGCTATGCGACATTCGTCATCTTACTGGGAAACTCTTGGAACACGTGGATCACCAGCCAGAGGATCTGGTTTCTCTCAAGATTCTGGAATGTGGAGTGCCGGAGCCAGTTCGATGGCTATTAACGGTGGAGCGCAAGGAGGAGTGCCGGTCACCTATGCTCAGACAATATATCGCAACGGCGAAGGACGTTGGTCAGATGGCCGCATTGCATCACGTCGTCGTGTTTCTTCTTCTGTCAACAAAAATGTGCCTCCGGTCTTCTTCACACGAGATAGTCCGTCTCGTGTTCCACACGGTGTGGTCAATTACTCCTCTCGTATGTGCATGCTTTCTTTTGTTCTCTCCTATCGCCAGATATTCTTAGTTTGCATGATTGATAGCCTGAAATGGGTTATGGTAGCCCTACGTCTTTCTAAAACTTCGCAGTTGCTCACAACACCTGTAAGCAATATTTAAAATGTTAAATCGACTTTGATTTGGTTTAGAGGTTTTAAAATGTAGAATATCGGTTTCCCATGTCACCCATATCAGGCAAAACCAATACTCTTAAAATGACACGAATAAATTACAGCAAGAAGCAGCTCCAAGCTAAATCGGTCTTCCTACCCATCTCGGAATGCTCCTCACCAACTGGAAGATGTATGTTGTTGCAGTCACGGACGTGCACCACGCGCCAAGTCGATAACAGTTGCAATGTCAACCCGTGGAAGATCTCCAACACCTTATGATAATGAGCCTGTGGAGAATGATAACAACACAGAGGCCGCTTTTGAACAACATATTCCGGATTCCACTTCTTATGATGAAGCATTGAAGTCCATTGGGGAAACGAACGATGTGCTAATGACTTCAAGTCAAGGTGTTAACCCAATATACACTTCTCCAATAACGACGTACAGTAATCCGTGTCATGTAGAATATGAGAACGTGGAGGAAGAGAACGCTAACGAGATCGACTTGACTTCTTCGATGGACTCTAGAAGATCTCAAGCTGATGATGCTGACGTGGAATCTTCGGAGGATGAAGGCAACGGAAACAACATTTTGAACACATCGATGGATTCTGAGGACTTGAGATACCGCATCGATACCTCTCAAAGCACAATGATGAGTTCCTTGGAGAGAAGCTTGGAGATCGGTGCAACGAGATCCGATGGATTAAGTGACAATGAAAGAAGAGTTCAAGCTGTGAAGCACAGTATTAAAACTCACAGAAGAACATCGTCGGTGAGTAAATTTCTATGAAGATAGCATCTCAAGTGTTTCCTATTTCAGAATCCTCAAGCTATTATTCATCAAAGAATCGAAGAATATTCATCCTCTGCTACTGATGACAGCGATGACGCCGGAGCAGTAAGGATCTGAAACTGTCACTGCTCTTTATAGTATTTTTTCTGCCCAATTTTCAAAGTGAAATCTCATATATTTCATACATTCCTTTTTTCTAATCAACGCAGCTCTATTTTGCCATTCTACTAGTACTTACCATAAAGCCCAAATGTTCATTGTAGACAAGTAGTGAGCCCCTGTGAAAACCGGTTTAGTCAAATACAGATGTCACCTTATTTTTGTTTTGTAAGCATCAACATAATACATATTTTTATATATCGATTATTTTTGTGTAATTACTATTTTGTCCTGTTTTCTAAACTTGAAGAAAATAAGCATATTTTTATGGAAAAAAATGAAGAAAAAATTACAAATAAACCTATCATATTTGGATTCCTTCAGTTTGTTGATCAACTCTGAAACGACGAGTCATAAAGTCGTATTTTATAAATTAAACTTACCTCAAAGTGCAGTACGCAGGTGGAAGTTCAACATTATTTCCACTTTCTGAATAATCAGGGGGACTCTCCATCACAATCATAACTGGGCAAGGAGGTGGAAACGATGGCTCGTTTTCTTGAGCCGCATTTGAAGATTCTTCGGATGTGATTTTTGGTTGATGTACATGACTTGAATGCTTTCGTTTGTTCTTGAAACACTTCCTTAGACAACCAATTATGCCAGTGGCAATAATCTGGAATAACGTGTTTCAGAGATGAAGGCAGTTTCATTGAGTACCATTACAAATAGCAACAGCATAGTTCCATCGAGTATGTCACAAAACCATCCAATGCATCCGAACTCGGAGCCACCGGATCCTCGCCGGTTGGAATTGATCAATAATGCGCTACCACCACCCATGCGATTATGCACAGAAACACAAGGTTGAGAAAGATTAAAGACAGAAAAAAATATAGAACAAATGAACTTGATTTCTGCTTCGAATCAACAAAAAGTGCTCAATATCTGGTATTTTTGGCTGAATGAAAAAGCAAGAAAAGTGGAAAAAGGCGCCGTCGTAAAATGTGTTCAAAAATGTATGGGAGTTTTGTTGAGTGACGTCCAGTGACACCCACCGAATCGAAAGCAAGAACAAAAAGGAAATAAACAGAGATCGACAATATTCATTTTTTAAATACATTTTTACAATGGATTCCGGATATAATACGACAACACTTGCACTTCTTACAGGAAGGTTTGTCAAACCTGCAAAATCAATATATGATCATTGGACTATTGCATTAACTACCATACTTTAATGAAGAATATGACGGTGGCATCTGGCTTTCTAAACTTGCGTCGATGGAGGAAACTGACGATTCTGGATCCCGTGATGGTCTGGTGGATGACGATGGTTTAAAGCAGCCGTAGAAAAACAAGATTATCTAAAATCAAAGTTCAATAGCCTCTTTTAGGAAGAAAATTCAAGTTCTATGTTTCCAGGTCATAATAAAATCCTTGACAATAATTTTCAAACAGAAGAAAATGTGAAAATGTCAACAGCAAAGTAAGACTTTATTGACGACATACCGTACAAAAGCATCCCACTGCCAGACCAAGAAAAAATATTCCAAACTGTTTCAATTGATACCATCCTTCCAAGTTCTCCAGCTGCATTATTTTAGCCAATTGGAGAATACATGGACTGTCTTATTGAGAGGTCGATTAGTGTATGGAAATGGAAAGTTGTATGTGTCGGACATCAGAAAGAAGGCAGTGTGGGTGAGAAGGGGCCAATTGGTCAAACGAGAATGACGTTATTTGATCTTCCATGCTTGTTCTTTTTGGTCGTCCGACGTTTTTGCAATCAAAAGCTGATGAAAGCAGACACAAAACACCAAATATACCGTAAAAACTATATAACAAAATGATAGTAAGAACGATAATGATTTCATTAGAACAAGACGGACAGTCTTGGCAATTATGATATTCAGAAAAATACTTATTTGATACCAAAATAAACTGATTATAATGACGTACGAAACAGTATATTGGGGGTTTGACTTTTCCTAATTTTTGCTGAAAAATTAGTCATTCTCGTTATTTTTTCACTTGTTAAAGCTCCCTTCAAGATATAATCACACTGACTACTTTCCATCTGCTCCTTAGGATTTTATGTATATTCCAAAAACAAAACAAAAAACTGAAAAAACGTTACATGTTATCAACAACACGAACGCTGTTTTACAACGGAAATTAAATAGTCTAGACGGTACCCTACTTTCCAAGAAAAGGTGGCGAACATGGAACCATGTAAGTAACAGAAAGAGTATTATCATACAAAGTTTTGATCATTATCGTTAAGTTTGACTACTTTAGTTTCTATTACACGAACTCTCTGTAGACTTGTTGCTTTAATAAAAATTGATCTATTCTGCATAGAGTTTTATACTGCCAAACATGCCCGAAGCTTCTTGGGGGAAGTTAAAAATTGGACATCGCACCGTGCACCGTGTTATATTATTTCAAACTAATTGTAGCCGCTAGATTACCAAACGAGAGCAAATTTTGCAAAGGTTGGTTCATCAACTTTCGATACCTCAAAAAGAAATCGCTTCCACAACTTCGAATTCCAAAGCATGATCCGCTCCAGTGAGTTTGTTTTCTCCTCGGTAAAAAATGTTATTGCCTTCTCGTTTTTTACATCTAAAAAAGTGGAAAAGCGCAAACGTGTGCACATGCACGGTGAACTTTTCTGAACTCGGTATTGAGAGCGAAATAACAATACCGGATTAAACTAGTTGGAAATCCGTGTGGCGTTGAAACCGAAACTGACAAGAAAAGATTACGCGAAACGCCAATACTATACCTTTCTTTTTATCTGGATTTCGTTTATCGCACGTTTACACTTGATATTTCAATATTTAGAAGTAGTTTTATATGATCCGACTTCACAGTTAAAGTTCGTTTCTTTTCAAAAAGTTCTCTCCCATCGGCGTATTTTCCTAAAATTAAGCTCTCAAACAGCAATTTTTTGCCGTCATACAATCAGGTACTGTAAGTGCGGGTGTTTAGAAACAATTTGGAAAAGGTTGAAAATTTGAAATCAGGCACCACATCTAAAATAATTCCGGGTTCTTTCATAGTTTTCAGCTGTGGTTTCAATTTCTTTTTGTCTTCCTCAATATCACATGTTTCCTGAAAACATTATTAGAATAAGTCCTGAAACAAAACTACAGTGGAAATTTTCTTTCTTCGTCCAAGATGCTGAAGAATTTCGTGAATTTTTGTGTTGTCAGTGGATCAACCAACAAATTTTGAAATGGGCAGTTTCTATAATGTTTTGCAATCTGGCTGTTTTTCTCTGGTAATCATATACTTCATTCTTGTTCAAAGATGGTGAATGAGTGGGATACAAATTTGCAACCTCTATGACTTTCTGCTTCTGAAAACTTTCAAGTCAAAACAGTCTCTTTTCAGACGTTGAAATATCTGAATCGTGTAAAATTTTCAAAATTTATGTTTTTTTTCTAAATTTTTCGAGCGCACTAGACATGCATGACTCATCATTTCCTTTTAGTTAGCATCATTAGTGCCACCCGAATATCTGTTCAAAAATGTACGCATGTTTCTTTTGCATATTATGAGTTAACCAGCCTGCTTACCGCAGGCTGGATTCGCGGCTTCGCCGCTCAATTTTGCTTAGGAGTCTCGCGTTTTTATACGCCACCGACACCCTTGACTTTGTTACACGTGTGGCGCAGTTGGTTGTGGGCTGCACTGCCACGCTGTAGTCGCGGGTTCGGTTTTGTGGCGCGACAAAATTCTTTAAATTTCGGAAAACTAAAGCGGACATCGTGACCAAGAAACGGACAAACCTTCTAGCGGATTATATATAAGTAAGATTTGTCAAAGTCACTCAGCACATCCATTTTACTAAATAGTTGAAGTAGCAAAATGTTTTCTCATTTACATATCTGTTGTGGATTATTGAAACTAAATTGGGCCAAACGGTGCAACTTTGTTATTTTTTGTTATTGAAGAGATATTCATTTCAACCTGAGATTTCTCTCATTTTTCATATATTTTGCTGTCTCATGAGAAGATGTACCATCACTTCCTGCTAGTTTAGTTTCTGAACTCATTCCTCTTTTTCATTTGGCTCTCAAGATTGTTCTTTGAATTAAATGTAGTTGCAAGAAGAAACTTGTATTAAGTGAAAAGGTTATTCCACTATACATGCATAATTAATACTACAACAGGAACCCAAGATTTCGTCCTTTCAAAACAATTATCAGAAGTTCATTTCTGAAGTCCAGCTGATTGGGAGAAGAAATTTTTCATTTCAAATGTTTCTCTCAATATACATATACTAGTCGGATTGTTTTGTTGTCTCCGAGGGGTCAAATTTTACTTTCTATGAATAACTTTTCAGGTTTCGAAACAAGTTGAGAAATAATTCCATAATATATAAGAAATGAAGTCTGCTAACTGAGGATAGGAAGTGCGAAATGACCTGCTCCTAAGAACAAACATATTTTGAACTTACTCAAAAAAGAGAGAGACAAAAAATCGCAATCTTTGAGGTCTTATTTTAATCTCTATTTCTCCTGTCCACCACCTCCTCAAGTTTTTCCAAAACAATAATTACCGCCTACAACCTTTTTTGCATTTCATTTGAATTGAGGCCAGATTTGAATATTGTGTTACACGATGTTGTCTCTTAAAATTCTCATTTTGCGGAGCTGATTACATGCACATTCAGTTCAGGTGTTTTACTAGAAAACCTGTTTTTTTTTAAATTTCAAATCCGAAGAACACAATTGCTGGCAGGAGCATTTACTTCTCCATTTGTTCAAAAGCTTTCAGAGCAAATCTCTATTGTTCCTTTATTTTTGGAAAAAATTCAGAAAAATCTGACAGCGTCACAGAGTAACCACAAGAACAGAAGGGGAAGATTCAGATAGTAGTTTTTTTTTGCAGATTTCCAAACTTTTTTAGATGCAAAAGCACATAAAAATCAAGTTTATTTGTCTATCGAAACGCCTTTCAAATTTCTTCTTTTCACTTCTCTACATTGTTTCTTTTTTCACATCCTCAATTAAATTTTTCTTACTCAAAACGTCTCCAAGATCACTGTCTGAATACCAACTACGTGTCACTCGCTCGTGAGCGTGGTCTTGTGCTCAGAAATATTGTTTTACAGAGACAACGGAAAGTGAAGAGATGATGATGATGAGCAACAAAAAATGGAGCATCGGCAGTCGTGTAGACGATTCTTCTTCCGTGTCTCTAGTCACTCCAGTCACACCACACGACTTCTTCTCAAGAATGCCAGCTTCTATCCGGGAGGTTGGTACGTTTATGTGTGTGTAGTTGTAGAAAACAATAAGACACCATATTTCAGTTAAAATTGAAAAGGGACCAGAACAACAAAAATCTCTAATAAACACGCTCCTCTAATCTAGTTTTATTTGAGTCTTATTCTATGAATGTGGGCGATATTTGAAACTGAACCCTCAATTCATTTATTTTTCTGTTCGGATTCAGTTGGCGGGTCGGTGAAAATTCAAGGGTTGATTGGAGTGGAATGAAAAATTTGATTATGATGTGCTTTTGAAGAGAAAGAACAATTCCAATGAGTTTCAAGACTCGCTATTTTGTTTCGAACTTTTTATAAGTGTTTGGGCTTTCCCCGATGACAAACAAAAATTTAAATTTGTTAATTTTCAACTATTGATAGGAGAGGGGTGGCAGATTTTGATTTGAATTAAGAAAACCGTCCCATATTCTCAAAAGTCTGCTTGTCATTTCGTGAATTGTAGGCTTTCTACTTTAAGGTTTCATTCTTGTCGTTCCATAAATACTTCCTTGGTTCTCCATTTCAAAATTTTTGAAATGTGCCTTTCTACAAATTTTCAATATTAGAGAAATGGTGCTTGCCAAAAACGACAACCAGCATTGACACTTTTCTCTTAAAATTCCAACACTTGTTTTTCAAAAATTTCCATCTCCCGCTCTTTACCAGCTTTTCAGATATCCTGAAAATGTCGTTACTCTATTTTTTCCGTGACTCAAGAATCCATGAAAACAGCTAAAAACGAAAAAAAAACATAATGTGTAGTGGCATCGAAGCTCACAGAAAACAAGGAAAAATTCCATGGTAATTTTCCTGTCTGACTAATAAGTGTTCAAGGAATTATGTTTGTATAATTAGAACAACCGTTTTTTTAAAAATAATATCAGAAACACATGTCTGTTTAAAGTGTTAAAATTAGTTTGGTGTCTGTAGTGCTTTCTCACCCACACAAACTACAAAAACCACTTACTAATGACGATAGCCAGCAAGCCACATCATTATTTCCAGTCTACTTTTCTTTTTCTTTAAATCTAATCCGTTTAGTCATGTCCATTCATTGCGCGACTTGATGCCCCGGTATTATAAGTCTCCTCGCTGTTTTTTGGCAATGTGTCTTCTTCGTTCTCAATATTCTTAATTTTTCTTAATTGATGTTCGTTTAAAGATTCCTGAATAAGATCGAATGAGCCTTTCGAAAAGACACTTAAAATTAGACTTAGGGAAGGAGGAAGTGAACCAGGACAAAACCCCAAAAGTTTTGGTATGCTTACCCAAAAGCCTTCTAATCAAATGTATTTTTCAAGCTGTTTCATTCACTCAAGAAAAAAATGTATTTTTCGTCTCAAAAATCAAACTCGAATCGTCCTTGAATTAAGTGATACGTCATCTGCTCTTCGTTTTTTTTTCGAAAAGAGGGTCCCAAGAACAGCCTTCTAATTAACGTAGTATGTCAAAATGGGAGAAAGATAGGCATACGAATAACAATGAATCCATCCCAGTCTCGCTCCTTTATTCATTCTGTGAGGAGGCTCAACGCAAAACACGAATTCGTAAAGGAGAGGGGGCGATTGCATTTCATTTTTTTGTTTTATACCTAGTTTTCATAGCCTTTTTTATTCGTTTACTGATCTCTGACGTTCAAGTGGCTGTTCATTAAACTTACTTTCTTATTTAAATGAGTCTTAAGAAAAAAAAAAGTTTTGCATCTACACCTTTCTGGTCATGAACGCCATACATCATTGAATTTCATACACTTGTGGAAAACCAAATTTATCCTCTTGGCAAGCCTTATGGGGGAAGCCATTAAAATCACGTCAGATAGTCAGGAAAAAAATGGAAACCCAGAATACTGCGATTGTACGTTTAGTTTATTTACGAAAAGTAAAAGGTTTTGATATTTTAACAGGATAAAAGCTTTTGAATCATCAACTCTTTGCGCCTGGAAATTTTGAACATTTTTGAAAAAGTCAAGTCGTGAAGTTAGAAATGTAACACCAAAAAAAGCTCAACCAAGCTTACTTAATGTTTTTTTACTTTTTTGGTGACAATTCGGGAGTTTCTTCTTTTCCAATTTTTAAAGTTACAGATGCTCGAGCAACAAGCAACAAACAACACCGACCAACAAGTGAGTGTAGTGAATGAAATTCAAGTATGCTATGAACCGAGTAAATTTCAGCCAATGGAACCTCCTCCGTCTCTGGAAATAATGCTTCTCCATCACCTCATGATCATTTTGATCACCATCTTCGGAAACACTCTTCTCATTTATGTCATCTTCAAGAACAACAAAGTTCTACGAAGAAAGAGAGTGACACCAGTTCAGGTAGCTCTATTCCTAAGCATGGAAATCTCTGATTCAACTTTGTGCCTAGGAAAAATTAATATTTTCTTGCTTTCTAGATGCTGATGCTCCATATGTGTGCTGCAGACATCCTGTTTGCTCTCATCTCGGTGGGACCAACAATGGCTATCACAGCTACAGTACCCGTCTTTTATGGACCCAACTGGCTGTGCAAATTCACCAAGTTTCTGCAGGTTATTCCAATGTATGCATCGTCGTTTCTTCTGGTTGCTATAAGTGCTGACCGCTACCAAGTAAGCTATCTGCTGAATCAAATTAACCAAGCAAAGCTTTAAGGCGATATGTCGTCCTTTGGCATCCATGAAATCGTCTGCCTACAACCGTCCAGCGCTCTACTCGGCCATTGCTTGGACTGCCGCTATTCTTTTCAGCACTCCACAACTCTATCTTTTCGAGAAACGAGATGATGATTGTCATGAGAACTACACAGATGCATACCAGTACACTTTGTATGTGTGCTTGTTCAACTCGGTCGTTTGGTTGTTGCCGAGTGCTATTGCTGGATATTTGTACTTTTGCGTCTGCAAAGCAGTTTGGAAGAGTACTTCGTTTAGCAGCTCGTTAAGAAACAACATGAAGCGAAAAGTTGAAAATATGAAGCTGACGGAGAAAAACGGTGGCATGCAGGTGCATCATAAAGGTTTGATGGTTTTCAAATCATCAAGTTATACTGAAGCACATTTTAGGAGCTACAATGCAATGTGTAGAGCTGGATCGTCGACGAGTACAAACTGTGAAGCTCACTCTAACCATTGTGGCGGCTAACTTTGTTCTCTGGGCTCCATTCTGCATCACATCTGTAATCGATGCCCTTTGGCCATCATCCATTAGTGAGTTGGAGTTCATTAGTAAACCACCATGATAAACCAGTCTCCGCCAATCTGGCGCGTTCACCCGCGGTTTCATATGCACCAAGTAGTCGTCACTTCATCGCTAGTCTGTCGCGCGATAATCGCTAGTTCTTTTTGTGGTGCGACCAAATTGTTTACATTCCTTGTGAAAAACGAAAGTTGACATCCTGCCCAAGCAAATTAACTCAGAACATAATTATTTATAGACTCAACATTCGCCACCTATATCATGTTCTTCGGAAACCTGAACAGTTGTATGAATCCGTGGCTTTGGTTTCACTTCAACAGAAACCAGCTTCGTCGTGCATGTCCATGCCAAAAATCATCGGAGCCACTGATCCAATCGTTAGTTTATGTACATGTGATGACCAGTGAGCACAGCGATTTCTGAACTTTTTCTTCTTTTTCACCCAGTCCTATCTTGTAAATCACTATTTCTTTGATTGATTTCCGCTTTCCTTGTTCTTTCCAAAAATTATTTGTTACGCTCAGAACATCTTTTGTCGGCTTTCCTATATTTTATTGTATGTACTCCACTGTAAAGTTTTTTGTGATCTCTATTATTCGTGTCCCCAAAAAACCAAATATCCGTTTTTGTACCAGTGAACGTGATGTGATCGAGCTCACTTCGGCCACTTGAAAATCAAAGAAACAAATCGCATGGTTAAAGAGTGTATTTTTGCTCTTCCAAAAAGTAACTATTTTGGGAATCGGTGAATCTATAATGATCCCTCCGCTTTTCTCCAAAAGTGACGGGTATTATGTTGACAACTATTCATATGACACATTTCCTGTGGCCGACAATCTAAAGTATTCCTTTCTTTTTGTGTAGTTTATGTTTATTTTCCTTTTGTCTACAACTCATTTAAAACGGAAAATTCCAGTCGTCGAAATGGTGTCGATGGGGATCAAGCGCAGACGGAGTTCACTGTCGAAATGGCTGGTAATTCTGAATCCAATCGTTCCTATTAATCCAGCTTCTCCTGTATTTTGTAAATTATTTGGTCTATGTTCAAAGTATTTTTAAAATACAAGTTTGATTGCATTTTTTTGCAAATCATCATCGTTCATTTCAAATCGCAAAACTGAATCCAAATAAGAGTGTAAGCGCACACACATACACATTTTCAGACAGAGACAAGAGACGGGGATTGGTTTAAAAAATACAGTATTGATCGGCCAAGGGGAAAACTGAAGAGAAAAAAAGAAAGAATGATGGACAGAAAAAGAGAAAACGGGTAGAGATTGATTTAGATACTTTCAAATGAACTTAAATTATTTGGATTCAGTTTGGATCGTGAACATTGGATTAACCAAATCGAGGTTTCTGGATACCGTCGATGGTGCGTAGGAATCCGGACATGTCCTCGAATCCTTCCAGTGGTGCGCGACGTTCCTTGGCGGGAAGGAACCGTCTATAATGAAAATTGTATTTCATTTGAACATAATTGGTTAAAGCATCCTATTCAGCCCATCTAGACGCTCTCCGCTTACTTGATGAACTCCAGCTCGTTGTTACGAGCCTGACGAACCGCTTGGGCCGCCTGAGCCATCTCGGAAGCTCCACCGTCGACGAATGCGGTAAGACGTGGCTCGACAGAGTAGGCATTGGCCTGGGTGGCAGCGACAGCGATGAACGCAACGGCAACGATGATGAGAAGACGCATGTTTGGTGTCAAGGGGACTCTGGAATTGAGGATGTGAAATTGATTCGACCGAATCAGCAAGAATGAGATAGGAGGCTGCATTGCCCGAATGAAAAAACCACTGAATTAGAATCCTTTTGCAGCTCGACGAAACCAGGGGTTTGGCTCGGAACTGATTGGAAACTTCTTCCTGGTGCTCTACCTTGCCTGGCTCGGAGCTCAAGATTCAAAGAATCCCTGGAGCTCTACGAAACCTGACTCAACTCGGAACTCCAGATTCCAAGAAGCACTAGAGCTCTACGAAACCTTTTCAGGGGCTCGGAACTCCAGACAATGCGCTCTTCTCAATACCAATACCCGCTCCTTTTATACTATTCAACAATGTCTCTATTCTCTTCATCATGTATACTATATCCAGGAAACGATTAGCTCCAAAGGGCGGAGCCTTGCGCCATGGAGGAATGTCGCAAATCTCAATCAAGTCGGTGACAAGTCGAGAGAAGGTAATTGCTCCGTATGTTATGAGCTTTTAATGGGAAGGCGATCCAGAAAAAACACATCACGCACACATGAAGAGAGGAAGAGGTCCAGGAAATGTAGGCGGATTGTAGTTGTGAGGTCACTGGGAAACATAGAATGGTATCACTTGTGGACGCGCAAATTGTTTTTTAGTATTCTTCAGAGGAAACATTATGAAGACTTCATTCATAAAACAGTCTTGTAATACTGAATTTCAATGAAACAGGATCAAGTATAGGAAATCATAAAAGTAACAGTATTTTTGAAATTTTTGAATTTGAATCACTTTCAAAAAGATGAATAAAACAGTTCAAAACACAATGCGATTGCGTTCACCATTTTTTAACAGAAGAAAAATGACACTGAGTTAGACAAAATGAAGTTGTCTTCTATGTTGCTGTGTTGGTTCGCTTTTCGAGACAGTCCATCTGAAGTGTTACAGTTATTTCGTAGAATCAACATTAGAGTTCTTTGAGACCCCAATAAGATTTTAATTTTTTGGTATATTCTGGACGGGGATGGTAGTTCGAGTTCAAAGTACATTTGTTTCTGAAGGAATAAAAGATTTTTTCTCAGAATCAGTAAAAAGATTTCAATGGAGGAATGCACTGTTTAAAATCCAATTTAGATTAAAACTTTTCCATACTTCACATCTTGAAATCGAATAGATCTATTATCCTAGTACCCTTTCCATTTCATAAAGACTTCTAAGTCATGTTCTCCTTCCACAAGACGTTGCTTCGTATACGAATACTTCAGAAATGTTCAGATATTGGATCTAATGCACATGTGCTCCTTTCGTTTCTCTGTTTCTCTGAACACTCTCATATGCCACGCGCTCTCCCACTGACTAGTCACGTCTTCTTCAGATATTTTCAGTTGCTTGCTTCTATTTCCACACTTCCTGTACCAATACCAAGTTTTTCAATAATGAGCGATGAACTTCTGAAATGGAGGGATGGCGCTATTCGTGCTGCTGGAATCGTGTTCTCGTTGGTTTTCGTTTTTCTATACTTAGTGAGTTCTTGTTTGATTACAGGAATTGGCAAAATATCCGTGCTTACAGATATACATCTGTCTGGTAGGAGTAACAAAGAACCAGCGGCTAGCTCCTAAACCAGTCCTGTTGTACTCAGATGATGTAGAAGTGGAGATATTGCGAAGAACATCCGAACTACCCGACTTGTCACCGCCACCAGATTATGAAGTTGTCAAGGAGGCGCCACCACCAGCATATCATTCCGTCGTTATTAAAGAATGACTTTTGAGTAATATAGTAAACTTATTCATTTCAAACTCCTTTCTAGCATTCTACAATTGGTTTCTTATTAAAAATGCTTTCTTCCCCAATTTTCTAAACTCAGAAACACCACTCTCTGGAGAACATAGTTACTTTCTCCTGCTCATTGAAAGAATTTAAAAATCGGAAATCAAATATTCAAAATGTGATTCAATCATTTCAAAGTTGAGTATAATTGTAAGATTATTTGTACAGTTTCTGAGAATAATACATTTTTTTACACTTGAAGAATAAATTTTTTAACATTTTTGATTTCAAAAATTATGGGGAATTTCAGCCGACTTCGAGAGAGATTAACTTTGACATTTCAGTAAGGAAGCATTCACATCAATGCGAGTTTCTTATCTCTAAAAAGGTCTGATTGGATGTGAACAAGTAAATTAGAAAAATGTAACCAACCAATTATAGTTTCCTTGAAAATTTTTTTCGCTGAAACTTTTAGCCACAATTTTTTAGCCGCAATTTTCTTTGGCCGCTGTGGGTGGTGTCTCCGTTGATTTTTCGAAAAGGTATGCAAGCGCGCTCCGTTGAGGCGTTGGCTACATGCCAACTGCTACCGTACCCCAGACAACCTGCATTCCTTCAACCGCCCATCGAGGGGAGCCGCCTTTACTGCAGCGCCGGTTTTACTTTTGCTTTTGGAAGATCTTTTCCGAGCAGACCCATAGAGGATGTTGTCCAAACGCATCGTTACCGCTCTTAACACCGCCGTCAAGGTAAGTTTTCACTTTTTCAATCTAAAATTTAATAAAAGTCAGAGAATTTAGGCTAAAAAGTTATTTTGTTCAAAAAAATAAATCTCGTAAAAAAGTGTCACTCAGGAAAGTAATTTTTCTGTGTGAAATATAATTTTTCCAAATTACTGCGTAGTTGTTGAATTCATAGAAAAGTTGAAAAATTATCATTACAAGGATTCTTGAAGGTCCAAAATGCCGGAATCGCCACCACCGCCCGCGGAATGGCTGCTTCTGGATCAGAAGTCTCCAAGATTCTCGAGGAGAGAATTCTCGGAACTGAGACCGGAATCAATCTCGAGGAGACTGGAAAAGTAAGATTTTAGTTAAATCAACATAAATAATGGTTTAATATAGGTTCTCTCCATCGGAGACGGTATCGCTCGTGTTTATGGATTGAAGAACATCCAGGCAGAAGAAATGGTTGAGTTCGATTCAGGAATCAAGGGAATGGCTATGAACTTGGATGTCGACAATGTAGGAGTTGTCGTCTTCGGTAACGATAAGGTTATCAGAGAAGGAGACATCGTCAAGCGTACCGGAGCTATCGTGGACGTCCCAGTCGGAGACGGTCTTCTCGGTCGTGTCGTTGATGCTCTCGGAAACCCAATCGATGGAAAAGGACCAATCAACTCTGCCAAAAGATCTCGTGTCGAAGTGAAAGCGCCAGGAATTATCCCACGTTTGTCTGTCCGCGAACCTATGCTTACTGGAGTGAAGGCTGTCGACTCTCTTGTCCCAATCGGACGTGGACAACGTGAATTGATTATTGGAGATCGTCAAACTGGGTAAGGTATTGCGGACCTTTTTGGTGGAAGAGCTTTCCCCCAACGCTCGTTCGCCGCCTAGTGCAAATATATAAGATTTAAAAGCAGTTTTGCAAGTATTGCATATGTTTCAGTAAGACTGCCATCGCCATTGACACCATCATCAACCAGAAGCGTTTCAATGATGCCGGAGACGACAAGAAGAAGCTTTTCTGTATCTATGTCGCCGTCGGACAAAAGAGATCGACCGTTGCTCAGATCGTCAAGCGTTTGACTGACGCCGGTGCCATGGACTACACTATTGTCGTCTCAGCTACCGCATCTGACGCTGCCCCACTTCAATTCTTGGCTCCATATTCTGGATGCGCCATGGGAGAGTTCTTCCGTGATAACGGAAAGCACGCTCTCATCATCTTCGATGACTTGTCCAAGCAGGCCGTTGCTTACCGTCAGATGTCCCTTCTTCTCCGTCGTCCACCAGGTCGTGAGGCTTACCCAGGAGACGTTTTCTACCTCCACTCTCGTTTGCTCGAACGTGCCGCTAAAATGAACAACACCCTTGGAGGAGGATCCCTCACTGCACTTCCAGTTATTGAGACTCAGGCTGGAGATGTGTCTGCTTACATTCCAACCAACGTGATTTCCATTACCGATGGACAGATCTTCTTGGAGACTGAGCTGTTCTACAAGGGAGTCCGACCAGCCATCAATGTCGGTTTGTCTGTATCTCGTGTCGGATCTGCTGCCCAGACCAAGGCCATGAAACAAGTCGCCGGATCCATGAAACTCGAATTGGCTCAGTACCGTGAGGTCGCTGCTTTCGCTCAATTCGGATCTGATCTCGACGCTGCCACTCAGCAGCTCTTGAACAGAGGAGTCCGTCTTACCGAGCTCCTCAAGCAAGGACAATACGTGCCAATGGGAATTGAAGAGCAAGTATGTTTATGATTCTGACTTTCCTTACTTATTTGTTATTTGCAGGTTGGAGTCATCTACGCTGGAGTGAAAGGATACCTTGACAAGGTTGACCCATCCGCCATTACCAAGTTCGAGAAAGAATTCTTGGCTCATCTCCGTTCATCTCAACAAGCCCTCCTCAAGACCATCCGCGAAGAAGGACAAATCTCTCCACAAACCGATGCTCAACTTAAAGATGTCGTCACTAACTTCTTGGCCACCTTCAAGCCATAAAACACCAAATGAGACGTATCTTTATGTGTAGAATTGTTGTTTTATGTTTTTGCTGAGCACACCCATTTTAGTTTCGAAATAAAGAATAATTATGAAGTAAGGTGGCTATTGAATTCTCTTTTTCATGGATTTGTTTTGTATTGTTTCCCCATCCCCCAAGAACTATTTTTACTGCTGACTCGAGCGATAAATAAAAAACTCCCGTTCTGATTCCGTTTTTCCTCTTTTTCAGAAATACGTTGATGATGAATTTCACTTCCGAATTGGAATATCAACCTCTACGGGATTTTCACGATTCTTTTTACGAACTGCACAAGTGGCCTTTCATCGCGCAGTCCGCAAACACCGCACACAACATTCGACAACTTTTAGAAGGTATAACCGGGGAAACAACAGAGGTGTCATGTCGCATCAAGAACAACAAGAGCAGGAAATCGAAGCTCTCGAAGCGATTTATTCTGAAGAAGAATTTCACGTGGCATGTCGAGATTATCCCAATATTGAATTGGCTATTGAGCTCAAATCAAATCAGGTTTGTTGCTAATGTTTCTGATACAACTCGAACTTGACGCAAGAATAATCAATTCAGTATGATGATCCAACGGACGATGATTTCGATGTTTCGCTAGGAATCGAGTTTCCAGAAAAATATCCAGAAGAGGTGAGAAAAAGAAGCCAGCTGAAACGGTGAATTGAGATGGCTTCTATATTATTTATTTAACATACAAGTAATCCACCAACTTTTAAAGATCCCCTTGATCACTTTATCTGGAATCGAAGATGCATTCAGTGAGGAACGCATTGCTGAGTCCGTCCAAAAACTACAAGCAGTCGCAGAGGAGAATCTGGGAATGGTGATGGTTTTTGCAATTGTTTCGGCACTCCAAGACGAGATCGGCGAGCTTGTAGAAGTGAAAAAGAAAGCGAAAGAGGAGATAAAAGAAATCGAAAAAGAGAAAAAAGAAGCTGAGGGTCGGAAAAAGTTTGAAGGTATTATTTTAAGTAAAACTGAGGGACTGCAATACCCCTTTGTAAATATTACGTCTTCATTCTTGTTAGAATACTTATGCATTGCTCCAATTTGTTTTGCAGGAACCATCGTTACACCGGAATCATTCCGAGCATGGAAAGAAAAATTCGATGCAGAGAGAAAGGCGGAAATTGATGCAGCTGAAAAGGAAAGATTGGCGTCGTTAGCAGGACGTTTAACAGGCCGGCAACTGTTTCTGCGCGATGCTACACTTAATTTGTCTGATGTGACATTGATTGGAGAACAAGATGAAGTCGAAATCGACGAGAGTCTCTTCGATAACGAGGTATAAACTTTGTTTAAATATTCTTGCATACTTTTACGGAGTCTTCATCAGGGCTGTGCGGCAACGAATTTCGGCAACTCATTCAAATGTGAATAACTTTTTTTCAGTAGGATCGGGTAAAAAGGCGGTCAATAGAAAAATGTTCCTTATTTTTAAAAAAAAAACTATCGATTTGTTTTAAAAATACCGCCAAATTTAATCGAAAATTAACAGAGATACGTCCTGCGTTGCCAATTTCGGCAAATTCAGTAACACAACGCATAACTCTGTTAATTTTTGATAAAATTTGACGGTTTTTCAACCAAGCGATAGCTTTTTCAATAAGGAACATTTGTTCTATCGACCGCATTTTTACCCGATCCTCCTGAAAAAAGTTATTCACACTTGAAAGAGTTGCCGAAACTCGTTGCCGCTCGGCCCTGGTTTTGATTCGATATCAATATAACCTTTTCCAGGAACTCGAAGGACTCGATCTGGATTCCGATGAGGATGATGCTGAATAATTTTTTTTGTTTCTGCTCCTAAAAATTCTAGTATTGATTTGTTACATTTCCCTACAGTTTTCTGTTTTCTTTTCCTTCTCCGTTTTGCTTTCCTCGTTTTTATGGGTTTGTTCCTTTTTTTCCGAGAAAATTTCCATACATTTTGCATATAAACCGTTGACTTTGTTTTCCCAATCAATATTTCATCAGAATGCTGTTTATAAAAATGCGGCTTGTATACTTTCCCTTATCTTCATATTTCATTCAGTTATATTATGACTCATCAAAGTTTTCCATTCATGCTGTCATAAGTCGAAATTTCAATTCAGCGTTCCTCTCATTTGACTTATGCAGCTTATGAACCGTTGAGAAATAGTCTTCTTTTGCATCGATGTCAGTAATTAGTGACTTGATTCTTAAATTTTGTATTATCGAAAAAATGAAACTGAGACTCGGTGTTTGCACTATGTCGATTTACGAGGTCCCGCCCACAAAACAAAAACAACTGCACGCCGCGCATTTTGATTTGTGGGCGGGACCTCGTAAATCGACACAGTGCAAACACCGAGTCTCAGTTTGATTTTTTCGATAATATTTCAGTATTGAAATCCTCTCATACTTCCAGCTGCCCTACTCATTTTCAACGCAAAAAAACCCATTTTCACAACGTAAATTTCTCTCGACTTCAAACATTTGTATTATCGAAATTTCCCAAGTTTCATCGCGCTCCATTGCAAAATTGGGTAAATTTATAATTTTGAGCTTTCCTGCATCTGGGTCAAATATGATAATTTTGTTGATTTTGTGATTTTGAGATGACCTACATATGAAAAAAAGTGAGCGGGAAAGCTCAAAATTTTAAATTTACCCAATTTTGCAATGGAGCCTTGGAAAATTTCGATAATACACCATATTTTTTTCCAGATGTCTAGCAATGCTCCCTATAATCACAATAACCCGGCTACATTACAAGTCAAATCCAAGTTCGATTCTGAATGGAGGCGCTTCTCAATACCGTTGGCAAATGGTGGGCATGTAGCATATGACGGATTCCGAAGGTATTGAGTTTTTGTCGAATTTGAATAGTTCATATTTCATTATTCTAGTCTCGTCGAGAAACTACATCACCTGGAAAGTGTTCAGTTTACATTGTGTTACAATTCGGTCAGCGGGGATTTGTTGCCGATTACAAACGATGATGTTAGTGGATACTTGATTGAAAGTTTAAAATACTCGCCTCACAATTTTTTTTGAACGTTTACAATCATTTTGAACTGCTCTGAGCTGTTTCATTAAATTGAAAAACGCGTGACTAACTCCTGAAAGTACAAACTTCTACTCGCTCGTTTCAGAATCTTCGGAAATCATTTGAATCGGCTCGTCCTTTGTTACGTCTTCTTATTCAGCGACGTGGAGAATCATGGGAAGAAAAGTACGGTTACGGAACAGACTCAGACAAACGATGGAAAGGAATCTCAGCATTGATGCAACAGAAACCACCTAAACGTAGCTATTCGATTTCTAACCCCGAAGACTTCCGTCAAGTCTCCGCAATCATTGACGTCGATATCGTACCAGAAGCTCATCGCCGAGTACGTTTGTGTAAACATGGTCAAGAACGCCCGCTTGGTTTTTATATTCGGTAAGCTAACATATATAGACTCGAACTACTGCATTTCATTTTTTTAGAGACGGAACGTCTGTTAGAGTGACCGAACGTGGTGTCGTCAAAGTATCTGGAATTTTTATTTCTCGTCTTGTTGATGGAGGATTGGCGGAATCAACTGGGCTTCTTGGGGTTAACGACGAGGTATATCTCAGTTCTCATTCAGATTTCGCTAATCTCTCTAATGGCAATTACTAGGGAGTAGTATTGAAATGTATTATAGAAAAGAATGTATGCAACGTATCATCCACATTGCAATTGATCATAATATCGAATTCGAATTCCATTTCTGCATAGACGGCATCATTGACATAACAGAATTAACTTTATAACATTTTTCAAAAATTGTTTCCTTTTATTTGCAGGTTCTCGAAGTAAACGGGATTGAAGTTCTAGGGAAAACGTTGGATCAAGTAACAGATATGATGGTGGCAAATGCTCATAATTTAATTATTACAGGTGAGAAACATACCTAAATATTAGCGAATTTACCGCCTCCGGAAGAGCAGCACCTTTGATTCAGAGTGCAGAGTCTTGAAAAGAGAACCTATAGTAAAAAGAAAATAAGATTTTCTTATGAATAGAATGTAACAAAGGTGGAAAACGACCGGATTTTAACAAAAAAAAAAGATTTTTTTCCAACCTTTCTTGAACATCACCAATGTTAAAAGTTAAGTGAAACCCGCCAACCAACGGAACACATTGTCGCGAGGACCTTCGCAACAAGGAACTCCGAATCCAAGTGCTGACACAATTAATTCAAATGGAATCCAGCGACCGATGAAAATGAACGGTAGTTCCGATGGCAGTTATCATCCAAAACAACACGACCGAAATGAGTCAGACTCGGAAGAATCAGACCACTGAACCATTGTAAAGTTTATAAACAAATCCATTTCACATAATTCATAACCCCCGCCAAAAAATCAAATTCAAAATCCCGCCGTTGTACTTATTTTCTCCGGCTTTTTTCCCCACATCTAATCTATTTATTTTCAACTATTCTTCCAGCCTCAACCAATTTCTTTTTTTCTTACTTTCTCTTTTCCAACCAATGATCCGTGGACTTTCCAGCTGTGGTTTTGATTTAATATGTGATTGCTGCTCTTCTAGACAGGCCCTTTTCCTAACAAAAATCTAACACGGCAGTTCGTTGTTCTTTTTTGATGAACTTTGAAATACATATTGCCAAATAAAATTTATTTATTCCTTAAAATATGAATTGAAGAATTATTTCGTCTATGGTGCTGCTCCAAATCATTAATTTTTTTTAGTCTGGAAGGAATATCCCAGTAACATGGACAAATCTGTCCTAGAGTATTTGATGCGGCTTTGTCACCTCTTGTATTTTCCCACTGGTCACTTTCACTATTCATTCATTTCCTGCGGAGAAAATGAACTAAAGACACATGTCAGTCAGTTTGTCAAAATTTGCAACACGTCGGTCGTAAACATAGGAAGCGAGAGAATGAAATGGGAAAGAGACTCGAGAATACTCATAAATCCTCTCCTTTTCCTCTCGCTTTTCTCTATCTCTCTCTCAGTCATCTGAACCACGTCTTTCAGTGTGGATTACAAGCAACTGCATTCTTTAGTTTATTCTTTTACTTAAAATGGTCCTGCCGACTCAAAAAAAGCATAAGCCTATGTGCAGACCCTCAAAGCAGGAGAAGACAACTAAAATGTACAACCTAGATGGTTATTTCTCCTGGACATTCGGTATATAAACGTCCACCATTAAATTGGGAACGGAACTTTTCATCCTTGCATTTGAAAAGAAATATAGTAATTATTTCGATTCCTCGACCTCCATTATTTTGAAAAATTGAAACAATATAAAATGCTCTCTATATCTTCCAATGCTTTCCCATTTTATTCAGCAGAAGTCAATTGGCACCCTCCCTATCTCGAGAAAGTGTACGATGGCTGCGAGTGTGTGTATGTGTAGTAGAGAGTACGAGATAGAGTGCTGCTGGTGGTGGTGGTGGTCCATGGGAGGGTTTCCAAAGGAGTAGCTCAATGTGCACATTGAGCCCCCCAGTCCCATTGTACGAGTAGAGCTTCTATAAGAATAGAAAAAAGGGGGTGGAAGAAGCGGTTTGCAAAAAGTCGATGTCTTCTCTCTCGCGCTCTGCGCCCCACTAAAATTTCATGATGTTCTTAGACTTTAGAAAGAAAGCTCTCATTCCTTTTTCTTCTTTCATGGCAAATGGATGTATTTGTGTGCTGGTGTGTACTGTGTGGTATTAGCAGCCGATTCATTCGTAACCATTGACACACTTGACAAAAAATGACAAACTTCAACTTTCAACTCTAAAGTGTTGAAAAAAAACAATGTCAGACAATCAAGATCATAGTTCGTTTTCATAGGATATCCGCGTTTTAAGAAAACAATCGTTCCTCACTATACCCTACTTATAAAGTTTCAAATATCCATCACTTGGAAATAATTCTTCTAACATAGGAAATTCATCTGCAGAATGTTTTTAAACAAGTGTTTTTAACAGGATGTTTAAAAACAGGATGTGGAAACATGAAAACTTTTTTGCTCCAAATTTTTAAATGGATGTTCAATATAATATTCAAGCGATTTGCTGTCTTTGCATAAGACTGGTTAAAAAATAAAATCGGAGTATACTTTCTCAGCTCCCCTCCGGTCCTTCTGCCTTCTTCTCCTCCAGAGCCGATGGCTCTGGCTAACCCTGCGACGCCTTTTAATGGATTTGTTTGCATTTCGTTGTAAATGTTTGCTAGTTCCACTGCTCTATTCTCCAATCTTCGACTTTTTCATGTCTACTTTGTATTTCTTCAATTTTTTTTCTGATAATCTCATTCGGAGCATTCTATTTCATCACAAAACTAAAAATTAGTTTTCCAGTACTTTTTAGAGAACATGCCGCTTGGAAAGTTAGATCTAGTCGAAGAGGAGTATATTGCCGAAAGTGGAGATCACACACCAGAAGCTGCTCGTTGCGTAGACAATTCCGATAATATAATTGGTGAGTAGTGGCCCTGTACTGCCAAAAGAAAACCCATGAGCTTCAGAAACCAACGGAGTGACAAATGGCGAGCTGGACAACAAAAAAAATGAACCGAGGGTTCCAGATATGCAGTTAGGGAGTGAGTCAGATTATACAGCTCTAAAATTGTGACACCATGAGAATCCTTCAGAATGCCGTTATGTGAGGCTACACGATAATGTGAATTATGTTGCTGCAGCAATAATTTTGAGGAATGATGGAGACGACACAGAAGTAGGGTTGGCATGCATTAAAATTTGAAATAAATTTCGATTTAGGTACTTCTTATACAAGAAGCTAAAAAGAGTTGCCGCGGAAAATGGTATATGCCCGCTGGTCGAGTCGAGGCCGGTGAGACAATCGAAGAAGCTGTGGTGCGAGAAGTCAAAGAAGAAACAGGATATAAGTGTGAAGTCATCGAATTATTGTCTCTTCAAGTTCAAGGTTCTGGATGGTACAGATATGCTTTCTTCTGCAAACTGATAGGTTAGTACAATTTTCAGTTAAAGGCTTCCTCCATAAAAATTAAACAAGAATCACTGAGTTGTGATTCCGTTAGATTTTAAAGATAGCCCTGGTTTTTAGATTTTAAAGATAGCCAGATATTCAGGTGGTGAGCTGAAAACTCAACCGGATCAAGAATCGTTGGCTGCTGAATGGTACACTGTCAAAGATGTAAAGGAAAACAAAATTCAGCTAAGGTTAAATAATCATAAGTTTTTTACCGAAATCCTAAATTTGCAGGGGACGTGATTTCATTCGGCTTATTGATGAAGCAGTGAATTATCGTAGTCAGGGACCTATTGAATCGATTCCACGCGTTCTTCCACTAAACGAAAACGTAGCTGGCTTGTTTTTGGAATTCATGATCGTGAAGCAATCACGAGATGGGTGCGTTTTCTGAATTGTAAATAACGGATGGTATTTCAGTTTTATTTAATTTCGAGAAAATCAGAGGATGAAATCAAAATCCAAATATCCATTCATATGGAAATTTGAATACGTGTTTTGAATTTTTGAAGTGGTCTGTTTTTCAGCCTTCGAACCGAGGTTCTAGTCCACAAGTCGATAAAGAATGAAAACCATTTGCTGGAAGAAGAGCAGCCATTCCCAACTGTAGAATTTGGATTTGAATACTTTTTCGCTATGGTGGTATCGAAATGCTATCGGGTATCCATAACATGCTATAGCGTTTTCTAATAAGCAGTTCTTCAGCATCTACTAGAAGAAGGCGCAAATGTTGTATTCACACCATCTCATGTGACCAGAATAAAATGTCATCCCAAACCAATGGAGAGTTTAGCTCATGGTATCTCAGTTCGAGTGTATTGCCAACACAAACAATCAGCAACCAAAGCAATTATTAGAAGCCCTCGGTAAGAATTCTAATCAGCAACAGAAAAAAAGTAGATTCAGACCCCCTAGTTGCATTGCAACAAGACGTACTGTACATAGTCCACCCAAAATGAACTAAAATATCTTGATTCATATAAAAGTATCGTACAATAAACATCTTTTCAGATATCATTGGATCACCGTTGAATCACTGGAAACGCGTTTGAAATTTCACATGGAGAGCAAACAGTTCAGGCCTTCTCTCCAAATGCTTTGATGCTTCAAATAATTGCTTTCTTGACATTCGTTTATGAAAGAAAACTTAGCGTTGGATTTACAACAAATTTTCAGAATATTGGCAGTCATTTCATGCCAACGGGAGTGTTTTCGTGAAAGGCTTTGGATTCTTGTGGGAGCAATCGAATGTACAAGCATATTATTTTCCTACTTTATGACCAACATGACACGACAAAAACAATTAAAGCTAAATATAGGCCTAAATAGATCGGCTTTTAACCTGAAAAATTGACTCTAACAAGGGGATTACATGAGGATGCGAGTTGAACTTTTGCTGAAACTTCGTCCCTAGACTAAATGGACCCTGAAAAGACCGAATCTGCAATAAAAATCGGCAAAATGTTCTCGTAACTCGAGATATGAGCCCTCAAAGTTGAGGTCAGTACTAAAATTGGGGTACTTTGAGGACTCATATCTCAGCTCAAAATCACTTTCAGAAGGTCTAGTTTCCTGTTTTGAACTCGGAATGTTATACCAAACAATGTCTTATACTTTTCGGACAAAATTTTTTTTGAGCCAAAACTTTGAAATTTTGCCACCATTTGGGTGGGAAATTTTTCGATGGATTAGGGATCACCAACTTTATTTTACTAATTTACTAAATGGTGGCAGGAAACAATCAATATGTGTTTGTAACAAGGTGTTTAAAAGTTTCATGACATTTTCCGAACATTTTTTTACTTGGCTGACCTGTTTAGGTCCAAAAACCTTCTGGGATTTTCAGCCATCATTTGACTTATAAACATGTACCTATCCGGCAAAAAAGTAAATGAAATTATAGGAAATGGTTATACAAACACTGATATTTTGATTACAACCGTCAATTTTCAAATTGGATAAAAACAAATTGCAAAACAAGAATTCGGCACCCATTTGGTGGGAAATTTTCGTTGTTTTGGCTCAAATATTTTTTTACAAAAAAGTATGGGACATTGTTTGGTATAAAATTCTGAGTCCAAAACAGAAAACTAGACCTTCTGAAAGTGATTTTGAGCCAAGTTATGGGTCCTCAAAGTAGCCCAAAAGTGCTGTTAGCTGCAACTTTGAGGGCTCATATCTCGAGTTACGTGAACATTTGGCCATTTTTTATTGCAGATTTGGGCTTTTCAGGGTCGACTTAGTCTAAGACCGGAGTTTCAGCAAAAGTTCAACTCGCATCCTCATGTAACCCCCTTGTAAAAATGATTAAAACTCACTTTAAAATCGTTTCTGTGACTTGACGTTTTTCGGACTTTCCGTAGCCGTAAAACAGTCTAAAGTGGCTGTTTTTTTTCAATTTTGCAAAAGATTTTTTAGTCTAATTTTGATTTATTCTGATTAAGTAGACCACGATGAGTCCATAAAACGAAGTCTCAAGTTACAGAAACGACTCAGAAGCGAGATATGGCCCAGAACCTGAAATTGAAAAGTCGACTTCATCAAAATGACTTACAATCTAGAATAAAGTCGTTTCTGTGACTTGAGACAAAGTTTTTTGGAGTTCTCGTGGCGTACTTGATCAGGATAGATCAAATTTAGGTTTCACTTTCAAAACGAGGGCTTATAGAAGATCAGAAGTTTTCAAGCACAAAAACTCTTCACGCTCATTTTTTCCCCAATAGTTTTACAGGCAATCAGTATCAGTTCCGTATTTAGTACATTACTTACAATTAATACATATTCATTAATCTTTATCGGAAGAAGCCGCCAGTGCATCATTCGAGTGTACACGTGTCGCCACATTATGCAGTGACTTGCTCCTTCCCTTTACAGCAGACATTGTGTCCGATGACATGGCTTTCCGTGACGAGTCAAAGTCCAGTTGCTGCTTATAGAACATGCAGTTACGTAGCATCTCAATGCAGTTGTCAAATGAAACGGTGGCGTTTTGCATGTTAGTTGTAGTGCTAAAAAGGGATAATGTATTTTACTCCAGTCATTTGTTTGTGGGTTGTACCTCAATGTGTTCTCCAAATCAAACTGGGCACCAGATAAAGTCGCCGATTGTTGAGTGAGTAGAATTCGACGATTTACAATTCCAGGAAGACTTCGGACAGTGTGCTCTTGTAGTCTGTATAACGCTAATGAAGGCTCGTTATCCAGCAATCGAATACTCTCGCTTATTCTTTCGGAAACTAAAATAATATTCATTTTTACTTCAACTGAACCTCTTACAAAAGCGTACTAATTCTAGCTCTGCTCTCCACTTCTCTTGTTCTGTTCGGTGGGGAAGCGTCTGGCATTTTCTGAGAAATATTAAAAATGTATGTTTCCGAAGCTGAATATTTTTCCAGTGTCTTTTTGTTTCTTCAGCGCCAAATCTAAAACTTTTAGACGTTGGGTACTTTTTTTCATATTCTAAAGATAGATACATTATATTTGGAAAGTAACCAGTTTTTCTTTGATTCCACTGGACCAAAAGAAGGGAAAAAACTTTTCATAACAGTGAAAAAATAAAGAAAACAAATGGAGACAAAAACAACTATATTTCTAATGAGATTTACTGTAGGAAAACAAAACTACTATTGAAAAAAAAAGATAATTAACACCTAGTTAGCTTCACCCTTCTTGTGCCGCTCTTTGGATTCATCATCGATTTGCTTGTTCTCAGCCGCTCGTTTCTCCCAGATCAATCGATTTTTGAAGAAACTCATCTGTTCTTCCTGCTTGTCTAACCGCTTCAACTCTGACCTAATTTCGTCTTGTCGAATACGAATGACTACTTTTTGCGCTTGCGATTTAACTAGTTCCAGACGACGTTCGTTCCACGTTTCGAAGAGTTTCGCCTGGGAAACACAGAGCTTCTCTTCTTCTGATGATTGGATTTTCTGAAAAATTTTAGTTTTCTGAACAGCACAATTCCCTAATCTTACCTTTAAATGTTCCAGAACCAAATCACTCAGCAGACGTGCTTCTTCTTTCTTAACCTCTCCTATGTTATCCAGAATCTCCTTCGCCTCTTCGGATTGTTCTTCTCCTTCTTTTACTTTCAGTCGCTCCGAAATCAACACTTTCACACTCGGCAGTATGGTGGAAAGCGACGAATTTGCCCCAACTCCAGCGAACTTCTCAAAAAGAACTGAGCCGAGAGCATGAATACTGGATTTAAGATCGGTGTCAATTGTAGATGTGTCACGTGACAGCCACATCATTGATTTTCCGATTAGATGGTATGGGTTGGTAATATCGAAATGTTCATCGAAGCTATCGTTTTTAAGGTAAGGGAATTTGAAGGTTCTCTGAAAAAAAAAACAAATTTTAATACATATAGCAGTAACTGCTTACAATATCATCATCATTAACATCCTCCTCTTCTTCAACACCACCCAATTCGAGGGTCTGCTGTTCTGCAGGTAACTCCGCCCACTTTGCACACACATATAACCCCATCATATTCAACAACTCGTTGTCCAGCTCCTCTTGTTGCACCATCCATGTGACAATGCGAGCAGCCGATTGAATGTTCGATGTTTTCACGAAATGATCTATGACGATGCAAGCTAGATGGGGATTCAAGAAGACGCCGTAGTTAATCTGCAAAACAATTCAAGTTTCATTTCAATATGAAAATTTCACTAGGTTCGACAATAGGTTAATGCGTTCACCACTTTGATTCGACTACAATTTGAAAAAACCAACCGGATCATTCGCAAGTGTCAAAATAGTTTCTGGTTGATATTTAAGTAGCAATCGGACCAATGCGTATTCGCTGGATTCCAATTTCTCCGCCGCTTTCACACTATGCCTCAGTTTGTACAACAGCTCGATGACATCATCCACCTGATCCTTCTGCTCGGCAACACAAACAGCTGCATCCACATCGACAGTACTTGCATATCCACCGCCGATAAACTTCTTCTGAACGGCACTAATCCATTCGTAGTCACCGCCCAGTCCCAGTTTTCCGAGTGCAACGTGCCGAGATGCCCACTCTTTTTCTAGGGAAAAGCTGGGGGAGAGCACTTTACGGGTGACGGTTTTGTGGAGACCTCGGTACGAACGCAGAATCTGTTTAGAGAGCATCTGAAAATTTCAAGAGTAAACAGCTATTATTCCAATTATCCTTGATCGTATAAGTACAAACACTCGGTTTCAAACCATTGCTAGATTATCATACAACGGTATTTTACGACACTACGTCTATTTTTAATGTTATTATTATTGCATAAAAAATAGATAAAAGATTAAACCAACTTAACGAAACACATACGAACTAACACGAAAATAAATTAATCAAAGGCATTTTTAGGGTGGGATGTCATAAGGCTGTCGAGACAACAAAGCGTAATCAGCAATAAAGAAACACGTAGAACTCAAAATACGTGTAAGGAAGAGAAGTGAAGTGATTGCTCATCAGAATGAGTAGAATCGGAAAAGTTGTTGAGGGAAGTATTGAAAGTTGCGAAATTGGGTATATTTAAGAGATCAAAGTGAACAAAATATTTAAAAAAGGTGATGAAGTTTAACAATTGAAAGCGAACATTATTTTTTTAAAAGCATGAAGAATGAATGAGAGATCGGTAAGATCTAAGAAAACAAAATAGTGAGAAGGATAGAGGAAACGAGCTGGTTATTTTAACGAAAACTCAAAACTTCGATACCATAAAAAACTCATGGAAATTTTCTGTTGGTTTTCACTTGCATAGGATGTTTAAATACCTAATCTGTTATTTACTCGTCTAAGATGTTGATTCGAACCAGCGAAAACTAATCAGCACATCTTTTGGACAAGGGTGAGAAATCCCAAATCTAGAATGAGGCTCTCGTCAAGAACATAATAGCAAACAGAGAAGAAATGAAGATGTGTAAATGAGGAATAGATACATGAAAAGTAGGAAAAAAAATTTGCGATTTGAAATGAAAGAATAAAGTCAGTATGGTACATGCAAATTTGTTGATTCCGGTTCGGTCCCAGCCTCGTTTCTGAAAAGTTTCTTCGTCTGCAGGCGCATCAATCCATCCGAACATTTTTTATAGGTGAATCGGCTGAACCCATACGGAATCTGAAGACGATGTTGACGAGTCAGATGACGTCCTAGTGCGAACCCAGTTGTGTAGGAACGATCGCAAATATGGCATGTATAAGGAGATGGGTTGAAGTTCTGAAAATTGTTTATCGAGTTAATCAATAAAGCTGGAAGTTTTCATAATAACTTTCTTTAGAATTCTCAAACATGATACAACTTTCGCATGCACAGACACTACGACAGACAAATAATGTATTACCAGCCTAGGTTCCGCACGTTTGCCACCTCAATTCGGCTGGTTATCAAAAAGGGTAACAAGAAAGTTTCTAGATTCTAAAATCTAAACACCGTAAAGCCAGAATACAGCAATCACATACCTATTAGATAGCCCTCCAGTTAGTGAGTGCTTTCCGATTTCTTCGGTTCTTCTGAAAAATTGATCAAAATTGAAAAAAATCTCTAATTATCAAAAATCCAGTTTGTGAAATGAGTTGGAGCACTGTAATACGAAAATGAAGGGCCTCGTTTTCTTGCGATAGGAATTACGGTGTCGGAACCAAAGATGGATTTTCAGTTAGAAACTCTCTCAGCAGTTGTAAGATTCTAGTCGATGAGAACACAAAAAACAGGATGAATACATTTTCTAGGAATGAGGAAAAATAACACCTAGACAAAGGTATCAGGAGAGTTTCGAGCTGTTGTCGAAATTAGGCTTCCACAGAGATGACCCTCCTTCTGTTGTCAGCTCCAAATTTCAGTTGATTTTGCACAAAACAGGTCACATCACAAAAAGCCAACTTTTAAATATCGGTAACATACCTCGTCGTGCTCCTTCATATGCTTCAGCAACTGTTTTTTCCATTTAAACTTTTCGGGACATTGCTTGCAACTGTACATTACGTCAGTGTGATAGACAGCGTGACGATTCAGCTCACTCTGGAATAAACATTTTTAATAAGCGTTTATTTCAATACGAAAAAAAGCGGAAATCTGCGCCACTGTCGTTATTACCTCTGTAAAGAACATCTTGGCACATGTGCTGCACTTGAATTCTCTCGTTCTTCTAGAATGCTTCGTCATCAAATGTCGATGTATAGCTGCTCTCGAATCAAGCGCCAAAGCACATAAAGGACATGTGTGACCAACTAAATGCCGCGTCACATGCAAGCACAACGCTCTTTCCGTTCCGAAACGCTTCTGACACAATTTGCAAAGGTATGGATCTTCGATAGTTGGATCGTTCATGAGGATGGTACGCCGAACACAATGATCGTAGAGTTTGTCGCGTCGAGAGAAGAAGCGGGCACAGAATGGACATGCCAACGCTTTCTCGCCACTATGATGACGAGCGTGACGGCGAAGATTGGATTTACAGTCTGCCATGTAGTCACAGGCAGTCCATTTGCAGGGCCAAGCATTTTGTTTCTTTCCGTCTGAAAAACGAATTGTCTGGAACCGCTTGAAACGTACAAAGACACTCACTATGAAAATCTTGCTCCACGCGCTCAATATCCATACACTCGTCTATATGGCTGCTGACATGATCGAACAAATCGGGTAAATTATGGAATACGGCTCCACAATCCTCCCACTGACATGTTAGCACCATTCCGTCATATGATAAATTTGTGCAAGGCTCAAATCCGCAACTCTCAATGGACAAATACTCTTCCTTCTCGATCAATGCTTCCGACCCTTTCTGTTGACAGTCAGCTTGGAATACATGCATCGAAACGTGACGATTGAGGTCCTCCACGGATTCAAGCTTGGCACCACACCCCCGAACTTTACAGGAAAGGCTCTCTCGATTCGCGTATCTCCCAGTTTGTATAGTTTCCTCAACACTCGGAATGTGTGTATAAAGATGATCAATGAAACGATCTTTTCCGGAGAACACGGCAACACAATTATGCCATAAGCAAACGAAGTTAAATACGCCTGCATCGTCGGAAGATCTTTCACACCATGTCATTGGCATCCAATGATTCCTCACTTCCTCACTCAATGATTCTCCATCTTCGTTGTCTCCGGCATATTGTTGCGTCTCTGATCGCAATGGTGTTGAATATTTCATAGATGTGGTTCTCATAGAGTCTGTTGAATCTTGACTATCTGAGTCGTCCATTACGTACTGATATTGAGGAATATGTTGTATTACATTCGGATGGTTCTGTAGATTCTGACGTTGTTGGTGTTGTGAAGGCGGAGGATAATTCTGATGAACCATGTGAGGGGGATGATTGATTGGTTGTTGTGGGTGTTGATGGTGATCTTGTTGGGAATGCTGCAGATGTTGGTGTATCGCAATGTCGCGATTCGCGTTCTCCATCATTTGATATTGCGGTTGGTAGGGTTCATGATGGTTATTTTGATAGGTATTTTGGTAATAGGTTGTAGGAGGTTGCTGAGAAGAAGGGTGGTGTGGAAGTTGTTGTGACTGATTTTGATAGACGTAGTCGAAGCGCACTGAAACAGAAGCATTATGGTAAAGACTGTAACTTCATTGTTTGCCTATGGTTTTTTTTGAACTTTCAAAATATGCAGCTTTACAAAACGTTAATAAATGCAATAATGCTTACCTGGCTTCAAATCTTCATATGACATTATTATTGAGGATTCCTGAAATTTCGCAAATTGGCAATTGACAGTTAGAAAAATTAATAGAGAATCATCAAAAATAATTTCAGCGAGGAAAATCAACGCTAATCACAAAGAATAACCACCATAATTCATTTCACATAATACAAATCGTTTACTCGCTATAATTTAAATATACTTATACGGAATTAAAATTCGGGAAATAAAGATTCGAAATTCCAGGAGAATATAGTAACACTGGGAAGGGGAAAGCTTGAAATGAAAACGGGGAGAAGGTGGAAAATCGGGCTGGATGGATAATTAAATGTTTTGGGACGAGAAAAATATGGATCAAAAAGAAAAATGGCTTCTACGGCGGGGATGTAAAACTTAAGAGAGGATTTGACTTTACAAATACGGGTTTTTCAATAGGCCAATGGCCAAGAAAATTCGAGAAACATTTTGGTGGAAATTTTGATGAAGTTCACATAGATCATAAAATCAATACATCGCTCCCTCGGCCGGTTGCTGCAACTTCAAATTCTCCTTGGCCATCATCATGTTTTTGCGAATATCCTCGAGAACGTTCTTGATCATGTAAGTGTTGCTCCAGTTGCGCAGTGTTGCCAAGTTTCGCTTCTCGATCTGAAAACAATCCATCGAGAGATTATGCAGTTAAAATTCTCCCACTTTTAGAGAAACGTATAAATTTAGAGAAATTAACGCTTTATAAATTATAATAATGAAAACGTTGGCGATTCTTGTTGCTTTCTACTGCCATAACAACTTCATCGATACTTACCACTCCGTTGCTTTGATTGACGCCGACCATGTGAACTTTGGTGGTGAAACGAACAGTTGGTGGCTCTCGTGGGTAGTTGGCACCGCACTGGATTTGAAGATTGTAGATACGCGACTCATATGGGGTCTGAAAAAGTAGCAATCGCGCTCTATAATCGGCAAATACATGCTACAACAGTGGAAAATGTCATAACAAAACTTCCATGTGTAATGAGCTTTCGATTGATCTTGTGGTCATTATCAACTTGACACGATTTTTTTATTTCAAACAGAATGAGTTTAAAAAAGCTTCTACTGACTTCAGAAAAGAAAGGGGAATCGAAATCCCATTCGACTTCAGAGAGGGAATCGATGTAATCGCAACCGAATTTCGCAAAGCGGTTTCCGGAATAATCTATTAAAAAAATAAATTTAGCAGCACATTTAATACAAAGAGACACCCAAACTATTTTTTGTAATCTCCTAGAATTTCTTACTCTTGGTGGGCCGATAATGGAGCCGGTCCATCTGGTGAGTGTCATGTCGCTGTCGTCCTCCAGTCCCCACGAGATGTTTCCGTCGCCTTTGCCTTTCTGACCCTCTTCTAGTTCTTCCAATAGACGGAAGTTGCGTGGAACGTCGACTGGAAATTATACCTTGTCGATATAAATCACAAAATTGAAATTTTACTCACCCATTGTAAAAGTGCCCAAGTTGCGTTGAAAATTCTGAAATTACGAAACTTAAGATTTCAAAACAACGAGAAAAACATGTCGAATCAACGAATTTACGAAAAATGCGGAAAAGCCTAGTCTAAATCGATAAAAGCGGCCTGAATCCAAGTAGACTTCATCACTTGCCGCGCGCTCATTCGATTTGCTTGAATAATTCGGTAGAGCGCAATGGCAATAGCCGATGTTAGGCCATTGTACTACTCTCGGAGAAAATAGCCAGAGTTCACCGGGTACCACATACTGGAATCTGGTCACATGCATGATGACAAAACAAACAATGCGTTATTTGTCAGCAAGATAAGAAAGGTCAAAAGAAAGATTGAACTATTTAAAGAAACTTTATCAGAACAATCAGAAATATATTGTTGGTTTGCTATAGAAACATTCACTACATTTTATAGCATGAGTAAATCGATATGTCGTGCTGCGTTGGTTCATCGCTTCGGTGGACCGGAAATGATTGAGGTAGCAGATTGCGGAATGCCTATGATTAGAACACCAACCCAAGTGAGTTATTACATTTAAACAAATGGGAAATAAAAGATATAATTGGAGTTAGAATGATTTGCCACCCCAACTTAGGTTCTTATTCGAAACCACGCATCTGGAGTAAACCCAGTCGACACCTACATTCGCGCTGGAAACTATGCCAAACTGCCAACTCTTCCATACTGTCCAGGCAAGGATGGTGCTGGAATAGTAGAGCTCGTGGGAGAAGAAGTGAAGAATGTAAAAGTTGGAGACCGGGTTTGGTATGGCATGGAATCTGGAAGTGCAGCGGAGTATAATGTTGTCAACCGGCCATTTCCACTACCAGATGGAGTGAGCTTCTCGGAAGGAGCATCGTTGGGAGTACCATATATGACAGCGTACCGGGCACTTTTCCATCTAGCTGGTGCTAAGGTGAGTATACTGTTGTGAATGATAATCACGTAAAATTGATTATGGGCTACACTAATTTAGCTGAACCAAAATAAAAAAGAAACAAAGTCACTAACGACGAAATCTAGAAATCCGTTTCTAATTCTGAAGCTCAGTAAAGTCAAGCGAGAAAGAAAATTTGACTTCACCACATCGTTTTCCACTGACAACCCACAATTCTCTTCTCCTTTCTGAACATCTGTCTATCGCTCCGTCAAACAGGCGGCCCCAAAAACGAGCGAGCAGATGGTTCCTCTGTTCTGTCTTCCCATCTATACACTAACGTACTTAATTCCCTCCTTTCAACACAGACTGGCGACGTGATTCTCGTGCACGGGGCATCTGGCGGAGTGGGAAGTGCGCTGATGCAGCTGGCCGCTTGGCGAAACATTGAAGCCGTCGGAACTGCAGGATCGAAAAATGGAATACAAGTGAGAAACAAAACTCATCGTCTTCTAGACAGTCTCAATTTCAGTTTGTCAAACGTCTCGGTGCAAAACACGTCTATAACCATTCGGAAAATGGATATGTGTCGAAGATGAAAGCTGACTACCCAGAAGGGTTCAACTACATTTTCGAGATGGCAGCCCACAATAACCTCAGCACAGACTTAGGATTGTTGGCGCCACGAGGAAAGATTGCGGTCATTGGGAATCGTGCAGAAACTATTATCAACGCGAGACAACTCATGGCCACCGAAGGATCCGTTTTCGGTAGGCCAACATAATGAATCTCGATATTTCATGATAAAATTTGAGGCGTTGCACTTGGTTTTTCAACTGAAGCAGAGCTCTTAGATTTCGGTACTAATATTGTTTCTTTTCTGAAAGAAACCAATTTCCGACCATTAATCAACAAGGAATACACACTCGATCAACTTGAACAAGCTCACACGGATATCATGGAGAATAGTGGAGCGAAAGGAAATTTGGTTGTGAAAATATAATAAATTACAAACTTTCGGCGAGTATAACGACATAATAGTTATTGAGTTGTTAATAAACATTTTAACGAACGATAACTTAAAAAAAAAAAGAATGATAATGATCTGAAAGAATCTCAAAAAATCAAACCGGAAAGAAACCAATCGGAACGGAAATTTTCGGAATTTATGCAGACCGTAAGAAAAGGCGCATACTACAGTTTTGTCGATCGGGTCTTACCACGAATTTAATAAAAGCGGGATTTCATGTTTCTGGAGGAGACCGTACAAATCGGAAAGAAATGGAAATCGGAAAGAAACAAATCGGAAAGAAACAAATCGGAAAGAAAAGAATCGGAAAGAATGTGCAAAATCCACCACGTCTAAATGCACAAACACCGAAAATTCTGTAAACCGTACTCCTTTCAATTCATTTTTTCGTTTCAAAAGTACGGTTTACAGAATTTTTACAGTACTTTTGGTGTTTTTGGTGCATTCAGACGTGGCGGATTTTGCACATTCTTTCCGATTCGTTTCTTTCCGATTTGTTTCTTTCCGATTCGTTTCTTTCCGATTTCCAATTCTTTCCGATTGGTACGGTCTCTTCTGGAGATTGAAAAACACCTATTCAAATATAAACTCAAAAAGTAGGCGCACATAGAATATAGTTATCATCATCCCCTCTGAAATTTGACTGCCATAAAGCTTCTAGCTTCTAGAGATTGGAATTTACTTTATTCACAATCTGTATTAATATAAGGTCTCTTCTGATTGCCCGGGCCCTTCGAAGGGGTTCTCGACGGACTCTTGAGATTGCCTGTAAACAGCAACCTCGGAATTGCAATTTCGAAATGAACGATTTCAAGTTCATTTTTTTCCCGAATTATATGCTCTTTTCATCTTTTCTGCTCAATTCAACCCGATCATTGGTCCAAACCAAAATCAAATAAAAAATAGATCAGAACTCCGAAGCCTTTGCAAAACGGCTCAATTTGTACTTTCCTTGCGTCAATGGTCAGAATCTTCGACGAAAAATGGGCGGGCCGTCGTTGGTGAATCTAGAGACACCTTATCACTATTTGCATTCATCCAGCATCTACTCATCATCATGGTTCCAACTGAAATCTTCAGTATTCGTATGAATGTAAGTCTCTGTATAGAGATATTTTCCTAGATCTCTTCATTTTCAGCCATACTTGATCCAATCACCACGACAGAGTTCAAAGGAACGTCGATTTTGTTGTAAAGTCAAGCTCGTTTTCGTCATCGGATTCATTCTGCTTGTCTTCTTTTTTCTCATTTTCCCAACACTCACTACCCCGAAAATCCGGAAATTTTGATAAATGAATCTTAACAGATATAACTAATTCCACCTACATTGTCATTAGAACCGAGTTGTTTTGTGTCCAGTTTGAATATTCAAAGGATGTTCTGAAGAAAATGTTTGCAAAAAAGTTCTGTTTTCTGAATCATTCAATATTTTCTAATAAACTAAAAGATATTTTACAATCTCACGGATTCCCTTATTTCATAATGCTCACTAGGATTTGAACCCTTGTTTATTTATTCATTCAACCTCTCTTCCATATTCTTATTGCCTTAAAAAGATTCTTTGGTTCCCTTGTCAATAACAATAATCAGACACGACAACATATGTTTTCCTGAAGGTTAAAAGTTGTAGCCGATTTTGTTGTGCATACGTGGGAGCTAGTAAGCATGTGGTTTTCACTCATAGTCTCTCAAATCGGAAAACATCATTTTCGGAGTGGTGCGTTCTGCCCAAAGGAGTGGTGCGTTCTGCCCAAATTTAATAAATGGAGAAAATCGACTCGATTCGATTTTTGAAACTGAAAGAAAATGAGAATTGAAACCTTTTAACATATTTTTTCAATGTATATTATATGTCTTTTTAGATGTCTCCAGTCACCATCAAATTAAACGGAGACTATGCAAACGTGGACGCTGCACACATGTTGGGGTTATCCTAACCTAGGAAATGGTGCATCGTCAATTTTTTTTTTCAAAACTAACCTTGTCAAAAATGCTTTTGAAACATATTTCTACTGAGATGGATCGTCAAAAATTTTTTTTCTTATTGGAGGCGGTTCGCCAATTTATTTTATGTAACCGTGCCTATTAAATCGAGTATGTGTGGCTCGCTGCAGCTATCGCTATTTTGATTCTCGTTTTTCAGATGTCTCATTGGATTATTTGTTATTGCCTACTTTTATGATGAAAAAGTGGAAACTCTGGCGACTTCGACCGGACGATGGATATTCCAACTCCGCTTCCAACTATCCCGAGAGGGACTAACTATATGAATTCGGCCATATTTATTTGATTTCAGCTCTAACTGGTACTTTGCTTTGTTCGTCATGATAATATGCTTTGTTTTTCTTTTTTAAACCTGATTTACTCACGTTACTATAAAATAAAAATTTAAAATCGAAACTGATATTACAAATCAAGGAGAGTCTGTCTAAATATTCACATGTTACCTTTTTCAAACAACTTCGGTATCCTTGATACCGTATTTTTTCAACTTCTCGTACGCCGTTTTATGTATCACAGCGTCATCCGAAGTGACCACGGGCATTTTGAACGACTGCTTGAAGGCGTCAATGGCTTCCTGCTTCTGTCCGAGTTGCTCGTAAACTTCTCCAATGTAGTAGGTGTTAGTGCTGTAGAAGCCAGGCTGAAAATATTGGATAGAACGTCGTGATAGCTTTAAATGACACACCGAAATCTGCTCTGCCTTCAGGAAATAGTTAAGAGCTTCTTGGTATGTGGACGCTGGTGGTGTGGCGAATATAGCCTTGGCTACCATCCGTGTTGCATACCCCATGTTGGCGAAGGAGAAGTGCCAAACACCTGTAACTATTTATCGATTGACAATAATTTTCAAAACTAACCTAAAATGTGCCACGTGGTTGGGTCGTTCTCGAAAATCGACAACGCCTTCTCTAGATGTTCCCGAACCAGGAAGGATTTTTCTATGCGAGATTTGTTGCCCTCTATTTCGCCAACGTAGTCGAGAAGAATGGCGTACCTAAATATGGATGACATAGTAGAAAAAACAAAGAAATATTTTCAAAATCCTCACCATTTATGCGCTCCAAAACACCCATCTTTCCCTTCATTCGCTAACGCTTTTTTCACAATCTCATAGGCCTCAAGAATAAATTCTTTTCTCTGGTTTGGATCCTTAGAGAGTTTTCCCTTCTCACAAACGACGCGTGCCAGACGCCATAGTAGTTCCGAGCAGTTTGAGGATTCAAACCTGAAAAGATGATATTTTTTCTGCAGTATTCGATTGTTCTCACTTTTTCAGAATATTGTAGCAATTATCTATGAGATAGTTATCGTACAGCTCATCGGCATTTCGAACGATCAAATCAAAGTTTTTTGGCTTCCCATCGATAGATTGATCTGCATTAGATTCTTCAGATGGTGCTGGATTTTCCGATCTCCCGAAGAATGCGATTCCAATCGATGATCCTCCGGTGGCAACTACCAACTTCGGGATTTGCTTTCTTTGAAATCTGACAAATCGGAGACCTATCGTTGCTGCACGTCGGAACATTTTATTCTGCAAAACTGAATATTTTTTGGGAAGAATACAGATGATGACTGTTTTAATTAAAAGTTGCAAGAAACAAACAATGTGGTCTACAATGTGGTCAATTCAGAGTTCACAGTACGTGTTTATCAATGATAAACAATGAAAAGTAAGGAATGGAAGAGGAAATGTGACTAGGCCACTGCAGTATTAGAATTGGACAACAAACACTGAAAAATCACAGTAATCGAAAATAATTAAACAAAGCTTTATACTTGTAACTCTTCAGAGATGGAAGCAAAAAATAAAGAAACACCTGGTTATTTTACACGTAATACGGGTTGAAATGAGATGTAAACTATGAGATAAAAATGAATAACCTTTGAACGAAAAAATAAATATGAAATTGGTAACCACATTATTCTTGAAACTCGTTCCTATTCTCCTGTTTCACCAGGCGTCCTTCGATGAATTGTCTGAAGTGATCATTAAACTGTCTGAAACTCGGATAGCTTTTCAGCTGAGCCCTAATCCATTTAGAAACTCGCGCCGACGTCGCGCCAGTCAACATTGGCCCGGTTTGTCTTTCCAAACGGTCATCGATCATAAGCATGGCACCCCAGTCGTTTCTATGGCGGAGGCATCTGAGAAAAAAAAATCGTCAATCTTCAAAAAGTCATTCAAAAACCGTCACCTTCCGAGTGCTTGATTCAGAGCACGATACGCTTGTGTTGTATACCATTCATCTCCTGTCAGAATTCCCATTTCCTTTGAATTCTGATCGTTGTATAACTTTTTCGCATTAACTTGATCATCCATCGCATTTGGATAGGGAATTCCTACAGAGATGACCACTCTAGCACGATCATCCGCAAAATCGATACCTTCTGACACTTTCCCACGAAACACAGCGAACATGAGGGCTCCGTTGATAGTTTCTCCAAACTTCGTGGGGTTGAAAATAGCTTCATCGAACTCGGTCATCACTTGTGACAGTTCCGACGATTTTCTCGGCTCGAAAAGGACATGTTTCTTGATTTGAATCTGTTTCATACTTTGGTTGAGATGCATGGACATCTTCAATTGGTCCAGGACACGATAACTAGGAAGGAAGCAGAGGATTCCTGCGGGAACGTTACTACATACATACTTTATAATAGATCCAACTTCTTGATAGAATGGAGATTGGGGATCCGAAGTGTTCTTGTAAGTACATGTGATTCTATTTCCATGTGGACCGATTGGCAATACTGCTGCGAAAATATTGTCGGGAGAAATGACTTGATCTCCTTCCACTTGCTGCTTGAAATCCATTCCCAGCTCTGTTTTGAGAGTATCCATTGGACAAAGTGTTCCAGAAGCCAGGATGATCGATCGGGTTTCACTGAAAATTAAAATGTTTGTTCATACCGATAAACGGGGACAGTACCTAAACGCATCATAGAATGAAATGGCTGGACTCATACACCACAAACTAATAGTTGTCTTGCATCCATCAGAAATGGGTTTATGCCCTGTCTGTGACAACGAGGGGTCCTTCCAGTCGTCATCTTCTGCTAACCATGCATTCTCTTCGCTGTATTGCATGTTTCGGGGGCCCGCCGAGCTCCTAGTTGATGACACCGACACGTTTCCATCGAATGTTCTGTTGAATCTTCCTGTTTGATTGATCGGTTCAATGGATACATTTAATCTGGAAAAAAATACGAGTAATAATTTCTCAAATCGGTACTAAATCCCACCTATATGTTGGTTGATACTGTTGATTTCCGAAATAAGACTGAAAGTAGAGCCATTTCTCGACGGCTACGATTGCAGTAGCACTTGGTTTGAACTGATCAAAGTGCTGCATTTCTGGCTCGTTGTGTTTGGTGATGGCACCGAATGACGCCTGGGAGGATTGGAGAGTATAATCATGTACGAGTTTTCACAAAATACTTACAGCTATCGCATCATGTTTAGGCGTTTTCGGTGGTGTGAACAAATCCACTCCATTGGAAACGTTTGTTAACGAAGAAAGCAGATTTTCAGAAGACAGTGTGCACGTTCTGTATCCTTCTTTTGCTCCCCGCTGTGGCGTTCTCGCCTCTTCCGATACCTGCCGAACCCATCGAAGAATTTCTAAAACCAGATGCTCCAAGTACATCAGATGCGATCTCAACTCTTTCAATTGAATGGATGCATCTGTAGTGTTCACAAATGCTTCTTCTGCACTCAAGTTATCCAGAACCTTTTCGATTGCTGCACGTTTCAGTCTAAAACTGAGAACCGAGTCGTCCAACTCTTTTTCGGTGAATGAGAAACTGGCGGCCTCTCGACAGGTGTCTTCAATATTATGGGCCTCGTCGAGAATGATTACTGAATTTTTGACATGTACATCAGAAGAGTTTCGGATAAGAGGATCCACGAGATATGAGAATGGGCAGAAAATAAGGTCAGCGTCTTGTGTGAGGATTCGATTTGTAGAGAAATAAGGACATACTTGAGGGTAAGACAGAGCAAGGGTCTCTACGACTTGCTCGATGTCGAACACCACGGTTCCCTGAAAAATTATTATTTCGTAAGGCCAAATAGCTATTTTCTCACATTGTATTGCAAATGGTCTCTAAGAGGCTGAGCTTTATCAAAGCGAGGTCTCAACGCATTTTTGAACGAGCAGCCGATTCCATTGGCTCCTGTGATCTCTTTACAATACTGTGAAATATCCGGCTGACTTCTAGCTGTTGGATGGATACACGACTGTTCACGACTGGCCAGAATAGTATGCTTGATGAGGTTGGCGTATGGAAGACGCGAGAACTCCTTTACGACTTGTGCGATTTGTTTATGTGTTCGAGTACCATAGTAAATCCGAACACGTGGCAGGCAGGTGCAATCTGAGGACGATGGTTTTGGAGAATCCTCCTTTTTCACTTCTAAGTCTTTCTCATTTTTAGTCGACATTTCTGAAGTATTTACGTGTGGAATAAAGTCATCCCTCCACTGCTTTTCGAAAAGATCCTCCTTCTTAGCTGCAATTTTCGGTTTCACATCTTCCTTCGTTTCGATCTCAGACTCTTGCATTGTGAAATTTCCAAATTCATCTTCTCTAAAGCCGCTTAACGATACACCATGAATCGGACAATTTTCTCTCGACACTTTTTTTTCATCGATATACTGCTTGAGCCAGGCACATGTCGAGGACAGCAATGCCATCGTTTTTCCACTTCCAGTCGGCGATTCTCCCAATACATTTTGACTATTTTTCAGAGCTGATAAGATTCGAACGATCATCAATTTTTGTGTTGGGTAAAGATTCATTCCCTGCGGAAATCTCACTGGAACACTCAACATCATCAGCTGCTCGTACTCGTCATTTTTTATTTCCACACGTTTGCGTTTTCCTACTCGCGCTCTTCTCTGAATATTGGCTTCTATTTGTACTTCTTCGGGTTTATCAGATTCTGGTTCAGCTTTGACCACTTTGAATGGTTGGCGCTTGCTGAAATCGGTTCGATTGCGTTTCTATAAATTTAAATCAGATCTACCTTGGCATGGGCCTTCCTTTTTGCTTGTTTTTGTTAAACATGCTGAAAAACTGTTCAGCGGACATTTCTGGTTTGATTGCCCTGAAAAATTAATTGATTTTAATATTAATCACCACCAAAAATCCCAAATGGAAACAGCGTTGAATATTCGAAATTTCCTCCGAAAAAGATGGAGTCTGCATTCTCACGTGGTGGTGTTTGCGTATTTTTGCGCAATGTTTGCTCAGCCGTTCCAGCACCTTTTATGGTTGACTGATTTCAGTCGTTTCCACTCAAGTTAGCTCGCCGTTCTATTCAAATAGATATGGAAATAGATGATTGTATTCGAGAGAACATTCCCTGGTCTAATTTATCGGCTGATATCAAAGTGATTCTCGGGAATTCGTCGAAAGAGTACGAGAAACGAGTCGTTGAATATTCCATTCAGAATCAACTTAGATATAAAGGAAATCTGGGTGGGTTGTATTTAAATCAGTTGATAGACAGAAAGAAACTATCAGTTTTCAGTGAGGCATGTCAAAAAAAGCGAAGAGGCATATTACGAGCAGTTGTTGCGGTTTTCCGAATCTCACTTGATGCTTTACCCCTACCACTTATCAGACATCATAGTTACAGAAATGCGACTTTCCCCGTTCAGTTATTATGCAAATATCCTAGCTGTGAGTTTCCTGGAAATCTTGGACGAAAACTGAAATTTCTTTCCCAGGAAATGTTGAATACTGAAAAATCGTACGACTCCCTACCCAATTTCACAGCAGCTGACGCTGTTAGGCTTCTAGGGGTTGGTCGGAACCAGTACATAGATTTGATGAATCAAACTAGGTCGAATCGAAAATTCTTAAGAAGAAGCAAAACGCCTAGAGAACTTTTGCCACAGAAGCCAGCGAAACTGGTGATCGAATCTTGGTGGATGACAAATGTTGGATCGATTCTAGAAAGTGATATGAAAGTGGGAAGCTTTTGATACAAGATCATGTTCATGAATGAGCATTTCAGCTAGTCAACGAAGAAGAGAAACAAGTAATTGACCGTCTACTGGACACAAATGCAGCTATTCCAGCTGGTCTTTTGAAGTATTCTGTAGTCACATCACTTTACGATAGAGGCTTGATCTATTTCGATGTGCCAGTTGATGAAAATGACTATATCTACGTTGCACCTTTGGACGGGTTCGTGATGAATCGAGTCCTGGGAGATTATTTCGAGACGCTGCTTTATAAGATTTTTGTAGCTATTGATGACCAGACAACTGTGTTAGAGGTTTGCACTTTCAAAAATAGGTGAAGTAATGCAGTCAGAAAAACATTTTTGTTCTAGATGTCGCAAATCTTACACATCGATTTACGACTCGTCAAAAACGCGATCTCCCTTTTCTGTCGACTAGGATTTGCAAGAAAACGAGTGACCGGAGCTGAAAACTTAACAATTCATACTTCGTGGACCACCAGTTCCACAGTGACATCACCAACTTCCCCAACGTCTCTAATGTCGTAAGTAGAGTTAGAACTCCAGATTCATGCTTCCTAGTTGAACGTTTCAGCAACCTAATAATGAACACTTCTGATGAAATGAATGAATTGACACGAACGTTATTGCGTGGAGACGATGATGAAACAGATGAGGCTTTATCGCCGGTTGCTGAAGATAGTGCTCTTAGGGCATCATCTCCTAACCCATCACTCAACGAGTCAATCACTGTAAGAAACAATGTTCTTTCATATCTGCTGAGTCTTATTTTTAGTCCTCTCAATCTCTGTCAACCTCTCAAACCGGATCGGATTTGGCCGCCAACACGGGAAACGTAAACCGAGCCGCTTTCATATTTGACTCCACTCTAACCGCATTTTTAATGATGGGGAATCTATCTGCATCACTGAAAGGCCACGCAGTGGCCCTTTTCGAAGTTGGAAAGTTGGCGGATGAGCAGATGAAAGAATTTTTGGAACAATTGGAGACAGTGAATCAGTTTGCTGAAGGCGACGCACAACGATACTCTATGCATGCGACAGCATTGTTGCATTCCTTGAAGAGTTTGCGGCAGGAACGAGAAGCAGATTTGGTTAGAGGAGAAAGTTTATACACACTGGATGAAAAGAGTAGACAGAGAGTGTTAGCAAAGAGTTATGGGTGAGTAGTGAATCATCGTGCTCAACCAAATCACTTATTTTAGAATCCTTGTTTCTATGGCACCTCTTTCTTTAGAAGCATGTGCCATCCCAGTTCAATCCGTGCCATTCATCGGACCACCTAATCCTGAGACTTGCTCACCTTGGTTCCGTCTCTCCATCTATTCAGCGTGCTCTTCTGGACCTCCAAGCGTGTTTCTACCACATGGAACACGTCTTCTCACACTCCCACATCTTCTACAACAGCAAATTGGTTCGAAAAACTGTCGGGTTCTGGTTTCAAGTGCCAAACACGAGCCTCACATCATCACTTCTCAAAACGTTCTTTTCGCACTGAACGATATGCTAGTGTACTCATCGATTTTTGTACAATCAGTTCCTCCCGATAGTGACGACGAAGACAAAATGATCCATGTTCCATTCCCGTTCAGCCAAGACGATATAGGAAGGGAAGACTCGTTCTGTAATCATCCCGCTATCAAAAAACTTCGTGAAAGTTTGGGATTGGACAGAATGGGTGGATATGTAATTTTAATGAAGCGAAATGTGAAAGTGAAGAAATCAATTAATGGAGGAGCAGATATAAGTGGCAGGACAAAAGCAGAGAGTAACATTATGCAAGATGTATCATTTGACAAGGATCATGGGCTACTGAAATCCTTGTTACCAGGAACTTCCTTTGACGACTTTTCACTTTTGGATTGCGTTTTTGGAATACCACTTTTTGACTCATTGTTGAATAAGACTATTTGTCAAAGAATACTCTCGCAAGGAGTGCTCGAACAACAAAAGTAAGAATTTCTCTGTATTCATCATATTATCCAACCGTTTTCAGTCGTTCCCATATCCAAAACTCTAACAGACAAGTCGTTGAAATGACAAACAAGTTGATCGAATGTGCAAACAACGGATTGATTAAAAGTTCTCAACTATTCGTCGACGGCGGAGATCAACGAAATTCTCAAATAGTACCACCAGTGCGTCCCATTTTCTTTGATTCTAGTCAACAAAGCTCTGGTCTTATCACTTATGGAGCCATTTGAAATATGTACATTTTAAGTTAAAATTATTACTGTATGCGGTTGTGAATAAAGTTTGTCGAGTGTTACAGCTGAAAGAAAAAATTTAACAAATTGGAAGGAAAGAAGTTCATAAACAGTTATTCTTGTACATATTTCACTCGGGGTTAGTATTCTCTATCAATTCTTTAGTGTCTGAATAAAAAAAAACCTAAAATTTTTATCCATAACTTCATTCATTTATAAAACTCAGTTCCGGATCTCATCCCCTTCGTATTGTTAGATATTATCCAATGTGTCTTCTGGAGCATAATCCTCGGCGTTCTTCGAAGATGATGTCGTGTCTCCACGATCCTCCGTGATCACACTTTCATCTACCTCGTTCACAGTGTCTGCTCCTCCGCCACGTTCCGCATCCTCACGATCCGACTTGTTTCCATTGTTGTTGTCGTCCAATGCGGCACGGTTGAGATTCCATTCAAAGGGATCAGTCCTGGAGAGCGAAGTTTGCTTTGCGATTACTGCAAACTTACATCTTGACTCCTTTCGGCAGGTCTGCCTTTAGCTTCTCCATGAATGTTGTATACGGTGGAGTATCTTTATAGGTCAATTTTCGAAGCGTCGAAGCGATTTCCACGAAAGATTTTGGACAATTCTTAAAAATATTTCTAGAAATTAGGCAACATGGATTCGAACCTTGCACAACTGGCCATCCGTTGTCTTCTCCTTGAGACCGGCGGTTTCTTTTTTGGGCTTTCCCTTCCATGGCAGAGTCGAGGTTACTGTCTCGATCATAGCGTACAGTGCACCGTAAAGATCGTCGTGTCTTCCCTAAACGAGACAATCTTAAATTCTTGAAGTGTCATCAATTCTCCAATTTCTTACCTGCTCCTTATGCTGATGAACATTGAGACTACAGTAACGGACGGTACCACGGAACATGGATTTCGTACGTGGCTCGCGGAGTTTCAACTTTCCATTGGCGTCCGGAAGCATGATTTGACGAGATAAGCCAAAATCGAAAATGTAGACAACTTGCTCATTTTTCACTCCCAACGCCATATTACTGGGTTTGACGTCTCGATGCACAAAGCCAGCTTCATGCATATCCTGACACCGTATTTCATTAATTATTAAATACCAATAAAACAAAGTCACTGACTTGAAGAGCCTTAACGAGTTGGATGAAGATACGAACTGTGGAGGGAGCAGATATCTTTCTCCCTGGCATTCGACGACGAACGTCTCCAATCTCCTTTCCAAGAAGACTCATTACAAGATAGGTGTAGGTTTCCATTTTTCCAGATCCGAGAAGACGACATACGTGGCGGGAACTTTAACAGGAATATGTAGTAACTTACGTCAGACACACCCAATTTTCAGCTTACAAAGGTGCACCTACTTTTGTAACTTCTTCAAAACGTACACCTCCATCTTTAAAATCTCGTCTTCCTTACTCTTCATCAATGGCTCCACCTTCATCGCGGCTCTACCCTTCTAAAAAGATGGTCCAATGTAGTCGAAGACTTCAATATGTCAACCCTCTTACCCCTTGAAGCAATTCAACAAGGAACACCTGTCCACATGCACCCTCCCCTAACTTCTTTTTAACCACAAACTGGTCCTTGACTTTGTCGCCCATATTGACTTTTACTGGCGCAATTGGAGTTCCCATTCTAAAGCATTGCTTGAACACGGAGTACTGTAGTCCTCACTACCTGGCAGTATGACTCACAGAAGCTTAATGCTCGAAAGATAACCGCGAATATTCTTTGCGAAATACGAGAACAGAAAAAGAGTTTACATCAAGTCGTTCGCAAAGGTCAAACGTCAAGTCTTTCATCAGTGGGACGCGTTGATAATCTTTGGAAGTTCTCTTTCGATAATTGCGATAATTTGGAAGAAATCTAGATTCGAACTACCGCGGCGTTTTGCCTGTGGGATTACGGAGTGTCGTTGCAAAACTTTATTCCGAATTACTTTTGAAATATTTTTTATACAACCTTTATCTGCAAATAATGCTTCAAAACCGAGTATTGTTTCGTCATATAGTATCAAACTTTGCCACATCATCAGCAGCAGAACCTAGAAATCATGAAGTGAGTCAAAATATTTTTTTAATGAAAAAACGATGAATGATTCTGTCAGGAATCTTCGAGGGTTGCAATTACCGCTGTAAACGCTCTCACAAAGACACGATCGATTATTCAGATATCACAAAAAGAGACAAATGTTGGGAAAAGATTCAGGTTGGAAATAGTGAGATTATCCGAACAGTTTAATTTTAAAACTTGATGCAATTTCCAGAAAAGAGTTCAATCTCCCTCAGAAAGCAATCGATGGTCTCCGAAAAGCTGTTGTCTCATGTGATCGACCCGCAAGACAATTGCAAAATGAAGCCGATCAGTTAGCCACTAAACTGGAACAAAGACGCTTCCCAGAATCACCCGAAAAGCTGAAAAAAGTTCGGGATGAAGTGAAAAGCAAATTGAAAGCAGGAAAGCAGGGTGAAGTTTCGGAATTCGACAAAGAAGCGTTTGGTGGAAAAGTGCAAGAAGCACAGCAGTATGAACTTCGAAATCAGGTGGATAAAATTATGAAAGTAAGGTTTCGAATTGAGATCTCAATTTCTGTTTATGGTTTTCAGAAAGCAAAATATAACTGGAAACCTCTGGAAATAATTTCAAAAGAAGCGGCAGCCGCGTATTCTCTTGCCCGTTTAGCACCGAATTATGCAGAAATCGCTCGATGTTTAGAAGAGTTTAACATGATTCCAGATTTCCAGCCAGAGACAGTTTTGGATTATGGTAGTGGATCAGGTGCTGGATTTTGGGCTACGACAAGTAGATGGCCAAATGCTAAAGAAGTCACAATGGTGGATTTGTCGGATGCTGTCATGAAATTTTCAATGGATTCATTAAGGGTGCAACATCTCGGATCGTATTCATTGATATAGATTTTATTTCCAGAAAGAAGATAATCCGGATACCGTCGGCAATGGAAGACCCTTTGTTCACGATAATATCAACTTCCGACGTCATCTGATTCCTTCACTAAATACCACCTACGATCTTGTTCTTGCCCACCGTGTTCTTTGCGAAATTGGCTCATCTGAATCTCGCCTTCAACTTATTGAATCCCTTTGGAAAAGAACGAATCGTTTTCTAGTTCTTATCGAATCCGCACAGTCAGGAGCGTTCGGTGGTCTTTTAGAAGCTAGGGACTTTCTAATAACGCAGGGAAGTCTTGTGGACTACAGGAAGCTTGTGAAGACGTTGGAAGAGAAAATGATCTTGTCACCAAAAGTGATTCGAATTTTAGAGGATTACGATCTCAGCGATTATGAGAAATTCGTTCTTTTGAAGGAGGCAGTTCCGTCTGGAGAAGAAGTCCCGACTATGCTGCCGACTGCGACAGTAATGGCTCCATGTCCTCATGATTTGGGTTGTCCGTTAGGAGTACATAGCTCATGTACTTTTAGTTCAAGGTTTCAACCTATTCGTGCAGATGGAAAAAGATCAGAGAAGCATGTGTCTTTTAGAAGTATTTATTGTAAAATGTTACAATTTTAGAGAATCCGATGGCACCGAAGTCTCCAAGTTCACATTTATGATTCTCGAGAAGTCACCTCGGAAAATCAATGCGCATACAGAACGAATCCTCAAGAATCGAAAGCTTGGCGGGCATGTGACTTGTGACGTCTGCACGGCGTTCCGCGGAATTCAGCGTATTACACTGTCAAAGAAACACGGTGAGATGTACACAGCAGTACGTAATCGACGAGAAGGGGATGTACTTCCAATCAATCTGCGTATGATGTCCACTTCAGGCATCTTCGACGTTGATAATTAGACTTCTTTGTTTTTACGATTACTTTTGATTCAAACTGAAGCAATTTTAGGTTTCCTATGTTGTAGTTTTGTTACGTTTGTATTGTTATTTTACTGTTATTTTGATTGTTTCCAATTTACCTGAAATCGAAGTGCTCATGCAAGTTGAACGGGTTCATTCAAGTATAGTATACACCCCTGCTCGATTCAGCTTAAAAATCATAATCTAAGTTGATGTGTCAAAATGTGCAAATCGGAAAAATATTAATAAAAACGAAATCAAGTTTTCTAACGTTTTCGCTCAACTAGGTTAGTTTCTTTCAATATCTGTACTCTCTGAAATGACAACACTGTGTATAATTTTATCTAGCCGAGGAATGCAAGATTTTTACATCGTGCGATGGACTTTCTATCCAAGAATTCAGCGTTTCGAAAATACTTTGAAATATTTTTTTTTGAAGAAAAAGTCAACTGTTTCCAGCTGAAATGAAAACTCCGCGGGAATGTTTTTTTTCAAAAACTTTTTTGATGCTTTGACTGAGTACCAAACTTTTAGCCTGCAAGGTACGCAGCCAAACGCGCATTTTTGTAAATTGTCAACAATGTTTATTTGTGTAAATTGGATGTTGCTTTGTCAAAGCGTTCAATTCCATCACGTTTTCGCTGAATCGTCCGTAATTTTCACTGAAATTCTTGCATTCCTCCACTAGTTTATCAGATGCAAACACATCACCAACTATGACCACCACCAGGCATACATTCCACGTTCTAGCACGCGACGGTCCAATGGAAAGATGGCATCAACGAGGAGCGGTCGAATATTGGAATGAGAAGCAGACCCCACATGCGTATCAGAGGCTGTTCCAAGCTGCCAACGCTCGCCTTCAGAAGTTCTTCCTCGAAGTGGGCGCCAGAATAACAAACGAGAAGACGCGGGATTGGGCAATCGACATGTTATTCGATGAAGTAAGTTATTCTTTAGAAAGTAATTTTCAGAATACGAGTGTAGTAACGAATAATCATTTTTGAAAACTGAATTATTAGAAAGAGAGAACATTGATTTCGAAGCGGTGCTGAGTTTTAGAATTGTCTAAATTATCTGATATAATTCGCTGCACTTGCAACATGTTGTGGAAACTACAACCTACCAAATACCAAATCTCATTAACAATTTATTTTCCAGACAATCAAACTGGACATTTCCTACGACGGTGTACAAGCAATGGGAAAAGTTCTGGAAAGAGGATGGAAGAGCGCCAAGCGCTACAATTTGCACCAGTTCCGTAGGGACAGAGAATTACCAGCACTGGAAGACCAAGCACAGTGGGATGAAAATTACGCGAACGTTTCCGCTTTATTGGATGGGTTGGACTCTCTTTCAACACACGAATTGCTCAAAGAACGTCTTCTACTGGCTCTGGTCACCACCCCAGCTCGCCCTGAAGGTATCAACTACGTCAATGAGACCTGGGAAGAGACGTATGAGGAAAAGAAGTACACTATTCATCATCATTTCAATTGTCTCCCGTAGCTATGCTATTTCTCACCTCTGGAAGCTTCCACCGAATTCTAAGTCTTTCCCATATTCCACAGGTTTTATACAGTATACTTCAATATCATTTGTGCTATATTTTCTGCAGATGTATGTTTCTCTTCTCATTCCATTCATAATACTTTGCGTTCAATTTTGAATTGTTCACTCTATTTTCATATCTTGTCTGAATCTCATATGAACATAAACATTCTTGTGTGATGAATCTGAGGTTTCGAGCTTCCTCCTTTATTTCAGTCAAAAGTTATAAATGCTCATCTGAAGAGCCTGGCTTCGGTTTATAGTTGATAACTCTAAATGCACTATTTACTTTACATGAAAGTGAAACAGATTGAAAAACTATTTGTAGGACTATTATGCCAGTCTCATTCAGTGTCAGTCCTGGCTGAATTTTTCGTGGTTTCGCGCCAACGATATCTCACCACGAACATAATATTTAATTTAAAGGAACACACCGTAGTTTGTAGGTCAATTTTCATTTTTCTCGTTTTTCAAACGATTTTCAGCAAATTTCGGCGCGAAATACAATAAATGTGACATTCACTGAATTTCGACTGAATTTCCTCTCAAAAAAAGTTGGCAAATGCTCATTGACTACAGTACTCATTGACTACACTGGCTCATTGACTACAGTGTCTCATTGACTACAACTACTCATTGACTACCCTTGGATCATTGACTACAGTTGGCTCATTGACTACAATGTCTCAATGACTACAGTTGGCTCAATGACTACACTTCTTCGATTAGCATTTTCCTCTATTTCAAAATTTCTTTTAGAAAATCAGGCTTAGAAACACCTTGATAGTCGGCTTGATACGAAATAGATAACTTCAAACCCTTCCTAAGCCTGAATTTCAGAAAAACGTTCCAGAAAATATACTTTTTCTTATTTCGAAATGTGTAGTCATTGAGCCAACTGTAGTCATTGAGACATTGTAGTCAATGAGCCAACTGTAGTCAATGATCCAAGTGTAGTCAATGAGTAGTTGTAGTCAATGAGCCAGTGTAGTCAATGAGTACTGTAGTCAATGAGCATTTGCCAAAAAAGTTTGATCTTACTTCTCTCATTCCAAATTATTCGTCCAGCGAGAGGTCGTATTTTTCGTTGCTCTCTTGCGCGATTTTTTCTTGTTTTTGCTCGTTTGACTTCCTAGCTCCATGCATCTTGTCACCGATCGCGTTTCTTTCGCTTCGCTTCTATTGCAGACGCTTCTTTTCTAGACGCTTAGTTTGCAACCGCTTCATTTGCTTCGCTTTTTATGCAATCGCTTCTGTTCAGATCACTTCTTTTTCAATAAATTCGATAAATTTAATGAAATAGCAAAAATAGTGCTCAAAAGCCAATTATAGACTGTTTGATACTTTCTCCGATTTTTTTTCCGTTTTTCAGAAAATAAAAAGGTCGGACCTCAATTTTCCTCAAATTTTCCGAAAACTAAAATTTCGGAAAAAATATTTTTTTCTGATTTTCCGAAAGTTTAAATTTAGGAAAATTTTTCTTTTCCGATTTTCCGAAAATGTTTTTCCGAACAAGCCTGCCGTTTACAGAACTTCTAATATATTCCCCAAAACTTAGCCACTTCTGGAATTTTTTCTGCCATGCTTCTTCATCAGGAATGTAATAGTGAATCAGAATGTTTCGTGATGAATCACCGCCTCTTTTTGTTCTGTCATTTCCTCTCTATCTGATTGGATGTGTTTCGATACACTTTTAACGAGTTTTTGCATCCCCCTTCAAACGTTCTAGGAGATTTCATTCAACCATTTCTTCCCTTTGCTCTATCCACACTTAAAATATAATCAAATCTTCCTGGGGCTGTCCACCCCTCATTTAGTTTAGCGGAGGCGTGTGCGTACTCGTGAAATGATATCCGATAGGAGGAGAGATGAAGGGAATCTCACTGAGAGAGTGTCGGGATGGCCTCATTGAGCACAGCTGCTCTCTCAGTAAAGAATGGAAACTCCACTTGGGAACTTTTCCATTTAGCTTTGTGTGCAATGTTCATAACTCCGGTTTGCAATTCCTTCCGTTGATTAGGATAATGGTGTATGTGGGAAGCTCCTGATTTTAATAATACTATTTTTTAGTTTCAGTGCGAATGGCTACTTTTTTAATAATTTGTAGATTATATATTACAAAACTCAAGAGTGTCTACACCAAAACTATCTTACTTAAATATAATCCGCTAGAAGTTTCGCAGCGACTCTGGTTTTAGATACTCTTCCTTCCTAGTCGATGTTCCATTTTTGTTACGAACACTATTAGTGCACATACTAAAAAATAACAAACTCCCGTCGGCCACTTGACAATGCGAAAAAGAAAAAGACAAATCCGTGTTTCTAGAGAGCTAGGCGGCGAAAACATTAGAGGGAAATACTAAATGTAAATATAGAACGATTTCTTGATTGTTCAGTTTTCTTTTCATAATGTTCTTTTCATGACTTAATTCAGAGTACCTTTTGGTGGTTGTTGTCGCCTCTGAAGCCGTCTTATTGAATTTTAGAACTAAATACCACCCCTTGTTGTATGTTATCATGTGTAATGAAGTTTCATATGTTTATGAGAATTCGCGAATGAATCACTTCATCAATCACATCTACTCAACTTTCTGTTCCCCTTCTCTTCCGTCGTTTCGCCTTGGACAGAGGTAAATAGTGCGCGATTCGAGGAGAGTCAAAAGGGCGTAGTGATTTCTTTTCCGAACGATTCACAATTTGTGTCATTGTCAAATGGGATTGGATTAGTTATAATGGTATTGACTGCGTGCGTGTTTGTTGAGAAACATATCGACGCATCCATTTGATTCCTTAGCGTTTCGTCACTTAGTTTTTTCATCGGGTTGGAAACCTTTTGAAAGCTAAGTAGGACTGAAGAGAAGAATATATGCTGTCAAAGTGACCTGATGACTTCGCTGTTATCCTAAACGTCTTGAAATTCATCTAGATATCTTTCCTGTTCTCTTTTTCTCCAAAATAATACTCCATCTATTCCTGGCGCCATTTATCTTTTGATTAGTATGATTGCTCTTTCCGGTGTATTTCACAGTACATTATGCTGATAATAGAAACATTTTATCAGGACACAAGTTCGAACATAATTCTCTCAATTCCAGATCTTTCGAAACACCAGCTTTTCTTTTGAATTTCGAGACTCTTACACTCAAAGATCCAACCTGCACTCTTCTTTTTCTTGAAGTGGTAACCTACGTGACACTGGACGAGAGTTCACGGGGTGGCGAATGAATAATAAGTCACCAATACCTCTTCGTCGTCTTCACAACACCAAATACCTCCGATTTCCACACTTTGCATGTATTCGAAATGTCAGTTTGCGGGTGGTTTTTTCGGTTTAAAGAGCTCAGCTGGGCTCATAAATGACCTAAAATCTACAAAAATTACTATTAAAACTCACTAGTTTTTTAAAAAGTTTACTAGTTGTTTAAAACCATCCATGCTCTTCTCGTTGACCCGTAACTACCGTATCCGACCTCGAGGATTTCTCGGATATCCCACACACATCAACCATGTAATTATATATGTTTTTTTATTCTTCTTCGCTCGTCTGGCGCCAAGGTCTCGTCCTTGTGCTCCCCTCTCTCTTTCCACAAACCAAATTGGCTCCAATTTTTTGATTGACATGTCTATTTGTCCCACAGGGCTTGGTCTGCCAGTTCAGGGTTAGTTATATTCATTTTATGTGTTTTTGCCTTCTTCTATTTAAAAAAGGAAAAGAGAGACAGAAGTGTAGATTTAGAGCGAGAATTTCGCCCCACGGATTAAATATAATATATTCTTGACACATACACACGCTGATGCAAACTGTGTATTTTTGGTTTATGTGTTTGTGTATGTGTCGAAATGGCTGATTCTAGTGTTCATTTGAGATCTAATGTTTCTAAATTAATATATTTCATCATTTTGTTCTGTTTCCAGGGTTATGACTGAGATAGTTGGACAAATATAGAATTTCGGCCCACTGCACATTCAATGAAAGTGGTGCCTACATAATGGTAGGTCTTTTGGGAGAACCAACTATTCTTAGCTCAAATATAACCTCATTGCTTCACTTCTATAAGCGCCAATAAAATAAGACAAAAAAAAATATTTTAAAAACCGATGATTCGCTCCTCCATTAGTAATTTATTCCAAACCATATGTCGTTTTCTTCCCCTCATCTTATTTCTTCTTCTATATGTTCCCCTCTCCCAACCACTAATCACCGTCCACTAGACGCAGACACATCAAGCAGGTTGTTGATGTTTTCGGGGGAGAGAGAGATTTTTTCTTCTCCATACTGCTTCTGCAGTATGTTCCTCTCCCACTCATTTACTTTTTCTCTTTTTCTCTCTCTCTCCGCTCACCCGCTCACCAGAAAAAGAACAGAGGAAGTCTCACGCTCACCCAAACACATTGGCTCTCTTTCTAGCTCCCTCTCTTTCTCCGATGTCTGTGTATGTCAGTGGCAAAATGGTTTTTTGTATTTGTTCAAAACGACTTTAGCCGTTTTAGTGTCTCGATATTGTGCGTCTGGTTTCTTGGCTTTTTTTCAGAACACTTTCGTCGGAAATTTCGAAATGTTCTGGTCATAACTAAGAAACATATTCTGGGTCTCTCTTTGAATGTTCCTTTTCATCCTGAATTTTTCCCTTTATTCTAAATTCAGTTTTCAGACCTATATTACGAAATACAACAGTGCTTCCTTTTGAGAGTTTAGATCGAAATGAGTTATTCCCCTTTGTGTTTTTCGATTTTCTCAGAACAGAAGTGTCTCATATTCTTCGTATGAACAATGAAAAGGAAGAAACATGACTTTCGAACTTATGAACAGTCAGCTTATGTTGTTCGGGACTTATTTCTCCCTCATTTTTTTTCTTCCTTATTCTACATTTCGCTTTAGCTCCCATCATTATCATAATATTGTTGCTCTTCCAGAATGCCGGGAGAGGAGTACATCATGTCCTCAAAGGCGTGCGTCTACGTCTTGGGCGGTGAGACTAACACGGCATCGTTGTTTGATTTCGACGGTGTCTACGTGCTCGACGGTGGATTCTCCGAGAAATCACAAGGATTCGTATCAAACGTTCGTGAAGTGGCAGCTGTGATTCTCACATCGCCGAATCTGGGAAACCTGGGGACAACTGCTGCACTTTTGGAGAAGGTAAGCACTCGGAATTTCCAATGGAATTTTTGAGACAACAGAATATATGATTTGATTTAATTAATATAAAAATGTTCACAACAATTTTCTTCATCATTCATACATTTTAGGGGCACTCTCTTCCCGTGTTCACCAACACTAAACCAATCAAAGGATCCAAACCAGGAAGCAGCGGAGAGTTGGTCAAGGCCATACAGGATGCCAATGCTAAACTTCTCGCTCCCACTTCACTGGTCTTCGACCCCAAATATCCGGCACATATTCTCTACCAATCGTACTCAAAAGGAATCCTCTCATTGTATATTTTGGCAGGAGACGTGAAGGATGCTGAAGTAATTACCAAGGCATTGACCTCTGGAAACGAAGCAGAGGTGGAGAAGGCTGGATCAGAACACGGAACTGTCGGAGTTTTGTTGTGGAGACCAGCCGAGGCTGATAAGCCGGTTGTTCGAGTTCTGGTTTCCGGTAAGTTCTTAATTCACCTCGATTTTAATCAAGTTCATTTGAAAATTTTAGCATGTGCTACAGCTCTCTTTGAGTCTCTATCTCTATTGAATGGTCTTCTCTAACAGTAAAACTATTTTCAGGAACCTGCGGTCTCAATCGCATTCAACAATCTCTCGACAAAGCCACCAAATCACTACCATTCCTCAACGCCGCAAATGTAAAGTCCAAAGATGCTCTCTCCGCTATTCCACCGCCAGCTACACCTCGGCCAGCAACTGCTACACCAATCTCAAGACCCGCTGGAGCTCCAGCCAAACCAGCCACATCCAGACCAACGACTTCTGGACTTTCCCGTCCCGCAACCACTACTGCTCCTGCCAGAGCTCTCACTTCTCGTGCTCCTGCACCAGCCGCCACTGCATCTCGTACAGCACCCAAACCGTCTGCTGCTCCAGCAAGAGCTTCTGCAAAAGCTCCAACAGCTCCAGTCAGAGCTCCGAAAGCTCCAGCGGTAGCAAAAGCTCCACCAGCAAAGGCACCAGTTAAGTCTACAGCTCCAGCCAAGGCAGCAGCTACCAAAGCCGAGCCAATTGCACAGAAGAAGACAGTCGTGAAAGTTCAAGGAGCAGCTCCATCAAAGGCTCCAGCAGCGCCAGCACCAATAAAAAAGGATCCACCTCCACCAGCGGCCACTATTCCAGCTTCTGCGACAACTGCTCGCACTCCAGCACAGGTAATTATATTTTTCGATCCCTTTTTTCCGGTGAGCTTTTCTTTTCATTAGAGCTTTGTTCATATTGACGTTCATTTATTCCTTTTTTTTGAATGATTCTAGATCGTTATGTGATTTTTTACTAAATTTTGCGCTTAGCAGTGTTGTGCTCCATTTCAGGATGTTGCTCCGGTTGCCCAGGCTCCACCAGTTGCCTCTATCGTCTTGGATGATATGCCAATCAATTTGGACATTGAAACCAACTCTGGAAACCATCAACCAGTGGACATTGTTTTGATTCCACCAACTCCTGAGCCACCACGCCACCAGGATGATGACATTCCAGAGGTAATTTTTAATGCGGAATGTTTCACAATGTCCTCTAAATATGTATTTGTGTTGTCGTTGTCTTTGCTTCACATGCTTGTTCGTGGCGTTTTGGTGATGTTCATGTGGTCAAATTTCAGAATACAGCACCACCTAAAGCAGAGGTGGATGACGTAGCTAATCTGGCAGACGTCGAAGATGAAATTCCGCAACCATTAGATGCGTTCAAAAAGCCAGATGAGCCAGAAGTTCGAACGCATGAAAACGACAACGAGCCAGAGCCAAGAGTTCCGACGCCAAAAAAAGTTGAAGAGCCTGTGCCAGTGGCTCCAACACCTTCAGAAGGCGTCAAGGATTCAGAGTCAACTTCCACTGGGGAAAAAGAGGTCGAAGATAAAATTCCTGAACCTATTGACGCTTTCAAGGGTCCCGAGCCAACCCCAGAAGATGGCAAAAAGGCTGAACCAACACCAGTCTACCCAGTCCTTGACGATTTGGATCCTCTCAAACCATCGTATCCAACTCCATCCGCTCCAGAAGTTCCGTCTGACCACGTCATCATTTCTACGCCGGATCCAAATCTTCCGGATATCGCTGCGGCGGTTCCATTTATTCCACCATCACCTTTGGGACCAAATGATGGGCTAATCAAATTGGATGGTGATCTGGTGAACATTGCACCTGGATTTGAGGTACTGTATATATATATAAATATGAGAATGCCACTGCATGATATTTCCTCTACACATGAACACTTTCCTATCGCGAGTTTTTTCTTGCATTTTTAGAACTGGGTCGTCCTTTTTCAGGTGACTGGGGATGTACTGTACTAAAATTCTTCGAAAAATTATATACTACACTATTAGGCGTTTAAAAACCAGCTGGACTTTGCGCCACTGCATTCCTGTTGAAAACACCGTGTCGGGAAGTTTTACCACAGGAGTGCGTTGGCGCAAAATCCAGCAGTTTTTCGGCACCGAATAGAAACGGAACGTTTTTGTTGTAATATGGGGCAAATAAAATACAGTGAGAGTCCGTAAATCCACATTTGACCCGGTGGAAGAGGTGCGAGAGCTGATAATTCAAAAAGTTTGTACTGAATATTCCAAATTTCAGCTGGCCCGCCTCTTCCACAATTGGGAGTGCATTGGAGCGCACTGTCAATTTTTTTACTGCTCTAATACCTGAACTATTTTCCCAGGAGCCACTCATTCCACAAGCTGCGCGTGAAGACGGTACCTTGGCGGATTGCAGTGAAGAAATCTCGAAACTCGTCGAAATCTCAATGGACACTGATAACACAACCGAAGCGGGAGCTGAACTTTCCAAGGCTATCGGAGAGGTCACCCAACTTTCCTCCGAATTCCAGCACATGGGTCTTGACGATAAGACCGATGAGTATGTGAGAAAGTTAAGCAATCAAATGATCGAGGATGCTACGTTGCCATTCACCAGCGCCTTAGCTAGCAGTATTGTCAGTTCCAATGGATCCCATGAGTCCACTGAGCAAAAGCCAAACGGACAGTTGTCGAATGGAGCCAATGGTGCCAAAGAGGTTCCAAAACACGATTTGATGCAATCTCGCTCCAGTGTTGTTGAGAGCAATGGAGCGCCAGTGGAGTACGAGAAGACAGATCCAGCATTAGATGATATTCTGAACGCATGCGCACAGGAGAGTGAGAAATTGGATGAAACCCTCAAAATGCCAGCTGCACCAGGAAAATCTATGCCAGCGAAACCTGCTCACTTTACTCGTCCCTACTATTTCGATGTTGTCACTGCACCAAGAAACAACAAGTTGGAGACAACTGCCTGTCCAGCTGGTCTTCAGGAATTTATGTCAAAGGTCAGATCGAGGAATGTCATATTGGCATCGAAGGATATCTCTGGGGACCAACTCCAAGCACTAATTCTCGGGAAGCAAACATGGTGTGATAGTGGTAAGTGGGTCATGAGACAGCTGTAGACGACTACGCGTTCTTGCCAGAGATTTTTAGTTTTGTTACCTTACGTTAATTCCATATGTAACACTTCCAATCGGCCAATCTGCAAATCTTCTCAATTTTTCAGTTCATCCGTGCACCATCATCCCAACACATTCCTCTCCTATCCTAATGGATTTCCGTCAACGAAACGAAGAACAATTCCCGGCTAACCATCTGACTTTATCGGTTCCAGTCGAGAAACAACGGACTACTGTTAGCTCGGAAGCCGGTGCCACCGATTATGAGCTGGCTAAGGTCTCGTTGGAATAAATTAACTATATATATTTCTATCATACTCTTCTGCTGTAATTTTCTCTCGAAATGTGAATATTATTTAGATTTGGTTTCTTTTATTTATTTTATTCGCCTCGTCCGTTTTAACTTATTTCATGTTCATTTCTCCGATGCTCCTTTTTACTGTCGTTTCAAGAGAATCTCGCAAAAAAAATTTCCGAAAAAAATGCGCGCGCTGAAAAATAAGCAACGCCCCTTTTTGCAACTCCGCCGCATTTTTTCCTGCCTTTTTCGGAGAAAGGGTTTCTGGTTGAGTTTTCGAGGATTTTTTCTGGAACTACGCGATGAAAATAGCAAAAAAGTTTCTAGAAACAAACAATTTGCCTGTTAGAATCGTTCTAGGTGGTTTTCGTTTTGTAAAGTCCTATTTTGACGAAAATACGCACGAATAAAGATTTTCGACGATTTCTCATGGATTTTAGGGTGAATTATTGAAATAAGTTGCAAGAAAAGCATCAAGAAATGTAAATGGCAAATTTTTCAAACAGTTCAGCGAGAAAAACGATAAAAAATCGTCAAAAATCTTTATTCGTGCGTATTTTCGTTAAAATAGGACTTTACAAAACGAAAACCACCTAGAACGATTCTAACAGGCAAATTGTTTGTTTCTAGAAACTTTTTTGCTATTTTCATCGCGTAGTTCCAGAAAAAATCCTCGAAAACTCAACCAGAAACCCTTTCTCCGAAAAAGGCAGGAAAAAGTGTGCGGCGGAGTTGCAAAAAGGGGCGTTGCTTATTTTTCAGCGCGCGCATTTTTTTCGGAAATTTTTTTTGCGAGATTCTCTTGAAACGACAGTATGTAGCTAAAAATTGATTTCTCTATTACTGTATCGCGGCAGAAAAGAATTCGAGAAATAAATTACTAGCTGTTACAAATTAGTAGCTGTTACAATTTTTTTGTAAACAACAACAAAACTGCCAACGGTGTGTGTAACCGAAAAACCCACAAAACTGAAACAACTGTGCGCCGCGCAGTTTTTGTGGACGGGGCCTCGTAAGTGGACATAGTGCGAACATCGAGTCTCAGTTTGGTTTCTTTTTCGATAAAATCAAGTTTTATTGTCCATGCGAACATTGTCGAAACGTGAGCTTCTCCGTTCACAAAATTAATAATTATCAAAAGAGGAACAGAATCAGGACTTATCGGTTTTGTTTTGAGGATAATCCATGTGTCAAACAACAATAATAATTAGATTTGTACATGTGTCCTTTTTTCAGTTGTCGCATGTCAGCACTCTGATGAAAGACTACTAAGTCCACATCCACTTCCACTTCTCCTTTTTCGCAAATCTAAAATATTTTCAGTTTTCTTTGACTACACCTTTTTCAATTGAAATTTCAATAACACTCGACCAGTTTTGATACTTCTTGTATATAAAAGTAAACTCAAAACTGTAGCAGTAGCAATTAAAGTTTGTTTTAAAACACATCAAACCAGTTTATTCATGAGCCAGTAATCTTAAACTGTGACAGTTGCACTCTGAAATGTTCTGCCTCCAAATCTTCTTCACTGCTAATCATCAACTTCCAAATTCCACGTGGATCCTCTCCGAAAAAGTGGACCGATACGAAGTCCCACTGAATTAAATCCGGCGAGCTATCAGATGGGCGGAGTGGAAGAAGTTCGGAAACAGTATTTCTGGGTGATTCGAGAAGAATCCGAACTTTCCCACGGTGAGGATGAATTATGGATCCTGTTAGGGCAACTCTTTCAATTTTTGAAACTGCTTTACAATCCGATAGATCGAGGGTTCCTGATGTCAACATGCTTCTTATACACGTCCTTTTCGGGCCAACATTCTTCCATGACACAGCATTTTCCACCAGTTTTTTAGCATCCAGAAGACCGTATCCCACTTTCGGATGAAATCTGAATCCTTCGCCATTCTTTTGAAATTCAACATTAAAAATTGCACTGGCATTGGAAGAATGGACAATCAAGTGCTGAATATCGCGTTGTGTGAGAGTCGGGCTAAAATGGTGGGTTTGAGAAAAGTAGAAAAAAACATTATTTTTCAAAGAATGGCCTACTTTGCTTCGAGTGCCAGCGCGATGATTCCAGACGCAATTGCAGCAGATGCAGATGATCCTGAGATCACGGAACAAGTAGAATCAAGACCAGTAGTTTTCTGGGAGCACTTATAAATGAAAATACTTTAATGATAAGACTTACGATCATTGAATCTCCACCAGAGACAGCGGCCAAAACAGACGAGCATCCCTCCGCGTAGTCAGTCGGAGTACCTGTAGAGCCAACAACTCCGAAGCTTATCTGAAACTTGACTAATAAAATTTATAGTATTTTAACCATACCGTATATTCATTGCTAACATATCCATCATACGCACAATTATCCCCATTAGTGCCTCCATTTCCACTCGCCCAAACAAAAACATTTCCTAATCCACTTCTTCCAGACGTTGCTCCATTTCGTATAGAGTCTTGTGTAAACTTTGCAGGCTTTTCTGCAGTCATTCCATCGTCTTTTGGCCCCCAGCTGACCGAATATATATCTATCTGAAAGAGGCAATAATGAATGAATGAATGGTAGAAAATAAATCTTGCCGAGTTCTTCTGGAATGCTAACGCATCGCCTTCTAGAGCATCGTTCAATTCATTTTGTCCAAGTAGCCTGATTGCTCCAAGGGTGGCTCCATGGCCCACTCCAAGGCCACATTGATTGCCTTCCATAGCTACAAGTCCAGCGCACTGAGTACCATGTCTATGTAGATCAAAGTTGGTTAGGATGCATTCAGATAATTCACTCACTGAGTATCTTTTGAAAACTTTGGAAGTGGGAGACTTCCGAACCTCACAAAATCAAAGCTAACATGCGGAGAAAAGGCGGCTTGAAGATCGATGTGTGCAACATCGACACCATCGTCCACTACGGCTACAGTAACATTACTAGCGTTGAAGCCAGCTTCCCATGCTTGACGGATTTGCATCGAGGGGGTGAGGTTCCACTGAAAATAACCCCAAAGTTTCATAGATGACAGCTTTTTTGCTCTTTATCATCAGTGATATGTCTCAAAAATAAGCGCTAATTGCTCTTCAAATCAGACACCATGATTTTCATCCTCTCTTCTGAGCTCTATAATTTCCTATCATTTTCGTTTATCCCCTTCTCTCCGAAGTCCCTCGTGATTTCTGTTACTCACAATAATTAGCAGGTTTGTCCCTGTCAGATTCTTGAAAATAACAAGAACATGTCACTTTTTTTTGATAATTTTTTTTGTCAGAAGGCACACCCTTTCTTTAAGAATTCATTCATTTTGGGTGATTTTCAATACTCCGCGCTTTTGAAAGCAATGTTACCCTACTACTCGACTATTGAAAGAATCGCTGCTTGCTTTGCGATTCTTTTCAACTTCTCTCTTATTCTACTGGTTCAAAAGAAATCATTGTCAAAGTTAGGAAACTACAAGTACCTTATGATGTATATTTCGATATATGAGATTTTGTTTGCAATGCTTCATGGTACTACTGTTCCGGTCTGTGAGGAAGAAATAAAGATTGTCATTTGCCTCAATTCTTCAGGTTCTCTTCACCACAAACTGTATGAACTTTTTAGTCATGCGCGTTGACAAACTCTACTTTCAAATATCAAAATCCATTCTTCAATTCCTTAATGTTTTGTTTTGCGACATGTTCGGAATGTCTATGTCTCTTTTCGCCACTCACTTCATTTATCGCTACATGGTACTGAGTCGTCAAAAGATTCTCCGAGTCTATGATAGCACTGTCATAGTCATGATGATTATGTTTTCCCTTCTATTCGGGTTGGTTTGGGGAATATTGGCATGGGACACTATGCAACCGTTTCCGGAAGCCGATGAAATAATTAGGTAAAAGAACAAATGAGTTCACAATAATTCGTGTTGAAATTTTCCGTGAGCTTGTTGCCACTCCAATCGGTTTGAGTTTGGATCAAATTGCTTATGTAGGCGTTTTGTTCTACACAGAGGATCAGACTGGGAATCAAGTGGCTCATTGGCCATCCGTGGTTGGGATTGGGATTCAGAGTTTTTTCATCGTGAGTAAGAATACATATACCATAAAACCTCTATTATTCATTCGCCACCCCCTGAACCCTCGTCCAACGACACTCCGCTAAATTTCAGTGCATTGTTGCGCGCTGTTGATCGAGTTTGCACTGAAATTTAGCGGAGTGGACGAGGGTTCACGGGGCGGCGAATGAAGAATAATAGAAGGACACATTCCAGGGCATCTCATTTATCCTAATTTTTTACTTTGGATTTCTATGCTATCAACAAACCAATAGTGTCGCAATGACCCAGTCTGTCGCAGCTAGTAGTCTCCAAAATCAATTATTTTACGCGCTCGTTATTCAAACCCTTATTCCAATCTGTTTGATGCATATTCCTGCTTCGATAGTGTACGCTGTGGCTGCTATGAACACGTCAAATGAGATTTTCGGGCAGTTTTTATCATTTTCAATTTGTTTGTACCCTGCATTGGATCCTCTTCCAAACTTCTTCATCATCAAAAGTTATCGGAAAGCTGTGAAATGTAAGAGAAGTGGGTGTATAGTGAAATTCCTGTCAAACTTCAACAAACTAATAAAAGTGGTCACTCTTGAAAAAAGCCGCATCGCTTTAATATCGATATAAACGTTGTCAAAATAGCTAGTCTTCTATTCTGTTCATGTGATCAACATGGACTTTATACACACACACACACACATCATCTTTCACATCTAGAAAATAAGCGAAAATATCAACATAATCATAGACCTCAAGAACATTATGGAAAGACCAGAGTCGCTGCGCGCCTCTGTTTTCTAATTTTCAAATCAATATACAATATGTGACCGCCATTTCGCTGTCGCACGTGTGGCACGTTAATAATCAGTAAGGAAAGAGAGATGAAATAAAAACAAAACCAGCTGTAGGAAAAGTGATTGTTTTTTAAGCAACCAAGTTATTTTCAGCTTTCTTCAAAAGGTTTCTTCGACGCCTTCTATGTCAAAAACAAGCTCCGATTTCTCCCAACGGCTCACACAGTAACCCATGGATTCTCTCTAACAATGTCTCCTCTATTCATACTTTCTAATTTTCCGACATTTTGTTTTCCGTAACATTTACCACATGAACCGGTGAACCTCCATTAGTCATTGGCGCCCTCTTATATCTTCGAAACATATACAACTTCTCAATAAACTGTATCTGTTCACTGAAAACCATCTCTGCTATGATCTCATCCTCGATTTCACGTTTCCGCCTACGAAGACGTCTTCCAATGTAAACGTCTTTGAAGGATTGAAGCTATAACTGCTTTAATGACAAGATCAAAGTTTCTAAATACCTACTTTTCTTTCTGCATCAAATCCGTGACGTCTTCCAATTTTTCTTGCATCGTTCTCATCAATTGCAAGGATCCTAGCCAGAAAAACACCTTCTTCAGTAGCAAATCTCGTACATAGAGTGAAATGGATGAGTAACACCGCGAACAGTAAAAGAGAATAATACATGAGCTATTTCAGAATTTTTGAAATGATTGGAATGATGAAAAAGGAAGAGGTGCAAAGGGTAAGTGAGAGACGCAGATGTAAAAATATAATCGTAAAATGAAACCGGGTGAGTCCAATATTACTGATAAAAAAAAACCATGTATGAGTGACTGCTCCACTAGTGACGTAAGCTGAACTCATCTATTTCATAAATGAACTTCATTTATTGGTTTGACGCGGTTTTCCAAGCTAAACTTACACGGTGATTACGCGAGGACCCGAGTTGAACTATTCCCCATTAGCTGGGTCAAGATAGAATCGGCCCAATATTTCATGAAATAAATTTTGCTCATAGTTCGGTTAATTATTTTTTAGAGCGATCGAAAAGTTTCTAATAGATCGATCACTTATAAAAATTTATTTAAAGGGGTACTAAAAAGTTCCGAAAAAGTGAGATATTTTTATATGGATAGATTCAGATTGTTGCAGAAAAGAAAAAATCCTTTTGCGGACATATCCAAAAATTGACCTAAATCAAGTTACAAGCTCTCAAAGTGCAAAAAAAGGGTTTCCGTGGTCCTATTTTTTAGAAAATTCGAATTTTTTTTTTCGCTGAAAATAGGACCACGGAAGCCCTTTTTTGGCACTTTGAGAGCTTGTAACTTGATTTAGGTCAATTTCTGGATATAGTACGAAATTGATGCTTTTTCCGCCCCACAGAACAGGCTGTGACCTTGGAAATTGCACAATTTCGTAACTGTACAAAACGAGAAACACGCGAAAACGACGAACTAGAATTCACGGCGAAAACTAGTAATCAAAGAAAGACGAACACAATCTCAACGAGACGAGAATGTGTGAGAAAACCAAGAGGAACAAAACAAAACAAAGATTTCGAGCCAATAACTGTTTATTGCTCAACAATCAATAGAAAAACCAGGGTAAACTACCCAAAAAGACAAACAACTGAGCAAGAAGAACCTTTAGGTCACCGGCGGTGCCTATTTCACTCTCCACTGACTAGATGATGACAAGAAAACAGCTTGCGAGTGTGAATTCGCGCTGACGAGTGGTGTTTTGGCGGAAGTGCGACAGAGCGCATTTACCAAGTCTTACTGTATTCAGAGGCAAGTCTAGAAACTTGAATGATTTTTGTCCTTTTGTGGAGAATAAAACCGGAGCCAGCCGGACATCTCCGGACTTTTCAAATCCCCCTTACAGAAAGATCACTCAGATAGCCGTATGATGAGAAGTCAGAGAGTACGATAGATGAGAGTAGGAATGAAAAAAAAAGAGAGATTTCGGGAACCTAACTTAAGAAATCGTAGACCTAGACTCAGGGGTGGGATAAAAATAAAAGATAATTATTACGGGGCGAAATAATTGGGGTGGGGAAAACATACATAATATAAATATCCTCAAATGGATATAGATGACAAAATTGTAGAATATGCATAATTAAATAATAAGAATAACCAAAAGTAATTAGACATTATTGGTGATTTTGAAATCATTGAGTTGGCTTGCATTCTGTAGCTGTGGACTCAGGAGACATGATCCGGTGGACGTTTGGAAATTTAAGATGACCTCGAACTGGTGGGTCTTTTCTCGGACGGGGTTCCTCCTTGACTCTTTTCGAACTGTCATTGTTCCCATAGAGTGAATTTGGAGGATCCTTGATATTGGCGACATCGGCACAAGTGTGATGAGTGGACGCCATGTGAAGAGCAGGATGGGGTTTGCTCATGAAGTTTATGGGATGACGTGATGAAACCTTTTTGAGATGAAATTTCACTTCGGGTCGGCATCGGGTTTTTACTTGAAAAGCACCGCGACCAGCGACATCCTCCTGTTTTTGTAGTCCGGCCTTCTGGAGAGACATTTGATGGATTTCCTTCAATCCTTTGAAACTTTTCATTACTTCATTAACTTTGTTCTTCTTTTGAAGACTTTGCTGTCCACCAATCAATTGTGTTTTCAGTGAGCAAACTATCTGGTCTCTTCCAGAAGTTCCAGTCTCACAACACAATACTTTAACAGAATCCTCGGCATCAGTATGCTTCACACATTTACCGATATTCTCATTATTCACATGTGTGCATTCTGTGTAGAATCTCTGCTCTCTGTCAGATGTATGATCCTCACAACACAACATGCATCTTGAATCCTCTGCAGCTCCTTTAGCAGACTCTTCAATATAATCAAGAGCTTCCACCGTAGATCCTTTAACGGCTTCTTCTTTTGATCCTTCCCTCACAGCATTCTTATCTTCTTCATACAAAACACTAGTTACACTACGGTAATCTTCTAGTTTCTTCTTTGAATTCCATTCCTTGGAACGATTTGAACCATCTTTTTCAGGACACTTTGAATCCGAACTCCAAGAATCTGAATCATCGAAATCTTTTTGAACGATAAGTTGGATTCCCATGACATCAAAGTTGTTCGCTCCAAGTATAACAGTTTCTCTGTGGATATCTGCAACACAAATAGGAATCTTCCTAGTTCTAGAGCCCATTGCTGTCTCCAATTCGACTTGGAATAGAATGTCCATAATCTGGTTATTTGCAGTTATTGCATGAGATATCTTCGTAGTCTCCTTCAGGATTCCTCTTTCCCATTGTTTTCCTTTGAATCTCACAATATCATTCCACATTGTTCGAGACATGAGTGAAATACTGGAACCACTATCTAACAACAATGTTACATCAACACCAGCAATTCTTCCATCTTCATATTGAAGTGATTCAGAAGTAGCGACTTCATTCACATCATTCTTTTGATAGTCTATAGTTGACACACTTGGAACATTCTTCTGTGGCAATGTTGGCGGTTGATTACTATTGTATCCATTGGGACAAGTATTGGCATAATGCCCTGGTGCCTGACATTTCCAACAAGTTACAGACTTTGGAGTTCTCGGAGCTTTTGAATAGTTTGTCTCGTGACATCCTGTTTGATGACACTCTTCACAGCTTGGAAATCCCATGGATCTTTGAAGCTGTTGATCTTGTGAAGGCATCTGATTTTCCGATGAAGAGTGTTTGTTCTGAGACACTTGATTTTTATTGGGTAGTTCTTTCGTCATTGAAGGAATTTGTGAACTATCATGAGATGAACTAAACTGGTAGTTATTATTTCCAGGATTAGCCTGATAGTTTTGAGTTGGAGAATTGAACTGCTGTTGATAATTCCGGTTTTGGTTCTGCTTTGAATGGAACGGCTTTTTAGCTTGTGACTGGTTCTGCTGGTATCCTCCAGACTCTCCATGCACAAACTTCCCCTCCTTTTTCTCACTCTCAGTATCCTTCTTCTTACTTCTCTCCCTATCCTTCAAACATCTTTCATATCTTATTGCCATCTCTCTGCCAACTTCATAGTGATCTTCCTCCGGAATATCATGAAGTTTTACACCAATTAGCGAAGACATTGTGGCATCATCCACAATTGCATCCAACAACTTTTGACTCTTCAAAGATGACAACTCCCTTGGATCCATTCGAGCGAAAGCACGGCGAGCCTTTTCATCGATAACCAGACAAAAGTCTTCTACAGACTGACTTGGCTTTCTCTGCAGTTGCTCCCAATTAGACTTTGCTCTTCTGGAGTCATCCTCTCTCGACACACGCAACCTATCCGCCATTATATTCATCAACGAATAGAATGACTTTTTCTCAGCATCAGGTATTCCCTTGAACGTTTTCAACGCTTTTCCTCCAAGGAAATTTGCTTCCAACAGAGTAACCTGTTGTTCTTGAGTGAGACGTCCATACTTCATTAAGAAAGTTTTCTTAAAAGCTTCCATAGAAGTGGAGTGCTCCTCAGCAGTGTACTTCGGAGGGTCCGGCAAGCGACTCTCTGTTTGCATCTGTTGCATCAAAGCAATCATCTGCATTCCGGGTGATACTCCTGTATCAAAGAGTGTGTGATGATGCGGCTTTCTTTCCTGCCTCACTTTTTCCCACTGACCATCATTATCCCAGTACTTCGATTTAGAACTACTAGAATCAGACTGTTTGTATTGTGGTTGAATGCCGTTTGGAAGAAAATCTCCTGCAGCGATATCTCCATAATCATTGACCAAATTCTCATTCATTGTATTATTGAGTCTCGCATCACGCACGACTTCTCGTTGTTCTGGAACCTCACTATGAACGCTGAACTTTTCTGACTCTTTTTCCTTCTTTTCAATATCGACGAAACACTGTGGAATCAAAGATTTATCATTACTGAAAGTTTTCAGTTTCTGGTTTTCAGATTCCAGCTCTGCAATGCGACGTTGAAGAATAGCAATTTGATTGGAGTCCGCTTGTTGCACATTCCTTCCCATCTGACGATTTTGTCTAGCCTGAAAGAAATCTCGATGCATCTTACTTTCCCTCTGCAACTTGTCCAATTCAATCAGTTTGTTTTGCAATTCATCGACCGAGGCAATATCATTTTCTAGAAGAAATTTGCCCATGTCATTTTGCTCCGAATTATTGTCGACAATTAAACCATTTTCCGGTGTTTCAATAACATTATTCCCTGAAAATGTTTGAGCCTGCACAATCTTGGCTTTCTGATAATCAACCAATTCTTTGTATCTCGCGATGACATCTTCCCTGGCATCAATGATACTTTCTTTCTCAACCACTAGCCCAAAGACTTTCTCCACTAATTTTTTGACAGTTGACTCAGCTAGATTGGTTTTCTGTTTAATTTCATCACGAAATTCCCTCTCTACATCATCATTTTTAGTCAGTCTCAGTTGACGTTGGTCAAGGAATTCTCCATCGCCGGTCTCCAGCAGAAGCGCTTCTTCCTCCTTTTGAAAATGATCTTCTTTCTCTTGATCTTGGTGTAGAGCTCCAGGCTTTGCTTCTTCATCCATTTCCTCGACTCCGATTGATTTCCTTTGGCAGCGAATTCCAATCAGCAGAAAAATCTGAAATAACCTGAAAAATTCAGAGAAATTCCAATTTCCGATGTTCCGACAATTCCAAATCGATCGATTCCTTAGTCAAACACAAGCAAATGTGTAACTTATTGATTTTCAGAAAGATCTCCTGACCTTTAAGCCGATTTGACAATTTCCGATCACGAAAACCTGATTTTCAGCGCGAAAATGCGATTTTTCGAACAATTCTCAGCGAATATTGTTCCAACAGAATTCAAACTTAATCAAAAGCTATTTCAGTTGCTTTTATTCGAATGGATCACAAAAAACTGAATCCAAATCGATAAATAACGAAAAAAATCGCCAGAAATATCGATTTCCGATGCGAAAATTGGCGAAATTCGAACGAAAAATTCGCTCCCAGTTTGCACTTTTTCAGACGATAATTTGAGATTTTCCGGCTCAAAACTATCGGAAAATAACCAAAAACTTGTGATTCAACACAAAACTGGTATTTCGAAGTAAAATTTCGGATTCTCCGCAGTAAAAATACTAACCGACGAGAATGGAAATTTTTTATGCGAAAATTCAAAATTTTCCGAAGAAAATTACAATTTTTCACACAAAAATCAGAATTTCTTCTTCAAAACACAATATCTCCAGTAAAAACTGGAAGAGAGTTGAAGAGAAGAGAAATCAGAAAAATCACTTCGAAATCTCCGCAAGTTCAGTTTTAGCTGACACGAAAATTCGAACCCCGGTTCGGCCCCCAAGTACGAAATTGATGCTTTTTCCGCCCCACAGAACAGGCTGTGACCTTGGAAATTGCACAATTTCGTAACTGTACAAAACGAGAAACACGCGAAAACGACGAACTAGAATTCACGGCGAAAACTAGTAATCAAAGAAAGACGAACACAATCTCAACGAGACGAGAATGTGTGAGAAAACCAAGAGGAACAAAACAAAACAAAGATTTCGAGCCAATAACTGTTGTAAGGGATATCACTATCCCTTAGGTTACTGTAGTCTAGCTTCTCAGATTAGGTAATCTCCATAGTCCTGGAAATCTGATCAAGAGTTGATCTCTTCTCCATACTTTGACCCCGTGAGTCAGTCTCTAAGGAATGTCTGAAAACATCCGATTTTTCCCATATGTCCAGGACAGATAACAGTCCAGAAGCCACCCTTTCATCTAGCCGGCTCTATCTGTCCAGGACAAATGGGAAATCTGGAATGCTCTTGCCTATTGTCTCCCCTTTTCCTACAGTCACTGAAAGAATGATTTCAGATGGCTCAAATCGGCTCCCATCACCCGCCGGACAAAACGCCTCCACATCAAGCTGCCCACTGACTCCGCCCACTGATAAATTCTATTTAACCAGGACGGATCCTGGAAACAGGATTCCGAACTGGCACTTTATTTCTGATTCTTGATTCTTGTTCCCCGTAGGCCCAAGCCCTTTTTCGCTTGTGGGGCCTACGGTGGGTTGAATAAACCTTGTTGAACTCGTACAAACCCTTATTCCTCTACTGGTAGCAGCGAGTTTTGCTGTCTCCGGACAGCCATTCGAAGATCCACCGAAGGGTATTGCGTGAGTTAATGGGACATAGTTAAGAATCAGCGCATCTGGGTAGGTTAGTGAGAACCCCGGGGGTAACTGGACCTCTACCGCTCGGGAAGTGTTGAGTTGTTTTTGAGTTGAGTTTTTGAGTAGCGCAGACAGTCGACTGTATTTTTTTTGTAAGTTAGGTTCCTAGATTCAGGGCCCAAAGGGTCTAGGTTTCTAAGCTTTGTAAAGAGTAAGCGCTAAGTGTAGCTCCCACCAGATGTGTATGTCAGTTCATGAGAGCAGAGAGAGAGTGATAATTTGTGTTAAGTTGTTTTGGTACCCGAGTCCAGCTTTGAGTAAGCGCAGAGCCAACAGAGGAGTTGGTTGTAATAGTACTATTAGTGTAAAATGTATTTCGTACAGTAAGGCCTAGGTATGAGAATCTACAGTATACTTTCCCCGTCGTTTTTTTTTTTTTTTTTTTTTTCCCCCCCCCCTCTCCATCATCTCTAAGTTTAAAAATTCAATTATCGTAAGTGTTTTCTATCCCTTATTTTTCATCAATTTTCTTTCCGCCGTTGTCCCCTAGACGTTTTCCCATGAAACCCCCCCAGAATTTTTCCTCTTTGACGTTCTCCACCGCCAGTTTTTGTTCAAAAGGTATCGTACCCCCTTTCGAACAAAAAGTTTCAGATGACAACGAGTCTACCCCCGCCTTCACCTTCACCCGACATTCCAGCCGCCACCATGGAATCCACGGAACAACCGGGCTCCTCTGCAGGCCTCTCTTCCCTGTCGAGCCCGGTTTTGCACCCTCTCTCTCTTGAATGTGCCGGTTCTCTCGGGAACCTGCGCTCCGCTGCGAAGCTCACCACTGAGCATGTTATTAAGTTGCGCGACTCAGTAGTCGGCGATATTTCCAACATCCATCAGCACATCCACCGCCTGACCAAACTGAGCGCTGACCGTTTCGAAACCTTTGAGCAACGCCTAGCTTCGGTCGAAAGAATTTTAGAAGTGCCGAAACACACCGCGGTCACACCGAAACAGCCTTCTCAGCCGCCTAGCACAGTATTCACATTTGAAGATACCCCGCGCCCAAGGCCACCACCCCTTGCCATTACGCCTGCGGTCTCCGCTGTGGCTGACGATAACGCCACCCCAATAGCGAACCAAACGGCACCAAAAGGAGTCCGCTTCAATGTACTAGGCTCCAAAATGTCCAGCAACATTTCCCAGTTTTCAGGCGCACCACAAGAAAATTTTGCTACTTTTCTGAGATCGTTTGAAGATCATGCAAACGCCGCTAAGGTTAAGCTCAGCGCCGAAGATAAATTAGCGGTTTTCTTGACTTATTTGACTGACTATGCGCGAGATAAGGCTGAGGAACTGAAAGAGCGCAACGCGGAAGTAACCTATGACCAACTAGTTCAGCACCTCAAATCGACTTTCCAGGACCCGATACGGTCCGAGATGGAACGTCAGCTTTTCCACCAATGCACTCAGAGAAGTGACGAGTCTGTTGATGCGTTCCATGCTCGAATCCGAAAACTGGCTCAGAGCGCGTACCTAGACAAGTCCAGGGACTTCATCGAAGAACGAGCTAAAGAGGTATTTGTTAATGGGCTTCTTTTTAATTTGAAGTTCCATGTGAAAGGCGAGAGTCCCAAAACCTTCCAAGCGGCCATCAACTCCGCTATCAAATTCGAAATGTTGCTTTCTGAAGCCGCCAGGGCAAACACAATTCTCCCTCAGAGTCTGTCAGTCGCCCCGCCACCTTCTCCACAGAGGCAAGATGACTCACGGCAGAAGCCTCGCAGAAATGGCGTGTGTTACAATTGCGGCATCCAAGGCCACTACGCCTCAGAGTGCCGCCAGCGTCGCAATCAGCAGCCATTCCGCCAGCAAAGAGGAGGACGGTACTTCAGGGCTCCTCGTCCCCAGTTCCAGTTCAATGACCCGGTAGAACACCACCAACAACCCCAATTTGCAAGACCTCCACAAGATGCCAGGTACGTTCAGGCCTTTGTCCCTGCCGACAATTCAGTAGTTGAGCATCTTAGGGAGGAATTGAAAGCTTCTCAGGGTCAAATTGAGGCTCTGATAAAACGAAACTCGGAGCTAGCCGCTTCTGCCTTGTCTCCTGCCCACAGTACTCGCGGCAACATTTTAAGTTTCTCTGCCCCTTCTCGAACTCTTCTCACTCTTTGTACTCTTGTGCTTCTCTTCTCCTCGTCCTTAGCTTTGTCTCCTCTCATGTGCATGCCGTACTCTCCAAAAAGCTATCTTCAATTACCTTCTTCTCTAGACTGTTCGACATACAAGAAAGGGTCTCCGTCCCCAATTCTTGAACGTCAGCTTTCTATTTTTCGAGACAACACTTTATCATACGAAGCTAATGGTACCCTTTGTAAGATCATCAAACAAACTTCCCACTATTCTGTGAATATGTTTGGCGCCCGTTTCGTAGAGTCATTCTCTAAACAACTGATGGTGTCGGTAGCTGAGTGCACTAGAATGAGAGACTTCGGTCTATGTGAACACGGAGAACTTAAGAAACATAATGGCGTGTCAGCAACCAACAATCCTCATACGATTGATTGGCCAAGTCCCCCATTTTCTGTTTTTAGAGGAACTCAAACACTCGAGACCATCAATTGTTTTATGATGGACACTAAAATCACGGCTCGTTTCGGTAGTAACACTCCTATTTCAGCAGCTGGACCAATGCCAGGATGTCAGTTCGCGTCCGGATCTTGTAATACCCGAGAAGGCGCCGCTTTCATCTGGAAGCCTCAGGAGAACCAGCAATGCCGCTTCATCTTTTACGACTCTTTGGCTGGACATCAATCAGGAAGGATTTGGCTCAGTGAGAACCGTGAGTTAGCTTTGTCATTTGATATCAACTCCCTCAAAATCTCTGATTGCGGTAGAAAGATCATTATCACCGATCAAGGTTACGGTATCGCCTTTTCCCCACGTTCAAAGCGTAGTTTTGAGAATAGCGTTCAGCTTCCTAACATGACCAATTTTGTGACCTCTAATCAACTTTCCTCCCAACTTTTAGCTTTGGAAGAAGTAGTTTTGACTAAGGCTGGAGACTGGTTTTGGCAAAATTTTAACTCCTTTTGCTCGTCTGCTAATTCCTATTTTTCCGCGGTCTTTTCAGCAATCGCTGAGAACCCAACCTTAGCAGCCAGAAAACTTATCCATCGCGAAAATATCCAAGCCAAGTATCTAGGAAACGGTTATCTCTCTATTCAATCTTGCTCTACCATCCCGTCATCTTCTTTCAACTTTGTAGCTTTTACCGATAAATGCTACTCGAAACCGTCAGTCAGAGTTACTCTCCCCACCAACGTTTCCATTGTCACTTTTATCGATTTACCGACTGGTATCATTACCAACCGGGCTCATCCTGTTGATTGTCACCTTGTTACCAATTTTGAATACGCCTCCAACGATTCTCTTATTTCTCTGAACCCCTTTACTTTGGCTTCCACCACGAACCTTGATTTTCATCCATCTCGTCTAGGTGATATGACTCCTCTTCAAACCTCACCCCTTGAGGAGAACCCGCTAATTTTCCGGAATCTCATCATAGGCTCCCTGGCTGAAAATATTCCAGAGACTCACTATAATGAGATTTGGGAGGCCATGCAAGGTTCCCCAGAAGCCATAACCCGTATAGTTTCCACCCATAATAGCCCAACGTCAGGCCCTCTTGCGCCTACAGACTTGGCCGAAATCCTCGGATTCTGGGAAAGAGTTAAGAAAGTCTGGGATATTGTTTTCTATGTTTGGACTCTGCTCATTGATATCATTATCACGCTAATCATCCTGACGATCGCCCTCATGGGAATCACATATTTCTATGCCAGTCCATTCTTCTCATTTCTTCCCTCGAGACAGCAGAGTAACCAGTCATCAGAACATCCCATCTCTGTGTCTGTAATTAACCCTTCCACCAGAGTAGAAATAACTCCCGACACACCTCTGACTACTCCAACTAAAGTAACATCCCCCGTCCCAGATTGTATTCGGGAACTGAATAGGCTGAAATCCCCTAAAGTCAACGTTCTCAATATATCCACCCCGAAATATTTTACGGCTCAAATCCCGGTTAGAGTCAACGGAATTTCCTGCTGGGCTCTTGTAGACACCGGAGCGGGTTTTACGGTAGCCAGCAGGAGCATCTGTCCTCTAATTGGAGTTTCAAAGCTCAACCCATCCGCCGTAGACCACGCCCTAGGTTTGGGGGGTAACGAGGTTGAAATGGCCGGATCGGCCACAGTCAGATTCGATATAGGCACAACTACCATTTTTCAGACAACCCACTTCACTACCGGCCAGTGTACTCCAGAAGGCTCACAAGAGTATGAATTCATTCTCGGGAACGATATACTTCAGCGTTTGCCCAAATTCCACCTGGACTACGCCAAGGGATGCCTGGAAATCGGAAACGAGTTGTTGCCGCTAGGAGTCCGACCCAATCCGACCGTCTTCCCATCAAGGTACGCTATCCATGTTTCGCAAGATACCATCATACCACCTAGGTCAGAAACTTTCGTTAAGTGTGTAGCCCCTTTGAGCGGTAGATCTTCCGACCTAGTCCTAATCTCCCAGTCTAACCATCTCACAAAAAATGACCTGTTGGTAGCTCCCGCCGTATTTGTTAGTGAAAACCCCATTCTGCTAGTAACCAATCCAACCAACGAGACTAAGACCCTTTTCGCAAATACCACGGCTGCAATTGCCACTAATCTCAATGAGGAAACGGAACCCCCCACAGTCATGTACTATGCCTGACATCCCAAATCCCTCATCAGCCCTTTACGAAATCGAAATCGATCCAGAGTTTGCTATTGATCTTTCCCACGCCCAAACAACGGCAGAGGAAACCGAAATTCTAAAAAACCTCTTAGATGAATTTCACGACGTTTTCTCCAAAAACGCATACGATCTAGGTAGCTCTAAGACCGAACCGGTGCATATTTACACTAACACTGAGATCCCGATCAAAGGTCGACCCTACCGGGTTCCCGTCAAATATCAGGCTGAGCTAGAGAAACATATTAACTCTCTTTTGAAATCTGAAAGGATCACGGAAAGTAACACCCCATGGGTTAGCCCTATAGTCTTAGTCAAAAAGAAAAACGGGTCACTCAGAGTATGTCTCGACTTTCGCAAACTGAATGAGGCCACCATTCCAGACCATTTTCCCCTTCCCAGAATTGATGCCATATTAGAAAAAGTCGGCGGCTCCAAATACTTTTCGAGTCTCGATATGGCAAACGGTTACCTTCAGCTTCGCCTAGATCCCCAATCTTCTTACAAGTGTGGATTCGTTACTGAGTCAAAGGTGTATGCTTACACGCATCTCCCTTTCGGACTAAAATCAGCAGCGTCCTACTTCCAGAGAGCCCTCCGAACAGTTTTGGGCGGTCTCGAAGAAGAAGTTTTAGTTTATATCGACGACATCTTGGTGTTCAGCGAAACTTTTGAGAGCCACATCGCTTCACTCCGGAAAGTACTCTATCGATTCAGAACTTTTAACCTGAAAGCCTCCCCTAAAAAATGCGAATTCGCTAAAGCCTCCATCACATTCCTTGGTCACGAGATAAATAGGGATAATTACGCCCCAGACAAGGCTAACATTTCGAAAATCATGGATTTCCCTACCCCGAGTAGTGTTAACGAGATTCAACGTTTTGTCGGCATGGCCGGTTTCTTTAGAAAGTTCATCCCTAATTTTTCTGAAATCGCCGAGCCCCTCACCCGGCTCACAAAAAAGGAAAAGAAATTCGTCTGGGATTCCGACCAGCAAAACGCTTTCGAAAAATTAAGATCTATCTTAGTCTCTGAGCCAATACTAGGTTTCCCCGATTACGATAAGCCTTTTCACATTTTCTGTGATGCAAGTGCCGTCGCTCAAGGCGCCGCACTCATGCAAACACGGGAAGGTGACGAAAAGGAATTTCAAGTCATCGCCTACGCCAGTAGAACACTTTCGGACCCCGAGACACGCTGGCCCGCCATACAGGTCGAGATGGGCGCAATTATCTTTGCCCTCCGTCAATTTAGACCATATGTATGCCTTTCAAAAATAATTCTCCATTCGGACCACAAACCCCTAACGTTTCTTCTCCAAAAGTCTGAAACTCACGATAACCTTTCGAGATGGTTGATCGAACTTCAGTGCTACGACATAACAATCGTTCACATCGACGGGAAGAAAAACACCGTCGCTGATTGCTTGTCAAGAACACGGGAGAACGAAAACCCATCCGAGAACATCGAGTTGAAAGACATCGTAGAATTTCCCGTCTGTATGAAGGTCCATCCGACATCAAAACTTAAACCAAAACTTTTGACACCCAGACGAAATCAGCCAACCCTACCCCTTAACATCGTTGAGGAGCAAGAAAAAGACCTCGAAATTTTGGCCATAAAAAACGTCCTCGTGGGAAAATCCCCTATGTCTTCTCTCTCCGAGACTCTGTTGTCCCGATTCGATCTCTGTACCATCGCAGCTAACGGTACAGTACTAATCAAAACACATCCATCCAACAAAAGATACGTGTTGTACATCCCTGGTCAGTTGACCGGCCTGATCTTCGAAGCTTTCCACGAGAGTTTCCTCTCAGGCGGTCATTTCAACTGGAGAAAGACTAAAGCCAAAATAATTAGGAAATACTACTGGCCGGATATGGGTAAGGAAATTTTCGAAAAATGTAGGGCCTGCCCGAAATGCCAAGCCAAGAACCCACCTGTCCCAGCCTTCCGCGAAAAACTAGTACCAGTAGTCACTTCTAGAGTTTTTCAGAAGGTCGGTCTAGATCTAACCGGTCCCCTTCGGACCACCGAGCGCAATAACAAATATATCCTAAACATTATTTGTTGGTTTTCAAAATTTGTGGTCTCTGTCCCACTTCAAGATTCCCGTTCGGATACGGTAGCCCGAGCTCTCTTTACTGAATGTGTCCTTAGATATGGCACCATGACGGAACTAGTTTCCGACAACGCCACAACTTTTACCTCTCAGGCATTTAAAGAGTTTTGTGACTTACTAAAGATCCAACATCATAGAGCTATCCCATACCATTCTAAAGGAAATGGAGCAACAGAACGAACTTTCAGGACTTTCCATCAATTGACCTCCAAGTACGTCAACAGAACTCATACGGACTGGGACATCCTACTGCCAGCAGTAACCTTTTGCTACAACACGACGGTGCACGATACCACGGGAGAGACACCATTCTTTCTGATGCACGGACGCGACCCTTGCTTCAGTATCGACCGAATCCTCGATCCATCTCCAGACGAGGACGACGAAGACAATACTGCCACAGTAGGCAGCTTCCGACAAGAATTGGTAACAACCATCCGAGACGCCTGGTCCAGTGCAAAGGAACATTCCGACAAAGCCAGGGAACAGTTCTCGAAGACGTACGATCCACAAGCAAGACCGTCAATAATCGAGGTAGGCGACAGGGTACTATTTAAGAACTTTAAGTCAAAAGTAGGCCTATCCAGGAAGTTAGTACTCCCTTGGATCGGACAATATAGGGTAGTAGAGATTAATCGCCCTGAGGCACTCATTCAGGACATTTCCAATCCATCAAAACCCCCTCAACGAGTCCACCTCGATCAGATCAAAAAGTTCGTAGAGATCACTGGCCCAGCAGCAACTTCGACCAGTGAACCTGCTGCACATAATCAGGTACCCATTTTCGAAGAACCCGAACAGCCATCTTCGGATAACCAGGCATGTAACGAAACCCTGTCAGTATCCGAAGAAGTGGCACCCGAACCCATACAAAACGAACCCCAACCTCCACCAAAAAACCCTAATACCGTTTTGGAACCCCAACACTCTCCAACCTCAACTACTCACACAGAAACAGAACGGCCCCCAGAAATCCCTGAACCTCATTATAATTTCAGGCGAACCAGGAAAGCACCCCTCAGATACCAAGACTGATGTTGGTACAACCCATCCTCTCAACCATATTCGCTATTCTATTATTCCTCTACTATCTTATTCGTTTTTCCGATTACCGGAGCTACCAAAATTTTTCTCCTTTTCCTTCCACCCGCCCTCGCTCCCCACTTTCTTTCATTTTCTCTTCTCGAAGCGCACCTTGCCTCCTCCCAACTTATGTCTTTCCAGATAATGCCAGCCGAAACCGACTTCCCAAGCCGCCCAAGCCGCCCAAGCCGCCCAAGCCGCTCACCACCACCCCCGATCGACAACTACCCAATCGCCCCGACGGTCGGGATTTGCGTGTTGCTCTACGAGCGGCACAATGAACGCCAAATCAGTGCGTTTATCGACACCCAGCCATTCGAGAGCAACCCTCAGACGCCCGTCTACCATTTCGAGTGCATCAACGGACGACTCACCGCGGTCCATCCCGAAAGACCACCACGTGCACCGAACACCAATGACCGTAGAAGGCCGCCTCATGCCCCCTTCAACGCCCCCGACCGCCGCCCGATGAACCTTTTTACAAGTAGTCTCCAGACTTGGATTCGGCACGCGCCGGATGACCGACCACTGCGATGTGGCTGTGACTCGAGATACGTTCAGCCGGACGCACGTCATACCGTTCCAATGATGTGCGCCGCTGCCCAAGTGGCTCAGGCCATCTCCGAACGCATCTGGGACAATCTTCCAGTCGACGGAATGAGAATCAACACGATGTCAAGACGTTAAAGTAAAGGCCTTGCAAACCCTTACACACTTTAACGTCTAGTTCCCCACCATTTTCCTTTTTCCATTTTACCTTTGAATCGTTCCTTCTCCGTCTCGTTCTCTCTCCGTGAACCCAACATTCATTGCGTTTCCCACCAAAAGATGGACGTTTTTTCAGAACCAAGTGTACTCAAAGCGAAACCTCCAAAATGCAACCTCCAGGGAAGCCCGGCGGCCCGCCCTACGACAACCCCCTGGCAACGGATCAACAGGTCGAAGATCTACTTACGTTGCCGGAGAACACCCCAGCAACCATCGTGTCGGCCGAGGAAGAAGCCGCTCTTTTGAAAGAGACCACCAACGACGTCGACATGGCTTGGTTGAGAGGATGGGTTGTACCAACATCAGTCTTGGTATCTGAGGGGTGCTTTCCTGGTTCGCCTGAAATTATAATGAGGTTCAGGGATTTCTGGGGGCCGTTCTGTTTCTGTGTGAGTAGTTGAGGTTGGAGAGTGTTGGGGTTCCAAAACGGTATTAGGGTTTTTTGGTGGAGGTTGGGGTTCGTTTTGTATGGGTTCGGGTGCCACTTCTTCGGATACTGACAGGGTTTCGTTACATGCCTGGTTATCCGAAGATGGCTGTTCGGGTTCTTCGAAAATGGGTACCTGATTATGTGCAGCAGGTTCACTGGTCGAAGTTGCTGCTGGGCCAGTGATCTCTACGAACTTTTTGATCTGATCGAGGTGGACTCGTTGAGGGGGTTTTGATGGATTGGAAATGTCCTGAATGAGTGCCTCAGGGCGATTAATCTCTACTACCCTATATTGTCCGATCCAAGGGAGTACTAACTTCCTGGATAGGCCTACTTTTGACTTAAAGTTCTTAAATAGTACCCTGTCGCCTACCTCGATTATTGACGGTCTTGCTTGTGGATCGTACGTCTTCGAGAACTGTTCCCTGGCTTTGTCGGAATGTTCCTTTGCACTGGACCAGGCGTCTCGGATGGTTGTTACCAATTCTTGTCGGAAGCTGCCTACTGTGGCAGTATTGTCTTCGTCGTCCTCGTCTGGAGATGGATCGAGGATTCGGTCGATACTGAAGCAAGGGTCGCGTCCGTGCATCAGAAAGAATGGTGTCTCTCCCGTGGTATCGTGCACCGTCGTGTTGTAGCAAAAGGTTACTGCTGGCTTAGGCTTAGGCTTAGGCTTAGGCTTAGGCTTAGGCTTAGGCTTAGGCTTAGGCTTAGGCTTAGGCTTAGGCTTAGGCTTAGGCTTAGGCTTAGGCTTAGGCTTAGGCTTAGGCTTAGGCTTAGGCTTAGGCTTAGGCTTAGGCTTAGGCTTAGGCTTAGGCTTAGGCTTAGGCTTAGGCTTAGGCTTAGGCTTAGGCTTAGGCTTAGGCTTAGGCTTAGGCTTAGGCTTAGGCTTAGGCTTAGGCTTAGGCTTAGGCTTAGGCTTAGGCTTAGGCTTAGGCTTAGGCTTAGGCTTAGGCTTAGGCTTAGGCTTAGGCTTAGGCTTAGGCTTAGGCTTAGGCTTAGGCTTAGGCTTAGGCTTAGGCTTAGGCTTAGGCTTAGGCTTAGGCTTAGGCTTAGGCTTAGGCTTAGGCTTAGGCTTAGGCTTAGGCTTAGGCTTAGGCTTAGGCTTAGGCTTAGGCTTAGGCTTAGGCTTAGGCTTAGGCTTAGGCTTAGGCTTAGGCTTAGGCTTAGGCTTAGGCTTAGGCTTAGGCTTAGGCTTAGGCTTAGGCTTAGGCTTAGGCTTAGGCTTAGGCTTAGGCTTAGGCTTAGGCTTAGGCTTAGGCTTAGGCTTAGGCTTAGGCTTAGGCTTAGGCTTAGGCTTAGGCTTAGGCTTAGGCTTAGGCTTAGGCTTAGGCTTAGGCTTAGGCTTAGGCTTAGGCTTAGGCTTAGGCTTAGGCTTAGGCTTAGGCTTAGGCTTAGGCTTAGGCTTAGGCTTAGGCTTAGGCTTAGGCTTAGGCTTAGGCTTAGGCTTAGGCTTAGGCTTAGGCTTAGGCTTAGGCTTAGGCTTAGGCTTAGGCTTAGGCTTAGGCTTAGGCTTAGGCTTAGGCTTAGGCTTAGGCTTAGGCTTAGGCTTAGGCTTAGGCTTAGGCTTAGGCTTAGGCTTAGGCTTAGGCTTAGGCTTAGGCTTAGGCTTAGGCTTAGGCTTAGGCTTAGGCTTAGGCTTAGGCTTAGGCTTAGGCTTAGGCTTAGGCTTAGGCTTAGGCTTAGGCTTAGGCTTAGGCTTAGGCTTAGGCTTAGGCTTAGGCTTAGGCTTAGGCTTAGGCTTAGGCTTAGGCTTAGGCTTAGGCTTAGGCTTAGGCTTAGGCTTAGGCTTAGGCTTAGGCTTAGGCTTAGGCTTAGGCTTAGGCTTAGGCTTAGGCTTAGGCTTAGGCTTAGGCTTAGGCTTAGGCTTAGGCTTAGGCTTAGGCTTAGGCTTAGGCTTAGGCTTAGGCTTAGGCTTAGGCTTAGGCTTAGGCTTAGGCTTAGGCTTAGGCTTAGGCTTAGGCTTAGGCTTAGGCTTAGGCTTAGGCTTAGGCTTAGGCTTAGGCTTAGGCTTAGGCTTAGGCTTAGGCTTAGGCTTAGGCTTAGGCTTAGGCTTAGGCTTAGGCTTAGGCTTAGGCTTAGGCTTAGGCTTAGGCTTAGGCTTAGGCTTAGGCTTAGGCTTAGGCTTAGGCTTAGGCTTAGGCTTAGGCTTAGGCTTAGGCTTAGGCTTAGGCTTAGGCTTAGGCTTAGGCTTAGGCTTAGGCTTAGGCTTAGGCTTAGGCTTAGGCTTAGGCTTAGGCTTAGGCTTAGGCTTAGGCTTAGGCTTAGGCTTAGGCTTAGGCTTAGGCTTAGGCTTAGGCTTAGGCTTAGGCTTAGGCTTAGGCTTAGGCTTAGGCTTAGGCTTAGGCTTAGGCTTAGGCTTAGGCTTAGGCTTAGGCTTAGGCTTAGGCTTAGGCTTAGGCTTAGGCTTAGGCTTAGGCTTAGGCTTAGGCTTAGGCTTAGGCTTAGGCTTAGGCTTAGGCTTAGGCTTAGGCTTAGGCTTAGGCTTAGGCTTAGGCTTACTTAGAGGCTTAGAGGCTTAGAGGCTTAGAGGCTTAGAAGCTTAGAAGCTTAGAAGCTTAGAAGCTTAGAAGCTTAGAAGCTTAGAGGCTTAGAGGCTTAAAGGCTTAAAGGCTTAGAGGCTTAAAGGCTTAGAGGCTTAAAGGCTTAGAGGCTTAAAGGCTTAGAGGCTTAAAGGCTTAGAGGCTTAAAGGCTTAGAGGCTTAAAGGCTTAGAGGCTTAAAGGCTTAGAGGCTTAAAGGCTTAGAGGCTTAAAGGCTTAGAGGCTTAAAGGCTTAAAGGCTTAGAGGCTTAAAGGCTTAAAGGCTTTAAGGCTTAGAGGCTTAAAGGCTTAAAGGCTTAAAGGCTTAGAGGCTTAGGTTCATTGGTGCCCAAGCTTTCGCTAACCCGGACCGCGCCGGGCTATCTGAACTTCCACCGCGGGCCCGGCCCGGCCCGTGACATTAGAGACAAATGCCTTGATCTTAAATTCGATTTTATCCACAATAAATTCGAACATTTCTTTTCAGGAGGCTCGAGAATATTACCTTCAATTTGGAATCCGTCTCTGATTTCTACACACTCAACAAATGCCTGGCTACCAGCGACAATCTGGATGGCATGACTTTTGTTTAACGAATCGTACTGTCTCCAGAATTCGTGTACCCCTACTCATCATGTTTCACGATGTCTCGTTTTTTCACTTGATCCTCAACAACTACTCCCGCTTTAAAATCACTGCCACACACTGTTACTCGTACCTCCCACTGAAAAAATCTCGAAAAATCGGGAAAAAAGTATTTGTTCCTTCTGCAATAGTATTATTTTCAAAATCTGTACTTTGAATTCCTTCTGTTCGATTTCTCTGTTCCTGATTGGTCCCTGTTCAAAATTGTTATATTCGTTGTTCTATAATATGTTCTCGAAAATTCCCGTTTGTCTCTATGGTTACATCCAAAATAAATGAAAAACCGGCACTACGTTCTTGAAGACTTTTGTGAGGGTATATCTCACCGTGCCATCTCTGTTGGTACACACCCGATCTTTGCGAGATATGGTTGGAAAGTTACCATCGTTTTGTGCCTCCTGATTTTTCATCAAAGAATGTTCTAGTGCTGTGACTCAACCATCATCTCTGCTGCGAAACCGAGTTCTGATCATCAGCGCGTCTAATAATTGGTCTCTGATTCCGTTTGATGGCGTTCTTCATGAATCATAGAAAAACACTACATTTCCAAGTCCAGACACAATATCAACCCACTACAAAAATGATATAAGAAGCGTGAAATTTGAAACTTTTTAGTTTTTCATTTTTTTCTGATTAAAACACGAAATCACTGCACGTTGCCACGTTTAGCAGAAATTGCAGATTCACAGCTGCTGTAAATCTGGCAAAATGGCTTAGCTCACGCTTGTTTTGCCAGATTTACAGCAGCTGTGAATCTGCAATTTCTGCTAAACGTGGCAACGTGCAGTGATTTCGTGTTTTAATCAGAAAAAAATGAAAAACTAAAAAGTTTCAAATTTCACGCTTCTTATATTCCTGGGTATTTAGTCTAGATGAAAATTTGTCAACACTCATTCTCGTCTTCATGTCCGACGACTGGGTTTACGATGTTCTTCCCAAGATTTTCGCCACATTGGCTTTCATCGTGAATCCCATTTTTGTCTACTTGATCTTCACAGAGAATGCGGCAAAGTTTGGAAACTATCGCTTTCTGTTGTTGTTCTTTGCCATGTTCAATTTGATCTACTCGGTGGTTAATATTTTTGTGCCGCTTGTGAGTTTGATTTAGCTTCCAGACTATCTAGCTAGGTAGTTAGCTAGTAGCTAACTACCTAGCTAACAATTCTATCTAGCTAACTAGCTAACTATCTAGCTAACTAGCTAACTATCTGGGTAACTAGCTAACTATCCAGCTAACTAAATAGCTAACTGTTCTGTCTAGCTATCTAGCTAAATATCTGTCTAACTAGCTGATGATCTAGCTAACTAGCTAACTATCTAGCTAACTAGCTGATTGTCTAGCTAACTAGTGATTACCTAGCTAACTAGCTAACTAGCCAACTATCTAGCTACCTAGCTAACTTCTCTATCTAGCTAACTAGCTAACTATCCAGCTAACTAGCTGATTGTCTAGCTAACTAGTGATTACCTAGCTAACTAGCTAACTAGCCAACTATCTAGCTACCTAGCTAACTTTTCTATCTAGCTAACTAGCTAACTATCCAGCTAGCTAGCTAACTGTTCTATCTAGCCAAGCAGCTAACTATCTAGCGAACTATCTGATTATCTAGCTAACGAGCTGATTATCTAGTTATCTAGCTAACTATCTAGCTATCTAGCTAACTATCTAGCTATCTAGCTAACTATCCAGCTAGCTAGCTAACTGTTCTATCTAGCCAAGCAGCTAACTATCTAGCGAACTATCTGATTATCTAGCTAACGAGCTGATTATCTAGTTATCTAGCTAACTATCTAGCTATCTAGCTAACTATCTAGCTACCTAGCTAATTATCTAGCTAACTAGTTGATTATGTAGCTAGCTAATTAAATAGTTAACTGTTCTATCTAACTAACTAGTCAACTATCTAGCTAACTAGCTAACGAGCTAACTAGCTAACTATCTAGCTAACTGGCTAACTAACTAGCTACCTATCTACTTAGCTACTTAGCTAACTAGCTAACTATATAGCTACCTAGCTAACTAGATTACTATCTAGCTACCTAGCTGATTATCTAACTAACTAGCTCATTATATTGCTAACTGTTTTATCTAGCTAGCTAGCCAGCTATCTAGCTAAATATCTAGCTAACTGTTCTATCTAGCTAACTAGCTAACTAGCTAGCTAACTAGCTGATTATCTAGCTAACTTTTCAGGATATTCACAGCTACCGCTACTGCTTCTTCCTCATCACTCGAACTGGTCCCTTCGTTCAAAACTCTGATTTCAATTTCCACATGATGGCTGGCCGATGTTCCCTAGTGGCCGCAAGCTACGCCATCCTCCTGATCCACTTTATCTATCGCTATCTGGCAATCCATAACTCCTCTCTAACTCGCAACTATTTTCACTGGTATATGCTATTTGCCTTTTTTGTATTTCCTTTGTATTTTGGAGTTTGGCAAGCGGTAAGATTGGAAATACAGTACCCTAGAAATTAGAGGTTTCAGATCTGCGCAATCCCTGGTCGCGCTAACAAGGAAATTCGTCAATACATCCGGGATGACTCTCGCGAAACCTATGGCACGGACTCCATGAATTACAACATGTTGGGAGCTCTGTTTCATGATGGATCAAAAGAGACAGTGATCTCGTCATGGGTAGTTGTTGGCTTGTGGTCCAGTGTTTCTACAGTATCCATAATCATGTTTTTGATTTTGGCAACAATGGTGAGCCTAGCCCAAAAAAACCGTTTTTTTTTTCGGTCTATTCGGAACCCTAGTACAGTACCTAAGGCACTTCATTCAGATCGTCAAAAAACTAAACGCAATGACAACACATGCTAGCCGGAAGACTTCCAAATTTCAAGTCGAACTCCTTCGTGCTCTTGTTGTCCAGACAGTGGTCCCAATCATCATCAGCTTCTCACCGTGTCTTCTCTGTTGGTACACCCCGATATTTGGGATTCAATTGGCGAGGTAATCTCATTCTGTGCGTCCTGATTTTGATATCTCTTTTTTCAGAGGATTCAACTACGTTGAAGTGAGCTCTCTTGGTGTCTTCGCATTTGTGGATCCAGTCGCAATTATCATGTGTCTTCCGATTTTCCGTCAGAGAATCTTTTTCTGCTGTAAAAACTCAAACGTTGTGTCCGCGCCGTCATCGACCACGGATCATTTAACGCATTAATATTATTTTTTGGAGTTTGTGAAAAATGAATGTGTTTTGTTGTTATTGCTAATAAGAATACAAATTTGATTCCCAAATATTTTATACGTATTCGATCAAAGGAATCGCTCTATATTGACCGTTGAAAAACAGATACAATATTTGGAATACCAAGAATAGGCAATCCTCAAGAAAAAACATACAAATACAGTAATAACCGAAATGGATGCGCACACTGATTGAAATAGGCCAACTTTGAGGGTCTGAAAAAGTAGTTTTCAGGCATCCGATTTTCTTGAAATTTTGTGGGTGTATAGAGCAACTCAAGAACTCTACTTTTGTAGTTGACAACTTTCTCACAGGACCACTCTCCAGTTAGTTAGGTCGCGTGGAAGCCAAGGCTCCAAACTGACAAAATTCGAGATGACTTCATTCAACTTGGCCTAACTGGCTGGATTGCAATTATATGAAAATTTTGTCAACTACAAAAATGGAGGTCCTAAGTTGCTCTATACATAAGCAAAATTTTAGAAAATTTGGGTTTCTGAAATCCACTTTTTCAAGCCCTCCAAGTTGACCTATTTCCAGTCTAAACGCCTTCATTTTGGCTAGAGCAGTATCTTACTTTTAGTAGGCCTAGTCATGATTCTCATGTTCCAACCAATGCTCCGTGAGCAACTATTCTGACAGAAAGCGTCATTCCAAAAGTACAAAGTTGACTCATTCATTCAAAACTTTTCTATTCCATGGATCATCGTTTAGTCAGACATTCAATCCTAAACGATGAACTTCTACGGATAAGATTTCTGATCCACTACCCCGAATTATTATGTTTTGTGTCTGCTACGTAACCCAGTCTAGTACCTTTTGGGATTTCATGTCTGACAAAACACATATGTTCCTCAATGAATACATCATTAACCGCGTCGACACAATAAATACTAACACTTCCTCTCTATTCATCTCAAGTTTTGCTCTTCCTTGTGAGAAATGGACAAACATTGGGTCTTTGCTTACTTGCCCAAAGTGTTTTGTGGATTTGCATACATTGTGAATCCAATCTTTATCTACTTGATTTTCTCGGAGAAATCGAGTAGTCTTGGAAACTATCGATATCTGTTGTTGTACTTTGCCTGTTTCAATTTGTTCTACTCGGTGGCGAATGTGTTAGTACCGTTGGTAAGTTGGAGAATTACTGTAAGACAATAGGACAGTGATATAGTAATTACAGTAAGACAATGGCTGCAGTAAGATAGTAATCATTGTAACTACAGTACCCAAGTACACAAATCTTCTTCAGGATATCCACAGCTATGGCTACTGCTTCTTCCTTATGCTCAGCGATGGCTACTTTGTCCAACTCTCCGACTTCAACATCAACGTTCTCATCGCTCGATGTGCTTTGATCGTGAGCAGTTATGCTGTCCTCATGAGCCACTTTGTCTATCGCTACCTAGTGGTCCTCAACTCGAGTCTTACCAAAAATCGGTTCCCATTATTTATGCTTGCTTCCTTCGCCCTTTTGGTCTTTATGTTTGGCTCATGGCACACACTATGTATTACCATTGGAACTGCAAACCAAGAAATCCGAGAGTACATTCGAGAAGATTTCCGGGCAATTTATGGGAAGGACTCCATGGACTTCAACATGATGGGTGCTTTGTATAGAGAAGGCTCCTGGGATACTGTATCCAGATCTTGGCTCGCTGTGAGCCTCTGGTCCCTCGGAGCAACTTGGCCTATTATTGGTTATGCGATTTTGTGTCGCTTGGTGAGAGGAAACTACAGTAATCTCTGAAAACGAGGAAATTTTAAGATCATCATGAAGCTTCGAGCAAATAACAATATGAGCTGCAAAACCGCACAAATTCAAATCGAGCTACTTCGAGCTCTAGTGGTCCAGACAATGATCCCAATTTTCATTAGCTTCCTTCCAGCTGTGCTCTGCTGGTACACACCGATGATTGGGATCCAGTTGGGAAGGTACTGTACTTGTCTGTGAATTCAAACCATCAACTTTTTTTTCAGAACTTTCAACTACTTTGAAGTCAGCGCGTTTGGAGTCTTCGCCTTTGTCGACCCGATTGCTATTATCATGTGTATTCCATTGTTTCGAAAACGAATCTTCGGAAAATTTCATGTTCCTATGGAGCCCAGAATGTCTGTTGTATCTACACATTCCTCAAAGTTTTGAAGCTTTCAATAAAATTGTTTTTACGGTTGTTTATGTCTACTAGATATGTACTGTCTAGACAAAAAAGGGAACGTTTATGAATAGTAACAGACTGTCTACAATGGTACGTAGAATTATCTTGGGATAGGAACACGTGTTAAATCACATGGTCATATTATTGAGACATAAATATTTGGACCGAAGGCCCACCCGAAGAGGGACCATGGGAGGCCCCAAATGCAATTTGAATCAGGGCCAAAGCCCATTCAGTGAGGGATAGTAGGCCCAGAAGGCAATGTGAATTTGGGCCGAAAGCCCATCCAGTGAGGCGCCGTCGGCGTAGGCCACGAATTCAATTTCAATTTGGGCCGAAGGTCCATCCAGTGAGGTGCTGTAATTTCGGAATGCGATTTCAATAGTGACCGAAGTGCCATTCGGTGAGGTACCGTAGGCGTAGGCCCCAAATGCAATTTCAATTTGAGCCGGCCCATCTGTAGACCCCAATAATTCTAGAACACGATTTGCTATTGACGACAGGTTCCTACATGGAAAGTCTTCAGGGACTCGGATCCCAATATAATCATGTTTTCCAAGAATTACGAATACGCTAGACGTGCCCAGGACTATCATACACGACCGTGAACAACATAACTCAAACGTTACTTGCATTTGAAAACAAAAGATGGACAAACTTTGGTTTGAAACCCTGCTCTCTATTACCTTTTGTGTTCTGACATTAATGATAAACCCCCTTTTTGTTTATTTAGTTTTCTCGGCGAAATCTGCCAACTTGGGGAACTATCGATTCTTACT